>BTSX01000002.1:12308733-13684072 GCA_036245825.1 Pristionchus entomophagus | reverse complement strand
TTATCGATTGATATGAGTTTACAGTATCCAAGAGTGCTGTGATGGCTTCGACACTGACAATATCTCGGACGAAGGATGCAATCGGGGTGAGGGATCAGAGATCAAAGATCAAATGGTAATGATCAAAATTCAGAATCACTGGTGATGTCTGCCCGTGACGTTCTTTCACTGGCCAATTCATCGATGGTCGATCTTTTGGATGAGGTATTGCATCCGGATATTAGGTACTCTCTCCATTCTGCACACTATCTTGCCGCACTGATCGTCAACATTGTTCATCCGATCGATACCGGCTAACTACCGTAACCTTTCTCATTTTCAGCTGGGACTCGCCTCTGTGTTGGACGGTCCTGAGAAGTACACGATCATCGTCCCTCCGAATGCGGCTATCGAGCGAATCCAGGTGATCTTTGATCTCTATCCAAATCCCCTATCCCAATGGCCTCAATAGTCTCAGTCACTGTAAATAGTCTCTGAGTCAACCTGCCCTTTCTGAGCAATCTAGATCAGAGTTCCGCAAAACAGCACAGAACAGGAATGGCGTCGAAAATAGTACTGTGTGAGTCAGTGGTAAACGTCGCCCTGCAGAGATCCTCGTACACCGAACTGCGCAATCTTCTCTCCAATCACATTCTGGATGGAGATCTGAGAGACTATGAGATGGTGGACGGATCCGAGTTCAGCACTCAAGCAAACTCATCCGTTACTGTGGTCCAGAGAGACATCGATGGACGTCAGGTCAGAATGACGTCAAAGATCAAAGATCAACTTTAGATTTTTAGAAAACACTCGTAAACTGCGTGCCCCTCACAACGACCAATGTTCGCACAAGTTCCGGTGAGTCTCCGCTACCGTATGGCTACCGTAATCATGGAGCTACCATATCCCTTCAGGCACTATCCATCACGTTTCGGATTCCATCGGCCTCTCTTCATCAACTATACTTGAATACCTCGAAGAGTCAAACAGATTCAAGACTTTCGTTTCACGTAATTACACTTCTTTGTTTATCACTAATCGATGATTACAGTAATCACGCCTGATCTTGAGAGGAAACTCCGCTCGACCGATGGAGAGTATACGGTATTCGCATTCTCGGACGGTGCATTCGCTGCGTTGTCGGAGGTAGGTCAATAATTGGAATGGATTCAGTGAAATAATTTCTCCATTCTGCACACTATTTCACCAGCCGAATCCACAAGAGAATGTGCAGAATTGAGAGATTCGTAGTTGATCTTGAAGCAACTCGAATGGGAATTCATGATACAACTCATTCCAGAGCGTTCGCACCAACATCATCAGCAAGAGTGCATGCGTCAAAGGTTTGAGAGGAGATCAAAGATCAACGATCATCGTCCCATCTCAGATCTGATCATCAACCACATCGTCAATGGCACAATCTGCTCCTCTCAACTCGAGGATCGTACCGTAACCTCGCTCGGCGGTGAGGATCTGCGCGTGCACACTATGGTACGACGTTTCCTACTCTCTCACAAGCAATGAAAAATTTCGAATTGTTAAAGGTCGGCGCGAATGACACACACATGGTGCACATTGGCACCGCGAAGCTAGTCGAGCCCGATCGATTCACTTCCAATGGAGTTGTGCATGTCATCGACGACGTCATCCTTCTGGAGAACCGTGAGATACCGTATCCAGCCTCTCGCTTCAAGACCCACCACTTCAGTTCTGACATGGAGAGATCATCTGCTGACCTTCAACGAGCCTCTTCTAACTGCCCTCTCTTCTCTCTCCATGGACTCGGAACCCCTCACCATATTCGTCCCTCCCTACAACTCCAGCATGGTACCGTAACCAAATCGATTAGTGCAATCGATAATCAGGGTTCTCTGGACATGGATGTCTTCGCCCTGAATCACGTCGCTGAGAACCAACTGGTGCTCAACCCGACGGAGAACCAGAATGTCACTACTGTCACCAACTCGACGGTAGGACCAATATCGTGGTGGCTATCACCATTTTGCATACTATTTTGACAGAAAACAGGGTGCGTAAAATGGAGATTGATGCGCCACCCTGACCAATACAGCAATACCGTATCACTGTCAGTTCTTCGTCGGTCTCTACAAAAATCGATCGCCGATCTCCGTGCGCATCAACTCGGACTCGGCTCTCTACCGTACCCGACCCGTGATTGGATGCTCGAGGTGGGAATATTTATAGGGAATGGGTAGAATTGGTGTATGAGTCAATTAATATTATTCTAGTATAAAATTACATAAAAATCAAACATGTGTTCATGCAGAATCGTCAATCAATCGATTCACGCCTGCAGCAGTGTCCTCCATTTCATCGATAAGGTTTGGCGACCTACCCGATCGATCGATAATCCACCGTAATCCAGCCTCTCCCAATCATCGAGGGAGATCTCAAATGGCTCTTCTCGACTCGCCAAGATCTCAAGAGATTCCACGCCCTCTGGAAGGCGTCCGACGTGGTCGAATTGATGGATACGGTAACTTACCGTAATCGACATCAACTATCGATCGTTCCAGACCTCGCCCATTACTGTATTCCCTCCCTCGGACGATGCTATGTCGCGCAACCAATATAATGCCCTGCTGAAGAACACGACTATGATCAATCAGTTCGTCCGTCGGTACATCGTCAAGGGTACGGTAGTCTCTTCAGACTACAGTAATCCGTTTTCTTCCCCTCAGGACCCCTCTGCTCGTTCGATCTCCGCACTCGTGCCAATGAGATCAAATACGATCTGATCCCGAACGAAGCCGATGAAATTCTCAAATCGGACACTTTCGATGGTGAACTGCACATAAATGGAGCACGCGTACAGGTACCGAAGCCCACAACTTCCGGTTGGGGCCGAGACTACCGTATCCCTTTGCAGGAAGAGGAGATCGTGCTTTCCAACGGAATAGTTCACATTCTTGAGACGCCCATTCTTAATGTCGAGGTACCGTCACCCCATGATAATCCAGTCGAGATCATCTTTCAGCGATCTCGATCGATGCCCATCTCATTCTCGGACATCCTTGGACTGACCACTAGAATGCTATCGAAGTGATCTTTGATCTATCGATCTATCTATCGATACTGACTGCGGCTATAATTGTAAATACCAGTCCCATCACTCAGATTCGACCAGCAAAACCCTGTAAATACATGCAGTAGATAATAACGATAATAATGCTAATGAATGTATAAAGAAATTTGTTCTTCTGGATAACCCTACATTTTTTCGTAACCGTCTGAATATTCTAGCTGATTGCTTTTTCTGCGCAGTGCAATGTAAATGGAAGGGAGAATAACGGAAGCACGTTTATGATTATGATTTAATGTATAATGTACAACGAGTTCGAAGAATACCGTAATCTCTACCCGATAACTGACAACGTATCAACAGTAATATGACATCTCTCTATTCGCTTGCCTTCTCTTCATCATCACAATCACATTTCTCTACTCCCATGTGAAATTGGACGTGCCTGGATATCCTTCTTAGTCTCCGCTTTGTTCGAGGACTTCTCAAATACAAAAATATCGGATAGAATTTAGAGAAAAAAATTTGAGATGAGTAGTAAATACACTTACAAGTAACATGGTATTATATATTAAAATTTTCATTAATTTCAGCTACAACAATGAGAAATCAAATTCAAGAGAAAATGTTTTCACATGAACACATTCAGAAACGCATCGATCCAACTGACCTCTCAAACATCTCAACCTCTTCTCCTTCTTCATCATCTTCCTCATTTATTTGCAGCGTGACCGATTTCCACGTCAGATCTGAATCCACCGTATTCCTCCTTCATCTAGCGTAATCTACCGTACCTGCATCTTCACTGGGTCTCTTCACTTCTATTCTGGGTGGTTCTTGTCTGGTCTCTTCCTTCCCTTGATCTACCTCTCCCTCGTCGTCAGTTGTCGTCGTTTCCCTGCAATTTTTCTCTCTTTCACACTGGCCAAAATTAGATTAAAATTGTCAATGTTGATCTGAGTTTCATAGAGTCTATATGGTATGGCGATGAACGTCACCTCTGATTAGTCGACTACATAGGGGAGAAAATTTAAGCACATACAGTTTCCGTTTGCTGTTCACACGTCTGCTAATATCCATGGACCACTGTCCTCTAAACCGATCCTTCCCACCTCTCGGTCTCTCTCCTCTTCAGTTCACTCCTCGGGATCGGTCCCTTCCTTCTCCGTCTCATCGTCATCTCATCCATCCTCCATCGGGCACGCTCACTACCGATTCTGGAAAAGGATTTTAAAAATCTTGGAATAAAAAAAAGCAGTAATCAATTCTACAGTATAGTATGCCTCCTTCGCACGGTTAATTTTCGGTAGATATCGTAAATCTACAGTAACCCTTCTTCCCTACCGTACCCCTCTCCTCATAGTCACGCACATTACCTCTACAGAATGCCTCTATCCATCCCTACCGTACCTGCTTAGATTGGTGAGACTGCTCTCTCTGCTGCTCATAGTCTGTCTCATCATCTGGAGCTGGAGATGATCACTGGCCACTAGAGTAGTCGCCTCCTCCAGACGGGGAACCACCTCCAGTTTGCCCTTAATATCGATACGGTAGGCCAATGATATACAGAATGAATGCCCTTTCGATTCTCTGCTCCCAAATATCTTGTAAAAGAGTGCACAATGGGGAGAATCAAAATGGCATCCTTAGAATTAGAATCAGCTCCTCCTAAAATAACTAGAGAATACGAAATCTATAAAAGGCAGTATTATGAGGATGGAATAGACCAATAAGCACTTAAATGGAAGTACAATCGAGGTAAAGGGCAGTATGGTGGACTCACTTGCAGGTTATCCTCGTAGTCAGTCGAGTCATCGTCGTAGACATCGTGTGCAGACTCCTCTCCTTTCCCATCTACAAATATAAATACAAATTATTCATAGTCAGCAACGCTATGCTAGGAGAATTAAAGCTAGCTCCCTTTGACTTTTTCTTTATATACAAATGGAAAAGAGAAGATTTCGATTGCAGTTTCGTATTAAACGAGTCACTCGACGAGTTCAGGTTTCGATGCTATGATAAAATATCGGCATAAGGCTAAGTAAACGATTATGCCAAGACATCCAGAGGCTTAACAAGTACAATTCTAACGCTATTCGTGTTCCAAATCTTGTCCCTTTCCATTCGCTCACCTCCTCCCTCCTCCTCATCTCCTTCTCTCTCATTGGTCGTCGTTGGCAGCAACTGTCCACTCTGTCCCTTCTCGATTGCCTCTCGGATCTCAATATCGAGATGAATCTTATTTCGTCAGTATCACTACGGTGCTATTTTTATTCACCAGAAATGCAGATTTTCCAATTTAGGGTAACGACATTTGGCTGGACTAAATTATAATCTCCAGTCTCAACTGAAACTAGTAGCTTTGAAACTGAAATAATCCTAGAACGAAACGCAGAACTGACCACTGACCTACCGTACCTCTTTCAATGCGACCACTCCGACCAGCTTGCCCTGCTCGGTGACGTAGGCTCGATTCAGTCCAAGCAGCGAGAAGAGCGAGTGCACCTGGACGACGATTACCAAACATTGGTCTTGTCAAAATCTCCATTGCGTGTGTTCAGTCGACGTTTCTCACTCACCTTGAATAGACTGGAGTGGGAGACAATCTGGAAGGGCGTCGAGTCGACCAGAACGGAGGAAAAATCGATCGACTCGTCCATAATCGAGTTCTCCCACGCGTCCCTCTGCAAATACCGTATCTCTAAGCTACCATAATCCACTACCATACCTCCTCTCCCACGAGATCGAAGTGCACCGGCTCCTCCGAGTCCTTCCTCCTACTGCTAGTGCTGCGGGGGCGAGTGAGAGAACGGAAGAACCCTGGAATGGAGTGGTCTACTGGAGGATTTGGGCTGCGAGTCTACTTCAAAGTTTGTAGATTAAACTGCCAAATGATGCGCTTGGTAGTACCAACGAAATTCAAAATATTTTTTAGATATCACCAAAAAATCATGTGGTGGCGAAATTAGCAAGATAGCAAAATGAAGTGCGTACTGACCTCCAATCGTACTGTGTACTGTAGCGTAGTTGCTGGTGATACCCGACACTGATCTACCAGAGGTTGTCGATCCAGCCTGTAATCACCTCAATGAGCCAGAGATCAAAGATCAAAGATCACCTTCGGTCTGCCGTCCTGCACTTGCAGCGTCTGTCTGATCTGCTCCTCTACGTGCTGTCTGCAATCGATCGATACCTCACAGCAACAATAATATACCGTACATCCTCTGCTCCTCCTTCTCCCTCTCATTCTCGGCTTCTCCGTGGTCGATACTCCCTTCCCTTGACACGGGCACAATTGTGAATCTAGATCAATTTATATTAATGCACTTACAACACATTCACAAATATTATTTTAAAAAATAGAGTCATTTGTTTGACTTGAACATTTAAAAAATAAGAAAATAATTGAATAGTTGCTGACCTCTTCCTCCTTCTGAATGGTTCGGTATTTTTCTCATCTTCTTTATCCTCTCCTCTCTCCTTTCCAGCACTAATGGTGGATGAATGTGCCCGTACAATGGCTGCTCTCACTCTCCTCCTCGCTTCCTCACGACGTTTAGCTTCTGTGACCTGGACGATATCAGCCACATTTAAAATGCAGGACTGGTATGATGTGTCTAGTTAAATCATATTCAAGAATATTATATTTACGTTTACAATGGCTTACAATATCAGTATTTTCTCTACCCGTTAACAATTATAAAAGAGATGATCCTAGAAGAACAGAAAACGCACGAACCTGATCGTCGAGCATCTTGAGCAGTGTGTATCGATTGACCGAGCCAAGTAGAGCCATTGAGGCTGCAAAGAATCCTTCTTCCACACCTCTCATAAATTTTCGAAGATTTATCATATTTTCCGATCTCCTTGAACAGAAATGTTCTATTGAATAAACCTACTCTCTAACATCGATTTTCCAATTAAACTATAACTCATTTAGCTGATCTTGTTGATACTCACATTCAAAACTATTAATTATTATAACTCACTCGTGGAATCGACAACTGGGAAGGCGCGCAGCTTCGGCATTGCATCCAGTGCGATACGAACGTGGCTAAAAAATGTTTCAGCCATAATAAAGAAATGGTATCCAGCAGCCAATCGGTTTCATGGTGCAATAATCATACTAAAGCAAACCCGAACCAGTATCAGTAATTGTGTTTCTTCCTTTTTCTCAAAATAAATACAACAACAACTACCAGACAGATTATTGTTACATCGTGATCGCTTAGATCATCAACACAGGTTGCCGATGATTCTGAAGACAAATAATAGAGCAAAACATACCGATATGAGCAGTCTCTGGGGATGCACTTCACGGGCGTCACCATAATCTTGTCGACGGTGATCGTGTGGAATCTGGGAATCGTCGTCCTCGCAAATCACTCATAGAAATCGACTGGACTCACATGCTCGGTGTGTGTCTGATATCCGGGAGGTACGGTAGGTGCTTGATCCTGATAACGGAATCGTAGATGGACGGCTGCAGGTATGAACACACTGCGACAGCTACGATCACTGATATCTGGAGTACGGTATCACTATAGAGCGTCTACCGTAACCCGACCTCACCATGACCGGAAGTAGCAGTAGCATCTGGCCCGTGACTTCGAAGACAATCACGGCCACGGATACGGTGTGAGTGACGGCGCCGGATAGGGCGGCCGCACCTGCGATGGGAAACGTCGAACATGCTCACGCAATGGAAAAAAATACCATCCACTCCCTCGAATAAGTAAAAAAGATCGTCCTCACCAATCACTGCGTACGCTCCGGGATAGAGTGACTGCATCTTGCCCCCCGAGTAGATATTCCCATCGAGACAGATAGCGACGATCTCGCCTGGAATACGGTAGGTTAATCGATCGATTCATTCACACTACAGTATACCTATCGTTCGACCGAAGGCGGCTCCTAGGACGAATACTGAGATGAACATGCCAGCGGGGATGGGAAGAGTGGAACAGAGAATCGTGAGGAAGAACTGGAAGGATACTGTAGCTGAAGATTACGGTAGATCGCACGACTCACAAAGACTATTTGGAAGACGACGAGTGAGATGAATATGGAGTTCTCATGGGACTGGCCAGTCCAGCTGTTTGTCACTGACTGAAAATGGATAGCTCGTTTGTTGAACACTCTCCAAACATCACACTTGAGTGTGCAGAATGTAGAGAGATGAAAATCAAAATTACATCCTTACTACTCAATAATGTTATTAGTCGTGGTTCGATTACACAATGATGATGTAATACCTCACTGCAAACATCTCCAAAGGTAGTGTTACTCCATATGCAATTGTTGAAGAGATCGGGCACCGTCTGGGTGAATTTCTTCTGAGAAAAAGGCACAGTCAACAATCAATCATAGATCAAAGATCAACACACCCTGCCAGTCATAAACTGTCCAAGTGCCTCAGGATAGGTTACAGTACCGAAGAGGAAAGAGATCAGGATGGGGTAGATCATCCAGCTAAAATGTTGGCGATTGTAAAGTAATGAAATAATTAACAATTAACAATTTCTGGAAGAGAATCTTCGCTATGTGATTCCTTCTCAGGAAGAGCACGATATTCCGATGGACGACAATGTATGTCGCACCATAGATTCCCAGAACGAAACTGAAGGAAGGATTACGGTATTTACACGGGGATTGGACTTGGCCCACCCAATCAGGACGAAAATGGGCAGCTCCTGTAGAGTGTATGCCTTGCCGGTCGGGAATCGCGTTTGGAACTGAGCGTTCATGTCCACTGAAGGAAAAAAACAATAATATACCGTGATTTAAGAATTCGATACTACCGTAACTCACTCACATTCGGGATCCTTGAGCAGCGTAGTGATCACTCTCGATATAGTTGCTGCACAGGCTGCTGCGAAGAAACCGCGCCAGTAGTTCCTGCAGCGCACCGTAATCCATCGATTCTCAAGCTTCCATAAACATATATCTGCTCCACCTACCGTAACCCTCGCTCACCTCACAGCGAAGAACACTGAGGTGACCTCTATGGAGAATAGTACTCCTGAGTGGATCAATCGATGACTACCGCACTCATCTGATCTACCGTACCTCCAATGGGCGCACTGAACGTGCAGGCTACTCCCACTGCACATCCTGCAGCCAGCATCTCCGAACTGCGCGATTCATTCTCGTAGATACCCTCAAAATCAATAATATAAAAAGCTCTACCGTAATCGCTGACTACCGTATACCTGGAAGCTGTGGACGAGTCGAGAGAGCTGCGAGGCCACCACAGAGGACATGTGCACTAGCGGACCCTGAATTATCGATTATATACGCTTCGTGGTGCGTCTACCGTATACTAGTGAAGCAGAATCGAATAGTGCCCTATCCATATGCTGCACACTCTATCGCTAGAGAGTGTCCGGAATGAAGAGAGCAGCTAATCGATTAGGTCACGCTACCGTATACCTCCTTGCCGAGCGGGAGTCCGGCGCCGAGTGTGAGCGTGAGACCGACGAACTTGGCGAGCATTGTGCGCATCGTGAGATACTCCTTGAGGATCACACCACGGAAAATCGTCTTGATCTCAGGGATACCCGAACCTGCAACAATATATATTAAATTTTGGTTGAAGTCTCTGTATTTTGCACACGCGCTCACAAGTCAGAAATAAAGCGTGTCGAAGGAAGCGTGAAGGAAGCTCAACCCCAAATCAACATCCTTCCTACACACAACAAAGCGGATTATCTACAACAGGAAATAATCAATCGGACTATATGATGGCTACACTGTAGCATGCGATTTGAAAAGATAAGCCTATCTTTTATTATTTGTAATCGTTATCAGTCGAATCGTCAGAATCACCGAATCAATTGATCGATTTTCAAACAGTTTCGAAACCGCACAATCTCATTTACTCCGAATTATTTAAACACTATGAAATTATTTCAATCACGAACTTCTCGAAGAGACATTGATCACACTTGGACAAGAACACTTTGCAACCCACGTTGAAATACCTTCAAAACTTAACACATTTCTACACCGAGATCAGAGAAACACTCACCTATCGCTTGAGGAGCGATTAGTCGAGTGAGCAGAGCAGCGAGACCGATCATCAGAACGAAGAACATAGTCCATACACCTGATTATACATTTATAAATATTAATAAAAATTTCTAATAATGTTGGCTGATCCCCGTTACCCATATAGCACTGGACCTATTCTTCTAACCTCTCGATATCTCTTTTTAATTTCATATTACAGAATGAATTAAATTCTATTTTCTCCGTTCATGGCTAACATCACTGGTTCTAGAAAATGCGCGCTGTTTGTGCTTCTATATTATTTTTGTGCATTAACATTTGTGCTGCAAAAACGACCGTTATACATATTTTGAAAAAAATAGTTACGAGTTAAGTGGAAGAAAATTATAGAGCGAGCCGGCAAATAATACTATCACCGTAAGTAGCCAGTATCCGCCAGATGCCGATGTCGATCTGATACGCTTGATCATACGCCCATTGATGGACTGGAAGAGATATCTATCGTTGATAGTATTTTACGCTCAATGAGATGGCTGAATCGTTTATGCTCACAGAGCTTCCAATTTTGAGGTACCACTGAAACTCAAAGATGACAGTTAAGTTTGAATTAATGCGCTTTTAAAAAGGATTAGAGTGAATAAGAAAGGTCGAAAACGATTATTGTGAGTGGAATCTGTAGAATTTAATATTTATACTGGGATTTCGCTCTATCCATTACTATATCTCGAGAAAGGCAAACTCACATTTATTCGTGTTATCCGTGATGAAATCCATCACAAGCGTGAGTGTGGCCATAATTGATCCAAGAAGGAGGAGATACACCCAGTCCTCGGTCAATATTCTGGCACGATTCAGGGAAGCTCCTAGAAAATTACGATAATAGAAGGAACGACAGTGATATTGCCACACAGCTGACTCCAATGCGGAGAGAGAGAGGCATATATTCTACAACTGACAAAATGAAGGGCATGCACTACGTAAATCCATACTAGGACAAGAACAGTAGTCATTCAATTGCAGAATAAGGAAGCTAATAGTTTCCGTCACAACTTACTTTTAACGTTTAAAAAATAGAGAAATAAATGGCTCACTGAATGCACCCAGTGGACCCTTCTTCGTCTGTTCAGCAGGATTGACATCGCTGCTCGTTTCCTTCTCAGTTTTCTAAAAAAGAAAAACATTCAAAAATTCAATCATCATGAGTTGAGCCGTATCAAAATCCTACGGTTGCTGGTCAAAGGCAAGAAGTTAGCTTCTCGTTCGGTTAAATGAAAATACTTACCTCCTTCTTGGAAACGAGAGCTCCCATCTCCTCCTCGCGTTGTCTCTCACGTACGCTGCGCGATTGACGTACAGTAATCTGGGATTAGACGAGGATCAAAGGCGGTATCATAACCAGTCTTTTCGATTGACATCACGATGATTCTAACACCATCTTCATGAGGACAACTCGTAAAATTGAACCTTCTACACACTTCGATGATAAGAGAAGAAGGACTATCCAAACTACATTAAGGAAAAATACCTGCTAAAAATGTGAGAAATGCAAACCATGAGCATGGGAGGAAATTGATCCCCGCTTGCAAAAGTGCGCAAGACGATAAATTTTTGAGGTACGTCACGCTCGACTGATAAAGTCTGGGCTCTATAGAGGCTCGGGAGTAATCAAAGGGTGATTCCCCGCCTTATCTTGTTATCGATGAGGATCCTGATCATGTTAAAAGTGACAACGCCCCATACCTTGGATGGTTGTCTTACAAAACTGCACGGGAATTTCAACCCTCAAAGTATAAAACCTTAACAATATAGAAGCAAATACACTTCTCCCTGGACCATGATAGCAACTCTCAGAAAACAAAATGAAGAGGAAGCAATCGTAATAAATCATGATAGAAGCAGAAGGGAAGGTGCCCTCTCTGCACCCACCATTTTCACACCTCTGGATGATTTTGATAAGGCCTTATCGCGCCGGACACTCATCTAAGCGTGCATAGGTCGGCTGATAGTCGATGATGCCGAATGACAATCTCCAAAGGCAGTACCCAAATCGCTCACCTCGTCATCATAGCTTCGTTTCGTCGACAGAGAAGATTAGAGAGGAAGAGTGGAATGGAATGTTCTGGAAAAGATTAGTTGAGAAATTGTAGCAGAAAGGAAGGAAAAAAGAATGAACGTACAGAGTGCTATCGATCGATGAAATCTTCGAATACCGTAATCGAAATGTCTATACTTTGATCGTCTTGTGTCAGCATTGTGATTTACAAATATTTTTCAGTTTAATTTATTTAAATAAACGAAGTTCGGAATGCATTATCGTATTTGTGGATAAATCAATTTGTTTTGACTGCGCCAACTCACGTCTCTTCATTTTCCGAATCATTCCCCATCCATCTCTCCCATTGAATAGGCTGCTTGCGATGAGCGGTTCCGTCACCTCTATGGAGCAGGTTAATCTCTTATCTATTTCGTGAGAAACACGAGTGTTTTATCACCCCCCCCCCTCCCTAGAATACAGTGATCGTTCACAGGGCGAGAAGCGTGCCTCCGTCTTCAGTAGCGCCACCCATCTTACCGGAGACGGTAATCGATCGATACCGTAATCTGGGAGAGATATCTATTGCAGACAGAAAAGCGGTCACTTGGCAGCGCATCAGCGCTACCGTACCCTTGAAGAACAAAGGAACCGAGAGAAAGCAGGTCCTCAATGAGGGTACGGTATCTTACCGTATCTCTCTCAGATACAGTATCCTTGATTGCAGTGTTCGGTGTGGCCAATTGTGGAGAGGTGCTGGCGATTATGGGTGCCAGGTATTGACGAAAGATCAAAGGTCAAACTACAAAATGTATTCAGTGGTGCCGGCAAGACCACGCTGATGAACATTCTTGCGAAACAGAAGAACAGTATAGTCGATGTCAGATCAAAGTACAAACTACAGTAATCGATACGGTACTTTTCAGGCAACAGGAACGGTGAAGGTCAACGGGGTTGAGGTATCCGATCGAGAGATGCAAATGCAGAGTGTCTACGTGCAACAGGTGATCTTTTATCTCTTGAAAGGATGAGAGAGTTGATCTTTGATCCCTTGAAAGGTGGGGAGAGTTGATCTTCGATCTCTTCAAAGAAGGAGATAGTTGATCCTTCATCTCTGACAGGTCGACGTCTTCTGTGGCAGCATCACCGTTCGGGAGCAGCTCATCTTCTCGGTAGATCTCATCGAAAATTACTTTGCCTAAACTCATCTCTCTCATCGATCGATACCTCGATCCTACCGTATCCCTTCCAGGCTAAGCTCCGCCTCCCCGAGAACCTCACCGACGACGACCGCATGCAGAGAGTCGATGCCGTGGTGCGGCAGGTGGGCGACGTTTCTCAAACAACAGAAAGGAGCACACGCACGCACAGATGAACCTCACCGACTGCCAGAATACCATGATTGGTATACCGGGCCGAATGAAAGGAATATCGATCGGAGAGAAGAAGCGACTCGCCTTCGCCTCTGAGGTATACTATAATCAATGAGTACGGTAATCGACTGATCGATTCAGGTTCTAACTGATCCTTCGATTCTCTTCTGCGATGAGCCAACCAGTGGTCTCGACTCGTTCATGGCTTCTCAGGCATACTGTATCAATGGCGTACGGTAATCGCTAATCTAGTCCAGGTTGTTTCTGCCCTGAAGGAGATGGCTTCTACGGGGAAGACTATCATTACCGTAATCCATCAACCGTCCAGTGAAGTCTTCAACATGTTTGACACGTAAGTTATCGATTGATGGGTACGGTAGATGAGAAATATCATGTATTCTCTCTCCATCCTTTACACCATTTATCCGGTCAGATTCACTGGATAGTGTGAAAAATGGAGCGAGTAGCCGGTGAAACAAGATGCATACTGTTGATCATTCATTGCAGAGTATGCTTCATGGCGAGTGGTAAGGCCGCGTACCACGGACCTATCAAGGGTGTCTGTCCTTTTTTCGCGAGGTTACTGTAGGCAAGGATTACTGTATCAATCAATACCCTATCCAGTCTCGGACGCCCCGAACTCCTGGTGCCTGAATCGTACAATCCCGCCGATCACGCAATCACTCAAATCTCGATGAATCCCGAGACGAAAGATGTCGATACGGAGAGGATTACGGTAGGTTGCCACCATCGATTGATCGGAAGGCACAGTTTACAGCACATCCGCGAGACATTCGAGAAGTCGGAGCTAGGCAAGCAGCTGATGATAGCTGCCGATCCTCTGAAGGTGGTTACGGTAGTCGAAGGCATGATCTTTGATCTTTGATCTCTCAGGAGACCACTCCACCCCTCGAGAGTGATGCGAAGAGTCCGAAGAAGAAAAGCAGGTATGTTCAGTGCAGACTACAGTAATTTGCCCGATAACTTTGGACTACAGTAACCTACCCCTGCAGATACGCGACCGGGTCTCCCTGTCAATTGCGTGTGCTGGTCATGCGATCTTTCCTAACGACGCTGAGAGATCCCGTGGTGCTACGAGTGCGGTTCATCCAGATTGTGGTGGGTAGATCAGCACCGTATCCTTGAGATACCGTACCCTCCTTCAGCTCACAGCCATCATCATCTCAATCGTGTCGTTTGACACTCCGATTCACGGAGAAACTGTACTTTCGTCTCTCCAGATTACGGTATTAATCGATAAATGCATCAGGTGATGAACCTCGAGGGCGTACTGTACAATGTGGCTCGTGACATGAACTTCCTCTTCCTCTTCCCCTCTGTGAATGTACGATAGAGGACGTTGTTTATAGTTTGATCTTTGATCTTCTCAGTTCATCACTGCCGAATTGCCATTGTTCTTCCGTGAGCACAAGGCACGAATCTACTCAGTCGAGGTGATCTCTGATCTTTGATCTTTCTCAGATGATGTTTCAGTCGTATTACATGGCCAAGTCACTGGCGGAGCTGCCACAGTACACGATCCTCCCCTTCCTCTACTCGCTTGTCGTATACTGGGCTACGGGTACGGTAGCTCCTCTCATATCGATCGACAACTGATGTTCAGGACTCGTGAGAAACTTTGGGAAATTCATGATCTTCTCGGCCATCTCCATCCTCCAAGTGTGGGTGGCAACTTCGATCGGTGATCTTAGATCTTTGTGTCTAGTTTGATCTTTGATCTCTTAGCATACGCGGGTGCATGTATCTTCGGAGAAGAGGGACTGGCTGTGTCGTATATCCCACTCTACATCCTTCCTATGCTCATCTTCGGAGGATTCTACATCAAATTTGACAGTGAGTCGAGTGCGGTCTCTCTGTGAGAGAGTTCCTCCAAGGAAAATGTCGTGAGAATGGAGAGAGTTGCTTCTCGATACGGTGCACTTTCTTCCAGGCATTCCCGTTTACTTCCGATGGTTGGCGCGTCTTTCTTGGTTCCGCTACGGTTTCGAGTCGCTCAATATCAATCAGTGGACGGCGATCGATTCGATCGAAGGTACGGTAACTCTCAGGGATACTGTAGCCTGTACCTTATCAGGTTGTCCGCCACCGCCTTGCAGCATTTGCACGATAAATTGCACCAAGTGCACGTTGCCTCTCCATTGCAGTGCCAGTGATGGAAAAGGGTTGTTGGAGAAGCGAGGAATGGACCCAAGTATGTGACAAGAGTCGATTGATCTTTGATCTTTGATCTCTTCCAGATGCATTCCTCCTGGACATCGGGATTCTGATCGCATTCTTCTTCATCTATCGAGCCATCGGATACGTCGCTCTCTTGCTGAGAGCCAAATTCCAGAAGAGCAGTGCCTGATCACCCCGTCTCCCGACTTAGAATGATATACTAATGTGTGATCGAATAGAAATCAATCGATAAAGAGAACCATCTCTCTGAATCCGGGCACCATATGTGACTATGCTTTATGAACATTGTGGAATTGAAATTGCGAAGAATTTGAAATAAATAAATAGAAACTGGAGAAAGAAAAACGAAAGCGAGTTACCGTACATATTCAAATATTCCCGCACAATGAACATTTGCAGTTCGCCGCATCGACTAGCGCGTCAATTTATTTATTTTTCGCGTTATCGATTCACGTTTGTGTTTATTGCTGTGTTTGTACTTTGAAGAAGTCGTTACCCGTTCATTCCCTAATGCCCAAGGTAGTCATTCTATTATAGAGCGAGCAGGGGAGAGTCATCGGAGCTGGAAGCTTATCGTCCACATGGATCCCCAGTGTTCTACTGTGCACCGCCGTGAGTTCGCAGCTTTTATGGTATCATTCTGACTATTACGTGCAGCTTCGGAGCCTGTTTAGCGATTATGCACCGCGAAATCTCTTTTCGGGCTGTGCAAGTTGCTGCGCTGCATGGCGATTTCAGCGGGGACAAGTTGTTACATTCGCTAGCTTTACAGCTTACGCCTTCGATCCCGATACGCACGCGCTGTCGGTCGTGAGCGACAATGTGCTGATTACCGTCAATCAGGAGTACCATGGAGTGTACCTCAAGACGTTCAATCTGATCACAGGTTGGAATCATTGTTCTCGTCAAGCTACAGATGACGTCACTTGTTTACGATTACTCTCAAATCGGTGGCTATTGCCAACAAGTGACGTTATTTCATGGAAATACCCTGCCTGCTGCATGACTAGGGGTCGCTGCTACGTATGGTTCAAGTTCTCCCTTGCAGGCTACAACACGGATCGGCAGTATGTGAGCATGGCAGCGATGGATCTGATCCCTCCTCTGGCACTGGAGACCCTCACTGAGAACAGAGTCCGTCTCACCTTCTACGCCAAGGATTGCGAGAAGGGAGATGTTGTCAAGTACGTTTGATTTCCGCTTGGTTCGAAGCATCGTCCAAACCGAATCTCTCTTTTCGTCTAGCTGACTCCGCTGTATCTGTTGTGTATTCTCATACGTGTGGTTCAGGTTTTCATACATGCTGAGAGCTGGCTGGGATATCGACAACACTTTCTCGACAGTAGAGAAGCAAGATCTCCAGGTGTCTCCTAATGTGAAGGTGCACCATTGCTTCAGCTTCTCCTATTTTATATCTGTCCTTATTGCGTAGCAGGGAACTTGTTGCATGGATGATATCTAATGCTTTTTAGGTTCTTTGTGTTCACAAGTTCGGAGATGATCAGTATCCATCTCTCGTGTCTTCGTGCAATGATCGTCTGTTCAGGTGCGCATATTCAGTCGAGACTTGCTGCTTCCAGAGCGTTACTTTTTTCTATTATAGAGTTGTACTCGATCCGGAATCGCCCCATGTTCGATTGAACACTATTGACATGTGTGAGTGCTTCGTTTTACTGCATTTGTTTCTGTTCTTTATTAATTGTCTTGATGCTGGCTTGTTAGACCGATGTCATAACGTGATTTGGAAGTGGTTGACTGTTCAATGCGTGACTGACTGATTGTTTATCTCCAGATCGAGCAGGATTCTCTGACGACCGTAAGCTGTTTGCGGTGACCTGCAAGGGATCCGATTTCGTCGTAGTCGACGATAAGCTGTCCAAGTTCTTCCGACGGTCAGTTTGACCAAATGAGTTTCAAAACCATGGGTCTGCGGTGCGCGCTTTAATGATCATCGATGATGGATTTAATTGCAGACAAGGACCAGATTTGAATGCGCCGATCACGGCTCATCTCGCCAAGAAGGCAGTCACCATGCAGATTGCCCATAACAGAGGACAGGTGAGAGATTAGAGATTAGAGCCATGCCCACTGATGAGCTCAAAACGAATGCAGCCCTGAGGGAATACGTCAATACGTGACTTCCAACGGATGGGCACACCCCGAGCTCGAAACAGAGACTTTTACGCATTTCATTCCCTTCGAAAGTGGATGCTAAAAGGTTGCTTTTTCAGTTCTACGTCGCTATGAATCGTGAGGAGCTGCACGTGGTGAATGAGCGTACCTCCAGATTCGTGAAGATTCCCCTGCCTCAGGGCAGAGCCATGGGTGAGTACTGTACTATTTCTGAGCTGAATCCAACTCGGATCGAGATGGATCGATTGTCGACTTTTTTTTAAAATTGCTCTGGTGGTGTGCAAATTGGCAGTTTAAGAAATGCCCCTATTGTCTCAAGTTTCATCGATGGACTAAATCTAAGCCACAATCATTCAAAAATACAAATAAATTTAAAACAAATCGAGCTTTCAGGTGCCGGCCTTGTCTTCAACGCCAACGACGATCTGATCCTCACGGACATGAAAGGTGATTGTAATCGATCATCTTCGGATACAGTATCCCTTGAACACTGAGTGATACAGTAATCTCAGGTCGCAATCCCGCTCCCTTCCGTTTCCCATCTCGAGGCATCCCCTCACTGCAGACTATATCGTGTCTGAAAGTTGTCTCCATGTCTCCCGAGCAGACTCTGTTCGAGAGTCGACAGGTACGGTAGATTATTGATTGCCACTTATCTTTTAGTGTCTCATCTGAAGTTTGAGATCGACAAATACTAGTCTACATTTCATTGTGAGTGTGTTCTGACTTCAGTAATTTGGATCAATTACTATTTCTTGCTAGCTTTAAATCATTCTTGCTAGCTTTAAATCATTCCTTGCTAGCTTTAAATCATTCCTTTTGCAGGTGGGATCGCCGGATGAGTTTGTCCGTGTTCTGTTCATGACCAAGAATGACCGAGTGGCGTATTCCACTCATCTGATCCTTCCTCCTTCCATCGGAGAATCCCTCCCAGCCCCAGATGACTCTCTCCCCCCTCGCTTCTCTCCCCTCTACTCATACGGAATCGACCCCGATATGATGTAGACACCTTCTAGGTGTACTGTACAGGCATTACTCGTTTTACTGTGCTGATTCCCATCAGTTGTTGAACTCGTCTAGAACCAATTCTGGTTTCACTAACTTATCTAATATGAGGCTAATAAGCGCTGTACTTTTTTACTCGTTGTTGTCTTGATCCGATCTCCCCAATCAACCATTCATGCCACATAATATCCCCGCCATTCCCTAGGTTGTACTCTTCGTTGTGTCTACTATTTTATTTTAATACAGTGAGTATAACTCACAGTGGATGTTCTTCGGTCGATAAATATTTCGGTTCCGCTATTCAAAGTCTCTTCTTTTGCGTTGTATGCAATGGGGAATGTAGTTAAAATGCAGAAAGGTTTGTAAGAAGATAAATGTTGGAATCGCTATAGCTATTTTTAGTAGGCGCTAAAAAAACTTTTTTTTGTTCATTATATGCAGTCGAATTTTCTGAATACAGTGGAGCAAAAATATTTAAAATAATGCTGAAAAGAATACTCCCGTTGCAAAACATAATAACTTATTCTCTGAAAATTAAATTTCTTACAGTACTTTCGTTAGTAGTCTGCGGTCGACCTATGCAAGTTGCGATTTTTTCAGTTATGTTGATCTCTTTGTATTTATTGATTGCGCTATTATTCTCACAGTTATCGTTGTCTGCTCGATAGGCCTCCTTCGATAGTATCGTATTTCAGGTGTTTTACATGAGGTGGTGATCATTGTAACTCAAAAAAGCGTTCAAAATGATCTCATCTCGAAGTCTCGCTCGTTTTCTCCGCAATCACCGCGGTCTTGGTGTGTCAAACTCCACAGCGACGTCTTCCACCTCACGACGACTCGTTTCTGCTTGGGTGAACCTGGCCAGGTGAGCACCCCTCTCTATTTTCCTCGAATGTGGGCCGTATTTCTTACTTGTTTACTGGTTGAGTCTAGTGGTCAAGCGAATACACATCCCGCCTGCTCATCTTATGACTGAATTGCAGGGCTGACACGGACACTCCTCTGTCCTCGAATCATAAGATCGATGTGGAGAAGCAATTCACTGACGATCAAGTGCAGAAACTGCTGTCCGAGTTGACGGGCATGGAGATGCAGGACAAAGTCTTCAAGTTGGTTCAATAGTCCTCTTTATATTTTCTTATTATCCTTCTTATTCATTCATGAAATGCAATTGAAAATTTTTAAAAAAAATTTGCGATAGTTTTGCGGGATGAGTTAAAATTGAGCGACGTTCAGTGATTACATGAAATAAAATGAAAGTGGTGTGGATAATAGTTTACGAAAGGAACGGTAATTACTCAGCAATCAATGCCTATTTTATTACAAAATAATCCTCCATGCAGACCTCGTCGAACGGCCATTCAGCAGAGAGCTCACTATGCACTCATGACGGATGAGCGATTGGAAGAGGTTAGTTTGTTTATATATCAAAGCATTCTTTATAATCTAGTTGAAAGATGGTGCAGTATTGCTCGTTTTGAACTTATGTTTTATGCTCCAGCATTTATAGGGCAACATACATATACCACACGTATAAATGGTTCTCCCCTTTCAGACGATGGATAGAATGAAGGGCGAGGCTCGTCGATTCCTGCAGCCCGTCCCCTTGAAAGAACCGAGATCGGAGAAATACGAGGTATCATCCTGAAGTTAACATGTTTCCTTTTTCCTTACTTCCTGTGAAATTTCAATTCGGATTATCTACCGTCATGATTGCTATTGAAACCACAACTATACCAAGTGGTTTCAATTGTTCATGAATCCACAGATCATCGGCTATATTTATTGGGTGGTGGAAATCTAATTGGAAAGGGATATCATTATGCGTTGCTGCGCCCAACTGCAAAATGCAACCTCAATCATTCGGAGCGTCATGCATACTTCATGGCTGCATATTATCTAAAATATTTAAATGAAATATTTAAGGTGTTGACTCGTGACGAGGAGATCGCCTCCTTCGATCATTCTCGCTTCATCTTCACTGACATCACTTTCGATGCCACTGATCAGGTACCAAGTAGGGGTTATGACTCTCAATATGCGCATATTGATTGGATTCATTGTCTCTGAAGGTAGCAAAGCGAGCCAGTGCACCCTGTATGAAAATTTGACTAGGAACGTTTTGACAATGCCAATCTGCAGAAAATCCAGTTTTTATGGCTACTTCGCCCCGAGTAAGCAGCCTTATCCTCGTAGAACCTTCCACATTCGTAATTTATTCTAATCAATCGATAATCCTCTCCAGGATCGTACAGTAGTGGTGCGTGAGGTGGATGGCACACTGCGAACGGCCAATCCAGAGGAGCATGATAGGATGAATAGAGTCTACTACGAGAAGGCCCATCGACCAGTCAATCCGCCTGGTCTCTTCAGTGACCCATGGCTGCAGGTACGTATTTATAATATATTAGTTATTTCTTTGACTTCTTCGACTACTTATTGAAATCTCAAAAAATCTGGGTAGTTTAAATTGCTTGTACATAAGATCAACGGCTATAAGGGATGTGTTGTGTAAATAGAACTAAATGAGTACACTAAAAAAATCGTTGTGCGGTAGTATTTTCTTTTCACATAGATAACATGCCTTCTGAATCGTCCGAGGTATCCATCAGTGGTGGGCGCCGTCTGTTAAAATTTGAGGGCATCCGCATATCTCATGGGGGCATCTGTGCAGTCCAAAAGGCATCCGATTTTTAGAATGACCATTCACTGGGCTACTCAGAGTCCAAATACTGGGAAGTTTGAACAACTTTTGAAAAATTGTTCACAGATGTCGGCCCACGTATGGTATCCATATCTGTTACCTGGCTGTAGGAATACATATGCGTATTTTTTTCTCCAGCGTACCCAGTTCTCAATAGAATACTTCCATTCCCAGTGTCTATCAATTACTGGCAAAACCGCTGACCATCTGCAGTATTGTATGCATACAGATCATTCACCTATGTTGGCCGAGTCGCACATTTAAAAACAATCGAAATAAGCACAATTGCAGAATGCATTGGACCGCGACGAGCACGAGTTCGTGATGGATTGGGCCTGCTGGTACTATGAACCCGATGATCCCGCTTTCGTCAAGGTACGGTAGATGGGGGGAGGAGGAGATGAGTAGTATGGATGCCGCGTTTAGAGTTTTCAGCTTTAGCGCAGATTGTGAAAAGCTAAATGTTCACGTTAAAAGGAATGAGTGAAACATAAATGTGATGCATCTCAAATTTTCGGACAAGATGGTAAAGCTGATCTTCTTTTCCATAAATAGGAATTAATATATCACAGCATATCACGATAATAAGCGAAGTAATTGGGAGGAGAAAACTATAAGTGAAAAAAAAGAATGTATTTTATTTATTTTAAATTTAAAAAAAATTTATTGTATACATTTGCAGTTGTCACGCACGGTGTTCGATCGTACAGTGGAGGCTGGTCGCTTCGATGCCCTCTACTCTACGAGACACTTTGGAACTCTCGCCTTCTATCTGGCACTCAATGGAGGAATCCCTCCACTGCTCAATTGGTTCGGAGGAAGGGGAAAGTGAGTGCTATTTGAGACTCAGTTATGTAGAAACCAGCCCGAATGATTGTCCATTGATGATGAAACCGCTAAGAGTCGGGAATAAATATCTCGGCGTTTTTATTCGAAAAGAGTTTCTCAATTTGCAATTAGAATTTTTTCACATGATGTCGTATAGGGAAAGTTGAAACACGGATCAGCAAAATGGGATATTGAGAGAGTGAGTACTCACTGATTGATTTACAATTAGAGTCTCACAGATACTCAGCTAGATTAGCAAAGGTATGTATAAGATGTTGTTAATATGTTGGTGGAACCTCAATCGTCAAGGTTCATAATGATTACTTTCCTTTTTCTGCAGACTGCCCGAGGCGGCCCGTTTGGTGAAGCTGCAGAAGGCGCTCCATCCCAACTGGAGAGTCGCCGTGTCCAAGGAGGTCAGGGGAGGGGAGGAAGGGCTGCAGCCGCTGCACGGGTCGGAAAAGCCGTAGAGGGGACTATCACGGCCTATCCGTACCATTCTGAAAAATTAGATATATATGAATATGAATCGGAGATAGCGAAAATGAACGCTGTCCGGTTCCAGCATTAGGTGTAGTCTATAGAAAAGTAAAGTAATCCAATCGTTCCGTTCAGGATTCGGACCGCAAGGTCGTGGAAGATTTCCTGCGCCAGAACGAGAGACTGAGGAAGAAGCTGCCACTACTCAGTAATTATCTCTCGACGGGTGAGTGGTGCGCTTGGAGAGTAGATTGGCGCTAGTTGACAATTACGAGGTCTCATCAAAAGATGAATTGTCCGAATGAAATGTTCAGAGTGCAGCACGAATTAACGTGTCTCCAAAGAAATATTTTCGGCACGACTAGTCGCATAATGTCGGGAGCAGTGGCATACGTAATTTAAATTGGTTCCATGAACGATGTTCTTTAATCATCGACAGGAGAATGCGCTCTTTAGTAGGAGTAGGTGAATCACCAAAGTCACACGGCTGAAAAATTTTACCTTTTTGATTTTAATTGTGTATTTCTTCTAGGTCAAACAGTGGCTGATCAGAAGAGCTCCGAGACGGGATTAGCGACAGACCAGGGGGCGAATGGAGGGGTGAGAATTGCATCATCATTAGGAAATCATTAAATAATGAGTCTTCCAGCGATCTACCGTAACCTCGACGACGATCGGCAGCTCTACGGGACCACTAGGCAGCTTGGCCAGAGAGTACAAGGTACGATATCATTGTGGATACGGTAGGTCATTGGGCAGATTACTGTATTACTGTAGATTTGATTGATTGCTTGAGGTGCACGTGAAATCGGAGGACAAGCAGTCGCAGTCGGAGAATCCCCGCAGAAGGGGCGGATACAGGAGTAAATATCCGAAGAAGACGGACAATAAGAAGGACGAGTGATTGAGTGATGATGACGTCATCACTTCGTAATCATCCCCAATCATGTAGGTAGATTAGGTATTCCAAGTTTTCTTCCTTCAACCATCGCTGATGCAATGTTGTTATTGAGAATTGTTGAGTTTGTTCCCGATCTTCGTGTTTCCCCATTATCGTCACCATTTTTTTGATAAATTTTATTAGCCAATCCTAATTATGTGGATATAAATTACCAATCGTTTGAAACGATCATCAATATCTGTTCAGCTAAACAATGGGGTTCGAAATACGTATGCTATGTTCTCCATTTATCACACTCTAAATATCTGCCGCTCGAGATAGTGTGCACTGTGCATAATGGAGAGTCGTCCATATTTCTGGCATTGAGTATCTAATTTGCATCTTTATTCCCAGATCCTCGGGTACTGTATCGGTAGAGTGGGATACTCTAGGATACGGTAGGACTGAGAGAGGGAGAGATGCCTCGCAACAACCTCTCACTGCTGCGTCGCACGGCGAACAGAGGAGATCGGCCAGTGAGCACCGACTCCGGCCCGCCCTCGCCCCTCCCACAATCGTGAGTTGGAGGGGAGGGGAGAAACAGGAATGAGGCGGGAACAATGATCAGCACGGTAGTTAAGATGAGGAGAAGTGTCCGAGAGTGTTTGTTATGCTCTCTCCATTCTGCGCACTGTTTTCTGTCTGTCTCGCCAATCACTGAAACTAAAGAGTGTGCAGAATGGAGAGAGCCGAAGTGATATCTCCATAATCGACTGGGATTTACGATCGTATTCCGACTCTACAATATCCCCTTGCAGCATGCGCTTCCGTCGCACGACCTCCGAGGAGGAGCAGGACGCTGCTGCAGCTGCTGCAGAGCCCCTCGCCTGCAGCAAGCTGTTCTTCTCACGCACCGACCTCGATGTCGATTGGCTACCCACCAATGGAGCAGTCCTCAAGGTTAGTAATGCCAGATCAGAAAGGCTCTCTCCATACTCTCGCTCGTCAGAGTGATTAGAGTTCATAATCGATTGATAATGTTATTTTCGTGGTGAAAAATGTTTTTAAAACGTATTTGTATTTGTTTGTTGAGAGATGCATCAACTAAGTAACTAATTAATACTTCGCATATTCGGGAAACAATTTAGCTGAAACATGGATGACGCGAGTGAAGAAAGTGCGAAATAGGTAAATAAAGTGCACCTTTCAGCTTCTCTTCTCGCTGCGTCTCACTTCGGCGCTGTGGTCGGGCATTTCAGACTGTGATGAGGTACGGTAACCATCAATTGACGGTGGATCACGGTAACCATCGATTAACGGAGGATTACGGCAGTTACCGAACTGACTTTGTGAGGAAGTGATAATTACTGTCTACGTGATCAAAATTATCTTTTACATCTTTTTTTTTGGAAATATAATCGTTGGAACTAGAATGGTGCAAGAAACACGGATCAATGTATTCCCTTGAGGTGTTCAACTACTGGGAGCCAATGCATCTTCTCATCTACGGTGATGGACTGCAGACGTGGGAATACTCGCCCCTCTACGCAATACGGTAAGTGATGCACCATGAGATCGGATCGGGCACTGACTTATTTATGTGTAGTGTACTGTAGAAATGAGAATGGATTGGTCAGTATCAGTACTTTAGCCAGGACATGCCATAGGGAAGGGATTGGGTGGATGGGAGAGGTCACTAGACTTGCTCTAGGGTCGCTCGTACAATCAATTTACAGAGGGAGAGGGATACAATTTATAGGGCAGGGGGACTACGGTAGGTCATGAGTCTTTCTATCGATTGGATGGAGGGGCTAGCGGGGGTTACGCTTTTCTGTCTCGAAGAGGCCTGATAACAATTACAATTATGATGCATGGGCGAAGAATGGGATACGGTAGGTAGGTCAATGGAAGAGGGGAAGGGTCGCATAACAACAAGACGATAGGAGGGTCGATTAGAGTCTATGTGTGTGTGGGGATGGGTGTTGTTCACAATACAATACATTATATGGAAGCCTTATATGGGGGGGGGGGGGGGGAGAAGAGGGTCAGCCAGTCTAGAAGGGGTCACATCACAAGAAAGAAGGCAACGGGAATCGGACGGGTCGGCAAACTCAATTTAGGGAGGGAAGGGAAAGGAGAGATAATCGATAGACGATCCTTAGACAATGCCAGAGGGAAGAGGGGGACAACGAGAGGGAATCGGCAGAGGGAACGAAGGACAAACGAAGAGATGGGGGAAGGGGCGAGGTTAGACGTGTGGGCACCAAGCCTACCGGGTCAGAGACCGGCCGATCCATCCAGTCCGGAGATTCCGGAAGGGACGGTTCAAGACCGAGAAGCCGTCCATCATAGTAGGAAGGCCCCACGGAGAGAAGAGGGGAACACAGGGAGGGAAGGGGTCGAGGGACGGGGTCACAGAGAGGAGGACAGGGGAGGCAAGGCTCGATGGGATTGGGGGTACGGTAGGTAGGTCACAGAGGGGAAGGGTAGAAGCACACTCGAAGAGAAGGCATGGGCGGGCGAGGAGTACTGTAGTCGACAGCCTGCAAGACGGTACGGTAAATGACGGGGGTTACGGTATCAGGGTACAGTACCTGGCCGGATCGGAACCAGGGGCGCGGCATACGGTAGCTCGTCGGACGAAATCGCTGGCGAAATAGTTGAGGGTGGCAGAAGATGAGACGGCTCATGCAGAGGGATTGCGAGTCGATCGAGTGGCTGCAAGAAGGGTATGGTATTGAATAGTTACTGTAGCTGACGAACTGGGGATACGGTAGGTCATTGTGGGTCATTTTCTCGTTTTGGAGCTTTCTCACACAATACTTTAATTCGGCGCAGTCGAAACCCGGGTCAAGAACCAGACAATCCCGGAGGGATATGCGGTAGATCACGAGGGAGGGGTACGGTAGCTTACAATCGGAGGCGGAGGTGCGGGGCGCGGCGAAGTTGGGCTCGGTGTGGTGGTGGTGCTCGGCGCGATTGTAGCCGCCGAAGTGCAGCAGCAGGCGCGCCAGCCAGTTGGCCTGCAACGTGGCGTGGTGAGGTGGGGAAAGGACAGAAAGCACCGCACGCAGTGCACTTATCGACGCGAGCGTCGGTCGTTTTGGGAAACGATAGAAACGCACCTTGGTCGGGCAGCCGATGGTGCAGCAGGTGGTGGGCTGCGTGTGCGAGCCGTGCTGCAGCAGCGCCGTCGAGGTGGTCGTAGTGGTCCTGAACGGAAGAAAGTTAAGGTACGGTAGAGGTAGATCAATCGATTGGGACGAGGGGACGGGGGTACGATACCTCTTGGAGGAGGTGGATCGACAGCTGGTCGACCGACACGACTTGTCTCGGGCGGAGCGAGAAGAGCACTCGACGGCCCCTCCCGTCGATTTAGAAGCCATCGTAGAAGGGAGGCGTGTCGGCTGCAAGGAGGGAGCATTAGGAGAGGGTAGATCAGAGGGGATAGAGGTGATGACGTGGCAGAGATTATGGTAAAAAGGGGGTGGGTAGATCAAAAGAACGCCGTTTCAGAGAAGATTCAAGACGAGTAGATCACAGGAAGACACGGTAGGTCAAGGGTCCTAGGAGGGAGGGGCGAGGGGCAACGAACCGTATTCGAAGGCGGAGGGGGAAGGGAGTGGGCGGAGTATGGTGAAGAGATGAGGGCAACAGCGAACGGTCGAGACGAGTGGAGCGAATGGAGGGAGGAGGGAGAGGGAAGTGAAGGGATGAGAGGGAGAGGAGGGCCTTTTGTGGAGGGGTGAGATAGGGAAATGGAATGGGATTGGTATGGAAATGACAGGAGAGAGTGAGGGAATGGAGGAGAGCAGAGGAGAAAAGGAAAGTATTGAGAAAGTGAGGGATTAGAGTGGAAAGAAGGATAAATGGGGGAGTACGGTATCAGGGGTTACGGTAGATCATGCGATGAGGTAGCACGAAAGCCGAAACGGAAAAGGGGCGGGAGGGCCGAGGTGTTTGCCGGGTTTGCGGACTACTTTCATCACAGGGCGCGATGAAAGTAGCCTGCAACCCAGAGAGAGGGGCGACCAGGGTTGTTTACGTAATAGTGATGCGACGCGGAAGTGACGGGTGCGCGCTCCAAACTGGTTCCACGCCCCCCCCCCCCCCCCCCCAGGCGGTGCCAGATCCCGGAACCGAAGTGGAACCAAGCGGGTATGGCGCCAGATGGAACTTGACGATGCACTGGAGGGGTACGGTTTTTATGCTGGATTTTTTTTGGAAGTGATGCGCGAAATCTCGAGTTTTTGTAATATTTTCCGTTTCTAATCTAAGGAAAAGCAACCCGTCTGGTTCGGGTTTCGCTGGAGAGATTTTAAACGGGTCGGCGATCACTGCCAATTAGAGTGTCGAAAACAACTTGTTGACAACTATCAACTATCAGGTTGGTGCATAAGTCTTTGCCGATTTCGACACTTGTATATTCTTGCCTGTCCTACCTTTCGAATTTGCCCAATCAGCCTATGGTATTTCATAATTGTTGAGGGCTTGGTCACTCTCTTTAGCGCACACTATGACATGCCTGTAACACCGAAGAGACGGACACAGTATACCGCCGTTGTTAGCGAGATCGAAAATTACGTGGACATTTTGCCAGATCGGCATTCCATGGAGAATAGTGACAGGTCCAAAATTGGTGCACAGTCGCAATGTATGATGATTTAATAATGCATTGAAGCTAGTAGAAGCTGTCAGCAACAAAATCCCAACTTAAGATATTTATCTAAATTAGAAATGCAACTAGCCAATTTCAGTTTATAAAGCCCTGTAATCGGGTTAGAGGGTCTAGAGATTTGAATATACCTGAAAAGTAAAGTAGCTCTACTGTATAGTTTTCAATTAAATTTGTGAGAGGATTCAGCTATTCGTTGAAGAATTGCATTGTCCATAAGTTTGAACTCGAGAAACGAACATCCAATTAGGTGCTTACGGTGATCCACTGGCTCCCTTACTCATTGAACGGCTGATATTTCGCCATTAAAGTAACAATCAATCCTTGCCCTATCGCTGATATTTTCGACATAATTCTCAAATCAATAGTTTTTGAAGAGTGCGCTTAGCTCGAAAACACGCAAAACCACATTTTCCGACGTTTTCGGTCGAGAATTCATATCTGAGAAATCTCGTATTTTTAAAACAGAAAGCGAAGCCGTTTTGAATGTTCATATGGATAACATAGACCCTTGTTAAGTGAGTCGAAAGCACTTCTGTTCAGGTCTCCCTCGTGGATGTTTGAGGGAGAAAATGCGATCGCGTGAACAGTTAATTTTCGAAGTTGGTCATATTTGTCGGCCAGTATTATGGCTGTTCTGCATCGAGAACTATTCCGATTCTGCTATTAAAAAGCACTAGTAAAACCAGACGGGTTGCTTTTCCTTAGAGCTTCTCAGTTAACCTTACGCGGTTTCTATGAAACGTTTCGCAGCTTTGCAAACCCTCATATAAGAACATTTTATTTCTCTTGAAAATCTCACTGTTAGTCAGATCCCCAGTTCCCCCTATTCCCGTAAGCCTGTCACAATTCCATTCTATGAAAATAAGCTTCGAATATGACCCAAAGTATTGTTATGGAGGCAGGTCATAGTGATTCGAAACAAGCAAAATATTGGAGGCTTAACTTCATGCTCAAAATCGGCAAAGACTTATGCACCAACCTAATAGTTGAGAATGATTCTAAACAACTAGTTGTTTAGCCATCGACTATTATCGCGATCTCATTTCAACTAGTCGACTAGTCGATAAACGGTTGTTTGGTCGATGAGAGGAACGAATGAAGGGATTCTCTCTTCTCCTTTCTTGTCATTCGCTCCCCTCTCCGACCGATTCGGCTGGTCGAACAAAGGAATTATTCGATTAGACTGATTTGATTATAGACGCAACTAGTTGACTCGTAAACAACTAGTTGATGAGAATAGTTGTTGTTTTTCGAATAGCTGTTGACTGGTTTCTAATCGACTAGTCGATTAGAAAGTAAACAACTAGTTGTTTGTTTTCGAAACTCTACTGCCAATTGTCGCCTGCCCTGCTTTTCATTAAAACAGCTACACCTTTGTAGAGGGGGGGGGGGGGGGAGGGTGTGACGTCATCGCCAGTCGCAGCCCATGAGTGGCTGCGCCTGCTGCAGTCATTGACTGATCTCTCTCTTGCTGCAGGTCGTGGCTGTATATCTGGCTGCACGCGGCCCCTGGGAAGGCGACGTCCGTCCTCTTCCCTCACTCCAAGATCGCCGTCTGGGTGACGATGAGATGTGGAATCGCCTCCCTCATGGCCATCGCGGACTTCGCCATGTACAAGGTACGGTAGGGGATGGAGAGGGTACGGTAGGGTTGGTGGATCGAGTAGTGATCTCTCCATTCTGCACACGCTCTCATCGGCTAGAGCGAAGAGGGAGTGTGCAGATTGGAGAGAGCTGATGTGGCTGACAAGAATGTAGACTAGACCGCAAGGCATGAGAAAGAAGGCGCGAAATAAGTGTTGTTGTTGACGAAAGAAGGCGGAGGATACGAGAGGTGATTGAGGTCTCTCCATTCAGCACACTTTTATCAATCTGACAGAAGAAAGAGTGTGCAGAAAGGAGAGAGCGGAAGTCCAGAAAATCATCCCTTGGGGTTACAGTAACTTTCCTTTCCAGGTGGTTGCTGGTCGATTGGGCGTATCGATCGCTCGATTCTATCTGGTAATTTCCATGTTCTCGGTGGGAATGTTCATTTCGAGGTGAGAATATCGATCATGAGTGGAAAGATGTGTCAGATTATGGTTTAGGTTACGGTAGCTGGTGCTAACAAAGAGGGGTGAATATGACGTGCGTATCTGCGGTTAATTATGTCTCGAATCATATTGCGCGCGCGAAAAAAAAAAGTACGAGAATACGGAAGCGAGCGACCCGTTGCTTTCATGTAGTGGGGAGGGCGTATGAGAATGTGAAGTGGGTGGAATCCTCGATAAGAGTTAGCCTCTAAGCTGGAAAAAAATGTTGAATTATATTCTCTTAAGTTCTGCCTTCATACCCTCCTCCTTCGCGATGGCATTCAACACTATTTCCATGGCCGCTCTCTTCTCGGGACAAATGTGAGACTTCTTCTTTTATTGAATTTATAAACGGATCCTCACGAGCACTATATGAAGGATGATATCGCATTCGATTCCAAGTTTTCTCCATTATGCACATTCTTAGTCGATCTGGTAAAGTGTGTAGAATGGAGAGAGCTCGATGCGGCAGCAATAAAGGGTTACGGTAATCGATAAATCTTCCCTCACTTCCGTCAGGCTGGTCTCTACTCTGTGTGTGGCAGTGGCCTCTCTGGTGGGATGGCCCTTCGCTGCCCTTCTTGGAGCACCTACCGTAATCACGTGAGTGGTTTGAACGAGAAAAGGGACTGCATTCTCATTTCGTCTATTTCTTAGCTGAACGAGAGCCAGATGGGGAGTCACTTTTATTTTCGATCTCAACCATCAAACCATTGTGATTACCATTTTGCATATCTCTTCGCTGATGATTGAAACGGAGTACAACCAGGGAAGAAATGTAATCTTCAGAATAGTTCTAGGAAAGATATTGTAGTTTCCCATTGGTTCTATTTCTTAGATGGTGGTTGAAACTCTAGCCTTCTAGGTCTGGATGGTCAATTACTCTCCTCTCTGCAGATATTTGTTCTCCCTCCGTCGTCCCGATCGTTTCATCCTCCATTCTCTCATCGCCCTCCTTCTAGTGGCCACTCCCCTTCTCATCGTGGATACGTGGTACTACGGGAAGAGAGTCATGGTCAGTCGAGGGAGGGCAGAGACATCGATGGGGTGGAGATGGTGGAGTGGAATGGATTTACTCTTTGATAAGGAAAGGGTTGTTAGTGTTTCAGTGTGAAGCAAAAGTCTGCAGAGATAAGGGGAAATGTTTCTCGACTCAGACTTTGGAGAAAATAAAATATTGAATCTATAATTTAACAATTTATCACCAGGTTGTTAGTGGTTTCGGTGGGCAGCAAAAATGCGGAGTGATATTCTGAGATGATTTGTAAGGGACTACTTATCGAGAAGAAAATCTATCTATAAAAATAGTTGAGGCGCCAATGAATGGCCTCCCTCTTGGGTTCGCGATAAGCCAGCCACATTGCGCTTCGAGAGTGTAGTTATGTTCTGGGGGAAAATCTTGATATAATTATGAGTGTGACAAGAATCGCAAAACAATTCTAAAAAAATTCTAAAACAATGAAAGTATACGATCAATCGACGAAAAATGTAGCGAAAGTATTTTAGGGTTTTTTTTTCTTCTAACAATCGAAATTGATCTCCGTTTTTTGAGAAGGAACCATCATTTGTTGCAGTAGGAGTCAATGGGTTCAGCCAAATCTAGAAGTGATAGGATGAAGTCTGGGAGCGAACAAAAAATCATTCAATAAAAATTTTTCAGGCGCCGCTTAACATCGTGATGTACAACATCTTCTCGTCGCACGGCCCCGACCTCTACGGCACGGAACCACTATCGTGAGTAGCAGTTGCTGCTGCAGCACTTTGATCCTGGTTCTAGGATGTCACATCAGCCAGCGACAATGGTGTTTTAGCGTGTGCTTATGATATGAGAAACGCCCATGTTGTTAGTAGAGTTGAAGACTATTTTTTTCTTAAATATTTAATCAGAACTGTTTAGATCCGATCCTATGTCGATTTGAATTTCACTGGTAACTGATAGCAGACGGTTTTCAATTTTCGATGCTTTTGGAACTGCACGGTTGAAAATTAAAATCTTGAAAAAAATATGCACTCTGTTCGTTCCATGTGATATTCCATCATTCAGATTCTTAGTTTTAAGACATGAGATGATGAACTAGCGGCTTGGGTGGTTAAGAGTGTAGGCCAGATGCGCCGATGAGCTTAGTGATGCGTTGGCCATGAGAGATTATAAAATATTGAAACGGAATTCATTGTCGACGAGATTCCGATACCATGTCGGTTTGCGTTTCACTACCAACTAAAAGAATAAAATTTCGATATTTGGCGATAGGAAGCCGCTCTGGTTCTCGAACCAATCAATCGATTCTCTTCCCTCAACTGATCCTCCTCCTCTCTCATTCAGATACTACATCAAGAACCTCGTTCTCAACTGGAACATAGCTTCCCTTCTCTGGCTGGGAGCCCTTCCCCTCTCTGCAGTTGTCTCTGCCCTCGTCTTCCCTATCCACAAGACTATGAAGAAGATGGCAGGAATGCGTGAGTTGATACCACCCCCCCCCTCTGATTACGGTAGAGAGAGGTTCAGTAGGAGTTGTGGTGTTTCAAAATAATTCGTTACATTGAATTCTCGCCTATCGAAAGTTTACATCTTCCCAAGAGGTGTTGGGTTTCATCGATCTTACATCCGATATATAAATATCCAACTGCGCTGAGTTGAACATGATCAATTTTTTAAAAACAATATATCGATAATAACTATTTCAGCCATGAGTCCCTCATTCTACCGTCGTCTCTTTCCCGTGGCTCTCACTCTCCTCTCGATCGCCCTCTGGTTCCTCGTCTTCTTCTCCCAACCACACAAGGTATACGGTAGACTGGGGATCGGGAAGTGACTTAATTACGTATTATTTGTTATTGGATTACGGTAGGGCGAGGAGTACGGTAACAACGATCATTCTCCGTTCAGGAGGAGCGTTTCCTCTTCCCCGTCTTCCCCCTCCTTGCACTGCTCACCGCTGTGACACTCGATGCACTCAATAGGTCAGCTCATTTGATATTTTTTCTTTACTCACTAACATTCCCACAATCATCCTTATCTTATTTATTTTTTGTGTCGATTTGGTTATCGTCGATCAAATTCGTTAGATTTTTCGGTGATTGAAGAATGCGCGGTGCACGAATCCCACAGGTCCATCTCTCTCTCTCCCCCCAACCCTCTTTCTCCCTTGAGACTGGCCACCCACTTCTCCCTTCCCTCTCCCTCCTACTGGCTACTGGGCATCTTCATCCTCATCTCCACCTCACGCGCCTACAGTCTCCATCGCAACTACAGTGGCACGATTGATGTGAGTGGGAGGACTGGCGCAGTTGTGGTGTGCGGTAGTGATGCCGGATCGAATAGTGCTCTCTCCATTCTGCACACTCTAATAAATGATCAAACTCGTTAGAGAAACGAGATAGTGTGCAGAATGGAGAGAGCTCGTATTCGATCCGACATCACTAGTGTGCGGGTATTTGCGCACTTGATGCGATGTGTCATACATATTGCCTATTGCAGACGTACAAATCGTTCACGGACTACCTCTCGGATAACCGTCAGAACCTTGACTTTTCCATCAGAAACGTGAGTGAGAACAGTAGCAAGAGATGAGTTACGGTAATGACTGTTATTTGGCTCTCTCCATTCTGCACACTTTTTTTCGTATATCTGACACTGTTCTGAATGTAGTGAGCTGTAGACCTTGTAGGTGCAAGAGGGGTTATTGTAGCGGTTTGATGGTGTCTGATTACGGTAGATGAATGGTTCCCCTCAGGACCCTCTGTCGGTGTGCGTGGGCAAGGAGTGGCATCGCTTCCCCTCCTCCTTCTTCCTGCCCGATGCAGTGGATGGACATGGAAGAGTGGTGAGGGATATCTTCGTGTATTACGGAATTTCGATGAGCTTGAAATGAGGAAATATTTTTGATCCATATGATTCTAATAAGAGAGGTAGATTCGAGGAGGAAGACAATTGGGATTTTTTTTTTCGAGAGTTCTCGGTTTCAACGGCCATTGAATTGCTGTCAATGAATGTTGAAATCGCTGCTGATGTAAATCGTGTCTGCAAAAAAATAATGTTATTTAAAGCGACCGATGCGTCTCCGCTTCCTCCGCTCGGAGTTCCGTGGTCTGCTGCCCAAATACTTCCCCGATGGTCGATTCCCAGCCAGAACAAGAGCCATTCCAAGCGAGATGAATGATGAGAATAGAGAGGAGACCACGAGGTGAAGAAAAAGAGGGAGGTAGAAATTGAAAAAAAGAGTCACAAACCCACTGTTGAAGTCTTTTCAATTAATAAATTCCATCCCGCTCTTAGATAATACTATCCGATCTGTTACATAAAAGCGTTGTATTGGCGTTTGAGCTGGTCTCTTTAGTACGTCGTTTCCCTTCCCAATCACTGTGCCCTTCAGATACGTCCCCCTGGACACATGTGACTACGTGGTGGATCTGGAGACGCCCGATCGGACGGCACTCGAACCTAATTATGGAAAGGAACATGTGAGTGGGCCAGAGGAAATGGTGGTTAATCATTCTCTCTCCATTTAGCACACTTAGATCAGAGACGAGAAAGTGTGCCGAATGGAGAGAGCCACTCTGGCATCCACCATGTCACACTCTTTCGAAGCGCTTAGAGAAACGAGCGAGTGTGCGGAATAGAGAGAAACTGTGGAAAGTGATGAGGTGATGATTAGGCGATGGTTATCTGATTCCTTCCCATTCAGACAACCATTCTCCGTCCGATCATCCGTAATTCCTTCCTTCTGGCCCATCGATCCCACTGGCTCTTGAGGGCTTTCTTCGTTCCTTTCCTCTCCGAGAGGCGAGTTATCATTGATCTTTGGACTTGATTAGACTCATTCCATTGCAGGAACTGTGAATTCGGTCAGTACACGATCTACGAGCGCATCCCGCCTACAGTAGTCACGAAGCGACGATCGCAATCAGCTGAGGAGGAGGAACGAGCAGCACGGCACGAGGAATTGTAGGACGATGATTGGGAAACGTCGCCCCTGACTCACACCACATCACACTCGCACCACTGCCAGTAATGACCTAGTCGAGTTGCATCTGGGATACAGAGTAGTGTAGAAAAGGCTTTAGCAGTATTTAGTATACCTCGTAAGATGTTTGTAAATTCCACCGTCCCAATTGTTGGTATTGTATCGATAGTAACTTATTCCTATCCCTTATTTTGTAAGAAGTTGCCTGTAATAATGAAACGTATTGCCTTGACATAGTAGACCCTGCCCAAGATTTTAAAATTTTGTAATTTCCGGGTTTTAGATGTCAGCTCTTTTTTCCACATTGTATTGACTTCCTATTTCTATATCGTTTTTCGTCGCTAATAGTGTGGTCATCGATCATTCTCCTTATTCGCTTTGTAAACTTTTCACTTTATGCATGGATTTCTAGTCATTTGAGACGATAAAGTTTTTTTTTTCTCATTTAATTCTGTGCGTGAATTGAATCTCGAATCGTTAAATGTCGATACTGTACCTTGAGTTCGAATTAAAGATGTCGTTGCAGTTTCTATTCTCTCCATTCTGCACACTCTCACGCCTGTCAGACAGACGAGAAAGTGTGCAGAATGGAGAGAGTTGACATCACTAGTTGGAATGTAGGAGGAGCTGCTAATGATGACGCCATTCCTTGCCAGGTGGAATGACATCTCGTGACGCTCCTCCACCAGTGGGAGATCCCGATGGGGATTGTTTCGTTGTGGATAAAGATGAGACGAGGAGGAAGGAGAAAGCTGCCAAGGAGAAGGAACTGGCTAAGGTCAGCGGAATTTAGATTTAATCTCGTATTTGTATTCTTTTGTCATATTATACTTTGCGCAAGCAAAGGACATACAATTGTATACCCGCATTCTCGAAATGATTTGAGGATACTGTGAAACATCTCGGGTTGTTTACTTTATTTTTTCTTTCAGTGTTCTTATCAATCGCCATAATTTTCTTTCAGAAAGTGATGGTCTCGTCAGCTGCACTCGTGCGCGCATCCAATGGACTGCCGAAAACGGGTGAGTACACTGTAGAATGGGAGGGATACGGTAGCTAGAGGAGCTGAGACGATCTGATTACTGTAGCGAATGAATCATCGATTGATTGCTTTACAGGGGACAACTATGAGTTGATGCGATCGTTCGGTGCCTTCTCTGAGCTTGTGGAGCAACAGGAGAAGAGAGTCGTTAATCTGTACGTTGATACACCCTTTTTTATTAAATAAATAATTTAGTTGATGTAAGATTAATTGAATCATTTAGAATGTAATTTTACCGCTTGATTTTCCAGTGTTTAAAATTACCTGAAGGACCACAGCGGTTTAAGCAACCCGGAAAAGTCGCCTTCCCTACAACGGGGCGCATGCTAGGGGCGTGGTCGGGTGAAAAGTGCGCAAGCCGCGAAATTTCAAATGCTGAAATTCTTGATCTTTTTCCTAATTATGGATTTATTTGACTATGTCGATTATTTATATTATTTATTTATACCCCATTCGATTCTCCATCACATAAAACACATTTACCGTTTTGTGCAGGTGAAAGAAATGGCCGGAAAACATTTGAACGTTCACTGAATAATCGTTCACTGACGCCAAATGAATACCCCAGAACACGTTGCTTTATAAAAAAAATTAATTTAATTCAATTTTAAATTATTATTTTGGTTTAGTAACTGGAGCCGTGTCCGGGGAAAATAACCAGGAGAAGTCCCTAAAAGGAGGTTTTGTCAGGTCCACGGAAATTTCCTGATCATAACGAGAAAATACTGTAAACAAAAGTTTAAGATGAGGGCTGAGCTAGCACACCTTAAGAGCGGCAGAGGGGAGCGCTGTGTGAAGTTAAGGGTAGTGAAATTTTTGCTGGCTTCTTTTGAGTTTCAATTTTGCTATGTGAGTCAGTGCAGCGCGCGAAAAATAATTTGTTTTTTACTGATGTTCCCAAATAAATCAATCATCCTCTACAGAATCTCGCGCGTGCTCTCATCCGCGGGGTCGCGTGTCCGGCTTCCACGCGTTGATCGCGGCGCGGATTTCGAGCATTTCTACGACCGAGTAGTGGAGGCCAACGATGGGATTGTGGAGAGGGCGGTGAGGAATTTATTGATTATTTGAGGTTATGGCTATACAATTCATCATCTTGGTAAGTCTCGCTGAAATGAGTCTTATGAAATACCGTTTTTCCTTGTTATAATCCATAGTTTCCATCTACCGTAACCCTCCCTCTGTCTCTCAGGGAATCGTTCTGGATGAACTGGAGAGATCTCGTCGTGGAGTGCAAGTGAAAGTGCCACGGGCAGTTATTGATGCAGAGAGCACTCGGTTAGTGCATTTAATTAATTATTTTCATTTCGTAAGTTGATCATTACTTCTAATAGTACCTCTCTCCATTCTGCACTTTCTTTCGTTTGTCTGGCGAAAACGTTTCTTATTTGATTCAAATGCCCTCTGATGCGAATCAGCTAAATAAATAAATACGTGTGTGTCATTTTTACACCACCGATCTTGGAGCTTTAAAAATTCCTAGGTTGTTTGAGTTTCATAGATTCTTGAAATACGAGTTGAAATTGATGTCAACGATATCGAGAACATATTATGTATAAAAAGTATCCACTATTCAGCCGTTCGCTGGCCTCTGACATGGGCGGTGTTCGCTCTACGACGATTGCTGGTCTCGGAGCGAGATTATCGATCGGCGGAGGGGATACTGTAGCCGGAAATGGAGATTTGCAGACTGCAAAGCAACGAGACCAGGCCAGAATTGCCAGAGTGGTGAGTGCGATAGGGGAGAATGAGAATACGGTAGCAGATGGGGTTGGGATGCAGAGAATGGATGAGCTGTTTGATCTTGTAGATCTCATGATAAGAAGTTTGTGGAAATCCTGTTAATAATAATTGTTCCAGTCAGCAACTACTGTCAAGCCTCAGAAGGCATTCGGTTTCGGAGCCTCAATCGATAACAGTGAGTTACAGTATCCTTTAGGTAGGCTTACCATAACCTGAGCAAAATCCAGGCTCGAGTAAATTCCTGCCGATCATGAAACAGAAGCACCATGCAATGGAGAGAAGAAGAGTGGAGGGACTGGTGGTGAGAGACGAGGAGGGAGCAGAAAGGTACGGTAGTATCGATTCATCGAGTGAAGATTATTGAGGGAATTTAGAATTTTAGCTCTCTCCAATCTGCACACTTTCTTGATTGGTTGGCCGGTGAGAAAGTGTGTAGAATGGAGAGAGCTAAAATCAAGATAGCACCAGTGACGAATAAAGGATAGTTGGATGTTTAACGAGAGATGGATTCGATAGATTTAAAATCAATAAACCCATACAGTACCCTTCAGAGTGAATTCCTCTTCCGTCTTCGCTTCTGATGAAGCTGTGGAGGCGCATCCATACTCGTACGAACTAGACCATGATGAGTGTCCCGAGGAACAATTGAAGAGTGAAGAGCCACAGGTACGGTAGAATATCGAGAACTGGGGATACTAAAAGTATTCCCTCTTCAGAAGTACGGCGTGATGGACTCGACTCCTCTCACTGTAGTGGACACACTGGAGGGACTGAAGAAACTGGTGGAGACACTCAATAAGGAGATGGAATTCGCAGTTGATCTGGAGGTATGGGGAGGGGGAATGGAGAAATTGGTTTGGTGGAATGAGGATGTAAGAGGAGACTAGCTCATTCAATAGTCTAGTCTTCGCATATATCGAAAATTTTGAAACGGAAAATTGTGGAAGTAAATTGTTAATAGTTGAATTCGGATCGTTGAGTAATCGGATACCCGGTGATTCGGTGAAGTAGCAATGAGATATGAATCAGTGGGATATGATGTTCCAATCACGTAGTTGAGCTCCGGCAAATAAGTTTCACCGATTTTTCATTGAACTACATCCATCGATATGGTGATGCGTGATGTGGTTTAAATCAATGGCCGCTCTATTTTTTTTTTAAAGATTAACAAAAAATAACAAGCAATTCCTCCGTTCTCTCATCTCAGGCGCACTCTCATCGTTCGTTCGCTGGGATTGTGTGTCTGATGCAGATTTCAACCCGAGGGGAAGATTTCATCGTGGATCCCTTCCCTCTCTGGAGTGGTTGAAACTCTAGCCTTCTAGGTCTGGATGGTCAATTACTCTCCTCTCTGCAGATATTTGTTCTCCCTCCGTCGTCCCGATCGTTTCATCCTCCATTCTCTCATCGCCCTCCTTCTAGTGGCCACTCCCCTTCTCATCGTGGATACGTGGTACTACGGGAAGAGAGTCATGGTCAGTCGAGGGAGGGCAGAGACATCGATGGGGTGGAGATGGTGGAGTGGAATGGATTTACTCTTTGATAAGGAAAGGGTTGTTAGTGTTTCAGTGTGAAGCAAAAGTCTGCAGAGATAAGGGGAAATGTTTCTCGACTCAGACTTTGGAGAAAATAAAATATTGAATCTATAATTTAACAATTTATCACCAGGTTGTTAGTGGTTTCGGTGGGCAGCAAAAATGCGGAGTGATATTCTGAGATGATTTGTAAGGGACTACTTATCGAGAAGAAAATCTATCTATAAAAATAGTTGAGGCGCCAATGAATGGCCTCCCTCTTGGGTTCGCGATAAGCCAGCCACATTGCGCTTCGAGAGTGTAGTTATGTTCTGGGGGAAAATCTTGATATAATTATGAGTGTGACAAGAATCGCAAAACAATTCTAAAAAAATTCTAAAACAATGAAAGTATACGATCAATCGACGAAAAATGTAGCGAAAGTATTTTAGGGTTTTTTTTTCTTCTAACAATCGAAATTGATCTCCGTTTTTTGAGAAGGAACCATCATTTGTTGCAGTAGGAGTCAATGGGTTCAGCCAAATCTAGAAGTGATAGGATGAAGTCTGGGAGCGAACAAAAAATCATTCAATAAAAATTTTTCAGGCGCCGCTTAACATCGTGATGTACAACATCTTCTCGTCGCACGGCCCCGACCTCTACGGCACGGAACCACTATCGTGAGTAGCAGTTGCTGCTGCAGCACTTTGATCCTGGTTCTAGGATGTCACATCAGCCAGCGACAATGGTGTTTTAGCGTGTGCTTATGATATGAGAAACGCCCATGTTGTTAGTAGAGTTGAAGACTATTTTTTTCTTAAATATTTAATCAGAACTGTTTAGATCCGATCCTATGTCGATTTGAATTTCACTGGTAACTGATAGCAGACGGTTTTCAATTTTCGATGCTTTTGGAACTGCACGGTTGAAAATTAAAATCTTGAAAAAAATATGCACTCTGTTCGTTCCATGTGATATTCCATCATTCAGATTCTTAGTTTTAAGACATGAGATGATGAACTAGCGGCTTGGGTGGTTAAGAGTGTAGGCCAGATGCGCCGATGAGCTTAGTGATGCGTTGGCCATGAGAGATTATAAAATATTGAAACGGAATTCATTGTCGACGAGATTCCGATACCATGTCGGTTTGCGTTTCACTACCAACTAAAAGAATAAAATTTCGATATTTGGCGATAGGAAGCCGCTCTGGTTCTCGAACCAATCAATCGATTCTCTTCCCTCAACTGATCCTCCTCCTCTCTCATTCAGATACTACATCAAGAACCTCGTTCTCAACTGGAACATAGCTTCCCTTCTCTGGCTGGGAGCCCTTCCCCTCTCTGCAGTTGTCTCTGCCCTCGTCTTCCCTATCCACAAGACTATGAAGAAGATGGCAGGAATGCGTGAGTTGATACCACCCCCCCCCCCTCTGATTACGGTAGAGAGAGGTTCAGTAGGAGTTGTGGTGTTTCAAAATAATTCGTTACATTGAATTCTCGCCTATCGAAAGTTTACATCTTCCCAAGAGGTGTTGGGTTTCATCGATCTTACATCCGATATATAAATATCCAACTGCGCTGAGTTGAACATGATCAATTTTTTAAAAACAATATATCGATAATAACTATTTCAGCCATGAGTCCCTCATTCTACCGTCGTCTCTTTCCCGTGGCTCTCACTCTCCTCTCGATCGCCCTCTGGTTCCTCGTCTTCTTCTCCCAACCACACAAGGTATACGGTAGACTGGGGATCGGGAAGTGACTTAATTACGTATTATTTGTTATTGGATTACGGTAGGGCGAGGAGTACGGTAACAACGATCATTCTCCGTTCAGGAGGAGCGTTTCCTCTTCCCCGTCTTCCCCCTCCTTGCACTGCTCACCGCTGTGACACTCGATGCACTCAATAGGTCAGCTCATTTGATATTTTTTCTTTACTCACTAACATTCCCACAATCATCCTTATCTTATTTATTTTTTGTGTCGATTTGGTTATCGTCGATCAAATTCGTTAGATTTTTCGGTGATTGAAGAATGCGCGGTGCACGAATCCCACAGGTCCATCTCTCTCTCTCCCCCCAACCCTCTTTCTCCCTTGAGACTGGCCACCCACTTCTCCCTTCCCTCTCCCTCCTACTGGCTACTGGGCATCTTCATCCTCATCTCCACCTCACGCGCCTACAGTCTCCATCGCAACTACAGTGGCACGATTGATGTGAGTGGGAGGACTGGCGCAGTTGTGGTGTGCGGTAGTGATGCCGGATCGAATAGTGCTCTCTCCATTCTGCACACTCTAATAAATGATCAAACTCGTTAGAGAAACGAGATAGTGTGCAGAATGGAGAGAGCTCGTATTCGATCCGACATCACTAGTGTGCGGGTATTTGCGCACTTGATGCGATGTGTCATACATATTGCCTATTGCAGACGTACAAATCGTTCACGGACTACCTCTCGGATAACCGTCAGAACCTTGACTTTTCCATCAGAAACGTGAGTGAGAACAGTAGCAAGAGATGAGTTACGGTAATGACTGTTATTTGGCTCTCTCCATTCTGCACACTTTTTTTCGTATATCTGACACTGTTCTGAATGTAGTGAGCTGTAGACCTTGTAGGTGCAAGAGGGGTTATTGTAGCGGTTTGATGGTGTCTGATTACGGTAGATGAATGGTTCCCCTCAGGACCCTCTGTCGGTGTGCGTGGGCAAGGAGTGGCATCGCTTCCCCTCCTCCTTCTTCCTGCCCGATGCAGTGGATGGACATGGAAGAGTGGTGAGGGATATCTTCGTGTATTACGGAATTTCGATGAGCTTGAAATGAGGAAATATTTTTGATCCATATGATTCTAATAAGAGAGGTAGATTCGAGGAGGAAGACAATTGGGATTTTTTTTTTCGAGAGTTCTCGGTTTCAACGGCCATTGAATTGCTGTCAATGAATGTTGAAATCGCTGCTGATGTAAATCGTGTCTGCAAAAAAATAATGTTATTTAAAGCGACCGATGCGTCTCCGCTTCCTCCGCTCGGAGTTCCGTGGTCTGCTGCCCAAATACTTCCCCGATGGTCGATTCCCAGCCAGAACAAGAGCCATTCCAAGCGAGATGAATGATGAGAATAGAGAGGAGACCACGAGGTGAAGAAAAAGAGGGAGGTAGAAATTGAAAAAAAGAGTCACAAACCCACTGTTGAAGTCTTTTCAATTAATAAATTCCATCCCGCTCTTAGATAATACTATCCGATCTGTTACATAAAAGCGTTGTATTGGCGTTTGAGCTGGTCTCTTTAGTACGTCGTTTCCCTTCCCAATCACTGTGCCCTTCAGATACGTCCCCCTGGACACATGTGACTACGTGGTGGATCTGGAGACGCCCGATCGGACGGCACTCGAACCTAATTATGGAAAGGAACATGTGAGTGGGCCAGAGGAAATGGTGGTTAATCATTCTCTCTCCATTTAGCACACTTAGATCAGAGACGAGAAAGTGTGCCGAATGGAGAGAGCCACTCTGGCATCCACCATGTCACACTCTTTCGAAGCGCTTAGAGAAACGAGCGAGTGTGCGGAATAGAGAGAAACTGTGGAAAGTGATGAGGTGATGATTAGGCGATGGTTATCTGATTCCTTCCCATTCAGACAACCATTCTCCGTCCGATCATCCGTAATTCCTTCCTTCTGGCCCATCGATCCCACTGGCTCTTGAGGGCTTTCTTCGTTCCTTTCCTCTCCGAGAGGCGAGTTATCATTGATCTTTGGACTTGATTAGACTCATTCCATTGCAGGAACTGTGAATTCGGTCAGTACACGATCTACGAGCGCATCCCGCCTACAGTAGTCACGAAGCGACGATCGCAATCAGCTGAGGAGGAGGAACGAGCAGCACGGCACGAGGAATTGTAGGACGATGATTGGGAAACGTCGCCCCTGACTCACACCACATCACACTCGCACCACTGCCAGTAATGACCTAGTCGAGTTGCATCTGGGATACAGAGTAGTGTAGAAAAGGCTTTAGCAGTATTTAGTATACCTCGTAAGATGTTTGTAAATTCCACCGTCCCAATTGTTGGTATTGTATCGATAGTAACTTATTCCTATCCCTTATTTTGTAAGAAGTTGCCTGTAATAATGAAACGTATTGCCTTGACATAGTAGACCCTGCCCAAGATTTTAAAATTTTGTAATTTCCGGGTTTTAGATGTCAGCTCTTTTTTCCACATTGTATTGACTTCCTATTTCTATATCGTTTTTCGTCGCTAATAGTGTGGTCATCGATCATTCTCCTTATTCGCTTTGTAAACTTTTCACTTTATGCATGGATTTCTAGTCATTTGAGACGATAAAGTTTTTTTTTTCTCATTTAATTCTGTGCGTGAATTGAATCTCGAATCGTTAAATGTCGATACTGTACCTTGAGTTCGAATTAAAGATGTCGTTGCAGTTTCTATTCTCTCCATTCTGCACACTCTCACGCCTGTCAGACAGACGAGAAAGTGTGCAGAATGGAGAGAGTTGACATCACTAGTTGGAATGTAGGAGGAGCTGCTAATGATGACGCCATTCCTTGCCAGGTGGAATGACATCTCGTGACGCTCCTCCACCAGTGGGAGATCCCGATGGGGATTGTTTCGTTGTGGATAAAGATGAGACGAGGAGGAAGGAGAAAGCTGCCAAGGAGAAGGAACTGGCTAAGGTCAGCGGAATTTAGATTTAATCTCGTATTTGTATTCTTTTGTCATATTATACTTTGCGCAAGCAAAGGACATACAATTGTATACCCGCATTCTCGAAATGATTTGAGGATACTGTGAAACATCTCGGGTTGTTTACTTTATTTTTTCTTTCAGTGTTCTTATCAATCGCCATAATTTTCTTTCAGAAAGTGATGGTCTCGTCAGCTGCACTCGTGCGCGCATCCAATGGACTGCCGAAAACGGGTGAGTACACTGTAGAATGGGAGGGATACGGTAGCTAGAGGAGCTGAGACGATCTGATTACTGTAGCGAATGAATCATCGATTGATTGCTTTACAGGGGACAACTATGAGTTGATGCGATCGTTCGGTGCCTTCTCTGAGCTTGTGGAGCAACAGGAGAAGAGAGTCGTTAATCTGTACGTTGATACACCCTTTTTTATTAAATAAATAATTTAGTTGATGTAAGATTAATTGAATCATTTAGAATGTAATTTTACCGCTTGATTTTCCAGTGTTTAAAATTACCTGAAGGACCACAGCGGTTTAAGCAACCCGGAAAAGTCGCCTTCCCTACAACGGGGCGCATGCTAGGGGCGTGGTCGGGTGAAAAGTGCGCAAGCCGCGAAATTTCAAATGCTGAAATTCTTGATCTTTTTCCTAATTATGGATTTATTTGACTATGTCGATTATTTATATTATTTATTTATACCCCATTCGATTCTCCATCACATAAAACACATTTACCGTTTTGTGCAGGTGAAAGAAATGGCCGGAAAACATTTGAACGTTCACTGAATAATCGTTCACTGACGCCAAATGAATACCCCAGAACACGTTGCTTTATAAAAAAAATTAATTTAATTCAATTTTAAATTATTATTTTGGTTTAGTAACTGGAGCCGTGTCCGGGGAAAATAACCAGGAGAAGTCCCTAAAAGGAGGTTTTGTCAGGTCCACGGAAATTTCCTGATCATAACGAGAAAATACTGTAAACAAAAGTTTAAGATGAGGGCTGAGCTAGCACACCTTAAGAGCGGCAGAGGGGAGCGCTGTGTGAAGTTAAGGGTAGTGAAATTTTTGCTGGCTTCTTTTGAGTTTCAATTTTGCTATGTGAGTCAGTGCAGCGCGCGAAAAATAATTTGTTTTTTACTGATGTTCCCAAATAAATCAATCATCCTCTACAGAATCTCGCGCGTGCTCTCATCCGCGGGGTCGCGTGTCCGGCTTCCACGCGTTGATCGCGGCGCGGATTTCGAGCATTTCTACGACCGAGTAGTGGAGGCCAACGATGGGATTGTGGAGAGGGCGGTGAGGAATTTATTGATTATTTGAGGTTATGGCTATACAATTCATCATCTTGGTAAGTCTCGCTGAAATGAGTCTTATGAAATACCGTTTTTCCTTGTTATAATCCATAGTTTCCATCTACCGTAACCCTCCCTCTGTCTCTCAGGGAATCGTTCTGGATGAACTGGAGAGATCTCGTCGTGGAGTGCAAGTGAAAGTGCCACGGGCAGTTATTGATGCAGAGAGCACTCGGTTAGTGCATTTAATTAATTATTTTCATTTCGTAAGTTGATCATTACTTCTAATAGTACCTCTCTCCATTCTGCACTTTCTTTCGTTTGTCTGGCGAAAACGTTTCTTATTTGATTCAAATGCCCTCTGATGCGAATCAGCTAAATAAATAAATACGTGTGTGTCATTTTTACACCACCGATCTTGGAGCTTTAAAAATTCCTAGGTTGTTTGAGTTTCATAGATTCTTGAAATACGAGTTGAAATTGATGTCAACGATATCGAGAACATATTATGTATAAAAAGTATCCACTATTCAGCCGTTCGCTGGCCTCTGACATGGGCGGTGTTCGCTCTACGACGATTGCTGGTCTCGGAGCGAGATTATCGATCGGCGGAGGGGATACTGTAGCCGGAAATGGAGATTTGCAGACTGCAAAGCAACGAGACCAGGCCAGAATTGCCAGAGTGGTGAGTGCGATAGGGGAGAATGAGAATACGGTAGCAGATGGGGTTGGGATGCAGAGAATGGATGAGCTGTTTGATCTTGTAGATCTCATGATAAGAAGTTTGTGGAAATCCTGTTAATAATAATTGTTCCAGTCAGCAACTACTGTCAAGCCTCAGAAGGCATTCGGTTTCGGAGCCTCAATCGATAACAGTGAGTTACAGTATCCTTTAGGTAGGCTTACCATAACCTGAGCAAAATCCAGGCTCGAGTAAATTCCTGCCGATCATGAAACAGAAGCACCATGCAATGGAGAGAAGAAGAGTGGAGGGACTGGTGGTGAGAGACGAGGAGGGAGCAGAAAGGTACGGTAGTATCGATTCATCGAGTGAAGATTATTGAGGGAATTTAGAATTTTAGCTCTCTCCAATCTGCACACTTTCTTGATTGGTTGGCCGGTGAGAAAGTGTGTAGAATGGAGAGAGCTAAAATCAAGATAGCACCAGTGACGAATAAAGGATAGTTGGATGTTTAACGAGAGATGGATTCGATAGATTTAAAATCAATAAACCCATACAGTACCCTTCAGAGTGAATTCCTCTTCCGTCTTCGCTTCTGATGAAGCTGTGGAGGCGCATCCATACTCGTACGAACTAGACCATGATGAGTGTCCCGAGGAACAATTGAAGAGTGAAGAGCCACAGGTACGGTAGAATATCGAGAACTGGGGATACTAAAAGTATTCCCTCTTCAGAAGTACGGCGTGATGGACTCGACTCCTCTCACTGTAGTGGACACACTGGAGGGACTGAAGAAACTGGTGGAGACACTCAATAAGGAGATGGAATTCGCAGTTGATCTGGAGGTATGGGGAGGGGGAATGGAGAAATTGGTTTGGTGGAATGAGGATGTAAGAGGAGACTAGCTCATTCAATAGTCTAGTCTTCGCATATATCGAAAATTTTGAAACGGAAAATTGTGGAAGTAAATTGTTAATAGTTGAATTCGGATCGTTGAGTAATCGGATACCCGGTGATTCGGTGAAGTAGCAATGAGATATGAATCAGTGGGATATGATGTTCCAATCACGTAGTTGAGCTCCGGCAAATAAGTTTCACCGATTTTTCATTGAACTACATCCATCGATATGGTGATGCGTGATGTGGTTTAAATCAATGGCCGCTCTATTTTTTTTTTAAAGATTAACAAAAAATAACAAGCAATTCCTCCGTTCTCTCATCTCAGGCGCACTCTCATCGTTCGTTCGCTGGGATTGTGTGTCTGATGCAGATTTCAACCCGAGGGGAAGATTTCATCGTGGATCCCTTCCCTCTCTGGAGTCACATGCATCTACTCAATCAACCATTCAGTGATCCCAATATTCTCAAGGTGAGCGGCTGTGATGCCTGTTCAATACTCACTCTCTCCATTCTGCACACTAGTGTGCAGAGTGGAGAGAGCCAAACCTGGATTGACAACACTGGTGAGCGTGGGCTGACGGGTTGAATCACACGCTTCAATTAGCAAGAAAACAATGTATATCGGATCAAGTGCAAAAATATGCTTCTTATTCTCATTCAAAATTCTCGAGGCCGGCAGGGGTTGCAGCGAGATTTTTTTCAATCCATCGGAGGCCATTCCTCTCATTATTTTGCGGATTCGTATGGGGAAATGTTTAATCCTTCTCAATATTTCTTCAGCACCGAATACATATATTTTAATTTAACACTACATTAAAATGTTCTCAAGGTGAAGTGTGGTTGCAGTGTCATGTAAAATCTCGCACATTGAGGAGATTTTCAATGTACCGGCGATGTCGAAGAAGACTAATCTAACGGTATCTTATTCCTCGCCGTTTTGCAGGTGTTCCACGGCGCTGACTACGACGTGGTCTGGCTTCAGCGCGATTTCAACATCTTCGTCAGGAACGTCTTCGACACCTGTGAGTCAGGGTTACTGTAGAGAATCGGGAACTGATTGTGCATCGTGTTACGATATTCTCTCAGATCGCGCAATGAAGAGAGAGGGCACGTGGACCAAGTTCTCGCTTGCCGCTCTGGTGGAGAAGTATTGTGAGGGGAAGCAACTGCAGAAGGAATACCAGTTGGCAGATTGGAGAGTACGGTATGTGGATGGAGGAGTATTGATTGATGCGAGAAATTGAATGGGCCAGTTGGCGGAATATTAATTTAACGTTAGGGCACGATCGCTGGATTTTCATAGTTGGTCTCCCGTCTTATTTCGGTTTTGCGTTATTCTTATATGTTTAGTCCGTCTATATTTTTCAATGGAATTTTATGTGCATAAAAACGTCTGATTCTAGTCCCCTCCCCGCTGAATATGTTGCGTATGCTAGAGGAGACACGCACTATCTACTGTATTGCAAGGTGAGAAAAGAGGGTTACGGTATATTATCATTTATTTTTTTAGTTAATTGTTCATCGCGTATTCATTAGGTAATACATTTCGGCTCTGGTCTCTCTCCATTCTGCTGCACACTATCTCCGTTCTTTGGCCGTGCAGAAGAGTGTGCTGAATGGGGAGAACTAGAACTGAAATGGCATTCCTAGTACTCTCATCCAATAGGAGCTTAAGGGAAAAAAGTCTGTATTTCTCGAATCAATCAATAATCTCCCCTGATTCAGGACATGTTGCGTGAGAGACTACTCGAGACGGGCAATGATCAGGCGAATCTCCTGAGGGCAGTCTACACTGATGGAGTCGAATTGAGCAGAAAGGTATACGGTAGTCACATGAGTTATGTGATACGAATGAGTCGGATGGTATTGTTGAATAATACGGTAGAAAAATAGGTGAGCTTGAATAGGAGAATATAGGTAGCATAAGCACCAGGCGGTTTGGCGTTCGAGTGGTTAATAATGTGTGTGTGAAGAGATCAAGATAATGATTCATGCTTCCTTCTGGCAATAAAATGCCAAATTTTACTATATTTCAATATTTCAGTTGTACGAGAAGGCGGAATTCGATGTGGATGGATATCGATCGCTGATCGGAACGAGAAAGAACTTCAATAAGTGAGCGATTTATAATTTTTTTAAAACTAAACCTGCATAAATGAGTTGCGGACCTGGCAATAGAGTGTTTCATTGATATCTTATAACAGATGCAATCACTTCACAATAATTTGTTGCAGACATAGCATGAAACGACATTAAATTATGATAGTGCGAGAATTGTCTACCGTAAAAAATTAAATTTGACTCAGTCGCCAATTGTACGCGTTGGCCGAGTTATGGAGATGGAGAGACGCGACGGCAAGGGAAGAAGACGAGAGCACTGCCTATGTTCTTCCCAATCACATGATGATACATATCGCTGAGGTATCAGGGGATTCGGAGTAGGGAAGTACGGTAATGATGTCGAATAGTCTCCATTCTGCACACTAGAGTCAGTTAAATAAACCAGCAAGTGTGCTGAATGGAGAGAGTAACTATTCGATCCGGCAACACTAGAGTACGGTAGTCAGATAGTGGTAGGATAAGGAGCATAATCTGGGTCAGTGATCGATAATGTACAGTATGATTTGCAGGCGCTTCCCCGTGAAATGCAGGGAATTTTGGCGTGTTGTTCGCCCGTTCCACTCCTAGTGAAGCAGCATCTTCTGCAGCTGCATCGGTGAGGAGGGCACTACGAAAACTCGTATAACAAAAAAGTGTATATGTTTTTTTTTTCGTATAAGGGTGAAAAATGTAAAAATTTAAAAAATTGAGAGAGAGATAGTGCATTGGTGTAGCAGAGAAAGGGGGATGAAGTTGCTAGGTGCATTGAGGTGTCAAAGGTGAGACTTATTAGTGTTCGTTTGTGGTTCCGCGATGTGTCCGAGCCATGCTTTTTTGGAAATAGTATATATTTTAGTTGATTCTACCCGGTTGCGAAAAAATTCAATGTATGATGGATAGTTTGTGCAGCTACAATTCTTGAAAGGTGGTAGTAGAAAAAATTTCGCCTGTTATCAAATCGGTGGTTTCTTGTTGCATTGTGGAGATATGTCATTGGTGAATGCCATACTGCAATATTTCGATCTCATGTCGTGGTATAATACGAATTTAAATTTTTTAATTAGTGACTACAGGTTACAGAGGAAATCTTTATTCTTGGTCGGTTGTACAGCATCAATACCATCTGGTCATTCAATGAAAATAGTCATTATTCTCATGAATCAAATGGTCATGCTCTTCAGAATAATCTACGCTGCTCGTGATCGTCCCCTCGAGAAGACAGTGACATTGTCGAGTAGAGCGACGGGTACTCAGGGTGAGGGGAAGGGATACGGTAGAAAGGGAGTACTGTAGACATGGCTATTGGAAAGTCACTGTTCGACTGTTTTTGGCTTACTGGTCAGGTTGAGAGGAAGGGATTACTGTAAGTAATTTTAGTACGGTAGTAGGAGGAGTATTGTAGTTTATGATGAGGTATTGGATTGTAATTATTGATTGATTTGAGGCGCGGACAGAGGACTCTTCGAGGCGATGATCGATGAGGCGAATAGAATGACCAAGATAAAGGTGAGACCTCATTTTTATGATTCAAAATATTCCAAAAAAGCGAATTGTTTAGAACCTGGAAGATGAGTGTTTTTATCTGATTTTATTTACGCCCTCTTTTCTCTCTCTTTCTAATGTTGTTCAAATAGGAAGAAAAAAACGATTATATTTCCAGTCTGTTCTCCGTTCCTCACTCGATTTCACTCACTGTGCTTTCAACGAAGAGATCGGATCGATGCTCGGAATGAAGGAGGAGGTACGGTATCCAGATCGATCGATCGATTTATGGCGTACAGAAATGCGCAATTTCCGTTCAGGACAAGATCGGAGTAGATGAGAAGCCAGTGACTGACACTTTCCTGTCTGTGATTGGAGTATTCAGAGTGGAAGAGGAGAAGAAGGAAGAAAAGATGAAGAAGAAAGAGAAGAAGAAGAAACCAGTGGAAGAGAAGAGTGATGAGGTCATTTGGACTGCCGCTCTCCATTCAGCACACTACCTTTTATTTCTGGGGTGTGTGCAGAATGGAGAGAGCAAAGTACGAAATATCATCCATTGTTAGCACCCTTGTACAGTACCCAGATAATCCGTTCAGGATTCGATCGCAGCTCGACTGGCGGCTATCAATACAACCCTCGAGGACTGGGCGACGCCCTTTGAACGATACTCGATCGCCGTGCAGGAGAATGAGAAGAAGCGGGTGAGTGGTGTATCGAGCAGCAAGTGAGGCGAGATTTGTGAATAGTCGCACCATGGAGAATTGAACAAAATGTATTGCAGGAGGCTACACGAATCGCCGAGGAATTGAAGAGGAAAGAGAGAGGAAATGTGGACAAGGAGGGAAGACAACTATTTTCCCACCACGACCCGGTCATATGCAGAAAACCAGTATTCAAGGTACGGTAAACTACGGTAGAAGAAGCAGAGGGGAACGTAGGGTAACAGTGAATTACGGTATTGATTACAGGACGAGGACACGATTGACCTAGGCAAGATCAAGCAGGAAGAGGAGGGCGCAATGGATGTGAGTTGTGGGCGGAGTCTCGGGGTTACGGTAGTATAGACGGGTATCGATTTTTGGGAGGAGTTATTGATTGCGGAGTACAGGTTCTGACTGCGGATGGAAAGGGATTGAAGAGACCGGCAGAGGGAAAATGGGATGAGAGCCAGATACTGACGAAGAAGAAACTCAAGTTGATGGAGAAGAAGGTACATTATTCGCTTTATTGAGGAAAAAGCTCGACGATAATGACCAGGAACATTCGGGATTCAATGGTTCTATGAAGTCATTCATCAAATAGATCCTTCAATATGAATGTGCAACTTTTTAGAAAAATATCTTATAAACATTTTAATTATATTTCCTTACATGCTCACCTCATTTTCTTTTCTTTTAAAATTGTATCCTTATTAAATTAATGGCAGAGATTACTTAATTTTATTGCAGAGAAAGGCAGCTGCAGACTGGTCAGTGGAGGGGCCATCTCAGAAGAAGAAAGAGAAGAATGGAAAGGAGGAAGAGAAGGGGAAGAAGGAGAAGGTAAGAATGAGTTTCATTTGGACGATAAATAATTTTGGATAATGAATTAAGCACGTTTGCATGCATTGGTGTTAAAATCCAAAATGCTCTACAAAGATATTTTGTTAGACGGTGAAGAAGGAGGTTCCTCGAGTGGAAGCGAAAGAAGGAGAAGTTGAAGATGAGGAGGATGAGCAAGAGGAGGAGGATGAGAAGAAACCATTCGACTATGGAGGATACGATGCCAAGGCCATGTTTGGTGGGTGGACAGACTCCGCCCCCTTTGAGTAGTGGTGATAAAACAGGAAATGTGAATGGTGTAGTGATTACGGATTGCATTTCGGTGCTGACACTCTCTATTCTGCACACTCCCTAGTCGACCAAACCAACTAGAATGTGCAGAATGGAGAGAGTGAAAACAGAAATGAAATCACCAGTGGTGATGACGCAATTGCAGAGCACAACCAGGCGGAGGCGAATGACCGGGCGTACAATCCGAACAAGGGAGCAGGCAGAGGAGTACAGGTTGGTCAAGGAGGGCACCAATAACGTATCTAATACCCACGCTGTTTTTTCTCGATGCGAGTGTGCAGAATGGAGAGAGGAGAGAGCTACGTGGACCCTAGTATATATGTAGCCCAATGGGGCTTATCAACCGGATACTGTACCCAGAATGCATTATTGATTACTGTTTAGAACGCGCGTGGTCGCGGAGCGAAGCGAGGCAAGCACGGAGGTCACACTCGAGCAGTCGGAATGAGCATATCATTCGGAGGAAGAGGGGGCGGAGCTAGAGGTGGAGGAGGAGGGAGGGGAAGAGGAGGAGGAGACAGACTCTGGTAGAGTACGGTATGATGACATGGATACGGTAATCCATATCCCGATCGGTATTGTTGTGCTCACTTGTTGAATTGTTCCCTTGAGCCATGTTATTCGAGTTTATTTGGCGTATTTGTTCGTCTATCGTTATTAGTTCATATCCTATGACGTTGATAAAAATTGTTATTACGGCTTTGCGTTTGCATTAAATATGATGGGGTTCGGTCCCGCAAGGAATATCGATGTGAGTACAGTAGGCGCCCTGTTATCGATTGATTGCAAGAATGACTACGGGTCGACTACGAACGATCAAGAGCGAGATGGGATTTGTGGCGAGGGCAGACGGTAGTTGCTCGGTCTCGGCTGGAAAGGTACGATTACGGTAGTGTGGTGTGTCTGGTGAGAGTGCGGTAGTGCTGTGGTGTAGTTTCGTGGTAATCGTCGCCCTGGCTGATACAGTAATCGCAGAGCGTGGCGTGGGCGTCAGTGAACGGACCGGGAGATTCGCATCCGTCGAAGAGACACGGAGACAGATTGTATGTGGAGAGCAGCTATCGACCAGCACACGGAGATGCCGATGAGGCTACGGTAGGGGAGAGGGGAAGGGGTACGGTAGGATACTGTAGATGGAGAGTCATTTAGTTGAAATGTTTTCCCTGTTTCACTCTCTCCATTCGGTACACTCTCGCAGATTGGACAACCGAGAGAGTGTGCTGAATGGAGAATTTATATCCAAAACGATATTCCCAATTCTTTGATATGAGCACGCTAATTCCAGTTCAATACACTCCTGCGAACGGCACTCGAACACACGGTGCTGGACAAACTCTTCCCCCGAGCTGCCATACAGGTATACGGTAGATGGGCACTTTCAGTAGAGTACGGTAGACTCAATTATCGATCTCACCCTCATCTCTCAGGTTACGGTACACGAACTGCAACAGGACGGATCAATGTGTGCACTGGCATTGACTGCAGCTGGTATCGCCTGTCTGGATGCAGCCATCCCCCAGAGAGCTCCCTTCTGTGGAGTACAGGTATGGTAGGGAGGGGAAGGATACGGTGGAAGGGACATACTATATCGGTGCGGTATGTGGAGTGTTTGCGAACAAGAGGCTGATGTTGATGTGTTTGTTGTTGTAAAATTTAACCCTATTGGATTCATGCTCTGCAAGTTCCCTAAAACAAGAATTCAGTACAGATTGTTAGTGTCTAAATAACATTGTTATATCAAAATTTAATCTTTTTTTCGTTAATTATGTTTATATTTACTCGATCGCCATCTAATATCTCAGGTGGTTCGAGTTGCGGGTGAATTGATGGTTGATCCGGATGCGAGGATGGAAGAGAAGGCAGACGCACAATTCGATTTCGCCATCTCGACTGAGAAAATGAAGGAGGAGGTGAGAGATCCGAAGGGGATAGTGAATAGAGAAACAATAGTGCTCAATGAAATCGGGCACCCACCAGCTTTGTGCTTCCGAGATATTTCATAGAATGAAAGTAGTGAATGAACAAATAATGGTGAAATAGTGGTCATGGACCAGCGAATTTAGTGTTGCCGAATGATCTGATAGCTCGAATAATTTCCGCAAAGTGTTATTCACACGATTGATTCGTTTCAAAATGTTATGCTTCCTTTATATCTTATACCATGTAAGCCTTTCGGAGAAATAGCCTGTTGTTGGTTGATTGTTCTTGATAAATCCTTCTCATCTCCTTTGCAGTCTTCTCCCTCCCCCGTTGTCATTGGCACTTCCTCCCGTGGCGAATTCAGTGTACACGAGTATCTCCAAGCGAGAGAGCTCGCCTGTGAAGCAGCCAAACAAATATTCGCCTTCCATCGAGAATCCCTCCAACACAAGTATACGGTAGAGAGCATCGCCTGATTATCGACCCATTCCTTGTTTATTCCAATTGTTGATTTTGTCTGTTATGTGCTGCTGTGATAAAGGATGATCAATCGAATGAGAAAGTTGAGTGTGTAATGAATGGTTAGCATCTTCATCAAATGTATCTGTCGATGGATTGGGTAGAGATAATGCAATAATGAGATGATCCTATCAGAATGGACGACTTCTGTATCTCCGATCGTAATCGATTGGCGACTGAACTCATCGCTGCCCTGTCGCAGAACGAGTTGGACAAACTCATCCCGCCTTGCCTCAAGGTACGATAGCAGTGTTGTTATTTCAGTTTTAACTCTCCATTCTGCACACTTACCGGTCAGAGCAGAGAGATGTAGAGAGATGAAAACCGAAACTCCATTCTTGTGTGACAAGCATCTGGTTTCCGCATTGGTGAGATTGGAATACAGTATCCTCGACATTTCGGAAGATACAGAATCCGAAACGCTACTGTAATCATACGGTGTATGCAGAACTACAGTATCCTCGATTGCAGGACAAATCGCACCAGGAGGTCTTCCACGCGATTCGAGAGCAGCTAGAGTGCATGAGCAAGGAGAGGATTCTGGCACTACTCAAGGGTGAGGAGGGATACGGTATCCTCCCATGGTTACTGTAGACGAGATGGAATCTAGAATCCTAAGATGACTGATCAGCAGGGATATAGATTTCTATGTTTCGATCGCTCAATGGCACACTCTTCTTCATCTGACGTCGAGTGAGTGTGCCGAATGGAGAGAACCAACCACGTAATGGTATTCCTTCAGCCGATGACTACACGAGTGGTGAAGAGGAGGAGGAGGAGGAGGAAGAAGAGAATAGACAGAGTTCGGTAGACGACGAGAGCGAGGAGGATACGGTAGATATCGATCCGAAGAGTCCAGAGGGAGCGAACGAGGAGAAAGAGACAGAGGAGATTACGGTAGCAGTGGAAGAGGAGGGAGAAGTGGAATCGGAAGAAGAGGAGATTGAACTATTCCCATTGTCACCAGAGAGGAAAGAGGAAGAGAAAGAAGAGGGAGAAGTCACTCCCGAGTACAAATTTTCCCCTTGAACTGTGATGGAATTATGATTACGTGTATTGAAGCATTTGTACTTATCTTAATAAAGTTATTACATTCCACTTATGTTCCACTTCTACACCCTGATTACAGCTGATATCGATTAGGCGAGTTCAGAGTAGAGAGAAGGGGTTCCTTATTTGATCTACCGCGATCTCTCACGTGTACTCTGACCCTAGCCCCGGTCAATCGATAGTCTGATCTCATCCTCTTCCTCCCCTCTCCCCTTCCCATCCCGCTCTCCCCTCCCTTGCACGGGCTCATTCGCATGGCCCTTCCCTTCCTGTCCTCCCCTTCCCTCGTCTCAGTCGTCTATTGGTGTCACAGACAAGTGTGATGACTCTCACCCTCTCACCCCTCCCCTTCCCTTCCCTCTTCCCCCTAATCAGTCACAGTGTCGATTCTCTACGGGCCTCTAAACTTTGTCAGTCTTCTACCGTCGCCACGAAGAGTCCGAGGTTAGCGATTTTGTTATTGCTCCATAGGTGTTCACCCTGCTTTCCCGAATGATCATTGAACTATTTAGGTGCTCCCCATTCTTCAATGCGTCTTCCTCTCCTCTGATCATTCAATGCCCTTGCACTGCTAGGAGACGATCAGGTTATGTTATCTTTGCTTGTATGATTCTTCTATTGAAGGTGGATGAATATTCTTCATTTCGGAGGAGGAGCACTCATTCAGATTGTGAGTTTAAGTTCGAATAGTGTTCTCTCCATTCTGCACATTTTCCTTTCAAAGCTGCGAGAGCGAGAGTGTGCAGAATAGAGATAGATCAACTATTGGATCTGGAATTACTAGTCTATCCTTACCTCGACTTTCCCAATGGATTCATTGTTTCAGGTGTTATCTTCTATTCGCTGCTCGTCTCTCAGTGTCTAATGGGACGGTCCTGATCTCTCTCAATCAAAGGTTTGTTGTTATGATATTGTTCTGATCTAATTTCTCCCTTTCTCCGTTGTTGTCTAACACCTTTGTAGATCGACCGCTCGGCGACTGAATCCATTCCTTTCCGTATCTCCTCAGTACACCTTCTTCTTCTATCTGCAGTTCCCTCACAATCTACTGTACCCTCCCCCCACCCCCCCCCCCCTCTTCTTATCTGCGGTGCCCTTCATTTTCTGTCTTCCCCTATTTATTTCGCTTTCCACAGTAATCTTGTCATCTCCCTGTCTACAGTACCCCACAGGCTGCTATGTATCCTCGTTTATCCCCTAGATCGATATATCTTTCCGTGTCCTGTTTCGCGTGCTTACTTGTTGTCTGAAGCTTTGTGAGCCGCATAACTCGGAGCCGAAAGTTCGATCTGCCATTTATGCTCGTGATTTTTGTATTGATTATTGTGCGATAAAATAGATCAAGTGATAACATGCTAGCAATCGATAGATGAGTGGTTCAAGCAGAAGGGTAGGTCTATAAATGGGAGGAGCCTGTCTAGGGCGTGGCCCAGGGAAGGGAGGCGGTCTAGGGGCGTGGCCGAGGGAAGGATTTACGGAGTAATTAATTATTTTTTATCAATCCAATTAGCTGAATATCAAGTAACAGTAATCCTGAATCGAGGATCAGCCGATTAGCCTAGATCCAGTAGCTACCGAGATTTGTGGCCGGCATCGTGCGGATCATGTAAATCGGTCCAAAATTGAATTTTTCAACAATCCGCACAATGCCTGCCAGGAAAAGTGGGCGGAGTTTACGTATTGCACAGTGCGCACAACGTTAGGGCCGGGTGTTACTAATTTTTTTGGATTTAGATGGGCATCTTGTTTGTTTTTTTAAATTATTTTTTCTTCAATTGTTTTGTTCACAATCATCTTTCTGCATCTATCCTCAAACTCTCTATATACTTCTCAGCTCCCTCTGTGTCTTTGGTCTTTGTGGTGCGAACGATTGGAACATAGCAACGAGAATTCATACTACTAGTCACTCTGAAATAACAATCTCAACATGAATCTATTTCACAGTCTCTTTAGAGTAGAACAAAAGGGAGAAGACTAGGGGATACAGTAATCATTTGAGGGAAACAAGTAAGAATAGTGGTAGTCAGGGGACAGTAAGTAGAGTGTCACAACGAGACATCAGTCAGAGGGAGAAGTGAGGAATTCGAAGAACTAGTAGGGACGGAAAGAGGAATACGATGAATGATTGACATTGGGGAGAAGAACAAGAATCTGATTACACGCAAATATTGGCCGATCGAATCGACAACACACAGAAAATATTAGCCCTCAAACAACTGTAATAATTAAATCTTAGATCGGGGGTAAATCTTAGATAGAAGGAAGGGGTGTTGAGGGTCATTTGACAGATATAGTGGATGTGGAGGGGAGGGGAACATCGGAGGAGGCGGAGGAGGAGGAGGAGGAGGAGGAGGAGGAGGAGGAGGAGGAGGAGGAGGAGGAGGAGGAGGAGGAGGAGGAGGAGGAGGATCTAGAGGGGGAGGGGTGTTCTCTCTCTCCTGGTCATCTCAATTGAAGGAATTAGCGGGATGATCGAAGGGGGCACTGCTATAACTGGCTGGTCTGCTGCCTCCTCTTCCCTTCACGGGACATCCGATCACTCCGGCCGGATTGGCTGCAGAGGCTGCAGCTGCTGCATCTCCGATAGCGATATCCGAGTCTCCGTCGAGGACAGGAGGAGAACGAGTGAGGGATGACGGAGTGGACGGAAGCTTCTCTCTGCAAAGCAATCATTGTCGTTCACTCATATTTCTTTTTTTTTGAACAAATGGCGATAGAATGAATGGAATCATCACGAGAAATCAATCTCCCAACATCTCTCTACAAATATACTATGAGCGTAAAACTAAAATAAACTATCAATATAAAGCTCTTCCCAGAAAGTAAGAAATAAACAAAATTAAAAATAGACACTCACCTGTTGATGGTATTGTTGTTGTTGTTGTGATTGGTTCCTCCTCCGAATACAGATGGGAATGGAGCAGCAGAGGCAGAGAGGGCAGAGGCGGAAGTGGGCGTGTCCATGGAGAGAGGAGTGAAGTGAGAGATTAGAGTCGTCAGAGAGGGAGACGAGGATGACTGAAGATTGGCATGGTTTGAAGACCGAGAAATCCCATCATACTGATCACTCATGATCAGCCAAGGATCATAGGGCGGTGAAACCGCAAATGCACAGGCTAACTGATTTTTTTTTTTAAAGGAACTAACAAACTTTCGGCTATCATCTAGTATTGCTTTCCTAATAGCATACCTCATGAAAAGTGACTCGTTTCTAAGAAAGCTACCTAAACAAGAACCGAGAGAGGATTGATTTGCTGCAGACCGAGATTGATTTTTGCTCTCTCCATTCAGCCCATTCTTTAATTTTATACACGAGTGTGCAGAATGGAGAGAGCTGAGAATGGAAAGGAATTGTGGTTCCTTCTGCTCACCTCGTGACATCCTCCCTCTGCCCTCGGGATTCCGGGCGGTCGCAGGTCGCATCCGAGCACGAAATTGGAGAAGTGCTTCTGGGGGGAGAAGAAGACGTCGTCGTACGCGATTGAACCACGACGACCAGTCTGATAAGGCGTACATTATTTAGAGACGATACTTCAACCACCAATCAATTTTCAAGTGTTATCTCCCAATAATAACTAAGCGTGAAACTTAAAAAATAACGAGCTGACGAGAGGAAGATTTGTTTTAGAGAAGCGGTTCAAGAATCACCTTTGAAGTGATCTCCCGAATTAAAAAGAAATTGTGAGAATCAAAGGAGCCTTGAGAAATTATTCAGACATGGATCAAATTTCCACAGATCCTTCCAAATATAAAATAATCGTGAAACTCAAAATAAACGAGTGTCAAATATAGTTTAGAGTAGTGATCTTGAATCGGTTTTCGTTTATCTTCAATTTGGACACTTTCTCGTTTCCCTGACAGGCGAGATAGTGTGCAAAACGGAGTCAAAACCCGAAATTTCAAAACCAGGCATCAATAAATTAAAACCATAATTGACTGACCTCATCGGGGAGTAGCATGACGGGGGCGTGTTTATTGATGGGAGTGGAACAGGCATCGGGATCGGCAGACATCGAGTGGAGATCACGTAGAGATGTGTGATGGGAGGGAGAGTCATCGAGTAGAGACGAGGGAAGAGGCGCCGGCTGCAATTGATAAAATGGGTTCGGCGACAAACTGGACTTATTCAGTTTCCACAAAATCCATTCATATATTTGCGAATTTCGAAACACAGAATAACCACGTAACGAGTTCTTCAGATTGTGTATGTATCGTACTTAAATTGAATGTGTAATGAAGGGATGTGGTCGAGGTCACTATAGCGACACGGCAGTTATAATCAATCTCATCGCTATCCGTTTTGCCTTATAATAATTAGGAAACTCAAAACAGCCGAAGAAGAGCAGTGATTGAAATTACAAAAAAATAGCTAGCTCACCTGTCCATACTCGTCCTCATCATAATGATGCAGCTGTCGACGTTGTCGCTGATACTGCTGCATGCCCATCTCGCGTGCTGCAGATGCTGCGAACTGTTCTTCTCCCAGTGTCCGATCTCCGTCCTCCTCTACCGCCTGCATCGCCTTACGATGATTCGCGTCTGCAACACAATCAATCACTTTTTTCTATCAATATTTAGATTATTTTCATGATACCGTACAATGTTAAATGCACATTTCGATATATTTGGAGCGATAAGCGTGAGCTACAGTGAAGAGGCAAGAAAGATTAGAACATTTCCAATTTAAATCATTGATCGCTATGTCAGCGTACTGTAGCTCCAACCCTAAAGCAACCTTTAAAAAAACGGGCTCACTTAATTCTCTCATCTGGTCGCGTCTATCGTGCATCATCGAGTCCGCCGATTCTCGCTCCAGTTCCTGCAAGGAATCGATCAATCAATAGATACCGTATCTCCCAGAACTTCCTACTTCTCGCGGTCCTCACTAGATTCTATAATCGGTCTCTATATTCGCCACAGTCTCGAGATAGATAGTGTGCAGAACGGAGAGAACAGAAATTCAAACAAACATCATGACAACTCACCTCGTAACCTCCTCCGAGTGGCGCATCTTCCAGACCTCCGAACCCTCCATCTCTGCAATCACATGGATAAATAGGCAACTGGAGGGGTCAGACCCCCCGTCCCCTCACCCCTCTCCGTATCCGAAGTACGGTTGCAGAGATTCATCCACTGTCTCGTCACCTGCAACTACTCCGTCTAAATAGAAGCCAAAGGACGACGTCCGATCTCCTATTTCAAAAGCATTTAATTAATGGAAATGACAATAATTCCTGGTGTTACAAAAACTTGAAGTTACTGTTTTCGCTGAACAGAACCGGCATAAGCTAATCATATCGCGGTGAAATCGAAAATACACAGGCCTACCTAATCAATAAGTTGAAGAACTAACCTTGTACGGATCCGTTGATGGAAGTGACTCCACTCCTCATTTCATTCATCATCATCATCGTGTTCAGAGGCGGTTGCCCGCACGAGATTCGATCCATCGACAGCGACGACATCTCACGACGTCTGATAAAAATATTTATAAGGAAATATTTTTATCTATGAAGCGGTTGAAAAGGTGCTATAGTGCGTGTTTGAATTTATTTTACTGAAAACAAGAACCAATTAGCTAGCATTCAGGAACAGACAAATAGGTTCTGAGTTAAGGACAGTAGTCAATCTCTTCTGACCTGGGAACGAACTCTTGGAAGGAGTATCCATTGTTGCCGTGAGTGGCCGCTTGCGGGCCCGATGTGTGCATTCCCTGCCTGTTCACATCCAACCTTTATTTACGACTCGTTAATTAAAATACGAGCAACTCATATTGGAGGAGGGGAATTGCGATGGGAACTATCATTTTTGGAACGTTTTCCCGAAATCGAGAATCTCAATTCTCAAAGAACAGGGACACCCGCACATTCCGCCGTACGACGGCTGTTGCTGATGCGCTTGATGCTGCTGCAGATGAGCTGCGGCCGCGGCTGCTGCAGCTGCAGCCGGATGGAAGGCTGTAGGAAGGGCAGCGGGGTGAGAGTGGTGCCGACCATGGTACGGAGAGTCCTCAATAATAACATTCTATATGTTATTTTGAAGAATTAGTGGGGTAATAAATGTTTGTGAGAAAGAAAGGTCCATATGTAATTATTGAGAAGCAGTACGATCCCTCGAAGCAATAGTGAGCGGAGATCAATTTTATATTATGTACCGTATGAAACACAATACAGATAGGTCGTGGAAACAATAGACATACCTTGTATGCTGCAGCAGCGTGGAATCGTGGTGAGAAGGGAGTGGCAGAGGCTGCGAGGTGGTGACGAGAGGGGGTAGTGGGAAGATGGGGAGAACCTACAAATAGCACACTCATACAAAGTTCCAAGGATTAGGTGGTAAAAATGTTTAGCTTAGTGATGCCGTTTCGAGTAAAATCTCTCGCCGAGATAGCATGCGGATAGGAATGAGGAATTACTCGGAAGAAAAAAACATCACTAGTTCAGATCTACCGGAAGAATATCATTGTCAGGAAAACATACTGATTAAAAAAATTCCCATTGAAACCTATGAAAACAGGGTAGGATTTACGAATACGAAAAAACAGAGTAATGTTGCATTCGATTCGAACATTCATCACGATCGAAAATACTGACGTACCCATTGTTCTTCTGGGCGGCGCGAGTAGTGCAGCTGCAGCCGGATGGGCTGCATAGCCTGCTCCTGCAGCAGCCACTGCTGCAGCCATCGAGGAGGCAGTGCTGGCCTTGAGACGACGGAGGTGCAGGAACAGCTGAGAGAGGGAGGGATACGGTAAATGAGGGGTATCGATCGATCACTCACCGTCTCCAGCTCGAAGGCGTTAGAGAAGCCGAATCCGAATACGGGCGAGTGAGGATCGTACCTGGAAGAAACAAATATATTTCATCCTGCTATCACAGCTGAATATTTAGTGATGGTTGTATCTCACGATTACATTTTTACATTTCTTTAATTGTAATGCACCGTAAAATTCAGCACATTGAACGAGGAAATACGAGTCAAAAAAGAGGCAGTAGAACGCGATAAGTTTCATTCCAAATTTCCGGAGCATGTCTGCTGGGATAGCAGAATGTTATTAAAAATCAATACACATACATAAAAACTCACTTATTAGATGTGACGTGCATGAACTTCTTGCTGGGACAGTGCACCGCGAACGAGGGAAGCAAGGGGCAGCAGTCGATGATCATCTATAAATCATTCATTTATCGATTACAGCACATTCGCAATATCGGTCGTACTACCGTATCCCGGACGATAATGAGGAGAAGCAAAAGAAGCAGGGATGGAGTTAAGAAGAAGAAAAAGAATGACAGCTGAAACGTAACCGACGGGAGCAAATTAATCTCTGACCTCTTTCTGGTGCTCAGCCAGTAGTTTGGGCACGTTCTCGATGCCATCGTTGTAGAGATGGACGAGCACTGGACACGGAGAGAGCTCGCGCCATTCGGAACTGTTCTCCTGAACGACTCAATCAAGGAAAAGGCCATTCCGTACTCTGGATACTTGCGGGTAAGCTTTCGTTTTACTAGATCAGTTATTTAGTCAAGATAGCCTTACTTAATCACTCAGAAACAATTAATAACACGTACCTGCAGCATGTACACCTGCGCCGAGACGGTGATGATGCGGAAGTACCTGCGGAATCCGCCAATCAATACCATATTTTCAGTCATACCCTACCTATCGGATCGTATCTCCTCATCTACTTGAGCAGCGATGCCGATGTTCATGCTGCTGCTGCAATCAATGCGGACGTTTAGAGCCGAACGAGCAAATTGCAATGAACTGAAAGATATTCAAGGCACAAAAAGCCATGACCATATTCTACTCAACGATCAGTGAATACAAGCATTTTATCTTCAGGTGTGAGTCAAAATTAGACAAGAAGTTATACACATGAGCAGCATAAACAATGTGTGATACAACTAGGGGAATGTGTTATTTACAGTTAACCTCGTATACTATCGTATCACAGGAGTGGGTGAAACAACAAGTGAATAATAATTCAATAATATCATCAATAAAGTGAGGGTGGAATCAGACGGGGATTCCTCTGACGGGTCTTTCCTCCTCGTTGTCAGTGAACTCATCGATGAGTGTCATTCTCACTGAGGACGAAGGGATATCAGACAGGATGGGAGTGCGGTTAATGGGAGGAGCGGGAGGGGGCAAGACGGGACGAGGTGTTCTCATGAGAGACACTGGAGCTGAGTCCATGTCCATTACTCGATCGAGAAGCGACGATCGGCCACCTCCATTCTGAATCACGCCATTGACCAAGAACGTAGGGTTAGCGAACTCTCACGACATTAAGTAAGGCTCACAAAACATCAGTAAATATTTTCTTCTGCAATAAATACGAACCTTGAGGGTCTGAGCAGCATCGTGGAGCGCATTCGCGAACACTGACAGCGACGGATGGTGTTGATTGGTGTCCTGATAGGAAACGACTGACAAATAAGCTCAGTCTAGTTGTTTGATAGATTATATTCCTTTTCCTTTTCTATCGATACCAAATCAATCTGCTCTTCGATAAATGCACCTCTCCTTACTCTAACATCCCCACGATCAAACTTAACGACAAGATCATTACAATTAGAAATGGAATTAACAAAATAAGGAAGATCAAACCGTTCTCGTGATAACCGCTGCGACGTATGAGTAGAGGGCGAAGGCAATGGCGACGATCGTGTCGTGGTATCGCTTGGCCTCTTTCGTATCTCGCACGCTATTCGCATTGCGAGACTTGGCCATACCGAGCTCACCTTCGGCCAGCGCCAGAGTAACCACGGACTTCGTCCCTCTTCTGCAACAGACAGTTGGGCTCGACCAAGATAGAAAGTAACATACCTCCTTCTCCAGTCCAGACACATGCACGTCAGCCACATCATGAGGCAAATGAAGAGCATGCTTATCAGGAAAAAGACCAAGAAGTACAGAATTTGAAGCTCCGTGAAGGGAACCATTTTCACGCCTGGAATCGAGGTATGCAGGTCAACTTATCTTTGAAAACGAACGAGTAATATAATAGCCATCGCACTGCAAAGTGAATAAAGCACGACAAATACGGAAAATCGATAAAACAAAGTTAAAAAATTTGAACGAAAATTGCACGCTATTAATCGATAAATTGGCCGAAAACCGTACTTTTCCTGAAACCCTGACTAATCGGTGCGGGAGTCCGTAAGTTCAAAATTTATTGAGCTTTTTGTTTATTCAATATTCATTGTTATTTGCAAATTGTGATTCTTTTGTTAAGATCAACTTCACAGAAAGATTTTTTATCATCAGTTTGACGCATTATTGAACAATGACATAGATGATTCTAACACGATCCATTTCTCAGATATGTCTCATGCAACGATTATGACCATATAATACATTAAATAAGATATTTACGGCAATATCATATTGTTAGAAAAAACTTACAAGTAACAGTAGAATAATTGCATAACGAAGTGCAAATTGGTACCGTGTTGAAAGCGAAAACGGAGGAAGTCATATTGTGAGAACAGGATTCGTAGCAAAATGGTGTGCCCTATTTCCCGGTAGAGTAGTATTAATATGCGGAACGAAAAAATAATTTTCATTCGAATATTTTTTCGTTCCGCTTGTTATTACTACTATTTCTGCACACCATTTTGCTACGCTTTCTGTTCTCACAGTAAAAGGAAACATTGTCTAATTCTACAATACAATTACTACAGATTGCGACTCTTGCAGCACGTGCAGCCACTGTAGCCACGCCTTTAATCCTTAGGAGAACCAGCAGTGAATGAAGAGGAGATGCAGGACGAACACGTAGACTAGACCAACGTATCTGAACAAATCGTTGTCATATCGTAGTCCATTCGTCTACCGTAATTCCCAGCTACCGTACGCCTCTCACCTGACAAAAGGCATGAGTGCCCGATTGCCTCCCATTATTCTCGCCTGTCTTCTCTGTTGCTTCAGAAAGGTCCGAAGCTGATCCCACCAAGTGGGAGAGGGAGACGAAGGGAAGACCATCGTTGACTGAAAGAAATGCTCATTCAAGTTAAATAATACTATTATCTAAAAGAAATGTCAATACTTAAGGTATTATAGAAAACACGAAAAAAGATGAAGTGAGTGAAGGAGAGCTGCAAAACTAGCGAGGTGAGCGAGGAATGAAACATATCAGTTGTGAAGTTTCCGAAGAGGACAGATAAAGTCGCTGACCCTGGGCAGTAGTTCATCCGTGAGACTGCTCTCTTCTTCTCCCTCACTCCTTTCTCCTTCAGTACGAGGCATCTCGATCGCCACTGCTGCAGATTCATCTGAATACGAGAGTGTTGATCAATTGTAGTGCATGCCAATTGGTACACTACCTCGCAGATATGAAAGGCGAAAGAGTGTGCAGAATGGAGAGAGAACTATCGACACTCAACACAAGTCCGATTTCCTTCTATCTCCCCATTCGTACCTGCTCCCATATCGAAGGAGACCCGCCGCGAGCCAGTCGGGGCTGCAGCTGTAGCCCTTGCAGCAGCCTCTACTTGCTGCAGCTGCACAACCTGTGCAGCGTCCCTCTGCTGATGCTTCTCCATCTCGATCATTCTGTCCATGCTCTTGTTCCTGTCTTCACTCGCTCGAATTGCCTGTTCCGTCCTCTGCGAGAGCTGCGCCGTGAGATCAGTCAAACGAGACAGAGCTGCTTCCTGATAAGAGATCAAAGTTCAGAATCCCCACCAAAGATCAAGTCCCACCTTCTCCTCTCTCATTACTCGTTGCTCCTCTCTCGCCTGTTCAGCCTCTGCAGCCAGTCGCGACTGATTGGCATGAGCCTGAAATCGATTGATCGATACCGTATTCCCATAATAAAATACTCCTATTTAGTCCTCCTACTCATCGACCACCTGTATTGTCGGATAGAATAACAGCACTCTCCATTCAGCACACCCAACAACCGCTCTGATCGGCGAAGAGTGTGCAGAATGGAGAGAGCACTAACCGATCGGGCAGGACTACCGTATACCTGTTGGAGGGCGGCCTCTAGATTCTTCACTTCATTGACGGATCGTCGTAGACTCTCCGTCTCTCCCCGTGCATCGTTCAGTTGAGTGCGCAGCTCGGCCACCTGATAAGGCCAGAGATCAAAGATTGCTTATTGGTGTTGCTTGATCGAATATTAGCTCTCTCTCTCTAATCTGCACACTCCGTCGTCGTCAGATCAGCGAGAAACTGCACTGAATGGAAAGAGAACTACTCAATCCGGAAACCCTATTGCCCATTCCTAACCGAATTCTCCAGGTTCGCGACCCTCTCTTCGGCTGCGGCAGCCCGTTCGTCGGCCGAGTTGAGATCATCCACCATCTGGAATGGAAGCACTTGAGATAGTCGTCAAATGAATGATCAAAGGAGGGACAAGAAAGGTAGGTAAAACGAGAATAGTAATAGAAAGTTTGAAAGGGAAACATTCAAGTTTGAACACCACATGTGATAGTTGATTGTGCACGTATAGTTTACTCTGAAGAGGTGGAGAGAAATAGGGAAGAGAGAAAGAGGTCAGAGGAGAGAGACATCCCTTCCCTCCTCACTCATGTATTTTGATCTACCGTGACCTCACAATCCATTCTCGTTCCCCTATCTATCTATTCTTCTTCCGTACTCCTCCCTCCTTCCCTACGAGACCCCCCACTTACCTGTTCCATCTCGTGTTGTCTCTGCACTTCCAGTCTCTCCAGTTCCCTCACTCTCTCGTCCCTCCCTCCTCCTCCCGATCCCTCGTCCGACCCCTGCAGCAGCTGCACCTGCTGCACCTCGAACGAGATCCGATCCAGTTCCGAGCGGAGACTCAAAGGCACGAGATAAATCTCCGACTCTTTTCCCTTTCTCCCGAAGAAATTTCCCACGAACGACGAAATTTTAGCATTTGGTTGATGTGTGCTTCACCACTAGTTCTTCTGCCATGGGAGTCCTGGACAATAATCACTCGCATTATCTTCCATCTTCCGTACTCTACAATTCTCCCTCCCACTCACACGGCTGCCTCCTGTCTGGCTGCAGTGGCCGCAGCCTCATAGCTTGCGGCTCGCTGATTCGCTTCAGTCGTCGATTCCTGCCACGACAATGTCCTATCGTAATCCCCTCTCCATCTCTACCGTACCTCCGCACTCTCCGCCCTCTCCCGCACCCTCGCCAGTTCAATCTCCATCCTCGCAATGTCCTGCTCCAGATCCGCAGTGGCTCTGCTGCCCGAGGCCGGCTGCAGCTGCATCTGCTGCAATATTTCCCCTTATCCTCCCACTCGACCTCTCAATCTTTCCCCACCTCCTCCAGCTCCCCTATGCGTCTTGCTAGCTGGTGGTTCCTCACTTCAGCAGCCGCGGCTGCAGCCTGGTCCAGCCGGGCTTGCTGCAGTTGCTGCAAAAAGGAGAACGAGTGCATAGATGGTGATGCCGCAACAGCAAACCTGTTCGACAGCCACCATCGTTCGCTGCAGCTGGATTGCTGCAGCTGCCGCAGCCTCGACGTCGACCCGACTCTGCTGCAGCTTCTGCAAGAGGGCGAGGCTACTGTAATCTGTCAAACCTACCGTATCGTAATCCTCAGGATAACGTATTCTGGAAATCGTATGCCACCTGTGGTACCGTAATCCGTCAAGTCCTCCACTCACCTCCTCCATCTCTTTCATGGTCTTCGTGTGCTCTGCTGCTGCAGCCTCCTTCTCCGCTCCGGTCTGCTGCACTTGCTGCAAAGTGATACAATCAGATCAAGAGGTACATCTCATCCGCACCTGCTCCAGTGAGTGCAGCTGATTCTCCAGATCGGCCACATCTGCAGCTGCTGCAGCCTCCGCGCCGGCTCGGCTCTGCTGCAGCTTCTGTAAGACGGGGTTACCGATATCTGTGAGTACAAGCGTACTTCCTACTGTAGTTTTCTACAATAATTCTCACAACCCACCTCCTCCATCTCTGCTACAGTCTTCGCGTGCTCTGCAGCCGCCGCATGCTTGTCCGATTCGGCCTCCTTCACTTGCTGCAAAGCCACTCAGTCATCTCAAGATCCGCGTGTCAGTCTAACCTGCTGCAACTGCTGCATCGAGCTCATATGAGCTGTTGCTGCAGCAAATGCGGTTGCCTGTTCGTCGGCGTGCCGTTCTCGCTCCTCAAATTCATTTCATATAAGGTGGCAGGAAAACACAATCTTACCTGCCCCAATTCTCTCTCCAACTCCACTGCTCGAACCTCCGCTCTTCTCAATTTGGCAGCCATTTGTTCGATGTTCTGGAATACAGTTTCAGAAAAGCACAACTGATAGGGGAGTGCACCCATTTAGCGTTCTGCAGGACATCAGCTGATGATATCGACAACAGCAGAGTTTGATTTTCGGCTCTCTTCAATCAGCAGACTTTTTCGCTTGCCTTCTTGACAAACAAGAGTGTGCATAATGGAGAGAGCTAAGAGCCGAAACGAGATCCCTGATGCCAGTTCTCCCCTGAATCCGCACCTCATTCATCTCCCTCTGGGCCTCCGAGGTCGCAGCCAGTGCTTCTTTGTCTGCTTCATGATCCGATTGGAGGGCTGCCATAGCCGATTCGCTCATCTCGAGACGCTGATAAATACGTTTATCCGATTACAATCGCAACACGAATCCGTGTATTTTGTTGTCAATAACAGAGATAGTTATTCTCCAAGTTCCCGTAGATTTAATGTTGCACGCACGCTATACTTTCAAACGAATCAGGCAAAAGTCAATCGATGCATACTATCTTCTCTCTCACTTTCCAATCCCCACCTTCATCATCTCCGCCAGCTCGGTACGTGCTGCTTCCTTCTCTTCCTTCTCTTGCTGCAGTTGCTGCGTCAGCTGCACGACGCGTCTCTCCGTCTCCTCCTTCTCTTCCCTCGTAGCCGCACTCTGCTGCAGACTCTCCGATTGACGAGCAGCCTGCGACAACAACAATCAAGACAATCACACACGAACTACAATATGTTTCATGGCTAATTAGCGCTTCAACACCAATTCATCTCGCGATGATATCCAACAAAAACGATTTCACGTTCACCTCCGTCCTCGCCGCTCTCAGTTCCACCTCCATTCGGGCTAGTCGAACCTCAGCACCATGGGCCTGCAATACAGTAACCTACCATAATCTGGTAGATTTACAGCACTCATATCAAACCTAAATCGATCGATATTTTTAATCTACCGTATCCTTACAGTACCTCGTCTCTGTTCCTCCTTAGTTCCTCCTCCAACTGCTCAATCTTCGTCTCAGCCTCCTCTAGCACCGCACCCAGTTCAGCCTCTATCTGGTTCCTCTCCCTCTTCGCTGCACGGGTCGCTTCCCTTGATGCAGCGGCCTCGGTGGTGGCTGCAGCTGCTGCTGCATCGGCCGCAGCCAGCATCTGCTGCAGCTCGTCCGCGTGCTCGCGGAGTCGTGTGCGCTCGCGCTCGTGCAGCGTCCGCGCGGCCGTCTCCTCATCCTGCTGCAGCTGCAACTGCGAGCGTACAGCAGCTGCGGCCTCCTCCGCAGCCACGAGTCGCTGCTCCAACTGGGTGGTTGTGGCTGCAGCCGACTTGGCCGACTGCTGGAGCTGCCAGATGGCCTGATTGGCCTGTTCCAACTCGCTCTCCATCACTTCCTTCTCCACTTGAGCCTTCTCGAGATCACTCTCCAATTGAGAATGGTCCGATTGGATGAGAACAGCATTCGGAACCTCGCCCATCTGCAATAGATCAGGTTGTCACTAAGTTCTTCTATATAGTGTTTATCAATAAAACGAAATTAGGAAAGTGCTCAAAAGAATGTCGTTTCAATATTCAGCTCTCTCTCTATTCTGCACACTCTCTGACCGATGAGCAAGTGTGCAGAATGGAGAGAGAGCCTTCTTCGGTTGGCCTCAACTCTCCGCTCACCTCCTCCGTCTTCACTCCCTCCTCCTCACTCTGCAGCTGCTGCTGCTGCACCCATCCTCCCATGTCCCTCACGAAGGTCGTCAGTCCCTCTCGCAGCAATGACAGATCGACGCGCGTAGCGTGCAGCTCCTACAGCACATCTACTTCTACTACTCACACTTGCAAATATCCAGGCATTGTTGACAGGATGATATGTGGTTTATGTCTATCAACAGCAACAGACGCAGCTATTGACTTGAGTGCAAAAAGAACACATTTCTTCGTTACTTGAACCATGAAACAAACAGGGTCAACGCCTCACCGTCTGGATGCTCTCTCCAATATCCTCCCCCTCTCCCTCAGACTGAGTCTCATCCTCTGCTCCTCCCGCCTCCAGTCGCTCCTCCACAGCCTCCTGCCACGACAACTACCGTACTCCCCAATAGGAATAATATTTCGGTTTTCAGTTCTCTTCATTGTAGTTATGTGCATGACAGTCAAAAGAGTGCGAAATGGGAAGAGCCAACGCAAAAAATCCTTTTTTCAATCCCAAGATTTTTTCGACTCACCCGCACGTCATGGGTGCTCTCGGTGTGGGCGGAGCTCGAGTGGGCGTGGCTTCGGGGCGAGTGGGCGGGGCTTGATCGGCCGACGAGCGAGTGTCTCCTCTCTTCATCCGCCAGTTCCAGAACCGAGGAGGAGACGGCCGAATTGACGTTCGCAGTTATCTGAGATAGATCAAATATTAAACTACAAATTTAAAACTACAGACTACAAACTCACGTAGTCATCCTCCATCGATTCCGTCATCGACTCTCTCGTTGTCACCACGGATACGCTCTGAGACGGACATCGATCGATATCCCTCCCCTACCGTACTCCTCATTCTCTACCGTACCTGGCTGGCCGCGGTGTTGTCCGTAGTCGTCGCCGCGGTGTCCGCGTCACTCGCGGCCGTCCTCTTGCCACGCGCCCCCCGCTTCTTGCCCATCTCCAGCTGCTGAGTGACGCTGTCGATGCTCAGTTGGAGACAGTCTGAGGGTACGATAGCCAATACGGTAGGTCAATCGATAAACAAAGCAATAAGGGCGAAAAGAGTGGCGAAAACGAGAGAAAAAGCAAACACAATCGAGCAGAGATCCACGTTTGCCTCTCCCTTCCTCCCCTCCCTCGATTCAGTTGACTATGCTAATTGAGTCGACTCCAGTCAAATCTCCATTAGCATGAACTAGGACTGATCACGTAATCTGTTCTGACTAGAGACATCATTCCCATTGAATTCTTCCCCGTATCATTCCAGATTCGCTCCTTTGACCTACCGATAGTGACCGAGGTGCTTCGATCTCTGCTCTCGGCCTCTGAGAGATACTCAGAGACCCTTTCGAGTAGGTCACGGAGCGAGGATCGATAGGCCTCCAAGAGGACCTGCAAGAGGCCCGAGATCAGAGATCAGTCGACAGAGATCAAAGATCAAGCGAATAAAGCCACCCAAGCAGTCAAGTGTGTGCTCTCGTGTGGGGAATTCACTCTGCCACCAACCCAAAGCTCGTCAGTATTCGGTGTACGGTATGGGAAACCTTCTCTCGCTCAGACAATCGATAAATGGCAATAACATTTTATCCACAATGCTCAAACGATAATAACAAGGCCCCTACAAGTGTATCTTCTGCAAAGGGTGATATAGATTTCCATCTCGGTTACAACTAATAAGGAAGTGTACATGCTGATCAAAGAGAAACCCATACCACAATTTGGATCTAGTGAAAGTTCGGTTACGCATAGAATCTTACAAAGAGAGTTACAATATATTAGACATGTAATTGGCTATTCTACACCACCAGTAAACCATACACAATAAAACTAGACTACGGCAGCAAGCGGTTGATCGATCGAATCTAACTACAGAAGGCCGTCAGTCTTGATCTACCAATCAATAAATATAATAAAACAAGGAATGAGCAAACTTGAGAGGAATGGGATGTTACTAGCTTGAGAAAGAATTAATAATGATGCCAGATGAAAAAATATAAATGAGCATTGAGCACCAAACCATAGTTACAAGAGGAAAGACTACTAATCTCAGTGGGGAGAGGGGGAGAGAGCGGCTCCAGTACTCCGAGGTCGTCGATTGGGGCGGGCTACCGTACTCTACTTTGTTCCCGGTCCTCCTCTTCTTCTGAATGTATTGGCGTCTCCCAGGGTGGAAGAGGTAGACGAGGAGAAGTCCATCTGCAATGAGGGACGAGACTCTCAACCGGGTGGAGGAAGGGGAGGGAGGAGAGAGGAGGGAGGGGGGGGAGAGAGAAGGGAAGGAGCAACGAGTGATGGGGGAGGTGAGTGCAGTGTTAGGGTGCAAGGGATACTGTAGTGGAAGAGTGAATTGTGTGGAATACAGAGTAGACCGCCTAGCAACTCATCATGCGATTAGTCTCTCATAAATACTCGCAGAAACCTTAACCCACCTAGAGGAAACAGTGCAAGAAGGCATGCAGATTGACAGACTATTCGATCGGAGCCGAACCAATCAATAAATCGATAATCCCCACCTCCTGCTGCAGCTGTGCCTGATCCACTCTCACTGGCTGGTGCGGCTGCGGCTCCTCGCGAGTCTGCAATCGATAAATTGTTACGGTAATCCCATTTCAGACTTTGGCGCTCTCCATTCTGTACAATCGTTGTTTGGAGGGAAAAGTGTGCCGAATTGAGAGATCCGAAAGCAGAGACTACAGTATCCACCGTACCTCCTCATTCCTTGAGGATGCGGCCGAGGATCTTCTCGATCCTCCGACGTACGATCGAGTTGCAGCAGGGGCGTTGGCTGCACGGGCTGCTCCAGTCGTCGGCTTGCGTCTCTGGGAGGCGTTGTACAATTTTTAATTGATTAACACAGTACGTTGCAACAACTGCCGAGGGTTTAGCACTGGTCGTTTTAGAACTCTGAAAGGCCTCAAAATAATGTGTACCGATGGTATGAACAAATTAATTCTAAAAAAACAAGTCCTACAATTGAGTATCACCATCTACCGTACCCTCCCTCCTGATTACCTCCTTGAAGCTCTTCAGCTCTAGCTCCACTGCATTCTTCGCTTCAAATGTGGCTTCTATCTCACGGAGGGCTATCGCCAACTGAGACTCCTAAAATTACAATAAATATTTTTTTTTTTATCTAGAATGTTTCCTAATTCCATGCCCCACTGAATCTGCGCTTCTGCTCGAGCTCAAATAAAACAATGACAAGTTCAAGCGATCGTTCTGTCTTGTACTTTCAAACAATTTCACCAAAGGCGATGCTCATAATGATGGGGCGCCTAGTAATTTCTCTTTTCACAATCAATAAAGAGACAAGCGATTCGGGGGTGAATTGATCGAATTGTCCTTTATAGACAGAAAGTTTTATTAACTCTACAAGTTCATACAACTCAGAAAAGGCTTGATTCTGTTGCCCATTTCATCTTCCCCAATGACCACCTTGGCATTCACGGTCGCCTCCAGTGCTGCGACTTGTCGCTGCAGCTCCATAATCTGCGCTGCAGACTCGTCTGTGGCTGCTGCAGCTGCCCTCGCCAGTTGCTGTTCCATCCTGCAACAATCGATTACAGTACTCCTCGGATATGCAGTACCCCTTTTCATCGCTACAATACACCATCATTCAACAACCTAGCGTCTTCTAAGCATGGGAATCAAGTATCATTCAACAGCCCCAGAACCCTCCTACCGTATTCATCTCACGATTACCGTATCCCTCTCTACCGTACCTCCGCAGTTGTCTGGTTGCCTCCAAGAGTTGATCATTGGCCGAGTCTAGACACTCGGAGAGCTTCGTCTCGCTGTCCTGCAGCAGACTGTTCTGGATCTGAATGAGAGATTGGTTATCATTCTGAAATAGGAATACCGACGATCCAATCCGCTGATCTCTCCCATCTATCACTTCATTTTGTAACCTCAACTTGCCTCTTCGATTTATGGTTTTGACTATAACAAATCAGACTATTAACGGATACGGCGATCCCTCCTCCCTTTCACTTCCCTCTGCAACACCAATCCACCAGCATGCGAAAATAATTATTCTTAAGGTTGAAATCGATTACGCAATTGAATCGGCCACTTCCTTCCGCTTTAGACTCACTTTAGCAATCCCAATCAGTCTTCTTTCAAACAAAAAATATTATTCTGAGACCGGAATAAAAAAGATGCCACCTATGCCTCTCCTCTGAACGCGTACCAACCTACCCCGGAAAATAATCTAAACAACGAGGATACCGATCAACGAATCCGTTGATTCCTCCACCCAATCTCTCCCCTATTCCGTCCAAACAACCCTCCGTCTCTACTCCTCTCCTTCTCACCGAAAGTAGATTCATCTGAGTGCTCATCCTCTTGTGTCTCTCTTCTCTCTCCCTTCCCATTTCCTCCATTTCGTCATCATCGTCACTCTCCTCCTGCTACATTCATTATCATAATAATACCCTATCTCAAAGACATCCACATCCATTCTGCTTATCCCTCTTTGTTCCTCTGTAATTCCAACCTGCATCCTTTTTTCTTTTTCTAACATCAACGATTCTTCTAACGAGAGCTACCAGAGTAACGCGTCCGCTAATTAATTTGTCCAATGTCACCCCTCCGCAACCCCAACCCGCAAGCCCGATTTTTTGTTACTCTTTTGTTCTGACGATAGTGAGAAGTTCAAAGAATCAGTCAATCAATGTCACCTTTCCATCCTCCCTGCAAACCCAATCCTCCTTCCCTTCCCACTCCCTCCACCCTCCCTCTCTGCTCACCCTGAGTCTCTCCATCATCTCATTCGTTGTCTCCTTCACTCTCTTCTCTCCCTCTCCTCCTTCTCCTCCCTTCTCCTCTCCTCCCCTCTTCTCCTTCTCCTTCTCCAACTGCTTCTTCGTCCTATCCAACTCGACTGTCTTCGCCCTCAGCTGAAAGAATCCACATTACCCCCGCCGATTCATACAATTCCCATTATTTTGAATAGAATAACCTTAAAAAATCACAGATAGGAGCTAACGAGTTTCCGGTTTTAACAAAAAGTGGGAGTGAACATTAATTAGACACACGATTCAATGGAGTGAAGACATAGACAAAAGACGAGAAGGTTCATGAGACAAAAAGTAATCAAACACCCTTTCAACATGCCAAGCTGGTGCATCCTTGCCCCTTTTGCAGTAATGTTGCCGTATGGAGCCCTCTCCATTTTGCACACTACCTCATCGGTCAGAGTGTGCAGAATAGAGAGCGCTTCTATTCGATCCAGCAACACTATTTTGCAGTGATAAGCGACGGCCGAGGCTTGCGAAAATGTTTCCATTCGCGAGGTCAAGATATGTACGGTCGATTACTCATGACTGCTCCTCTTCTCTCCTCTCCCCCATCAACTCACCGCTAATTTCAACTCCATGAGGTCGGCCTTCTCCTCTTTCTTCTTCTCCTCCAAGCCCTCGTTGAACGCCTGAATGGCACAGGTGGAAGAGGAATGAGAGTGAGTGACAACGGATGCCGTTTCCTATTTCAGTCTTCTCCATTCTGCACACTCTGTCGTCTGTCTGACAGTCGAAAGAGTGTGCACAAGGGAGAGAACTCAAACCGGAAACGGCATCCCTTGTGAGCGAGGACACGGGGACAGAAGATAGAGAGGACCAGGGGTTACGTGAGAGAGACATCCAACGTCGAGTGTGCCACCCACAAGCATAAGCCCAGTCCAATCTCATCCATCCCATCGGATCCATCCCAATCGGATCCATCCCAATCGGATCCATCCCATCGGATCCATCGCAATCGGATCCATCCCATCGGATCCATCCCAATCGGATCCATCCCATCGGATCCATCCCATCGGATCCATCCCAATCCTCACCACATCGTCCAGATCCTGCAGCAACTCGGCCATTCCATTCACGATGTGTCTCAGTCGGAGGCGTTCGAGGTGCTGAGCCGCAGCGCCGCCCCTGAGGATGATCACTCGGGTTAAATTCAATGGGAAAATCCTGATACGAAAGGAGGAGAGACAACTGGGAGGTGATCATCGCCCTACTCTAATTATTTTTCTTCGACAGTCTACCCGTACCGTATTAACAGCTGTCCGCAACCACATCATGATACCTCCCCTCTGAAACCGACTAGTCCCTTGTCCATTCCCCCCCCCCCTCTCCCCCTCCCTCTCCCTCTCCCTTCCCTCTCTCACTTCTTCGATTCATCCTGCAAATCAGCCGCCTCATCAATGAAGTCCTTCAGCTTGTTGAACATAACCGACCTGGAAGAGTACAGTAATCCCACCGCAAACCGTATGATCCTACCGTAATCCACCGACTGATCTACCGTCTCCCCCTTCCACTCACACATCATCCGGTTCCTCTGGGGCGTAGTTGAAGTGTCTCCTGTAGTCCACCTCCTCTGGCTCGTTCTCGAGGGCGTTCTGCACCTGTAATCACAGTGATGCCGATTACTGTAGTCTTTCCGGTGAATATTACCTATCCCCGAGTCGATATATCTTTCCTACTACAGAACTACTTCACTGAAGACTCATCTCTGCATTAATATTTCTGTCTTCCTTACAGAGTGAGCTCTGGCCATTGCCACCCCTCCTCCAGCTCCAATATTTCCCTTCTTCTGAGACCAAACTCTGCATACTACTGAAATGATTATTGCAGCCTCTACTCTTTAATAAGTTTTCCCTCAGTCATCCTCAATTATTAGCGACCTTCGCCGACCCCCTTGAATTATCCACCCGGTGAAACCGCGTTCTTCCTCGTAATAATCAGACATTTTCAAAACAATTAACCAGTTCTATTATTATTGCCAATAATCCCTATTTGTTTTCATCACTGCTCTCTGAAACCGGATCCTTTCTACAACTATTGCGCTAGCCACGAACCGTCAAATTGAGATTTTATCCTCCGCCAGATTGAGATTGATAATCCTCCCAAACGGAACCATCACATTTCCCCTAAGAAACCACACCCTCCCTAAATACCCTCTTTCCTTCTCCCTCTTCTCTAACCTTCTTTGCCTTTTCTCCGTGCAACATCTTAACTAGTCCAACTCCATCGTAGACACACAGACAGCCGTGCTCTGGATAATACTGCACCACATATTGAAGAAATCCAGGTGTTGCAGGTAGCGAAGGGGCTGCATACATCTGCTGCGCTTGCTGCAGCTGCAGCACTGGAGATGCTTGCTGCGGTGCCATCATAGGGTACTGATGGGATGAATGGGCGTTGTGCTGGTACCAGTCCTCATGCAGACCAGGAGAAGGATCTTGCTGCAGTGGCTGCTGATGCTGGTAGTAATGCTGCATCTGCTGCGAGTAGGGATGGCATGCAGCATGGGGCAGATGAAGATGCATGTTGGCCCGGGCTCGCTTCGGATCTGCGGGGATGCGCTCACGGTGATGGACTGCTGCAGCCATCTCTTCGCACTGAAGTAGTGGGAGGAGGTAGACGAGTCAACGACGCAATTCACGAAAATACAGTGCAAGTACAGAGCAGGAGGAAGGACAATAGATGAGGGATAAGAGGAGGAGGAGAGACAGGAGAGACAGGACACGAGTACGCGCAACGACAAATATTCATCACAGTCTACGCAAACGATGCCGCGCGTCTGCAGTACACAATAGTGCGGAGGAAAGGGGAGGGAAGGAAGGAGGGAGGAGGGCCGTCTAGTCAGACTACTCAGCTACAACACTGGCTAGACAGGAGCAGGCCATTGACCATTCATCAGATGATGGGGAAGGGGGAGGGAGGGGCAAGGAGGTACCGTATCTCTCCTCGGTTCTGTCCCTCACCTGTGGGAGAATGAAAGGAGGTTCAACTGAGCTGCTGCCTCTCTCTCCTCTCCTCTTATCTCCTCCTCTTTTTCGACACAGTCAGACAGTCTGGGGGAGGTGCGGAATGTTCATTGCTCTCTCTCCTCCTCCCCTCCTCACTGCTTCTCTCTCTCTATCTTCGTCTGGGAGATGGCGCATGGCTAGACAGACAGACACTTTGTACAAGGGTGGGACATTGGAAGGGAGAAGCGAGGACAGAGGGAACAGACGACGAGAGCGTCGAAGGAATGTGCCAGATGGGGAGGGAGAAGGGGAATAAGCTGTCTGGTCGGAGAGAGTTCAGTCTGTCCCGTCCTCGTTTGACATCAACTGCCATCCATCACTCGCACATTCCCATTCCTCAATCTAAAAGTGGCCTCATCATTCCCAGACTCACTTCTCTCTCTCTCTCTCTTCTCGCGGATCTCAACGTCTCAGTGGGAAAGAGAGCCATTCAGATCCGTCTAGATATTAGTCTGGGAAACAAAATATTTTTCGCCGCGAATCCCGGACATGTTCCGTTAATCATCTTTCCCCCATTCCCATTCCATTCTCCAGACAGATCAACTGCTTTTCGCCCACATTGTCTGCTTTTTGCTGCCCCGTCACATCCCATCACATACATCGTCAAGCGATGATGGGAGGGACGAAGCAAAGGAATGAAGTGGAGGGGGAGTAAGATGGGCCGATCACTTAACTTCACGATCCCTTTCACATTCAGTCTAGACACAACTCGTGACTAATCTCACTGACACCTCTCTCGCTTCTCTTCCCTCTCCCTTCTCTCTTCTCTTCTCTGAACCACGGCTTCCTAATCACTGCCAATCGCTTTCTCCTTTTCTCTCTTCTCTCCGTTCCAAATGACCAGCGATAAGCATCGTCTGCCCAACTTCGCCCTTTCTGCAGTTTTCTGCTCTGCATCATCACTCAGCATTTAATCATTCCAAGTGGGGGCTCATACAATTACCCTTTCTCCTTACTCATCCAGACAACAACATCATAATCTTTCCCCTCTCCTTCCTCCTCTGCGAGGTCATTCTGTCTGCGGGTGAAGGAGAAGGAGAAGGAGAAGAGAAAACAGGAAGTGCCCGAGGAATGAAAACAACCTCCCTTCCACGAATACTTCCACAAAACAGACTGTATTTGTGATCTGCCGTGTAAAGATGATTCAGTAAGTACACACCATGCCATGCCAAAGATCGTCACAATATCACTGATGATAATCAATCACATTTCCTCCGCCATCATCTCTTTAATCTCCTAAACACACGTGGAGCGTGACTAGACGGGGCACTGTTATCGCGACTACAAGAGATTTCGAAACCTTTGGGAATGAGGATAGCATCAGCCTTTCCATCCTACCTCGAATTATTGGTGAGCTATGAAACCAGAGATTCGCTAGTTATTGCTTCAAAATAATTGCAGCAACCGAGACAAACATAACATGCCCAACAGCAGCGGGAAAACGAGGATAGAAACGGTGTGAAGGAATTCCAGAGATAGACTCGTCAATTCCGCCACAAACTTTCACCTTTCAAAGCACAAGGTCATCCCACCCACTGATCATGTTGGTCGGAACGAATGAGAGAGGGGGTTATTTGATTGATAGAGCAATGCAAAAAGGAAATGCGATAGACAAGGAGGTCCAGACAGTGGAAAGGTCAGACCGCTCCGATCTAAGCCAAGGAAACACGAGGGAACGATCGCATAAATCTACGCTCGCCAGAAAAAAAGACGCGCCAAGAGGATATAATAGTGCACGTCGTACAAAGCGAGCGATTGATCAGGAAGGGACCATCGGAACGACAATATTTGGCAGTGGGAAGGAGATCGTCGGACCAATGTCCTTTATGGATGTCGTTTCGGTTTTCAGCTCTCTCCATTCTGAACACTAAACCATTCCAAAATAGTGTGCAGATTGGAAAGAGCAGAAACCGACAAGTCCTCCATATATTCCCTTCCTCCACCGACCATGGGTGGTCCTGATCTACGACTCCTTCGTCTCCTCCTCCTCCCCTTCCCATGACAACTCTTCCTCCTCCGGATACCCTCTGGTCAACTCGAGACAATCACAAATCACCACTCCTTCTCCTCCTCCTCCTCCTCCTCCTCCGCCATCCTCCTCCAACTACCCCTCCATTCATCACTCCCCCTTCACTCTTCTTTTTCCCTCTCTTCCCTACCTCCAGACACCATTTAGCCGCTCTTCATCCTTTTCAAACGAAGAAAGAGGACAAAGGGCTGGCGCAAGAGTGGAGGAAGAGGATCGCGGAAGCAAATGAGTAGAGGGTAGGGTGACTAAGAGAGGGAAGGATTCACCTCTCAATCACCCTTCAAAGTCGGCCTCTTCACTAACCTTTAGCTGCCTGACATTTACCACATTGGCTAGGTTGGCATTCAGAAAAAATTCAAATGACACTGACTTAACCAAATCAGGAAGAAAGTAGAACAGAGACATCAAGGAAGGGGAAGTGATTAAATTGGAAATAAAAGCATGGAAGTGCCAGGTTTCACAAACAACACGCGAAGGCGACAAAGCGAGAGACGAACAATGAATCATTTACCCCCATATTCCCACTCTCGCCCAATTCCAGACTTTCTGTGATTTATTGTGCCTCTATTGAGCCATTTATCATCCCGCTTGCCATATTTTCAAGCGAAAGAAGCAGTAATTACAGTAACGAAGTGGCGTGGAAAAAAACGGCGATGCCGGATCCGCGCTAGGAAATGGCGGAATTGCAGCTGCCGAAACGACTAACGTAATTAATACGTCTGTCTAGAGGTATTATTTTTAAACAATTCCCGCAATCCTCAACTTCCTATGCCATACCAGTGCAGCCCAAAATGTGCGGGTTCCACATTTCGATCCACCAGTCAACTATGATTCGCCCGTTGTTTTCTCTCTGGACTTAAAACCACGACTGCCTATACCATACACGTGCAGCCCAAAATACACTAGCAAACCTTCCCGTTCCTCGCTTCACCGTTTTCTCTATCGTTGCCTAGTCATGCGTATTCATCACCGTACGGTGTCCCAGCATTTTTATTTAAATATTATAAATCAATAATAATTTACTAGACACACTACAGACTACCATCACCACATGTCATTGCCTAACAAATGCAAGTGCAACGAAAAAGTCACTGATATTTCTTTGCTTATATTTTTAGCTCCCTCAACGCAATCACATTAATCACAATCATCTATCTTATCCCATGAGTCCGTCCCTCCTGTTCAACCACCCTCCTCCCTTGCTCACCTCTCCCTCCTCGGCGGGTCCTCTGTATCCATCATCATAAGATGCTTCATCATCCTCTTCCTCCACAAAGGGAGGAGGCCTCTCCCCCCCTGTCTCCAACGCCGTGATCGTCGCTTCCAGCCACTTCGTCTTCGCTGCCTACAAGGGGATTATCGATTAGTTACCGTACTCCCTCCATGGCTACCGTAACTCTAAGGTACTCCCAAGGGGAATATCGATTAGACAATGTCGGCTACCGTACCCCATCCAACGTACCTTATCGTGCATGATCTTCTCATACAAAATCATCGTCTCTCGCACTCGATTGCCTTGGCTCTCCAGATCCTCCACATGCATGTGGTACTGAAGAGTGTTGAGATCAGATCGATCAGGCTACCGTATCCCTCAGTGATCCACCGTGTACTAATGCTGCACGTCAGACTATTCCTATCTCTATTCCGCACACTCGATCGACGATCCGACAAACGAAACAGTGTGCAGAATGGAGACAGTGAATATTCGATCCAACGCTTTTACCGTATCCTCACCGATTCGGTGAGACTGGCGATTTTCTCACTCTTCTGAGCGATCACAGCACGAAGTTGGCTCTCCTGACAAGAGAAAAATTATGTAAATTAAAAAATGCAAATGCAAATGCCCGAACGATCAAATTTTCGGCGATCATTCAATATTAGTTATTGCGCACCCCAGTGCACTCCCTTCCCTTCCCTCCCCCTCCCTCCCCTTCCCTCCTCACCGTTTCATTCCCTCCTCCTTGTGTGGCCTCAGCTACTTCCTCTCTCAGTCTTTCATTCTCCTCCTCATACACCTCAATCTCCCCCCTCAGCTCCTCTTGTCCTTCCACTGCCTCCTTCCACAATCCCTCCAGTCTCTCCTTCTCCTCTCCCTCCCTCTGCAACTTCTCTAGTAGCTCGGCCAATTGGCGTTCCCTCTGGGCATTCGATGATTCCTGAGAAGAGCAAGTCGTCACAATTTTGAACATTAACTCTCTCTCTCTCCACTTTGCACACTATGTCTTCACCATGGCGGGAAAGAGTGTGCAGAACGGAGAGAGTTGGTTTTACTTTAGTCAGAAGAATCCCCTCCTACTTTCCAATCCCCACTCCTCACCTGCTCTTCCTGTAGCCGCTGCAGCTCGTCCCTCATCTGCTCTGCAGCAACCTTGGCTGCCGTCTCCTGCTGCAGCTGCAGCTTCAGCTGCGCCAACTCCGCCGACTGATCGACCGACGACGACTGAAATCATTGTATTACATCCATTTCAAAGCTTCAAAACATGCCGACCGATTCTTGTGAGATCTCGGTTTCATCACTTGTGTTAACCATAAACTGGGCAATTAAAAACGATTCTCCTCTGACCATATTTTTGGAATCAAACCACACCTCTTGGTTCTCCTCTTCCCATCCGTCATTTCCCCATCCATCCTCTTCCTCTTTCTCCTTCTTATCATCCTTCTTCTCCTTCTCTTTCATCTCCATCAATTCCTTCTTCATTTCTTCCTCTCTTTCTTCTGCTTCTATCAATTTCTCCCTCATCTCCTCTCCTTCTTCCTTCCACTTCTTCAATTCCTTCTCCTTTCTCTCCTTCTCCTCTTCCATCTTCTTGATTCTCTCCTCTGCTTCTTCTCTTCCTCTTCTTTCCTTCTCCACTTGCTCACGAATTGCAGCCAATTGGGCATCGACGCTCGGCTCCTCAAATCATTCACTTTATTTTATAACCACCTTAAGACGCGATTACTAATTCCGCTACGCCCCAAGGGACAAAAGATAAGAGTGAAACCTCACTGCCCTTGTCCCATCCCCCTCACCTCTTCCTTCTTCTCCTCTCCCCAATCATCTTCTCCCCATCCGTCTCCCTCCATTTCCTCCTCTTGCTGCAATGGCTCCTCCTCCTCTCGTCTCTGCGACTCCTGCAGCCGCTCTGCCTCCACAGTCTGCAGCTGCTCCTCGGCTGCAGCTCGGGCCTGCTGCTCCTGCTGCAGCAGCGAGCGGATCTGCTCCAGATCTTGCGTCGATGCCGTCGGTTCCTGCGAGATTGCAGTTTCATCGAAAATATTAACAGTAGCAATTAATTACAATGATGATCGAGCAGCCACTCTGATACAACTCTCTCACCTCTTCTCCCCATCCATCGCTGCCCCATCCGTCCTCCTCCTCCTTCTTCTCCTCTTGCAGCTGCAGCACCTTCTCCTGCAGCTGTGCCTGCTGCAACTCCGCCTCCCTGGCCGTCTTCTCTGCTGCATCCTTTGCCGCCTGCACTGTCAGCAGCTGCTGCTTCATCTGCAAACAATCGTCATCAATAGGGAGCCACGGAACGCGAATAGTGCACCCGAAATTCCGTCATACTGTACTTTAATATTATCGGTCGTAGCTCACGCCGCTTTTGATCTCATCAAATAAGCACTTTTATGACCATGGCAGGAACGATCAACAAATTACATTGATCCAGTGTTTTGCTGTTTTGTTTAGATTTATTGCAGTAACCACATAGTTCAAACTACTATCCAACACTGCAACCCCCTTTCACCTGCTCCCTCAATCGACCTTCTCCTCCCCTTCCCTCCTCTCCCTCCCTCCCTCCCTCCCGTCCACTCACCTCATCTCCATCAGCCTCCTTCAACTGCATCTCCGTTCTCATCTCCTCCAATTCCTCCCTCTTCTTCTTCAATTCCTTCTCTGCTCCGACCCGTGCAGCACGCTCCTTCTTGAGTTCCTCCCTCAGTGCGACCACTTCTACAGCAGCCGCCTTAGCCTCGAGGGCCTCAAGCGGATTGTTAAATTAATACAGATACAGAGATAGATACGCATTAGATTGCAAAATAATCCAGCCTCAAGTGCACCCGTTGAAACAAGGATTCACCATGAAGTCCAACACGTATCCCCTCTCACCTCTTTCTCCTCAGCCGTCACAGCACCTGCTGCAGCAGATGCAGCATCCCTCTGTTGACTCAGCAGGTCCATGATCGTTCCCTCCAGCTCCTGTTGCTGCAAACAACTACCGTAACCTCGAGCAATACAGTATCGACGGTGGTTACCATAATCCATCAACGGTAGAGTTGCCGGATCGCATGGTAGTACTCTCCATTGTGCACACTTGCTAGTCTCTCACAAGACAGAATAAGAGAATCGACGAAGTGTGCAAAATGGAGAGAGCAATCTCCGAATAGGCCTCTCTACAGTACTCACTCGACAGACTACCGTACCTGTTCTGCCAATTCCTTCTCGGTGGCCTCTATCCTCTTCTCTGCTTCCTTCCTCGCTTCTCGCTCGGCTGCCAATTCCTCCTAGAATGGCAGCAATCAGACATTTAAAATCAATTTACAAATTAATTTTAATTTAAAAAAACTTGCACCCTACGAAATTGTGGTTTCAATCATCTGCTATGTTGAAGTGGTCACGCGCGAGAACGATTTGCAGCGGAGAAACGTACAAAACACCAGCGAAAAAATTCCAACCGATCCCGGGTTTGGGGTTGCTAGATTGACCACAGCCCCAATCTACAGGGGTAAATGCCTTCTCAAAACATCCCCTCTAATCGCCCTCACCTTGACCAGTTCTAGCTCTGCCTCGTCGAAGTCTTTCTTGTCGTGTGTCTGAGTGGAAGATGACGTCGTCTCACGCTCCAATTAGGAAATTATTAATTTAAAAATAAATACAATAATAAAAAACAAAAATAAAACAATTTCTGAAATGCGAGCACGAAAAGGAGACACACTGACTAGTCAACAACAATAGATCCCTTCCCAGGCAGTCCCTCCGTGAGACTGACCCGCATACGTGACTATCCCTCCCCTCCCTTGATCTACCCCCTCCCGTTGTTGTGATCGGGGAGGGTCGAGTCTGGCCGATCAAACTAGACTCTCTTCCCTCTCCTCATTTCACTCGTGCCCATGACTTACCTTCTGCTCCTCTCTCCTCTCCTCTCCCTTCTCTTCATCCAATTCGTTCTGCAGTCTCACATTCTCATGTGCTAGCTCGGCGTTCGATCTGAACAGCGAATCGACATCCGCCTCTCTTGTAGCAAGGCGGGCAGCTGGAATTACATTAATTGAGGAAATAAAATATTAATCAAATTAATTAAATTCGGCATTTTTTGCCTCTAATTCTGCCCTCCCCTATTTCGATCTAGACAACTCTATTTTCACGACACTTTCCCACAACGATCGAGCAGGAAGTTTCATGCTTTGGCGAGAGAGTTAGAAGAGGCCCCGCTCCCTTTGGAAGGAGAGGCTCAATCGATAATGTATCGTCGTCAGCCGATATCTATCCCCCGGTCCGTGACCTACCCAGGAGCGCGAGTTGGGCTGAGCACCCGGCCGCACGGCAAGACACTGTCGGAGCTGTGGCTGCAGCTGCTGCAAAAGAGAGGGGAGAGGCTAGGAGGGCCAAATCATATTAGTTGTAGAGGGAACGAACAGTTCATCACTGTTCTGTTCAAACTTGAAAACATAAACCACCGTTCCACCACCAAACAACCGGGTGAATTCAACAATAAATTGTGTTTTAATTATGCAATAAACAAACACAAAAAAAAAAAAAACGAAATACTGAGAGTGATGAAAGATATCATGCAGGGAAGGATGTTGAGGGGATAAACGTTATTATCGTGAGTTGAGGGATAGGATAGGTCAGGAGGTGATCGATAGTCTTTCCCCTCATTCAGGCATCGACAGTATCCTGGCGCGCTCAGCCCGCTCCGCTCCAGGGTGTACGGTAATGGATCGCATGGATCGCATGGATCGACTACCGTAAGCTTTGTGCTCTAATAACGCAAGCGTGATTATGTTCAGCCACAAGTGGCAAGCCGGGTTGGAACTCAGAATGTGGAAGTGAGGGGTGGTTACCGTAACCTCCCATACCGTGCCACCGCAGCCCTCCCTCACTCTAAAGTACCTTCCTCTCTGGCGACGTATCTGGAGATGATCTGCTGCAGTTGTTCGACATGAGCTCTGAGTGCCTCGCACTCCTCGATTCTCTCCTCCAACTCGGAGGGAGCAGTGGATGAGGCGCCTGGAGAACCGAGAGCACCAATACCTGGCAAAATCGGGCGATCGTAAAACACGGTTACTGCTCAAGAGAGATGCGTTTCGGCGTTCGACACTATCTATTTTGCGCGCTATCTGGTGTAACAGAGTGTGTAGAATGGAGAGAGCAAAAATCGAAAGAACGTCGCACTCTCACTTCAATAGTATTCCTATTGCAATCAGACAGCAGACGTAGATTACTTTTCCTGCTCTAATTTTAGACATTGAAACGATAATGGAACTCCAAACTCGCTGGTATCCAACTCCAGACATTCCTGAATCCTGAATACGAGTTCCCATTTCAACTACAGACAATTCAACGCCCATTGCCATGTTTCAATCGACCACTAGATGGAATGGTGTTTCCCCAACCCGTGGGGTCCCTCCTCCTCACCGGGTTGTGGCCCAGCCGCCTCCAGTTCCGTCAATCTCTGCTCGAGGGCAGTGCAGACCCCACGTTGCTCGCGCAGAGCAGAGTGCACTCGCTCCACCTGCAAACATTTAAAAAATTTAATTCATGAGTTTGATATGCCCGATCGCACGTATCCAATTGAGCACGCTCACTATCAGTGTCTCTCTTTCTAGTCCGTAAGTAAGTTATTTTGGAGCATTTTGGCCCCTGCCCGGAACCGTTGCGCTAGCAATGAGAACCAGAGGCTCACGCTTGAGTATCAAGAGGGTCTTGGTTCCGTATTTGATAAACCGTCACTTACTTGTGGTTACTGCCGCTGCGAGGGGAGAAATGATATTTTCCAGGAAAAATGGTCGAAAAATCAAATTTTCTCAACCGATAGGGATAGACCCAATTTCTCTTTTGCGTTAATTTTTAAAGTGTCCTGGGGCTTTGAAATAGCCGTTTTGATTGATTACTGCTCATTGCGATGACGACTTTTTCGACTTCAGTTTTTTGGTTTTTAGAACCTCTCAGCCCAATTTCGCCAAAAGTGCTGGACCCCACTATATACGTTGTGTAGCCCTTCCCATTCGACATCAGACACAACACAAAATGTGTCCATTGATTCTTTACTTTTTCTTATTTTTTCGATTTTATGTCAAAAATTGAGGATTTAAACGGTTTTTCGGACTCCATTTTTTTCTTTCATGTTTTCATGAATTCTAATGCCGAAATTCGAATTCTACGTGCAAAACTACGCAAGAAACTCATGTCTTCATATTTTTCGAAACGAAATATTTTCAACTTTTTCCATGAGCCATTTTTTCGGTCATTTTTGGGTAAAAAAGTCAAAATCTCAGAACCATCTGACTATAGGAGTTTCCGGTGTATTTTCACTCGTAGAGATCGAAATTTCATACTAGAGCTCACCAAATAGCGATCAAAAAAAGTTACACTCGAAAACTCGAAAAATTTTACCTTTTCGAGCGTAACTTTTTTCTTTCGCATTTTGGTGAGCTATAGTATCGAAAATCGGCTTCTACATGCCGAAATACACCACAAACTCCTATAGTCAGATAGTTCTGAGATTTGAACTTTTTGACCCAAAAATGACCATGACCCGAGCTCATGGAAAAAGTTGAAAATATTTCGTCTCGAAAAATATGAAGACATGAGTTTCTTGCGTAGTTTTGCACGTAGAATTCGAATTTCGGCATTAGAATTCATGAAAACATGAAAGAAAAAAATGGAGTCCGAAAAACCGTTTAAATCTTCAATTTTTTTTTACATAAAATCGAAAAAATAAGAAAAAGTAAAGAATCAATGGACACAATTTGTGTTGTGTCTGATGCAGAATGGGAAGGGCTACACAATGTATATAGTGGGGTTGGCGAAATTGGGCTTTTGGCGAAATTGGGCTGAGAGGTTCGAAAAACCAAAAACTTAAGTCGAAAAAGTCGTCTTCGCAATGAGCAGTAATCAATCAGAACGGCTATTTCAACTTTAAATATAACGCAAAAGAGAAATTGGGTCAATCCTTATCGGTTGAGAAAATTTGATTTTTCGACCATTTTTCATGGAAAATATAATTTCTCCCCTCGCAGCGGCAGTAACCACAAGTAAGTGACAATTTATCAAATACGGGACAAAGACCCTCTTGACACTCAAGCATGACCCCCTGGTTCTCATTGCTAGAAGAACGGTTCCGGGGGGTGGTCCAAAATAACCGATCTGCTCATTAATATTGTTGAACAAACGTCGAAAGCTGAATAAAATTCTCCCTCTCATTTTCAAGAAAACGTTGATTATTTGTATGCAGATGAGAAGAGTAATATTTAAATGCTCAGAGATTATAATTAAATCCTCATGCTGCCTCTTAGTCTAAACTCCTCGTCGAGACCACAACCCCACTGGTTTCTCCAATCACTCCTCCCTCTCACCTCGGATATCTTGGCTCTGAGCATGGCATGGACACTGGCGATCTTCGCCCGTGCATCCGGAGAGACAGACGACGATCCATCGTAGTCCTGAGGGGAAAGACAGATCCATACCGTATTCCCCCTCATCGTAATCAGAAGTAGAGTAGGATCGAATAGCTACTCTCTCCATTCTGCACACTCTCTCTTCTCTGACGATAACTCTCTCAAATAATTCCACTCTCGCTGGTCAGTGAAAATAGGGAGAGAGAGAGAAAGAGTGTGCAGAATGGAGAGAGCAACTATCCGATCCTGCACTATTTGTAAGTGGCTTTCCACTGTAATATTCGCTCCCCATACCTGGATAATGGCATCGAACAGTGCGTCCACACTCGCTCCCGCCTCTGGGCAGTCACTCGAGAGACCCTGCAAGCCATTCGCGCTATTTAATAAGTACCCTAAGCACCCACAACATAAATTTAAGAACATTTTTGAGGAAAGATTCAATCAAGATACATCATTTGCAGCGAAGATCGGTCGAATTTGAACCTCTAGTGAAGCCTAACTCTCACAAGAAATGAATCTTGTCACCGAAATCCCCCACATTCCCCCTCATCAACCGTACCTCAATGCTGGTGATTGAGTTGTCCAGTTCCGACTCGAGCGTGGCCAACTCCGTGGCCAGTACACTCTTCGTCAGTTGCACACTCAGTTCCCTCAGGGCCGCCAGACGAGAGGCGTACTGCTCAGCCATCGCACGACGAGAGGACGAGGAGACTGCGACTGGTGCAGCACCTGCAGCAGGGAAGGGATCGTAGTTGGGCTGAAGCAAATCAAAGGCGAACCTGCAACCGACGCAGCCGATGTCGAGGGTTCGGATGCAGCAACTGCCGTAGCATCAGTCTGAGTGGATCGATCCTCGCGGGAGGATCCCTGAAGATTTATTGCTTTGATTTGGTAAGCTCACCGCAAGAAGAAGGCATTGATTCCCATCTATTCCTTACCAACAACTATTCCTAATGCAACCTGGATCACACAGGTGTTCTTTACTTGAGATTTTGGTTTGTTTTGTCCATTCAAATACGGAGCGAAATCATTCGTGGTTGTTTCTTCCTTCACTACTATATCTCGTGCAACCCACATCTTCCATGATAGTTCACAATCACAAAAAGATTGTTTTAACTTAAAAGATTGACATCAAAATTTGTTTTGTAGTTACCTCTGCCCTCTCCGTCTGCTGCAGTCTCTCCTGCTCCAGATGGGCCTGCTGCTGCTGCTGCGTGTACAGGACGTTGTACGCCTCCTGCAGCTGCGAGTAGTAGCCGGCAAGGAGGGCATACGCCTTCTCGAGGTCCTCTCTGATGGTGAGGGGATATTGGTTGGTTGAATACAAAATTATACGATAATCATAAGCTACGAAACATAGTGGAATTTGAAACACTAGTGGAACATCAGTATCCCATGTGAAATTAAATTGTCGAAGAGGGCACCGTGGCTGATTTTATTAACAAGAGAATCACCGGAGGATCAAACCAGACGAAAAAAATTTACCTTCAGCTACTTCTGAAACTCTCATGTACTGAAACGGTGAAATTTCGACGGCTTTTTTTAAGAGGGCGTACGCAAGTCCTCCCAATACAAGAAGCACACATACAGAATCACTTGAATACAGAATTTCCTTTCAGTGAGGAGGAACTAGATCGTTTATTTTTTGATATTTTAAAGAACATCATTCACCGTCCACCATAACAAACAAAAACCATTTGAACTTGAATCACTATTGAAAATCAACTCACACAAGATCAGAAACGTCAAATTATGTATATTTCGCTTTTTTTTCTCAACCAATACAGAACTGCCGCTTCTTTCCAATTTTCTCTCTTCTCTTCTCTCACCTCTTCTTTGGATGTCATTTACACACTATCTAGCCGGTCAGAGGCGAGAGTGTGCAGAATGGAGAAAGCCCTCACCTCTTTCCGTCCATCTCCGCACACTCGGCCAATCTCCGATTGCTTTCATTCTCCGCCTCGGCAGCTTGTCGCTGTGCGTTCTCACGCAATTCAACCTGACGATGAGAGAGGGATGATGATGGGAAGAGTTTACAGCAGTTTTAGATTTTTTCCACCATTCGAACTCAGCATTTCAGAACAAAGATTGATTTAGAGTCATTTTGTAACCTAAATACACCTTAGCCAGACACCAGACACATTTATCAATTTAAAAAAAAAGTCGATCATAGCATCATCCGAATTTGAGGACATAACATCAGTATATAAAAAGACAGTAACCGGCATTGACCTTTCATCGATAAATTCTTCCAAAAATCACCATCTCTCTCCATTCTCTCAATTTCTCTCCTCCTCCCCTTCTCACCTGCTCAGCCAATTCCACATCCAACAGGTCCGCCTTCCTCTTCTCCAGCGACAGTTTCGTATCCAACTCCACCACTCGGTCCTGAATGCCGAGATACTGTATTCTACCGTACCCATATTAACCACAAGACACGATCCCCAGGTGTGTTTCCGGATGCATTACTAGCCATCTCCATTCCGCATTGTTTCTGTCCAGCATGACCGCCGAAATAGTGTTCAAAATGGAGAGAGCTACTATCCAAGACAGCACCTCGTCTACCGTACCCCCCACTGTACCGTACCTGTAGATTCTCCCTGTCGAGTACACTGGCCTTGAGTTGTCCATTGAGACTCCATATCTCTCCCCTCAATGCCTCCACTGCCTTCTCCAATTCCTCCTTCAATTCAAGCAGACGAGCCACGTCACTCGTCACCGACTCGCTGTGACGAACATTCTGTAAAGGTAAAGGTTCACCCAACTTCCAACTTTGCTCGGCCAGTGATACATTCTGTAATCATAATTAAATTATTTAATTAAATAATTTACTAACTAAATAATAAATAAAAGTGTTTTTCTATGGAATTGTCCAGGATGATCATCGAAATCTGGCTATCCAGAAGACAAGTATTGTCTGTGCACCCCCTCTTCACCTGGTAGACTGCCTCTCTCAGCAGGACATTCTCTTGCACGAGCGTCGCTCGCTCTTCTTCCTGATCAGCCGGGTCGGTTGCAGGAGCAGGATGTTGCTGCACCACTTCCTCAGAAGTACCTGTGAATGAAGCAATATTAATTTTTTTTAAACAAATAAAAATATTGATATTGAAACAATTAGAACCAAAATAAATTTTTTTTTAAAATATGCAGCACCTGCAGCTGCTGCAGCGACGGCGTCGAAGGTCGCAGCAGTGGCTCGCACCAGAGATTCCGTCTGTAGAGGAATTGAAGTAATTGGTAATATTCTCCGCTGCAATCCTACCAGACACTAAGTCAACGTGCACTCTACCATCTATCACTAGCTCGCATAACATCAATTCACCGGCAATTTATATTTTTTCGGTGCTTCGCAAAAATTTTATAAACTGGATTCCTGGGGTAGTTTTTGACGCTGAACAACGTGATGTATTCAGTTCTGCGCTATATAACGGAGGAAGCTCACAACACAGTCTCAACAACGAGATTTCTCATGCATTATCTCACCAATGCTCGTAGCGATGAGCTAGCCACCGTCTAGAAGCGTGGACATTTTAATAAATATTAATTTAAATAGATGAAAAATGCTCCTTACCTGTTCCTTCTCCGCCAACTGCCGTGCGACCTCCCTCTTGGCGTCTTCTGCTGCATGGAGTGCCAGCTGCAGCCGATGCAGTTCATCTCGGGCTGCTGCAATAACGGCATTTAAGTCCGAAATCCTCAGTGCTTTAAGAATAAAAAAATTCTCAATGCCTATATTTCTATTTTTCTCTATGCCTATTTTTTTCCTCAATTATATTTCCAAGTTGAAAAAATATTGGAACGATCTTACCCTTGAAGATAGACTCTTCCTCCAGAGGCATGCCTCATGGCAACTCTTGCCCCTTATATGCAACTAGGATACACCGTGTCGAACCATTCCAATCGGTCTCTTCTCATCTATACGACTCCTAACCCCCTGGCTTACATGCATTCCGATCGTTCGGAATCCTATTCGGGCCGCTTCCAATCTAATCATTAGTCTGGTTTATTCAACCCCAATTCGGGTTGCCCTCCTCATCTTCCCCTCTCTCCATCATGAGAATCTCTCTCTACAACGGCGACATCTTCGATGTCTCATCCCATGTTTTCTCTCTCCCTGCCAATTCCTCTCTGATCTACACATGAACAATCAACACCCGATTGAACAGGTTACAGTGAGTATTCTCTATTCCTAGCTCCTTAGCGGTTCATTTACCTGATAAACAAGAATTATTTTCAGGTCGCGCAAGAGCCCAAAGAGACTGACTGTCTGCACTGTGGTTCCGTGTTTCACAGATACGACGAGTACAGAGGACACCGGGGAGGCGGCAATGGGATCATTCCGTGTTCCTTCTCTGGCTGCGAGTGGTCGGGACCCTGTTAGGATGCTCTCACCCGTCACATGCAACTATTCGACCATGGTCTCACTCTTCGAGTCGAGCAGATCAAATTGGAGGAGGTTCGAGGCGCCTTCAGTCGGGTGTGTGCTATGGTCAAGACAGAGGAGGAGATAAGGAGGCTGAGAATGAGAACGGAGGAGTTGATCGATGATATCTTCCCCGGATCAAGACGCGCAAGCATCGCACACTAATAAATTATCTAATTAAATGCCGTTGTATTCCACCAAATAATCGATAAAAACCGTCCAATGGAAACCAAAAACCAATATGAGAGAGGTATGGGCACAGGGAAAGAAAACAGATGCGACTTATAACTATGATATTGTAATAATAAATTTCTAACCCTGTTGTTCTCTCAACCGCTGTCTCTTCTCCTCATCCAGTTGTTGAAGCAGTTGTGCTTCTTGCTCGGCCGCAGCTGCCGCATCGGCTGCAGACACTTCAGCTGCAGCATCTGGCTGCGACTGTTGCTGCTGGTCTTGCTGCAGCTGTCGCAGCTCGTGCAGTTCGGTCGTCAGTTCGACGCTCATCATCTCGTGCAGTCGACGCTCCATCTGAACGAGAAAATGATGCTTGGTGAATTAAGGCCACACATAGGAAGATTAACGAGACATTCTGGCGCCCAGGTAATGAAATTCGCTTCGATCGTGGTAAAAAATATTCTCGTATATTTTCCAATATTCTTGCTAAACTATCTTGCGTAATATTTAATTAAATAAATAATGTAATGTAATGGTGCTGACCTCCATCTCCCTTATCTTTCCCTCCAGTGCCTGCACCGTCCTTCCCATCTCAACGTGCAACTCCGCACTCAACGACGCCTCCTCTTCCATCTCCTGCAATTCGTATATGGAGTAATTCTGATTTCAACAAATTTAATAAATGTTTAAACAATTCAGATAACAATGAAGCTGTGAATTTAACAAATTAAACTAGACTAGATTGATTTTTTTCCGATTTCGTACATGCGAGTATGGAGTTTCAGCAGTGATTCAAGGTAATCATGTTCTATTCGGTTTGATGGGAAACACCATTTTTGTTCACAGAATAAACCGGACTTCAATCTTCCTCCTCAGTTCGTCCGTCTCTTCCTCACTCGCTTGCTGCACTGTCTCGGGGGCTGCGACCGGTGCAGCAGCTGCAGCCTCCTTCATATCGGCGATGTCCTCGGAGAATTCGACCGTCAGCGACTCCAGCAGTCGCTTCTCGTGCTACATAGAATTGATTAATTCATTTGCTATCGAACGAATTCGTTCAAAGTTGAAATACCTTTGAAACACGAATCAAAATTGATTCTTAAAAATATCGTTTGAATCAAATAAAGCCGAAGTCTCGTGAACGAGCAATAAAGATGGTTGCGCCCCTCTTTCCCTCCCCTCCCCTCCTCACCTCGGCCTTCTGGAGTCTCTGCTGCAATGCCTGCACTGTTCTTCCCGATTCGACGTTCAGCTCATGACTCAACTCCACCTCCGACTCCAGTTCCTAAAATGGTTTTCTCTCCTCTCTCTCTCTCTTTCATCCATCTCTACACTCACTCATAGATAGGCAAACAATGAAAAAAATTGAACGCATTTGGCATGTCGTTTCGATTTTCAGTTCTCTCCATTCAGCACACTTGATGGACTTTCTCACCAACAGGAGTGTGCGGAATAGAGAGAATAGAAAGTTTAAATAGTGAATTTTTAAACTAACATCGTCTTGCAAACCATATTCTTTTAAATTTTTTATTTATTAAAAATGACAAATATAAATTTCCCACCTCGACTCTAGCCCTCAGTCTATCCAATTCGTGTCTGTCCTCACTCTCCTCTTCATCCTCCGTCGACACTGCCCGTCTCGGCACCTCTTGCTGCACTGGCTGCACGTGCTGCAGCTGATGGGGCTGCTGCGAAAATAAGATTTACATTTATATAGTCTTCACATAAAAATTAACTTTATCACGGAACAAGCTTGGTCCGCATAATAAGATACCCCTGAAACACTAATGTTCAAGGCCGTCGGAAATGATAAATGCGATCAAGCGGCTTCCATTTACGAAATTCAATACTTCAAAAATTAGCAAGACTGCACTCACTAACCGATTAGTTCCTGAGTCGACCGCAAAAAGATTTTTTTCGGTCTAGTCATTGCACAAAAGCTATAAAAAAATTTTATTCTCGGCCTCCGCTCACCAACCGATTGCTGTGCCTGCTGCAGCACTCTCAGCTGCTCCCTTGCTGCAGCCGCGTCTGCTTCGGCCCTGGCTGCTCTCAACTCTGCAGCAGCTGCAGCAGTCGCCGTCTCGTCGATGCTCGTCTTGCGACTGTCCCAGCCAGAGTTGCTGGCCAGTTCCTCATACGATTTGAGTTGTACCATCACCTCAAAAGCCGTGGAGTTAGAGTGGATTCGTTCGTATTTTCTTCAAGATTTTCGGATAAATATGTTTCCATTGCAGCTCTTGCAGCCCCTCCCCCTCACCTGCTGCCACTTGGCTGCAGCAGCCTCCCTCTCAATCTCCAGCTGATGCTGCAGATGCTGCACTTCCTTCTTCACTGCCGCTGTCTCGGACATCGAAAGATGCGCGTGGTCCAGTTCAGCGCGCAGCCTGACAATATTAAATTTCTTTTTAATTTTCGAAATACCAAGGTCAAAATAAGATCACAGATTTTTCATTGTGTTAATCTTTATTGTTTTTTTTTTCGAATAAAGAAACGGCAAAAATCGAATAAGGATACAACTACTAAACCTTCCATCACTCTCCGCAACCCCGATGTGCCTGCTTCTCCCATCCCTCTTCTCTTTCCTCGTCTCACCTCTTCAACTCTCCATCAATCCTCTCGACAGTGCTCTCTCTCTCGGCCACTCTCGCTCTCAGATCGATCAGCTCCTGTTCTCTCTCCACCGTCCTCTCCTCTCTCCTCACTCTCTCCGCATCTACAGCCGATGCAGCAGCGGTCGCGGCTGCTGCACGCTCGGAGGAGTCGCGCAGTCGAGAAGAGAGACGAGAGAACTCACTGAGATGAGAGCATTTATCTATTTTTGTTGAGGGCAAAATACTCCCACGATCACTCTCGAAATTCCATTTCACATGTAAGGATTCATTGAAACAGCAATCCTCATTCCCGAAAAGACTCCCCCTCCTCTCACCTCTCCAATCGCTGCACTTCCCTCTCTGCCTCCTCCGTCCTCCTCGTCAGTTCGAAGTTCTCACCTCCGAGAACCTGAAACATTCGCGTTTCAGGGGCTATTCGTAAACTGATAAATCTCAATTCCTAGATTGGCGAAAGATAATCTTCTGTCGCAAAAAATATATAATACACCATAAAAAAACCCCTGAAAATAATTATAATAAAAAACTAAAATAATGTCTCACATGCACTCTCTCGGCCAACTCGTCTCTCTCCCTCGTGAGTGTCTCCTGTGCTGATTGCGCCAGTCGGAGAGCTGCCTCCAGCGAGGAGGACGAGTCTTCCTGCTGCAGCTGCTGCATCTTGCTTGGGCCGGGCGGGTGCTGCAGCTGCTGCAGGTGCGTCTGCTGCTGATCTTGCTGCAGCTGGCGATGCTGCTGCTGCTGCAGCAAGACGTTGTTCTGCTCTGCAGCATCTCTCTCTGCTCGCAGTCGATCACACTCTTCACGCAGCGAATCGGCGGCTGAAGAGAAAATAGTTATTGAGTCAGGAATGCCACCTCGGTTTTAATTTTCTCCAATTTGCACACTAATTAGGGATCAGATAGAAAGAGTGTGCTAAATTGAGAAAGCTGAATAACGACATTACATCCCTGTCTTTTCCTTATTCACCACTTCTTTCCATTTCCTCTGATACAAGATACAATGTTCTTCATCTAATAGCGGGTTGTGTATTTTTCGGACACTTATTGAATTATCACTATTCAATCGGAGCAATTCTTCACCACTCTGCATTTTGCACACTCTTTCTCCTGTCAAACAGACCAGGCAGTGTGCAGAATGGAGAGAGTTGAGAGCCGACAGTGCATCCCAATCACTCACCAAACTCTGCTGCATGGATGCGTGCATCGAATTCAGTACGGACGCGGGATGATTCTGCCTCCGCCTGCAATGGAAGACTTCATGACTCTCCTGCGAATTTCGTGCCACATTGATAATACAATAGCTCTTCCGGATCAAATTATTTATCGGAGATAGTCTAGTGTCAAAATATTATTAATCCTGCGCTTTGAAAATTCTTTTACCACCCGTAACTTCCGTGTCTCACTAATAGCACACAACGCGGAATCTTCGCGCCGCAGTGATTGAGCTTACAAGTTAGAGAAAATATATAACCCATTTCATCGGTGTTCTAGAATAGACAATTGTTTTATTCGCCCGCCACATCCGCGTCTCGCCGATAATACAAGACATGGAAGATCGATCTCTCAAAGATTTTTTTTCTCCCTGTTCTTCAAATACCCCAACAAACCTGTTCCATCCTAGTCTGGAGCTGCTTGCAGGCTGCGTCCAGACTGCTCGTGTCTTCACCCGCCATCTCCGCCTGCACTTTCATATTTATTTAAATTGAAATTAAATATTTTTTGAACAGCGCAGAATACGATTATCAACGAAAAATAAACGAATATTCTCGACTTCATCATCCATCCCAAAATCAATTGCTCTCTGTCCTTCTCCTCTCACCTCACACAACCTCGCCATGAGTCTCTCATTCTCTGCCTCCAGTATCTGCACCTTCGCATGGAGGGCCTTCGTCCGCAGTCGCTCATCTACAATCATCCAGAGGGTGATCTTTGATCTTTAACCCTCCATCTCCCATTTCATGTTCTACCTCTTCTAACAAACTCATTACGCGTGGATCTCTTCAACCCCGCCCTTCTCTCCTCCCATTCATTCTACAATGGAGGGACTTTCACCTTTTCACAGTTTCCCCATCCTCCCTATCTACTTTTACTGCCCACTCCCCCCTTCCGCTACTCGCAATCCGATTGTATTTGTCGCATCTCATTCTTTCACTGGTCCAACCCATTCACTTCCTCCATACAAGGCTGCTTCGGGGAACGATCCACCTTTTCCATTTAAAATCATCGACTATTTTCTATCTCTGGATATTTTCCCATCCTCTAGTAACTGCGAAATTGCTCTCTCGACAGTTGATCAAACCCGGCCGCTTTTATGATTCATTCCCAATCCGATTTCTCCCTTCTCTTCTCCCACATCCCATCTATTACTTGCAAAAAGAGAAACCGATGACACGATACAAACAGGTGTTGAATCATCCACTGTTCCGCTGCAATATCATAGAAGAGATTCACACGTTTCCAATATTCTTTACAGCGTTCCTGCTCACTTCGAGAGGCACAGAGCATTTTGATCAAAATGTAAAAAGTAAAGCGCATCACAATTGGCATGCTCAATATTCCACCACCCACGCGCCTATATCACAACGAATGTATAATTTATTGTGCCTGAACACTGTAGCGATGCCAGATCGAAAGTAGCTCTCTCCTTTCTGCACACTCTCTCGTCTCTCTTATTGGCGATAGTGTGCAAAATGGAGATTCCATCCGGCAATACTAGTACACTGTGCCTCTGGGATCATGAGAGATAGTGGAGAACCGCCTAGATATGGAGGAGGAATGCACAGAGGGACATATAGATGAGAAAGGGCGATAGGTGGACCGATAACCCCCTCTCTTCTCCTTCCGTCCCTCTCAAATCACTCACACGTTCTCCTCTGTTTTCCCCTTGATGAACCTTTTCTCTCGTCATTTTCCCCTTTTCTATCACAAGGGGGTGGGGGGGAGGTAGATCACACCTCTCCCTCCATCTCCTCCCACTTCTCCATTCTCATGCAAAACCTCCCCAGTCTCTGCACTATTACACTTTTTTTGCTGCCAGCCGCATCACGATTGTGATTTTTGCCAATTATTTCTCTCGAATCGCCCGATTCAATTCGATTGAAATTCTCGAATTCCAGGTTATCAAGTTCATCTTGACCCCATTCTCATCATTTCTCGCCATGTCCAACAGAGCCGAGAATATTGGGATGGAAGAAAGGGCAATGGCCCAAGAGGAGAAGGTGAGATGTAGAAAGAGGAAAAGTGTTCCTCTCTCCAATCTGCACACTACCTCGCCTATCTGGCCGGCAAGAAAGTGTGCAGAATGGAGAGATCACAATTCGGTCTGGGATAACTAGAGAGCAGTGAATCTAATCGAGAACTGACCGGGGGATTCCCTATACCCATTGATAAGAGGGGCCGAGAGAGAAACCAATAAGCTTGCTATCCAGAACTTCCTTCACTATTCCCCTGCTCAATCACCAAACCAACTCTACTATTTTCCCTATGACTATCCATCACAACAGTCAAACAGTCAGTCGAGAGCTATAGAGTAGTAATGTCGAGTCGGTACTGGCTCTCTCCATTCTGCACACTTTTCGCTGGATCTATCCGTCTATAGACGAACGAGATAGTGTGCATAATAGAGATAGTGAGAACCGAAAAGACGTCGCTTCTAGAGAGCAGTGGGGACACAGACATCCCGACCTACTCTCCCTCTCCCTCCTCCTCTTCCCTCTCCCCACTGACCACTGCCCCCTTCTCTCTATTTCTCTCTTCTTTTTCCGCCGCGCGCACTATTTTCTTATTTTCTTTCCCACGCTCACATGATTTTCTGCTGCAAAAAAGGTTCCCGCGCATCTTCATCCTGCATTTGGCAACGTGTAAATATATTTTTTGTTGCAGCCGCATCCCCTCACCCTCACCCCCGTCCTTCCCCCCATGGAGGCCGGCCCTTCCACCTCAACCGCCTCTCCTCCCCTCCTCTGTCCAGACTGCGCCGCCACTATTTGGAGAAGATTCACATGGAAGGTCAGGCTAATTTACAAATTAAATTCATAACTTATACAAAGTCAATTCAGGGTGTTCTCTCGGCAGTTTTCTGCTTCCCCTGCGGCATCTATTGCTGTTTGAAAACCTACGCGAGATATCAGTGCTCGAATTGCGGGTGTGATGTCAGTTTTTTTTCTCCATATTTTCTTATTTTTTTGCTCGTAAAACCTTCCGTTTGCTCACCAATTCTGGTTCTCCGTTCCTCGTTCTGGTGATTAGTCATCCATAGGGGAGGAATTCCTTGTTTTCATCCCAGTTGGCGCATTCTTTGGCTCTTTCTAATCAATATTTCGCTCTATTGTTTATCCCTTTGTGTCTGCGCTCTCTCCATTCTGCACACTCTCTCGCCCGCTTCTGTCTATCCATCCACTCGCAAACAGTACTATCACATGGTGGTTGCTACAATCGAGAGCAGCGCATCTCACCTTTGTTTACAAGTCGACACCCATGACTACCGAAACGCCGCGAAAACACAGTAAAGCTGAGGAAACACAGTTTAACGGAGAAATTCCCACCGCTATCATCGATTTGTAACTCTTCTGAACCGATAAGGAATTATCTATACTCATGCCAACTGCGCCTCTACAAACACATTCCTTCCGGAATTCAGTTAGAACGTTCTATGAGATCGAATCGAAAGGTCATTGAGGGTGGACAGACAAAACAAGTTTGACACTCTCATAGGGTGCATTGCTCATTTCACAACTGATTGCGAGAGTGATCCATTCGTGTGAACAATGAACAAACTTAAAGTGCGCGGACGGAAAGGAAATCAATAAGATCGATAAATACCGTATACTACAGATTATCGCCACAACTTACACTGAGCGCTCACGGCTGATGCAGCACGGATACCATTTCAAGGTGAATATTCATTTCATGCTTACACGAATAGGGCTTTCTCCACTATGCACACTAGCGTTCTGGGGGAGAGTGTGCAGAATGGAGAGTACTTGAGCACAAATAAATCATATGATTGAGGCGTTCGAGTCGACTGGCTACACCCCTCGTGCCCATCGGAATCCCGCCATGTCCGTGTCCAGTCAAGGGACGGATATCTCCACTACTTCTCTCGACTCACAAACACCCCTCATCAGAAGACGACAACCAGAGTGACCTACTCGCCCACTATTCATTCACCCCATGTTTCCTTCCAAACCAATTATCATCAGAGTGACTCATTACTCGAACTCCCTCTTCACATCCTTCCAATTTGACATTCCTCCATTTGGCTCATTATTTATTTTCGCGCGGTATCATCCACTATCGATCAATATTGTATATTTTGTGATGCCAAACACTTGTTACAGTCGGAAACCCGAGGAAATTTACGACCAATAAAAGCGGGTTACGTATTCGATAAAGTGAAATTTCCAAACAAAAAGAAGGATATCACCATGCAACCATTCAAAGTTTCACACTTCACAGATTTGTGCGTCAACAGATCACCTTGTGCCAAAGAGACAATAAGTTCCCCCTAAACCACCAGTTACACAATAAATAAACCAACCAGATTTGAATTTTTAAAAAAAGACTGAGATACTACAGCTAATTTACGCAGTGATAGAACAAGAAGGAATCAATAATTCGTGAATACAGTAACTGACCATTGGCTTTCCGATCGATCTGCTCCTTCTCCTTATTGATCATTTGCAGTTTGGTGTTGAAGGCCTTCGACTTGATGTGATCACGCTGATTTATCTGAAAGGGAGAAATATAATCCTCACATCCTAACAAAGCATAAAAAAAGAACAATAGCAAAGTGCTCCTTCAATTCACAGGGTAAATGGCTAATTTTGAAAAAAAATATTTTAGTGCACTTCCTGTAAAATCAGAGGCGCTGATTTGGTATTGTTAGCCTATTTTTCTTCGCATGTACGAGTTACCGCCCTGACGATTAACCTCCAGCCCCCCCCCCCCCTCTCCCCCAAATCGTGCTGTCTCAGATCACCGGGTAAGTTCGAATTATTCCAACTGATGCATTTTTCTCCTGTCAGTTCGAAACAACCATACCGAGGTTAATACAATAGTAATATTGAAATTGTTTGCTCAACCGCAAATGTTGGAACTTGAAACAATCGCGCAACAACAAACTGACAGACCGTCAATGCACTTCTAATTCCCTTCTCTCCCCCCCCCCCCCCCTCACCTTGCTCACTCCCAATTCCTCCCTCAGATGTCCCACTCTCGTCTCATAGATGAGATTGTCTGCCTCCAGAAGATTGATCTGCTCCTCGTGCAGTTTGATGATGTCTGAAGCGAAATTTCCAACTATTTTCGAAAATAATTATTCTCGAGATTGGAAATAAATTTCAATTCAATGAATTGAAAATAAACAGTGGAAGACACAATGAATAATTATTTGTTTGGGGAAGAACTCATGATTGAATTGAGAAGACACGAATCAGCTAGCCTATCGTCATTATCGTCATTAAAGATCGTCATTATCAATCAGCTAGCGAATCAGCTAGCCACTGTATGTGAAACATCAATGAGCCGAATTTTTTGAAACGTTAAATAAATTACAAATCCACTATATTGTTCACTCACCCTTCAATTGATCGACATCATCGAGTATCTGATGCTTCTGATCCTCTAGGAATACAGCCAGACTCTCCGCCTCCTCCAATTCATTCACGAGAGACGTCACCAGGGCTTCCTGCCATAGGGCCATCAACGTTTCCATAACTATGATTCACAATTGAAAAAGATCGTCATTATCATTGCACATTCATCATATTTTGTATGCCTAGACTGACTCTACGTTACTGCATTCCAAACATTTCTCTGTATTTATAACTCCATCAAAACTCGAATGACCAGGTTTCAAAATGTTTGTTCTACGTCAGATACTGTAATCGAAGAATCTGCAAATCAGTCAGGTATTATCATATGTGTGCAACATAAATGTGCAGAGTTCCACTGAAACCAAACATATTCAATGGTACCTTTTCATCCAGTTTCTTCTCTGCTGCTCTATTCGCCTGGACGGATGCATCCAATTCCTCTCGCAGCTGACGGAGCTTCTCCCTGACATTGCATCATCACTACGTAATTATTATCCGTTCACTAGTAATTATTCGAGGATCTACATCAGTGATGTCGTTACGGTTCCCTGCTCTCTCCATTCGGTACACTCTCATAGCTCCGACTGGCGAGAGTGTGCAGAATGGAGAGAGCTAAAACCGAAAACATATTCCTGATCTGCATGAAACAGATTTTTTAAAATATAAAAGTTGAACGGCTGATCTTCACCATGATCGATCAAAATCACCTTTTTCACTGCAATTTTATGTGGAACGTTTCAATCGCGATTTAATCTCTGGGGAAGATAAATGGTCTGACTTGGTATGAGCCAGTTGTTCCCTCATCCTCGCATTTTGCTCCACTTCCCAATCTCGAGTCGATCGAAGTGTCTCCGTCTCCACTTGCAGTCGCTCGATCTACAATTCATTATTGTTTTTGTATTTAAACTCGCCGCACTTGTCCGAACATTTCATGTTGTGAACCTCTTCCTATATAGAAATCACAAAACTAGAATATTGCGGCGATGATAATACTTTTTTTGTTGTTGTATTTCTACTAGTTTGTTAGATTTTTTCTCTCACCTAACCGATCTCATTATCATTTAAAACTGGGAACGTCTATACGTAACATTTTCGCAAAACCAGAAAATTCCAGGGTTTAATTTTTTTCCAATATCAAAATCCAACCTGCTGAGCGCCGAGTGCATTCTGCGATGCCATTCGATCCTCCAATTCCTTGATTCGAGCCTGCAAAAAAAAATCATGGCATCTGCCATCAAAAATAAACAGCATGAGTTGTACACCAATTTTAACAGGCTCAATAATTTATCGAATTATAGGTATGGTTTAACAAATTCATCGGTATCAAATACCGTAATCTGCCCTTCTCCTCCTCCATCAACCGTACCTGTGCGACTGCTCTCGCCTTGAGAGAGGCGTGTCTCGCTTCTCTCTCGGCTTCGCTCACTGCTGATTCCGCCTGCAACAATCATGTTCCAGTCAGTGAACACATTAAACAGGACACTTGAATATCAGTGCATACATGCAGCAAAGGAGAAACAATCGTCTCAAATAAACTGTTCCATTTGATAAATCCAATCATAAAACGGTACCTGTGCCACTCTGACAGCCATTTCCTCCATCTCCTCCTCCATCCTGGTTATTCTCTCCACTTCTCCTCTCAATATCTCATTCTCCGCAGTCAGATTCACGAGGGCATCCGTGATCTCGTCCGTATCCGCGTCTGCTGTCAGTCTACAATTGGTATTTATTGAACGATGACTGAGAAAGAACAAGCGATATCGGATATCAAGATACACTCGCCAGAAAAAACTGACACTGCGGCATAAAATCTCCTAGGATTAATTGCAAAATTTCATGAATCAGACTGGAATGATATTTATTGAATAGAGTAACCCGATCCAAACAGAAACCAAAAAAATGCTATTTCATTGTCAGAAACGCGGATGTTGCAGCCAAAAATCTCCTAGGATGAATTTATAATTATATGATCTAATATTTGTGTTTGTCAAAAACCTGATCGACTTATTTTTATTGTAAAAATATCAACGATTGAATATCTGACCTCGATATATCTTCTCTGGAGGCAGCTTGAGGGACGGCGAATGTCACTCGTTTCCTCTGCTTCTTCTCCCTCTCCCTCTCCCTCAGACTCGAATTACCATCGACGTTCGTCTATAATGAAAATGCAACCGTACTATTTAATGCTCCACGTATTCCGTAGCAAATTTAATATAAACTGAGCATTAAGCAAGCCATTTCGCTGCTTTCTCTATTCTGCACACATTTCCTCCGTTAAAACTGATGAAAAAATCTCTCCATTGCTCACACTGGTTCTCCGGGTAGGTAAAAAGCAACCAAATAGTTCCAAATGATAATTCACTTTTTAATCTTATTTAAACTACCGTACCTTGGCAAGCTGGCTGGTACCCGGTAGGTCATCGAGTTCAGCCGGATCGAGTGGAGGAGGCGAATGGAGGCCATCTCAATAGTTAAGTGAGATTATGAAGAAGAAAGAGATGATACTGATGAAAAAATCCCATCTTCATTCTTCTCCATTCTTCACACTGCCTCGTATGCCTAATCGTCAGAAGTGTGCAGAATGGAGAGACACAAATTGTTAGTCGCGAATTAATTATCTTTAACTTATTGCCTACGAATGGCGCAATACTACTCACTCTTGTTCACTACATGCACTGCCCGACCGGGAGAGGAGGTGCGGACTGGTCGAAGCGGCTGCGAGGGCTGCAGATAAATCATTCAAACATGACGCATATTTTTTCACGAAACTTTCAGATTAAAACAATTTAAATAAAAACAAATATACATATTTTTTTAAATAGACTCAAACCTGCTGCATGGAACGCTGTGTCCTCTCGGGAGTGGTTGCTGCATGGGTCGGGCCATCGAAGGAGACACCCGTCACGCGATCGTCCGTCTCGGTCGAAGCCTGAGAGGAACAAGTGAGGTTCGAGTTTCGCAACTATGATAATGGGATTGTGACTTAGGATATTCAACATGCGGTTAGATTCCCGTGCAGGGAAAAAATTACATTAGGAACAATCAAGGTTTGAGTTTTGATTGTATCAAGGATAACGGTACACGAATAAATTTAATCGTCAGTCGAGATCATAGGGGAAAAATAATGAGTGGGGTTCTAGTTTTTAACATAACATAATCTCTAAAACATCACTCATCATCCCAAACACATGATGTAGAAAAACATGATACCTCTCTCCTCGATCTCCTCTCCATCTCATCAAACTTCTTCTGGACGATTCTCATCGCTTCCTTCTTCGACGTGGCCACTTCGGAGGCCGATCGACATGATTCCTGCATTTTTGCGTTTAGTTCGAGATCATGAATTGACGATATGCCATGGCTATGATCTAGTACGTCTGGTGCAGCATCAAACCACTTGCTCAGATAGAAAAAAGGGAGGGAATGACCTGCAGATCGAGTATCTGTCTCTCCTTATCGAGGATGACGCTGTTCAACTCCACGATTCGCTCGTCTTTGTACATCATCTGCTGCTGCACTCGCTCCAGATCCACCGGCTCGTTGCGACGACGCTCCTGACACAGATCAAAGATCAGAGATTAATGATCAACGATGAAATTTCAACGAAACACAATTGCAACTTTTTCGTTTTTCAATATTGATGTAGTGATTAATGCGAAATGAGAGGAGATAAATGGGAATAAGGGAAGAAACCGAAGAAGTGCCACAAAAAATCAGACATCTCATTTTGCAGAGAACGGAAAGTTTGTGTTTCGCCTGCACGACGTTAGGCGAAACTAGGGCACACGAGAGGGTAGATCAATGGATTATGGTAATGAGAGGAGGCGGCTCCCTAGTGCTACTTGATCGAATACCACTCTCATCATTCTGCACATTCTATCGCCGGTCATAAAGAGGAGAGAAAGTGCGGAGTAGAGAAACCCGAACAATATTACAAGTACTCACTCTAGCGATCTCGCTCTCCTCCCAATCTCTCAGTTGATCCTCCAGATTCTTGATGAGAATAATCTGGTCGTTGATGTGTACTTGCTGTCCCTCCACGTCAGATCGGAGGGCAAGAGATAACTCAAATCATCAATATTATTAGAATATAAAAAATAGAAATGTACAATAATGCATAAAATATGATCCTAGCATAATTAAGTATAGATCAATTATATTTTAACATACAAAACAGGTGGAAACAAAATAAATTCAAACATAAATCAAACCTTTTCAGCCTCCTCCAGTCTGGTCTGCGTCTCGTTGAGGGAGATGAGAAGCATCGCCGGATGCTGAAAGATATTTCAATCGAGTCTCTGCGATGGAGAAGAAGAGGAAAACCACTCGAAACAAATGAAAGGGCTCAGTGATATTGTAGGTTGAAAATACGTCTAACGAAATTAGGCGATAACGATTTGAATTGAAGGAGAAGTGTTCATTCTACAAAAAAAGGAACGAAGGATAGAGTAAAGTTCGAACAGGGGCATCAAACAGAAGAATTATCCAATCATATTCTTTTTTTTTAAATAGTAAACCAAACTGACATGTTGTTCATCTTCGGGATCCACATTCTTCTCGTGTAATATGTTGCTGATCTCGTGTCTCAATTGATCGAAGCGGACTTTCGTCTTCACTTTGTACTTGTTGAACTGAGCCACGATCTCCTGCAATTGTGTGATCGTTGAGCGATTCTAGCAAATTATAATATTTTCAATTTGTTGTTTGAAAACAAAACTCGCTTGCGATTCCGAGACTGAAACTCGCAAAAAAACTCATGTGTTACGATTTTAGGTCACAACTAGCTCTACTGATTTAGGAATCATCACAGTTTACCAGACTCTGTCTATGTATTCAGGCTAGTAATCTACTCATCGACGCGCGCTAGTTGACTTGAGCAAGATCACTGATCTACTTTCTCCCCGGCTCACAATATAGTGAAAATCTTGGGACTCCAGACGGAACAGATTTCAATCTTCTTTGTTTATCCAATAAAGTTGTAAAATGCATATTGGAAAACGCCCGCATAGGAAAAACGCTTTGTGAAATCGAATTAGGGTCACCCACGTTGCATTCCTCCTCCTTTCTGACCAACTTATCGATGTAGTAAGCAGCCTCGGGCGAGAAAGCACCCTCCCGAACGGGAGGCACTTCCATACCGGTACTCTGGAAACAAGGTTTGAGCAAGCGTAAGCAAGGACAAAGCCAGAGAATCGATCGATAGACACCGGAAAACAGAGACAACTCACGGCTGTATAAGAGCCGGCATAATAAGAGCCGTCAAGTGGCGCGACCATGAACTGCGTTTATTTATTCGCTTTTAAAATTTGTTTATTGATTTATCGCGTTTGCACTCGTTCTCTATCGTTCCTTTAGTTGCGAAAGTTCGACACAGTGTAATTGAACAGTTTCTATCGGCCAGTGCTAATTTTTATCTTTACTACAGCCGAACTCTGATGTGAGCCCTTATGACGGGTTCAGAATTGGCTGAAGTAGCCATTATAGCGGCTTCTGGAGACGCTACAGGAATGCCAACTAATGATGTGAAGTCCACCGAGGAGCGCCACTTGGAAAGAGACAGGAAAAAGCCACAGGACAAGATGAGAGAGGCGGAAGAAGTATACTTGTTGATGCACAGGTCTGTTTGACCTACTCTTTCTCATAATTTTCCTAATAAGATGCGGTGCTTTTGAAATACTGACTTTGGGATAAGTAAATCAAGTTAAATACATGTAAGGCATGCTTGCTCGAAAATTATGATTAAATGTAAAAGAGCCGTTTGAATCGCCCTTTATTTCAGAAACTGTCGTGTTTCTCGCAATATACGAGCGAACTGGTACTTTGAGCACCTCGACAAGCCAGTCCAGATTTACTCCGGACCGGTAAGTATATCGATATATATGTAACTATCGTGAAACTGTCTGATTTCTTATACTAATCATGAAAGCTGAGATTGATTACATGCTACCGTACCTCAGAACGACATGAGCAACGAGATGCTAGTGTACGGTATGACTCCTGTGGATGGTGCCGTAGAGGAGCATGTCGGCAATGAGCAACTACTCTTCACCAGAAACACAAAGATGATCTTCTTCGCAAAGTTGGTGATTGCGTAGTGATGTTGTAAGAGCATCTTGATTCAGACTTTATCGACAAGTGTACGTGCTCGACCTCAGTCCTTCCACTCTAGTGGCTGTAAGTTATTTATCTACCGTTACCTTGTTTCGTTCACAACTTACCGTAACTCATCAGGACGACGAGGCGGGATGCTGTCTGTTCACTCTTCTCATCGAGCATTTCAAAGCCTGTCTTTACAGTCTCACTAGACAGGTACGGTATAATGACAACAGTAACCTTCATGCTCATGATTCTAGATGGTCCTTCCGGGTAAGCAGCTGACCCTTCGACCCGCCATCTATCTCACCGTACTCGTCTATACTCCCTATCTCACTTTCGAAGAAAAGACCGTGAGCTATCGATTCTTTAGCAAAGATCAAAGCTCATTTCAGGTTCTGGTTCAAGGGACTCTGGTCAATCACTTGAATGTGCATGAAGTAGTCGAAGATGTAGAAGAAAAGGTACGGTAATATTTTTGTTATTTTTGCGATGCGAATAGGTCAGATGCTTTAAGCTTCTTTATCGTTCGTGTTTCAGTGCATTTGTATATTGTTCACAGATGGTTACTGTAGATCATTTGCTGGGCTTTTTGCGAATGTGGTTGATTTGAGTGTAGTAAACCGGAGTGATGGACATGTTGAGAGCTGAATTTGATGGTTGGGGTACTGTAGATTACTGTAGTCCCACTTTTGCTTCCACGATTTTCTTGTCCTCTGCAGTCTTCTCTGCCTTATAAGGATTTGTTTTCTTCTCATCAGTGGGGTCTTTCGGGGTGCTCTCATTGAAGTCGTCTGTTTTGTCCAATCCATTGCCTCTGGAATCAGGCAATCAATCGATTGTCCGATTCTTGCGAATACTGCACTGTTTCTCCACCTGAGCACACGGTAGGTTACTGTAGGTCTTTGATTGTGCGGATACGGTAGTTTATAAGTTTATGTTTGTTAGTAGTGATACTGTAGGTGTACGGTATTCTTGCCAGATTGAATAGTAGCTCTTTTCATTCTCACTGGCGAGTGAGTGTGTAAAATGGAGATAGCGCCTTATTCGAACACTACGATAGTTGGACAAATTACACTCAGGTCCTTCCTTTTAGCGCTGACTTGCCCTGTGCCGGTGGTGCCGTTGCCATTGGAAGTCGTGCCTGCACGAAGTGCACGGTTGCACACGGATTGAGTCCTACAGTAACCGCGCTCACCATTCCGTAATTCCACCTACAGTATCCCCTCCCGCCACCTCACTAGTGCTCGTATTGAACGCGCTTCCACTGGGAGAAACACCCTTCGAGGGAGAGAGAGAGAGGGGTGGGGGGGGGTTGTTATTACAACTTGAAAGGACGGAGAAGGGACTCTCCTCATTCTACGTACTCTCTCTCTCTCTCTCTCTCTCATCAGAATCCCATTTGCAGTTCAAGAAGATCGTCCATTCACTGCACAAGTTCTCACAGCCAATAGTCGATGCATGGGGAAAGAAGAATGAGGAGAAGAAGGTACGGTAGTTGAGTAGGCATCAGGTTATGGTAGTCTAGTAGATAGAATGTTGCGATAGTCTAATTGAAATATGGAAACGGTAGATTATAATGATGGAACTGTTTGAAATAATTAATAGATATTAGGTTAATGGAATGCGATAACTCGCGAGTTTACCGTGGCAATGTTAAAGGATAACTGTGATGTCAGTAGTGTACGGTATCATGTTCATTGCAGCGACAGCGGACGTATCGCTCCTTCGCTCCTCCCTCTGCTCCTTCCCTTCCCAAAACAGGCATACTCAAGGAGAAGTCTGTCTATCGAGTGGAGAATGATGAGGCCGATAATGAGGTGTGTATTAGGGATGCTATTTCCTTGCTCTCTCTATTTTGTAAACTCCCGTCTCTGATCGACGGAAGTGTGCAGAATGGAGAAGGAAATGACATATCTTCTAATTTGAGAAAGGCAACCATAGTAGTATTTAGAAGAAGAAAAAACAATTGTGATGTTAGCTCTCTCCATTCTGCGCACCTCCTTGCTAGACACTCAGTCGAGGGAGTGTGCAGAAAGGAGAGCCATGGTGAACATTTTTTAGTCTTGGGTATCATCGATGTTATTGATTGTGAACAACTACAGGATGAAGAGGCAGATGGGGGAGATGAGAAAGACGGGGATGGACCCCCTGGATCTCGCACTCGACTTCCCTCTGATAGTGAGATGGCCATGGAATTGGAGGAGATGGGATACGCCAGACAACAGTGGTGAGGAGAGGGGAGATGGATGGAGGGAGGAGGGAGATCGGGGGTGCAGAAGGGAGATGAAGTCCGACAGTCTTGAACACAACGTTGGATTGTTGGTCGAATCTCCAAAAATATCTTGGTTTCAGTTAGTGAAGTAGGGAGATCTCCAGGAACGAGATATATTATGAAAATAATTGAATGAATGATTTAGCAGTGTACTCCTTTACAAATAAAGACAAACAAACTATCCGACCCTCTCGATGGGTTTAAATCATTAGGTCTGATATCTCTGGAGAAGCGACGGCAACTGAAGAGGGAGGAGCAATATTCGCCAATGCGGCCTCACTCCCGCCCGTTGAGGGATACATCCATCCCGAATGGTATCCTTATATTCGCAAAATTGTTTGGATGATTTTATGGAATGATTAGTGTAGCTGGTATGATAGTTTAGTTTTTTCCTCTTCATTTTGTTTGTTTTAATATTTAAATAGATACAAAATCTGCAGGTCGTTGATCTACATGATCCGCATGGCGATCCTCGCGATTCAGATGCTACCGGAGAACACCCAGAGCAGTGCGTGCAAGATTTATTTTCAAGTTTAAGTTTAAGAAAAGTATTTTTAAGACGTGCTCAGAACAATTGATGTTTGGATTACGTAGTGATTATGGTAGCTAGGTGAAGCTAGGTATTCTGAAGCGCTTCTTACAGTTGATATTGTTGCAAATTGGAGCATAAAATAATAATGGTTTATTTCACAACACGTTGATCGAGATCAATCAAAAGTAGCGAGATAGAGCGCATATTGTATAATAGTGAAACTAGGATATGCGAGGAAATACTTCTTCGATGTTGTGAGTCAATTATACCGCTCCCTGCAGACATCATCCTCATCACTGACGCTGTGTGCGGAATGCCCGAGCCATCGGCCCTCCATGACCTTCTCTCCACCCTCAGAAGCTTCTCCATCGCATGCTCATTCATCCAGGTGAGTACGTTTCGTTTCAAGTTACGGTAGCCGAGATTTGTAGATCAACAGAATGAGAAATTAATTATATTAGGCAATAAAAATAGAGAAGAAATAATTTGTATAAGAGATGCTCTACATAATGATTTTCGTCTTGATCGCTCGAATATAAGAAATGGTTGAAACATGATTCAGCTAGGTGCAATGATCACTTCTAGCTTGCAGCCTTCTTCCACATAGAAGCTTAATAGTTATTCGAACAACACGATCATTATACATCGCTTACTCGCTCCTTGTGATCTGGATTCGGTTTAGGCTCAAACATATCTGTAGAATTTCTCGCCAGTCAGACATACAGTATAGTGTGCAGAATGGAGATAGACATATCTCCCCTCTGCAGGTGCAAGGCCGTGTCCACTCCGAGCCCTCGTTCGGCCACGTTGCCTCATGCGAGTTATTCCACTTCCTGGCGGTGGCAACCTTCGGGGCGTATCTACCCAATTGCAAGTGTATCCTGGCTGATGTGAAGAAGGGATTGAACACGTATCAGAAGTGAGTGGGAGATTGGGAAGAACGGATAAATGGGAGTTTGCTCGTTTTCGAGTTGACTGGTAATTAGGGGAGGAGTGCAGCGAGAATACAGTGTCATGAATATTTGAAGAATTTTTTTTTGCAGACAGCTGATGTGCTTCTGGTTCGAGAAGGCACTCCAGCCGAACAGTCACATTCTATCGATCGTGAGAGATGTCAATGAGATGTTTGCTGATATGTACCTATAGTGAGTGATCTTTGATCTTTACTATTGTAGGAGTTCCATTTTCGGAGATTTCCCCATGACACAAATGCGTTTTATAATTCGACTCGGGGGATTGATGGTATAGCATGTGCCTAAATTCTGTTAAGAACGGTCATCATCAATTCATTGAGGCCCTCTTATAAAAAATAAATAACTAATACTGTTTAGTGAGGAGTCATTTCGTTCGTAGTTTCTCCATTCTGCACGCTCTCACTCGGCCTGACCGAAGAGAGAGTGTGCAGAATGGAGAGAGTGAAAAACAAGCTTCAAATCCCTCTTGTTTAGTGACATTCGTCGACACGCCGAGTCTCGTCTCAAGTACGAATGCTCCATCCGAGATCTCATGTATGTCCGACTGAGGGAGGGATACACTGTCAAGGAGGTTAATGATTCATTCCACCTCTTTAAAAAATCTGCAACACACGAATTATGGCTCCATGAATGTAGTGTGTATTTGTTGTCCATGCGATTATCAATTTAAACTTTGTGCCTCTCACTAGTAGTATCAATAGTTGGTCAGCTTGGTTCGATTTCATTGGTAACCAGAACCTCTGAAACAACGAACTTTTTGAAACTTCGATTTCAAATGCACCGTCCTAATATGGCCTCTTTGTCAGATCGTTGAGTCTCCATGGAAGACGGTGATCGTGATGATTCTTCCAATCCGTCAACTCTCCTGTATCGAGTACTCTATCACTGCCAAGGGGCCAATGGAGTACAAAAAGAGGTTGGTGTTGTACCCTCAGAGAAAGAGACTAATTGGAAGGGAATGAGAACACAATAATATGAGATTTCGGAAACCGGTTTGATGCGGGTCCGATTTCACAAAGGCATTTATTTTTGATCAGAATGAGTTCGGAATTGTAAATAGCAAATATATTTTGTATATTGCAAATGAAACTAGCTGAAACTATCGAAACTAGCTGAAACTCGATGATACATGATGTCTATGAAACGGCGAAGATGTGGGTCGCATGCACAAAATGTTTTCTTGCGATTCTTTCGATAACGTTCTGTCCAGTGCAAATTAAATAATTATATAAGATTTGTATTACAAGCTGTGGGCTTCATTCAACTATGAGAGATATGTAAATTTTATGGTCATGGTCTGGTTTACTTCATTTGTGTAATCTTAATTTATCTTCGATCGTAGACGCGTGCTCAAGGCGGAAGTCACACTCATCGCCCCCTACAATGTACTGCAGGTACCCTTATCTTTATCCATTTTCTTCTATTGAACACTAGGGATGTCATTTCGGTTCTGACTCTCTGTTCTGCACAATCCCTCGCCTGTCAGACGGGCACGTGAGTGTGCTGAATGGAGAGAAACGTCCTCACTATTGAGAGCACTATTGGAAATTGAGCAACTCTCATGTCTCAAACTGTCTTGGAGACAGAATGACCACAGTTCCTTCATTCCGATATTGGAATTCCAATTTGCTTTCCCATCCAGAAAACTGTAATATCAGGAATTGATCGGAGCCCCGACCACTGCCAATCCAACCAGACAGAAGGCAGTCAGAGCATACAGAGATATCATAGATGGGTGAGGAGGGGAGGGAGATGGTGCCAGAAGGCATGGGAGATAGACTGGGATTGGAATGAAATAAAACAAGGTGGAATCGAACTTCTTTCGTTATGGAAATATTTATCTTGTGGACGCGGCAGGAACTCATCTGGTGTCCGATCATCTGTTGACACGTCATTAACGGAGGAAGAAGTGCTTTCTTTGCAGCATCGTTGAGTCGGACCGTATCCTGACCCATCTGCACTCCTTCTTCACTCAACGATCGTACTACACAATCCCTGAGGGTCTCTCTCACTGCGCCATGGGACTGTTCAGAAGAGAGGACCCTCCCCCGACCAAACTGGATATGCAGTGAGTTGGGAGGTTACGGTAGCGATTAGGAGGCGCGGACCTTTGGTGTTAGAAGAAAAATTGCGAGAACAAAATATTACGGTTGATATTTTATGCACGTGAAGAATACAGATACTGACTAATAATTTGCACCGGGGGATAAAGTGTTTCGAAATTATTGTTTGATAATGGAGGCAGTCAAAATTTTAATCACGAAACTTTTCGGTAGATCTATTATAAGATGAAAGGAGGTCTCTTTTTCAGTGAGGAGTTCTTCACTCGACCTCGCTTCGACAAGTTCTGGTGCCAGTTAATTGATATCGAGGAGAGAATCTGGTTGGTCGAATATAAAATAAGTCATTGCTTTCACCCGGGGAATTGGTATTCTAGGGATGTCTGATTTATTTATTTAACTACTTCCTCTTGTTTTATTGTGCTTTAAAATATTTTTGAATATGTCAAAACGCTGCAAGTATACTAATTCTGGTTTCGAAACGGTGAATTTGTGATGGAGTGATAGGAGAAGTATTATGGACTAGAAATATTTTTAAAATTCGTGAAAACATCCTGGTGAATTGGTGATGCGAGGAGATGAGAAGTTCTGGAGACTGCGGCTCTATTTGATTCGATCAATATGTTCTCCGATGAATACAATATAGTATAAATTAATCTATTTAGACAAAGATATTGACCATCTATCTTGTCCCCTGTTTAGGCAGAAATGGACGCACACTCACCAGCTGCGACTGCTACTCACTCCCTCTGAGGATGTGTGTGGAGTGTTCACGAATAGAGATGAGAGCATCGACTTCAGAAAGTCACTCAAGATACTACGCGCCTATCTCACCAAAGTCAGAGTTCCTACCAAACTCATTGGAAAAAATACGATTAAAAAATTCGTAGCCGGAAGAAGAGTGTATCCAAGGGGATATATGAGTAGGAAGATCTGTCGAGATGCAATGGTCAGAAGATTCAAGTGGGAACAAGATTAGCTGAAAAATTGGGCCTGGTGAACGAGTGTCTCAACGGTAGTAGATGGTCAGAGACAATCTCGAGATGCAATGTAAGGGACTGAGTCATTTCAATTACTCATAAATACTCGCAGGAAGCGTCGTTCTGCCTGCTGCAGGACCAGATCTACGTCTTCTTCGTCGGAGGGTGAAAAACATAATTAAAATTTATAAACTATCAATTTAGTGATTTAAACATACAATTTCCAGCACTCGCACTCAGCCGCCTCGCCAGTTCTACTTACTGCGTGTGACTGGCCAACCCCCACTGGTCACTCTGCGAGTATCATTCATCGGAGGAATGACCAACCATATCAGAGTCGATGTGAGCACCATTATCGGTTGATACCGTATATTTGCTCCCCGCGATTTAGATTTAAATAAATAAATGTGTGCAGAATAGAGAGATCCAAACCCCGTGTATATAAGGTGATTAGTGGAAGTGATTAGTGATTAGTGTGATTAGTGGTTGGATCATGGAAGTGAGTTGCATAGTGATGATTATCTCTTCAGATCATCCGCAGACTGTCCGATGACGTGAGCAAGCTGCGATTCCTGAAGGGAAGAGACCAGAAAGCGACACCGACTGAGCAGGTTGATTGCAGTTTCAGTGAATTAATTTCTTCAGAATGATTTATGTGTGTTTGTTGAATCGGCTACCAATAACCCTCAACGTTTGTTCTGCTTACAGAACACGATCTTCGCAGCGACGCTTCTCAAGAGGCCGATGGAGCGAATGATGGTCACTTACAAGGTATTACTCTTTATTTTTAAAAAATCAAGCAAATAAGTTGCGATGCGGAGCAAATTGTATTCGTTTGTCGTGAAAGGTAGAGGTGAGAACCGAGTAGGAGTATGTTGTAGGTTTTGTTCAAAAACAATTAATTTCCCTGAATGGTAGTGTTGCTCATTCCACCTCAAAATATTAAATAGCCAGCAAAAAATAAATAAATATTGTATCCTTCTCTAGTCGATACTCCTCAGTCATCTCTTCCCCCCTCAGGGCATTCCGACAGACGTTCACTCGATGATCGCCCATTCCTCTTCGTGTGACATGATCCCCTCAGTCAGCGAGCACAATGCACTCGCCAAGTTCCTCCAAGCGAGGTCAGTAAACACTAGCGTTGGCTTCGCAAGAAATATCCTCTCCATTTTGCATACTATGACACATGCCGTAGCGGCGAAAGAGTGTGCAGAATGGAGAGTGTAATTTATCACGAAGACATCCATAGTGAGTACTGTAAAATCTTAGTTTATGATGGAGTCAGATGAAATTACCTCGTTTTCAAAAATGCTAGATTTTCAAATACTATGACTTATCAGTGAAACTTGAATGTGAATTGAATATTTCAGTTTAAAAAATTACTATAAACACAATTACTTATTTCGTTTGGGTGTCTTATCTCAAAGTGTCTACTGATTGCAGACGCATCATCTGGAAGCTTGCGTCGATGTTCTGTGATCGGGGCGGTGACCTACCCCCACAAGTCTCTAGCTACTTCACCGATATGATGTTGAGGTACGGTAGTCTATTTGAAATATTTTTTGTGTTAGAAAGACCAGCAGGATGGGCGCTGCATTACATTTTCTTCTTCTCAGACGTCCTCTTTTTGGTTGATGAATTGATTAACTATGGGTTAAAAGTGTCAACCCAATAAATTGTTTCAACTTGAAACATATTTATGAACTTTCGCATAAGTCAAATAACTTGCTCTCTTCTTAGACGTCGTCTTGCCCTCGGTTACCAGCTGATATGGATGAAACACGGCATCGTCGGATTGTGCAGACAGGTATCATTGCGTTTCACGTGTAGTTCATGCCGCGCATTTTGCGCCTGCTCAATTTCGGTTGCCAGTCGATTTGAAGTTTAATAAGTAACGTAATATATTGCTTTTCACTGCCAACTAATACGATTTCTAATTGCGAAGGAATCAATTAAATAATTATGATGCAATCATGGATAAACTACATTTCCATTCAGTCGGATGCAGAGCGACCAGAGGCCAGTCTGGAGCCGGGAGAGGATATGGTGGCCATGAGCGAGGAGTCGAGAGTGGCATTGGAACAGTTGGTCATCTTCCCCCCAATGCATCAGAGGAACGAGATTCAAAGAATGTGAGGACGGGGATGTGGAAGATATAGGAACGAGGAATCAATGAATACGTTTCATAGGGAATCTGATATATATTTGGGAGAGGGCGAATTGGCACAAAATCATTGAACGAGGCAAATGGAATTCAAGTAGCGTAGTTGTAACTTGGATGGGGACGTGGTCGACGCAGCAATTCCGATATTAGCCGAGTAATGACAAACGAGAAGTAATGGGAGCGGAGGGACGTCAAACTAGCACGAGTATTTTTTTGAAAGATAAACCAAGATCGTATGAATCAGGATCTCTGCGGATCATTTTTACCTCTGACCTCCCAGAAGCATTAATCGTTATGGTCTTGGGAATTAGCTCTTTGCGACGCTTTTCATTGCTACTGAATAGTGATCTCGTATCGGTTTTTATTCTCTCCATTCTGCACACTTTCTCGCCGATCAGACAGGCGGTAGACTGTGCAATGGAGAGAGCAGAGAACCGATTCGCTACGCCTACTACTGGATTTATTTTTGAAGAACTGTCATGTTGATGCTTGAGATCTAGCCCGCATCGTCGAGACGGTGTGAATAGGAAATTTCATAGAGATGTCGTAATTTTGTTCTGTGATTTGCAAGGAGGGAAGGCATATAGCCGTACTGTGAAATATACTCTACTTCTAATATCTCTGAAACCTCAATGATCATGGTGGTGTGAATCTATCTGACAATGAAGTGCACCTCCCTCCCTCTCTTTGTCTCATCCTCTCCAATCACTTCTTCTTCCTCCCCATTCATCCTTCCTCTTCCATCTCCTCCTCCTCTCTCCATTCATCCAATATATCGATAGTACAGTGGCTAGAGGGGCGAGAAGCGATGGATGGATGGAGGGATGCAAAGCGGAAGAATCTGTCAATAGACGAGCCTCATCCACGTAGATTCATGCAGAGAAAGAGAGAAGGAGAGAGAGCAGGCGGAATGGAGAGAGTCGTTCAGATACCATTAATAGCCCCCCCCCCCCACTTTCGGTGTTTCTGTATGTGCATCCCCTCCTTCGTCTCTCATTTCGATATGGTCATGAATCCGTCAGAAAAGGCCAGCACGGCGATTGATATGGTAATAACGAAGCAAACTGCTCTTTATATAAAGCCAGAAGGACGGAGGGACTTCTATAGTATCTATTAGAGATGTAGTTTCGATTTCTGCTCTCTCTATTCCGCACACTCTCTCATCTGCCTGTCAGGGAAGAGAGTGTGCAGATTGGAGAGAGAGTTTGATAGTGGTGGTTCAATCAGAATCGTGCCTGGACAAATCCCCTAATTGTTCCCGATCAACCGATGGACCTCGATAATGAGAGGGAGACGAAGAGGGATAATATGGTCGGGAAAGGTCGAAGTTGTCATGATCCGAGAGGGGAGAGAGAGATAGACACGGTCTTTAATCATCTTCCCCCTCCCTCTCCTTCCCTCTCGGTTATCGCTTGTATATCTGGAGAGAGGATCCAGAGTCAGATCCATGTCCTCCCCCTCCTTCCCCTGTCTCGAGAGAGGGAGAGAGAGGGAGGGGGGGGCTGCCGGTACAGATCAGGGGACATGATCTACCATCGCCCCCTTCCACTCTTATCGGCCATGTCCATCCATTCCTCCTTCCCCCCCTTTGGACACTCTTGACCTATGGGACGAAGTAGATAGGCATCGAGAAGGTGAAAGGGGCAAAAAGAGAGATGAGACGAGAAGTGAACAGAGAAGAGAGAAGAGAGAAGAGGGACATGCAATACCAACAATTTATTGACCATGATTGAGTATTTTTGGATCAGGCGAAATGACCATCGAATTGTCTTTCTGATCACTCGTTGTGATCATAGGTAGATGCTGCAACGCGAATCTGCATATGAACAAATTTGTTTGAAAAATATGTTACCGAATGTATTCAGTTAGATTATTGTAGAATTTTTTTTAGATGAGATTATCTATACGATATTATCTTTACCTTTACCTTTTGTTATCTATGCGAAGGCTCATAGTGTTGATAATCAGCCGCTGCGGCGCGAATCGGCCTATGCAGTTTGGTTGCTCCTCCCTTTGCTGAGAGAGAGGATAGAAGCGAAGGAATAGCAACTACCCCCCCCCCCCCCCCTCCATTAATTGGAGGGAGATGAATCAGTTGTGAATGGAGAAGCATCCCCATTGATGATAGTGGAGAGAAACGATAGCTGCAGTGAATCATCACTAGGAGGGGGAAGAGGAGAGATGGGAGGGGGAGTGATCTACCAAGCAATGGGTTACGGTATTTCCCTCTCATTGTCAGTATCAGGTGGTAATCCTCGGGTTACTGTATCTGTGGGGTTGAGACACTGGAGAGACGAGAGTGACTCACCTGTCAGTTTATCGTGTGGGCTGGAATATCAACAGGACGTCGAGAGAGAGTTTATACAGGGTGTTTGGAGGATCTTTCCAGAGGGGGAGAGAGGATAGTGGACTCACCTGGATGGAAGAGGAGAAAAAGGACAGTGAAATAGGATAGGGGAGGGAGGGAGATGACCTGATGAGGAGAGAGGTGCTTTGAACAATGATTCCGAGATGTATCAAAACGCGAATTCGGAAAAACTTTATCGCTGACTGAAACCGCAGTTCGCAATCTTCTTTTTCCAACTCCGCTGTCAAGATGTCATTGAGTCAAACGGATGCTAATGAAGTTGAGGGGTGGTTGAAACAGGAGACTGTTTGGGTGGTGAAGATGGGTAGAGTTGACAATACTCGCCAAGGATGAAAGGTATATTGACATTTCCCCCATTACAGTGCTACCGCCCTTGACGATTCGTATCCGCAGGGATGTCCGGCGAAGCAAGTTGATGTCGTCATCGTTCAGGAGATGTGGCTAGAACCAGGAGCGAACACCGATCAGGTACGGTTACAGTAGCCCAGTTGTGCTATTCGGTACGGTACCTAATGGGGATACGGTATTCATTGCGGTACGGTAGTCTCGGCTGTTTCTATCTAGTGAGAGGGGTCGACGGGGGTAGAGGTGATGAGAGGAGGAGGAGGAGGAAAGGGAACATGAATAATCTGGGCGGATTATGGGAACTACTCACCCTCCCTCCCCCTCCTTGTTCCTCCTTCTCTCTCTCTCTATCTCTCTCTCTCTCTATCTCTCTCTCTCTCTCTCTCTCTCTCTCTCTCTCTCTCTCTCTCTCTTGATGTAGAGTACCGACAAAGTGGCCTACAGGGTGCATTGAAATAGAGTGAGGGTTCGAGGCTTATTGGGGTATCAATGAGGAATCGAGAGGACATTACATTCTAAAACGTGGGATTTTCATCAACTGCCAATTGGCACGACCAGTCATTCTCAGGTTTCGCAGGATGTTTTCATTACTTGTGCTGAATTCCATTTTCGATCATGTCTTTGTGTGCTCTCAATTTTCAATTAAATATTTTAAAATCCTGACTGTCGTCATCTGTTCCATGCCACGTCTTCTGAAGGCTGGCAGCATCGATTCCCCCCTCCCCACCCCCCCCCCCCCATCTCTCTCCGTCTCTCTCCAATCAGCACACTCTCTCGCCCTCCTCCATCTACGATCGGGAGGAGCTCCCCCCGCCCTCTCCCTCGATCAGTGGGAGGAGAGAAGACTCCGCCCCCTTGGAACTGTTCACGATTCCTCCACTCTCCTCTCTCCTCCATTCATTCATCCCCAGTCGACCGCATCCTGGATAGTTCCCTTCCTCCTCTTCTTCTCTCGCCTTTCAAGCTCAGTCGATGCCCTGAGGGCACGTTCCCTTCAATAGTCCAGCTACAGTCAACAACTCCATCAACATCGTCTTCTACCAGTCAGTCTACTTCATCTCTCCGCACCCTTCCTCCTTCCTCCCCGTTCTGTTCCGTTCCCCTCATTCGAACAGTGTTTTGTGTAACCCGATCGTATCAGTAGTCTCTCTTCCCCTTCCCCTTCCATCTCCTTCCTCCTCATCCTTCTCTCAATAGAGTTTGCATGGAAGAGGTCAGTCGGAAGTTAGGGTCTTGCATCCAATCAATGGACGGACTGCCAGATCTAAAACTTCTTGCTGATCTCGGCAGCTCTCAAGCGACTGTAATTCCCTCCTGCCCCCTCCATCTACCGTATCCCCCGTCACTCCTAGATGGCCCCCAGTCCCTACCGTACCCCGATGTGTGCTCAGGTGGAGGCCAGAATCATGCACTGTTCAGTTGGCTGCCAGTGAGATTCTCTCCTCCATTTGAACTCCCAAGTACGGTAGATGAGATGGATCGATTACTGATCTGTTATTGTTGTTCTTTCCTTATTCGTACTTTTCTTTGGAATCGATAAACGGTTGTACGAATATATGATTTTTTGTTGTTGTTGTATTCGTATCTGCATCGCTCTGTAAATTTAAATTTTCTGGATGATTGTATTCGTCGGTTTGTAGTGTTGATAGAGAAGAGAAGGTGTTGTTTGAAGTGTCATGGAAGGGCAATGAAGGGGAATGGAATGGAAGGGGGATAACGAGGCTATAAAATAAAAGAGAAGGAGGGGAGGCACTATAAATATGGCGGAGAAATGGTTTGTACAGATATAGTACAATTTGGAAACGACCTACCTCTGCAGAATTACGGAATTTTAAATTACTCATTATTTAACATATGAGTGAAGCAAGTATCACGGATCGTCATTTGTTTCTATGAAAAATGCAACAGAGGGAACTGCGAGACGCATTGTTGATCTTTGATCTCTCAGGCCTGTCGTCTGATAGCGGAGGAAGTCCTGCTCTCTTCTCTCTTCACAATCGATAAACTATTGAGGATCTGTGCGATTGGAGGAGTGGCGGAACCAGTGAAGTGAGTGGTGGAGTGAAGAGAGTCTAGCAATGAGGGATATTGGTGGAAGGGGTGTGATCGGATAGGACTCTCTTTTTTGCACACTATCTCACCGGTCACTGATACAAGAGAGTGTGCTAATTGGAGAGAGCTACTATTCGATCCGGTAACTCTAGTGGAGGGAGTACAGTATGATGACACGAGACTATAGTCTGAATAGTGAAAAAAATACATGATATTAATCATAATACATTTTAAAATTAAAATAATCAAAAACATAATTACAGGACGTTCTCTAAGCAGAGTGAGAGTCGCAATGGGACGGAGACTCGATTGATTCAATTCTCACTCGGATCACTCATGAGAAACTCGCAGAGACATCTCATGCTACTACCATTCCATTGTCCGAGTCAGTTTATTTGTTCATGACTACTCCTGCGAACCCGATCACTTTTCTTGGAAATGTATTGCTTATCCGCAGTCTCTGTGGCAAAGTATCGCCTGGCAGTAGGATATTTAGTGCATCAATAGAGACGAAGGCTTCATCATTCCTATCGGAAACTATTTGCTTATCCGCAATGGATGTAGCAGACTATCACCTGGCATTTGGATAGACTGGCCGTGTTATTGCATTCCGACGGGAGAGATTGGAGAGTGCATAGAGGAGATTATTGAAAGCATGGGGGAAGTGTAGGGAGGGATTGGAGGAAGGTGAGAGGGAGAGACTAACCGGGGTTCAGATTCATAGAAGTGCTAAAGAAAATACAATGTTTAGGAGTAGGTAAAGCTAGCGAATAAATAAAATTATACTGAGAAATCATGATAGCGCGTTGGTTTTAAACTCTCTCTATTCTGCACACTCTCGTCTGCCTGGCTGGCGAAAGAGTGTGCAAATTGGAAACGCAAAATAGCATCGGAAAAAATAGAAATGTGTTTCAGAAGGCGTCTTCGAGCAAGATCTGAAAAGGGCTCAGATGACGATGGATATTCTACACGAGCAATTGAGGGAGAATTCGGAGTGCACACTTGAAGTGAAGGAGAAAAACAAGTGAGGAAGGGTGGGGTAGATATAGAGATTGATTGCATTGCTAATACGTACACCACCTATTGAAATATTTTCTCTACTCTAACTTATCAGTTCAACACGAATCTTGAGATCACCTATTTCCAGAAAATTGATACTCGTTTTTTAACGCCGCTGTAGATTGCTTTTCGATTGGAATTTAATGGAAATAAAAAGAACCAGGATTACATTTAGTTCTATCCAATGTCTCATGAGAAATCTATGTAACTTGGGATCTCCTGGAATTTAATTTTTGGCGCTACTCAATTGACCCTCAATGCCACCTTTGCAGATGGTCCGAGATGGTGGGAGATCTGGAGAGGAAGACGGAGTACTATGCTGATATGAACAGGTGTGGAATAAAATTGTGAAAATATTTGATTTAATGCTTTTTTAAATGTTTGATTGTATTTCAAATATTCTTTGTCCATTCTTCAGAGGGACTCGCTTCACTCTGTACATGCGCAAGACGAGTCCATGGGGTGTCGTCGGAGTGGCCATTCCCAATGAGAAGGGTAGCCAGTAGTGATGTCGTCTCGGTGTCCAGCTCTCTCTATTCTGCACACTCTCTCGTCTGTCTGGTCTGGAAAAGAGTGTGCAGAATGGAGAGAGCCAGAAAGGGTCGAAACGGCATCTCTAGATGCCAGCGATTACTGTATCAATCCATGGTCTGGAAACTGTAGTCGATTATTGTATTAATTTTGCAGAGAAAGTGCGAGACTGGAGAGACGGCGCGCTTCCTCTGCTCTTCTTCAGCGCCGAGGAACCTGCGGTATTAAAAAAAATCTTTCTAAGATTATAAACATCGATTTTACAGTATTTTAATTAAGGATTGTAGCTTGGAGGCTAGTGTTAATCATAATTCCCGCTCAACTTGAGTTGATATCTCTAACTGGAAACCAGTACTCAAAGGGTCAAATTTAACGGATGACTTTTATTTTCTCCGAAACAATTTTTCAAAATAATTTAGGATCATATTTTTCATCGATGCAGATCGCACTGGCCGCGATGACTGGTGGAGGAGGAGTACAGTATATTGAGGACAGGAGGAAAGCTGATGCAGGAGGAGGACCGACGGCAGCTGATGGTGAGGAGGGAGGGATACGGTAGGAGAAGAGGAGTACTGTAGGAGTACGTTAGGGTAGTTAGTAGGAGAAGAGGAGTACTGTAGGAGTACGTTAGGGTAGTTAGTAGGAGAAGAGGAGTACTGTAGGAGTACGTTAGGGTAGTTAGTAGGAGAAGAGGAGTACGTTAGGGTAGTTAGTAGGAGAAGAGGAGTACGTTAGGGTAGTTAGTAGGAGAAGAGGAGTACTGTAGGAGTACGTTAGGGTAGTTAGTAGGAGAAGAGGAGTACTGTAGGAGTACGTTAGGGTAGTTAGTAAGAGAAGAGGAGTACTGTAGGAGTACGTTAGGGTAGTTAGTAAGAGAAGAGGAGTACTGTAGGAGTACGTTAGGGTAGTTAGTAGGAGAAGAGGAGTACTGTAGGAGTACGTTAGGGTAGTTAGTAGGAGAATAGGATAGTGGGAGTAGTGGGAGCAAGAAGGGTACTGTAGAAAATGTTTATACTGTTGACATTTGCAGTGCCTGATGATTTCGTGCTGTCGTGGCGAGGCGCGACCGAAGGTGGAGGATACAAGGTGAATTGAGATAAACCCGATGATTGCTGGTTTCAAGCTTGAGATATCAACTTTCATTCAATGCTTTATTTGATCTCTTCGTGGTTTCCCTTTTTAAATCCAATTTTCAGTCCTTCAACCTCACTTCCTACGTGCGCAACATGTACGACCATCTGATCATGAAGAGTATGGTCACGGCCATGTTCAAGGCGGTCAACCAAGGTACGGTAGCCTCAGGATCGATAAATGTAGGATTACTGTAGTAGAAAGACATTACGGTAACCTCTTCAGGAATCCTCGTCTCTGACAAGGCAGTACAGGATGTTACGGAGGAGTACTGCGATTTCATCAATATGGAGGTAGAGTTGCGCCTTATCGATTGTTTCTCCTGGTTACGGTAGTGCTACAGTATCCTATTCCAGGTTGAGGGAGTGGACGATGCATTGCGCACCTTCTGCAGCCACATGAGAACGGTGAGAGGTTGAAGGTTTAGGCCGGACGCACAAAGAAATAATCAAATAGCGCAATTGTTCTTGGTTTAGAGTTGTGAGTGAAACGTCGATGCTCATGTTCACTCGATTGTTCAAATTTTGTCACCGACATAGACAATGGAATCCAATGATGCCCTGGTTTCCAGTTATGTATTGTGCGTGAAACATTGATCTTCGTGTTCATTCAATCTTCAAGATTCCTGATTATCTTCAGGAAATGGCTCCTAACAAGGTGTGTCAACACGTTCTCTGTGCCACCGAGAACAACGAGGAGTGCGAGACATGCGCGTGAGTGAAGCTGTTTTTTTCAAATCTTTGATCTTACTATGAATTTGTTTCCCCCTAATCTTGCGTCGACGTCTACAATTGTATATATATATTTTTTTGCAAATAATTTTTTTTAAATCGCAGTAATGAATTTTAATTGCAGAATATCGGCACCGGCGACTCCTCTCTCGGATGGATGCCCAGATGATGCTGAATTCGAATTGTCCTTCTCATCTCTCCTATCGCGGTATGGTGTGAAGATGTTGTTTTTTTTTCGAGTATCGCTCTCTCCATTCTGCACACTCTCTCGCTGCTCATCAGATATGTAAGAGTGTGCAGAATGGAGATAGCCGAGCACCGAACCTAAATCTTTCGTACAGTAAAATTGGGTGAAGTGTGACTAAGATTAGAGGGTATACAGTACCCCTCACTCATTCAGATACTTCATTCCGGTCTCCGGCTCTCCCTCCTACTACCACTACATCTCAAGAGATTCACCACTATTTGCGAAAATGGGTACGAATTTTGAGTCTTTTTATTTTTATGTAAAAATTAATATGAATTTTGTTGTTGCAGGCAATGGTCGATACCTCAACAGACTGGCGCCGAGCATGGTGAGTGTACGGTAGGAGTACGGTAGCGGCAACGCGTGAGATCACAGATGCGTCGCGGTAACGTCGATCTACTCAACTATTCATCAGACGATGATGAGGAGCATCTGTACTACAAGACTGGGGAGGGGAAGATATTGAGGAGACCAGGTGAGGGGAGGTTGCAGAGGGAAGTGAAGAGTGGGGTAGAGGAGGGGTCAGCAATGCTTCCCGCGGGTTGCCTTTGTACAAAAAAACAATTGTATGGTAGACGATTGTAAAGGGATAGCGTGTAGATAAATATGGGTTATAATTAATTGTTTGTATCTGCAGAAGACGTCTTCCCTGTGCGGATGTACTCTGTGGAATCGTCGGATGAGAGCTTGGCAGGTCGGATTTTTAATTTTTTAACTTGAGCATTATTTATCTAGGCTTGGAACAACATTGCAAGCAAAGACAGCGTTCGAATAATTGTCTTTCTTAATGCAGGCAGTATGGACAATCTACTGGACATCAAGGGCGATGATATGACTCCCCTCGGAGAGAAGAGACCCAAGTTTGAGAGCAGAGATGTGAGTAGGAATGGAGTGGGTTACGGTAGATTGCAGTATTCGATAACTAGCCCTTTCCAAAAATGTTCTTCTCTTTTCTTAGCACTCTGATACTCGCTATTCTGAATGCGCAGGAGTGTGCATGATGGAGAAAGCGTTATTCCAGCAGTAACACTCTCCATTTTGCACACTCTAGTCTCGTTCAATGAGTGTGTAGAATGGAGAGCGCATCAGTCTAGAACGCGTACAGTACTCCCTCTTTCAGCAATATCCCACTCCAATATTCCTGTACTTCTCGTGTGCAGTCCGTCTTCCGACAGGAGAGATGGAGACTTTCCCCATCAATTCCCTTCCATCGTGTATCCATCACATAGTCAAGAGGGCCAATCTACCACTCGTCAATTACAGTAGGCTATCACACTCAATTAGTTTACGTCAGATATAATCTTGTTAAAGCAACTTTGTCCTGAATTCTGTAAAATATTTTTTAAACATTTTCAATGATGAATAAATTGCAGACATGGACGACGTCAAAGTCTCTCTCGATCTCTACATTCTCACTTGGCCAATGCAGGTGAAAAAAATGCGTTTTTAAAATTGTTTTTTGTTGGTTCCCTGATGATAGAGAGATTAGCAAGTTTTATTTTTCAACGTGGCAAGTTTCACATGGCACGATCGTGTTTCCACGCGCTCATTTATCAGCAGGCACATTTGTTTCCTTGATTGATTGAACTTCTTGAGTGAAAACTACAATTTCTCTCCAGTTGGACGCTCACACGTCTGGCACGGCGGGAGCGAGCTATGCTGCAGCCAAGCGAAGGACTTTCCTCCAGTTACTGCCGAGCAGAGTGAGTGTTGATCTTTGATCTTTGTTATTTTCCTCATTTTTCATTGCTTCAATTTCTATAATATTAGAGAATCACTTGTATGGATGCCATTTCTGTTATCAGCTATCTCCATTTTGCACACTATTTCGTTCATCTGATCGGAGAGATAGTGTGCTGAATGGAGAAAAAGATGAATCTACGTCCTTTAGTTTTTATTTCTTGAAAACATAATTCCACTCATCCAGGAGCGCGCTGTAGTGGAGCGTCTCTCCCACTCGATCAGCTATCTCATCGAGCAGGAGATGGTATTGATGGACAGTAGGAGGAAAGAGGTACCGTAATCAGACAAGATTCGCACTTTGGAGTTTCTTGTTACGGTGGATTCATTCACCCCCATTTGAATTTGTTTTCTCAATAGGTTCGACATGTGTTCTATACAATGATCAATATATGTGATTTTTTCTCAGCTGACTCTGGATCGAATCGAGCGGATCTCTAACTTCATCACGCGTGAATTGAAGGTAAATCTATTTTTAAAGGATAATTATAAACAAATAAATATTTTAAGGACAGCAAAGATGACAAGGACGGACGGTATGACTCAATGACGAAGCAACTCGGCCTGGTGATCGCGAGTAACGAAGCGAAGGATCGACTGAAGGTATACGGTAGATTTATGGACGATATTGATCGGAGAGATTGCAGGAGAGACTGCATGGAATTCTCGTGGATTACTCCATGTTGAGAAGAGTCGGTGATTCGGATATATTCTACGCCTGTAGAGTCGTCGATTCGAGGAGGTATCGTAAGGAAGGGAGATTGAAGGTCCCTTTGATTCGGAGTTTCATCATGTTCATAAGTTACCGATTTGGACTGCCGAGATGATTACTGGTAGAATTGGTTGGCATTCAAAATTATTCATATCATAATTTTGATTGTATCTCTCACTGATAATGTCTCCTAATCTAGCTGTTTTGACGTTGGCTATTTCAATAATATTTATCTTTTCAGATTCGCTCGTCACTTCGTGAAGGAGCCTCCATCTGTCCCGATCACTCCCTCGATGAGAAAAGCAATGAAGGATGAGACAGCCAGGAAAGAGAAGATGGAACAGGAGGAGAGAGTGAAGGCTATCAAGAAGGATGTCATGAGGAGTCTCGGTACGGGATTATAAACTGAAACGTAGTCCGTAATTTGTTGTGAATTGAATTTTACTGCAGGTTATCGTGAGGACGAGACTCGATTGGCGAATGCGAGAGAAATCGAGAGAGAAATATTAGAGGAAATGGAGAAAGAAGAGAAGATGAGAAGAGTCAAGGACGGAGGAAAGAGAAGGAAGAAGGTCAGTTCGTTTGGTTGACGATTACATTTTTTCTTCAATTATTTCCCGGACGAATTTTTGATTTGAGTTATTTCAAAATTAGTAATTACGTTGCAGCCGAAACCTCCCTTGATCGATGCTCTGCCCGCTGAGAAGAAAGAAGAGGAAGAGAAGGAAAAGGCAGTAACGATTACGGTAGAAGGAGAGAAAAAGAAGGAAGAGGATGGAGTGAGAGAGAAAGGATTGACCGTAGAAGAGAAGGATGGAGTGAAGAAGGAAGAAGGTGTAAGTGATTTAAATATCGGTAAATAATTTGGCAGTAATAATAGCTTAGTAATGCAATCTCATATTTCAGAGTCCAGACGAGGGAGTTCCTCAGATCCCATTGGTTTGTGACCCCGAGGCACAGAGACTGAAGGAACTCCAGGAAGAGCATGAACCGCAGATTCCCATGGGAAAGAGGAGGATCGTTGGTGAGAATAAATTTCTTCAATGATCAGTCGCCTGCATATTGATACCGGCACGAAAATTAACGGATAAGTGGGTGGTAAGAAGTTTGGGAAACTTTTCACGCGGAGCAATGAGCGCGCACATGACTTTATAATCTATTTTCGCTCGTTCTTTTTGATTAATTACGTTACAAATCAACTAGAAGAACACGATAATCACAAGGAAATTGAACGAAAATGTATATCAAGCGTGAAGTTTCCCAAATGGCACTTTCCCAGGTAGCATTTTCCCAAATGGAATTTCCCAAACGTCTTACCACCGATAAGTGCTGAGTGAAACATTAACGAAAGTGGATGAGTGAATCTTTTTTTGTTGTTGTTGTAAGGACCTATTCATCCAATATAGCATCGAAATTCAATTATATATTTTGAGTTTTGTGAGACAATCAATTGGTGCTAATTAGTATTGCCAAATCGAATAGTACACTCTCCATTCGGCACATTATCTCGTCGATCAGAGCAATTATAGAGTGTGCAGAATGGAGAGAGCTTCTGTTCGATCCGTCATCACTATGTGAGTGCTAATCCATTCCATCATAGACATGGACTCTCTGGATCTGACGAAGAAGGACGTCACGTGCGATTTCTGGGTGATTGTGAGGATCACCGATCAGATTCACCTCCAATTCGCACAGAGGTCAGGAGAGATCGATCGGGTTACGGTAGCCGTCAAGGATGACGTCTTAATTTTCAGCTATCTCTTGTTCGCACACTCTATTGTTTGCCTTACCAGCGAAAGAATGTACAAAATGGATGCATAAACCGAAATAAGCAGCTCTCAGAGAGAAAAAATGAGAATTTGATATTTTCTGTGCAGATATGCTCACTTCCGTCACACTCTCATCTTCGAGGAAACGTGGAGAAAAGTCAAGCGAGCACTCAAGTACGGTGGGATTAATGTAAATTTGGAAAGCTACGGTAGGAATCAGATCATTCCAATTGTTCAGAGTGACGAATCAGCAAATGCTACTGGAGAAGGCGCATGAGACGATGGAAGTGAACTCGCTACTGCTCATATCTGATAGGGAGAGGAGGGAGTACGGATCTGGTGAGAATAAATGTTTTGTGGAAGAGGCGCCATCACCGAATTAGATTGTAGGGATTAGGGTGTCATTGTTCTTGAAACTCGGGTTCAGCGGGGTAGCGAGTTCAATGATTTCCGATATTGAGTGGATATAGTTGTGGATATATAATTACGGATAAGAATAGGGGGAAACGGAGTTCGTCGATGAATCGGTATCCTCTAATGGTGTTTGACCTGCTCTTGAAACTCGAATTAAGTGGGGTTAACGGGTCGTCAATTATGGAGATATTGCAGAATGTCTGGATGGGGATGGATCGATAGAGGCCGATCCTGATTCGGTCGTGGAGGAGGATAATTCGAGAGACCAGGTCGGGAGGATCATCACTAGGGATATGAAGGAAGGTTAAATTTATAACCACGGTGGCCGATCGAAATCAATTGATAAAAATTCAAAAATCTCTCATTGTCAGGTGACGGAATCAGCCCGATTCTACTACACTCCCGGCTCGTTCGCCTGTCCGATGGTCCACCATCACTGGTATTTTTTAATCCTGCTATTTTTGTTGTATCAAGTTTTCCTGGTGATTTTTTGGTACGACTGTTGTTCATGAACACACCTGTTGTGACTCTCGGATGTTGAGAATGGAAAAGCCTCTATTAAAATAATTTATTCGAAATACCGACTATCACGGTTCGTGGTTGGTGATTAGCATCCTGGTAGTTATTGGGCGCAAGTGCATTATATATATTTAACCTTTTTACAACTGACGCTGAAGACAAACGTAATCGAATTGAAACAATTTCTTTAATTTTGTTTTGCAGGTTCGTGGTACCACCTCGTCTGAAGACGTGCATCCCCAAGCACCAACAGAGGTCCATGGGACAGGGAATAAAGGTGAGATCTTTGATCTTCAATTTTATACCAATTCTATTGTAGCTCTCATGAACTACATTTTGGTCATGTTCTTTCTCTCTAGTATCCTGATCTATGTTATTTGACAGTACAGATGAATCAGGCTGGACATTAGCTATGTCGTTTTCGTTCCTCTCCATTCTGTACACTCCATGTGTCAGATCAACGAGAGATGGTGTGCAGAATGGAGAGAGTCTCATCGCATCCCTACTGTCTACCGTAATCCGTCCCTCCTCTCAGCACCGTGACCCCCCCGAGACGACTGCCATCGACGTCCTTCGCACTGCACTACACGCATTTGCCGCCTCGAATGTGGAGAATGTCTACCTATTCAAGTAAGTTGAATGCCAGATTTTTTTAATCTGTCGCTCTCCATTTTGCACACTGAACCGTGAGAGAGTGTGCAGAGTGGGGAGAGCATTTTTTATCTATCAAGAGGGGTGAAATATGCGATTCAAGGGACTGAACTTCTCTGAATTTATTGTCGAAATATGTATGTGTTGTGTTTTAAAAATACTTCGGAGCAGTATTGTATGATAATGTTAACAGTACAAATTATGCAGCTTTGAAACCCGAGTGTAGTCTTGATTCTCCCTTCTCCAGTTCATCAATTCTTCCTCTTTGAGGGACAGACTGGGCGCAGTCTTCTACATGCATCTTCATGTGGATATCGAGAGTGTGGAGAAGATGAGCAAGAGTGTACCCGAGAATATCAAGAGGTACGGTAGGAGGAAAGGAAAGGGTGGGATACGGAATGGAAATAAATTATTTTCAATAACGACGATAGTTTTCCATATACGCGAATAGTGGCGTGTGATCTGTTTTCTTTTAGATCATTCCCAATGAGTAATGTTTGATTTGCGAGGGTCACATTCAAACGTACTAGTTTGAGAGTTCGGAAACGAATGATATTATGAGTTTGAAACATGATCGAGTCTGGCAATTGAAGAGAGGCTGAGAACGGGCAATTCAACACGAATGTTCTTCTGGCGGTGCATGGAGTGGACAGATCCAATGAAGAAGTGAGATCTTGGAACCTTCCTTGAATTGATCTTTGATCTTTCGTCTATCTGATCTTTGATCGTTCCCCTCTGTCAGATCACAATCGATCTTCCTGACATGCTGCAACGGCAGTTGAATGCCTCCCATCTGGATAAGATCATCGGAATGTTCGCCAAGAACAAAAAGGCCATGCTGGAGGCACCCGATGTCCTGGTGAGAATTATTAGTGCAAGGGTTGGGACACTTTTGATATGCAAATAAATTATTTGTGTTGGAAGAAGGGCTATTGTTTCTTTTAATACCGATTTTTGTGACGATTACAAATTTTCTATCGAATCAGCATTGATAGGGTGTGTGAAACACAACTATGCCTTTGACGTTGAGACGACTGAGGATTATTTTGAGTTTCACCCCTGCCAATCAATCCCAATCTCCTGCCCTTAGTTCATTCAACCCGAGCCCCATCGTCCCTCTCGCATCTATCATTTCTCTGTGCCCGATGCATTCGCCAATGCCAAACTATCCTCCGCCTTCGATTTCTACCTCCGACAGCATCTCACGGTGAGCATACGGTAGGGATAATAAGGGGCATGGTACATTCGGAGTACTGTAGTGTTGCCGGATCGAATGTTAGCTCTCTCTCTCTCTCTCTCTCTCTCTCTCTCTCTCTCTCTCTCTCTCTCTCTCTCTCTCTCTCTCTCTCTCTCTCTCTCTCTCTCTCTCTCTCTCTCTCTCTCTCTCTCTCTCTCTCTCTCTCTCTCTCTCTCTCTCTCTCTCTCTCTCCATTCTGCACACTCTCAGATCTATCTAACCGGTAATAGAGTGTGCAATATAGTGAGAGCACTATACTTCCGGTCACAACAGTAGCGAGTTATTACGATGATGACCGTTCTAGACTCACAAGGGAATGGTAACTACTCTAGGTAAAATTATCGCTAGTGACCTAGTGGACCTCAATCCGGACCTAGAGTACATCAGATTTCAGTTTTCAAAAAGTGCACAAAAAATTTTCCGGGCGAGAAAAATCGATAAACGATTTGGCATCAAACCAACGCGCGCTCTTGTCAGGGGCGCTAAATGAATCATGTGAAACCCAATTGAGTGTTGTCTCCGATTGCAGCATTCCTGGCCGGAGGTTCGGTACCGGAGTTCGCGCCCGACTGCTGAAGGATCGATTGATCGACTGCATGAATTGAGGATGATGAGCTGCACTCAGATGAGCATATCACCCACCATCGATGAACCAATCAGAGATGAGGAGGAGGGAGTAGGAGAGAGGGAGGTCAGTGATTGGGGATTATGACAAACGGAGGAGGTTGCATTGGAAGACTTGGAGGACATTGCATACAAGGTGTGTGTGAAACAGCGATGTGTCTAGGAACGAATGACATGAATCTATATTCAATGGAGTCCGGGTGTTCTCTTTTTGATAAATAATAAAATATTTAATGTGAAATAAAATATTTGCCATCATGCACGCAGTAAAAAAATATTATTTCAATAAATTCTCGATATTTGCAGCAATTCGACGGAACTCTGGCGGTCTCGATACCGATTCCCTTCAGAGGTGGAAGAGACACAGCGACTGAGGAGGGAGAGAGGAGAGAAATCATGGAGATTATGGGAATAGCTGGTGAGTTCATTATTATTACATTTTAAAATGATAACTTATTAATGAAAAAAAATTCAGTGCTACGTTTTAAATGGAAAAAAATCACGTAGATAATTTTTATGCGAGAATTTGAGATAGAGTTCTAATGTAGCAGTGTACATTTAAGTTTCAATGGTTAATGACTCTAGTGGAGTCTTCTCCGATTGCTAGTCAACACGAGTGTTGTTTAAAAAAAAAGTAAATAAATAATTTAATCAGAAACGCCGGTGGTTCCGGAGGATGGTCAGGAGGGACCGTCAGTGAAATCAATGAAGAATGGACCAGAAGTGAGGAGGGAGAGAGCATTGAGGAAGTTGAGTGGACACATCTACAGAGGAAAGAAGGTCAGAATTGACATTCATTCATTTTTCCAAGTTCAGCGACTGCAGGAATGATTGGCTGATTGGAAGATTGTCTCGAGATATGAAGTTTGCTAAGCACAAATTATCTTGTTGCAAAAATCTCAATTTTAAAATTTTTTATTTTTCTTGATTACTCCTGTGTCACTCAGGCATTCGAACCGCATACTTCCGTGATGACTCCCAAATTGCCTCCCAACTACCAACCCAAATTCAATGTGATCTGCAAGCCCAAGGAACCCGGCAGCAACGCATACGGTAAGTGGTAAGACTGAGATCGATGAATTGGAGGCCTACTAGTTTGAAGTTCCGACAATTATTCAAATCATCTGAATACATGTTAATTGTTTGCCGATTCATAATACTTCTGCAAAATTGCCCTATCCCTCTGGTTTCGAGGCCTGGTGCTTCCGTGGTAGTGATGCTTTCACTCTCCATTCAGCACACTATCTCGTCTGTCTGTTCGGCGAGATAGTGTTCAGAATGGAGATATAACCGAAATGGCATAGTCTTTAGGCGTTTCTTTTTTTTAATCGATTCCTGCTACTGCTGATCAGCCGAACATGGAAACAATCTCTCTCAGGTTTCGCGGTGGCGGAGCTCCGTCTGATGGGTCCATCTGGTTCGGTGATCGATCCGGGAGAGACGGAGTTGACGGAGCAAGCGGCCGTCGCCCTGTGCGAGAAGGAACACATCGATGGCAAGCAGTGAGTGGGGACGTGTTATGAAAGTCGATGAACATCTTACTGGAAACCAGACCAATTCCACAGGTTGTAGGCGTGCTGAAACATTAAACGAAGGGTCGTGAAATAAAGAATTGTATTAATTATTTCTCTCAGAATGAATTTAGTTGAAAAATTACGAAGAGTAGGGTTGGATTGTGGTGAAGACTATGTTGATCTTTGATATGTTCTAATGGTCTATTTCAGATTTGAGATGTTGACTCGCTGTGATCGGGCTGAATTCACGTCTCACAAGAGGATGGAGAGACTCATGCACGGAAGATTCAGTCGATTCTTCAAGAATGAGACACTCGAGAGTGAGTTTTAGTGAAGGAAAGGACGCTAGTGTTGGTTGATATTCAGGAAGATAGTGTCGGTTGATCGGAGTTTCATCTTGGCTTCATAGTTTCTAAACTTCCAGTTTGTACAGTGCTTTATCAACTGATTGGCGAAAACATATTATTGTATTCCTTTCAGAATTCCCTCACTCGTTTATGGTTGAATTGGTGGTATGGGAGATGGGAGACGTGGGTGATGGATATGTGAGGACTGCTGCCATGGCTTTCATTAGACAGGTCAGGGCAGATGGATCATTCAGCAGTATGATTGTAGAACACTACGCCACTTTATTATGGTGCGCCAGTTTCTTGATATTTGATTGAAAGACTGAAACATGAAACAAGCAAGTGAAATATTTTTGAAAAATGTTTTTTTGACGAGATAAGGGCGTCTTACTGTAATGGCTTGACTGATTGATAATATATAGTGAGGCTGAAACATATTTTCTGCAGGCATTGGTGGATTGTGTGACTGAGTACTGGATGTTCACTCGGCCACTCGTAGATAAGCCGAAGAAAGACAAACCGGACGATTCATCGCCTCTCAGTACGATGTTTTCTTTATTTAAAAAAAAATTTAATAATTTTAATTGGACATTCATCGCTGATATCTTGCATTTTCAGAACCGGCTTCCTCTCAGCCGATCGAAATTCCCCTGGAAGAGGAGACTCCACGAGCAGTCTCCCACTCACTCGACGATGCCATTCTCATGTCGAACTCGTCTGAATCATACGGAGGTATGGTAGATGACGATTGATGTGTCAGCTCTCTCTATTTCGTATACTCTTCGTCTATGCGAGCGGCGCTGCGCGAATAGAGATAGCGGAAACCAAAATTACACAAGTTGAAGTGTGGCTCACAATCGATAAGTGTTGAAATACGGTAATAAATAGAGAAGTACTGTAATGGCATATATGGCAGGTGAACAGTGCTGCAAATCTGAAGGTGCGCCCGCGTTCATCTGTGGAGACTTTGAGATCAGAAGAGAACAAGCGATTCCGGTGAGTTGAATGGAGAGGGCATAGTACGGAAGTATTATGGGAGACGGTAGATCATAAATCGATGTTGGACTGATCAGGGACTGACTGGAGTGCTTCTGCGAGTGCTGAATTGGTTCGATTTCGTCTCTTCTTCTGTGAAGAAAACAGCAAGGAAAGCAGGAGTGCAGATGATGGTAGTACAGAAGGATGAAGTGGAGTGTGCGAGTGTAGAAGGAGCCAAGAAGGTGAGGAGGATACGGTAGGTGAAACGGAGGTGATTGATTACGGTAGTCATGCTCATCCTCGATTACAGTATCTACTCAGGTGATCGACGTGATCAATCAGTTGCTGCGAGACAATCGATACGCGAGGTCGGATTCATACCCGGATGATGTGAGTTTCAACGGGTAGATAAAGACGGAATCAACGGGCTGGATCCAATTGTACTATGTACACTTTTCTATCGAATAAAAAATATCGTCTATATTGAAAAATCAAAAAATAGTTCATTTTTGTTGTTTCATTAAATCAATAATTCCGTTTGAGGTGCGAGTGTGTACGCGTGTGCCCGGCGAAGGAGAAGGAGAGAGTAAGAAGGACGATTCATTCCCTGGAGCGACCAAAGATCAGTGGGAGGGAATACAGGTGGGGGTTGGAAGGGAGTAATAAATAGTAGTGAATGACAGATTCGGCGTATGGTAGATGTTATAAAGAATTTCTTTGCAGTCTGATATGGGAGTTGACCTGGACGAGTCTCCACCCGAGGAACCGCCCAGTGTGGTTGTCGTTGCTTTCTCCATTGCAGTCTGGGAAGATTCCATCAGGTACAGTAGCTGGCAAGGCGGAAGTACGGTGGGGCAGATTTGTGATTAGGTAATTTAAATTTTCATTTGGAAAAGTTCCACTATTGCAAGCAACTTAAATTGACGAGTAATGATAGTAATGAAACAAGAATTCGAAGGGGTTTTACCAATTTCATAACTTAGTAAATTCTTCAGATACGCGCGCGGAGCAGAGGGCGAGCCACCCGACAGTCTATTGGAGATGCAGCAGGAAGGTCAGAGGGGAATACGGTAGATGAGAGGAAGGGATACGGTAGACGAGAGCGAGGGGCACGGTAAATGAGAGGGAGGGTTACGGTAGAGGAAATATCAATTGATTATTTGCAGACAAACGAGAACAGTTCGAACCTCGATTCCCCGATGGAAAGAGGACTTCATACATCCCAAGACTCAGATTTGTCACTGTGACACTGACTGGAAAGAAAGTGGGTCCTTTTTCATTATTCAATTAACTTAATTTATCGGTATAATTATTATTATGTGTGAGAATAGAAAAGAACATTATATTGCAATCAGTCATAAAACGGAAGGTTATGCCAACGTAGAAACAGTAATCAGACAGGTCTTGCCAAATTTGTTTTCGTAATACCAAAAGCGGTCAGCTCTTGCTCAGTCACTAAAATCAGTCAGTAACAGTCAGCTATTGTTCTTTGATCTCATCCCTTCTCATAATCAGGTTACCATCTACTCATATAATCTCCGTCATGATCTACACGCGATGATGGTGGAAGACGTGAGGACGGCTGTTCAGTGGCATGAAGCGAGGTATACTGTAATCTGATCTGATCTTTCATCTTTGAAATGCAATTTTCTCACAGATGTTAAACTTCTAGCTGGGGAGGTTATTACTTTTTGTGCTCACTCCATTGTGCACACTCACTCGAAAATCATACAGACGAGAGAGTGTGCAAAATGGAGAGAGCTGAAAAACGAAGTTCGTACATATCTTTCCTTCCCAGGATGCTACTCCTCCGCCAGATCGGCCTCCAGAAGATGGGCATCACGCATCTCGCGCCCACTCATGTGAGTGATGATATATGTGGTTGGTAGTCTGAACCTTAATATCTTGAGGAGCTACCGTATGACGAGGGAGGACCGTATGCGACGAGGATCTGGAGATGCACGGAGTCTTATCTGGAATCGGTAAAAGAGTTGATCATTTATTGAAAGCTGCAATGGGCATATAAACTGTGCATGAATACGACAACCTCTTCTATGGGATTGTTGAAACAGTGAATGAACTGGTGTTACATTTCGAAAATATGGTTCGGAATAATGAAGAATAATGAATTCTTTGATCAATGCTCCATTATTTTTTCTGCTCTATTTCTGAAAAATATTCTCTCTTTAGGATTTTCCTCCTGGTCATTCATGCGAGATCACCCCCAAGGAGTGCATTCTAAGCATGAGTCGACTCTATCGAGGCATCGGTGAGTCGTTATTATTCCACTTATCCAACCCCAACTCAATTCCTAGAGAAATGAAAAATCCTATTGGGTCTGTGTTTCATTGTGCAGATGTAATGTGGCGATAAAATCCTGGAAAAGTAAAAAAAGGGTGTTAATTTTTTGCCTGGAAAAGTAAATGGAAAAGTAGAAAGATTTGAATTCGCACCGGAAACGTACTGAGATTTGAATTCCCGCAATTTCTATATCTCTGTTCCCAGGGCAGCTAGCGATTTGAAAACCGGTAAAGAGGTTAAAAGGTTCGAAAAAGCCTATAAACCGACTTTCAAGTCGCTAGCTTCAATGGGAACCGAGATACGAAATTGCGGGAATTCAAATCTTTTTACTTTTCCGGGATTTTAACACCACATAAGACTGAAGATTTTTTCGATCAATTATTGCAAAAAGGAAATAAGTGTTTTTTTAAGAGCCTGCCTTCGTAACAGCTGGCATTCTGACGTGCTTCGTCGAGGATCAATTCTCGCAGTTGCAACAGATAAGGTGGTTATTTATCTATTCATTGCAAGGGAGATGCGCTAGCTATATCGCTGCAACGATGGGTTCACAGCTTCAATGCGCTAGTGAAACTTCCTACTAATTTTTTTTTTCGTTATCGGGTTTAAAGTGGTCTCGTTTGCTTGTCAGATCGACAGCCCGCAGTCAACTCCTTCCCCATCACTACCTCTCTGCTCTCCACTCGAGAATGATGATCGGCAAGGACAGGATTACGGTGAGAATTGATTACCGTATTCTTGAGAGTTAAATTAACTAATTAATTTCTATTTCAGTACGCTGATCTGTGTGAACTGGTGAATGCCTCAAGGGAGACTCACTTCGTCATGACTCCTCTCCTGTTATTCCCCCGATGGAGGAGGAAGATCGCCGGCATTCGAGCACCCGAGAAGGAGAAGGTCAGAGAAGAGTATGAAGGAGAGAGGATACTACTTTTTCAGCGCTCTCCATTCTGCACATTTTTTCACTTGCCAAACAGAATATTATAAAAAGTGTGCAGAATGGAGAGAGCTGAAAAATTTATATCGAATCATTACTAGTTCGGTTTATATAATACGGTGTTCTGACGGTTGATTTGAATATCTTACGGTACTTTATTGATTTTCTCTGCAGGATCGGGTACGACACATCACTGCGAAGACGCGAAATGCGAGTATGGCCAGTGGATTCGGAGCTCTGAAAGGAACTTCGTCGGGTAGGGGAAGGACCTCCAGCACATTGAGGTACGCTAGAGAGGAGGGATACTGTAACGGGAGTAGGTTACGGTAAGTGAGATGTTACGGTGTATTTCAGTATATCCAACTCTCACGCCTCTGGTCTATCTCTTCCTCCATCAGGGAAATCTCCCTCACTGCGACAGGTCAATCTGGGCGAGGTCAGAAGAGCAATTATGCATTTAAAAAAATATTTTTTCTTCAAACGAACCAACTTCTAAAACTTTTACTGTCATTTACCTGTTTCAGCTGTAGTTCATACTTCGAGTTTATTCCATCCGGTGATATCTCTCACCATAGGTTGCGAAAAAAATATTTGCTACAGTCTTACTTTGAAAAAAATGAGAGAAAAATCAATGAAAATTATTCAATCAGAATTTTGATCTTTGAACTCTCCAGGAAGATGATCAACTTCACCGACAACTGGAGATCAAATTGCTCTCTGAATACGTCGAGTATCTCGTCTCACTCGGAATGAAACCAGTCACGATAGATCGGTGGGATTATTGATTGACTGGAAAATACGGAAGTGTTTCTGTTGATAACGGCAGTGAATTGCAGGAGACAGGCGCGAACTGGACGTCAGCCGACAGGAGGAAGCATCGTGAAGCGGAATCTGCATCCGGAGGTGAGGGGGAGACATGGATGATGCGAAGACAGCCGACCTGGGAGATTTGGGAGAAAGGCCCGGTAGATGCGTGCTCCTCCTTGGTTACATAGTTCGTGTTCGTGTAAACTCTGAGCTATATTGTACATCTCGATTTCTTTCTTAGAAACAAATCAAACTCTTATCGACTGGAAGTGTTATTTGTGTTCCATTCAGCAATGGATGGTGACAGCAGTGGAGGGGGGATTGCTACTGGCCCATCTCTGCTTCACCCCACCCTACTTCCATGTCAGATTCAGGTGTGCATTCCATTCTGGACCGATATATCTTTCAATTAAACTTCTTGTTAATTTTACGCTGTTATTGTTGTGTGAAATATTTGTTTCTTGATCTTACCGAAGAGAATGATATGGATTTTCCTTTAAAAAAAGTTTTCTTTGCAGGATGTGGCATCTACTGGGTGTCTTTAATACAGTGGAAGACGATCATGAGAAGCTGAAGATGAGGAATCTAGAGAGAGCGAAGGTGGGAGGGAAGGGAGATTTACATTTGATACGACGAATTTTGATCCGTTTATTTTCGGTTTCAGGACAAATTGATAGTACCTGGGAACCGAGTCAGATAATGAATTTGACGAATAGTAAAGTCTAACGATTTAAAAAATAATGTCCAGAAAGGAGAGTAATATTTGATACATATTACATATGATTTCAGTATGCTGATAGTAGCTGTGAAAGGAGTTCAATAGTAACAGGACGATAAAAGATGATATTTGAGGATGAATTAGTGGCTGCGTGTCACGTTCACTCCTTTACGTATGACTTCCATCTGAGGATGCTGAGCAAGTATCTGCTGGGAAGAGATCAAGTGGGTTATTTATGGAATCATTATCGTCGATTGATCAAATTAAATGATGATGGTGAAAATAAATTAAGTTAGTGAAACAGGGACCAGTCATGTTTAAGTGACACCGTTGTAGAATGAAAATTAAATCAACGCCGACACACAGGGCGATTTTCATATTCACCGGCTTTGTATCCTTAATTTTTTGACCAATGGGATTGGCTTGTTCTCAAAAAAGAAAAAGCAGGTTCCCCTAATTTTCTGACGCATAATATTTTGGGATTGTTGTTTATTTTCCCGTCCGTCATGTCGTTCATTGTCAACTCAATAATGCTTAAAATATCAGTACCCATTGAATCCAAAACCAGCCTTTGTCGAGAAAAATCTCAGTTTCTTTCAGATTCTGTTCATGCCCGGCTACAATACCTCCGCCTTCCTCGTCGATTTTCTACAGTACTACGGGTGTCGGCCGCCCTGTGCGAGGAATTGCATCTACGAGGGTGAGTACGGTATGGGATACGGTAGTTGATTGAAAAGTGGAGGTTACTGTAAGGTGGTTGCCTTGTGATGGTTCAACGCTCTTCTCCTCAGAGCGTACGTCGTTTGCCCTTCAACACGGAGTGATGGCAGAGGAGGTGTGGGCACACTTCCTCAAACACGATCGGATATACGGATGGAGGGTCGTCAAGATGAAGGTGGGGTGGCTTTCAGATTTTTTTTCAGTATTTTGAACACAACACTTTATTCATATTTTTATCGATTGAAGATATTTTTTTCTCACCGCTTACGCTAAACCATTAATACGGCGATGGATTTTTTTATGTGATGAAAATGAGAAGCAGCTATTGCGCGGGTTGGAAATTCATCATGAGTGTCGATTTTTTTTGCAAAGCCCATGAGCGATTCATTAGATTGAATTTTTTTACAATCTAATGAAATAGCGAAGCCGCGAACGCGAGGATGAAAAATTTTCTCTTTCGCAGCAAACAGACGACGACGACACGACTCAACAGGCGGATTTCATGCTGGTCCAATCGATGGTGGATATGGGAGGAGAGAGGGATGAGGTACGGTAGGGAGAAGATAGGCGTACTGTAGGAGGGATGATTACGATTGGAGATATAATTGTTCCTTTGGTTCTCCATTTTGCACACTGTCTCTTCAGTCAGGCGGACTAGATAGAGAGTGTGCACAATGGAAAGAGAGTTGAAAACGGAAACGACTTATTATATCCGGTTTATCGATTGTGATTACTGTATCTCAATCTCTTCTGCTGCAGGTGAAGATCGTAGTGCAGGATCGTTCTCTTGTGACTTCCCATTCCCTCAATCTCGCCATTTACATGATCATCGTCAATAGGAGCCATAGTGAGTGCAGATTAGAGAGTTAGTGAGAGAGATGCAGGAGCCCTCCCCGTGGAAATGTGATCAGAAAAAGAAATAAAGAGAGAAAAAAGTGTGCAGAATGGAGAGCGCTCTGTAGAACTCTCCATTTTGCACACTCTTGAACCGACGAGAGAGTACGCAGAATAGAGATTACTATTCAATCCAGCAACAGTAGATAGATACATTGTATGATATTGCGTAGTGATGACGTCATAATACTCATCTTCTTCATTATCTTTCAGAGACGCCTCTATCCGACGAGCGTCGTCGAGAGGATTCTCGTGCCTCCGAGGGAGAATTCAAGCACGTCGCCCCCTTCCATCCCCCTCCTGCGGTGCCAATGAAGGATGGAGAAGAGAAGGAAGAGGGAGGAGGAGGAGGAGGAGGAGGAGGAAGAGAGGCAGAGAGATCAGAGAGAAATAGTGGTGAGAATTTAGAAGATGGATTCGAGTTTCAACAGTGGTATGATAGAAGAAGTGATGGGCATTTTGCAATCACTTGGGTGGTGCAGTAGTTCTAATCTAATATATATAAATTGATTGAATAAAGGATTTGTCCACATTGACATTCAGGCGCAAGCTCGTTAGCGGTGGCTCTGCCAGGATTTGATTCGGAGATCGAGAGGATGGTACATCTGGTCAAGTGAGATTTGGGTTAATGAGTTCCATTAAGACCTCTGAAGAGACGCTTGCTTGATTCCGTATCGGCTTGCGTATGCGCCAAAAATATGATGTAATAAGTGTTGTTATTTCCAGCGAGGGTCTGCTTCCATCAGTGGTGGATGGATCTCTCCATCGAAGGAGGAGATTCTCATCGGATGGAATCACTCTACCCAAGGATCAGTCGGATGGAAGCATTCCTATTCTACTCACACCCAGAACCGGCGGTAAGATATTTTTAATTCGCAGTTGCATACAACCTATTGTATAACACTCGAACAGAAACATATGAGAAGAGGTTGAAGCGCGAGTTTTCCTGCTTTCATATTTTTCTTTTTGTACAAAATTTGTCGTATCATTTTTGTAAGAGTAATATGGATTTTGTCTATGGTTGAGGTGACTCTGATTCACTTGGTTCTGTCGGGTCGCTGATCTCTCCTCCCTCTCCCTCCTCCAGGATTCCTCCCGATAATCAAATCCAGCAGACGACATCGGCACCCAGAAGACATCGGAGGAGAGAAGGTACGGATCTCAATGGGATACTGTAGGAAGATCGAGAGGGTATTACGGTAGAGTGATTTAATAGAGTCACTGATTACTGTAAGACCGTCATTCAGAGTCTCGAGTGGACGGGGCAGGTCTGCCGATCTCACAAGAGAGAGCTATCTATGTCCATTTCCTCTCGTCGAGACAGAGGAAATTACAGAAGGTGAGGGTTGGTGAGATTGAAAAGAGTCAAGGCAACTACGAATTAAGTTGCGGGAAAATTCTTGTTGTTTTGGTTGTCTGGTGAGACTCACATCTCTTAGATTAATATGGCCATAATTATTTATTATTACTCTCTTGTAGATAGTGGAAGACGCGACTACCAAGTACCGACTGCAGCTGCAGAAGCGTGTGCAGGACGCAGAGTTCGCGTGCAGGTATACGGTAGTTCCTCCCCGTGATAGGGGTTACGGTATCGATAATTAATCGATTGATTGTAGACGAGATGCCCTCTGGCAGCGAATGGTAGCAATGCCTCGTCATCCGTCGAAGAAGGAGAGCGGAGGATTCTTCCGACCGGTACGGTAGTTGTCGTGGTGTGTGGTGTGTTTGATTGGGAAAAGTCAGCTAGGTGCCGAATGACAATTAGGAATAAACGCAGGTGAAAGTCGAAAGACAATTGAAAGAGTGTGCAGAATGTAGAGAGCTGATAAAAATATCCCTTCAATCAATTGAACATTACCAGGTCAACACGGACCCATGGCACGTTGCGAGAACAGCGGTCGTTCGAGGCAGAGACCCAAGCAAGGATCTCGACACGCTGGTGGGTTACGGTAATCGAATTGCGAACTAATGATTTAGAGTTACGGTAGTTCAATGAACATAATTCAGATATCGATAGTCCATAAGGAGAAAATGTCGGATAGGGATCCGGGAATGGCGCAGTTGCTGCGTGGGCTGCAAGCAGCCGGGTTGTGCAGACACCTGGTCGCAAGGTGAGTGGTGTGTAGTGTAGTGGCAAACGTAGTCTTCGTGTGGTGTAGTCAGTAGTAATCATTGTCTCTCTTCAGATTCGGCGTGGATCGGTGTCGCTTCTTCGAGAACAAGCACGCGATTCACAAGAAGGGACTGCTCATCACTAATCCCAACTGTCTCCTCGATGCAGCTGTACTCATTCTGTGTACGAAAGAGACCAGTCCAGAGATGATTATGTTGATAAAGGTACGGTAGATTGAGGGATAGAAGGATCGAGAACTGACTGGGTTATAGTAGTCTCTTCCAGGAGTACGATGATGATGAGAATGTGAGCGACCAGGTGAAGAAGTTCAAGCAAGCAGCGATCGATACCGCCTTCGATGAGGTACGTCACGGATACTGTAGAACAATTATTACTAGCAATGTAGCTTCGGTTTTGAACTTTCTCTATTCTGACCATTTTATTTTTTTTAAACAAGAGAGTGTGCAAATTGGAGAGAGCAAAAATCGATCTTTCTTTCCTATTTATTACGGTGTATCGATCAATTCAGGTGGTGTCAACGGTCATCGCCTACGTCTGGTCTACACTGAATACAAGAATAGAACTACCGTAATCCGCCGAAGCGTACTGTAGTATTGTAGTGATATCGATGAGATCTAGTCAAATGTACAATAACCATTGAGATAGGGAGCTAGAAAAATAAGATTCTAATTATTGTAAATAAAAGATACCGCAAACAAAAAACCACTCGTGATCTGATCGTTTTCACTTGTCTTTAATATAATTTTGACTCTTTCTCGGAAGTACTGGAATTACTGTTGTTGTTCAGTTTGTGTAATTTGTAGTATTTGTGATTATTTGAATTGTCACGAGGTTAATTACCGGTTCTAATCAAGTCGATAAATTATTTTGTCGTTTAGAAATACTTTTTGAACATATTGCAGAGAAATTGTACAGTATCTAATTAGTCTTTGACCTTTCGTATTTGCTCAGTCTGACCTATCGATTTAGGGATAATGTTCAGCGATAGTACATGGATACTTTGAGTCACAGCTGAACTTCCGTGTGATGGAGAGTGAGGGAAGAGGGAGAGAGAGGAAGAGAGAGAGAGAGGGGAGGGATGGGACCGGTTCCCTCCCTCTCTGATCTCAGACTGAGACTTCACACAGAGAAAGTTAGAGCGATCTGTACAGATCATTCCCCCTATTACTAAGACTCTGATCTGACGGAAGATTGGCAGTAACCAGTAGAGGAGGAGGGTAGTGTTGCTGGATTGAATAGTTAACTCTCCAGTCTGCACACTCGCTAGTCAGATTGTCAAGAGAGTGTGCAGAATGGAGACAGCGATTCGGTCACACCAGGGTACTGAATTCCAGTCTGATGTCGGGATGTGGATGGAAGGGGAAATCTCTCGATCAAATCTCTTAGACTGAAAGTGCACACTCGCATCCATCTCCATCTCTCTGTCTCTTTCCTCTAAACAACTGACACACTTTGTGCAGCAAAAACGCCTTCCCAACCTACTCCCTCGAGAGTTTTCAAGTACTCTCTGTGTGTTAGGAACATCAGAGAGAGGGGGGCGGGGAAAGAAGGGTGATCAAGTGCTCAAAGGGATTACGGTAAGTGCTCTTTCTAGGAACAATGATTAGGTGCGAAAGCAGGTTGGAGATGGTTGAGGGGAAGATTGTGGCTGATCCAAGGCTGACCGTTTATTATCATATCTTATCTGTGATGGAAGGAGGGGCAGATTGGATGGGTGGAATGAACGAGAGACGAGAGAGACGAGAGAGTGAGAGAGGCGAGAGAGTCAGACAGTCGGTGTGTGCCTCACCAGGCGAGTGCAGTTTGCGCTTTCCTCGATTCATAGGGCCGAGCAGCTTGTAACTTGTTGTTTATCGATTATTGTCGCGTACTTATCGATTTTTGCTTGATCCTTTGTTGCTCATTGTACCCGCCTAGTTGATCTCTTGCGAATTTGACCTTTTTTCGTCGAAATTCTCACGATTTCGCCAGTTATGTGCGCCGAAACAACGCGTTCCCTCTTTTTACATTATATTTCGCGCTTGGTTAGGTTATCATCCGCTTATTCTGATATTGATTCGTGTTGATCTGTTTGCAACCTCTCTCATGTGATGTCTCTCTGCTGTTCAAACCCCCTCAGCGCGATCGTATAGCCAATCCTGCTTGATCTGCTGCTAATTCCGTGCTTGCTCAATCATTATCTCAATTTTACTATCACTACTCGCGTTTCCCCTTTCCTCTTTGACACTCTCATTCGCCAACCGCATCATTTTCACCCGTATCTCGTCTTCTTTCGCGGTCCAAACCCTTCTCGTTCGCTGTTGCTCCCTATCAATCGTTTTGTATCAAGCTGTCGATTGGGTGAGCGGTCGCTCGATCGTCGCTGACGTCCATCTGAATGACGATGGTGAGGGATTCGGACGATGACGCCATCGATGAGGCGCGCGCCGCGGCCTCGATGCTGCAGAGCAAACAGCTCATATCCACCAATGTCGTCACCAAGCGGAAGGTGCGTCATTACTATCATTTTATTTATTTAAAATATCCGCGAAACTATCTCCTCTATACGTAATGCTAGCCTAGAACCCCGTTCCCTAAGTGCAATGTCCAAAATGTAGGGTGAGAAACAGGTAAATTGGCAGGATGTGAAAGTTCTCCATTGAGCGCGTTAGCTAAGTTCCCATTCAAAAGCAGCATGCTTTCTTCTCTTCTAATGGTATGAACTGATGGGACAACGTTCTGGATGTGGCTATAGCAAGGGCTATTTTGGGTGGGTGTTTGTAGGGAAATGAACAGTAATTATGAGTGTGCACCCCGCTGTGAAGCCATCTAGATGCTTGATCGATTGAGCTGGCAGTACGGAAATGAGAAGCTTGGCAGGGCGTTATGGTTAGCAACTAATGGACTCATTTGAATAGCATATTAATGTGTAATTATATAAATATCCATTGGATGGGTATTTATAGTGTATCTGGTTGGGATGTCCGGTTGACGGGGGAAATCTCCCACGTACTCTCACACGCCCATTGGTTATGCCCATCGCACGCTGTTTTATGTGATTTATGAGGCGACCGTGGCGGCGTTGAATGGGGCAGAGACACGCGAGAGTGGACGACGAATGAGGGTTGGTGCCAGGGAGGGATACGGTAGCGCCCAGATCAAATCACAAACTGATCTCATCATGTTGCATCTGCTGATCTCAGAAGCCATTTCTCATTGGGGAAGAGCGATTTTTCTCGTCTCCTTCTCCTCTTCATAGCCTCATCATGATTCTGTTTGTCAGAAGCACCGGAGATTGGAAGAGAGAAGAGAGAGAGAGAGGAGGTTAGGGATCAGGGGATGTATGGAAAGTACCTGATGATAATTAAAGAAAAGACATTAAAAAGGACTGAGTGGTCATAAAATGAAGCTGGTTGAACTAAGTGAGTGCCCTGAGGAGGGAGCACTCCCATCTCCATATCATTCCGATTCCCTCACTGTTGGCCCTCCTTGGCTCTCGTAATCCCCAGGTGACTAATAGAGACCATCGTTCCCCCTTTCTTTCTTTCTTTTTTCTCGCCTTGGCTCGTCTTCCCTTTTCTTTCCTTTCTCTCAGTGCTTCTATCATCATCCATCCATCCATCCTCCTATTGTCAATCAATCATCAATCAATTGGAACGACCCTTATTCGCACCTCCGTCCCTTCTCCCCCTTATCTGGAAGTGGGTTCATAAAACGCGCCCGGTTTCGAGGGTAGATCAGTGGTTTCCATTCATTGGCTGAGTGATTGAGAGCTTCTTCTTCTTCTCCTTTGGCAGTTAATACCGTACCTCTCATCTGCTCGAGTTTCCCTCCAATCTTGGCTCCCGGTTGTATCAAGGTCGGGAGGGTGATATCAGGATGTTCTCTCTCTCTGTCTCTGCCCTCCAGCCATCTCTCTTTCTCTGCCACTCTCGTTCTCGCGCACTCTCTCTCTCTCCGTTATCATCTCGGGTCTCTGGGATTAGAGTGCTGTCTCGTCTCACCCTCTCTCTCCTATCCGATGTTATCATTCTCCGCCCTGATATTGGGCCATGTCGTGATATGAGGGAAGGATAGGGGATACTAATATGAGACGGAGGGGATAGAAGATTGGAGAAGAGGTGGTGGTGGAGGTCCTGCCAATGACTCACAACACACGAGTGATGCTAAGTAGCCAGGGGGGGGGGGATGAGTAAGCGACGAGGAGAGATGGAGTAGAGAGGGATCAATCGATATTGGGGATCATGAGAATGACGTCAGTCTGATGAGGAAGAAGCGTGCGAGAATTAACGAGATTGTTTTCACTGATTGCGACTGAGGGGGTTGTTGGTGGAGAGATGAATAATGCAAGAGTGTAACAGTATACGGAGAGAGTAGCCAGAGCAGTGGTCGATGGAGGAATTGGAGATGAACTAGTGATGGAATCCAGATGGGAAGAAGGAGGAAGGGAGAGAGTGGTGAGAGAGAGGGGCAGTGGATATCTCATCCAAATCACCCATTTGGAATTCGGAATTTTCCTTCGATTCTATTTGTATTTGCGTTTTTCTCGTTCCGATAAGGAGTTAATCTTTGATAACCTGCAAAAATACTGGTTGTTTTCATCCACACGTTCTCTGTTAGTGAGTGAGAGAACCGAGGGGGAAGAGGAGTGTCGGGTTTCTGCCCCGGTGGTTATAGGTGAAAGCGCCAGAGAATTTTGTGCGAAATCCGAGCTGTGCTTTCGCGGGGCAGAAGAGGGTTTTATTCTATCTTTTTTGCCTGAGGGGGATTGACCCAATCTCTCTCTTGAATGTGTCGTATGTCTCTCATGAAATGTCACCCTCTCAGCATCAATCAGTCCGTCTGTCCCCCTCCCTCTCTCTTTATTCTCTCTCCTTCCCTTCTTCTCCTTCTCTTCTTTTTTCCTCGATCGCCCCCTCTGACACTGCTTGTTATGAAATTACACCACGCACTGAAGGAGGAGGAGGGAGGGAAGAGGGATGGGATGTGTTCGGGAGAGGGATCAACATATGCTATTAATTGAGAGAACTGAAGAGTTATGAGGGGTATGGGTCAATGGAATTTTACCATCCACTAGTGATATTTTTTAGTTTTCGGCTATCTCGATTATGCACACTACCGTGTCTGTCTAGCGGGGAGATAGTGTGCAGAATAGAGAGAGCAATGAGTGTGCGAGAGTGCGTCCCTACCCTCCATTCACACGCCATTCATGGATTAGTAACAGTCGAATTGAGACACGACAGCAGCCGAGATTGGCCTAGCTAGAAGAGAGTGAATAGTGACCCAAGTAGGGGAGGGAACTGTCAGTGACTGGGGGAGATTTTTTGTGTCGGTCTCCCCTACCCTCTGCTTCCTAATACTCACGCTCGAGGGAGCTTTTTGAGAAGGGGAACAGGTGGGAGGAAGAGAGGAGAGAGAGGGGGGGGGGGGGGAGACAAGGGTAGACAGAAGCTGGTATGGAGGGAGTATAAGCCAGAGGGTCAATAGGCATGGTGATAAGCGATGAGGGAAGAAGTGTAGCAGTGTCTGTGACCTACCAAAGGAGAGGGAGGGAGAGTAGTATCAGGAAGTCGCCCCTACTCACTCTCTACTGTCCTCTATGAGTTGTCACATACTACAGGTATGTTCAGATTCCGAGTTAGTAGATAGATGAACTAGGGACATTGGTGCATCTGTGAATATATTTTGCATGAGAAGCTGACGCCAAATTAGTGTTCCATCGTTTAACTAGTTTACCCTCAGGGCCCTAATCGCCCCCACTCCCTTGTATTTGAGTGGGCGTTTATATTACCCCCAGAGTGTGTCACTCCTTCCTTCCTCCTCGGAATTGCTGCGCGCTTCTTGTTTAGTACTCGGCGGCACTGTTTTGATGCCTAGAGAGTAACCGCAACCCATCCATTGGCCCATTTGCTTGATTAGCTGGTAAGGTCATTGTGATGGAAGGGAGGGAGGGGGGGGGGGCGAGGGTGTGGATTCAGTTGGGGAGTGCTCTCGAGATCGCTGCAATTAGAGAGTTGTTCATATTCAATCAATCAAACCAACAAAAATCATTTTTACCATCTTGTTTTGAGAATCGGGATGAAGTTTTGATATAATATCCTGTCATGCCCTGTGCGTTTCATCTGTGCTTTTCCTTGCATGACGAGCGCATTTCTGTGAACGTTTTCACCCCCTCTCTCCCTCTCCATTTCCAATCTCTGTGATGTATCGGGGGGAGCCACACGTATTTCTGTGAAAGGAGAAGGGAGAGGAGAGGAGGAGAGATGGAGAAAGAAGGAGCTTTTGACGGGGATGGAATGATGATGTGTTGGATGGAAGGATGGAGAAGGGAGAGGGAGAGGAGGGGATGGAAGCACCATATTGGGATAGACGATCGATGAATGCTATGAGATGATTGTCGAGAGGGGATTGAATATGTGGAGATGAGATGTCAGGGATCGATCGATTTATTGTTTGGATACCGTAGCCTACCGTAATCCCCTCGTTCCTTTCAGGAGCAGCTGTCTCGGTGGGAGAAGTCGGAGATGAACATGGAGCCGCCCCATCGAACCAGAGGACCCAATGTCACGTTTATGGTGGGTGAACGAGAGATTATCGGGAGCTGAATGAACTAGGGACATTGGTGCTACAGAAATTGGATTTGAGAGGAAAGATCCATGGAAATTAATGCCTCGGCAGTCGCAGCAGCAATTACTAATTATAGAGATAGTTGTAATGCTAGAGTGATAGTAGTTTATTGAAAAGAATATATTGGTTGCTTAAGGATGACGACATATTCCTGTCCGCGTGCATGTTTGGCGACGAGGACGAAGTGGACGTGAGTTGTTTATTTGGAGTATTTTTAAAATGTTTTTGCGACCCTAATGTCACTATCATTGAATATCATTCAATCCTTTAATAATAATGAGATAGTGAAACTGCACTCAACCTTGCGATCTGATAGAATGAGGCTTGTCTGTATTTCTAAAATATATCTGATTATCAGTTTTCCAAAAAAATCACCATACTATTGAAACTTGTTCGGCCATGTGTTGATTATATGGCTGTGAAACTGTATTACACCGAGTGATCAATTGAATATGATTGGCCTTATTTCTGAAAAAAAATCCTTTTTTCCACGCCTTCTCGATGCATTGAATATGAATATTCGATCTTTCATTTATCAATAGGCGGTGAAACCTTATTTTCATTGGTGCTTAAACAAAGGAAAGTGACTTGTTGCAGGAGTTGCTGGCGAAGGGCGCAGATATCAACACGGGGACGGTAGATGGACTCACTGCACTGCATCAGGTGAGGGAAATATGATATATTTAAATAGTGTTCAATAATTCCTATATTTTAGTTTTATTTTTCCCACTGTAATCAAAGTGATCATTGTACCCAATATTTTGTAGTCCACTAGAGTTACCAGTGACGCCCGAATCGGTCGGGTGGGGAAGGGTTAGATGATTGCATTCCTGCAACATACAAAAATCGTTTTGGCATATTTATTTATAGAATGCGCCCTCATAAGTTATTGTATAGTCCCAATTAGCCTTCCTCTTGTTCTCTCATTAAATCTCGAATGAGTCGGGTTGAGTCAACGGTGGGAGTGATTGGCGTGGGGCGGGGTGCTTCAAGTAGCGCGTCGCGATCAGTTTGCTCACGTTTTGTGCTCTCTGAGAACAATCAGGAGAGACAAGGAGAGGGTGAGTGTAAAGAGGCGAGGGGTTGTTGGAGGGATAAGGAAATCAACTCGCAACACACTTTTTTTGCCCGCGCTTCTTCCCATTTTTTGCCAATGCCCTTCTCCTGTTTGGCAGTTACTGAGTGAGTGGATATCGGGATGGGAGAGAGATGAGAAAAACAACACTTGAGCCCCCGCGGATTGGGTGCAAGTACGATCAAACACGGTGATGAGAAGTGAGATGAGGGCTGGAAGTTGAGAGGGATACGGTAGAATAGTGGTTGATTGATTTCAGTCGGTGATCGACTCGAAGCCGGAGATGGTGCGATTCCTGTGCGAGAAGGGCGCCAATGTGAACTCGCAGGTGAGAGGCAGATACCGTAACCATCTTAGGACTTACTATTTAATTTTTGAATGAATGACATCCATTCGGAATTGCCTATGCCAGCTCGTAGAACAGTAGTAACACCACTGAAACATGAATTTGGTATGTTTAATTGACACTGGGGCAATTCTCAGCATGTGGTTATTTTTCTTTCTCCATAGGATACCGACACGATATTATTCATTATACCCATTAGAGAAATCATAGCACCTCGAAAGCATGAATTGATGCAATCGTTTTTTTTAAAATCTAACATTTTATTTCTTTGAAAGGAAAGCCAAATTATAATTGTTACTGACACCGCTAAAAGATGAATCAATAATTGGCGAGGAAGAATCCTCCTCGATCTCAGCCCTGTATATTGATTAATTTCACATCCAAACGACGATCCACACATTGACGATGTCAACAAATAGCATCAGTAGTGAAACTTGAATTATTTGGCTTCTCTTGACAAGCAAATAATTCCTTCCATTTATTTTTTCCCCATAATCAATACTCCATGCTATTTCGTAGATTATTAGTGTCACCAGCGAAGCACTAATCCGACGGATCTATTCTATAGCAGACTGTAGTGTTGCCTAATTGAGTAGTAGCTCTCTCTATTTTGCACACTCTCTAATTTCTCTGATTGGCGAGATAGTGTGCCGAATAGAGAGAGTGCTATTCAACATTAGTAGACTGACCCTCTCCCTCCTCCTACCGTAACCCTCCCTCCTCATCCTTTTGCCACTCAGGACAACGAGGGCTGGACTCCTCTCCATGCTGCAGCTTGCTGTGGGAATGTGGCCATCGTGCAGTTGCTGGTGGAGTCGGGAGCCGATCTGAGGGCCATCAATTGTGATAAGGAACTGGCCGTCGATCTGGCTGAGAATGACGAGTGCAGGTACGGTAGGGGAGGGAGGGAGTACTGTAGAAGGTGGAGATAAGCTATGATTGTTTAGAAATGGAACCCGCATCACGATCAATCAGATCCGCAAAGTCATGTAATCTAGTAGGGGTGATACGGGAGAGTGCCGGGTGGTGGAGAGGTACAAATGGAATTGACAAAATCGTAAGATACATCGTAAGATACAAGATAATCGTAAGGGGTTGTTTTTGAAAAGAGGTGACGACTACACATTAAATTATTATGTTGTCCAATTGGATATAAACGTGGTGATACGGGAATGTGACGGGTGACTACTTTTGAAAAAATATATTGATGCTTCCTAATTGGACCCTTGTCAATTGCAGAGACTACCTCGAGGGGGAGTACGCGGCACGAGGGATCGATCTGGAGGAGGCGAGGGAGGCAGAGTTGTCCACCATGATGAGAGATGTCAGGGAATGGACACGCAATGGAGCCGTCAAGTGAGACATTCTCTTTTTTAATATTTGTTTCTCACCTGATTGTCACGATGATCGTACTAGCTTGCAATGGATCGATCAAATGTTGGTTGTGAGACGCGGAAGTGATGGGTAATTTGGTAATGCACCAAGCGTAGGCGGAAAATTATACGAAATATTTTTACGTGGAGGTTACGTTGTAGATGTGGATTAGTGGAGATATAAACTCACGCAAAGGCTATTTACCCTTTTCCTAAAATTTTAAAACTGTAATCTTGGCATTTTGAGTGAGAAGCCGCACCCGAAGACGGGCGCGACTGCACTGCACGTGGCCGCTGCCAAGGGATACACGCAGGTACGGCAGGAGAGGAGGAGTATTGATTGAATGGGATTAACTGCTTATTTTCAATAAATAAATGCTGGGTACAACAGGAGAAGAAAAGTAGATCCAATATATGCGAGGTTACGGCAGAAGGGTAGGGTATCTATCGAATCTGAAGGAGGGTTACGGTAGTTTTAACCAATCAATAATGTTCTCCAGATCGTTGATATGCTGATCGCCGCAGGTGCCGATGTGAATGCGCTCGATTATGTGAGTTCTAATTATATATATATTTTTACAAAAAAATGCGATGAACTCACTATTACCATCTGTGATTTGACCATTAGAAGAAATATTCGCAGTCCCCAAAATCGCCTGGTGCACATACAGTTGCGTTGTATCCTATTGTCATCTCCACCCCTATGAAAATATTTTAAGGAGGCGAAATAACTCGAATTAACATAGTGCTTTTTGTTCTTCGAATTTTAACTCTGTCCAATCTCTTGATGTCCCTCCCTTCAGGATGGTTGGACTCCCCTGCACGCAGCCGCCCACTGGGGGGAGAAGAACTGCCAGGCTGTGTGTGCCTCCCTCCTCAAGGCCGGAGGAGACATAGATGCTACCACTCTCGCTGTGGGTCTTTGATCTTCGTTGTAGGGATGCCATTTCGACTCTCCATTTTGCACACTACTCTGTATGACGGACCGGAGGGAGAGTGTTCGAAATGACTTTTAATTCTCCCCTGGGAACTGATTTTGGTGAAAGATGTCTATTGCCTTTGTAGTGTGCTTAATAATTTTGTGGTGCTGAAAACTTGAATGATGATCTTTGATCTCTCCCTCCTCAGGGTCAGAATGTGATCGGAGTGACGACGGATAGAGATATCCTCGAGTATCTAGAGATTGAGAAGACGAAGAGAGATGAGAGGAAGGAGAAGGAGAGGGCCAAGAAGGAGACATCGGTGAGTGAGGGAAGGGAGTAGTGATTGTGATGCCCTGGGTCGAATCTCTCCATTCAGCACATTATTTTTTATATTTCATTCACTGACGAGAGAGTGTGCAGAGTGGAGAGCGCACTAATCGATTCGCCAACAATTGTGGGGATTACTGTATAAAAAAAGAGAACTCGGGGAATAATTAGTTACTGTCGCCCTCTAGTACCAATGAACAGAGCGAGAAACAGGGAAGTGAAGGGTATGCAAACCGGAGACGTGTGAGGATAGGATAAGAATATTATCCTAAGGACTAGCGTTTAGATGAATATGTTAACGGTGAGTGTGAAACCGGAATTGATTAATATTTCAAAAGATTGTTTTGATTTTATGGTAGACCAGATCATGGAATTATTGTTTTAGATTATTTGGCTATGGTAATGTACAGAATATGGTACCAGTAAATAACGGGCTTGCATATGAGCTGCTTGGAGAAACATGGGGATTATTGAAGAAACGCCGGGCGAACCATTGTTTTGAACATTCTATTGGCGGTTATGAGTTGAGCGTGAAACTGGGAAGTAACTGTCATCTTTTTTATGTCATTTTCGCAGGTGCTCTCGGAGAAGAACGGTCGCATCGGGTCGGGCAGCAGTTTGGCTGCAGCAGCAGCAGCGCCCGCGCTACCGGTGACGCCGTCGGCATCGTTATCGTCGATCACCACGACGGCACGCGAAGCCAGTCATGTTCACGCCCTCTCCTCGGAACAGAAGCACGCGCTCACGGTGGCTGATGAGAGGAGTGAGAATGAGGTGAGGGGGAGAGAAGGGCTTCAAATTTTAATTTACCTAGCTCTTCGTGAATCTAAAAATTGGGATATTTGGTAGGATTTGATGTGTTTCAATTTGGAGACAAGAACAGTGGTGATGGGAAATTTGTGATTGGTGATGGAACGATGGAAAAAATAAACGAACGATACGCATTAGTATGTGGACGATTCATAGCGACACTGCTTGCAGACCCTCCATCCGGCCAAGGTGCCCCGACTCGGCTCGCTCGGAGCATCCTCCTCTGCTGAAGAAAGGTGGGGGTTTAATTTTTTTCCCTTTGTGGATGCAATCTTTTGATTGCATCCATTGCATATTAGATATGAAATGGTATGGCTGAAACACGAAACTCGTCGTGTTGAAAAATAAAGTTCATTTTTTCTAGGCCGTCGATGCCCTCTAGGACGCAGCCTTCAGCTGCAGCCAGCGAGGAGGAGGAGAGCGGCAGCAGGATGAACACTTCCGGTATTATTTATTTTTAAATTTAATTAAATCTTTTAAATAATATTCAGTTCTCAGCTGAAATTTTTGGTCGTTTAGAGTTTCACTGGATGTACTACAGTTTTGTATCAACTACTCTTCAATTCATCATAGTGAGGCTGTTCTCAACAAATTCATTTCAGTAACGCGTTCTCTCGGTCATTCATCGCCGGATCGGGAGTCTTCTTCCTCCTCATCGATCACTCCCTCTGAGAGATCATCCTCCACCGCCTCCACTAGAAATGTGAGTGGGCGCCCGGTGATCGGTGGTTTCGATTGGTTGATATTGTTGACTATATGCTAGAAGTGCAATCTCTTCTCATTTATTCGTTCTCAAAGCCCATAATAATAACTGCTTTCTTTGGTACAAAAATATGGTTATTTGTATTCTTCCTCGCATCTCTATAATACGGTATTGAGTGGGAGGGTGCGGGACCAAGTGGCCTTCCCTCCCATAGCGAGGACGTTACTCATATCCGTAAGGGGCGAGCGGGCGCGTGAATCACGGTACAGCTGGGGGAATTTCATGAATTCCATCGTTCACCCTCTCTTTCTCTCGCTTCACCTAAGATTGATTCCTTGAGAGATTCGAGCGCTGTAGTGTTGATGGATTAAATACTGCTCTCTCCATTCTGCACGTCTTGCCGGTTAGAGAGGGAGAGTGTGCTGAATTATGAGAGAGCCGATACCGAAACGACATTCCTAGCGCACAGTAGTCGTTGCGAAATTGTTCCAGGCGGGTTGTGGTTGCGTAGGTTCCGTATACCCTCTGTTGCTCCCCACCCGCAGTGCGACAGAGGCAGTTTTTTTCCAAACCATAATTTGTCAGGACGTGCCCTCGGCCACAGTAGTGGAGACGCCGCTCGCAGCAGCTGCAGCCCCTGCAGCCGTCCCCCAGACTCCGTCCCCTTCAACTGCACCTGCTGCAGCCCCAGCCACGCCCACCACCGTCCAGTTTACCGTACCCCTGAGGTGAGGGCATACTGCAGCGATGAGTTTATCGAAAAATATTTTGACATAATTTAAAAATTATTCGGTGGTAACGTGTTTCTATTCCAAATATAAATGTAGGGTTAGTGCATAAACTAACCAGAAATGGGTTTCTTACTGGCAACTTAAAAATGAATTTATTTATTAAGTCTCTATCTCTGATCTTTGATCTTTGTCCAGATCGTGGACTCGCCCTGCTCCTCTCTCCTCCACTTCATCCACTCGATCCTCCTCTACCAGCACCAGTTCCGCCCCTCTCACACCGTAAGCAATTCATCTTTGATCTCTGATCATATCTTTTCAGAGTTCATGCAAATTGTTGATGTCTCTATGTAAAACAGACTCATTTTATTGTCTCTAATTTGACTAGTATTCTCATCGTTTCTCAGTTTTGTTCTCTCGTCCTCTCAGTTACTCATTCTCTCCTCTCTCTCTCTAGGGGTGCTGCATCGACCTCTGCAGCAGCTGCAGCGGCAACCTCGGCTTCGATGGCCTCTTCTCCCCTCACCGTCAAGCCACCGTAAGTTCCTCCTCCTTCCCTTCCCCATCTAACCGCCCCATGACAATTCCCCTTTCCCTATCTGTCCTTATGTTGCCAGTCTCATCTCCATCGTTCGTTTCGTTCAATTCCAGTCCGCACCCTCGATTCTCTGTTCTAATCCTAGTGCAATTGTCGTCTGGGGATGTCAGGATGAGTGCACGAACAGTGTGCAAAATGGAGAGGCGAATTGACCATTCTGACATCCGTAGTGTCGTATCTCCGTCTGTCTCTCAGTTGCCCTCCATATCTCGCAACCAGTGGTGTATCATTTCAAAACTCTACAGGACTTAAAAAAAATATTTTTAAAAAAATGAGTTGTAAGAAAGATCCACCCCATGGCAAGCACTCACTCGTCCCTCTCCGTCCCTCTCTCTTTCAGTCATTCTCCCGCCCCTCCTCCTCCTCCTCGTTCCACGTCTGCCTCTTCCTCCACGATGGGAGTGCCCGTCGTCTCCTCGTCTTCCTCTCCTCGCTCTCCCGCCCTCCCCTGGCAGACGGCGTTGACGTCGTCCCCCTCTCAGAGGGCGGCCTCAGTCGTCGTCCCATCGCGGACGTCGGCCTTCCGACCCCTGGCCGGCGCCGTCTCATCGACGTCGACGCCATCTCCCAATGGAGGATTCATCCGTCGACCTGCTCCCGGTCCCCTTCCGCCCCATATAATGAGGTACTGTGGAGTAGTCTGCTCTCTCCATTATGCACACTATCTCGCTGGTCAGACAAAGCGAGGTAGTGGGCAAAATGGAGAGAGTCTCATGTGATCAGAGCACGCCTCGTTATGTTAACTGTCCCATGTCAGTCTGTCCCTGCTAGTCCCCCTCGTGTCTTCTTTAGTTGTCAATCAGGGCAACACCGGTGTACGGTAGTCGTGGTAGACCACCTATCCCTCTATTTCCCTGCATGCCCCTACCGTATGCCAATCGGAGGGCCAATCGATAATCAGATCGCGTTAAGACCCTGGCAGTCGGCTACGGTAGCGTCGCAAGAATCGGAGTCGGAGAGACGGCAGACGGCCAGGATGCAGAGAGCACACCGGAGAAGCACCCAGGGAGTCACCAAGGTACGGTTGGGGTCAGGATCTGGGTTACGGTAGTCTAATTATCGATCTACTTCAGGAGCAACTCGAAGAGGCCTCTCGGTTGGCTGCAGAGGAATCGGCCAGGAGACGAACCAGCCAGGCATCGGTGAGATTATCGATTGATTGATGAGAAAGGGGCGGAGCCGTGTCGATTTTCATCTCTCTTTAATCTGCACAGTGTATCGTGTCCCTGTCGGGAGAGGGAGTGTGCAGAATAGAGAGAGCAAAATTCGAAACTATATCCCTAACGTGCGGCAATAGCGTCGGCGTTCTGCAATCAAATAGTTTCCGACATGACGGATGACCACTAAGTCTATTTTATGGGAATTGGATGAGAGCGGCGTGCTTTGCCTCTCGCCATTCGTTCCATTCCCCCTTCATTCCCTCCCCTCCTTCCTCATTTCCCACTCGGCATTTCGAAGTTTCGAAGTGTGAAATCGAGTTGTGGAGAGTCTAGATGAATCCATCAGTTCGTTCTCTTATTTTGTCATGTTCGTCTTAATTGTATTAATTACTCTAATTAATATTTTAAATTTGGAGGCCTCTTCCGGATCGTCGATCCCCTCTGGCCCGTGTCGACTCGCCTCGGAGGAGAAGGATTCGTCGGCTGAGAGGTGAGAATATGGAAGAGACTAGATGAGTCCGTGTTGCACCATCCAGTTAAAAATATCTAAGTAGTAACGTGAAAATGGTGCGTCGCGGTTGTTTTCGTCGATAAACATATAATTTGGCAACTAGGTGGTTGAGTGCTGCATCAATAACTGAAAATATAGAATTGGCGCTCGATGTAATGACTGATGCTTCGATCTCGGTCAAAACAAATAATTTAAAAATGTTAGCTCATTTTTACGGGATTGAGTCAGGAAAAAACCTGGTGGTTGTGTGCTACGCAACCAAATGATAATGTAGAGTTCGAACGAAGCATTGGGAATTTCTAACCACAAATAAATCCACTATGAATTGTTTCTAAATCCAGGTGGTTGTTGCTCAACTCAGTCAAATCTCCGTGTTTTCACACGAAATTTATTCGGCTACTTTGCATTTCTCATTTAATTTTAGTCTGGATATAATTGCAGATCCTTCTTCGGCTCCACGCCGCTCTCTGCCCCGCGAATCTCTGCTGAAGTGCGATTGGCAGAGAGGAGGGAGAGCAGTGAGAGGTACGGTAGATAGAGAGAAGGAGAAGAAGGGTACGGTATACTATCGAGGACTGACAAGTAAGACTACAATGGTAGCCGCATAAAATTGCTAGAGGGACAAGGCGGATAGGAGCTGCAGAATTCTGTTAACATTTAAAATGTGCAAGACCGAGTAATATACGGTACATTCTTGAGCTCTTTAAATATAGCATAACATGTGAGAATCCCCGAGATAGAACAGTTACACGGGGTATTGTTTGAGCAAGCTGACAGTTTCCACTTGAAACAGTAGAGATCCCCCCACGCAGAAGAGGAAGGAAGGAGGGAGAGATGGGAGAGGGAATGCGGATGGATAGAGAGAAGGAGACAGGGGGATATCTTCAAAGACAAGATGACGTGTGAAATGAGAATATACACGAGAAATGTGATACTGTTGATCAATTACGTCGATCTAGCGAATTCCATGAGAGAGGGAGCTTCTCATTAGAACAACTTGCTTCTCTATCCACGTTTCTTACTGTGACATCGCACAGGAGAAATCCGTGCTTGCGGATATCGTACCAGTCTAATACCGTACTCCTCTGCAGGTACTCTGACTCGTCTCGCACGTCTCCGGCCTCGTCGGTGACGCCGTCAAGTCGCGAGGGCAGCGCCGCTCCCTCGGGAAGTCTCACCAACACCGGTGAGCGAGTCTTTTTTATACTTAGTGAAATTAATAGAGAAGAAGAAGTGCAGTGAAGCCTAGTGGGAAACACGGGGAACTGGTGCAACGCCGATATCATATGACGACTTCGTTTAACTGCGTCGAAGGTGCTGATTTGAATATAAAGCTAACAATATTCGTCAAATTATTCCCTCCGATGGTAGTATTCAAGAGCTAGTTGAATTGACCTGCTGTGGAGTTTGTGCTAGAAACACTCCGGTTTGCACTGCTGTTTGATGCTGGTTCAATGAAAATCTAACGTTTTTATTAATCTCATACCCCTGATATTCTGAAGAAATGAAAATTGGTAGAAAACCCGGTGAAGTGGCGCCTCGACCTTTTGTTATTAGAAACAGTTCGCTTCTCGATTTGAAAAACGAGCTTTGTTTCCTTAAAAAATGAAGAAATCCTTTTTTTTCAAGAGTGATTCAATAGATTTAGAACCTGGTGAAGTAACGTATCGGTGTGTTCATATTATACACACTAGGCCTTGCCAGACCTCATCTAATTCCCTCCCCCCTCAGGCACTCTGTCGCTGGCTGCGGCTCCTGCGCCCTCCGCCACGCCCTCGGCAGCCAATGTGAGGAGGAAGAGCAGTCAGGTGAGAGAGAAGGGAGGGAGAGGGAGGAGGGGACTAGGCGGAGAGGGGTAGGATAAGGTGCTCATGGTCGGGTTCATTGATATGACTGACTTTTCGTGCACAAAAAAATAACGTTTCAGTTAAAAGTTAGTTATTGCTAGTTTCGTAGTGCTGTGTGATTAACATTTTGGAACTAGTTGGAAAGGGAATACGTGTTCAGGATATGAGCCGACTCGCACGGAATGATTAGTGCGAGGGATTTTCATCGTTGTGAAAAAAATGAAAAGCTTGAGTATCAAACATCCTGCTATTGTAGTAAGGTAGTAGTGTGGCATCTGTGTCTTGGTTCTGTTCTCGGTTCTCTCTATGTTGTGTGTTCCTCCTTCAGATTCTGTCTGGGATGGCTGCCCGATCGGCTCGTCGTGGCACGGGACCCGTCTCTCCCGAGGACATTGCTGCAGCTGCAGCAGCAGAGAGGGAGGAGCGGGCTGTACGCAGCGGCAACAGCAGCTTGAGTGCTGCAGCTGCATCCAGCACCGCCCCCTACCAACCGCCCAGCAGCGCCCGTCGACTGCTCGGTAGCGACGCGACGATGACGACCACCACGGCCACCGTGACACCGGTGAGTGACGGCCCGTGACTGAGACACTGGGTCAGGGAGTGTTGTCATGACGGCGTGACGCACGTAACACGGTCATAGACTATGGGAAAGAATTTCGGAATTGCTTTTCTCCATTCTGCACCCTTTTTGCCAATCGTATTGCGTGTGCAGAGTGGAGAGAGGCCAAAACCTAATCGCATTTCTAGCGTAGATTAGACAGTGACGTGTGGATAGAACTGTGCTGGTCCTTGGTTGTGTGATATGACGGTGTAATCTTGGTTTTCATTCTTTCGTTGGTGTCATGGGTGTTATTGCAAAAGAGAGAAAGAGAGTGGGTCGGGATCAGAGTGCCCTAGGCAAAAGAGAAGAAACGAGGAAGTGGAAGGAGGGAGGGTTCACGTGAAGGATTGAGTAGCAAAAGGGACTGGGGAACAGGTGGTGGAGGGTCGAAGGGATCAGGGAGAGCCCCCTTCTTCACTCCACTCATCCCTTCCCGTCGACTCTATCCATCACAAGAAAGCAGTGGACAAACTACTACTCCTACTTGCTTGCCTCCCCCCCCCCCTGGCACTACCCCCAACAGAAGGAAGAGAGGGAGGGAGAGAGAGACTGGATAGGGAAGAAGAGATCAGGAGATGGAGGAATTTGATCGGCTGATCGAGTGGAGAGAGAGGGAGAGAGGGACAAGAAGGAGAAGGAGATGTCATCGTATTGTGGAAATAGGAGACGAGCTCGTGGAAGAATGGACACTAGTGATGCCATTTCAGATGCGCCTCTCTCCGTTTTGCACACTTGCTCATCGGTTAGACTTACGAGAGAGTGTGCAAAATGGAGAGAGCTGAAAATCGAGATAATATCCCTCGTCCCTCCCGTCCTTTAGTTGCCTGCAGGGATGGACACCCATCAAGTGTCGGATCATGAGATGTAATGGGACGTCGAGGGGGGATTGCCCCCGTCCCTACGTCAAATTGACGAGTGGATCAGCCATTCAAGTGACTGCCCTCTCCCTCACTTCGTGTGAAGGGAGGAGAGGAGGGAGGGTTGTCGGAATGAAGAATCCGTCTCCTCTATCTGCACGCTCTCTCGTCTGTCTAGTCGGTGAAAGAGTGTGCAGAATGGAGAGAGTACGTGGAGGGAGGAATGGGGGCAGCAGAGGCGTCCCAACAGCAGTCGTTATGCGTGTTGCTCCCGATCGACTCATCCTTCTCCTCATCCCTCTACCTCTCTACCTTCTCTCAGATCTCCTCCCTCTGGCACCTCACTCTGCTCGTCTGGCTTCTCTCTTCGCCTGAACCATCTCTCTCCTCCTTCCCTCCATGCGCATACTCTCTCATCATTAGTGGAGAGGAGCAACGACGTCGGAATTGTTGTTTCCCAATCGTTCTGATCTCTTTTCTTCCCCCCCCCCCCATCCATCGTTCCCCCCCCCCCCCATCTCTCCCCTCTCCTCGCCCCCTCTTTCCGGAGTTCAGTGGAGAGAGAGGAAGAGGGGCAGCCATTAGTCTAGTCGTCACAACCAACACTCTCCCCCGTTCTATCCCCCTGCCCTTTCATCCCGATAGTACCCACCACTCGACGAATGCAGAGGAGAATGAGTGAGCCATTCTGCTAGTGGAAGCCGCCTCCCATCCCATCATCGCCTCCAGAGTGAGGAACGACAGTCGATCTTGCGCCTTCCTGATCCTTCCGGGTCCATTGTGGAATGAGTACGGTCATGTCCTCCCATCGGAGTAGCAATCAGTACATCCGCCGGGCGCCCGCCTCCTACCTCCGCGCCCACCCTTCCACCTGGAAGGAGGGCCCCTCATCCGCCCCACGCCTCTCGCGCGTGACCGCCGCGCCGTCCTCACTAGCCGCGTATAGAGAGCGGAGCGCGTCGAGGAGCTATGAGAGGGAGGCGAGCAGGGAGAGGAGGGACGACGTGGTGACGATGAGGGAGAGGACCCCCTATAGTAGTGTGTATGCTGGAGGAAGATCACCCAGGGATAGGAGTTGGGACCCCAGAGGATCAAGGAGTCCCCTCGAAGGAAGGGCATTCGTGTTCCCACGTCAGGCATCGGAAGGAGGAGGAAGAGGATATGGAGTGAGATTGGAGGTGGAGAAGGAGAGAAATGGAGGAGGGGGGTTGAAGAGACAGGAGAAGGTGGAGATGACCCCCGCCTCTCCTGCCCTTGTCAAGATGAGGGAGATGATTGCGAGTCTGTCGATGGAGGGAGAAGATGAGGAGGAGGAAGGAGAGTATGAGAGTGAGGATGAGGAGGAAGAGGAGGTGAGCATCTCAGTGCCCATTCTGGCCCCCGTGCCCAAGAAGAGACTTTCCGAACCAGCCATTGTTCCCATGACTGTGGAGAGTGAGGAGGATGAGGACTGGGAGGAGGAAGAAGAAGAAGAAGAAGAGGAGGAAGAGGAAGAGCCAGTTATTCCGGTACTGAAGTCAGTGCCGGCCGTTGTCCCTACCCCAGTCCGGATGATACCCAAAATAGCGCCTGTGGTACCGCCGAAGCCAAGTCTCCCGCTGGCTCCGCCTGAACCAGAGGAGGAAGATGAAGAGGATGATGATAGTGAGGAGGAACAGTCGATCTCGTTGAATCTCCCATTGTGGAATCAGACGATGACGATCCATGCGTCCAGTTCACTCCCTTGTAAGCTGGTGGAGATGGATGAAGAGGAGGATGAAGAAGATGAAGAGGATGAAGATGAGGAGGATGAGGATGAGAGAGATAGGGGAGTGGCATTCGAGTTGGAATCAGAAGACGAGGAGGAAGAGGAAGAAGAAGAAGAGATAATGCCATCGGGTAGTAAGTCTCTGAGTGAGGTTCTGTTCGGAGTGGATCCAGCTGATAGGAGGGTTCTGTTGAGACTGCTGGAGGGAGAGACGAGTCTGATCACCAAGGAGCAAGTGGCAGAGATACGGAGGGAATTGGAGAAGGCTGGATTGGTGATTGATGAGGAGGAGGAGGAGGAAGAGATGTCCCCGGAACTGGTTGTGTACAATATGAAACCAGTCGTGATACTGAATGAGGAGAGTGAGGAGGAGGAAGAAGATGAGGAGTGGGAAGAGGACGAGGAGGATGATGCTCCCTCTACGTCTGGAGTTTGTGAGGATGAGGATGAAGAGGAGTGGGAGGAGGGGGAAGGAGACGAGGAGTTGATGGAGTATGGAGAGGAGTGGTGCAAGGACGGGGTAGGTCTGGGGATGGCTAGAGTTGATGGGATTCAATGGCTAAGAGATGGGTAGTTGTGGCTTGCCGGTGAAACGGGAAAACGGTGTTCTTACGAGTGGTGTAATTTTTTCTTTTAAATATTTTATACATGCGAATCCACGTGAAATCACGTAGTCAAGATATTGGACGGATATGAATTGGGTGTGAAACGAGAATGGACGGTGTTCTAATCTTTTGTTCAGTTTCAGTCATCGACGGGAGGTGCTCCTCTGGCCGGAGTGGGACGGAGTCCGTCCATCGGAGGATCAACGACCACGGCTAATAGAGATGGTGAGGGAGGGGGGATGAATGTCAGAAGTACGGTAGAAATACGGTAGTTAAATTTCGGATCTGTAAAAAAATCCCGATTCGTGTTCAGATCGGAGAGTTAGTGCCAAATGAAGTGTGTTATGCCTATGCTTGACCTGACTCGTATTATTTATTCTGATAATGCGATTTTAAAGAATGCTGAAATATCGTGATATTTGTTTATTGTTTAAATTATTCTGATTGTGGTCTTGCAGTCTCTAAAAATATCTGAATTGGATGAAATAGTGCTCGATTATTGAAGACTATATTTCTCTTGGCAGGCCTGTCGACATCGGTGAGCAGAGTGGCTCCAAGAGTGGCGAGTAGTGCAGTGACGAGTGGAGGAACGAGTGAGAGGAGTAGTGGACAGGTGAGGAGGAAAGGGGGAGAGGAGAGGAGAGAGGGAGAAGGGAAGGTTGAGGCTGCAGAGGCAAGTGAAGAGGGAAGGGAGTTCTCAAGCATCAGTTCTCTCGAGCAACAAATTGCGTTGAAAAAAATATAACATCGAGTAGAAAAAACTGAAAATTTTTAATTATTATTTGACAGCTCGGAAAAAATGACTGGAGAATTTGTGTTGCGAAAGCAGTTGAAAAATAAAGTGCGTTCTAAGTGTAATATGTAGAGGCAATGAGAGGGAAAGCGACAATAATCAGAGTGGTGGTGGTTTATCGCAGCAGGCTTGATAGATAAGATATAGAGTTGGATCAGTATAATGTTCTATTGGTTTGACATAGTTCAATTATCCATATGGCATAAGTGGAATAAAAATACGTATCATTATCTGTGATGGATGACTGATCTCCGTCCATTGCAGTTCGCTGCCCCCACCATCTCCTCTACTGCGGCTGCCAATGTCAACTACCGATTACTGTATGAGAAGGAGCGAACGGAGAATGAGAAGTTGAGAAGGGAATTGGAGAGAAGTGCAGGACCTCCCCCCAGCGAGGTATGGAGGAGAAGGGATGATGGGAAGGAGTTCATGACTGATGATTATATCTTCATTCTGTGTGAAATAGTTGGGGTGTGCAAAATGGAGAAAAATAGTATTCGAAACATAGATGATAGGGTGGGGGGGGACTGGGGTTGCAGGCACATTTGATAATCATCAGGTGTTTCGACTGTTAATTGTAGATTTTTGGTCGCTTTATCATAATTCTAAATTTTCTGAGATTATAATTTCCAATGTATTGGTTGCAGATGAATGGTTCGTCGTCTGGTCTTTCATCGGCCCGTCGACTTCCATCCCGACTCACGTCCAGTCAATCTGCTGTTGGAGGTGAGAAGAGGGAGAGGAAAGGGAAAGATGAGGGATGAGAGATGAGAGATGGGAGGAGATGAGAAAAGGCCTCTCAAAACAGATGTGCTCTTCTTTCAACTGTAGTGGTAGTCAATTCGAATTTTTATGGGTGTTGTTTGAGGTTACGAAAAGAGGAACAATTGATTCGAGTCTCAATTGAGAAAATAAAGGAGATGGTTTATAACTGGAACCTCGCAGGTCTCTCCAAATCACCTTCTGGCGGATCGATGGAGGACGCTGAGAGACGAACGCTAGAGAGGAGAATCACCGAGTTGGAACTGGAGTTGAAGGTACGATAGATTATTGATTAATTGTGGAATGACCTCGCTGGATTAATGTAGTCTGGATACGGTAGTTACCGTGTTGTCCATGCACAGGAAGTGCGTCAACTGCATCGTTCGAATGATAAGCTCAAGCGTGAGAATGAAGCGCTGGTTAGAGTGCTGGCAAAGCTGGCCAGACCCGACTCACGGTAGGCGCCAACACGCATCCTCCCCCAGTTTGCGCGATTGCGGTGTGTTCATCCAAATAACCCATTTTTCTCTTGAATCCAACTAGTCCAGTCTGCATGTTGCGTGTTGGCGCGCTCCCGGTGTCTCATCTGGCGTTCCCGGTGAAAGAGTAACTACCGAACCTGCCGCCATACAGTATACAACGTGTGGAGTCTAATTCGAGAATGGATCATAAACTGACTTATTTCAGTCTCTCGGGCAATTGAAGATGGAGAATCAGCGACTGAAGGAGGAGAATGGCGCTCTCGTGAGAGTAATATCCAAGATGACCATCTAGATCCATCCCTCCCCTCCCTTCCCGTCCCCCTTCCTGACTACCGTATAACCCTATTACCGTACTCCCTCAGATCGTTTTATACAATGGTTGTTTCCTAGCCTTTATTTGTAATGAATATTCGTCGCCTTTGCAAATCTACCTTCTTTTCATAATCCGGGATCTTTCTTCGTTACTTCTTTTTACTTTATTTTCTTGCTCCGCAAATGTGCCTTACTCATACTCAATTTACAATCAAATAATATATTTGGTAATACAATAGCTTCTCTGTTCCCTCTCCCCCTTCTAAATATATCGTGTAAACTATCGCCAAAAATGTTCACTCGATGTCACTTGCACACTGTTTGTACGCTAAACACTACAGTCCCTTCCCGTCATTCTCTTATGAGGCCGTTTGCGTAATAGTCGAACAAGGTGTTGAACAGTGATTTTTCGAAAAGTTGTGTAAATGGGTTCTCGAAGGTGCTAATCATCGTGGTATGCTTCATTTTGCACCATCTCGATCGGTTGAGCCAGGCTGCATCAGTGCTTCAAATCAAGATTTTAACGTTGCTCAGCCTCCAATGAACCAAATGTTCTGAAAATTTGAAAGGACACGTGATCGACCATGAGGAATCCAACCGTTCTTGATTTCTAATATTCTTGATTTCTCAAATATGCTGTTTCTCTTTTTGATCTACACTTTTCGAATACGAGGGCGTAGTGGAAGCCCAAAGTTGAATCTGAAGATCCGCCTCATCAGGAGGATCATTTTTCGTATAAATAGTATGTTGTTTGAAGAGGGCGAAATGTATGAAATCTATTGTTTTGTGCATTTATTTTCGTTCAGAACCGAGAAAGAGCGAAACTGTATTGAAACTCAATTCATTTTTCACTCAGAATGCTAATCGCTCGAAAGATAGTCAACAGAATATAAGATTTCACTGATTTCGCCCTCTTCAAACACCATACTATTTATTCGAAAAATGATCCTATTGATGAGGCGGATCTTCCGATTCAACTTTCGGCTTCCACTACGCCCTCATATTCGAAAAGTGTAGATCAAAAAGAGAAATAGCACATTTGAGAAATCAAGAACGGTTGGATTCCCCATGGTCGATCACGTGTCCTTTCAAATTTTCAGAACATTTGGTTTATTGGAAGCTGAGCAACGTTAAAATCTTGATTTGAAACACTGATGAAGCCTGGCTCAACCGATCGAGATGGTGCAAAATGAAGCATACCACGATGATTAGCACCTTCGAGAACCCATTTACACAAATTTTCGAAAAATCACTGTTCCACCTATTGCACATTTTTGTTCGACTATTACGCAAACGGCCTCTTATATTTCTCCCCCTCCTTCGAACAATATCGTTTGGCTAAACGAGTCCTTTCCCCCCTTCGATTGTACTATCAAGATTCCTACTCACGATCCACAATTCGTGCCTGTTCTTACTACTCGTTTGTAGAGAGTCGAATGTAGGCGGAGTCTGCTAGCTAAAGCTCCGCCTATCTCCCCTTACCCTCAGTCGAATTGTTGCCACCTAAAAGTCTAATAGAGATGCTATCAGCGTATAACCCGTATCCCCATCGAATATCGATCACTTTTGAATGCTTTCGTCCTTGTTTCTTCCTGATAGGGATACTGTAACATACACACAAGACACTCAGACAGAATCTATTTAGCGTAGTAGTTTTGTATCTCCCATTGGACCACAACACAGCTAGCGCTCACCGCCCGCCCGTCAGAGGTAACTGTAGCACATTGTGATTATCGATTAAAACATCGAATTTGCAGCGATTCGCAATCAGGATAAACTTTCTCCCCTTATCACTCGACAAAGACAATATGATCGATCTGAGAAATACAGAAGAGTCAACTTCTCCATAACAAAAAAGAAATGCACACACGTGGTTCCTTTTCACAAAACATTTCAACATTTCAAACATAGAGAGAGATTCAGCTCCTTTTGCCATAGCGAAACATCGCAGTCTAATCGATACACGTAACGGAGATCTGTTTGAGAGAGGGTAGATCAGTGACCTAGTTATGTCTCTCGGTTGACCTCTGGTCTCTCCCATTGGTTCATTCCCCTTCCCTCCCTTGATCTACCCTAGCTCCCTTCTCTCCCTCCTTCCTCTCAGTTGCTATCAGTCTCAGTCTAGTCTCCCGTCTTCTCTCCGCTCTTCCCTTCTCCTCCCCTCCCCAACTCCTCGTTTGGAGGGACGCCTGTATCGGATATCGGGACGCCCACTCACTTCGTCAGTTGCCCTTCCCCAGTCCCTTTCTAGTCGACTCTTCTCGATCCGCAATAGGAGTCACCCTGTCTTGGTCGCCGCTTTTGCCCTTCTTTTGGAATTGGCGATGCTGGATAGAGTAGTTGGAGCGCCATATTCAATGCGGCCACACTAGTTGGAATGACTACGATAGCGTCCTCGTAAGGGTAATCCCTTCGCGATCTAGATCCCCTCCTTCCCCACATTTTTGCCTGATCGAATAGTGCTCTCTCTATTCTGCACACTTCAGAGTGTGCTGAGTAGAGAGTGCTATTATTTGCTGCACTCGCAGCCTCTCTCGGTCATCTGTATTGGATTAGATATTCGTTTCCTCTCACTTTTTCCTTACCTTTCCTCTCAACTGGGCGTCGATCTAGCAATCGTCGGATAATGTGAGTGATATCTCTATCTCAGGTTCGTATTACATAACTATCTCATATTGCTATCTCAGGTTCGCCAGCATGACTTCTCCTCCTCATCAATCTTCATCGACTGCATCTGGCATGGAGGAATCGATGCTTCTCTCTCTGTGAGTCTAAATGGGAGCGATTATTGTTGCCGGTTCGAATAATGCTCTCTCCTATCGCACACTCACTCAATTCGTCTTTTTCTAACCGACTGGAGACTCTCTAGTAGAGTGTGCAGAATGGAGAGAGCACTTTGATCCGGTATCACTATTCTATGCGACAGAGATGTGTTGATTACAGGTACTTTCTTTACGGAAGTTCTTCTTCGTGCTCCATCGAATCCAATCCGTGAGTTAGGTGTGATCCCCTCGTCTGCCCCGATCGATTGTAGGCTCGTCTCGGCCTTCCCAGTTCATCTACAGTACTTTTCATCTACAAGCTACCGTAACGTCTTTGCCGACTGTGGACTGATAAGAGGTTTGGGGATACGCTATTGTTCCGGTTCTAGCGCTCTTTTCTACTGTACTGATCTTTGATCTTTGCAGATTCGTCGTCTTCTCGATCTATTCTGCTTAAAGTAATCCTCTATCTGACACTTCATCTGCTACCGTAGCCCATCCCTGGATCTCTTCCATTCTCTGTTCCCCTCTTCCCTCCCAAGATCGATTCTTCTTTCCGTTTCATGTTTGGCGAGCGCACTTGTTCATTGAAGCCTTGTGAGCCTCACAACTTGAAGCCGAAAGGTCGATCTGTTATCTACCGTATCCTACCGTACTCTTTGTGCTCATACTATGTATTGATTTTTTATACGATAAAGTATATCGATATCATCGTTATCGAGCATTCAATAATCGGAGTGGATAGGGAGAGAGGGGCGGGGCTTGAAAGGGGAGGAGCCAATGGAGAGGCGCGGTCAGAACGGAAAGGGCGGAGCCAAGAACTGCAAATTAATTATGATGAGTGTCCATTAATGATCTAATTAGCAACCGGTCCTGGATTGGGTGAACCGAGAATCCAAGATCTACGATCGACCAACAAGCCTGGAATCAGATCTATGCCGAGAAAAGTGGCGCTCATTGTGCGCTCCGTTATAGAAGGGCAAAATTAAGTTTTTAGTCAACCCGCACGATGCCGGCCGCAAAAAGTGGGCGGAGTCCGTGTTTCGCATAATGCGCGCCACGTTGCGCCGAAATGGCTTGAATATTGAAGAGTTTTAACCCTTCTCTATCTCGCCAATCCTTCACAAATCCTGTTGAATGATGTTTTACTTGATCTTTTGTACAACTTATGAATGTTGATGTGACGACAAATGAGATTGCAAATTATCAGGGTTTATCAACCAGGAACGGAAATGGTTTACAGATAATCAATCAGCGGATCAAAAGGCCAAACATATAAGGAAAGCTCCCTTAACAAGCCTGTATATTTTGAGTAGACCAGTCCAAGTCTAATAATAAAATTAGCCAGCTAACAAACAATGGAAATATAGGGCAGGGGGAGATCAAGGTAGGTCAAAGCACATTAAGCGGGTATAACAAGTAATGGTAATTAATGCTGCATAGTATTGTAAGTGAATACGGCTCAAAAGAGCAACCGGTGAGGGGTGAATGACAAACATTAAATTGATTCTATCGAATTGCGGCTCATACCGAAACCAGGGGAAAAGTATGATTATGAATCTAGAAATATGGGACACATCTAAGTGCTTCTGACAATCTGAGAGTAGTCTATAACGTTGTTTCTACTAATAATATCCTCTCCATCTATACATCTAGTCGAATTGTAGCTGAAATGACTCTCGATTGAATGTATCCCTCTACTCTCTCATCTCTCACCATGAACATCTCTCCATCATCCATATGCAATCCATTTCCTCCATGCTCATTCTGCATATGCGCGTAGATCTCTCCCTGAGATCTGCTCGAGTGAGCACACAGCCAGCAGAAGTGAGTCCTGCAACGAAAAGAGATTGTCGTGTGGTCATCGATACCCTATGATACAGTACCCCTATTTATATTATGGATGTCTACGCATACCCAATCGTGAGCCGTACAGAACAATCACTAGTCTTCCAGTTGTTTGTCTATGAACGCTGCAGCCCTACTCCAACTGGTATCTCATCTCTCATTTCTTCAGTCTACCTCCGACCAATACTACCGTATCCCTCCCCCTTTCTACCGTACCTGCAGATGACACACTCCATGTGATTGCATCCGACGGTCTTCTCGATCACGGCGGAACACGATGTATTCGGGCACTTGCGCACCTTCTTGTTCTTCATGTACGAAGCGAGCGAGACGTCCACGTTGTCTGCAGAGATTGCATTTAAAAAATTCGCTAATCCAATCAAATCGCTTCAACAATATCACCAGTCAGGTTAAGGAGCATTGAAACCCCGATCACTCATGTAACATTTTGAATTAATTTTTTCCTCATAAATTCCAGTGAAATCGTAGAATATACCGACTAATGTTACCAAACAGTGAAACTCGAATCACTCATAGCACAGTCACTCCGGTTCTTGATATTTTTCATTCCTTGCTACCGTACCTCTGAGTTTCTCGTATTCCTCGCAGGAGACTCCTCTGTGTGGTTCGTATCCACATGTTCCACATGTGGTTCTCTCACAGGTCTTGCATCGATGGAGGGAATCGGCCACCTTCGATCGAGGGAAGATGCCCGCACAGTCGGCAGTGCGACACGCGATCAGACGATCCCTGCAACACGCAAATCATACCGTAACCAGCTTGCTACCGTAATTCTCGTACATATACCGTACCCCAAGCTGCCGTAATCCTGCTACCGTACCTCTGTGTCTGGAGTGCATTGGTGACGATGGCCGTCACGAGAGGTCTCAGTTTGAGCTCATCGAGATGCTCGACTGATCCGACTGCTGCAGTGGCTGCAGCTCCCTCCGTCTCTCTGCCCAGCAGCAGATGCAGCAGGTCAGACACCGCCAGCTTGCGATCGCAGCCCGCACGACGGCACGTCAGAGGAAGAGTACGAGTAGACAACTCGGAATGGAGCTGAAATTAAGGTATTATAGCTACCGTGTCATCATTTAATAATCATAGAGTACGGTATCTCATGAGATTACTGTAAGCTGAGAAAGCAAACGTACACAGCACCGCACTATCCGGAGTTACTGTAAACTACAGTACCCTCTAGAGATATCGTGCCCTTCTCAATTTCTCGATCGATAAGGAGAGTATACCTGATGGTAGATGCACTGGGTGCAGTAGATGTGTCCGCATGCCTCCAATCGATAGAAGTCGATGGAGGGACGACAGCTGCAGATGGGACACACGAGGGCAGAAGTGAGAGGAGAAAGGGAGGGATCCTGGGAGAGGAAAAATCAAATCGAATCTTACTCATTGCATCATCATGAGGATATTTCAGATTTCCCAAATCTCCATTTTGCACACTCGCTTGTCAGTCAAACGAGTGTGCAGAATGGAGAGGGCTGAACGATGTATTGGAATCCCTAATAATCGCAACACAATCTGCTCACCATCAGCTTGGGATTTGTCTTCCGCTGCTTCTCGTATTCGCTCTTGGCTGACGCGCGAAGCTCAAATTAATTCATGATGACACTGTGATCAGTATTTTTTATGCTTGTACACAAAAAGATCGCACAAATATTCAGAAGATAATTTTTTATTGTTGAATATTTTTTATTATAAAATTCCGATTATAAATACTGCCAAACGTTAACACTAAATCGTGCAACCTCAGATCAACATGTGAATTGGAAAAATTTTGCACCGTTCGTGTTTCCGCCCCAACTGTCAAAGCTACTAAATATATTTATTCTCACATTTACTATGCTACTCACCGTATCGTCTAGATCTCCGAGGAAGTCTCTGAATCGATCGTACGAGGCTACCGTACCCTCGAAGCGAACAGTCCTCTTGTCCGGGTCCTCTGGACACGGGGTGATGCGACACTCTGCAATGGAGGAAGATGGGGGATTGCATCATGCATAACAGACTAATATCACTCTCCATTCTGCACATTCTTACGTATCTCAGGCCTGCGAGTGTGCATAATAGAGAGACCATTGTAATAAGCGTCAAGATGCCAACTCCATCCTTACCTCCGACCACATTCTCCACCATACTCAGTCCTCCACACACGCGAATGGCATCGGATACTCTGTTCATGTAGAGGGGTTGATGGATCGTGAGCAGAGTCTCCATCACGTGAGCGTCCCTGAATCAATGGGATACCGTACTCCCTTCAAAATTTCAAATTCACTTATTTTCCCTTACACTGAATTGAATAAATTAAGTTTAAGCGTATAAATAGGAATCCCGAAAACAGAAATGAACAGGTCATTGAAAATGAGATAATCCAATGGTACCTCTTCCTGGCGATGTTCCTCAGTCTGGTCTCTACTACCGTCGTGTCGCATCTCTCTCCCATCAGTCGAATCTCCTTCCCGAGCACGTTGAAGTCCACCAGCACACTGCAAAATTATTTATTTAATTAAATTTAAACGTTTTAAATATTTTACATACTTGTTGATCCTGATTGCTTCCTTGGCTACTTCGTCCGCCATGTTCCGGCCGATTCTGCAATAGCAATCAAATAAATAAATCAATGTTCGGCTACCGTATCCACAAATTGGCGTACCCAGTTAGCAGCCACTGCTCCTCCCCATCGCACTTGATGACGTCGCCTCTGACGATCTCCATCAGCTGCGCACACGCATCCTCCACGGCACTCAAATTTATTAAAATATAAAATACAACTACAGTAATCCATCGATCAATCAATCAATTTTTTTTTAATTGGCGTACGTTTTCGGGAATCCTTCGACGATGAGACGACAGAAACCAGGCGGGGTTATCTCATTGTCATCAGAGATGAGACATGTCCATCGGATCAATGACTCCTCAAATGAAACCATTTAGTTCTCCGATCAACATGGTATTCCCCACTAATCTGCCCGATTCCCCTGCAATAGCGTACATTGTCAGTCTGGAAATGAGCATGGGAGAAGTATGACTCGGCCCTCCATCTCTCATCCAATCTCGTCAGTCTGTTCGACGTGAGGGCGTGCACAAACACGGGCACGTTGTAGTGCACGCGCAGCTTCGCACGAGCGAACACTCCCTGAGAGAGAAAGAGGTGATACGGTAGATTAATAACCACTACGGTAGCGAGATATTCCAGTAGTATACATTTTCTATTAGTCGCTACACGGAATGGCTGAATCAAGTACGGAAGTTTGAATAATGCAGTCATTATTCAAACTTCCGCACTTGATTACAACCTCAGATCACTAGGCGAATATTTCAACTTTGCTGTCTAACCCAAGCTATGTGATTGGTCGATCGATACGGAATTAGATGATACAACTCTGGTAACAAATGAAGACATGATTGATGATCTCTCACCTTCCTGTCCTCCTTATTGAGAATGAATCGATCATCTCCACCGGGAGTGGGGGTCATTCTCTGCACTTGGGCTGCGATCCGCTCTCCCTGCTCGTAGGAACTGCAAGGGCCCTCATGATTCAACGTCAAATATGCGAGTCAATGTCTCTCCATTACGCCCACTCTCTCGCTAATGAGGCAGGCGACAAGAGTGTGCTGAATGGAGAAAGCAGAAATCGAATGGGCAAAACTCACTCGAATCTGACTCTGGCCGAGTTTTGGTCTCCGTTTCGTCTGTGGTCCTTGTCTCCGTCTATCTCCACCACCCACGCGAATCGACCAGCATCCAGCATCTGAACCACCTCCTCTTACTTTCATCTTTCATTCCTCGTAGAATATTTGGAAAAAAATCTTGCGATTAATTATGACAGCGTACTACTCCAAAAGAATGATTAAACACAAATAAACAACTGACCATCTCCCACTCTTGGGGGGATCTTGGATGGAATCCTCCCCACACTCCCTCCTCAATCGCCACCTTCAGCATACGACGATTGATCGCGTACGTGCACAGCCATTCCTTCCTGCATTCAATTATTATCATTTGAAAAAATATCGAGAGAAAAAGGGGGCGGGGGCAAAGCAAAATGCAAGTGACGCTTTACAAGGCACATTATAGTCTTAACTATGGATCTAGTACAAACTCCATTTCAACGGGGTTATTTGATGGGCCCATCTACACCTCCAACTCACTTCTTATCCTCAATGGTCTGTGGTCCATCTCTGCCTTTGAGTGGGAAGATGGAGACTACTTCCACTCCATTCTCATCCAGTAGCCGCTTCAGGAATTTGATGTCGTCGTCGACGGGGAACGGAGATGAGGGAACAGCCACGTACAACTGCAGAGCAAATATTAAACATATGATTAAATATATATTTTTAAAAATCTAATCCTGTCTATCGCCTTTCCTTATATCTTCCTCCATTATCCCCCCCCCCCCACTGGCCCTGTTGAATGGTTCCTCCATATTCATGTGTGCGGAGGTGAAGTACTCTGATTTGTTCCTCATGATTTGATCCACCAGATTATTCTGCGCGTAGAGATCCTTGAATCGGATCTGAAAGGGGGCGCTATTTTCATTAGTTAATTTAATTACGCAAATACTGAAATTGAAAGCGTCTCATGACATCCTGCTTCCTTGATATTTGCGAAATGATTTAATCTTATCCAATGGGGAGAAATAATAGACTGGACTAACGGAGAATCCATGAGTGCCGTGTCTCTCCCATTCCAGATCGAGTAGACACTCCCTCTTCGCATACGATCCATCCCAATTGCCCGTGATCAGATCACGAGGAATCTTCTGGAAAAATATCAAATTATTCTATTTTTTTTCATTCTAAACTCTCTCTCTCTGGACCATAGTGTAGGCAGAATGACAAAAATTGCTCTAGCATCCCTAAAATGTATCAGTTGTAAGTTGTAGTATCTAACCTTTGCATCAACCCCATTGTCTCCCAGTCTCTCCCTCGCTGATCTCGACTCTTCTATACTCCCGAACGTTATCAACGTGTTCTTAGAGATGCTGAAAGAATATGATTGATGAAACTTTTTAATATGTTGCGATCATATCTTTCATTCCAAGAATCACCATGACTATTAATGTTTCGAAAAAAATAGATTCACAACGCTAAATGGCCAAACTGACATTGGGTAGCCATCGAATCTGCAGGCCGAGTAAGAGTCGAAGGTGCGAGCCTGCAAGTATCCTGCTTCATCGCCAGCTTCATAATTCCGATAGGAAAGGGCCGGACAATAAGGGTGAATGATAGATTCTACTCTAATACGCCCCCTATTCTAGTTTGTACATCGTACACCACTCACGGTGCTTCAAAATGTTGAATGAATGATTTTTTTTTTAAAAGAGAGAGACAGAGTAAGACGGCGGATAAGGGATGGTTATTAACCCATTCTCAAGAATAATAAGTGCGACTGACCGCGGTGAATGTCTCGTCGATGGCTGGTTCTACATCGTGGAAGGTCATTCCTCTCACGAGTACATCAGTGCAATCTCCATCGAAGATGATATCTGCCTCCCCTCCTGCTCCCACTGATAACTGAACAAAGGGAGACTCTATTTTATTTAGCGGGACACCTGTTGAATCTCTGCTACATGATAACATTATATTATTAACATTTTTCAGGGCATGAGTAATGGGGGGTGATGACGTAAAGTAAATCGATTCTAATCGATTCGAGAGTAGGTTCTATAGACTCCTCATGGAATTCTGAGAATCTTTTACTCTCGGACATTTTTCGACCCCCCTTCGTCTTAATTGAATAATCGAATTCCCATGATTTCTATATTTCTCCATGTATTTCGCTCTCTCTCTCGCTCACTTTCGGTTTGGCAAGCACTAAATGGCACTGAACGATCACACCACATAATTTCATCTCCACACCATAATTCGACTCGGGCTCGATTTTTGGCTTATTGAACTTCCTTTGTGGATAAATCCAAATTCGCCCTTTCTACCAATTGTGTGTCCTTATATAATGCGTCGATTACGCAAATAAAACAGTTACATGTCGCTCGTAAACTAGTGAGATTTTCGTAAATGTGACGAAATTTTCGTTTTGATCGATTTTTTTTAAAATTTCGACGAAGGGGGGTCGAAAAATGTCCGAGAGTAAAAGATTCTCAGAATTCCACGAGGAGTCTATAGAACATACTCTCGAATCGATTAGAATCGATTTACAGATTTTGGTTGATGACGTCATCACCCCCATTACTCGTGCCCTGAAGCGAAAAAAAAATTCAGAAAAATTCCAAAAAAAATTTCCCCCTACTCCACTCACCGAGCACTATCTGTAACCGAAATATGAGAGAATTTCATTTTTTAGCTGTGCCAGAAGAAAGTCGGAAATGTCAGATATCGTGTCTTATATTGGCAATAGCCCTGCATCCGTAATGCATAATAATATTTTAGCGCATTGCAGTTCCACTTTAACTATAAAATTCAAACTAAACGCACCGTAATGGAGGTCTTGGGCAGTGCCAGTTTGACTCTTCTCTCTTCATTCTCCTTCTCCATCTCTCCTATTCTATACTTCTCCCTCAGTCTCGCTGCCACCTCCACTGCGTCTTCCTCTCCTGACCACGTCGACAACTCAAACCATCCCATTTATTCATTATATTATATTAATTATTAAATCGCTTATTTGGTGGAATGAGTGTTATCCATTCTATATTTTATTGTTTTAGGACTACTGAAACATATTCAATTGAATACGCAGGTGTGATAATTGTCACAATACATCGTAGAGCAAGTCCACAGTTAGTCCTTCCCCTTCCCCTCACCTCTACTCTATGCATATCATCGGCGAAGGCGGTGCTCGATCCGGCCGACACTCCCTCCAGACAGCGGAATGCCTTCCTCACTACAGTCGAGACACCAGGGAACACCCAGAAGTGACGCGCGTCCGGATCTGACAAGTACAACTGTGAGATTACGGTAGATTGGTGGTATCAATGATGAGTAACTTTTCCCGCGCCCTCTCCTCTTCCAATCAAAGCCACACACATTCATGATACATGTCACTGGACGATGAAACTTCGATTAGACTTGAACAATTTTTTTTTAAATTCAATCAAAGCAAGTGGATTTGGATCATCAATCAAGGAACACTTCATCTGACGTCAATAAATGTATCCATCTGTCCTGACTGACCCTCATTCCTCATCTCATCACTGCTCTTCTCCTTCACTAAAATCGGCCTCTCCCACGTCTTTTGTCCTCTCCATTTACTCGGCTGAAATCAGACAACGATTAGACTTTTTTATAAAAGTAATTTCTAGATTGAACGAGACTCTACTATCAGCACACTAGGCTATCACAGCATCTACATTCATACGCACTAGCAACGTCAGTTCGGATATTAACTCTCTCCATTCTACGCCTTCTCTATCAGAAGCGAAGTAAATACGCCTTCTCTATCAATGACGAGAGAGTGTGCAAAATGGAGAGGGTGAAAATGGTAAGTGACATCGTCTAGCACTCACATTTCCCCTCTTCCCACTCGTCTCTTCTTCACAGTCTACTTTCCAGACGGGAGTCTTTCTGGAGAATGGTGTTCTCACTGGTTCGATCGGGCAAGTAGGGGTAGGGGCAGGGGGGAGGGAACGGGAAGGGGGGTCTCGACCATCTCTTTCTCTACCGTAGTCGCATGATTCATCTGAAATTACATCGAATCAATCCCTCATTTACTTCGCTTCTTAAATAGTGAAGACAGCAACAATATTTTATTGTATAGTGTGTCCAAGAGTCTAAACTTCTTTGATAATTCTCTCAGTAATAATATCAAACCGTCATCTGGAAACGATCATGACACCGGAAACTATGCCCCTCCATTTTTCAATCGATATTCCTCTACTTACCGTACTCCGCATGGTATCCGCTGTCCTCTCTGTAATCGTAATCGCTTCTGTCTGCTCTCTCCGATCGATAAGAATCATCCTTGTATCTTCTTCCGTATCCATCTCTGTCTCTGTGATGACTGCTCTGGCTGGATCCGTTGTCGTAGTCCACCTCATCATCCCTTCAATTTATTTATTAATTGAAACTGACTTTTTGAAAACTCAAAATAAATTAAAACAACTACAGTATCCTACCATTCATAATCGTAGCAGGCCCTGGGAGTGTCTCCTGCTCTGTATCTCATATCCCTGCAAAGAGACCATCATTAAGACAGGAATACCGTAGGCATCTTGATATGCCACATTTGCATTGGGGTAATTGCAATTACCTGTGCTTCGGGTAATCTTCTCGGTTGTCTTTGTGATGGTTTGGGACAGGATTCGAATTTCGGTGCTCCCACTTTCCGGTTGGCCTGCAATTCAATTCGTGATGTTTCGCAGTACCCTACAGTATCCGCGTTCAGCAATCAGTTATACTCACTTGTTCTGTCTAATGTACTGCTGCGAGGGTCGATCGTGTTGTCTACCGTACTGAGACGATCTGTCGTGCTGGGACGAGGAGGTTGACGCCGCGCTACTCAATCGCACATCGTTACTCGGCCCACTCCTGAATGTGATCAGGTGTGATGAGGCGAGTACGGTAGGATAGGGGACAGCAATCGATAACTGACCAGGATGAGAATACTTGCGAGACTTGAGAGACGCGTGAGACGTTCGAGACTTGTGAGAGACTCTTCTTCGATGGCTCCGTGAGGGGAACGATGGCGTGACTGGAAATCGTCGTTTCTTGGGGGGGGGGGGGGGGGGGGGGGCTTTCCCGCAACGGGGTAGAACATATTTTGTAGGAATCCTAGAGTCATGGGATGGATGTCACTGTGATCAGCATCGCTCACAATAACACCCAGGAACACCCATCCCATGATGATTGAACTCCTACAAATTAAATCATAGCCCCGGTTTCTTCATTTGAACTTCACTTTATCCAGGCAGATCGGATGAAACCATTCCTGGATTACAAGGAACCCGCAGAACGATCACGAAAGCTAGTGATGATCAAATAGTATTACTCACTCAGGCTTGAAGAAGGGTAGTTTGCGAGCCTCGTATGCATTGTAGCGGCACTCCCTCTTGAGGACTTCGATCGCCTTCGGACCCAGAGAAACGTCCAGATGTCGCAGGAAGGAGATCAACTGACAAGTTCACGGTCATTATCGATTGATCGCCCAGAGCCACCGTAATCTCACCGTGAACTCGTCATTGAGTATTCGATCGGGTAGAGATCCCTCCCATCTGGGCGTCAGCGAGGGATTGGGAGCACGTCCAAGCCATTTGTCGAAAACTCGCGTCCCTGCTACAAAATGTGTTTACTTGTTTTTCTCATAAGGATTTTCTCACCGTCACTGATGGGCTTGGTCAGGACGAGCGATCGATAGGGGGCACAAGGGTCGGCCACAGTCAACATCAACTGCAACAATTCATCATTATTCACCACTCCTAATGCGATAGTAGTAAATTTCGAAATACAAGTAATCTCTGCATTTTCAACGCCCTATTCGGCAATAAACATGAAGAAAGCTCTAACAATATATATCGTATCTCAAACTGCAGTTAACAGGGCGTACCTCGTCTCGCAGTTCCCTGCCGATTAGAGGATAGCCAGTCGAGTTGAAGCGACTTCTCGTCGTCACTCTGTCCGTGAACACTTGAACCACCTGCAGTCAATCTCAGTCGTTAAGTCCAACTCAATGGACATGGAAGTCGGCATGATGGGCAAACAAATGGGATACAGTCAATTGCTAATGAGCAATATGATATTGCTCTTTTCAGATTGTCACTGACCGTCTTCAGTTTCTCAACGTCGACGATAGGAGGATGGAAGGTATCCGATATCGATTGATTCGCTGCATTCACGTCGTCCTCCGACCATCTGAATAAGTCAGTAGGAAAGGAGAGGGAAAAGGAGGGATTGAGAGATCAGATACGATTAGAATTACAGAGATAGAGGAAATTGTGATGCAATAAGGGTGACCAGAAGCGTAAGAAAGCTGCACTCCAACTCACTCTGGATTTGATGGTTTCCTCGTCTCATTCAGTGAATGCCAGACATTGTTGGTAGGCGGGGCTGGCTGGGAGGGATAGGAACGGGACGGCATCCTCAGATCTGTTGATCGCCCTCCTCGTCCTTTCCTCTCTTTTCTGCAAAGGATTGTATGGAATATCTTAATCCTTCATGGAATGTGTATAGGTTAAAACGGAGTTAGTTCCCACTTTCCGATAGCATTTGTGAGTGCGAGAGGAGGGAAATCCCTTTGCTGGATGGGGAAACTCTGCCAGTCGGGTGGGCGATGCTCCATTTGAAAAGCTGCAATTGGAATGAGTTGGGGTGCGGTGGAAAATGATGATAAACATAAGCCATCATCCCGCTCGATGAGAGCCAATAAGCGCAAAAACAGTGGCGAGTGGTAGGGAGGAAAGGAGAGAAAAAGAGGGGCTGAGAGATCAGACATGACGGAGATAGAGGAAATGATGATGAAATGGTGATTATCAGACGCCAAAGAGAGGGAGAAGAGGGAGGGGAGGGGGAGGGAGGGACGCCACTGAGAGTGGAAGGGCTCTTGAGGAAGATTGGATGCCAAAGATAGGGAGGGCCACTGAGAGTGGAAGGCCCCTTGAGTAAGATCGGAAGCGCTCTATTTCTCCTAGCAACAGTTTAGAGAAGCAGAACGAGAGGGATTTTCATCGTTAAAGGGGGGAATAGCAACCACGGAATATCCGGATTAGAGTCGAGAAAGTGGAAAAAAATACGATGAGAAAAAGCGGATCCAACTAGGCGCTCCCGTGACAGCCGGTAGGACAGCTCAGAGAGCGCGCTTATATACCTATTTTCGGAGATGTGAGCGAGGACACGCCCCGCCCATTTACATCGAAAATATATCATATGTAGAAAGGATCTCATTGATGAGGAACCAGTTGAGAAATCAAAAGATAGGAAGATTCCCATTGGACATGACAGATCAGGGCAGATTGAATGATTTCCCTGTGGCATTGCCTGTGCCATGATTTCGCAGCACCAAGCATACGAAAGAAAACGCCCAGTTGATCAGGAACAAGGTTTGACAGCTCAATCGCTAGTGTCAACGTCGAGAGAACACGTTTTCCTGATGACGTTACATAACATTTGTAAACATCCTATAGAAGTGTACCGATGGCGAGGAAACGGCCAGAAAGGTGAGTGGAAGTACTGCACAATCATATCCAACGGCTCACAGAAGTGACTCGAGTTTCAGACCGATAAGAATCATGATCTGAAACTCATAAAACAGAGACATGACTCATTCAAGACGTCAATATCAAGCGATGAATCGAACGTACGGAGGAAATAGCAAGATCCACAAGTAGTCAGGGATTGAGCGGTCAGGATAGAGATGTAGGAATGGAAGAACGGAATGCCAAACGAGAAGAATTTCGCGTCAAAACGAAACAACAACACTGGTTCACTTACAGTAGTCCGCAGCAAAAAGTTTGATGGCGATAAAAAACTGGTTTTATTTGTCGAAAATATTGAAAACGATGTCAATAGTTTTATTATTAATGAAATAACATACACACAGAACTCAAACATTGTGATAATATAAATAAACATAATAATTGTGTGATCATTCTTTGAAACATTTTGAAAGTTTCAAGTTAAGAATCTGTCATAACTCAAAACCCCATTGAACAACCTTCCACGACAGAGCAACTTCTCTTCGAATAAATTCCTGCTTTTCTTCTTTGTCTTTCTAAACTCGCTATTTATCGTTCAGCAATGGACTACCCTCCCGGGTACACTCCGTCGCCCAGGCAGAGGGCTCCATCTGTCCCCGAAGCTGAGGGAAACGCCCCGCAAGGACCTGATTTCTCCAATATGCATTCTCAAATCGGACACATGGTTAGTCCGTTTCTATCCTCCCCTGTTGAATGCATACAATCAGTTATTGTTGATGATGAGGTACACAACTCGGAAATATAGGAAAGTGTAAGTAATCCTTCTTTGGAGAAAACCAGAACAACACGTATCCGTTATTCTTTCTCTTTTTAATAATAAACCAAATATGAGCATGTTTCAGATGTGGGAGGCAGGAAGTAAGCAGATCAAGGATTCGTTCAATTCGTATGGCCGCATCGACCTCTTCCGGCCCTACTTCGACGTGGAGCCTATCCAGGTAAGATCTGCTCTTTATCAGCAAGTGCGATATATTCTCATCTTTCTCATTAGGATTAATTCTTCAGTTCTTCGGGAATCGTAGGTCAATGCTAAAATGTCAAATAAAAGTAAATGGGATCATGCTTACCTTCCCACGAAACCATCTCTTCATCAGGTTCGCAATCGTCTTCTGCAGTCTTTTCTGCCCCGCAAGCCATCCCAAATCGTGGTGATGAATGATCTCTACGGCCCCTGCATGATCGTACTCACGATGGTCGCTTTCCTGCTGTGGAACATGAAAAGCTCAGGGTCAGCAACCGTACCTCAACTCCCTTCTTGAATATCGATTTTCTTTCAGGTTCACAATCCAGAACGGTACTCTGATGGGAACTGCCTTCGTGTCTTGCTTTGCTGCCTGGCTTTTCCTTTCCGGAATCGTGAGTTACTGTTATGAGACCATTAGGGCTCACTGATGAGGTTATGAGGGCACATGAAATCATCATCATTGTAAAAATGGTTGAGGCAGGTGCTAAAGACATTCCTAATGAGTGTATGACTAGCTACCGCTCAGGCGTAGTGCTAAATATCAGCTGTGATTGTCATAGATGTCTACTTTAGTTCAATCTCATGCATTCGATGGAAGAGTGATTCCGGTAGACTTTATTTAAAGTGTTCCTTTCAGCTCTACACCATCTGCTTCCTCCTCTCAACCGAAGTCTCGCTCGTTCACATCTTCTCGTTGTTTGTGAGTTGTTTATCTCTGATTACGGTAGCTGATAAATCGATAATTATCAGGGTTACTCGATGACCTCCCATTGTGTTGTACTCCTTCTCACTTCGATCTATCATCCCTCGCATGATCATCTCTATTTCTTCCTCCTAATGGGAATATTCTGCCTTCCATCGGCACTTAGAATGGTACGGTAATCAATGCTTTCGATTGAGTAATGGAGATTACTGTATTCATGCGTTTTACCTCTCTTCGAAAACTCGTGAGAAGACGTATAAGGCGACATTGATGGCTGCAGTAGTGGGAATCCACCTACTCTACATCACCTACCTCCACTTTGGATTCCATGTCGTGTTAGAAGGTACTGTAGATTCATTCCTGTATCACCTGGTTACGGTATCTCCTATCGTCTTCTCAGATTACGGTATCCTTTCCAGAAATCGACGAGATTCTTGGAGATGCTCCCGCTAACGTGCCTGTGAAAGTGGCAATCCCAGTTTCGGCTTGATGACAGGATTATGGTTACGGTATGGTGCGCAGATTTATCGATTTTCAAAACATGCATAATTTATTATGTACATAGTAGAGTTGTGGTAGACTGTCTTGTAATATCCGAGTTGTTTTGTTGAATGTGATGATAAATCTCTAAATCTTGGTTGCATTTTCCGAGTCTCACAAGAAGAAGAATAGACAAGTTCGCAGGGGCTTTCGACCATTGACATTTATTTCTCCCTTCTTCTCTTACTCTAATAGAGAGCAATTCCATCCCCAGTTTCCCTTCACTTGCTTTTGACTACTGAATATTTTATTTAGAGACCAGCGGCATTCCCCCGACGAAATCTATTCTCCCATTCTAGAACTTTCTTCAGAGAACCTTCTAGAACTTTCCTCAGAGAAGGTTCTAGAACTTTCTTCAGAGAAGGTTCTAGAACTTTCTTCAGAGAAAGTAAGAGTCTGTAGTTTGTAGTTTCTAACCTAAAGTTTGAAGTTTGTAGTCTATCGTTTGTAGTTTGTGGTCTATAGTTTGATCGTTGGACTTTCTAGTTTGCAGTGTGGTCATTATAGTTTGGTCTTTATAGTTTGTAGTTTGGTCTTTATAGTTTGTTGTTTGATCTTTGGTCTTTGTAGTTTGACCTTTGATCGTTACCCTGGTCCCTGAGGGCCAAGGAGGGGGCGGAGTCTGGACAGAATGAGACTCAGCGCTTCATATACAGTATCGACAATAAGTTTTGACCCAAAAATTCAAAGGGTGTAACTTTCAAACCAGATGGGCGATGGTTCTGAGGTTTAGATAGATGACAGTACCTGTACTCCTACATATGCTCACCGAGTCCGACCGTAATACGATTTCGCAATATTGCATGGTTATGACGCAATCATGACATGGTTTTTCATGGTGGATTATTTGCTCTATGAATTTTCTCTCAGTATTCCTACTCGGTGTGATAATAGAAGGCCTCAATACCTATTCGATGAAAATATGTACTCATTTGAGAATGACGTACAGTGGCTTTAGACTGACTCAAAGTAGGGTCCCGAAAAATGGATTTTCGTTCATCGACGTGCTAGAAACTCGTTCAAAAGCTTAAAATGATCATTACCACAATTCCTGATGATCTAGAAAGTTTGATAACAATAGCTCTTACTTTGACCTCAGGGCATGAATTTTTAACTTTTTTACATTATTTTTTTCTCCCTATTTTGGATGTTCACAATTCCAAGGCCGATTTATGTTCAAATGTCTTTCCTGGACAGATTAGTTGCAAATCCATGGAATATACGATTCTCAATTTTTTAGAGCATTTGGACAACTTTCCCGCACGCGGCAGCCGAAAATCTGAGGTCAATCGATTTTCAATCTAAAAAGTTACCATGATACCCCCATCATTAGTCGAATATTTTTTTCTCTCACAACTTCCTGACTAATTTTTTTCTGGTATATTTATGTGTGCTGAATCCGAATTTCGATATGAGAGCTCATGATATCATTAATGAAAAAAAGTTAAAATTCATTATGTCGAAAAATAGCCGATTTTGAAAATCGATTGACCTCGGATTTTCGGTTATTGCGGGCGGGAAAGTTATCCAAATGCTCTAAAAAGATGGTATCGTATATTCCATGGATTTGCAACTAACGTGTCCAGGAAAGACATATGGACAAAAGTCGGCCTTGGAACTGTGATCATCCAAAATAGGGAGAAAAAAATTAAGTGAAAAAGTGAAAAATTCGTGCCTTGAGGGCAAATTAAGAGCTATCGTTACCAAACTTTGAGAATCATCAGGAATTGTGGTAATGCTAATTCTGAGCTTTTTAACGAGTCTCTAGCATGTCTATGAACGAAAATCCATTTTGTCGGGACCCTATTTTGAGACAGTCTAATGCCACTGTACGTCATTCTCCCATGAGTACATCTTTTCATCGAATAGGTATTGAGGCCTTCTATTATCATACCGAGTAGGAATACTGAGAGAAAATTCATAGAGCAAATAATCCACCATGAAAAACCATGTCATGATTGCGCCATAACCATGCAATATTGCGAAATCGTATTACGGTCGGACACGGTGAGCATATGTAGGAGTACTGGTACTGTCATCTATCAAAACCTCAGAACCATCGCCCATCTGGTTTGAAAATTACACCATTTTGAATTTTTGGGTCAAGACTTATTGTCGATACTGTAGGAGTATGATATGATCTGATCTTGATTTGTTTCATTTTGATGTTTGATTATGGTCATTTTATGTAGAAACAAGTGCTCATCTCTGAACTCTCTTTATCTTTCATTGCGAAGTAGGGGAGAGAGGGGGAGGGAGGAGAGTGATCCTTGGTCTTCACTCCTTCTCCCAATCGTATTTGTCCTCCATCGTCGATCCGGTGTTGGTCACTGCCTTCAATAAATCGATAATCCAGTCCAAGAAGTAGATCACTCACCACTTTCAGCAGTTCATAGATGAATGTGTAGTCGACCTGCAAACCAATCGATAATCAGTTACCGTAACCCTTCCACCCACCGAACTGTAGTACTGCAGATGGTCGATGTAGTCCATGATCTTGCCTAGTTCCGTCTCCGCGTGTTTCAGACCGTCGAACAGTTTCGCCTGCAAAGACCAGATATCAAAGATCAGATTGAAAAGATCAAAGATCACCCTTTTCTCGCCCCGCCTGCAGTCCTCCTTGCACTGCATCACTCCCTCGCGCTGTGTGATGCGCTTCCACGGAAGGCCTGAAGGGTGGTCTTTGATCTTTGATCTCTCTCCTATTTCTCACCCGATGGCTGGATCACGTCGAGCATGAGATAGAACCACGATTCACAATCGTCCTTGGGGCTCAACTCGATGTTGCGATGGCAGGCGAGCGACGCGAACTTGACCGTACCCTGCATACGGTAGGATTACGGTAGGTTACTCAAGGGATGCGGTAGTTGGTGAGTGATCTACTTCTTGGACTGGACATATCTCGGGTCAGACTCACCTTGAAGCGCGCCTTCTCACGAGGCGTCTTCAGCACGTTGTCCTTGTTCACGAACTTGCGCGCGATGCCAAAGTCGAGAATGTAGACCTGAGGGATACGGTAGGTCAGAGGAGCAGTTCGGTGGGTCAGACTCACGACGCGCATCTTTTCGCCCAATCCACAGGCGTAGTTGGCGGGTTTGAGGTCTCGATGGATGAATCCGTGCTTGTGTAGATCTTGTACTGCTTCGAGACACTGAGAAGACGCCCCGAGACCCGTCGGAAGAGAGAACACCTGAGAGTACGGTAGGAGTACGGTGGGTCACACTCACAACTACCGTACCTTCTCAGTGCGCTTGTTCTTGAGGTCGGCGAGCGACTTGCCCACGAGCTGCATCACCAGGAAGAAATAAGTCTCCTTCTTGCCTGAACAGGAGATACGGTAGGTTCGGCGGATCCGATCCGTGATCTACCTCGGTCGACGATCGTTGTGAAGTGCGAGTCCTTCCGCTCGTTGGCCACCAGCTTGAGAATAGCGATCTGAAAACGGTTTGGGATGGATCTGATCAAGTCCAGGACCGGCAAATGGCAGTACCTCCATCTTGAGCTTGGAGTCCTTCCGGTCATCCTTCTTCTTCTCCACCTTCATCGCGTACAGCTTTGACTTGTCCGACTGTTCGTAGACCCTGAGGAGGGAGGGAGGGTTACGGTAGGTCAGAGGAGTACGATAAGATGCGGTAGGGGACCGTATCTCTTCACTCACTTGTAGACGGCTCCAAAGCCGCCCTCTCCCAGCAGTTTTTCCACCACGTACTTGCCATGCCCGCCCTGAGAGAGTTGATCTTTGATATTCAATCCTTGATCTCTGATCTCTAACCTCGATGGTGTGTCCGGCGGGAAAGTGCACATCTTCCTCCTCTTCACTCATCGCTGGGTCGACCACTCGGGAGGAGAGACAAGATAGGGAATGAGGAGAGGAGGAGTGGGGGGAAGAGAGGAGAGTGACGTATGATTCAAGTTGATATGGTAATGGTAGTAAGTGCATAGTCAATGAAGAATCATCATCTTCTCTAATTTCTTCTGGGCGAGTTCGCACGCAATGGCGATGCCGTTTCCGTGTCCAACTATCTCCTTTGTGCACACTCTTTCGTCTGTCTGACCGATGAGACAGAGAGACTATACCCGAAATGGCATCCATACTGCGTCCTAGAAAGAACACGCCGGACAATATCATAGAAAATTGATTGGATTACTGTAGCCTACATGGAAGGGGTATACTGTGGCCGTCAGGCGGGAATATTGTAGACTTGATTGACGGCCGATATTGTAGCTTTCACAGTCCATTTTCAAACTCTCCAATGACCATTCAAATAAAACACAAAGACGTTTGTGATACCAAAATCAAGTGTGGCAAGCAAAGAGATCCAATTGAAATAGCAGATGACACAGTGTTTCAGAAGCTTCCACAGAATGGACATTGGCTCTTGAATGGAAAGAAAGATTGCGCATCAAAGAAGCGAGGGGGGAAGTATTCTTTCACTTTAGCATTATCTCTAGTTTCTCTCTAACTTTTGGTCGGTTCTGGAAACGCTGTGAATCAGTGTCCATTTCTAAGCAATACAAGGCAGTTAGCATTTCAAGTCTTTATCCACAATCAATCGGTCGATGATAATTGATCGGTTTAGTTTGGGATCTTCGCTACGTTGAGGTCGAAGGGAGTGGGACGATGCTCCTCGGGAACAGTCTGCAAGAGCCATACTTAATCTTTAATCTTTGATCGCTACCCTCACATTGACATAATCGACGATGAAGTTGAGTCGATTCGCTCTGGTGGTGTGGAAGGACTTCAGGGCGGACTGGCCGGTCTCATGCAGGTCAACCTGGAGAATGGTAGATTACGGTAGGAGTACGGTAGACACGATCGATTACCTCCTTGACGTTGCCCCACGTTGTGTCGCACGAGAAGAGACGGCACAGTCTGAAATGACACGAGGGGTACTGTAGATGGTACGGTAGATCAAGAGGAATTATTGTATTCAATCACGAACTGAGCGGGACGACGGGCCTTGATCGTGGCGGATCGAAGCATCTCCTGCAGAGGACAGTCTTGTCCAATCTCGAGCGTGCACTTGGTGTAGTGGACCTGGATGAGGAGTACGGTAGGAGTACGGTATCAGGAGGGGATCGATCGATCGAGTACTGACTCTATTCGTGAAGTACACGAACATGACACGAGAGACCACGGTGTCGATGCTGAAAGAGGGAGTACGGTAGGTATACAGTATACTGATATGATCACAGAGCGATCGACAACTGACTTAATATCCAGGGCGCTCGTTGCTCGAGAGGTTAGAGCAGAAGTCACAGGAGCCGAGACCGGTCTGTAGAGAATAGGTTACGGTAGGATTCCATCGAGAGATACGGTACCCATTACTCTCCGAGTTTCTTTTGCTGCGAGAGGGAGTGCGAGAGGGACGACGGGATACTGTAGACTCTCCACGCTGACGGAGATCGATCAGAGCCTGACTGGAAGGGGGAGGAGTACGGTAGACATCGGGTTCGATCGATCTTACTTGAGCTCCTCTGAGACGGCTTGGGCAGTTTCGGCCGAGAAGGGTTTGTCACTGAAGCGAGGATTGATCTTTGATCTCTGATGATGACGTTATCCAACCTGTTCTCGAGAATCTTGCATTGAAGGGTGAACTCGAGGAGACGAGCCATGGCGACCGAGTGAGAGAAGAGAAAGAGATGAGAATGAGGAGAGGAGGAGGAGAGGGGAGGAGGAGTGGACGAATGGAAGAGGAAGATACGTGCAAATGAACTTGAAAACGATTTATATTTTGCATAATGTCCTATTTGTCAGATTTGTCAAAATGATTATCACAGGGATATTGAGATCACTCTGATCATTGGTTAGTGAAAATGATAAGTGTATGTATGTCTTCTTTGATTCACAGGTCTCTCCACTCAGCACACTCTCCCATCAATCTAACCGGCGAGAGAGTATGCTGAAATAAGAGCTACTATTCATTCATAGTATAGTTGTAATTCTTTGTTTTGTGAAAACAGAGTTCTTTTGTTGAGTGTGAGGATAAATTGTCGTTACATTTCTCTGGGATTGTCTTACAGAGAAGAAGAGTATTAGAAGAAGGGAAGAGTAGTGAGACAAGTTGGCAGGGATTTTGATTGAAGAGGAGAGAATGCTGTAGAGCATTGATTTTTCCCTTCTCTATCTCTTTATTAGAAAGCACCTCCATCCTCAGTCTCTCACTTGTTTTGACTCCATTGAACATTGTGTTGCAGTCATACTCCCTCCCTCAATTGAGTTAGCAGTCCATTCCATAGTCCATTCCAACCCCCCGACTCAGCCCAATTTCTGCTCTCGGAGCATCCCTTCTTTTACTTCTTTCTGATGTCTGTGAATTTCCCGTGCGCGATTCCCCCTCTATCTCCTCCCTCCCTCCATCCCCTTCTAGATTCATCCGAGGGAAGGAGAGAGAGAGAGGGAGAGGGAGAGAGGGAGGTAGGGAGGGGGGGGGGGGGTAGATAGAGTTTGCATTGGATGGATGGATGTATCACATTCCATCTCCCCACATCTGACAGCTTAAGTTCCCTTTCCACAAAGTGCCAAAACCAGGGTTCCTATACTACTTTGCGCTATTTTTGAGCCCCTTTTTTCTCCTCATTCCTTCATTTCGAATGCAAGCTCCTTGTTTGCATGCCCAACAGTCATATGACTCTCATTACTCCTCTTTCTCGCTTCGAATTACATAGTGATGACGTAAAAAGAGCATTTTAGGGCATCCCCATCCATTTTTGTGGTATGCCATGCTGTTTTCGGCCCCCAGATAATTGACCTTGATTTTCCCTCCGGCTAGGCTGAATCTCAGACAATTTTAGAGCAGAGTTCTCCGCCCTTCTCTTCACATTATGGCGAGTTCTCACTGAAACCGGGGGCGCGAATCTTAATCTCATGAGCAATTATTTATCTATCTCTCGATTCATAGGAGGGAGCTCCTCTTCCACTAACGACCTCACTTATCTCGCTCCCCTTCCTCTCCTTCCTCTATCTTTCAGAGCATATTGATTGGACTCTGCCAGGATTAGTTCTCACCTTGGGGGGAGAAATTCATGAGACTTCTCTGGTTTCAATATACGAATATTCCCCCTCCTTCCATGTCAGTGAGAGACTACTGGAGAGATTCCACTCGTGTTCTCTACTCGTGTTGTCTTCAAAATGCTTCCTAGTTTGAGCAAATTTTTCTTCTTCCCGGCATCCACTATTTCGCTCGTGTCTTCCTTTTTTGTTTTAAAATCTCTATTTTCCACAATTTGCATTGCGAGAAGTAGACTTGCCTGATTGCGTAGCGATGAGGTGACCACTCAGGGGTTGATCGATGGAACGATCTACTTCCTCCTCTACTGCCTCTACGAAGGCTGTTTCTGATGGACGAGTCAGACTCAATATTGGAGGACAGATCTTCGAGACAACCAAGTTCACTCTCAAGAGAATCCCCGAAACGGTAGGTTACCGTATCTGGGAATGGATGGATACGGTACTTCTCCAGGTGCTGAGTACGGTAGTCGAGTCGCGCTGGTCTTCGGATGCCCCAACTGAGATCTTCATCGATAGAGATCCCACTCATTTCAATAGAGTCAGATACTGTATTCTTGCCTAACAATGACGTAATAATTCAGATTCTGAATTTTCTTAGAGATGGGGACAGTTTCGTTCTGCCGAAAGACGAGGCCATGGTGGAGGAAATTCGCAAAGAGGCCCAGGTTTGTTGGAATTGATTACAGTAATCCGAATACCGTATTCAGTTCTATCAAATCCAAGACCTGCTCAACATCTGTCTGGCGGCCCTGGCCCCATTGACAGTGGGAGATACGGTGACATGGAGACCGGAAGCGATTCAATTGTACTGGAGAAGCTTCGTAAGGTGAGATGGAAGACCCAGATGGACCGTTTATCGTTCAGATTAGATACTCAGTGGATGATTCCCTGTCTCTCCCTTTTATCTACGAGAGAAACAACCACACTTTCGCTCGATGCATCGGATGTGAAGAGATTCAGGATCCCAAAGGTAGTCAATGGACTGGTGTAATCCGATCGTAGATCTCTCCATTATGCATACTCTGTTGCTGCTGTGGAAGGAGAGAACTGTGTGGAATAGAGGGAATAATATTCCGACAGTATTACTAGTTTCTATCTGACGGATGATATATCACTTATGCTTCAGGAACGTACATTTTCGAGATAAATTACCAGGACTGGGAGCCAATGCGTCATCACATGCTTAGTATGCATGGGGAGGTCACTCAGGTAGATCAATGGCCTATTGTGTGTGAACTACCGTAATCTTTTCAGTTGATGGGAGACAATTGCTGTGTGATTGTGTGGGACAACGCCCAGACCATCCATCTACCCAACTCGGCCATTCGAAAAGTATTCCCTGTGATTGCCGATTATTGATTGATCACATTCGCCACATTCCATCCGATACGAAACAATACATTCCGAACAAATCTGCAATACTGATAGTGATAAATGATTCAACTATATTATAAATAAATTGTCTTCAAATATTTCTCTTATTAAAATAAATTAATAAGTAATTTAAATAATTCTTTAGTATTAGAGTGGTACAATAATTTAGTGGATGTTTATTAGGGGAGTAGCGGTGTAAACGGTTGAACGAAACAATTCACAAATTGGTGAGTAAATCGAAGCTTTTTTCGAAGCCATACCCCATTTAATGTTTTTAATTTAATTTTTGCAAAATAGTTGCAAAATAATGAGAATAATAATAAGGCTGTTCAATGGGAGCGCATCGTGGGTCATTCTCATCTCTCAAAACTACTGTATATTTTCAATGCGTTCCTGATTACCTGGTCCCGCAGATGGAAAAGTATTGAATTTTTTCAAAATTTTTCTCTTTTTAATTTTTATTTTCAAATTATTTTTTTATTGTTATTCGCTTGTTATTTGTTTCCTTTTCCATTCGCATAAGTTGGCCATTTTTGTCCTTTATATACTTCCGTCATTTCACAAGTGTATCTCGACTGGCAGTCGCTCTCTTCTCGTTTCTGGACATCTCCCCTCCGCCTTCTTTCTCTTCCCACTCGTCGTCACATTACACCCTCTAGTCCGTCTTCTCTTCTCTCTCTTCCCCTCTCTAAGTTCAATTCTGATCTTCGCTATACCCTTGTGTCCTTATCACAACTTTGATTGACATCCACTTATTTGGCTGACGAAATTGCAGTTTGATTCGTCGTCGAGTAGAGAGTGTGGCTAATAATGCGGATTGCCCAATCTCACGCAAATAAGTGTGCATCGGGTAGGACAATCGATTTATGAGGAGGCTAATAAAAAGCCTATTTTCCCGCCCACTTTCTTCTCTCTCCTCGAGCTATTTTGTGCCCACGCTGAAGGTGCCCTTTCCTCTTTGTTCCACGACTCCTCCGTCCTTTCCCCTCCCCTCTCATCACTATCGATGGATAGTTGAATGTTTACGCGACAGCAGTATTTTACTGTTCCTCCCTAATCTCCCACTGTATTGCACTAGTCTATCGGCTCTCCCGTCCGCTTACCCTATCCCCCGTCGTCTCTTTCCGACCCTCAGCCTCAGCCGAGTATGTGTCCCGCCAGTTGCGAGTCTCTCCCCACTCATCACGGTCTCTCACTCCTCTCCCTTTCTCTGTCCTCTCTCGTCCGTACACAGTCCCTCATTGACTGCTCAACTGTCCTCTCCTCTCTCGACTCGATCTCTCTCCTCTCCATTCACTAGTCTTCTTCTTCTCTCCTTCTCGGGACGCATCAATGCACCCTTCTTCTGGCCTCACAAGTCTTATTAGCTTATTACGCTTATCTATTGTTCATATTGGTTTAATCGTCATGACTTGACGGACCTTGGTTGCTAGTAGAAAGAAAGACGCGGTTGCTAGTGTAGAGTGAAGGGAGAGAGAAGAGCGAGAGAGGACATCTCATTCGTTTTCCTTCTGTCTTTCTCCCTCTCTCCTCCCCTTCCCCCATCCCCTCACACTTTCTCGATTCTCTAGGTGCATCCACGTCGATACTGCCATTGATTGTCCAAAGATGTTTTGTTTTCTGCGCGCCTGGTTCGTGTTTATCGATCTCTGTTAATTGCAGTGCAAGACCATCCAAACTTTGGTGGTTGTGTTTCCATCCTCACTCGGCGCGCCCCGTACCATCCAGCTAAGAACCCCGTGGGCCCGAGCCACCACACACCTTACAACCACAAGGTGAGAGGGAGAAGAGGACAACGGGATTAGTCACGATATTATGCAATCCGACTCAAGATATCGATCAATCCAATCTCATTGCAGGAACAAACCAAGATAAGATCAAGATGAGCAAGACCGAGGAAACCAAGGAGGAGAAGCCCGTCAGTCTCCAATTTTTTATTCAATATTTATAGATGTTGTAAATATGGGAGAGATTAAGACTGGGTAAACTGTGTCGTGAATAGGTGGCCCCTCCCGCTGAGGAGAAGAAGGAAGATGCTAAGCCCGCTGCTGAGACTCCCAAGGCTGAGGAGGCTGCAAAGCCCGAGGCAGAGCAGCCCAAGAAGGCCGCAGATGCTGCCCCTGCAGCAGTTGCAGCAGCTCCTGCTGTCGCTCCTCCCGCAGTCGATAGACCCGTGCGTAGGCGAGAGTGGAGAGGGAGAGTGGCTAACGAGAAGTGGATGAATGCACTGAGTAACACTTGACGTCAGAGTGCAGTCCTGGAATCGATCGCCTGATGGAAGAAGAGTTTCATCTCCCCGCCCACCCCTTGTCCTATGAGAATCTAAACGTGTGTGATGAAATAACATGCGCGTGGGTGTGGCTCCCGCATGTGTTCGAAGTTAAATCGATAATTGACTGAGAATAGGCCCTTTCAGGTGATCAAGAAGGGCGTCAAGGGAACCGTCAAGTGGTTCAACGTCAAGAACGGCTACGGTTTCATCAACCGCGAGGACACCAATGAGGTACGGTATCTGGGATTGAGTACGGTAACTGACCAATCGATATTAAGGACATCTTCGTCCACCAGACGGCCATCACCAACAACAACCCCAAGAAGTACCTTCGTTCCCTCGGAGATGGAGAGGAGGTGCTTATTTTAAATAGATTGAATTTAATATTTATTTCTAAAAGTAAAATAAGCTTGTATTTTTCCAGGTGTTCTTCGATGTGGTTGAGGGCTCGAAGGGCCCCGAGGCCTCGAATGTGACTGGTCCCGAAGGAGAGCCCGTCCAGGGCAGCAAGTATGCACTCGACCTCGAGCAGGTAAGAATTACACTCAATATTTAATTATTTAAATTATTAAAATAACTGATGATGCTTACATTTAGTTAAATGATAATACAATTAGAATCTAAATTTGTTTAATTGATTATTAATAATAAATTAAATCTAAAAAGTTTATTATTTAGTTGGATGATGGTCAGGTGCGTCGTCGTCCTCGTCGTGGAGGCCGTCCCCGTCGATCGACCAGAGGAGAGAACAGTGGAGGAGAGGGAGAAGAAAGAGAGGATAGAGGAGAGAGAGGAGAGGGCGGAGAAGGAGGAGAGGAACAGGTTAGAACAAGATCTTGTACTCTGAACCAATAAGAGCAAAAAGGAGTTTTATCTTTCCATCCCTGCTCTTCAGAGGCTGACAATTCATGTAGTATATATTCGTCAAGTACAGTGCCTCAGATATAATCATATCTAGGAGTAAACATCAGAATCCGTGATGGCGTCCAATCAATTGGCCCCGTAGCTAAGATAGTCGTATGCTCTCGTTATGACTAATCTCTGCTACCAATTATACACTCAATCAGTCACTCTATCTCTCAATCTCAGGGAGCTAACCGTCGTCGTGGCGGCCGTGGTCGTGGACGTGGAGGACGCGGAGGCAGAGGAGGAAGGGGACCCAGAGGACCCCGTCCCCAGGGAGAGGGAGGAGAGCACCAGGAGGTACGGTATCCAGTCCAGATGGAGGGCGGCAATCTATGGGGCATAAGGATAATCAGGAAGGGGAGTGATGATGACTGCTTGTTGCAGCAGGATGGCGGTGACCAGCAGCCGCGTGAGGGAGGCGCGCCCCGTCGCGGACGCGGCAACGGACGTCCGCGTCGCAGTCGCGGAGGAAGAGGAGGAGCAGCCGGAGGAGCCGCTCCCCAGGAGGGAGGAGAGAGCCAGGCTTAAGCCATTCCAACCCCCTCTACCGTATCCCCTCCAACACACACTTCCATCTCTGTCCCCCTTGTTCTCCCCTCGTTACTACCATTTGTTACTTATTCCCTCATCATAGCACGATGACTTGCGAAGTCGGAGTGTCGATTCAGAAGGCCACCATATTCCCCCCCCCCCCCACCCCCCCCCCCCCCCTTCCTTCCCCTGTTGTATCTAGGAAAGTCCCTTAGTGACCGTACTAGTGTACCATCCAGAAGTTCTTCCCCGTCCCCTCTGGCACATTACTAGCTTTACCACTCGACCACCTCAGGCACTCGATTGGTGAAAGTGGAGTACCGTACTAGTTGCCTAGCGACGAATACGGTATCGATCCCTCCATCATGAGAGATGGCCAGACCAATCACCTCCCCCCAACTCGCCCCCATCTTGCACCAATTTACCACCCCCCCCCCCCCCCCCCCCCCCCTTTCCACCTAACCAACTAATTTCCAAAGCTAAGATTTTGAATACGTTGACTTGACTAGTTGATTATCGTAATGCATTATAACGTTGTTCTACTTTGGATAGCAGTAGGTAATGAGAGAAACGTCGGATATGTTTATCACACCACCATCCTACCGTATCCCCACCCCCAATCCCCTAACAGTGAAGAAGATTTTTGTGTGTAACCTTAAGATAAATATTGTTGTTGACCTGAATTCCCATCGTCAGCACAAACAGTTGATAGTCTGCTACTGTACATGTCGTGGGGTCATCGTAGGCTATTGTTATCTAGTATTAGAATAAATTTTGTAATAGATCAAAGGATTAGGTTTGAACATGATCTATCGCAAGATTGATAAGATGGAGTATTTCTCCCTCCATCGTAGGGTTCTCTTCTCACTATCGGGGTAAAGGACAAAGCGAGAGATGGACCGCAGTGCGTCCAGTTAATCGAGATCGAAAGTGCACGTGGGAAGTATAGTCGTGAGAGTCGCTTGTTGACCATCCTCTCTTTCTCCTCTCCTTCTCTTTAGAGATTATTGTCATTCTCACTGTTATCATCCTATCATCTAGTCTAGATTGTCTATCGACTCCCCATGCTTGCCGATTATATACTGATGCAGAAGTGCATTAGGGGCTTCTATTGGAGATGTATGGTCCCTTTCCCCCTCCTCTTTGAGTCTCGTTTCATCAGCTTTTCACGTGGAAGTCAACAGTGTGCCCTATGCGTTGGACGGGACTCCCACCCTCTTTCCTCCCCCTCTCTTTCTCCCCCCCCTCTTTCGTGCCCACTCTCTGATAACTTGTGCGATTCTCTGGTGATTCAGTCTGAACTCTCTCTCTCTCCTCCAATCTCCTCTCGCACTCTAGCTAACCACGTCCAATGGTTTCACCCACCTATTAAATGGCTATTTATGATTTCCTCAACACTATTCCCCCTGGCCGTTTTTTGCTTCAAATTTTTCGGCTAATACTAGCAAAGTGTGTTTAATGGGACTGTTTCATAAAATATCTCTCGAAATAGTATAGAAGTTAACGTTTAGATATATTGTAGATCAAACATTAGAGAGTGGGCGCATTCATATGCGTGTTATCTGCACGCGTTTGTTGTTGTCAGCGACACTTTTGGCGCTGAACTTCTCATGGTTTGATCTCTCTTCCCCTCACTTCCTTCTTGTTGCTAAAGGGGAGAGAGAGGCAGAAATTGGTCTCGTCTCTATGCTAGTCATCTCTCCCCCGGCAACATAATCTCTAATTAATCTCGCTCCACTCTAGTGTGCTCGTTGTAACATCTACAGTAGTAATGTCAAAACAATGCCTAATTCCTCCCTGAAAACCCAATATTCGGGGTAAAGTTTCTTCACAAAATGTCAATTCAATGGGTGTAGGTAGACAATGGAAAGGTACTGAGTTACCCTTTATAGTCTACAGTAGTAGTGATGGGAGATAGCAAAGGATATCACAACATCAGTAGTCAACGTCTTTAGGCTCATTCACACGAGAGGAGAAAGTTGTTTTCGCCGTTAGAGACTAGAAGATTCAGCAGTTCAAAGATGTCGCTCAAACTCACGTCTTCTCTCCTTCTCTACCTCTGATAGAGGGAGAGATCTCTCGGACGAGAGAGACCCCCTCTCGCTAATGGGTTGTTGACGATGTAGTTCATCCGCCCTCATTACTCATCGAGTTTTCATCCCTACAATGTTGTTTTTATCTCCAGAGATCCTGTTCATTTCTAGCGAAGGTGTTTACTACCTTAGATAGCACTTCCTTCTTCTGATCTAACATTTCATTAGAAATAGGAGGAGCATTAGCAAGGAAATCAGCCTCGGAGTGATCTTTTGCTGCTTTGGACTGGACTCTAACCATACGGCGCTGAATAAAGAGAGCTTCGTAGCACGTTTCATCTTCCCTCCCTCTCCTCATTCTCTCCATCGTTTAAATGAGATGCTCCTTTCCTTTTGCTATTGACGTCATTCTAGGGGTGAAGAGAGATGGGGTGAGATGAGGTGAGAGACCCCCTGCCCCCTCATACCGTAACCAGACTCCGCCCCTCCTCCTTCCCTCTTTGACCCGAGTCTCGTCTGATCCTCCATTCATTCTCATGATGTCATTCCAGTGGGCGCTGATGGAATGGGGCCCGCAGCCCGACGGAACCACGCCCGCGCCCCAATTGGTCATCATCCAGACGCCCCTGGTACCCGCACTTGTACCCAGTGTGGTACCGATGGTACCAGCCATCCACCACGGACTGCCCTCCACCTCAGGGCTCGGCGAGGTACGGTAGAGTGAAGAAGATTACTGTAGTTTGCAGTTATTTCCCTCTTGCTCAAGTTTTTTTGGTTATAATCCTGCACATTCACCGAATAGTGTCTATGATAAATGTAGCGGACATGTGTAGGATATGTGAAACTCATATCTCAACTCGACTCCGGTTGAGTTTTGTCAACTTTCTCCAATAATTTATCCCTTGCAGCAGCCGAACGCAGCAGCTGCAGCCGCACAAGCAGCCAGTCCCTCCTCAAGAAGACCCTTGTGTGCAGTCTGTGGAGATACGGTATGTGAGAGATTTTGTTTGAAATGGTGAGGTTATCCAGCATTGCCCGTGGTGGATCACCCAAGTTTCTATAATGAAAGCGAAACTAGCAGCCTATGGCTGCTACGTTGTACACCGGGTTGTATTCACAGATTAACAATGAACCGCTTGCTTGCGAATGGGGCGTATGCCATTGCAAAAAGCTCGTGAGGCTTCGAGCGCTCGGAAAAGTTGCGATGTAGCCACTCCGCTTCGCTCCGTGGCTACATCTGCAACTTTTCCTCCGCGCTCTCAGCCTCACGAGCTTTTCACAATAGCATGGCCGGAGCATAGGCAAAACTCATGAACACATATCCCTTTTTGCCACGTCTGGCCGCCTTACACATTAGCCTAACACCGCTTGCTTGCGAGTGGGGTGAATGCCATTGCAAAAAGGTCGTGAGGCTTCGAGCACTCCGGAAAAGTTACGATGTAGCCACTCCGCTTCGCTCCGTGGCTACATCGCAACTTTTCATCCGCGCTCTCAGCCTCACGAGCTTTTCACAACGGTATGGCCGGAGCATAGGCAAATTTCATGAACACATATCCCTTTTTGCCACGTCTGGCCGCCTTACACATTAGACTAACACCGCTTGCTTGCGAGTCGGGCGAATGCCATTGCCCAAGGCTCTCCGATGATTTTGAAGCGAGTTATGAGCGAAAATATGAAGATTTCATAATGATGACGAAATCGAAGATTGCGAAATCTGAGCACGGGAGGTCGTTTGGCACTTTTCCCGAGGCTTTCCGATGATTTTGAAGCGAGTTATGAGCGAAAACGTGAAGATTTCATAATGATGACGAAATCGATAATTGCGAAATATACGCACGGTGGGTCGATTGGCACTTCTCCCGATCTTCTCCGATGATTTTGAAGCGAGTTATGAGCGAAAACGTGAAGATTTCATAATGATGACGAAATCGAAGATTGCGAAATAGTTGCTGCCAGTGAAAAGCGCTGACGATTCTGAGTCGATTGACACTATTGCCGATCTTTACGGACGATTTTGAAGCGAATTAGGCGCGAAAAACGGATTATTGCCTAAGGATGATGAAATATTTCGTAATTATGATGAAATTATTATCGATTTTGAAAAAGGAGTTTACGGTGGTTCGATTGGTCAAGGACTTGTCCTCGGGCGATGCCTAGAAAGCGAGTTATTGAGGTTTGAAAAGTGTGACAGATATCCTGACGAAGACTGAAAACGAACGGACAAACAGACAGACTCTTTGACTTTATAAGAGATAGAGCAACTTGGAAGTACCAGGGTTCTGAAACTAAGTTATTAAGGACTAGGTGACTGGACAGTATTGCTCATAGCAAATAATATCAATCTGTATACTGTGAGTTAAACCTAGAAATGAACAGTTTCTGAAGCAATTTTTCCGTAGTCGCGTTTCCATATCCGTATTGTGAGAATGCCTGGCAATTGCGAAGGATCCGAATTTGTTTTTATGATAGTGGAAGAGTAGTGGCCAGTTTCAAAAATTCGTTTTTATATAGATGCAATCTACAACTCTCTCCATTCTGCAAACTTTCTCGTACATCTTACCAGCGAGAGAGTTTGAAAAATGAGAGATGTATACTTGGAACGGTATGAGTATTGTTCAGGCATTGGGCAAGCACTACGGTGTGATGGCGTGCAATGGATGCAAGGGATTCTTCCGACGGACTGTATGGAAGAAGAGAGCATACAAGTGCAGGGCCGATGGAGAATGCGCCATCAATACTGGTCAGATACAGTAACCTTATCGCGAAATTCAAGCCGTGGCTTCTTAGGGAATTTCCTTTTTTTGACCATGAAGCTTGGATGTATTACTCTTTTTTTTTGTGATTCATTCACGTGGATATGACGATAGTGAAACCGAGAAGTGGCTCGTTCACGTTCTCAACGGAATCACACTATAAGTTCTTCTGAGTGATGCCAGAGATCGGAAGAGACAGTAGCTCTTTCTATTTGTGGCACCGATCGTATTCTTTACGGGAAATCCCATGGAATCGGTCTCTGAAACGGGAAAAGACTAGGGCGAAATGTAGAGGAGAGCGAGTGCAGAAGCACTCAGATGATGTGTGGTTGCGGGGCTTGTTTCGTTGCTAGCGTGCGCTCAATAGTACATGATGCTGATCTTGTGGGGCTCTGCCAGAGAAAACAAGAGTTGATCTTGTGAAGCTCTAAGGGCGAGGGGAGAGGGAGAGACTCCGCCCCTGCTAATGTCAGAGGGAATCAGTCCAGAATCAGTCCAACTTCATCAGTAATGTTCCTCTCTGCAGAACAGCGCAACGCCTGTCGCGCCTGCCGATACTCGCAGTGCATACGGTATGTGATTGTTTTTTTTAATGAATAAATTTTTCTAAAATCGAAAATTCAAGATATTAGCCGATGTTGAAAGCTCCATGAAGCGTGCGCAAACCTGGTTGTATAATCACGCGGGATAACATGAAACCCATCTCTTTTTGTGCCAAAACGAGTAAAGGGAGGGGATTAGATAAAATGGCAAGTAAGCAAGTAAGAAACGTCTGCGTCGTGCCGATTTCTATCTCCGATTCGGTATTTTTCTTATTGTGAACTGTTCGATCCTCTCTCCGTCCCTTCCTCCCGCCCACCAAAGCACACTCTAGTCTGACTTGTTTTGGTTCAAGGAGGTAGATCAGTGTGTTTGTCTCTCACTATTTAGATCAATTCGTCCACTATCTCGTGTTGTGCTGATTGTAGGCGCCCCTTTCATACCAAAAGTCTGGCTTTTTGTTCCCTTTCTTTGCAAATCAGAGACAAATGTTGAGTTCCGCCCATCCTTCTCTAGTTGAACACTCTTTTCATTTCAAGAGCAGCCTATTTTACTTATCTGCCCGAATCAGAAACACCTTTTTGTACTAGATCTAGGGATCTCCCTCTCGTAGAGATGCAACCAGGTGGTTCCACGTTTCAATGAGATATCAAGAATAGTCAATATTCCACTGTTTAGTATTTCTTCCTTTCCTAATTCGCTAATACCTTCTCTCTCTTCAGAGTGGGAATGAATCCGCGTGCGGTGCAGGGAGATCTGAATGAGTGCAGGAGAAATGGAGTCATATGCACCCTACCCAAGGAACGGAGGGGAGAAGAAAGAGGAGGAGGAGGGAGAGGAATCGGAAAGGAGGAGGAACCAGCCAAGTGAGTGGTGGACTGAATAGGGAGGGGGGATGGTAACGAGATTAGTGATTCCATTCAGGGTGATTTTATGTTGCATCATTTATAGAAATTTGCTTGACGATTTACCACTTATTAGATTCTCGGGTTCTCGTCTGGAAAAAATCGAAATCAACTCATGATTTCGTGTGAGTGAGTGAATGGTTAATAATGTTATGAGCCCGTTTGCATAATAGTCGGACAATGTTTGGCACAGCCAAAAAAGTCGATTCTCTGAAACTTTGTGTTTCGATGTTCTCGAAGGTGCTGATGACGATGGGCATAGTCATTTTGCTCCAAGTAGCCCCATCGGCTCCAGATGGAATGACATCAAAATAGCATTCTATTGTATTTCTGGGTAATTTAGCATTCTACTCCTAAGCGAATATGACTTCCTGGCCAAAATTTGATGGCGATTACGCCTCACTAATTTATTTTTCTTTATTTTCAAAAATTATTAAATCGGAGAGGCCTAAGAATCGTGTCCCAAGTATAGATTGAATCGCAATGACGTGTTGATAATAAATCTATTTTTTAATTCAAAGAAAAGTGTCTGGAAACCGTCGAGAATGTCAAAAGAAAGTACACAGAGATGGGAGTTTTGCGCCTTGTTTACTCTCTTCCCTGAGAGGCTGGGGCACCAGAGAAACAAGAGACACGGGAGGGAAGGGGCGAGAGAGCGTTCAGGGTCAGAGACGCAGAGCGAGAGATCAAGGGAGGCTCGCCATCCAACTTGCCTTTGCCATTCTCGACGGTTTCCAGACACTTTTCTCTGAATTAAAAAAAATATATTTGTAATCAGCAGGTCATTCCGGTTCGAACAATGCTAGGGACACTCGATTCTTAGACCTCTCCGATTTTATATTTTTTCTAATAATTTCACTTTTGAAAATAAAGAAAAATAAATTAGTCAGGCGTGATCGCCATCAAATTTTGGCCCGGAAGACATATTCGATAAGGATTAGAATACCAAATTACCGAGAAATGCAATAAAATGCTATTTTGACGCCATTCCATCTGGAGCCGACGGGGTTACTTGGAGCAAAATGACTATGCCCATCGTCATCAGCACCTTCGAGAACCTCGAAACACTAAATTTCAGAGAATCATCTTTTTTGGTTGTGCCAAACTCCGCCAGATTTGTCCGATTACTAGGCGAACGGGCTCTTATGGTGATTTCATGTTGCGGGATTTCTTGAAATTATCTTGTGCATTTGATATTTAATAGAGTAGAGAGGTGCCATACCAAAACAAATAAAATAGTCATTCAATAATTAATCATTTTGAGTGAGAGTTGCATCGAGTACGACGACTCCGAGCCTCTGCCCGAGATCAAACCGACCACGGTAGGTCACGACCCCTCCTACTTCTACTTTACGTGAAGAGTACGGTAGCCATTAGGGATATAGTTTGGTGTGGTAGCTATCTCCATTCTGTTCACTACATCGTTGCCCTGATTGTGAGTGTGCTAAATGTACAGAGCTCCTATCCGATCCATTGTAGCATTCCTAATGCTATCGATTACAGACCACGTGCGCTACCACGCAGACAACAGAAGCAGAGGATCCGAGCGCGTTGGCGAAGGTAAGGCACGGGACCCAAAATCGGACTTCTAAATATTGATTTATGTGAAAATTCTCTTGATATGCATTGTGATGCCAAGTGTGAGGGAAATTGATTTGATCTGGGTCGTAGACTATCGATTGGTTTCAGGAAATCGATGTTCTGGTCCGTCGCTTCAAGCGAGTTTGCGACCGATGGGAAGAGCCGATGGTGGTGAGTTGGACGAGGATCAAGACTACTGAGGACAATGAGATCGTGAGGATGTAAAGGATGGGCTAAGGATGACGCAATCTCAGGCGCCAATCGCCCCCTCGGTCCTAGTCGAGTTCGCTCTGATCTACAAGCATCCCGAGTTGGTGTGCGCGCGCACGAAGGTACGGTATCCTTTGTAGCGCATCTACGGGGGAATGTGTAGTAGTAACGTCGAATCATATTTAACTATCTCCTTTCCGCCACTTTCTCGCCAGATTGGGTAGTGTGCTGAATAAAGAGGGCTGAAAACAAAAGAAATGGAAGAAGATGAGTGTCATAATTGCAGCTGGATCCCTCGGCAGCGCGCATCGCGAATCTCGAGGACATACTGGGCGATTACAGGTTGGTGCTCTAGAATTTTTTTTCATTATTAAACTGATAATAAGGCAAGAACTGTCGTTCACAAATTTAAAAAAAAGTTGTATCTGTAGGATTGGCGAAACCACTATAACGCGGGTTCGACAGGGTTGAAACTGTTTATAGGTTGGTGATCAGACTCGCAATACCGATCGTATTGCCTGGTATAGTTCTTGAGTGCAGTGGATAGGTGTGCGGGTGGTTCAATTGTATAGAGCTATTGGGGAAGGGAAGATCATTTATCCAGTGTCTGTTCGAAGTGATAGGGATTTGGGGAGAGAAGGGGGAGGGGAGATTGGGAGATATCAATCGGTGACGTGTCTACCGACACAACCGACACGGGGGAAATAAGAAAAACAATGGAATCTTACGGGTCGGAAATAAAACGAGGAACAAACCTAATCTCAAGTTCAGACCCGCCGAGGGATCATCAGAGGGTGGGAAAGACACCATGAATCACCCGGGGTTTGCCAGACCCCCGGCTGCCCTATATCTTCGCGAGCCTGTGGCTGAGCGTGATAGGAGAGATTGATAGAGGATAGAGAGAGGAGCATTGTGGGACGGGGGACATGAATTATCTGCGATGTAGAGACTGAGTCAACGGAGAGTGATGGTGTTAACTAACAAGAAATAGTCACGATGGGGATAGGTGGGTAGGGGGGACGATACAAGAAACAATACACAAAAAACGATCCTGGTTCGAGATTGAAAAGATGTCGTCGATTTCCGTTCGTCTTCGGACCTGGCTGTGAAATAGAAGAGAGTTTGTTTGAACCGCCGAATCGCTCTCGAAAATGTGCAGTCGTTGCAATCGCTGCGATTGACTCTGAAATGAACTCGACTCCGTGCAGAAAGCGAGGATCGAAGATATTGCCTGTAAAAACGCGACTCGAATTATTCCTTCAATCAATCAATACTGGTCGGGTTTCATTAGAGTTTAGTGTGGAGAGCAGCGTCTGCCTATCAGCTGATGAAAGGTAATCATCTTGACCGAGAGATCTAAAGAGATAAGGCGAACAAACGAGAAGAAATAAGAAGATTGATGGGTAGGTCAATGGAGACACCACTGTAAAAGGGACTTCAGCGGCGATGACAGCGATATCCCTCCCTAAATACCTCCCTTCGTGAAGGGGTGGGAAAGGGGGAACAAGCACTGAAACCAAATAACCGAACAATCACGAAACACGATAGGAAAAACCTGTAGTAGATATGTATGGAGATGGGACTGGAGAATGGTAGAAAAAAGTGATGGTGGCAACGAAACAAAAGAAAACACGGAAATAATGAAGAAGCAATAGTGAAATGATTGGGGGAAAAATAGAGAATTGCATAAATTGTATAGCATATTCATAAATTAGAAGATAGAGCCTACATAGGGGAGTTTTGGACGATGCACCATTGTGCGGGTGGTTCAATTGTATAGAGCTATTGGGGAAGGGAAGACCATTTATCCAGTGTCTGTTCGAAGTGATAGGGATTTGGGGAGAGAAGGGGGAGGGGGAGATTGGGAGATATCAATCGGTGACGTGTCTACCGACACATGAAACGTGAATCTCACTGCTTTTTTCTCTCTCGATATCATTATTTTTTATTTAGACGCGCCTTCGTACTCTTCTGTGATCTGATGCACGCGACACCCGAGGTACTCGAGATGGAGGAGAATGATCAGGTGAGAGGGAATACGGTAGGAGGGTCGATAACTGGTTTATTACCGCAATCTATGAATACGGTAGCGCCCACTCATTACTCGATTGTAGATAATGTTGGCGAAGAAGAGCTTCAGCTCCTTCTACTGGCTCATGACTGCACTCTGGTCTCAGACCAGCAACAAACCGGTGAGTATCTTTTCTTCGAAATTGATTTTTTACTTTGATCTTTTGTAGTTTCTAGTCTGATCCCTGTAGTTTGATCTGAAGATTTTGATGCAGGGTGTGTGCTACGCGAATGGTTCGTATTTTCCTGTGGTGAAGGAGGATCAGCATTTTCCCGATGCCAAGTGAGTTTTTATTTTTATTTCGTGCCCGATGGCTTTGTGTTCGACTTGACTGATATAGCGTGTAGTATTTTTGATCGACTTCCTGTACACTTTCTTTAATAAAATAATCATCTCGGGTATAATTATGTCTTCGTTATTCACCGTTCAAAAATTGCCCGATGCTTTTTCGTCTCTCTCTTTTTATACGAATATACTCGATTTCTTCGAATCATCTTTGCCTCATCGTTTTCTGATTGAGTCCATAAGCTAACCCCTCCCCCCTTGAGAGACTGCGCTCCTCGCTGTGTCTTCCATCTCAACGATCCCATTCGATCTCTCGCCCTCACTGAGGCAGAGCAGGCTGTCGTCGCCTATCTGGCATGCTTCATCGATGGTGAGCAGGAGCGGATTGTCTCTCTCCATTCTGCACACCATCTCTACGATAAGACGGACGAAAGGGAGTATGGTTGGAGCAGGGTACCGTAGTATGGAGGGAACCGCTCGTTCTTTATTGATGACTAAATTCAAAGGCATGACGATCGAGTGTTAAGGTGTTCCAAAGTTCTCTCCTTCGGGGTGCAAGCAGTACAGTGCGATGAGGGACAAGCTGTTACGGTATCTGTACGAGGTGAGCGAGAAGGGGTGCGGTTGATCAGATTTGTGATTCCAACGAGGATCAGAGGAGAATTGTTGTTCCTTTGAGACACACTTAGGTAACGTGTAACCGAAACCAGACTGTAGAACGTTGTGTTGATTGTGCAATGCTCTGACCGTGGCAGCTTTCGAATCTCGAACAGAGATAACTGGGGGTGAGGGGAAACATGTGTATTGCGTAGTGATGACGTCATTCCCAGTTGTGTGCGAGTACGATGGCTGCTCGTGGGAGGCCAGGAGAACTGGCGGTGGCGGGCCGTGTATCTCGCATCATCTCCCTGTATCCAAGCATTACGGTAAGTATCTATAAATAGCCAAGCATTACTGTAGGTGGTTATCGATCGATCGCATAGTGATTATTGATGCAATATCCATTATTTATATTTTTTGCAACGATTTCATAAAGATCTAGCAGCTAGTGGTATTTGTGTCTGTTAGTCACTGGTAAGATTTGGAAGTAAATGTCCATACATTTCGCAAATTTCGTATAGAAATGGATTAATGATGGCGAATCGAAAACGAATCTAATCCTCGGAACATGTGATTAGGTAATTGCGGCTTCTCCCCGTCAATCTCCTCCCATTGCAGGATCTGTGTATGCGTGCCTCAGACAACATGGAGGTGTGTGAAGTACTGCAGACTGTGAAGTTCGACTCGTGGATGACCAAACAAGAAAGGATCATCTAGCATACAGTACCCCACTAGACTACAGTACCCCAGTAGGATACAGTAATCTCTCTTCATAGTATATTCTCATATTAATCTCAAGAACTATTATTGTACATAGCTATAACTGATGCAGACTGCATACAAAACATGCAGGTCTTTCCTTCCTATGAGTGTTCATAGGCGACGAATTCGATATCGATTGACTGATTCTCTCCCGTTGACCTACCGTATCTCCTCTCTTTCCCCATGTGTTGTGATCTACTCACTCTTTCCAACTGTGATCCCTAGTCTTTGTGTATGCAACGATAAACCAAATAAGCGTGTTTCTGAGAAATTGAGACTTGGCGTGAAATGAATTGGTACGCACTCAGTCTCACAAACATGAGATACATCTAGAACACACTGGGAGTCATGGAAAATAACGAGGTTGGCGGGTGATGAATTGGAGGAGAAGAGGAGGAGGAGAGCAGACAAATGCCATTCACACGTCCTTCCTGAGAGACGTTTCTATGTATTCGTTTGCAACTTCTTGAACGAAACCTTCCTCGATTCTCACATTTCTTTGCCGTTCCCTAACGTTCCATGAACTAGCGCTGCCGGATCCAATAGCCCTCTCTTCATTCTGCAAGCATGAAAGTGTGCAGAATGGAGAGAGCACTATCCGTCAGTATTAAGGAATACTACTAAGAATCTCGGAATGAGTAACGCGACCGCTCCACAATGCTCCATCAACTACGTTACTGCACTCAAGACGGCATTGTATGTGCCATTGGGAGGTGAGGGGGGATATCTCGAATGAACTCCTTTTGTTCCTATGTGCATTCTGAGATGATCGTGTTTTTTTGAGAGATTAGTGTTTGTCTAATCTAGAAGAGAGATTGTCGTGAAACTCATCGAAACAAAAAAAAAGTGAAACAAACTCATCTGACGAGTCTCTTTGAAAAATATCTTTTGAAAATGTGGTGAAACTTATCATTCCACTAGTTTTACCATTCTGCAAGCAATCTCGTCGCTCTGATAGAGTTGCCGAATGGAGAGAGTCCCATCCGTTCCGATTTCACTTCGCAGATAGAGTAAAACAACTCATTAAATACTTCATTTATATAAAATATCCGAAGGAAATTGTACTCGCCAGAATCTACCGTACTCTAAATAGGGTCCCGACGATCTCACTCAAATACACACTGCCCAACAACGAGATATGTCTCATACTCAATAAAGTGATCTGAGCGGAGTCTTTCAGCTTCATTTCCATATCAATAACGACCCATTGTAATACTAGAATGCAGTTGGATCGCACCCTTTTCCGAGAACGCGTGACCTTTTGGTCTTTCTCCCTCCCCCTCGCAGGGACGTGGTAGATCAGGGACACTCACTTCTCCTCTCATCGGGGTTAATCTCTCGCAGTTGTTTACTTCATTCTCTGGTCCCCTTTTCAATCCATCAGGTGTTTTCGTCTTTTGTTTCCCTTCTTATTATTATTAGGTTGTTTGTCGTTTTTACTCTCGCAAATCATCTATCTATCTCTTCCCCGATCCTTATTTCCCTTACTCACGCTGGGCATCGTTCTGATGAAGTCCACCCAGCGTGGGGCGGTTGGGTGTACGCGACCCAAAGGACTGAAACATCCAACCGCTGACCTTAGGAAGTTTCCTTATTAAGATCTCTTATGCAGATGTTCTCTATCACTCGCCTATCAAACCAAATTCCTTTATAATTTCCACCAGGCGGGGCTGCCCTCACGAATCTGGTGCTCATCACAGCCATTCTCCGCAAGAGATCACTCAGGACCAAGAGGGAATACGCCCTCACTGCCGCCCTCGCCTTCGCTGATTTCGTTGAGGGTAAGCATTTCTTTCTGTATAAACTCCTAGAGCGAGTATGGAAAGCGATGGAGAGCGCTAAATCCAAGTGCTAACCGAAATTAAAAGATCCGACTCATATGTTTGAGGAGGGCCTCTTGAATCTTCAAAAAATCCGATTAGAGTGAGTGAGAGAACAAGTGATAATGAGAGGGTGCAGATAGTGGTCTCTCTTCAGGTCTGGCCACATTCATCGGAGGAGTCTATCGACTGCCGCACGTCTACAGCACAACCATGTGTGCTTTTTACGTCGTACGTCTTTTCCTTCTCAATTTCAGAGCTATTTTGGGCTTGGTTTTCATGCTTCCAATTTTGGAGAAGCACACCAAGCCCATTTCCATGAAATTGTAACGGATATGACTGTAGCTCTCCGTTATGGGAATGCGGACTACTAACTAGTTCTCATATCATTTATCGGATACCTTCTCTCCGAGAGAGAAGGGGACTAGAGTGAGATGTTGGGCCGAGTCTGCGGTGTAATAGACCCCTCGTAAACACGCAGACTCGAAATCTAGGTCGGGCTACTACCTACACATGTCACAAAATAATCGCGTCACAACTTCCTTGGGAGAATTCCCATCTACTTTCTGCAATGATGCTTGCTCCTTTAAAGTCTACACTCTACTGCATGTGTCTTCCTCACACTTTCCTCTGGCGATGGTCAGACACGGCCACTGGACTAATGCTAGCAGCAGTCGCCATGGACAGATACTTTGCCATCGCCCATACGCTATGGTATTTGGGGTGAGTAAGGTATTCAGTGTAGATTCTGAATGATTCCCGCCCAGGAAAGGCGACACCATCACGAAAACTACCATTTCCACAGTCTATGGAGTATCCCTGGTGAGAAAGTAGGCAGCGAAAAATATTGCAAAAGTAAGGGCCAAGCCGGTGATCGAAACCGGGACCTCTCGCACCCAAAGCGAGAATCATACCACTAGACCACTTGGCCGGTGAGAGAGAGGGAGAGCCAGCCAATACTAGAGCGTGCGCTCTCTCTCTTCTCTTCTCTTTCTTTCACTGTCCGGGGGAAACGAGCGGGAAGGGGAGAAAGTCCCCCTCCCCAATCCACAAATGCTCCCTCTCCCTTTGGGTGTCACTCAGAGGGGAGTGCGACGATGGAATGGGATAATCCATTGGCAGGTCTTCTTCTCTATAGCCTGGATCAAGCCAATCTCGATGACGATTCAGGGCAAGATGGTGCCTGCCGTGTGTGGAACCAGCGGATTTATTGACCAGACGTGCGTTTGGATTTGAAGGTGGACTGGTTCCAGATTAAGTCTCTAATAGATAATCTTGTACAATTGGTGTGAAATAGTTCTCTCCCCCTTCAGTACAATCTATCACCGGAAAGAATGACTTGCGAGTGGATAGGAGAGGGCTACTATTGGATCCGACTTGGTGCCAATCTGATTTCGTGGTAGCCTCTCTGGTTCCAGTCTGGTGCAAGCGACCAAGTACGTGGGTAGTCTCGGGTCAGCTCTCTCGGTCCTCATCTCTCTCGTGGTCGCAGTCAAGATCAGAGAGTTCATAGCGAAGATCGAAGTGAGAATCACCTTGGATTGCTCATTAGTATATCTCGATATCGTGATTCCCGACTGGTGCTGAACCAATTGCCAAACGTATTCTCATTTCAACGCTTCCTAGAATGCTCCCATACCATTCGGCAAGAAAATAAAGCCAGTCCCATTATAAATGTCGCGCATGATTGACGGGTATGAAAAGGAGGATATGGATATGGGGGAGAGGAATGGGTCCAAGACACACATCGAAAGATAGATTTGACCTCAGATGGAGACGATGGTCTACTCCTCGTCTGGTAAGAAAGACAACGGTGGAAGTGCACGAAGGCAGCTCAAATTCACCATCACAACACTCATCAAGGGGTACGGTAGGGGGGATACTGTAGAGGGGACTGTAGGGGAAAGGTAGAAGGAAGAGGGATAGCAATCCAATGGGCACTTCAGTCTGTGCACACTCGTTCTCGACTCTTTTCCTCGATCTTTCGGAGTGTACGCAATGATTCGTGAGCAGATCGATGGATACAATCCCGAGAGTACTGTAGATCCAGAAACCAGAGATCAAAGATCATTCCAGGTGGAGGCATTGGCTCCTTCTTCTTTATTCTCACTAAAGTGAACGCGATGCTCAATGTCTTCATCTATGCCCTACGACAACCAGAGGTTGATATTATTTGTTGGGCAGTGCTAAATGCCGACGCAATCCAGGTGAATCGGGCTGTGCGAGAACTGTTCTGTTGCAAACCCAGTGGGGAAGCAACTTCATCCACGACTCGACAAAGCGACGCCTCAAAATCATTCGCACTCAACTAAAACTTGCGATAAACATTCGAAAGTGATACTAAAATAGTGCAAAATTGTTTGATGGAGGTGGGATTCGAACCCACGCCTCGAAAGACTGGTGCCTAAAACCAGCGCCTTAGACCACTCGGCCACTCCACCGATGAGAGAGTATGGCCAGTGTGTTCTATAGATGCATCGAGAGGGAAAAGGAGAGAAAGAGAGGAACAACTGACAGATGAAAGGGCGGACTCGTTCGTTCGAACATACTCTCGGAGTTACAACTGTCTCGGCTAAACACAGCTAAACACTACATTCACATGACGTCAGTTATGGCTTTCCGATCTCTTCTTCAATCACACCTTCTCCCCTCCATCCATTCCTCAGATATAGATGATAATAGATTTTTATGTGTTCAATTGCCACAACAGGAATCGAAAGATCGTTTATATTACTCGCAGCAAAGCTCACAACATTAAACGGTAAGTGAGCCGTCAAGCAAATTCAGTGTAGACCTTGATGAGAAAGATACCGGGGAAAAGACAAGTGGAATGGTCGGGGAATAAAAGAGGAATTCCTCATTTAGACCTATCATCAATACTTGATCTCGAGAGCATCTCCCAAACATCTCAGTCTAGATCAGTGTGCAGATCTTGTTCTATACATAATCATGGATACACTGGGTGAAACATTTGTTTGTTCTCAAACGCATCAAAAACAGGAACAATGAGAAAGAGTTGCATAATAAACAAGCGGTCTACGACGTTCAATAGATTATAATAGATTACTAGAGTTAGGTAACGTGAGTGTTATATAATTAATGAAAGAAGCTATAAAGCTGCTAAAGTGAAAAACTCAACTGAAGACTTTGGATTGCTGTTAGTTATTAAATTATATAAACATGATCGGGATAGGGGGCGGGGTATGAGATCATCGTCGGGAATTCAAGATTACTCCTGATCCTGGGTGTATTCCGTATGGTCACCGTCTAGCTCACCGTCATCCTCAGCTGTTGCCTCCTGAATATATCAATGTTTTATCACAATTCATCATGTCTCCCATTAGTGTTAACTCTTTGATTTTCCTGGCTACTTTCTGAACAGCAAAAAAACATTTTCTCTAGCCATTCATTCTCTCGAAACTACACATACATCTTGCGAAACCAACATGAATGGAAGAAAAGCATTAAGCGAATTTCGACATACCTGGTACTGCTGGTACTCGGAGACGAGATCGTTCATGTTGCTTTCGGCCTCAGTGAATTCCATCTCGTCCATTCCTTCACCAGTGTACCAATGGAGGAAGGCCTTGCGACGGAACATGGCTGGAAGGGAATTGATTTCCAACTGATTCAATATTTATGTATGCACTTGGACATCCACTAGGTTATCCATCAGGTGCAGCTAATCACAAATGCAAAGGTAGAAGGAGAAAAACTCACCAGTGAACTGCTCCGAGATTCTCTTGAAGAGCTCCTGGATGGCAGTAGAGTTTCCGATGAAAGTAGCAGACATCTTGAGTCCTCTGGGAGGAATGTCACAGACGGCAGTCTTGACGTTGTTGGGGATCCAGTCAACGAAATACGATGAGTTCTTGTTCTGGACGCTCATCATTTGATCGTCGACCTCGCGCATGGACATGCGTCCTCGGAAGATAGCGGCTACCGTGAGGTAACGGCCGTGACGAGGATCGCACGCTGCCATCATGTTCTTCGCATCGAACATCTGCAAAAGAAGACATCAGTGTTGAACCCTTTTTTTCTTTTAAATTTCCAATTGAGGGATGTTTACGATATTTAAGCATTTCTATCACAATCTACTAATTGACGAACCTGCTGGGTAAGCTCAGCTACGGAAGCGGCTCTGTATGCCGATGCTCCCTTGGCATTGAGAGGGGCAAATCCAGGCATGAAGAAGTGAAGACGGGGGAAGGGAACCATGTTGACGGCCAACTTGCGAAGATCAGCATTGAGTTGACCAGGGAAACGAAGGCACGTCGTCACTCCAGACATCGTCATCGACACTGCAAATATATTTAGTATTCATTTCATTATAAAGTGCACATAAACGTCTTCTTTTGCTGAGTCATAGTGGAAATTCTACCCTTTTCCCACACATCCATCCATTCCATTATTCTCCCGTCTCAGCCATTCTTTCTCCCAATACCCTCTACCCTCTAGGGCTAATGAAGTGCGCCTGCTCTCGTCGTCTCCTCCTCCCTTCGATGGAATGGAATGGAGATGGACTCGTCTTTATTTCTCTGCATTCCCTTGCTCCCATCTGTTTTCCCTAGGGTGCGCATTATCTGCCCATCATTTCCATCGATTTACTTAAGACTGGGAGGACATGACCTCTGACGACCAACAAAAACCCATAAAACACAACCAATTGACACCCTCCCCCGTGTCGTAAAACAGACAATTGGATGACACTCGTTGTAGACTCACCTAGATGGTTGAGATCTCCGTACGTGGGGTTGGTGAGCTTGAGGGTGCGGAAGCAGATATCGTAGAGGGCCTCGTTGTCAATGCAGAATGTTTCGTCGGTGTTCTCGACGAGTTGATGGACGGAAAGGGTGGCATTGTAGGGCTCGACAACAGTGTCAGACACCTGAAAGGACAACATTTATCGATTGAAATTGCTAGCTTCGATAAGTTCTTAAAGAAAACAACTGACCTTAGGAGAGGGAACGACGGAGAAGGAGCTCATGATTCTGTCGGGGTACTCCTCACGGATCTTGGAGATCAGTAGAGTTCCCATTCCGGATCCAGTTCCACCTCCGAGCGAGTGGGTCAGTTGGAATCCCTTCAAAGGAAAATACAATTAACAGCAATCTTGCCAGAATAGGAAATGATATAAATGGATCTCACCTGGAGGCAGTCACATCCCTCAGCCTCTTTGCGAACCACATCAAGAACCTGATCGACGAGCTCAGCTCCCTCAGTGTAGTGTCCCTTGGCCCAGTTGTTTCCGGCTCCACTCTGTCCGAAGACGAAGTTGTCGGGTCGGAAGAGCTGGCCATACGGTCCGGAGCGGACAGAGTCCATGGTTCCGGGCTCGAGATCGACGAGGACAGCGCGGGGAACGTACTTGCCACCGCTGGCCTCATTGTAGTACACATTCACTCTCTCCAGCTGAAGATCCGAGTCTCCTCCATACATTCCATCGGGTTGGATGCCGTGCTCATCGGAGATGACCTCCCAGAACTGAAACAGATATGCTTTGTATCAGAATTAGAGTTCTCCCACCATCTGTCCCTCAATTACACACTAGCAGGCATCCCTTGAAACTAAAGAAGGCCCAAATGGACGCTACTGGACTCGATCAATTTCTTCCAACCCGCAAGAGACTACAATCCAATTCTTCTCTGTCGTCTCTCGCTCTTTCGCAATAGCACTTTCAGCGACGAAACAAAGACATCAGGGATAACGCCAAACCAACTAAACGTTATAGGGATGCATAGGCACGAAACAAAGGTGTTGTAATGAACGTAATATGCAAAATAAACATTTGAAATTCAAATGATGACTCACCTTGGCTCCAATCTGGTTTCCGCACTGGCCGGCTTGAACGTGGACGATCTCACGCATTCTGAAGTTACTGAGGGGTAAGTTAAGTGAAACAAGTGACCTTGATAACAATAAACGGAAAACGTAAGCCCAAATCATGGAAGGAACATGCCAATTCCCGCGCAGTTGCGCATTTGCGTGCAAGGGCGTGGTGAAAATGCGAGAGAGTGTGTGCTATTCAGAGAGTGGAAGAGAAAAAGGGGCGGAGCCAAAAAAGCTAGTTTGATGTGCATGTTCGTTCAAATTCACCGTAAAATGTGGTAGTAAAATTTTGTTTTTGTTTTTATTTTGTAAACGAAATGGTATATCATTGAATCAACTATGGTAGGCCAGAAACTCGACTGGCGGATTCAGGGCGATTCATATCTGAGGCAGATCAAAATCGCCCGTTCGTTTGGCGCTAATTTTCGGTTTCGCTATAGCCGCAACGCGTGCGTCGTAGTGCGAACGCGGCTGGGCACACAAGAGCACACAAGAGGCCGCGTTCGCACTACGACGCACGCGTTGCGGCTATAGCGAAACCGAAAATTAGCGCTAAACGAACGGGCGATTTTGATCTGCCTCAGATATGAATCGCCCTGAATCCGCCAGTCGAGTTTCTGGCCTACCATAGTTGTTGGACGCATGGGATTGGCTCTCATCCTTCCCATCCTCGCTTTTCATGAATACTTGATTTGAGGAGTTCTGTAGCTCGTTGGTCATTCGCTCTCTTCCTATAAGCCTCCCTACAAAAGACGTTTCTCCTCGTCGGTTCTGCATATCGTTCAAATTGTTGAGTATAGTACATCATTTACCTTTGAATGTTTGTAAACCCTTTTAAGCGTGCTTTTTATTTTGGCGCGAAATTCCTTCAAACGAGAATGGAACGGTAGCAAACCAGTTAGATACCGTTCCATTCTGAGATATTTAGGGATATTGTTCCTCGCAATCTATTTGTGCTGTTATCACTGCTTTTCTATCGCGAATTTCCTTATCTGCTTTGAATCGACCCGACAAGATGCCTTCTTTCCAGTTCGGCTCCATCTCAATCCCCTGAGTCGAGATGCGTGAGATCGTCCACGTCCAGGCCGGCCAGTGCGGAAACCAGATTGGAGCCAAGGTTTGTTCGACTCAAACCGTTCTAATTCAGTTGCAAGGGGGTGCTTTTTGAATGGATATCCTCCCATGTCAAGGTTGGGGCGTTTAATCAATACAAAAGGGGCTCACTTGCGTCCTTGTGCCTCTCCTTATCAGATTTCAGCTGGTTACTCACTCGCCTAGTATCTTTGTAATGATCGGAAGTTCAAAAGAAATAAATTGCTATGCACACTCTAAACTTCTTCTTTCGGTTCTGGGAGGTCATATCCGACGAGCACGGAATCCAGCCCGATGGAAGCTACGGAGGAGAGAGCGACCTCCAGTTGGAGAGAATCGACGTCTACTACAACGAAGCGAATGGAGGCAAGTACGTTCCCCGCGCTGTCCTCGTCGATCTCGAGCCCGGAACCATGGACTCCGTCCGCTCCGGACCGTATGGCCAGCTCTTCCGACCCGACAACTTCGTCTTCGGACAGAGTGGAGCCGGGAACAACTGGGCCAAGGGACACTACACTGAGGGAGCTGAGCTCGTCGATCAGGTTCTCGATGTGGTCCGCAAGGAGGCTGAGGGATGCGACTGCCTCCAGGTAAGATCGAGTTATATCATTTCCTATTCTGGCAAGATTGCTGTTAATTGTATTTTCCTTTGAAGGGATTCCAACTGACCCACTCGCTCGGAGGTGGAACTGGATCCGGAATGGGAACTCTACTGATCTCCAAGATCCGTGAGGAGTACCCCGACAGAATCATGAGCTCCTTCTCCGTCGTTCCCTCTCCCAAGGTATTTTAAAGTTGTTTTTTCATGGACTGTTTGTCATTGTTCGGGAAGAGGAAGGTACCGACTGTTTGTAGAGTGCGCTGTTCGCTGACTAGAGGGCAATGAGTGTTCGAAAAGTACTAGAATGATGGTGTGCTAATCCTTGTTTCTTCAGGTGTCTGACACAGTTGTCGAGCCCTACAATGCCACCCTTTCCGTCCATCAACTCGTCGAGAACACCGACGAAACATTCTGCATTGACAACGAGGCCCTCTACGATATCTGCTTCCGCACCCTCAAGCTCACCAACCCCAACTACGGTGACCTAAACCATCTCGTCTCGATGACGATGTCTGGAGTGACGACGTGCCTTCGTTTCCCTGGTCAACTCAATGCTGATCTTCGCAAGTTGGCCGTCAACATGGTTCCCTTCCCTCGTCTTCACTTCTTCATGCCTGGATTTGCCCCTCTCAATGCCAAGGGAGCATCAGCCTACAATGCCCTGACTGTTGCCGAGCTCACGCAGCAAATGTTCGACAGCAAGAACATGATGGCTGCATGCGACCCCCGTCACGGCCGCTATCTCACGGTTGCAGCCATGTTCCGTGGTCGCATGTCGATGCGTGAGGTCGATGACCAGATGATGTCAGTCCAAAACAAGAACTCGTCGTATTTCGTCGATTGGATTCCGACCAATGTCAAGACTGCCGTCTGTGACATCCCCCCTAGAGGACTCAAGATGTCTGCTACTTTCATCGGAAACTCTACTGCTATCCAGGAGCTCTTCAAGAGAATCTCGGAGCAGTTCGGAGGTTTGTTTCTTTAATTCCTGTTTTTATTATAGCTTATATTCTCGATACTAAACGGTCTTTTTTAGCCATGTTCCGTCGCAAGGCCTTCCTCCATTGGTACACTGGTGAGGGAATGGACGAGATGGAATTCTCCGAGGCCGAAAGCAACATGAACGATCTCGTCTCCGAGTACCAGCAGTATCAGGTATGCACTGTAGCTATTTTAATTGACATGTTTTAATTAGTCCAAATTCTTTTCTCTGGATCTATAGTTTCAATTCCCCCGCTCTTTTCTAAATATGAGAGGCCAAGCTAGAATCTAGATTAGAATTGATGAGAATGAAGTTTCCTAGAATGCTCATTATTGCATGTTTTCCAGGAGGCCTCTGCGGAGGACGATGGCGAGTTCGAGGGAGAAGGTGAAACAGATATGACCGAGAACCTGGAGTAGAATCTCTAATTTACACACTATATATATTGTAGTATCTATTGTTTCTGTTGTTCCATGCCTTGAACATTTACCCGCTGCGCTATGATATCAATTTATTCTGCTACTTGAGCAGCATGTTTGTTCACTGGTTGCTAAGCTTATTTATTTGAACGTTTCGAAATTAATAAATTATTGTATCTCGGCGAACCGTGTTCCGTGTGTATCACACATGTCCACTTGAAGATGAAAGAGAGAATCGGGTGGTTGAAGGGAGAACAAGAGGGATCGAATAGCGAGTGGGATGTGTGCTTATTTGGTAGGATAGAGATGGATGGGGAGGGAGGAGACGATTGTTTTGACAGCTTGATCCGAGACATCGTTTGGCGCACTAGATTCATCCTCGGCTATTCATCATCCTCATTTTCACCTAGCCCATCTTTCACTAGTTAGTTTATTCGGTGAGATCTTCACTTTCCTCGCATTCTGATCTTTGATCTTTTCCAGATGGCTTTTATCGCCACTCCCTCATTCTCTAATATCTATGGTGCGAATGCATCTAATTTACTGTCGATAGCCTCAAATGTAGCACAAATCGGTGTTGACTCGAATGTCGGGGGATCTACTACTGTTGTTGAATCGAATCAAGGTGATTACGGTGGGTAAGATCTATGAATTATTGGAGAATTTCAGAGCGTAAATCACTAAATCCATTCGATCCCAAAGCAATCGTTCCCCTTCCACATCAACTCGACGACCATTCGGGGTAGGTCAATGGTGTAGATGGATGGGAATTACGGTATATTGATTGATCATCATCTGACCTACCGTAATCCAGTGCCTTCACTACTTCTGTATGGAAGCGAAATGAGAGGGAGAGATATCGAGTGAGATGTGTGAATGAAGGATACGAGACATTGAGACATCATCTTCCATTGGCTGATGGGTAATTTAGATCTTTATTATTAAGGAAACATTGACTTTTTTTTGTTTTTTACCTTTATCCACTGATGAATCGTAGTCTATGCATGATCAGAGGTCACTATAATCCTTCCATTCCTCCCATTTGTTGATCTACCCACAGTAAACTAAACGCTGTCAATACTACCACCTGCATGACTCCAAGTTTGTTCGCGATTATTTGAGATAGAGGCCTACAGTAACCCGATATCTCCTTGGCACCCAAATGAGTGGATAATTCCCCTACGAAAAGAATATTGATTTCATAATCTGTAGTGATATCATTTCCGATTCTGGGTCCACTCTGTAAAGATTCTCGACAGTCTTATCTGCGATAGAGTGTGTAGATTAGATAGAGCGCTACATAATATTCCATGACCTTTAGAAGTAAGTATCATACTCGTTGATGTACCGTAACCTACAGTATTCTTTGCTCAGAGACAAACGAATCTCCAAAGTGGATACTCTTCGTCTGGCAGTCAAGTATGTAAGACATCTCGAGGCAGTTCTACAGTATTCCGACCATGTTCTCCGCTGTCGTTGCTTCGATCGATTCAGAGAGGTATACGGTATCTGATCGATCGAGGACTAACTTTAATTTACAGGAAAGCGAAGGAAATGTGGCAATTGCGATCAAATCGACGGGAGAAAGACTGAGTTGCTGATTATTGAGGAGGACATGAGCTGTAAATAATAATTGGAAATATCTTGATAAATATTTATTGCCATTGAATTGATCAGGTTTCACTAAACAAGCGACCAGACAGTGAGCAAATACTGTCTTATTGTTGAATCGAAGAGTATTTCATTCCTTTCTTAACACTCCCTCGTCGGCCTGTCAGAAGAATGAGTGTGCTGAATGGAGAGAGTAGTGAATCAAAGATGACAAAGAAGAATACTCTCATCATTTTCACTTACTACCGAATGAACAGAGTGACCTCGATATACTTGTGATAATCATTTTGACAAATGAATCTGAAAAATAGGACATTATGCAAAATATAAATTGTTCTCAAGTTCAAGATTGAATACAATCATTTGCACGTATCATCCTCTTTCATTCCTCCACTCCTCTCCCCCTCCCCTCCCCCCACTCCTCCTCCTCTCCTCATTCTCATCTCTTTCTCTTCTCTCACTCGGTCGCCATGGCTCGTATCCTCGAGTTCACCCTTCAATGCAAAATTCTCGAGAACAGGTTGGATAACGTCAGAGATCAAAGATCAATCCACTCTTCAGTGACAAACCCTTCTCGGCCGAAACCGCCCAAGCCGTCTCAGAGGAGCTCAAGTAAGATGGATCGATACCCGATGTTTACCGTACTCCTCCCCCTTCCAGTCAGGCTCTGATCGATCTCCGTCAGCGTGGAGAGTCTACAGTATCCCGTCGTCCTTCTCTCACTCCTTCTCGCAGCAAAAGAAACTCGGAGAGTAATGGGTACCGTATCTCTCGATGGAATCCTACCGTAACCTATCCTCTACAGACCGGTCTCGGCTCCTGTGACTTCTGCTCTTACCTCTCGAGCAACGAGTGCCCTGGATATTAAGTCAGTTGTCGATCGCTCTGTGATCATATGAGTATACTGAATCCCTACCGTACTCTCTCTTTCAGCATCGACACCATCGTCTCTCGTGTAATGTTCGTGTACTTCACGAATAGAGTCAGTACTCGATCAATCCATCTCCTCTCCCTACCGTACTCATATCGTACTCCTCAGGTCCACTACACCAAGTGCAACGTGGAGAAAGAGCAGTACTGTTCCCTGCAGGAGATGCTTCGATCCGCCACGATCAAGGCCCGTCGTCCCGCTCAGTTCGTGATTGAATACAGTAATCCCTCTTGATCTACCGAACTCCCTACAGTAATCCCTTTTGATCTACCGTACCCCATACAATAACATTCTTATGATTACAGGCTGTGCCGTCTCTTCTCTTGCGACACAACGTGGGGCAACGTCAAGGAGGTCGAGCCTACTGTACTCCTACTGTAATCTACCGTACTCCAGGTTGATCTGCATGAGACCGGCCAGTCCGCTCTGAAGTCCTTCCCTATCACCAGGGCGAATCGACTCAACTTCATCGTCGATTACGTCAATGTGAGGGCAGAGATCAAAGATCAACGATCAAAGATGAAATATGATCCTTGCAGACTGTTCCCGAGGAGAATCGTCCCACTCCCTTCGACCTCAACCCTTCCCAAACTAAGCCGACCTGATTATTCGATCGATTGATTTAGGATAAAGACTTGAAATGATACCTTGTATTGCCTTGTAAGGCTTGGAAATCTGGAGAGTAATATTCGACAATATTAAAATACAAATGCTTCATGGGCTGGGTTCTCTGGAGTATAAATTATCCTGTAAATCAGGTGCATTCTGTTGCTCATTGAATGGTTAATGATGGAATTGAGAGATTCTCCCTCTGCACGCGCGAACTCAGCCCCTCACTCAAAAATGTAGCTGTTGGCCAAGTCCAACTCGGACATGCTATAAAGGTCAGCGTGTCCGAAAGTGCAATGGACATGCCTCACTGTACGGTTCCCATCTTGGTGATCACAAGAGACCCCGCGCCAGGTAAGTTTATGAGACGTCGGAGAATGGCCCTTATGCCCTGCGTGCGCTCTGGACGGGACGGGGTAGAAGCGCTAAGGAGAGAAGTTAGAGAGAGGAGAGAGCATTCGGGCGAGAGAGCAAACAAGCCATTTTCTATCCCGTCGCGGATAGAGAGCTGCGCGTCTACGAAAGAAGGCCTCTCGCTTTATCAGCAACTCTGGATCCTCTGCAGTTGCTCGAGAAAATCTTTCGCCTTTTACTAAAGATTTCCGTGCAGAGGATCAAATTATGAGTATCACTCATTTTTTGGAATCCCCTCGAAAGAGCGGGATAAAACTCCCAACTCAATCATTCGTAACACCTGCAATGTCGATGGAAAATGAATCGATGATGACCTCAGAGAGAAGAAAAGAGGCTCCCACTAGGGAGGGATGCTAGAGGGAAAGCATCAGACAAACTCGAGTTCACTTATATTCTTCTCATTCTGTCTGATCAATCAGCATCATCGATGGATCCATACAAGGTAGAGTGAGAATCTCTCTATTCTATCTTCAATCATTGCTTGAGCAACTTTCTCCCGAGCTGCAATATGACTCCTATCTTTCCACTTAATAATTTTTTTAAAAACATATCTATGAAAAATATGCGCTTGCTTATCCATGTATTATCCTATTTTCCAGGTAGTGAATGCTCCCGAGCTGAAAGATGACTTCTACCTTACTTTGTTAGACTGGAGCAGTCAGAACTTGCTGGCTGTAGGACTGAATCAGCGTGTCTTCCTGTGGAAAGCCAGTGATCAAAAGGTAATATATATTCTGACAGATAAAAAAATCAAGACAATTGCATTATCAGGCCATCAAACTATGCGATTTCTCCTCTGAAGATGTAACTTTTGTGACGTCAGTGCAATGGACGGAAAACGGAGACTTCCTCGCTGTTGGAACCAATCACGGGATCGTACAGGTCGATATGAAAGATGCTTACTTTTCTGTTCTCGCTCCAGCTCCATTCTGCGCACTCTCTCGTCGACGAGATAGCGTGCAGAATGAAGAGAGCTGAGAATCACACTAGTCGAAAAGAATCGGAAGCTGTGAATAGGTCGGAACTATCTTCATTTTAATTCAGTTCTTAATGTAGATAAGCAGGTGTGGGATGTATCAACTGAGAAGATGGTACACGAGATGCCGGGTCACTCGGAATGGAGACATTATCTGTTCGGGAAGCAAAGACACGTTCGTTTTTTCGCCTTTTAACGACAACGAACATACTATAGATTGGTTTACCATAGGTGATCTTGTAACTTACAAAACTGTCAAAACAGAAAAATAGTTTCATTGATATTGCCTAAGCCTAAGCCTAACAGCATAATGGTAAAGAGGAAATATTTCAGAATAATACTCCAGCGAGATGTGCGATCGCCTCCCGGATACAGTGAGAAAAGACTCACCAGCCACAGACAAGAGGCGGGATTACAATATCATATTCATTATTAATTTGATTAATACCTCTTTAGGTGTGTGGTCTGAAATGGTCTCCAGATAAGCAGTATTTGGCCTCGGGTGGCCAAGACCATAAAATGATGGTGTGGAGTCTAAGACGACCCGAGCCATGCCTGACATACACTGAGCACAATGCTGCTGTCAAGGTACGGTAGCGATGGTCAAAGATCGATTGAGAGACACTAGTTTTCTCGCGCTTCGACTGGCGAGGAAGTCTGCAGAATGGAGAGAGTACTATTCGATTCAGCAGTATTACGGTAGTTCAATAGTAAATAGAATGAAGCTGATGAGCAAGTGCACTGGTGAATATGCAGGCGCTGGCTTGGTCTCCCCACCATCATGGACTGCTCGTATCAGGAGGAGGAACTACCGATAAATGTCTCAGGTTTGTTCATTTTTTAAAAGTATAATTGTTCTGATACAGACAATTGATTGCAATTCCAGACTCTTTTCTGTTAACAGATAATCATGAATCTCAATTCACCCTCGTAGATTCTGGAACACTTTGACTGGTCAGCCGATGCAATGCATTGACACGGGATCACAAGAGTGCAATGTGGCATGGAGCAAACACTCACCCGAACTTGTATCCACCCATGGATACTGGAGAAATGGCGATCCAGATCATCTAGGTGACAAGGTAATGCAGCATTGAAGACATTTAATTGAAGAGTGAAATGAACTACCTATTGATGATGCCATTTGCTCCTTGTAGGCTGTGACTTGGAAGTATCCCGTGTTGCGTCCCATGGCTAGGATGGTTCATCCGACTCGTGTCAAACAACTGGCGATGTCCCCCGATGGAGAGTCAATTGCCACTGCTGGAGCAGATGAATGCATTCGATTGTGGAGAGTATTTGGAAAGAGGGGAGAGATGAAGATGGAACACTAACCCATCCCATTCTATCCTCTTACCTGACTAATTTACCATGGTGAACAACAACAATGAATATTTATCTATGCATACAAATATTATTTACAATATATTATCAACAATCAGCAACTTAGTCTTTCTCCCGTCGATTTAATCGCAATTGCCACATTTCCTTCGCTTTCCTGAAAATTAAAGTTAGTCCTTGATCGATCAGATACCGTATACCTCTCTGAATCGATCGAAGCAATGACAGCGCAGAACATGGTCGGAATACTGTAGAACTGCCTCGAGATGTCTTACATACTTGACTGCCAGGCGAAGAGTATCCACTTTGGAGATTCGTTTGTCTCTGGAGATTGATAATTGTAGGTTACGGTAGATCAACAAGTTACAATAGATTACGGTACATCAACGAGTATGATACTTACTTCTAAAGGTCATGGAAGATTATGTAGCGCTCTATCTAATCTACACACTCTATCGCCGATAAGACCTTCGAGAATGATTCCAGAGCAGACACAGAATCAGAAATGATATCACTACTGTAGATTATGAAATCAATATTTTTTCGTAGGGCAATTATACACTCATTTGGGTGCCAAGGGGAGATCGGGTTACGGTAGGCCTCTATCTCAAATAATCGCAAACAAACTTGGAGTCAGTATTGACAGCGTCTAGTTTACTGAGGGTAGATCAACAAATGGGGGAATGGAAGGAATAGTGTCCTCTGATGATACATTGACTACGATTCATCAGTGGATAAAGGTAAAAAACAAAAAAAAGTCAATGTTTCCTTAATAATAAAGATCTAAATTACCCATCAGCCAATGGAAGATGATGTCTCAATGTCTCGTATCCTTCATTCACACATCTCACTCGATATCTCTCCCTCTCATTTCGCTTCCATACAGAAGTAGTGAAGGCACTGGATTACGGTAGGTCAGATGATGATCAATCAATATACCGTAATTCCCATCCATCTACACCATTGACCTACCCCGAATGGTCGTCGAGTTGATGTGGAAGGGGAACGATTGCTTTGGGATCGAATGGATTTAGTGATTTACGCTCTGAAATTCTCCAATAATTCATAGATCTTACCCACCGTAATCACCTTGATTCGATTCAACAACAGTAGTAGATCCCCCGACATTCGAGTCAACACCGATTTGTGCTACATTTGAGGCTATCGACAGCAAATTAGATGCATTCGCACCATAGATATTAGAGAATGAGGGAGTGGCGATAAAAGCCATCTGGAAAAGATCAAAGATCACAATGTCACTCAACCAAATATCTCACCAAGCAACGTGGACTGAGCCAAACTAATTGCACGTGAAAGGTGAAAATGAGGATGATGAATAGCCGAGGATGAATCTAGTGCGCCAAACGATGGCTCGGATCAAGCTGTCAAAACAATCGTCTCCTCCCTCCCCATCCATCTCTATCCTACCAAATAAGCACACATCCCACTCGCTACTCGATCCCTCTTGTTCTCCCTTCAACCACCCGATTCTCTCTTTCATCTTCAAGTGGACATGTGTGATACACACGGAACCGGGTTCGCCGAGATACAATAATTAATTAATTTCGAAACGTTCAAATAAATAAGCTTAGCCACCAGTGAACAAACAAGCTGCTCAAGTAGCAGAATAAATTGATATCATAGCGCAGCGGGTAAATGTTCAAGGCATGGAACAATAGAAACAATAGACACTACAATACATATAATGGGCAAATTAGAGATTCTACTCCAGGTTCTCCGTCTCCTCTCCCTCGAACTCGCCATCGTCCTCAGCAGTGGCCTCCTGGAAAACATACAAAATGAGTATGCAGACAAAGGAAACTTCATTCATATCTAGATTCCAGAATAAGTAGCCTTGCAAGCCACTCTCTTATTTAGAAAAGAGCGGGGTAATTGAAAACCAACTTCTTGCCAAAAGCATTCGAAATCATTTCCACAGAAATTTCTGGCTTCATCAAAATACGTTTCAACTACTGTACCTGGTACTGCTGGTACTCGGAGACGAGATCGTTCATGTTGCTTTCGGCCTCAGTGAATTCCATCTCGTCCATTCCTTCACCAGTGTACCAATGGAGGAAGGCCTTGCGACGGAACATGGCTGGAAGGGAATTGATTAGTATCGAGAATATAAGTCTAGAATCATAAATAAATAATTAAACAAATAAACCTCCGAATTGCTCCGAGATTCTCTTGAAGAGCTCCTGAATGGCAGTAGAGTTTCCGATGAAAGTAGCAGACATCTTGAGTCCTCTGGGAGGAATGTCACAGACGGCAGTCTTAACATTGGTGGGAATCCAATCGACGAAATACGACGAATTCTTGTTCTGGACTGACATCATCTGGTCATCGACCTCACGCATCGACATGCGACCACGGAACATGGCTGCAACCGTAAGATAGCGGCCGTGACGGGGGTCGCACGCAGCCATCATGTTCTTGCTGTCGAACATTTGCTGCGTGAGTTCGGCAACAGTCAGGGCATTATAGGCCGATGCTCCCTTGGCATTGAGAGGGGCAAATCCAGGCATGAAGAAGTGAAGACGGGGGAAGGGAACCATGTTGACGGCCAACTTGCGGAGATCAGCATTGAGTTGACCAGGGAAACGAAGGCACGTCGTCACTCCAGACATCGTCATCGACACTGCAAATATATTTATTATTATAAAGCTTATCACAATCGTCTTTTTTTGGGAAAAGGAGACGTTATGGTCCGTAGCGGACGAGTTTACGGACTCGAGAGTCACAATTGTATCCCACAGTCTATTTCATCAATAGCCGTCTAATCGCCACCAATTACAGACATCCTTTCGCCCAACGATCTGCGACTAATGGGGAAAGTCAGCAAAATAATTTAATGGCACTCGTTGTAGACTCACCTAGATGGTTGAGATCTCCGTACGTGGGGTTGGTGAGCTTGAGGGTGCGGAAGCAGATGTCGTAGAGGGCCTCGTTGTCAATGCAGAATGTTTCGTCGGTGTTCTCGACGAGTTGATGGACGGAAAGGGTGGCATTGTAGGGCTCGACAACTGTGTCAGACACCTGAAGAAACAAGGATTAGCACACCATCATTCTAGTATTTTTCGAACACTCATTGCCCTCTAGTCAGCGAACAGCGCACTCTACAAACAGTCGGTACCTTCCTCTTCCCGAACAATGACAAACAGTCCATGAAAAAACAACTTTAAAATACCTTGGGAGAGGGAACGACGGAGAAGGAGCTCATAATTCTGTCGGGGTACTCCTCACGGATCTTGGAGATCAGTAGAGTTCCCATTCCGGATCCAGTTCCACCTCCGAGCGAGTGGGTCAGTTGGAATCCCTTCAATGGAAAATACAATTAACAGCAATCTTGCCAGAATAGGAAATGATATAAATGCATCTCACCTGGAGGCAGTCACATCCCTCAGCCTCTTTGCGGACCACATCAAGAACCTGATCGACGAGCTCAGCTCCCTCAGTGTAGTGTCCCTTGGCCCAGTTGTTTCCGGCTCCACTCTGTCCGAAGACGAAGTTGTCGGGTCGGAAGAGCTGGCCATACGGTCCGGAGCGGACGGAGTCCATGGTTCCGGGCTCGAGATCGACGAGGACAGCGCGGGGAACGTACTTGCCACCGCTGGCCTCGTTGTAGTACACATCCATCCTCTCCAGCTGGAGGTCGGAGTCGCCAGCGTAGGTTCCATCGGGCTGGATTCCGTGCTCATCGGATATGACCTCCCAGAACTGAAATGGAATCGCTTCACAACCGTTCTGTCGCTAAAGTACATCTGAGGACATCTATTTAAACTAAATAAGGCCCACATGGACGCGACTGGCCCAATCAATATCTTCCTAACCATTACAATTCCACTCTGCCCTCATTCAGCGGGCTTCTGAGGAATAGGATTGATGCATCGACTCAAATAAATAAAATTTGGCATCGATAATGGCTTTGAAACTCCAATGATAACTTAAATACCTTGGTTCCGATCTGGTTTCCGCACTGGCCAGCCTGGACGTGGACGATCTCGCGCATTTTGTGTGGACGGGGAGGGTCGAAACTATAAAGCAAGGATGAATCGCAATCAAAAAGCGACGAGACTCGCGCGATAAGGCGACAATAATAACAACTAGCTTGCACAGAGGGAAGAGAGGGACGCCGAGAGCTCAAACAACCTACTTCGTTCGAAGTTTTGCGCCAAAATCAAAACAACGCCTACGAGTTTATAGAACGCGAACGAGATTCTGTATTTAAAAGCGCCTACTCGACGCTAGCAGAAACTAACGACGGAAAACGTCTGAGGAACGAATATCGAGCTACAAATTTAGGTGAAACGAGGATTAGCGCCAAACACCTCATCCCATAGTCCGAAAAGTAGCGCGAATGACGGATTCGAGCGATCTCGATAGCGATATGGGTGGGTCTAACCGTTCGGCGTCCTTTCAAGCGCCAAAAATGCAAATTTCGCAAGTTTAAAAAAAAAACGCCACGCGTCTCTTTTTGAAACAACGCGTAGCGGTTTCTGGGCCTTGTAACGAAAGGCAAGGTTACTGTGTAGTTTGGATTAAGTTTTTGCACCGCAGACTACACGCGATCGTTAAATAATTTTTTAAATTTTTTGCTGCAAATTCTCGGATGGAGATCAGAATCGTGATTAATCGAGTCTTTTTCGCCAATGGAAAGTGCAGAATGGAGAGCTAAAGAATAGTTAGTTTGAGATTCTTTGGATCCAGGAATTCTTATCTCGCGAGACAGACTACTCTCTCATTTCAGATATAGAGTAGGTATCTATCTAGATCTCTCGATGTATCTATCGGATCTAGATGGGTCTTTTGTTTTATCACATCCTTTTTCCCTCCCTTGCAAAAATTTGCGCATGTCTCTTGTCCTGTGATCGAAAGACTTATTTATCCACCAAGATCGATGAAAGGAGTTTGATTAACATTGCACATGCAACACCATCTGATGACTTTTTGCCAATTTTTGAAATTAAAATTATTGATTCCATCGAATGAATGTTTTTCGATTCAGACACGGCGATGCGTCAACTTCCTCTCCCTCGATCTTCACTGGTCCCCTTTCAGAGGACAGCCAGCGACTACTCAAGAGCCCGCAAAGATCAAAGATCATCTTAATCTATGTGGTGATTGTAAATTTGAATGGAATGCGTGAACGATAGGACATAAAATGATAAATCTTTCTTTATTATCTGCTTGTTTTTATTATTGTTTTACTTCCAAGCGACACTGCAGCGGAGACACAATCATTTGCAAAACACTTACAAAATGAAATTATTGTACGACACCAAACCGAAGTGGAAACTGAAGAGTAGAAAATCCCAAAGATTGAAAAATAGCAAGGAGCGGGTCGATAAATGGAGTGCGAAAGGCAACCGCGGTTCAATGAGAAGGAAAGCGCTAATTGAATAGATCGATGGTCGATCATAGACTCACACCCATACCGTAGTCATGAAGTACAGTATTTACAGCGTACCAAAAGAGATAGATTACGGTAGGGGTGTGACACTCTGCGAGAAATAGTGATATTGGGGGTAAATCAGCTAGCGACTATGGTTAGACATTTGAACGAGTCGGGACGAGAAGAAAATGAGAGATAAGCAAATGAGAAATGAGTGATGCACTTACTGAGAATGATTCTCACACGGATCTGTGAAGGAGGACTACAAATAAACAGAACAAAGAAGAAAATAGGAATTTCGCGAGGGTTACTGTAACTGTGACGCATTAGGAGATCGTTCGAGTGAGATCCGATCGATCGATACTTCCGTGTCTAGGTTCAAAACCGGCTCTTGCAGCGAAAACCGCAGGGGATTACGGTACATGTACGCGCTTCCTAATTCCGATTATGAGCTGAAGCTGTAGGAAGGGAGAAGGGGAGGGGAATTGGGTGATGGATGGGGGCAGGAATTCGATAAGGGATACACGATGGACAATCTGGCGGGCCGGCATTTGGTAATTGAGAGTTAGAGCAAATCCGATACTTATTACTGTAATACAGCACGCAAATGTACACTAGAGAGACAGAAGCGATGAGACAATCGAGAGGGAAGGGAAAGAGAAGAGAAGAGGAGAGGGGTCGTGCAAAAAAGGGGTCTTAGCGCGGGACTATTAACATGAAGCCATATACAGGAATACATCACATACAGTACTAAATTACAAAGATGAGGGGGGAGGAGCTGACTTAGAAGTCAGTTATATATTTATTTACACATCGATATCGAAGAGTGGGGATGGGATGGGGATACGTTAGATCACAGACTAGGAACAGTTCGAATCGCTCTCAATTCAGGGGTATATATAGACCTACTTTGATAGTGTAGTGCAGAGAGAAAAGAGTGCCAATTGTCTATTCCTATGCGGGATTCTCACAAGGGAATGGTAACTAGTGACCGTCAGTGACCTATTGGAGTGACCTATTGGACCTCAATCTGGACCATAGGCAGGTAACGAATCAGTTTTCAAAAAGTGCACAAAATTTTTTTCTTCACTGAGTATTTTAAGGAGAAGTAGCGACTCACTGCGTTTGTAGAGAATTTGCTCCAAATTTTGCGAGAAATTAGAATTTTTTGATATACAAAAGATCTTGAACATTAAAATCAGGCTGCACAAAAAGTTAGAGCCTTGCATAAACATTTTGCGCGGGGCGGGATTCGAACCTGCGAGGGCAAAAGTAAAGCGCTTCGACAGACGAGAAGCATTTTTTGTGCACTTTTTGAAAACTGATTCCTTACCTGCCTATGGTCCAGATTGAGGTCCAATAGGTCACTGCCGATAATTTTACGGTCACTAGTTACCATTCCCTTGTCAGAGGGGGAATGGACTGGAGAAAGGGAGAGAGGGGGAGGGATGACTAGATGCCCTGATGGGCCACGATTGAATCGGGTCGATATACGAGGAGAGGGAGGGCTGGAAGTTCGATACTGTACGGCAACGAGGGGCTGATGGGGAAGAGTAGGTCAAAGAGTGGGGACGAATCGATGGAAGTGGGTGTCATCACTGGGCAGTTGAGTGTCCGAATGGATAGGCAGTGACTAGAGGAGAGGAAGGGAGACGAGGGAGACGAGGGACTTGCACAACAACAGAGAAACACTGGAAGAAAAAAGGAGGGAGCAGCAAGACAATGGAAAGAGGAGTGGCTATGGCATCGGAGGAACGGGGAATCAAATCTATCAGACATAGCGGGCGCGTCAGCAGGCACTCAGTGCGCCAACAATCACCGCAGGCTCTGGATGAGATTGAGTCGGGAACGGGCCGTCTTGGGCACGCCACTCTTGCAGAAGACGTGCCAGAAGCGGAGTGTTTCATCTCCTGCGCCAGTCACAATTGACTCACCTGCAAGGGACAGACGATTAGCATCCTTACAATTAAATGATCCATCGGATCTAATTATCATCCTCACTGAACGAAGATAAAAGATTTTTTTAACGAATAAGGACAAACGATAATAACCTGTAACGAATAGAGTAGATATTATAAATCACTAAAATGATAGAGACACTGACCATCGGGAGACATGGCCAGATAGAGGACACGCGTCTGATGACCCGCTAGTTTAGTGACTGGTTGGAGGGAGGGATACTTCCATATCACCACCTGCAGTGGGGAGGAGGTTATTGAGTGAGGAGGATATAATCATTAATCAACTCCCATACCAACTCCCGTATTTCGAATTTTAAAAAAATTTTCTCACTAGGCGTGCTACAGTTTCACTAGCTATTCAAGATCCATCATTTCCATCGGATCCGATAAAGTGCAGGATGCTTGTGTTGCTATATCCAACTATACTAGAACGAGCAAGGATATATGAGGCCGGTCGCATACTTTTCAGTAAAACAGGTGACGATGTTGGTACAGTGATTTTTCGAAAATCTGTGAGAAGAGGTTCACGAGGGTGCTACTCATCATGGCAGAGTCCATTTTGCACCAATTCGATCGGTAAAGCCGGGCTGCATCAGGGCTTCAAATCACGGGTTTGCTGTTTCTCAGGTTCCGTTGAACCAAATGCTTCCAAAATTCGTTAGCGCATGAAATCGATCATGGGGATTCCAATCATGATATTCACAGTCTTTCACGTATGCTAATTTTCTTTTTAAACTGCACTTTTCAAATACGAGGGGTAGTGGAAGCTGATTTCAGAATAGTCAGATGCGCCTCGCCGAGAGGATCATTTTTTGTATAAATAGTATGGGGCTTGAAATCAACGTTTTTTCGCTATCACATGTTTTGTCTTGAATATAAGGCGACCGGCCTCATATCTAATAGCCAAACGTTATTGACTTAGTCATAAATGTGCTAGAACTTAAACTGAGTTAATTGTGAGAATATCCCCGAATCTATCAACTGATCTACCATACCTGATTGTATGAGTATCCATGGGTGGATACAAGTTCGGGTGAGTGTTTGCTCCATGCCACATTGCACACTTGTGATCCCGTGTCAATGCATTGCATCGGCTGACCAGTCAAAGTGTTCCAGAATCTACGAGGGAGAATTGAGTTTTACAATTATCTAATAACCGAAGAAAAATCGGAAATTGCTATGAAGTCCCACTAGACGTGTGAAATACTTGTCGATGCATCAATAATCATTTATAAGAATTAGTAATAAAATAAAGAATAAACTAGAACAAACCGGAGACATCTATCGGCAGTTCCTCCTCCTGACACGAGCAGTCCGTGGTGGTGGGGAGACCAGGCCAGTGCCTGCAGATGGCATAATTATGAAACACCACATCACTATTTCATTCTTATCTACATTTTGCTGCTCCATCGTATGTTCTAGCCACAATATACGCTATCCTATGTCGTTCACCCATTGAAAATCTCAACCGTACTCAAACAGCCCTAATCATCCCCGAGTATCGTATCCCGTCTACCGTACCTTGACAGCCGCATTGTGCTCAGTGTATGTCTGGCATGGTTCGGGTCGTCTCAGACTCCACACCAACAGTTGATTGTCGTTGCCACCCGAGGCCAGATACTGCTTGTCCGGAGACCATTTCAGACCACACACCTAAAGAGGAAAGAGATTAGTCACTCATCTACGCTTACCCAGTAATCGGTATTGAAAAATCACAAACAGTTCATACAAGAGAAAAAGAACGAAAACTTATTCTTTTAAATTACAAAAACCAAATAATGATAACACAAGTTCACCTCTTGTCTGTGACTAGTCAATCTCCTCTCGCTGTATCCGGGCGGCGCGCGTACATCTCGCTGGATTATTATTCTGAAAAAAATTATAAATAATATATTCATTATTTATCCTAACATTATATTAGTGATATTTTTCATTTAGAGCGTTCGACGGCGCACTATTGACAATGTTCCGTATACTCAAGAACATGAGGTGAGATATCAAATGAACTAGCCTGTCTCTGCTTCCCGAACAGATGATATCTCCATTCCATGCGAGACATCCAATACGAGAAGAGTGACCAGGCATCTCATGCACCATCTTCTGTGCCGCCACGTCCCAGATCTACAACAGTTATATTTATTTAAATTTAAAAATAAATAAACCAATTATACTTCGACCAATTATTATAGCGTCGAGAGAACAAGCTTTCATCGACTCATCAAACAGCTGGATATAAAATCGTGCAATTGCAACACGAACTCACCGATTGACATAATTTCTCTCGGCCACTACAGGATGAGAGCCGGAAAAACCAATTTTGTCATTGATTTGGTTCAGACAAAAGTATTTCATCCTACTGAGAAAATAGGGAAAGCCGAATTAGTTTTTGTTCTAATCCGACCGACAGCTGACACTACAGTACCCCCTCCTCCCCTGACCTGAGTGATTCCCTTGTTGGTTCCAACAGCGAGACAATCCCCCTTGTCCGTCCACTGCACTGACGTCACCGAGTCCGCGTCGTTCGCGAGGTCGCACAACTTCACCACCTGACATTATTTAAATTAAATTTTACTGAACAAGGATCACGGTCTGAATCATTTCAAAATCAGCTTCACAAGGACTCCACCATCTGTTGCAACCTCAACCCGCCTATATGTGAAATATGAAGAAAAAAAGGAAAAAAAAGTCTTACCTGACTATTGCATGCACTCCACAGGTAGACACACTGATTCAGTCCGACGGACAGCATGTTCTGACTACTCCAGTCTACTAGATTTAGGTAGAAATCATCTTGCAGCTCGGGAGCATCCAGTACCTGGGAAATGCATTGATAAAGAAATTTGAATTTTTGTTATCAGTAATTTCTTACATGCCAAGAGTCTCACCTTGTACGGATTCTTGGGCACTTTCCGTTGTGGTTTCCGCGGGCTCTTGAGTAGTCGCTGGCTGTCCTCTGAAAGGGGACCAGTGAAGATCGAGGGAGAGGAAGTCGACGCATCGCCGTGTCTGAATCGAAAAACATTCATTCGATGGAATCAATAATTTTAATTTCTAAAATTGGCAAAAAGTCCTCAGATGGTGTTGCATGTGCAATGTTAATCAAACTCCTTTCATCGATCTTGGTGGATAAATAAGTCTTTCGATCACAGGACAAGAGACATGCGCAAACTTTTACAAGGGAGGGGAACGAGTGGGGATCGAACCCACACCCTCCGCTTGCTAGTCAGCGCACGCTACCACTGCACCAAGCAGATTGTTAGAGTGCGGACGCTATCTCGCGACTATCATGAGCGTCCCCTCTCTTTCTGGTTGCATGGCGAGTGGAAGTGACAATGGATGGAAGATGGTTGACTTACTTGGTGGGAGTGTGTCTGGGTCCGAAGTGGAAGAGTGCCTTGACGGGGGAGTCTCTCACGGGATTCTCGGGGGGAGGAACACACTGCACGATCTGATCACTCACGTCCGGCTTGAAGCTCTGCAATAACACCGAGAGATTAGAATTGCAGGATCTTATAGAAAAATGTATTTCCAATGATAACTCTATTCAAAAATAAATAATGCCTCCCTCCTTCCTCGTCATTTCTCGTAATATCGAGCCCCATTTTTCTACTATATTGAAAACTGGGGCGATTTCCAACAAGAAATGCTCACACTCGATTTCCCCATATTGTACATTCAAACCCAGCACGGGGTTATTTGGGGAGCATAAAAACTCCGTCACGGAAATAATGTTCAAAATATTTCTCGCACTTTACCTACCGGTCTATCACATCGCTCAGTTTACGATTCGAAAATGGAAGCTCTTCTAGAGGTTGTGCTCTCTAGACGCGGCGGGATAGAAAATGACTCTCCTCTCTCCGTCCCCTCTCGCGCGCGTTTCCACCCCGTCGCGTCTAGAGTGCACTCTCCCTTCATATTCTCTCCATCCGCCTCCTTCGTCGAGTCAAAGCTAGAGGGAAACCTCTGTTCATTTTTTTGAGAGATTTTTGCTTTAGTAAACCTGTGTGGACGGTCCCCCAGCAAATTCATTTGTATGGGGCCGGCTGATTTAAGCCCCCGTGCCCACACACAAGCCCCCTCCCATCTCCTTCTCTCAACCACAAGTGATAGGCATCTCCGAGGTCATTCCAGCCATCTCCCATCTAATCCCATCTAGCCAGTCAATTCGAGAGCCGGTTCACTGCAGATGCATCAACCCCCTCCTCTTCACCCTTCAAGGAGGCACTTACGATAAGCGAAACGGTTGCGTGATAGTGATACCCCCTACTCATCCGAGGGCTGACCCAGTTCTCACGCCTTTCCTCCCTCCCGGAGCCCTTCTTCCCATTCCCAATCCACTGATGCATTCGACCACTACGAGTCCCCTCTTCCCATGACTGTATTACCCCTCTTCCTCCTCCCTTATCAATCAATCAGTGAGGGTCTGGCAGACAAGGGAGTAGGAGGTGATAGGGGGCCACTGATAACGGGCCCACCGCCATCGGCTGCTATTCAGCTGTCAGAGGCAGGGCACACCACTCACTATACAGACAGAGGAACAAAGACCTCACAGTTGTCAATCAGATGATTCACTCGAACAATCAAGTGATTCAGGAGCCGAAGTTCATCACTGAATACTAGCTTGATAGAGAGAGTGCCCATCACGAGTGTCCCTCTCCTCCTATCAGTGGTGACCTTTCTCCCCTTAGATTGATGACCCGTAGTTCCGGTAAGTGACCCGATAAGGATCTGTCTCTGATTAGATGGATGGATAGTGGGGTCAGTCTCTCCCCCGGAAGAATCAATATTGCGCAACCACTCGGCACTCACGATGGTCTCCGTCTATTCAGAGATGATATTCGCTCTTACACAATTTGTCAGAATGTCAGACCCCGGATGTGTAACCTCGACCTTCATTCGGGTGCGCAAAAAAACAAGGCCTCGAGACTTGCACACTAATTATTCATGGAGAGAGGCTAATTGGTGATCAGTCGTGCCAGTCTGTACACTTGTTACTAGGGATGATATATCTCTACCAATGACAACCAACTATTACTCATACTTTGACATTCAGACAATGAGGAGAGCAAACAAGATGGCACTGGTGTAGTCCACAAAGAAAGCCCATTATCTAGCCAACACTTGCATCCACCCATGCCATTTTTTTCCACTCACTTTTTCTATGATACATGAAACTCAACCGAAACAGCGCCAATTTCCAGCCAACAATAAGTACCAATCTATCTCTCTACTAATGGAAACCGACCCTCACTCATTCTTTTGACTTTTAAATGATGAATGATGCAGAGAAGAGACTCACTCGAATATCGTCGATCTGATCGTACAGCAGCTCATTCCTCAGCAGGGCCTTCATCACTATCACGTTGTTGGAGGTCTCGTCGGCACCCGTGTCAGCAGCACCTACACAGATAGAGATACGATTCAAATTTCAACAAAAACACATGATTTTAATACTCATATGATCAACTTGTGAAAAATATAAAAAAGTAAGTAGGGAAAATAGTTTTTGGACTATCCTGATGTTTCTCTACGATCAGCTAAAAACTCACGAATATGAGAAAAAATATTTCGAAACGAAATTTTAAACGAAAATGATTAAAAATAGAGTATTGGACTGACCAGTTCCCTGTTGGTTGTGGTTGCCGGTGGGACTGGCGTGTTGATGCTGGGAGGAGGAGTGGTGGTGGTTACTGCGACCCGATCGAGATGAATCAGACTGGGACTGAAAGAGACTCACTTATACCATCCACTCAAACACTTTGATACAAAACAGACACGTTTTCTTCCTTTGCCACATAAATGTTCTGAAGTAGGTTTGGAGCGAATGAAGGATTATTTTCCCTTTACCATATCCATGAAATTTGGCAAAGAAATGAAAATAGTCTCGATCTCATCCGCAGAATCTACCCAACGGATCTAAACCTCATTATTCACGTATTACACATGACTAGCGAATAATCGATACAAACAAGAAGCACAAAATAATTTAATAACTCAATAATTAATATTTTTTGCAATGTAAACGAATATATGTTCAATATTTACGAGATCTGACTCACATTGTATATGTAATATCCATTGTTGGAAGGGGAGGAGCTATCGATCTGATGATCTCTCGTCGCCGTCGGCTGATTATTGTGGATGTTCGGCCGTGTCGATCCACCCAGGGCTCGCTTCACCTTCAATCAACTCATGACGGCACTTAATCAAATGAAACTATACTCAATTGACTCTAAAATGACGCAAGAACGTTTTCAGTACCAAATATTTCTTATGCATCTTACAATTAGCATTCTCTAATCGAAGACACCTCGAAATTGAAAACTGTCAACTGATTGAGCCGAATTACACGCAATCTATCTAGGAAAATAACTGATTGATCTATTACAACTTTTAATAGCGTGTTGGATCTACGCCTTCTGAAAACAAAAAAACTAATGTATAGTCAAAAAGAATTTGTAATACAATAAAATTTATTTATTAATAAAACATACGGGTGTTCTGGCCTCGACGACTTCCTCCTGGGCGATGGCTGAATATCGCGTGATGAGATGCTGCGTCGGCTGCCGGAAGGGAACGTATCTGCAAAACACGCCACCCCCTTATTTGTTATTACACGGATTTTCACAATTCTTCCTCCATCCGAATCTGATACAAAACTAATTAAATAAGTTTCAGATAACCTATAGAAAATGATTGTTGGCATCGGTAATAATTGATTTACGTTCGAAAGATTAGAGGATTACGCAGGGATTATACAGGAACGTTCCTCAACATAAATCAACTAACAACTAGAGTTGAACGGAGCTAACTGTGTGTTTGACAAGTGAGTCGATACAACGGAGTTTCCGTCACGAGATAACTCTAATAAAACCTCACCGATCGCCTCCCTTGGTCGGAGTAGAATGAGGTGATTTCGTCTGGAAAATAGATATTTAAAAATAAATATATATTGGAATAAGCTATTCTACCAAAAATAAAAGATAAAAGTCGAACGTTGCTCGGCTGTTTCACGGGCGAGTTGGGTGCCGACATATTCCTGACGGCAAAGACTCGTCGCTCCGTGTCATTAACCGGTAACATTCTATTACCTGGAAAGGGACCAACATTAGAACAGTTGCAACGTAAAAATTATTGGAAATTTCGCACGTGGCGCGGGGCTGCAAAACAAGGTGACGAGCATGTGACAGAATTACCACCAAGCATGAGGATTAAGGAGAATAAAGACTATTGTAGCATTTAACAATGAAAAGTGATAGTATGCGATGCTACTATGTCAAAGATCGAACGATACATCGAAAACTGAGGAAGCTTCCGCCTAGTCAATAATTACCCCTTCGAGAAGCAATGATAAGGAGTAAACGGGAATGAGTACTACCTATTTTTGTGATGGCAATCGGTGCAAAAAATACTAAACTACAATTAGGAGTCATTGAAATAAGTGACGGAAAGCGCATGACTCGATAATGTAGTCAGCCAAGAGACTAAGTCCAAAACCGGGGGAGACATCACACTCCTAGAGGCTCCGCCTCCTTTTGCGAATCACTCTCTCTCCCAGAGTACGGTAGAATTGGGCAGATTAGCCGTGGGTCAGATTTATGATTTCTTAGGACAGGATAGAAATTGCTAGATCGTGAGATTTAGAATCTGGCCGAATTAATATTATTCGCGCATTTAAATCGCATATACATTATACGAAAATAGAAAACAATTAGTGTCCCATTTTAATTGTATTTTACTCTCAAAAGATCACGTCACTGAAAGACTTTGTTTGCGAATAAAATTTCAATATCTATTGGGTTGAGGAATAAGTAACGCTCGTTTTTGAGCATCGTGTTTGGGCTCATATATCTCCCGCCAATCAAATCTAAACGAGCTGACTTTATAGCATTTTTTCAGGGTATGCTCGAGTATCATAGCCGTTATTATTAGAAATATCACGCTTCCTGTGTAGGAGAGAAATTTAGATTTCAATGTACCTGATATTTTTCGAAAATTTTAGATTTTTTTTCGAAATTGTGTAATTTAACGTGAAAACGGTTCGGTAAATTCACACATTCTCAGGTGAGCAGCCCGATACTACACCTCTTTCATGGTGAAGTGAGAATGGTGCTCGATTCATTGTTGTATTTTTATAGACGTTTCAAGGGGAACGTTCGTGAAAAATTGCAGTTCACTTAACTTATTTGTCTACCTTGAGGATCGAAGGTGCTGGCCTATACACTAGTGCGCTCCAGTCACTCACTATGGAGCTATATTATCACTATAAACATTTGGTGCTACTTATGCTCCTATTTGAAAAATAACAGTTTTCCAAAAATATTATTTTGTGACGGAATCAAAAGAAATGCGTGTTTTGAGGACTTTGGATTAAACCATACCCAAGACATAGTAGCCATTCTATAATTGTGGCCACTTGGTGGATGATAGTGCAAAAGTTGCTCGTCCATTTAACCATCTAAGGCCTTACATTCAATTAGTACGGTTTACAGGAAATAGCAATAAATGTCGATTTCGAGGCTTGTTTTTCTATATCGGACTTACGAGCAATTTAACTCATAAAGAGAATGCTCCACACTTAGCAAAACTCGTCCATATTTTCAACAGGAAAGGTACTCCACATTCAAGCATAATTGAGGTCTTTAGATCTATTGCTAAGAAAACGCGGCTAGCAAAACTTCTTTCGGTCAGTAACTGAAAATCCTACACTCTCGTTAGGCGCATATCTCACACAGGCCTTTACTTGGATATTCCTCTGAATATCATCAGTGTAATGTATAACCATGATACTTTACTACTGCAGCTTAATTGTGGCTCAATGATTCTTGTTCCCTCAGTGCTGACCTGTCAAAATCTCAGGGTGAGGTGCGACAACTTTGAATTGAGCCAGCCATTGTGATCACCTAAATGATCGGAGATATATGATATAGTGTGCGCTAAAGAGAGTATCCAAGCCCTTATCGATCATCAAAAACCGGAATATAATTGCACAATTTAGAAAGACGGGAGAGGTCATAATCTGAAATTGGAAAAACGAGCGTTACTTATTCCTCAACCCGATAATTTGACTGGGAGAGTGGACGAAATGGATCGTCTCTTCTCACATTCCCCCTCCCAACCATCTCACGAGCCGGTCTATCATCTGTATGGCGGAGGGAAAGAAGAAGAAGAAAGGTATCTATCCCACGGCCTACCGTACTCCCGACTGATCTGCCACTCTCCTACAGTACCCCAAGATGAGGAACCGGACCCTGGCTCCAAGATAGCATCGGCTGGATCGTGGATACTGTATCCACTAACGGGAGGAATTCACATTGATCTAAAGTGCACCATCATCTGCTATTGCGAGGTACGGTAACAGGCGCGATAGTAGATAAATAAAAGTACGGTACCAGAGGGAACATAATGGATCAGGCTGAGACAAAGAAGAACCGGTGGGAATGAGTCCGGTTGACCTGATAGAGTGGGCAGGAAACCCGAGACCCTCTGGTACCTCTTCCTCCACTAGGTCCGGGGCGGGAGGAGGCCCCCCCCCCCTCCATTCCTCGCAGGTCAACTGAGGTCGCTGAGGTCACGAGCAATTAGGCACCTCCTAGAGTATGCACCCCTTCTGACCCCATATAATGCCCATGGGAATGCCGCAGTTTACTGGTTGTTTAGCAATTGAGGGATTGTAAAGATTGAAGATCAATCTCGCCCCTCGACCTTCACTGTTTTGCATACGCTGATTTTAGAGCCGCTAGATGGGGTGATTTCCGAAAGAGGACAAGATACTTGAAAGGGAAGGACTGTGGGGGGGGGGGCGATGGATGGGTCAGATGGAAGAGGGACCGGGCAATGGGAGGAGAGAGACTGTCACGGCACGGCACTGGAGGAGGGGAGAGTGGGGAGATGGAGGAGGATGAGAGAAGCAGAGGGAGGATGAGAGAGTGGATGGAAGGAAGAGAGGACAGAGAAAGAGAGAGGGGAAAGAGCAGAGATCACGTGAACTGCCAAAGGGGGAAATGGAGATGAGGGACCAAGGACAATTGGATCTAGTCTCGCTACGGCAAAAAGGAGACGGGTTACCGCTTTACAAGTGATCTACCGACGAGAGATTAGATCAGAAGTTAAGATAGATGAGAGGGGATAATGAGTGATGACCGGAAGAAAGATTATCTAGTGATTACACAATCTCTTCAGGTCATCCTCTCTTTCATCTTTGGAATTCTCGGCGTCTGCAGCATTTATAAAGGGAACGATATCACGAATGGTCAGTTCACTAGGAATTGTTTCAATGAGAAACCAATTAATATACCAATGGGGAACACCGTTTTGTTCCGAACACGAAAGCAATGGGAGAAGGGCACAGGTGGGATGGGAGAAACTCTGGAACACCACTAGGAGAATGTGGAGGGAACGGAAGGAGATTACGCCAGGGATGGAACTAGCGCCAACGGTTTCATAAAAGGACGCGTAACGATGGCCCATTGACAGCTTGAACGAGCCAAAATGAGCGTAATGGCGGAATAGATGAAGAAGAAGCCTTAGAACATGTACAAGCAATAAGAAAAACGCGAAAAATCGATAAAACATGAAAAAGGCGCGAACCTAAATTTTTTAACCAAGACACCGTAATGCGCTTTTTTTGAGTTACAGTATTCCCTGAGTCAGCTTTGTTACAATTAAATCTAATACTGTCACTAATATTCTAATTGACTTTAGTCGAACATTGAAATATAAATTTACAGCAATAAAATAGTAAGCCGATCTGCTATCATTTCAGGTTTCATCCAGATCGTCAATTGTATATTCCTACTCTGTCTCTTTATCGAGGTACAATATCTACCGTAATACGAATGTACCGTAATATCCAGGTCTTCTTTGGCTACCGATATCGATCGCCAGCTCTACTCTATCTACACACCGTACAGTGTGGTAGGTCAATTATCTATAGATCCATCTTACCGTATGATAGCAGGACTATGGATCGATACACCACTATTTTCAGTATTCGCCGCATTGATGATTGTGATGGCTTCCATGTTCTCACTCGTATTGATTGAATACGCGGACGTCACGGGAAAATGGATACGGTAGGTCTCTCTTTGATCTACCCGACCTGCTTCCTTCCCTCCTAGACTCATTCAAATGTCTGACCGGAAGTGTATGCCCTCAGGGGTCATTCCCTCTCCGTTGCAATATCCACTTATCTGTCTAGCTGACAGCTGTGCCCCAATATTTTATGTCCCTTACGCCATCTAACATTACAACTGTCTCTACGAAAGGAATCAAATCGTAGATCATTCCACTCTCTTCAGACAATCGATATCCGACATGCAAGCGACAGAAATCGCCTACTGCCTTATCCTTCTCACGCTAGGAATCGCCTCCTATTCGAGGTTACGGTAGATCCTACCGTAATCGTTCTTCATATTTTACTTTCAGAGCCCGCGATCTAATCAAAATGCATCGTGAATATCCACTAAACGCATTGAGGACAGTCAATCGACGATTACGTCGAACGGCTGGAATAATAGAAGAGGAATGATCTACCAGTACCCATTCTATAGCCTAACATTGAACAGAATCAGTCTTTTGAACATGTGACATGAATATCAGCGATAAATCTTACTGTAATGAATTCGAAAGGTTCAGAGGTCTATGTGTCTTTATCCCACAGTTCACTCGATACAAAGAAATTTAAGCGAATTGGAATAATGGAAAAAGAAAACAATGATAATAAGGCAGGAACCATGCGCCGTTATACACAATCATCTTTGTAAACTCAATTATATGTACCTTTCTCATAACTTATACACACTGTATTCTACTTCTACATGTTTTATGTGAAATACAGGCTCAAATTCAACAATACTAAATATATAATTAATCTTAAATAAACTCTACAACTCTCTTGAACCACCCTAGAAGCCAGGGGTAAATCATAAATTAGAAAAGAATGATACGAAGGGAAGAACAAAAAATGTTGCTGTGTGGGGGAAAAGCTCAACAACCAAAAAGATAACTTAAAATCTACAAATCACTCTAGGGCGATTAGAAAGTTCCTAGTACGAGTTGCATGAGAACAAACGAGTGGGAAAATATTGAGACGAGGGGTTGGATCACGAACTGGAGGGGGTGGGGATACAGTATCCACCTTAGATCTCGTTTCCGGTGAAATCTCCGAACTCCCAGATGTTGGCACGCTCCTTTTTAGCCTTCTTCTCTGCATCACCGTACGCAGTCACCTGTGAGAGACAAGGGATTGAAGGGGCATCATCACTACTCAATCTCCTCCTCAACGATGACATCATCGTGACTCACCAGCTTCTGGAGTCTCTGCTCTCTTCTTTTGTCAGCCAGGGCGAATCCCTCCTCGATTAGCGTCTTGCCCACATCCACACGCTCTCCATTGATCTCCACGATAACCTGCAATCAAGATACCGTAATCACTCAGTCGATCCTGCTGCCCCTCTCCCTCCCATCCACTCTACCGTACCTGGGCGTACTGTGCTCCTCCGAGCGAGTACTCCACGTTGACCTCAGCGAAGGCAGCAGAGCCGAGTAGTCGCTGCAGGGCACTGCAAAGGGGCATCATCAAGTCTAGTCAGATACTATTTTTACGACTAAACGCAATATATTTTCCAGCCAAATCGTGTACATTTATAAGCAAAAATGTTTGGGATAGTCATCTCTTTAGTGTCAATATGATCCCCTCTCTGCTCACCCGATGGCGAATCCGGCGTAGTCCTCATCGCTGGGTACGGTAGTGAGGGCGAGGTAGTAGTCCTTGGCGGAGGCAGGCACTCCCACGAGGGTACTCGGAAGGACTGCGATGTCAGAGGTTGAGATCGTCTCGCGCTACAACGATAAATATCGATTACTGAAAGTGAACTACCGTACCAAATCGACCGATTACCGTGATCATGGACGAATAAACTCACGTTTCCGAAGTCTACGTAAAGCACGTCGGCTAGTCCAGCCTTGACCGACTCCACCTTGGCGCGGTACCACTGCTTGTCGGCAGAGAACTTGGCTGCCACCATCTCGCCTGCAGAGGAGGGATTGCATCATCACTATCCAACTGGGCCATGCCCAATCATGTCCAAGTCTCATCTGATCTGATCCTTTCTCCCTCACCTCTCTTGACGGTGACATTGGAGGGGGCGGCGGAGGAGGTCACTCCCACTCTCAACTCCTCCATCAGCTTCTCCAGCTTGGGTCCGTCCTCCATCGACTGGGCAGAGATGCGGAATGAGTTCCCGTTCTGAAGCACATATTTATATTTTTTTCCACCAAGACTCAATGTAGCATTGCATGAACAACTTCTCAACTAATATAAGACATGCTTGAAACATGAATTAATCTGGTCCAATCAGTAAACAAATATTGAAACCAAAGAGTTCCCGTACCTTTCCGACATCGGAGACGGCGACCTTCTTGTAGTTGACGGTTCTCTCTGACTTCTGGTTGGCAGCCTCCTCCTCCTTCGCCTCGGCGTCGGTGTCCGTCCACGTCGACCAGATGTTGCGTCTGCAATCAACCACCCATCATTTATATGTTTCAGACATTATTGAAACATTCATTTCATTTCATGATTCGATCATCATTTCATGCTCTTTATATCAAAACTTCTTTTTTACATCCATCACGTCACATCTAACTCCCCCTTCCTCACTTGGCATTCTTGGCTCTCAACTCGGCAGCGGCCATGTGGTTGTAGTGGGAAGATTTCTCGGCTGTGAAGTGGAGAGTCGCCAGTCCTGTAATACATTCGTGTACACATCAGATACAGTATAATAGTAATCGATAATATCCTGTTTCAGCTATCAATCAATACATCGAAATGCTACAGTAAACTATCAATCATCTACCGTACCCTGTTCGAGGAGGAGCTCCGACAGGTTCTGGGGTCTTCCTCCGTCCTCAGGTTTCACCCAGAGATATCCGATGAAGGCGCCCTGCTTGTCCAGTCCCTCCACTTCCAGTTCCACCTGCAAACCAGTCCAATGACTCCTCTACCGTATCCATTCCGATCAATCGATACCCCCTCCTTCCTCATCCTACCATACCTCTCTGTGCATGGTGAGCTTGCGGGTGAACTTGGCAGCCTCGTCGGCGAATGGCTCGGCGGCAGAGGCAGTCTGGCCGTTGGCTCCGGCACGGGCACTCTACAATCAACCAATGATTACCCATCAAGAATCAAGTAATCAATAGCATATGAACGACAGTACCCACTAATCAATATTCCGTCCTACCGTACCTTGGGGCAGTTGATGCCTCCGAGCAGGAAGGTGAGCAGACACGTCTCCTTGGGCACGTAGACGCGCATGCGAGAGCCAGACGTCAGGAACTCAACGATTCCCTCGGAGCTGAAATGAACAAACTTCACTCCTTTCCATTCTCATTTCCGCTTTCAAAGCGGTTTCTGGCACAGAAATCAACGGTGACAATTAAGGGAAGAAATGATAATTTAGATTTGTTGTGTGCCAGAAACCAAAGGCGTATTTCCCTGTGACTGACCGTGCTCCTCTCTGTAGATAGGGAAGGAACTGCTTGGATCTGGCCAGATCTCCTTGCAGTTCCTGTACTCTCTGAGTGTGATTGCCCTCCTCCTTGCCAGGGACGGCGAATAGACCCTTCTGCTCCTTCTCCGCCTTCGCCTCGGCTGCCAGGAGAGAGTCGTAATGAGAGGAACTGCAATGTTGAAAATACATAATTATTTGTAAAAAGACAATCACCAAGAATCATCCTGAGCAAAAAATAACTAAACTTGTGCGCACGATGTAACACCAATCTCACAAATATTCCTAGTGGACTTTTTCATTTTTTAAAAAAAAATCTACACCCATCACTCGAATGATCAAATCATCACTGACCACTTCAACATTCCTTCTCCTATGGACCCCTCCTCCCCTGTTCGGTCTCTCCTCCCCCCCCCCTCCCTCTCACCGATTCTCGTCGTCGTTCCTGTGTCTGACGACCTTAGAGAGTCCTCTCTCCAACAGTCCGATGGCTACATTCTGTCCTCCTGCCTCGATGGTGCAGCAGGTCTTCTCGGGGAACTGCTCCGACTTCGGCTGCAGGTAGTCAACCGTCACCGAGACCTTCTTGCCGATCAGTCTGAAGGGGAGGCATTATTAACACATTCAACCACAAACTACAAAAAAAAAACCTATTGCTAATGCCATCTTTGGGCACAAAAAGAGCAAAGAGGAACTCACTTCTTTCTGAGGTACTCTCTGCACTCGTACATGTAGGGAATGTCGTAGAGGGGACGGAACTGACGGCCAGAAGCTGCCGGTCTGTCGCCTGCGTCTCTGCAATACAAGTATATTGAAACACTGCTCATAAAGTTTATATTATAAGTTGTATATGCACGGGAATCGGCTGCACATCAAGTACTTCTAAGTTCCCGTATATTCCAATATCCTGTGACCTCATCTCACCTGGGTAGTCTGACAGACGACAGATACACCTTGCTCTCCTCTCCATTGTCACGGGCAACGATCATCGCGTCGTTCAGCACGATCTCGATTACCTTCGCTGCAAGAACATCAGATTATCACTGATTCACTCTATGAAATACTTTTGGAAAAACAAACACTATTGCACTATTGATCAAAGCGTATTTCAACCGCACACTGTCATCATTATGCTCTCAATCCTCACCGTCAAACTTCTTCTTCTCGACGAGTCCTCCGGCAGAGGGCTTGTACGTGGCCCAGATGCGCTTGCGGTTGATCTTAGCCTGGCTGCAATGCTATCATTTTTCGTCTGATCCACTACAATCAATTCCAATCAGAGAATGAATCTTTCCCACTCACTTCTCAGCGGCTCTCATCTTCTCGGATCCTCCGGTGCACAGTCCGATGGACCAGTCGACGCACTTGGCGAATCCCTCACGGAGCAGCGCCTCTGCGATGTTGCCCTGAAATTATGCATTTAGACTCGGTCATTTGTGGATTCACACAAATATTTTCAAGAGATAAAGAGGCGCTATGCAATGACCCTTTGGCAGACGATCTTCAATAAAAAAAATTATGAAGAATTGTTCGTGATGTCGTAACCATTCATCGCAAAATTTTAGCCCGCTGAACTAAAGTTATACACAAACACCATCAATAAACAGAGATGTGAGGGTAAAATTAAAAATCTAAGTCATGTAGATTTGAGTTTCATCCTTCAGTTATTCATCGATTTCTCCCCGAACTTCAATGCTATCCCGATGGTAACACAGACTTACTACAATCTCACCTTGGGATGGATGATGGATCCGACGAAGTTGGCGTTGGAGACAGACTCCAGCACGATCTGCACATCCTGCTGCAGGACTCGAGACTCGGCGAAGAATTTGGCCTCGTTAGCGAAGGGCTGAAGAGGGGAAAGGGATTGCATCACCACTACCAAATCGAGATCGGAATGCCGATACATCTCTCACATTCCTTTCGCACAACACAAGAGTCAAGGTCGCTCGTGATGAAGATACGAAAAAGCGCCACGATTTCTTGAAACAGTTGGATATGTTCCCACAGTATCAAGCAAAGCATAGATGGATCACTCACCTCGATGGCTCCATCGTTGCCTGCTCTGGTGGAGGGAGAGCGCACTCCCGAGAGCTGGAGGGTGATGTACTCGAAGCGAGGGAGGAGGAAGGCACGCACCGTCGAGCCGTCGCGCACCTGAGCAACAAGAGACGATTACAACGATTAAGCCTTGATTAGACTAATTGGAGACTACTTCTTTTCCGTAAGCACAGATATTCGAAATTCCGGAAACAAGTTCTGCGATTTGGGTTCGAGAATCCGTTTGATGGACAAACCTGCTCGATGACGGCATCGACGGGCTTCTGTTTGTAGTGATCAACGAGAGAGCGAGGGTCAGTGAAGTTCCACCTCAACGCAAACAGTAATAACAGGACAACAACAAATAAAATCTCTAATAGGAATCATAAAACGAGTTCAACCCACTTGATGTCTCTGACGGCCCCCTCTAGGTTCTCGCTCCATCGGCCAATCTTGGCGGATTTTGCCTTCTCCTGCAGGTCAAGCAGCTTCGACGTGAACTCACTGCAACCGATTCATAAATAAGTGAAAACACAACGTAAGAATCAAGAAAGAGGGAATAAATTGTGAACAATTCGGTCCCAGAAACAGAAGGTGTCGATAAAACGCGGAGAATGTACTCACTCGGCGACCTTTCCCTGCCTGACCTCAAGCCATCCCTCAGCGACGGCTGTCTCGTTCACGTTCTCCGCCGTTTCCACTGCTGCAAGCACTTCACATTAACAAAATACGAGAGGAAAGGGTTAAGACACTAGCGCAAAGACAAGAATAAGTACTGACAAGTGCCTCCGAGGTAGATCTTGCCGTGGTCGCGGGATGAGGTGGCGGTGAACTCCTTGATGAAGGTGACCACCTGGCCGACCAGCTTCTTCCTCAGCCACTCACGGGCTTCCCATGCGAACGGCTGCAAATGGGACACGTTATCACTGGAAGATTCGAGAGGAACTCGTGTAATTCACTCGAAGAACGTTTAACAATTCGATGAGTTTCACACATAATATAGAAGGGAATGAGAAATGCGAGATGTTGGACAGACATCACCAGTGAACCACACGAGTAACAAACTTGGCAGTGCAAACTACGCGGACTCGCCTCATCGGGAGTGGCAGTGACAGTTTCGGTCGGTCGCTTGCCGAGCCGGGGCGCGCTCACGTTCGACAGGTAGACGGTGGCCTCCTCGGGAGGTCCATTGGGTCGGGGCGCGCCCTGGATGACCACCGAGTCACCGGACAGCACCTGCACAACACAATTTAGACGATAAAACAACAAACAAGAGCTAAACCAGAGTGAATACAGCTCAAAACACTAGCTCACCTGCTTGACGAGTCCTCTGCGCATGGAAACTCCCTCTGAAGCCATGTTTGCGTGCGGACTGAGTGCGGTGACCGGGAAGAGAGGTGAAAAAGAGCACGGATGTGCGTGAAACTACCCTGCAAAACAGCGAAATGTGGATCGCGAGAAGGAGCATGATGACAAATCACGGGCGACCACGAAAGGAGAAGCGAATACTCAGTAGGAACAGCGCAACCAATCACTCGAAAACGGCTGGGAAGCGGTCGTAGCGGAAACTGAACATAAAGGCCACCGTAACCCTAACCCTCTGAACGAAATTCGAACTGCAAAGTGAGCGGCAAAGAATCAGGGATTCAAACTTTTGGAATGATCTCTATTTTAGGACGTTTGTGATATGTTAGGTATTTGGAATTGATTTATGATTTTTTCACTAATTTATTATTCTGTTTTATATATTTTTATTATGTTACTCATAGAGTACATGTGTGCATGCAACACGAAGCTTTTATTGGAAGGTCGTGCAATGCAAAGCGTAAATAGCTTGGAGGGGTGGATAGCCTGACTGAAGGTCTGAAAAACTACACACGAAGTTAAAAACTTTACAAACGGGGCTGTAAAAAGGGATGTGAATACAGTAACAACGGAACAACGGGCAAAGTTAGATATCAAACGTGGGCTAATGTGGGGAAACGCGGTAGGGGTAAGGGTAGGGGATACGGTAGATGGGGTTTTACAGATACTGAACATGGTACCGTTTTAGCAGAAGGGGCAAGGGAGATTGGGGTGTAGAGATTCGTCAACAAGGAGTGGAGCAAGAGTACAGCTAACAATCAAACTAATAAACGAGATATAATGATGTCACAGGACAATATCTCTCTACACTGCGAAACGACGTAGTGAAAAGGACAATATGAAAATGATAAACTACAGTACAAAACGATATGCGAGATTATCGATTCTCGATTACAAAGGTTGGGGGAGAAGGACTCAATTTTTGGTAAGGCAAAGGTAAGATATTGCAGAGACAATCAATGGCACCTTGCGAAACGATCAAGGGTATGTAAAGCGTAGGAAACTACTCGATGCGACCAATCAGTCGATAAATCATGGCAATATTGAGAAAGGGAGTAACCGTGAGGAAAGTATAAAAATATACGGTAGATGAAACAATCAAATCAATCAATGAATGGCCAGTCTTCTATTCGACGGTCTGGGGTCTCGATCCATTCCTGGCTCTTCTTCTCTCTTCTTCCGACTGTTCGCTCACTTCACGGAGGGCTTGCGTCCGGAGCTGCAAATCGATATTAAATCAGTCGAACAGTCAACAATCTCCAGACTACCGTAACCCACTCACCATATCGATCTGGGAGTAGCTGATCTGGCTCTCATCATCGTCTTCTACCGTAGCCAGAGGGGCGGGACTGTGCTTCAGACGGTCACCTATAATCGGATCATTGCACCATTTCCATTTTATTATCCACACCCAAGACTCGTTTCGAGTCTCAGCTATTTATCATGCACATCCTTTCGCCTGTCTGATTGTAAACAAAGGTGTGCAGAATGGAGAGAACCGAACCCCGACCACACATTCCCATTCCTCACCTCTTCCTTGTGGCAGGCCCAGTTCGGATCTGCTACCCACGGAGTTGCTTCTGCAATTGAGACACAGATCATCTCTACGTCCTCTCGTCTGACCCACCTGGACTGCAACTCTCCTACCGTATCCGCGCCCTCAACCGATGCGTAGTTTAGCTGGGGCGAGTACGCGTGCGGAGGCGTCAGGGGCTCGAAGTGACGAGCTGGCACCGACATCTGCAGATACAGTATGACAGCTTGAGCAAGGCGTATGGTAGTTCACGCATATCGATCATACTGTAACTGCAAATGCGCCGGTAATTCCCTGGCTACCGTACCTCCTGCATGTTGACATATCTCTCTCCTCCTCCATTCATGGTGGGCAACGTGTCAGATCGCTCACGATAACCAGGACGGCCTGAATGGTTACGGTAATCGAGCCATCCATCGATTGACAAAAAGATATTTCCTAATGGTGAGTAGTAGGCCTCTCCATTCTGCACACTCTCTTATCGCACTAAGCGACCAGAGTGTGCAGAATGGAGAGAGCCCGACTCACTCATCGTGTTCGCGTAGCAGAGGAACGACGTCGATCCAGCACCGCCGTCCCTGAATTCCATCGATTAGCTACCGTAACCTCCAATCGGAGTCTTTTTAAAGTGTATTTCCCAGTAATTGATCAATATTATCGAAACAAGATCACTCTGAGACTATATTCATGATGAAACACAACTCTCACTGTTGATACAACTTTTTTTTTAATTGCTGAAAACGAATGAAAGCTCCACTATGAAATTAACGAACCACCTAAAGTGAAATTTATATATCGTTAAGTTAGAAACCGTAACCCTCGAGTACCGTACCACTTGATGGGGAATACGGTGCGAGTGGGCGTGGTTGGCTGGGAGGAGGCAGTGGATCCGACCGAGGTCACAGAGGTCATCGATCCAGAGGTGCCATTAGGGGTCAGTCCAGTAGAGACAGTGAAGCGAGAGGAGGAGGAAGAGTTGTATGTGGCAGATGGAGGAGTCACGTTAGCGTACGCTTGCCTGAAATAGGAGACTATTTTCATCCGGACGGATTGAAGGTGATCCGTTATTACAAGATCCCAATATTACCCTCAATGCTATCGTACTCTGAGAAATTTTAAAGAAACTAATCCTCTGGTCGTAATTCATCACCATTAAATTGTGCTCAACGTGTACGCATGACTATAATCCGAGCGATATTATATTCCCTCCTATAAATATTTCACCCTGTTGAATTGCAGTGATGCCGATACTACAATCACCAAAAAATATCACCCATGCGCTAAAATGGTGGCAACGTATGAGAAATAATTGCCACAATCTATACGCCCCTCCTACCGTAGCCCTCATGAACGCTGGCATCAGTCTCCGATCCGCCCTCCTACCGTACCCCTCATGGACGCTGGCATCAATCTCCGATCCGCCCTCCTACCGTACCCCTCATGGACGCTGGCATCAGTCTCCGATCCGCCCTCCTACCGTACCCCTCATGGACGCTGGCATCAGTCTCCGATCCGCCTCCTACCGTACCCCTCATGGATGCTGGCATCAGTCTCCGATCCGCCCTCCTACCGTACCCCTCATGGACGCTGGCATCAGTCTCCAATCCGCCTCCTACCGTACCCCTCATGGATGCTGGCATCAGTCTCCGATCCGCCCTCCTACCGTACCCCTCATGGACGCTGGCATCAGTCTCCGATCCGCCTCCTACCGTACCCCTCATGGATGCTGGCATCAGTCTCCGATCCGCCCTCCTACCGTACCCCTCATGGACGCTGGCATCAGTCTCCGATCCGCGGGGTGCCTTCCGATAGACGACCGTGCTCATGTCGGTAGAGGGACGAACACGCTTCTCCGTCCTCAACAACCATTAGTCATTTGGAACCCGAATAAAGACTAATAAAGTTATTAGCGAGACTAGACCTCGTTCAAATACATCCTAACGATGAAACACAACATTCGCTAGTGAACCATTCTCAATGAAATGTTGTATTAAGAAATAGGAAACGAGGATGCACTTATCCACATCAATCCCCAAATGGACTAATAGAGAATGAAGCAGGAAACTGACATGATGTGTCCTACGATGCCTGCATTGGTTGTTCCCCTCAGTGGATGGTACGAATCGGGAGGAAGACGGGGAGAACTCGCCTGCCATCCAAATATCAGCCCCGCCATTTCACTAATTTAGAGACAGAAGTTCATCTAATGAAATTCGATTAAAACAACTACTCATTCCCTACTGCCAGAGTCGTGTTGCCAACGCGGCACTTCTCCGTTACAAAGAGGCAATTACATTTTTAATGAAATCACACACTTCAATATTCTTTTTGCTGATTATATTCCCCAATCCTCCACTGACCGATCCAGCTCTCTGTCCTCTCTCCATGTCAGCTGTTCTTCTCTCTTCTCCTCCACTCACACTGCGGGGACGGGGAGGAGGAGGAGCTGCTACTCGACTGAAACAGCTTTAAATACATTATAATCAATACATTGAAATTAACCATGATTTTTTTGTTCTAAAAATGCAATCCGGATCCAAATCGTGGTATGTGAACGTTCTCCACTTACACCAGACCATCATGAGACAACCTCATCGGATGAAATTCTCACCCGTGCTCTGTCCCTCCTCTACAGTAATCCCCTCACCCCACATACCGTATTCTGGCAGCGGAGGGTGGCTGGTGGATCGTGTTGTAGTTGCCACCATGCATTGAGATGTAGTCACCAGACGAACCTCAACGTATTTGTTCAAGACATATTGAAGATTGAAAAATCAACACTTTCTGACTCTTCTCTGGATTTTCTATCAATTTCCCTGGCCTCCCATCAATCGTATCCCAACCGTACCTTCACTCGAGTATCTCTGGAGGGGATGGATACGGGGCGATTCCCTTGCCAATCCAGTAGACGTCGTCGATGAGACAGACGCCCCCACTGACCGGGCTCGCTCCTGTCTGCAATTGTTTTTTTTTACTTCATCATTCTTGTAGAAAGCTTCTCTGATAAAATCAAATCACGATGCAACCATCTTATCTTATCCCAATGATGAAACGCATCATTATGTGCTCAAATATCTATCAATCAGAAGTTGAAACAACATCAATTTACCTTCCAAATTAATCTCTAGAACTGAGTTCGGTCTAAAATACAGTTTTTTATACAAAAAGTACTCTGAATATTTCACCAGACACAGTACTTTCTAAAAAAAATATCCGAGACTACCGCGATTGCTCTTATTATGTTCCTAAAGGTATATTAGATTACCCATGTGAAATAACAACCATCCTTCACCCCTACCTCATGCTCTCAACAGCAGATGCATTGGCGCTGTCCTGTATGCGTGACTGGACCAACTGGAAGATGGCCTCTGCCGAGTGAGACTGGAAGGTGTGCAGTCCCTCCCCCGTCGGACATCTGCAAATACAAATTTGAACTACCGAACTGAATAGCGCTCTCTCAGCGCTCTTATGCACACTCTCTGGGTGGTTCGTGCGATAAGAGTGTGCAGAATGGAGAAAACCAAAAAATGAAGTGAAATCCCAAATGAATACAAGTCTACACTATCCTCATTTAAAAGTAGCAACCAGACAAATTCTTGTCCCAGTCTCAGCATAATACAGTCAAGCGGCAAGCGATTCGATTTAGTCGCGCTAACTACTCCCAATGCCATTATTTCATAATTCCTGACCAATCAATACCATCCCACTACCGTACCTCCTTCCACTCTCGAAGAAGAATATGCCTGCGGAGGTGTAGCCGTAGCGACGGAGGAACTGAAAATATACATTGATGAAAGTTTTAAAAAGTCCAGCGGTGAAGGGATGCTTCACGATCTGTACATAACCGAACTTTAATATTTCTGACCAGTGATCCCTTCAAGCTTATTTCTAAAAACAATTAATTAAATAGCAACCTGGAGAGGCCAGGTGGTCACATCAGTCTTCGACTTCTCTAGCATGATAGCAGAAGGAGAGACACGAAGCCAGGCTGCAAAGGATACCCGATTGCCCAAGGATGACGCAATAAATTGATTTTGCCCTCGTCACTGAAGTGTCTGCGAAATACAGAGAGCGACACGTATTCTGTACTCAACCACTCACCGTGGATGAACTTGTTCCTTCTGTGGATGTACACTCTGAAGGATGATACTTGGGTGGCCTCATCGTGACTCGCAGCGCCCGCCTGAGATCCAGAAGGCTCCGTCGAGACTGCAATCGATCAGTTTCAAAGCACACTCATTTTTCACTCTCGAACACACCTAGTGATTACAGGACAGAACCGTTTCTACAAAACCCATAAAACGGGCGAGAATGAGATTTCGTCTCACGCTGCAATATTGTCCATGTTTCGCTATGCCATCATTACTTGCTACTTTCAGACGGACACTAATGAACCAAACTAATTGTTGAAAACCACCCTCTAAATGCATCCACTGATCAAATAAGAAAAAAAATAACGAGATTCCGGAAAAAATAGCACATACGACATCTGCACTATCTACTCATAATCTTTTTTTTCGCTGAGTATAGTTTACTCAACTCATTGCGTAGACAATTATCTATCTGGAATGTCTGGGGGAAAACGTAATTGTTCCAGGCCGCTACACCCGCGTTTCAACTTCTCATAGTAAGTTTCTATGTCCACCTCAACAACAATCATTCGATCGCGTCTTACGGAACAATTCATAATCTCCAACACTAATATAAAACGTAATCCTTACCCGATTGCCCGAAAACCTCTCAAATATTCCTAATCTGAAGGTTCCCATTCTTGACAGTCTTAACAATATCTTCCTTTTCCATCAGATTCTAATAAAAGTTGACCTGTGTAAGGTTAAACTAACATCAACGAACAGTGAGTGACCCACCTCCTCTCTTGAATCCCTTGATGAGTTCCTTATTGTGGACGACTGCTCCACTCACACTGTTGCCCATTCTCGCACTGGGGATACTGTAGTCAGGGGTAGATGGGTGGGTACTGTAGATAGGGGAATGGAAGGATGATAAAACGGGTTGATTGGAGGCTTCCAGGAGATGCGAAGTGTGGGGATTGATTGCAGGGGGGAGGAGTGATCAATGGAAGCCGGAGGGGAGAGGGAAGAAGGGGAGGAAGGGGAAGGGTTGGGGCTGATCAGATCGACCGACGACTCACTCCGTCTCCTGCAATCATATCACATTGAATCAAGTGACCCAGTCGATGGTACCGGGTAGGAATCAAAGCACACGTGGTACTAAACATGGTTCCGTGTGGTATCAAAGGTACAAAGGCGGAAAGGTGTTACCAACACGCATTGAACCAGTTGACCCAATACCGGAATCAGACCCTAGTGGTGCCAAAGATCTGAACCCAACCTGGAGCCTCGCTGTCGAAATCTCTGACGAGGGTGGTGCCGCTTAGGTGTCCGTCTGAAGCATAGCGACGACGATCTGGAAGGGAAGGAACTATTGGTTGGATCCGGGCATTAGCACCGATTAGTCATTGGTTGGGTCGGGGGCAGGACCAGTCTGATGTCTGGTACCAGACATGATAAGGAATGACAATAAGTAAGGAGGGAAAAAAGTGCGCGACGAGGTGGAGATCGAGCGAGTGAATGATTGCGAGGCCATCATCTATTTCACTATCTCGGGTGATCTACCAATCGATCGATAGGTCACAAAACGCGATCAGTCGAGTTCTTGCTAGACAGAGTCACGTGAAAGTGAGAATGAGTCTGACTAACTACATACTCACTCGATTCCTGACTGATTCCTCTCTGACTCAATCTCTCTCCGGGTTACGGTAATGACTCATCGATATCATTTCCGTAGAGTTCAACGGTCAATTTCGCAAAATACATTACGACATGGACGAACGAGGTAAAAATTTATACCAATTAGCAACAGGAACAATTAAAGAAAATGGGAAATCCTATAAGATTGTATCACAAGGGGGAAGAGAAGGGAGGGGGGGGGGGGGAATAAACAACAGGGCGATAAGAGAAGTCTCTTCCATCTCCAATCCCACATCTAACTGCTTCTCATCTCTCTCAAATATCACCACGTGAGAAAGGGGCTTGCAGCTCAGAAGGGAGACGGGATGAGATGAGAAGGAGAAGGGATCGATGGGAGGATCCAACTTGGACTTCTGTTCGAGACGTCAAAAACCAAGTGGTGTCCCTCCCCTCGAGGCAAGAGACGGGGGGGGGGGGGGGGGGGGAGGAGGAGGAAAGTGATAGGGACGGGGAAGGGTAACAACTGGGGGCTGTGCGGTAACAAGACTAGAGAGAGACAGCGGTAAATCAAGAGTCTAGACAGTGAGAGAGAGTGAGAGAGTGTGGGGAGGGAGGAGAGACAGTGACAGCAGCAGTCCTCCTTACACCTTACTCTTTCCCCTATCTCTGACTCTCTCCATTTCCCCCACTCTCTCGCCGTCTCTGACCAGCAAGAGTGTGCTGAATGGAGAGTCTCTCTCCCCTCCTCACTCTCCCTTCTGGACTACTGCCAACTGCTGCTCGAGGAAGGCGATTAGGGGCTCTTTATATCGGGACATTGGAGGGATGAAGTGCCCGCCATCGTGTCGGATCTCGGCTGGGTACCCTGAGCATACGGTAGGGGGTACGGTAGCCGAGGCACGGAACCGTTCCTCCAGTCGCTCTGAGACCTGCGAATGGGGCATGCTGACTCACTGATAAAATAATTCGGACTACGGTATTCAAAGATCTCGATCAATCGATAACACACGGAAGATGTGGGAAATCGCGTTCACTTCAATGGAACCCCTCATCTCATTTAACTACCGTTTCTCTTATCCTTTTCAATGGTAAGTGAAACTCCAACCATCCCAGTGAATTCTCTCGGTGGCGTGTATCATAAATAACCAAAGGCACCCATGAACCCTATCAATCGATAAAACAAGAGAAACGACTCACTGGATATAGTACGACCTCGTCTCCGGTGCCGAATATGTGGAGGGAGGGAGTGGAGAGGAGACGGAGGGCGGTGTACTCAGAGTGAGCAGAGGAGAGTGAGAGGAAGCCAGAGGCGAACATCACGAATTGAGGCTGCAGATGAGAGAACACTTATTATTCAGCACTGATTTGAAGATACTGTGAACTTGTAGCATATCTCTGGATGTTCATCCCACGATTATATCCCATTGTCGAAAGGGAATGCAACTTTTGCGTTTCACAAATGACATAATATCGCCCAATCGCGAGTTTTCAATAAAACCGTGGTTATCGATGGATAAAATAAAATAATAAACAATGAGCTGTTTGGACTCTTCCCATTCAACTATGTGAGCGAAACTTTCGAATTTGAGACTGATAATTTGGTTAAAAAGGCAAGCATATTGAAGGTATAGTGAAGGGATGTGAATACTTAACTATAGTCAAATGCCTATCAATCGATAATGTTTTCACCTTGGGGATATCGATCTCTCCCAGTTCCATCTTAGCCAGTAGGAGATGCAGCATGCACGCGCCCTGACTGAAGCCGAGTAGACCATCGAAAGGACCGTTCTCCTTGATGTACTGAAACGCACATCTATCTTTCACTTTGAATGCAACTGTGATTCTTCTACAGACGATCACACGTTGAACACATTCCTAGAACATCCCTGATCAGGGCACAATATGCCCCCACGCTCAGAAAGAGAAGCCATCCACATATCAGATTGAAGCTATCAATGATTTTGAGGTGCATCAGAGATACGAACCTTGACCAGATACTCGACGGAGTCATCGAATCCAGTGGCCAGATCGGTGACATCTCTCGAGGAAAACTGCGAGTCGGGCTTCGTAAACCACCATCCGCGCACGTCGCCTCGCTCTTCACTGTCCAAAACAACGAGAAATAAACAGGATAACGTCAATTTTGAAGATGACAGTGACAAAAACGGGTTTGAAGGGAACGAATACTTGGTCGTGCTTACCTGGACTCGATGTTCGGTCGGTGCGGGGCGCAGGCGTAGTGAAGATCCGCGTACTTCTTGATCATCTTTCGCAAGCTTCCCGTCTGCAACAGAGGGATTTGTACGGATACAATGGCAATTACATTCGAAGATCTCGATGTTCGCACCTTTTCCCTGAAGAAGACATCGTTCTGTCTGTACCCATGCAGACAGAGGATCTGCAGCCGTCGCTCAGCAGTCATTTCCTTCACAAAAACGCTGAATACACGCTTCGAAATCGTGGAGAAAACGAATTTGAAAAAGATGAAACTTTAGGCGTGGCCTGGCGCAGTAGGCACTCGGACCCTCACGGCCTACCGTAATCCCATTTTTCGGATTTTTTTGCACAATGGATTCATAAGTGATTTTATTTCTTGTTCTTTTTAATTACAATTAATTAATTAATTAATATAATTTATTTAATTTATGTGTATGATGAAATAATCAAATAAATTCATTTTTCTTAGTTTTGAATTTATCTGAGCAGAGGAAAGAAATAAATGAGGATGAATGAGAGAATGAGATGACGAGGGATTGACATGGGATGGATCACATATTAATCAATAATCACAGGCTGGTAGATCACCGGAACTGTGGTCGTATCATCGAAATCGGATGCTGTGTTCTTATTCTGTAGCTATTCTCATCCTCTTCTCTCCTATATCCTCTGTTATCATCTCTTCCCTTCTCTTCTTTTCACCCAGGCACAGAACTACCGTACAAGAAAATCAATAATTGCAGACTGGTAGATCACCGGAACTGTGGTCATATCATCGAAATCTGATGCTGTGATCTAATTATGATTAGGTTCTTATCCTCTTCTCTTCCAATTTCATGGTATTTCCTCATCTCCACGTAATTACTCTCCTCACTTTCTCTGTCATGGGAATTGTCTCTCTGTTCTCTCGCCGGTCGTGGGAAAACCAGACAGTTAGAGAAACGTAGAGAGCACTGTCTCTTACACTCTGCTCTCTCTTTTTTCTCATCTCTCGTGGGAAAATCTGGGCGGATCCTGGGAGGTCCCATCTGGGAGGAGGGGAGGAGGGAGGAACTAATGGTTTCATTCATTCAACAGCTATGCCTGCCTGCCACGAGGTCGATTGCTCCTACTCCTCTGATCGACTGGACAATCTGGAGCGGCATCTTCGTGTGAGTTACTCTCTTGAACTACCGTAACCCTCGTTGTACTACCGTAGACACTCATTAGACTACCGTATGATTGATTACTCTCCAATTACAATAGATTATGTTATTTCATTCGTTTGCAGAAACAACACAACTACGATGAAGATGCCATCACTGCTGAGAGGGAGAAGAGGCTGAATGAGAAGAATGTCTCTCGGCAGCAAGATGTCGTCTCGCTCCCGGAGGTCTGCCCCCACTGCTCTCTTCGCTATGCCACGAAGAAGTCTCTCCAACAACATCTGAGAATGAAGCATCCGGAAACGAGACCTGTGAGTTATGATTACTCGATTCTGACAACCACACTCTGCCAGCCTAGCCCGGAGTTATACCGAAATGGCATTTATAGTATCGACCTAGTTACAGTAATCCCGATAATCCAGTCACCATTCAATATGACTTACATTATGATTCAGGCCGGTTCAACTGCCTCCAAGAATGTGCGGTGCCCGCTGGATGAGTGCAATATGGAGGGTCTTCAATCGAGGGAGCAATTGGCAGATCATTGCCGAATCGACCATCCAGAAGCCGGAGAACTCGAAGTCGTAACACGCACATTCAAGACAATGGAGGAGATGGAAGTGAGTACTAACTACTATTTCTCTGACCTGATAATTTCGTACAATATTCCAAAAATGATAAAATTAGGAATGGCGTATGGAGAGACTCAGCCTACAGTCACACGATCGGATACGAAGACATGGAAGGTCGAATCGGAGAAGAAGAATGGAACCCTCTACACCGTAACTGACAGTGGAGAAGATTACTGTAACTGTGAAAAGAAGAATCTCCACTGTATGAGGTCAATAGAGATTAATTTGTGATTTATCAGTTTTTATCATCACACCTAAGTCCTTGCATTGCAGATGCGGTGTGTGCCCTCGACGCTACAAATGTAACTGCCCAGAGGGTAATCGACCTGGAACCAATTGCAAGCATGCCCACTGGGCTATCATCTCATCAAATCAAGGTTTGTGCAATTTAGTAATATCTAGTTGGAAGATGTTTTTAATGAATTTAATAAATTCCAGATGATCCTGGCGTGCCTGAGGCTGTTCGGCGACTTGATAAGGAAGAACAGATGATGAGGGGTCATGGCTACGGAGATTTGCCACCATTGGAAGCAATTCCTGAGGTTAGTATGGTTCATTTGATCGAACAGTAGTTCTCTTCATTTTTTAATTGCTCTGATCGGATCCGTCTAGACATCAGTCTAACAGTCTGCACAATACAGAGAATGACAATTTTCTATTCAGGAAGAGGCTCCACCTCAATTTCACGTTGCCTTCATGGATGACGAAGAGAGAGAGAACGGCAGAGAGAGGAGGAGTCGGATCGGAAGAGAGATCAGAAACAGAAATACAACACTCTGTGTCTGTCGGTACGTAACCGTTTCGTCATAAATACTCAATCATATGGTCTTTGGTCTCTCTCGGTTCATGCAGTTCGGGTTTTGCTCTCTCTCTATTATTTACACTATCTAGCTGGTCCGAAAAAGATAGTGCTCACAATGGAGAGAGCCAAATCCGAAATAGCAACCCTCGCCTCTTGGTATGCATCGTGTAATGCATTTACTGCAGCTGCTCAACAAGACGACATCGGCTGTCTCGAAGTGTATGAAAGAGGATGATGATGAAGAGAGACTGAAGGCCATCTTCGAGGGACTAGGAGAACTCCTTGGACGAATTGGAATCGACACCAACGAGGCTGCCACGAGGAAGGAAAGACCCAAGAAGAGACAAGGACAGCGAGGGGATTCACTTCTGGAAAGAGAGACAGTCAGTATTTTTTACCAGAATTTCATGAAATTGATGTCTTAGTATCACCAATTTATAAGCTAATTTCAGAGAAGTGACATCAGATGAAGAAGGAGAGACGAGATGAGTCAACCGACTTCCTTCCCGCTCAGATCGACTTCTCAGATGACCGTGTGTGCCGGAAGCAACTGCAGATGGAAGGGATACATGGCTAGCTTGTGACAATGAGGTTGTGTGTGGATTGTTCTATCATGAAGCATGTTATTCACTAGGAACAGTTTGTTTGATGCAAAAATGGCAATCTGATCTACAAAGATGTTGATTAAGGAGAGAAGAGAATGAGAACAGCAACAGAATAAGAACACAGCATCCGATTTCGATGATACGACCACAGTTCCGGTGATCTACCAGCCTGTGATTATTGATTAATATGTGATCCATCCCATGTCAATCCCTCGTCATCTCATTCTCTCATTCATCCTCATTTATTTCTTTCCTCTGCTCAGATAAATTCAAAACTTAGAAAAATGAATTTATTTAATTATTTCATCATACACATAAATTAAATAAATTATATTAATTAATTAATTAATTGTAATTAAAAAGAACAAGAAATAAAATCACTTGTAAAATCCATTGTGCAAAAATATCCGAAAAATGGGATTACGGTAGGCCGTGAGGGTCCGAGTGCCTACTGCGCCAGGCCACGCCTTGAAACTTTGGCATAGTTTGAAAATTTTCCTTACCGTAGTCCAAAATGGCGAACTAACTTTTTAGCAAAATACTACCGTAATCCAAAGATACTGTAATTAACTTTTCAGCCCATTCATCTTATTTGTGTTAATTTGTTCACTCTGCGTCTGTTGAGCACAGACTGAGAAATAACAAAATCATTTATCGAGCATTGGAAACAAGCAGTTCACAACTCATGCATGTGGGTGAAATGTGATAGATAGTTAGGGTCACGGGAATATTCCGGAATACAGAAAAATGAACTCAAAAGTCTAGATACTCAATAGTCATTCTGATTCAGATAAGTGCCACAACATCAAACTGAGACCCATCATAGTTTGAAAATTCAACTAGACTTTGAATTATGATTAGATGCGTTGAGGAGGAAACGGTATATGAAACAGGAGAATGGATTACAACCGACAGAGGATTTTGCGATTATGCACAGTATGGGAATAAATATATTCTCTAAAAATTATCTTATTTAGATAATATATTTCTCTAGATAAGATAACATTATTCTACATAAGAGTACAATTTAACAAGACAAATACTGGTGAAAAAATCCGTGAAAATGCAATCCTACAAGCTAAATACAAAATACATCTACATCACGCACATTGGCTTACAAAACGATTTGACACTTCGATCGATAAAGGGGAATATTAGCAGAGGGTGCCAAATGGAGAGAGTTTAGCGTACTTTCAACTCGTAAGCAGCTTTCTTGGTTGCTCTTCCACAGCAGCATCCAATAAGGAAGAGAAGGAAGACGATTCCTCCCAACCATCCAAGGATGGACACCTTCTGGGGATGAGCATCCAGTGCTGCCACCAACTCATTGAACGAACCAGGCAGTCCCACGTTGAAGTCCTGCAATACCGTATCCTTCAGTAATCGATCGCCCCCCCCCCCCCTTCTACCGTACTCCACTCACATCATGGGCCTTCTTCCACAGCTTATTTCTATCAGTCAGCTTGGCGATGCATGGCTGGGTCATCATGGGGTTTCTCGCCTCTAGTGCGTCCATCAGACACGCTGTCACTGCAATTATCGATTGATTACATCCACAGTATTCAGCCCCAGTGTGCTACACTCGTGTTTCGTACCCGGCAGATACTAGCCGGTTTGTTAGTGCATCATCTGCTGGCATCTAGTGCAATACAAATTCTCGCCCAGGTGATTGTTGCATTAGCGTTTCATATACGAAACTAAATTACATCGGTTGCAAGCACACTAACATTGAAAGAACAATTCTGTGAAAAGTATCAACTCAGCCGAATAATTTGGCGTATAAACCCTAGTAATGCCATATCAAATACTGCTCTCTCCATTCTGCACACTCACTCACAAGTCTGTCAGAGTGTGCAAAGTGGAGAGACTGCCACTCTATGGATAACCCGCAATCTACCTTACCTCTGGAGTGTCCTGGCTGCACTCGACCGCACACTCTCTGGATATCGATGCCGCACGACTGGTAGAGGATGGGGTCCAGATGGATGTCTACCATCGCCTCTTGAGTGCGCAGAGCGATCTGCAAGACCAGGGTTCATACCGTGATCCTCCCAATCGATGGCTACCATAGCCTAGTGTTTCCTGGTTCAATAATAGCTCTCTATCCATGTTATACACTCTCGCTCTGGACTGCGGGGAAAGTGTGCAGAATGGAGAGAGCTACGAACCTACAATAACCACTTTCCCTCCCCTCTACCGTACCTGGCTGGCGCACTCTCCGTTATTGATCTGTCCCGAATAGAAGTCGGCCTTGAGGCACTCGAGCACATTCTCGTACGTGCCCGTGCGCTCGATCACAGCCTGGGAAAAATCGATAATTAGCGACTGTCTCGAGGGCCCACGTTTCTCGTTCGTGAATCTCGCGCACTGATCGGCCTCATTCCCCATCCTCTCACCTGTGTGCAGTGCTTCTCGATGACTCCCTTGCAGGCGTCGAACAGCTGGGGATCCAGCTTCACGTCGAACTCTGACTCCAGAATCACCTTCGAGATCTGCAAAAGAACGAGATTGGAATGAGACTGCCGCAGCTATTGTGTTTCACACAAGAAACAAAGTCGCTGTTTCGCGAGTTCATCAATAGATGGTTGAATGCCGCTATAATAAAAAATTTCTTTCCCAGTCAGCCCGCAAACACTGCGTTTTTAGAGTAGATACTAAATCGCGTATTCAAGTGTTCAGCAAGTGTTCTGCGACGTCCCAAATACCACGACTAATTCTCATCAAAGTTACTGCAACTTCCACGTTCCTCTCCAGTCACAAAATCACTTTTTCGTAAGATCATCAATGATTGGTCTTTCGAAGATTTAAAAAAAAATTACTGACAATAAGCTAATTCCCAGTAATATATGACTAAATTTGGCGTTTCACCCTCATCAGAAAATCGCAGATTCCGAAATAATCTACAATGAAGTGGAACCGAACCGGTCCAAACCACCGCATAAACTTCCATGATTAAAGTATGTGGCATACCTCAGCCTGGCACTGCTCTCCCAGTCTGATCTTCTCATTGAGAGATCGACGGAACTTCTCCCTCAGACAGTTCACCACCACTCCCTCCAGCATCTGACGAGCGTACTTTGGATTCTTGATCTTCGCGTAGTCGTCGGGACAGTACTGCTTCGTCTCCTCCTGAATAGGCATTAATTTATAATTTTAAAAAAACACATCAAATAAAGTTTATCCACCATCCAATAAAAAATACAAAATCTGCTGTCATGATGCTTTTTCTCCATTTCATCTCTATCCACTCCAATAATCCATCCCATTCCCTTTCTCCTCTCATACCTGGCAAGCGATGAGTAGTCCGGGTCTCAGACGCACGTCCTTCGCCGCCTCGCGCATTCGCTCAGAGACGATCTGCAATGAGATGAATCTGAGTTTCAGACTAGAGCCAAAACAACACATTCGTCGGGTTCATCAATGGAACGTATTCAATTGTTATAAAATCACAATTACTAAATTAATGACTTGAAGATTTTTGAGAGAATTTCGAAAATCTTGCGTCATCACTATCTAATCGTCTACCGTACCTTCTGGCAGGGTCGCTGGAGCAGACGGACGATCTTCGTGTTCGAGAGGCACTCCAGCACGTTCTCCTTGTAGCCGGCGCAGTACTTGCCGATGTCCGCCTTGCAGTTGCGCTGAAAGCTCACTGTTTCAAGAACCACACTAAAATTGCTAATTTCTTTCCCGATCAATTTACAGGTGGAATTCGTTTCAACAAATAATACGAATAAATTATCTCCAGAGAAATTTTAGTTTCACGATCGGTAGACAATCGCACAGTCGCGAGGTTATCAATATAGGATTATTGCCGAATTCAAATAAACAAAGCCCGCCGCAACATTTATGTTTCACCCTCGCGGATTCGAAAGATTACTAATTCTGGGATGACTCGCATCGACTAAATCCCCTCTCCTGACCTGTAGTTCATCGTCCATCTCATTGTCGACTGCCTCGATCTTCTCCCTCTCGAACACCATGGCCTTGCAGTCTGGCTCCAGCTGGTCGAAGCGCACCCGCAGACACTCGATCGTGTCCTCGAACGTTTTCGCCTGAGACAGGGTAGGTTAAGGTCAATCGATAATTGGACTGATCTACCGTATTCTTCACTAGGAATGTAGCGTCGATTTTTTTCCAGAGCTCTTCATTCTGCACACTCTCTTTCTCTGTCTAGCCGACAAGTGTGCAGAATGGAGCTGCCACCCTCTGGTTTCTCTCTGCTAGTTGGTACCAAGCCAAATGGCCTCTGATCGCTCGTCACTAATTGGAACAAAGCGGGGAGGAGACGGCTTAGATTCATTAGTTGGAACCAAGTCACATCACTAGTTGGTACCAAGTCCCAGATTCACTAGTTGTGACCAAGTCAGCCACTAGCTGGTACCAAGTCTCAAACGCGCGGCAAACGCGGGCAAAAGGTACAATCGCGCGCTAGCGCAGAAGGATTCTAATTTGAATATTTTCGCAATTATCGATTTACCGTTGTTTTTTACGTTTTTGGCCATTTTTATGTTCAGTTTCATCTCAATCAGTCAGACAGTGATTTGCGAGCTCGTGACGCTCTATTCTCTTTCTTCTCTTTCCCGTTCTCGTATTTTTGCGTGTGAATATTCTAAGTTGGTTTTACTTCAGTTTCTTCTTCAGATCATTCAATGATCTGTGAATTCGTCGAATGTCTAGGCAAGTATGGGACTACTCTTTAATCGAAAGGAGGTGAGTCTTTCTTTAGAATAATCAGAATAAAAGTTTTTTTCAGAGCCAATTATTATATTCTCTACTATTCTCTACGATTTTGGCTAATACTTACTATTCCTCGACGTCAACATTTTATGAGATGAGGAGGGAGTTATAGTGGCAATGGACCAACTAATTTCTAACAAAGCAATATTTTTTACTCCCATTGCTTGTTTCAATATTATTAATAAACGTCTATCACAGTGGCAGTCTTAATCGCAGCTCAGCAATCATCAAGAAGGAGATGAAGCCAATGTCGACTGATGAATCATCTTTTTTCATGCTATGTTTGCGTTGTATCGATTTTTGCTGATAAATAGTGATGAAACACGATGCACTCTCTTCGCGACACAACTAGTACACAAGTGTTCCCACTAGTTGTAACCAAGTCCCTCACTAGTTGTAACCAAGCTCCTCACCAGTTGGAACCAAGTGGCGCGCGCTCACTAGTTGGAACCAAGTCTCATACCTAATCGGATACTAGCGTGCTCACTATTAGTGAGGAACTTGGTCACAACTAGTGGAGAGAAACCAGAGCCACCAATAGATAACTGCCTACTGTATCCTTCCTCCCTACCGTACCTGATCGCATTGGAGTCTCTTCAGGTCACTGGCGCACTTCCTCATCAGCTGGGGATCCGCGTCCGCCATGTGCTCCTTGTCGTCGAACTGCAAGTTGTCTGGTTAAAACTGAACCGTGAACTCAACAAAATTAGCTGGTGCGCTCATCGGATACACCGCACTCCTGAAACCGGAAACAACCACCGAGAAACCCCAATGCGAAAGGATGGAGGAGGGGGCTCAGGACGAGGAATTGCAGGTTAATCGGGTATTTCTTTCATGGGGTAGTGCGTTCTCAAATGCGCGGGGGGGGGGGCGGGTGGGGGACATGCCGGGGGTGCGATAGGATGGAGATCGAAGAATTTGTAACCCCGACTTTGTAACCGATTACTTTGGAACCGCGAAAATGTAACTTTAAAAATTTAACTTTCATTTTGTAACCGACGATTTGGGCACCATTAAAATATACACTTTCACTTTAGGAACGGAACTTTTCACTTTGAATATGGAACCGACAATTTGGAATCGAGAATTTGTAACCCGACGATTTGTAACAATCGGGAACTGATTTTTTTTACAGCAGGTACGGCACTGAGAGACGGGCGTGACGAGCGCATTGGTGGCGACTTTCAAGCCAATTAATCAATCATGAACGCCTCAGTAATTATAAGGGAAATGCAAGCATATCGAAAATAAATCAAAAATAGCTCGGGAAATTGAAAAATTAACCCCGAAGTACCGTACCTGCTGTAAAAAAAATCATTTCCCGATTAAAAGTTATAAATCGTCGGGTTACAAATTGTCGTTTCCATATCCATCGGTTTTAAAAAGTCGGTTCCATAAAGTGGGTTCTAAAATAACTGTTCCAAACCAATAGTGCTCAAATCGATGGTTACAAATTCGGGATTCCAAAGTCATCGATCTCCGATAGGATAGGAGAGTAAGACGGGACACTGACATCGACCTGTTCCTGCTGTAGATAGGCGACCCTCAGCTGCTTGCGACAGTCCTTCTGCAGATCCTCTGGAGTCGAGAGCAGACGATGCTCGAACGCCACAGACGACAGACAGCGAATGATCTCCGCCCTGAGCGATCATTATCGATTGAGATTACCGTAATTCGCTAGTATAGGATTGGAACAACCGTATTCCTAAGCACATCAACAGAACCATGAATATATTCAATCGACCCCTTTTTACGACTAAGGTTGTGTTGCCTGATCGAATAGTAATTCTCTCCGTTTTGCACACTCTCTCGTATGCGATAGTGTGCAGAATGGAGAGAGTACTGCTCGATCTGGCATCACTCGACTCCCTTCCCCCCACTGACTTGTCATCGACCGAGGCGGAGCAGTGCTTCTTGATGTCAACATCGCACGCCTGCTGGAATCTATACGAGAAGTGATAGTCGCGCATCGTGAGCAGCTCGAAGTGATTCACGTACGTCCTGCAATCCCGTTATTTTATCGCTTTTATTAGATCGAGATATAGTTTCAACCACCGACCCGCAAAAATTCCGCTTCAAGAAGCGCCCATAAATTGTAAAATACCGAAACGCACCAATTTTTCATCAACTAATAACTTTCTACTCCAAACCCGATTCCATTTCCACTGCCTGTTCACCTGCACTTGTTGGTCATCTCATCAGCCTCCTTATTCTCCAAGAGACACTGCATCACATCTCCATGGTCGATCTCCTCATTGAGGAACTGCGTGCAATGGGCTTGGATGACGGGTCGGCAGGCACGAGTCAGGGCACGGTTCAGTTTAGTGTCCTGAAAGGAAGAAAAGGATAAACTGTCCATGTATATTGGGATCTTTGAAAGAGGAAGAATTTGAGTGTTAAAACATTCGATCCAGCAAGGTGATTCTCATATCCATCGGGTCACCGCAAAGCACGTGGGCCCCGAACATGACAATTTACGATTTATATCCCTTAATACCCTTCCTATTAGAATATTGTCGCATTGAATATTATCATACTCTCCATGCAACCTCCCCTCATCATGTCTCAAAAACAGCTATTCCACTTATTACAAAATCAAATCGTCCATGAAACTTCCATCCACATTGATCTAAAAATAGCCTTTTCCACTCCGCTGACCTTGGCCTCAAACTGGGTGAACTTGACGATGGCTTCCTTGCAGGTTTTGTGCCTCCTCTCGAAATCCTCCTTGTGCATGTGCGTCTGCAGGCAGTCCATCTCCTGCAATGGAGAATATCACCATTGCATCATCATCACTCTCAGTTTCACAGAAAATTGTTAATTACCATCAACAGCTCGTCCACTGACCGACTAACAAAAAACAGCAGCATATTTTCACTCATATCTGAAACACAAATTCATAAAGGGTTTTTTTTTAAAAATCCTTCTAGAATTCTAGTATTCCCTCCTCATCCCTGACTATGAGTGTTACCGTACCTCCTGTGGCTGTACATTGTGGCTACAGTACTCTGAGAGTGCCTCTCTGCAGTTCATCTCCACGTCGGGGATGAGATTGACACGGACGGCGCGAGTACGCAGCACGCGGTGCACCTCCGACGTGCACTTGGTGGACATCTGAACAAGGGACGATTGAGTGGGAGATATAACTCGCTATGGCGTCATCACTAGGCAATATTTGCCCCGGATCAAATAGCTCCATTCTGCACACTCTCCGTATACATCAGAGCGTGCAAAATGGAGAGCAATGATTGCTCACAAGGCGTTATCACAACTTAATCGTTGACGACATCATCATCATCGTGCTCACCGGATGTTCCTCATCGTAGGCATTTCTGTAGAGACAGGCGAGGATGGCGGGTCCGGGATCCACTTGGTTGGAGGGGTTCTTCGTCTCGTGCCAGTTGGGAGTAGCCGAGCATCTGCAACAAACCATTCAACTATTTGTCTTTAATATGATATAAAGGATATATTTAATTATTTCTCTCAACGGCTTACCTTCAACGACTGGCATACTAAAGCAACATATTTTTTACCGCTTTTCTGAAACTACGATGCCCCAAGTTATTCGTAAATCCGAAATTTCACTGTGTTTTGACACACTATCATCTCGTGTCTCTGGCACCACACTACACTTAAGAGGATTTGCAAATTCACAAGCCTCTCCCCCTTCATCATTGTTTCATCACTACTACCTAATCCTCCTTCCCCCTTTCTCACCTGGTCACAGCCTCATCGTGGCAGGCAGCATACATCGAGGGATCGAGGGTCCAGTCACGGGCGAAGAAGTATTGCACCTGCAGGGGAGAGAGTATCGACTGACCAGAAAGATCAAAGACCAATCTCCTCACCTCTAGCAGTCTCTTCTCGCACTCCTTGGGCATATTGGGCGAGTCGACATTCTTCATGAGACAAGTGAGAGTGGACGCCTCCGATTGCGCGTCAGAGGCACAGATGCCTCAAGGGGGAGAAGAGATAAGGAAAATACTAATCAATATTTTGTATTTTAATAACCGGAAGCAATCGTGAGAAATGGGCACCCCTTATTCGTAACGAAAAATATTTATATTATTGTAAACGAACAAAATCCTTCAAGGAAGCAATGCCCATCCGATCCCCTCTGATCAATCCATCCCCTGCACCCTCAAACTCACTGTCGATGATGGGTCGGCACGAGGCGTACAGCACCTTGTCAACCTTGTAGTTGGAGCCGATGTCCGCCGTCTGCAATTTGGTACAAATTAAATAAATTACATCAAAATAATTTACAAATGAGAAATATATTTGATTTCTGTGAGAAGCAATGTCTGCCAACGATCGACTGTTCCATTCGCCCCTCCCTCTTCTCCTCCCCTTGGAACCTCCACTCACCTTGACTACCATTCCGAGTGCCTGCATGCATTCGGGACTCACTTGTTTCTTCTCGTCGCGTTCCTCAAATCAATTAGTTTAGAAAAATCTCATTAACCTCACCTACCGTAACCAATCGATATCTACCGTATACCTGAGCGTGTGCCATGAGACAGTGGAGCGTGCGTCCTTCCGCCTCGATGTCTCCACGCGGTGAGCAGTACGAATCGATTTCCTGGGGAAAAAAACATTCATTTTTATTTAAAACATAGTAGTAATTACATATTGCTACACTCATCTTATCGATCCTATCCGGAAACTCCCCATTAAACATATTATACGCAACACTGTTTCTCCTACCGCAAAACAATCGCCTTCTCGCTTCGAAAGAAAAGTTTATTCAAATGGGAAATCAATCAGACTAAGTGGAGTAAACTAGTGATGGCGGATCGAATAATTTCTCTCTCCATTCTGCACACTCTCTCGTGTATCTAACCGTCTAGAGAGTGTGCAGAACGGAGAGAGCAATATTGGATCCGGCAAGATTAGAGGGAACTGTAGCGTACCTTGGCGCAAGTGAGGACGATCTCGGGGGCGATTCTGAATTCCTCCATCATCAACTGCCGATGGGTGAGCATCTCATGACGACACGCCTCAGAGGCTGGCTTCGATTCCTGAAATACATTCATTTATTCGGCCAATTCTTTGGGATTGTAGTGCATTTATTCTACCAGAGCCAACCTAAGAAATAGCTTAGCAATCAAAACCTTCAAAGTTTGATACAGCTCAGAAACTCATCGAGCACCAATTGCCACCGGCATATTATTTTCACAATTAATCCGTCAGTAAATTTATTTCTACGAAAGACAAAGAGACCAATATTATCCCCCTTCCTCTATTTCCCCTCTCTTCTCTCCTCGCTCACCTTCTGATGTGCTCCATTCTCTAGACAGAGAAGGATCCAATTGAGATGGAAGTGGGCCGCTGATTCCAGATTCGCCTGAGGCTCGCACTTGTACCTGTGAATGGTGAACAATCAAACAGTACACAAAATCGAGTAAATATGATTTTAATTATCCTTCAACCATTTCTGAAACTCAAAACAACCAGGGTGGAACTATTTTTTTTATATGTCAAGAAACTGGAAGTTCGAATTGAAATATATAGCCCAGTTCGTTCTTAGACCCTCTCCGAAACCCAACCTCGCCTAGTACTGTCTGCAAGATTACAGAAGAGATTGGACATACGCAGTCATCTCCTCCTGGCATGCCTTTGTGAGGGGATGGGCCATTCGGTAGTCCTTACCCATCAGATGGGCTCGCTCCGCCAACACTTTGGCACACTGGAAAAGATAGATGCGGTAATAACGATCGATATTTTGTTTCTTTTTTTAATGAATCGGCAAAGACATTATCAAGAAACACTTGACTCTCAATCGTATTAAAATATTCGCGCAAATCCGATTTCCCACGTTCAAAATCTTCATTTTGTTCAACCGCTCTATTTTTAAGGCACCTCCAACCCTAATCTACCGTACCTCTGGCTGCATGAATTGATCGTGTCTGTTGAAGAGGAGACACTCGAAGATCTTGCCGCCTCCAGCAGGCACGTCGCGACAGTAGCGCTGCAAGCGGATACCGTAACCCTTCTGTCTACCGTGATTCCATCTTTATCCACCGTACCTCTCTGTCTGCTCTGCACGCGAAGAACATCGGCCGATCGAGGTTGAAGTCTTCCGCTTGCATCTCGGCTAGACGCATCACCTACAAAATGATAGGTTCTGGAATAGAATCACGAATGTGTCTCATCATCTGCACCTCCGTACTCTACCGTACCTCGTGTCTGCACCCTTCCTCAATCTTTGACTGCTCGCCAGGGCCAGGAGCCTTCTTCTCCACTGCGATCACCTTCTGGATCAAGCATTCAAGGGCCATTCCTGGAAATAGAGACAAATTAAAGTATTGAAAAATATTTTTTAAATTGTTTTCACAACCAGTGACATTTCGGTTCCATCTACAGTACAAACCATAGTCAATGTTCCAGTAGCATTATCAGGTTCTTGTCACTACTCACCTTGTGTATGGGGGACGCGGACCTTCTCGTGAGCCTTGTCAGGTGTGATCACGGCGCATCCATGTCGCTCGATATCCTCAAAGGGAGAAGGGTTAGCATGGCAACGAAATGTAGTCGATATGACGGCTGGGAAAAACAAAATCAAGGTTAGCGCAGAAAGGAATGAACACCTCTGGTGTTCGCTAGTCGGCAAAGTGGGAAGCCGACGAAGGTGGTCGTATCCCACCACACCAGGTACGGTAGTTTCCTCACGCTTCATCCCCCCCCCCCCCCGCGCGATGACTCCTCCAGCTAGTTCGACCCCCAAGGCAACTCTCCCGGCCGGCGCCCGCGGCATTCAATACGCCACTCAGGAGAGCGTGAATTCCTTGACGAAGAAGGTGGACAAGTTGATGGAGATGGTTGGCGAGTGGATCACCATTCAGAAGAACGCCCTGCCTCCTCCCTCCCTTCCCGTTCCTCCCCCTTCTCTCGACTCTCTCGTCCCCATCCTGGAGGACGTGACTCGTAAGGTGTATGAGAGTTGCTCCCAGGCACTCAGCGACAAGCAGGAGTATGAATCGAAGGAGAAGCGAGTTGTCATCATCGGAGCTGAGGAGAAGAAAGACGCGAATGATCGATGATCGCATCTAGTTCAGTCACTCATCGCGCACTCCGAGGATCCTGATGTGATTCAGGCATGGGATGATGGAGCCATCACTTTCCATAGACACCCCAAAACCCGTGAGCCCGGAAAGAGACCTCTAAAGATTGAGCTCCCATCGAAATCACTTCGCGATTCCCTCCTTTCCTCCATTCGCTCTAAGCCTGGCCGACCTCTCCCTGCACCCGCATTCCTCCGTAAGGACCTCACACCTCGTCAATTGGAACTTGAGAGATTGGCCAGGGAAGAAATCAAGACCAAGAATCTCGCTGCCGGAAAGATCGTTTATGGACTGCGTGATTTCACCGTAATTACCTACCGTATCCCTCGTGATCTACCACCCAACTACGGCACTCCCCGCGCGCCTCCCTCGAATCGATCTGCCTTCTCTCGTTGAGGCGTCGCCCCCATCATTCCCTCGTCTCAGTATGGTATCTCTCGTCCCTCGGATGCCTCTGCCCTACCGCAGGGAACGCTTGACGGAGACTAGTGGTTGGGGCGCGCACCTTTCTCTACCTCTTGCAAAACATCACCTGCGGGCGAGAGTCGAACCCTGCCTGCGTCGGCATGCCAGTCAGACACCATGCTAATGGGCATGGTGTCTGACTGGCATGCCGACGCAGGCAGGTTCGACTCCCGCCCGCAGGTGATGTTTTGCAAGAGGTAGTCATTTAATGGCCCATTTAATGTAATGGGCATGGTGTCTGACTGGCATGCCGACGCAGACAGGTTCGACTCCCGCCCGCAGGTGATGTTTTGCAAGAGGTAGTCACTCCCCTGTGAGTCTGCTTAATCTAAAATCTGTAATCGTGTCGCTTGATCAACAGAAATGAGAAATGAGAAAAAGACCACAAAAAGTGGTCAGAGTGGAAAAAATTTTTATCAAAATATATGACTATAGGAAATTTTGGTGTATTTTCGTACGCTGATTCCGAATTTCGATATGAGAGCTTATGAAAACATGTCTGGATGCCACTCCTGTGCCCGCTCCGCCCAACTACGTCAACAACACGAGGAGACACTAGGTACGCGGCAGCAAGGGCACCCCCACCCCCCCTCATGTCTCTTTCGTTACCTTTCTCCCCTCGTTCCCCTCTACCAGTCAGTCAATCGATAACCCAATTTGCATCTCCCCGTCGCAAAGTGCACGCGCACCCCTCTAGTCCCGATCCCCCAGTCTCTATCTACTATGCAAATGCGCGCTCGATTCGTTGCAAGTCGCCCCAGCTTTCCTTTCTCCTCTCTAGCTCTCTCTATCGTGTAATTTGCATTTCCGAGACTTGGCTTAATCCTTCTGATAGCGACTCATTTCTAGTTTGTGGATACCCTGAGTATTTCCCCCTTCGATGTGATCACATTATGACTGAGGATTACGGTAGAGGTGGTGGCGTCGCCTGTTTAGTACATAACTCACTTAGTCCCGTGCATATTTCCTCTTTTTCCTCCGTTCTTATTGAATCCTGTATAGTAGATCTGAACGTGCCTTTCACTTCCTCATTTCCATTTAAAAAAAATAAGAATTATCACTGTTTATCGCTCTCCCACCTCCCCCACTAACTCTCTTATTGCACTCCTTTCTCATCTAGAAACGCATATTTCCACTGCATTCCCGTGCGTCATTCTTGGAGATTTCAATTTTCCAAGTATTGATTGGACAACCCTCTCTTCTCTTGTCCACAGTGATCTTCTCGATTTCATTTCCGACAATCATTTTACGCAATATGTAACTTTTCCATCTAGACTACACAATTATTTTGATCTTGTCTTTAGTAATAAGGATGTAATTCGTAATGTATCTCCTTCCACACCACTTAGCGACCATCTTTCTGTGATTTTTAATCTCTGCATCCCCCTTCCTCCACCCAAACAGTATGTCCCATCTCGTCTTTATAAGTTTGCTGATTGGAACTCAATTAACTCAGTAATTTTCACCCATGATTGGACCCTTGCATTAAGTGGATTAGACGTTCATCAAGCTTATGAATATTTCGTTTCCTTTATCAGTAATATTCTCGATTCCTTTGTCCCTCTTTCAAAACCCTCCCCTTTCTCTAGATTCCCTAAATCCCTCAAGATCCTTTACAGTAAGAGTAAAAACTTAATCCGCATCGCCCCAAATAGCTATGCCTCTTCTTAAATGACAGATAGATTTAACACTGCCCTTAACCGTTTCCACTGTACTCTCGAAAATCGCATTGTAAATTCTTCTAATCCTAAGCTCTTCTACAAATATTGTAATAGTAAACTCACCGCTCCCAAAACCTCACCATCTGGTATAATTGATTCTGACGGAACCCTATTGTTGACAAATAATTTAAAATGTATTGCTTTCGATCGATTCTTTTGTTCAGTCTTCACTCATCCTCAGTCTTCCCCACTCCCTCAGCCTTGTCCCTCTATTATTTTTGACGTCCCGTTTGTTTCACACTTAGATATTATCTACGCTCTAAGCAAACTTGCTCCTAAGGTTAACGTTTCTCCTGATCATATCCCGAGTATAGTCCTCACTAAATGTCGAGAATCCATTATCTCTCCTCTCCTTATTATTTTCAATAAGTCTCTCCTCACATGTCAAGTCCCCTCTCTCTGGAAACAAAAAAATCGAGTAACTCTATCTCTGATTTTCGTCCAATTTCTCTCACGTCTTCTGTTTGTAAAGTCCTTGAGAAAATACTCATTGACAAAATTACCACATTTCTTGACCAAAACAATCTTTTTGATCCCCATCAGACTGGTTTTCGTAATTATCGATCTACCTCCACCAATCTTGCCGAGACTTATTCCCATTACCTTCGCATATCTAAGAAAGGCTCTCCTTTCGACACTATTTATATTGATTTCCGCAAGGCATTTGATTCCATTGATCACAGATTACTACTGCATAAATTGTCTAATCTAGGGCTATCTGATCATCTTGTCTCTTGGATCCATTCTTACCTGTCCAATAGAACTCAATCCGTTTTTATTGACTCGTCTTTCTCTCCCCCTTCATCAGTTAGATCAGGCGTGCCTCAAGGCAGCTGTATCGGTCCCCTTCTCTTCATCCTTTTCATTAATGATCTTTACACTCAATTCCACAAGTCTATCTATTACTCTGTATATGCCGATGACCTCAAATTATTTGCTGAAGCCCCACTTCATTCCGATCATTTACAATCTGCTCTAGACACTGTTGCTGATTGGTCCTCTCAGTGGAATTTAGGAATTTCTGAGACTAAATGTCATATTATGCATTATGGTCTCCATAATCCCCGTAGGCGTTTTACGATCAATGATGTTGTCCTTACCGAACCAAGTAAATGTATCATCAAGGATCTAGGTGTGCATTTTTCCCCATCCCTTTCTTTCTCTTTCCATATCTCTAAAATTATCTCTACTGCTCGTTCTAAAGCAAACCTCTTATTTAAAACCTTTCGTAGTAACTGTCCCGATCTGTATCTGAAATCGTTTACTACTTTCATCCTGCCTAATATAGAATATTGCTCTATTATCTGGAACCCAGTGCACAGTGTAGATATGACTAGAGAACTTGAAAGAGTTCAACGAGATTTTACACGTAGACTTTATTATCGCTGTTCTCTTCCGCCTGTTTCTTATAAATCCAGACTTCGCGATTTGAATTTGTCTACTTTAGAACGCCGTAGATTTATTATGGATATCACTTTTCTCCAGTCAATTGTTAATAACCGGTATTCTATGGATGTTTCCTCTCTGTTCACTTGTACTCCTCTTACTCGCACTCTTCGTAATTGCCACAATTTTCGTATCTCTTTGCCTTTTATTCCGCATAACTCTTCTTCCACCCTTGCCTCAAGAACCATTTCAATCTGGAATTCCCTCCCACCCGAAATTGTTAATACTTCTCACAACGTTTTTCGTAACTATATTCGTTCTCAACCCCCCTCATTCTACCCCAACTCAATTATTGGTAACTGGCTTGATCTTTAATCTTTCTTCACCCCCCTCCCCCCACCCTCCCCCTACCCAACCCTTGCTGCCCGGCAAAAAACCGATTCGACACCATCGACGGACCTCCGTTTCTTGCACTCTTCTCGATAATCTCTTGTACATTACCAAAATCAACGGAATAAATGAATGAATGAATGACGAATGCGCCAATTAAGCTAAAAACGGTACATCTGTTTTCTCGATATCCCCAAATGGAAAAGGATCAATAGCGCAACAATTCCGGTTAAGAGCGAGGACACATTATATTTAATCGAACTAATAACTAATTGTTCAATAAATATGCTACATTTCACCTTCAAAGGTAAAATATGATACTGTGAGCTTTTCTAGCGATTTTTAACGGTCTGAAACTTCGCAAAGGACAAGTCACTCCTTACATTCTTGCATTTGTTGACGAAGGGACCGACGAGACGGAAATCGGAGAAGGCGAGACGTTCCGTTCGGGCTGCAATCACACATCTGACCAAGGTCCAAACCAAATGTAATCCTTTCAATAAGTGCAACTTACACAGGAATCCGTAGCAGGTACTGGCCTTGGTGACGTTCTGGGTGAAGTCCATCATGCAGGAGAGGGCGTAGCCGGGAGCAGTCTGAGAGACACACGCTCCTGAAACAGAGATACCGTAACCAGACATTTATGGATTAGAATACATCAATGCCAAGAGAAGTCAAGTGAACCTTCCAAATTGCCACTCACCGAAAGCGGGAATCGACTGCATCTCAGCCGAGCAGTACTGCTTGGCGGCCGCCGTGAATCGATCGTCTTGAGTCAGTTTCACCTGGCAATCAAGCATTCATACCACTGCACCACTATCGCATCGTGAGGATGCATATCTATTAGGGGTTTCCACTCCTCCATTTTGCACAATCTCTCATTTGTATGATCTACGCGACAATGTGCAGAATGGAGAGCGCCAAAAGGATCTAGCAGACATAAATATTGTATACAGCATGAGTATCGTACCTTGAACTGCCAGACGAGTGTCTCGCAGGCGGCAGTGAGAGTGGCAGTCTCTGAGTAGCCAGAGTCTTGGAGACACTCCAGGATCGACATGTCCGATTTGAGATCCACGCCCTCCTGCAAAGAACGAGTCATTGGGAGAGTCGAGAATCACGTGTATTTGATGTAACATGGCTCAATCTGTTGGAATATAGGTCCTATCGATTTAACAAATCATGGGCTTAACGTTCTCCGTGAACCTTTGGAAAGAGTCTAGGTCAGATAATAAAATAATTGATGAAAAGACATTTAAAAAATTGGCTTTCAGTATTTTCACAACTGATATGACAACTTATGTCATTCAAAGGGTTATTCTCTGGCTGTTCTTATCTAGTGCTTTGTAAACAGTAAAGACCTTGTTGCACAGCTTGTGGATGTCCTCCTTGCAGGCATCGAACGAGAGGAGGCTCTCATGACCACTGAAATGGAGCCATTCTGCACAGTTTATTCCATAATCCAAGTTCCCCTCATAATCCCATCGATCGCGGCGAAATTGCTCGTGTTCGGTAAACAGTCGACTCATCGCACTCAGTGCCAAGAATCGATGAGGTGTCCCCCTTTGACAAATAGAGTGAATGGGCCAATGGGTTCAGAGAAAGGGACAGCATCAAGCATTCTACTCCCCAATCTTCCCTCTACAATGGATTAGTATTTCGCTAGCCCTCTCCTCTCTCGCTGATTTCACTTTCCCCTCTCGAGCTCTATCCATGGTAGATTCACTCTCGACTGGTCACATCTCTCAAGGACATCTCCTCTCACGAATATCCACCCCCGCCTAAATCAATAGGAAATCAAGCGAATGAGAAGCGGGCGTTGACTAGCAACGACGAACGAATGTGGCCATAGGAGACGAGCCGACCAAGCAATGAAATAGTAACGCCAACTCACTTCGCAGATCCGGCAGCTCCACCAGCTTGCTGAGCTGAAATTATAGAAAATTATACAAAATTCAAGAGAAATTAAGTTAAGACTGACCGCCTGAGCTGGCAAGGGAAGCAAGAAGAACGAAGAAGAGGCGAGAGGCCGCCATCTTCGAAGCTTCTTTGAAGGATAAGGGATTGAGAATCCCTACCGAGTTTCACCCTGTAAGCATATGATTAGAATAGTAAAATAATAGCTATTGCAACAATTCACAAAACACAATTCGATTGACAGACGAGAAAGAGAAGAAAGAGAGGCCAAAGGGAAAGACGATAAGAGGAGAAGGGGCGTAGCGAGTGATGTACAAATGATAAACAACACACATTGATGTTGCGCGAATGCGTGGCAAGTGTTCGAGAAGAGAAATTAGGCAAATGAACAACGTTAATTACAATCAAACGTGGAATTAGAACAGGAGCCCTATGGTGTGCTGAGGTGTCTCTAAATACCGTAGTCTCGCCATGTAGTCTCTTGTCGATCGCCTGCTGATTTTTCAACTTTACCAAAAGAAAATATCAAAAGACTATTTAAATATAAATTGGGGAACTTATTCACGGCATAAATAAATTGTAAAGTAGAGAAAAGCCATTTTTCACGGGTATCAGGAGTGAACTTCTAACACTGCCCTAACGTTTGAGGCGAATGCTTACAGTACATCGTTCAAACCGATCCGCTTGGGAGCACCACAAAGGCATCAGGCCCTCTTAATTGATTATTTTTATTTAGAAATTTTTTTACATCATTTTATTCGCTTCATTACGCTTTATTGAACCGTGAAATCTCAGTTGATGATCTCTGACTGACAGTCCTCATCACATTCAGCCTTCACGAGGATGGCTCTCTCATTCAAGGGTTCGTTATTAGAATTTGAAGCAACTGGATGGTTCTCTATTTTCCCTGTTTTCAGAAGCACGCGCACAATCGCGGACGCTTCAAAACGTCTCGTACTGGCTGAAGCCTCAGTCGCGCTCGATCGATCCGTTCAACCCGACCGAGATCACCTTCGACCAGTTGGAAAAGTAAGTCTTCTTGGTCACATTTATCACATGATCATCAACAATATTCTTCTCAGAGCATGCGATGGTCCCATTCGTGGTACTCAATTCGCTGCGACCACATACCACATCTCCATACTGAGTTCCGTCCTTGACTTGGCGGAGGGACTTCTCGTTGAGTACGCCGGCACAGCGGGCTACAAGCTGACTGAATTCCACCTGCCTTCTGGCTACTCGCTCGTCTCTACACTTCAGGTACGCATTACTATGTCAGATTATGAACTCAAATTGTTTGTTGAGTGCTTACATAGTAGGATTAGCGCATTTCGAATTGATAGACATTTTATTCAATGCGTTTCAGAATTGCGATCCTGGCAAGGAGCTGGATCTAACTCTCGCTGTACTTCAATCGATCGTCAACGGAAATGAGGCTTTTTGGGATCATGCAGAGATCACTGAAAGATTGAAGAAGCTGAGCGAGACCAAGGACAAACTGGAGAAAGATGGATCTGAGTTTCCGAAGGTGAGAGTTGTTTATCTATTTCTCTTTAAAGCGCTATGTTAATTTTCTTACATAAGTACTTGGGAATTGTACTGTTTGCATTTAGATCTTCCCTTCGCTCGTTGATCGAATCACGAATTATGACGAGGTTTCTGAACAGGAGATTCAGGAGTTCATTGACGAGATCGAGAAAGGTGCGAAATACTTACCTTGTAATATCCATATAACCATTCCTAATTTCAGATAAGTCATATCAATCTCATATCGTCTCTTTCGCCAATCATCCATATCTTCTGAAGGGACTCAAGCACGTTCAATTGTGGGTTCCTTTCTCTGTTCTATTGACGAATCCTATCTCTTGCAGCCTCCAGAGGGCATATGCAGCCATGACGACCATCAACTCTCACTTCTATGCAGGATGTCTCTCGGTGAGTCATCTTATACAGGAATTACTCGATTTAATATTCTCAGATCATGGCATCGATTGTTGGTAATCTGTCCGGTGACGAACTGGAAAACGCTCTGGCGGCTTCAGAAGATCATTTCAAGACAGTGGCTCATAAGACGTGTCAATACGTTTCGGAATTGAAGTCCGCGGGCGGCAAGGCGAGTTGGCAATAGTTAATCTCTTCTCAACATTATTATTTAATAAATAAATAAGTTTGCAGAGTGGAGTGGTTTTCGCTGCACGTCTGCTCCTTCTCGGACAGACAGCTGTGAGTTGGACATTTTCTTATTAAACATTTATTTTAATGATAGCATATTCATTGAATTACATGGGCCCAAACAGTTTGCGTGCAAGCACGTGGAGCGCCACGGTAACCGCACTCGATCCTAAAAAAATTAATATACTAATCCCAGTTATTATAAATGGAATATTATTTTTAGTGATGTTTTTTGAGGCATGCAATCAGCTGGCTACTCTTCTCAACGACAAAGATGAGAAGATGGCGAAGAGTTGTGAGGAGATCCTCTCCCAGATGCCCTCTCCTCTTCACAAGGCACGTTCACTTACCCACTTTGGTTCTTCTGTTTCAATTGGTCTGCGATGCATTGCTTGCAGATGTTGCTAGAGAGTGACAATCCCCTGATGCTGAGGACGCTCTTTGGTGAAAAGGGTCTCTTCTTCAACAGCAACTTCGGTAGACCCATGAAGCGTTCGTTTTTTTCTTCTGTAAAAATATTTAATTTAAATTTAAAAACGAATTGAATAGTTTCCAGATCTGGTTCTTCCTGGCATCTTCCCCCTTCACAAACTGCTGAATGTGATGCTCAAGAATAGTCAAGCGTTCAGGAATCATCTCAGCAAAGTACTCAATTGCGAACACTTGAGATCTTGCATACTCAGTCAGTTTTTAAATTAAATAATTTGTTCAATGTAAATTTCCGATCTTTTATGACAAAATGTAAATGAAAATATAGAGCCTTATTTTGAGTCTGCGCTCGCTGGTCATAATTTCTAGGCCGGGATACATGACTATCTGAGCTCTATTTCTTGGATGATTATCCTAATACTATAATATTGGAGAGGCTGATGCTCATCGAGAAGAGACGGCGCAGGCTCTCATCAGTGCCTTCTCCATCGTCGCCTATCCCGAATCGAGAGTCAACTCCAAATTGATCAGGGTATGCAGTTCTGTTATTTTATCTGATTTTTTTCTCGTGTTCTGACTAATAATTTCTCCTATAATTAGGTTTTCTCTTCAGAATCTCCTCTGTGGCATGAAGTGCAAATGTGAGGACGGTGAGTCGTATTTCGGTGTTGGCTCTCTCCATTATGTATACTCGCTGGTTGAAAAACAAGTTCCGAATAGATCCAATCTGGGCTCTCTAGTATCCTTCATGCGACATCATGTACTATTTGCAGAGTCGGATGAGCTCACTTGGATGTCCAAGTACGATAACTATGAGAGGGTGGCGATGTTCATCGATCTGTTCAAGAAGCCAGGTACGCTAGCTTACATTTACCGTATTCGTAGTCACCTAAAAGCTTTCATCTATCTAAATTAACTTTTAAAAAAAAATCAAACTTCTATATGATAGTTTATTGTGTGAATGCGCAGGTGAGCTAGTTCGAAGGGATCGGGTGTTTGGAAAATTTTGGGACATGTAGTCTATTCATAGAAGTAATTCCCTGATCTTCAGATGACTCGGCTGAGAAGCCTACGAGGGAGGAAAATGGACTGGCCACAGGTAATGAGGAAGTCAAGGATGAGGCAGAGAAGGAGAAGAATGATGATGGAGAGAAGAAAAAGGATGACGAGAAGGGTGAAGATGGAGAGAAGAAAGAGGATGAAGAAGGAAAGAAGAATGTGAAGGATGAAAAGGAAAATAAGAAGCTAGAGGAGAAGACGAAGCCGATGTCTAAGACTCAGAGAGAAAAGGAGAAGAAGAGAGAAAAGGAGAGGAAGAAGAAAGAAGGAAAAAATAAGAGGATTAGAGAAGAAAAAGAGCAGAGAGATAAGAAAGGAGGAGTGAAGAAGGAAGACGAGAATGGCCTGGTGATTAGATGTTTCGTTTACTTGGCAAAGTTTACATTAACTCTTGTTTGTAATTACGTCTTCTAGTATATCTTTTAAAATAAACAGCAACAATCAACTGACCATTTTCTGTCAGATGTCTGAGGATCTCGAAGGTGTAGCGAAGAAGGAAGCGAAGGCAGACATTGACCAGGTGAGTTGGAGATGCAGCCGAATTATCAGAGTTTCACTATCTGCGCGAACCGTTTTTCTTCTTTTGCTTATCTGAAATCCCTCTCAAACACTATTTCCAGGTATCCGTGGGTCTCGCAGTGGATGGTGCTGTCGAGAAAGAGAATGCAGACAAGGTGAGTCGGAGTTTCAGGCGGGTATCATTGCACATTTTTTACAGTGGGAGCATTGTTTCCTTCAATCTATCCTTCCTCAATGGTAATTTTGAAGGTACCCGAGGATTCCATCGCCAGTGGTTCTGTCGAGAATGCAGACATCAACCAGGTGCGTTATGTATTCACTTTGATATCTTCAGTAAAAAATTGCAGGGTTTTGTAATAAGAACTGATCGCACAAAATAGAATGCCTTCGGCAACAATGAGTTCAACATTGTAAGTAGAACGGGAATAACATTGAAATGGCTGCGCTTATTTAAATCTCTATAATCTCAGGTGCCGTCTGGTCTCACGGATGAGGATGGTTCCCCTGTTGTAGAGAAGGCAGAGATCCATCCCGACGAGCAGCAGGAACTCGCTTTCCGTGATGAGCCATCCAATGGAGGAGAAAGAGGAGAGGATGAGCACCATGAGATGAAGGGAGTGGACGAGACACTCGATGCTACTCAGGGTGAGTGGAGTACGGTGGATTGGAGGTGATTACTGATGACGTGAAGATTTGATGGAATGGTTGATTACTGTATTCAAGTATTCTATGGAGATACGGTAGATCATTATAGCCGATGTAGGTTTATTGTTATCGATTGCAGAATCGATGGGCTCACATTAAATGGGAGGATTCTCGAGCAGCGTCTCCAACTTGGACTAGATCGGAAACAAGTGAACAGCTAATGATCTACTTATCCATCCCAAACAATTATTCATATCTCTGTTTTGTTTTTGTTCATGACGTGTGTACATTAACTTCTTTTCCGACTATTAATTATGTGCATTTTTCCATTGTGGCTATAGATTAACTGCATTTTTTCATTAATTATGACTCACTTTTCTCTGCTAAGCACCAATTTTTTCGTGGCCACTGATTTTCTTTTGTCGATAAAGTAAATCATTGAGCTATCAGAAAGATCCGCATTGAATCAGTTGGAATTGCTGAACACATCTTTCAGTATTTGTTTCATTTCTGTGAATAGTGAACACGATTCTCCCTTCATTCTCTCAGGTTGAGAGGGCGGCGCTCTGTCGGTCGAAGGTCGCGGAGAGGTGAGAAGGAGGGTTTGTCTAGTTATGTGTCAATGAATCTCTCTTCATTACGAGAGAAGCGAAAGAGCGACATAATATAAGGGAGATCATCATTGGATCGGACGAGTACAGTACTCACTCCAGAATCTGAACGACCTTAAGGACACAATATCCCGAATAGGTAAGGCATGGATCAAGATGATCTCGATCAGGTAGTGATCACTCCACTCCGATCGTCCCTCGTAGGCACGTGGCGTGATCGAACTGTCGCCCTTCCTCCTTTCTATCTCTCCACCCCTAAAACTCCAATGCCAATCTTTACTCGCACTTCTATTCGCCCAATCGTAACTAAGTTGGCTTCGCATACTTACTGGCTCGATAGTTATCTTTATTTTTTGCTAATAACATAGTATCCGTCCCCATGACACGTGCTTTGAAAGGATAGTCTCCTTCTCGCTAGGAATCATCCTCCGTTGTCTCCTCGTTATCTCGCCCCGCAACTATTCCTTATCGTGAAGTGTGTCGATTTCTCTTGCGCAATTTAGGCGTTGGGTGCAATGCGAAATAGTGCGATAGAGAGGCAGAGAAGGTGATAGAGTACAGGAGATCGAGAGACGAGAGAGATAGAGAGCCAAAGACGATGTAAGGAGGAAATCGTTACCTCTCTCGAGCTGACCATGAAGCGTGTGCGAAACTTGTTCATTAGAAAAGTTCAATGATCGGGATATTTTGTTTTGCTTCAGGCGCTTTCCTGCTTTTTTTCTGACTTGGCTGCTCGTCTAATATTCCCTGCTTATTTCATAGTGATGATGCTCATTGCAGATGCAGCGTGCGGCTCGAGCATTGCTGCACGGCAGACTTGCTGCAGCTGCTGCAGGCACGCAGTCCACAGGTATGGAAGCGGAGTTGATGGTGTGTTGGGAGAACAAAACATATAAATGTTACGGTGTCTGAAAGCTCAATCATTCTCATTGTGTTGCATTCCTAGTTTTGGAATGGATCCCGTAAATTACTGTAACCCTCTCCAGTGACTCGTCATGTCGCGATAGGGATGTCATTCGCCGACAGACACATCGGCCCCTCCAGACTGGAGAAGCAGCAGATGCTCGACTATATCGGATTCAAGGTATTATACGGTAGTCTGGTCGGATCGATTAGTGCTCCCTCCATTCTGCAAACTCAAGCGTTGAGTGCAGTATGTAGAGTAGTGCTATTCGATCTGTCAACAACAAAATCCGACCGATTGATCGTTAGAATGGGATGTACGTTACTCACTTCAGAATGTCCAGTATACGGTAGATCATCGATCAGGGAGAAGTACGGTACTTCTAGAACCTGGACGATCTCACGGACACGAATGTCCCGAAGGACATCAGACTGAACAAGGATCTGGATCTGCCAGCGGCACTCGATGAACATCGAATGTTGAGAGAACTGAGACAGATCAGTAAGATGAACAAGGTGAGGGGGTGGGATACGGTAGATCGATCATTCAAGTGAGTACGGTAGACCGACGATACATCTAATGTTCGCTGGAAGAATGCCTAAGAATTGGTTGAGCTTTGCGCATTTTTGGAAAGTTTAAAGCTGGATAGTGAGCCTTCCAGTGAACAACGCAAGTACCAGATCGATAATTACAGTTTCCAATCAGATAATTTAATCGTAAGTAGATCGATGATTACCGTATCCCATCCAGGTCTGGCGTTCGTACATCGGGGTGGGATACTACGACTGCATTGTACCCGCGGTCATCCAGAGGAATATCCTGCAGAACATTGGATGGTGAGGATATCGATCGATCGACGGTTACGGTATCCAGAGATTACTGTACAACCCGTTGCAGGATCTCGCAGTACACACCGTATCAGGCGGAGATCTCCCAAGGAAGACTCGAGTCTCTCCTCAACTTCCAGACCATGATCGCGGAACTGACGGGTACGGTAGCGAGAATACGGTAGTTATCGATCGTCTGAGTCGAACGGCTATGGTAGTTATCGATTGTAGGTCTTCCGATGACGAATGCCTCCCTGCTGGATGAATCGACGGCAGCGGCAGAAGCAGTGACCATGGCATGCAGAACGACGAAGAGATACAAGGTGAGAGGATGAGAAGCGAATAAATTGATTATTTGTATGATTTTTTGAAGAAAAAATCATATAAAACATGAAATTATTGATCATTTGCTGTGGAAAACTATGATAAAACTGGACGAGTTCGTTTCCACTCACTTGAAAGTAATGTCGCCGATAAGAGAGATTAAAATATGCTCGTCTTCTAGGTGTTGATCGACCCTCTTCTCCATCCCCAGAACATCGATGTGATCAACACCAGATGCGAGTGAGTGAATAAAGTGAAGGAAATAGAGAATAAAATGCCCCGATTCTAGAAAGAATGCCCTCAGTGTCCCCTTTCATCACTGTTCTCAACCCCATCCCCTCTCCCTCTGTCCGTCTAACCTCTCTCGTCTACTAGAATTCCCTTCCCTCGTTCTTCCCAGTATCCCTTCTCTCCTTCTCTTTCCCCCCTCGCCTCACTATAGCCGCGCTCTCAACACCACCGATCGCCTGCACGGATGGCCGAGTGGTCTAAGGCGCCAGACTCAAGCGGATAGCTTGGCACGAGTTCAGTGCCTCCTGGGTGTTCTGGTACCCGTATGGGTGCGTGGGTTCGAACCCCACTCCGTGCAAATCTTTTGCAATATTTTGAATTGTTTTTGCACATTTTTTTCTAATGTTATTATATTTTCATATTTCAGACCGCTGGATATCGGAGTGGGCAAACTGGACATCAATGAACCGGCTCTTGCTAAGGATATCGCCGCTGTGGTTGTCCAGGTATTTTTCCACGATTCGATTGATTTGTGCTGATGCAATATCTCTCATTACAGTACCCGAACACCCAAGGAAGCATCGAGAACCTGGAGGAGCTGATCAAGAAAGCGCACGAGAATGGAGTAGGTTATCTATAATGCCACATCATAATCTCTGCTCGATAGATTCTGCTGAGATATTTAGTTGATGAAACCAGAAAAAAATAGGACAACTTGATTGTTTTGCCATTTTGTGCTGGTTGTGATCGTGATAGGTTTAAAGTTTATTGGTGAAACGGAAATAAATCTAGAAGAATATAATTCATCCCTTATATTTCAGTCGCTGGTGGTGCTCGTGTGTGATCTGCTCTCTCTGACGATCATGAGATCACCCGGAGATCTGGACGCCGATGTGGCTGTCGGATCAGCACAGAGGTAGGGAGAGAGGAGAGACTATCCCGAATCTATGGCAAAATGGATGAAGGTTTCCGTTTTCTCCTATTGACTCGTTGATTGCCGTATTTAATCTTGCTCCGATTGGTAAGTGAGTAACAGGTCGTTGAAGAGACATACTCATCGCTCAACTTGTCCAAAAATATCACCATCTCCTACAATGAAGAGAATTAGCAACCAAAATAAAACTTTAAAAACAATATTTTTTAAAAAAATGATTACAATTATTTGAGATTCGGCGTGCCCCTCGGATACGGTGGTCCGCATGCAGGATTCATGTCGGTGGCGAACAGGGATGGCAAGAATGGACTCGCCCGATCCATGCCCGGAAGGATCATCGGAGTGACCAAGTGGGTGCCAGAAACCAGATCGGTACCCGACTCCCCATTCTGCACACTCTCTGATCTGTCTGACCGGCGAGGAAATGTGCAGAATGGAGCGTGAAATAGCTGTAGCCAAATTCGAATTTAGTGTCTTTGGAAGGAATGGTTGGTAGTACCAACTTAGTACCGGTGACCAAACCAGTCTACCAGATGCTATCCGAGCATTTCGATCGATTCCAGGGACTCTAATGGGAATCGCGCCCTTCGACTGGCACTGCAGACGAGAGAGCAGCATATCAGAAGAGACAAGGCGACATCCAATATCTGCACCGCCCAAGTGAGGAGAGGGGAGAGAGAGTATTGTAGAGACTGCGATGAAGGGTGTATTGATGTGCAGAGGTTAGTTGGGTTTTAAAATGCTGATGAAACATCAGAGTGGTGGGTTTCAGAGAAAATTCCGGTGTGAAAAGATAGTCTGAAAGTTTACTGTAGAAAGGAGTATTGTGGTGCCGATTACCAGACCAAGTGGAATTATTGTATACCCATTGCTTCAGGACATTATTGATATCTCTGAAATTATCCGACTTTTGAAATGTATGTGAAACATCAGAGTGGCGGATAGAAATAAGCTTTTTAAAGAACAATTTTCAAATCTTGATTTTAAATGAGTTAGTCTAGTGCGAATTGCAATTAGAGTTCAGTATACTAGAGCGTATTACGGGTGTATTTTCTGCTGTAGGTTACTGTATAATGTCTCTTGAGGCGCTGCTGGCGAACATGGCTGCGATGTACGCGGTGTACCACGGGCCGAAGAGACTGGAGGAGATTGCGAGAACCGTCCACAAGTCAACCGCCTATCTGGCCACTCGTGAGTCACATAACAAACACTGCACATTAGACGTTAGAGATTGTAGAGTGGTGGCTTGGTTGAATGTGTTACACAGGATTCAACGAATATACAGTCCCGCAGAGTCTCCGCCCCAAGAAGTGGGGCACGGAGGGTCACCCGAGGTCACCCCGACTTTGAGGCGGCCTCAGACCCCTTTAAAATGCGAGTTCGACTTACTATTTTTGGCTATGGGCTTTTCTCATGAGGGTCAATGGATCTGTGGAAGCAGATTTCCGAAATTTGCATTTTGAGCTACTTCCTGAGACGTCATAGTTTAGCCCTCCTCTCCCCCCCCCTCCCCACATTTTCATAAACGACAACTCCCTCGAAAGGTGAGAGTGAGGAATGGGTGAGGGGAGTGGATGAGGAGGAGAGACTGGTCAAGACGACGTCTCAGAAAGTAGCACAAAATGCAAATTTTGGAATTCTGCTTTCACAGATCCTTTGACCCTCATGAGAAAAGCCCATAGCCAAAAATAGTAAGTCGAACTCGCATTTTAAAGGGGATGAGGCCGCCTCAAAGTCGAGGTGACCTCGGGTGACCCACGGTGACCCTCCGTGCCCCACTTCTTGGGGCGGAGACTCTGCGGGACTGTATATTAGCATCGCAAATTTTCAACCGACTTTTGAGATGTAGGTGAAAAATCAGAGTGATGGGTAGCAGCAATACTTTTTATAAGCCGTCTTCGGATAACTTTTATAAATCGGAGTTCATTGTTATCGTTTCACGTGGTTGAATCATTTGTGTATAATTTCGTCGAATTCTGTTGCGTTGGTGAAGCAGGAAAGTAACGGAATATGAAAATATATTCCTCCCGCGTGGTTCGTAATTTCAGGGCTATTGAAACATGGTTTTATTATAGAGGGGACAACGGAAGCTGAATTAGTTTTATCTGATTTAACTTGCTTTTTAGATGTTGAGAAACATCAAAATACCGGTTGACTGAAACATATTTACTCAAAAACGAATTTTGTTCAGATATCAAGGACGCCGAGGGCTGCGGCATCAGACACAAGGACTTCTTCGACACCATCAAGGTATTAGACAGAGAACATGGCGGTGATTGCCTAGTCATGATGCAACGCGCCTTTTTCAGGTCCAAGTCTCCGACGTAGCCACTATCAAGAAGCGAGCGGAGGAGGAGAAGATCAATCTGAGGTGAGGAAAGGAGTTGCGTCATCAGTAGGTATCACAATAATGAAAATTATGCACCGAGCATTCCGGGTACGGTATTTTCCAAACTCTTATGAATTATTGATTTGTAAATATTTTATAGATACTACGACGATGGTGACGTGGGAATCGCCCTTGACGAGTCTTGCGAGCCCGAGGATCTGGTAGATCTCGTCTATGTCTTCACTGGAAAGGCTGTTTCCGTGGTGAGTGAGGGAAGAGCAAAGTAAAACGATTGAAAAAACGTTCGATCTCGGGCGGGGTCTAACCGCCGGCCTTCTGTGTGTTAGACAGATGTGATAACCATTACACCACGAGATCTGTGGTGCACGTGCGCACACTGGGCGGTGTTGGCAATGAGTTGTCTATCCGTGTGGCTATTTTCACGATCACTCAGTATGATGGGAGAATGGTTCAGGAAGAGATGGAGCGAGACAGACAGGAGCAGGCCTCGCCTCTCATCGGAAACTCGGTTCACGCCAGACGGTCAGTTGTGTTATCACTAGGCAATTAGAAAGACTGAGAGGAATTGCAAAAGACGGCCAATTTCGAGGGGGAATTCTCTCTATTCTGCACACTCTCTCACAAGTGAGAAATACGAGAGAGTGTGGATACTGGAGAGATATATTCTATCCGACAGTGCTACTACTCAATCGTTGCAGCTCGTCCTTTCTGCAACATCCCGTCTTCAACAGCTACCACAGCGAGCAGCAGTTAGTGAGGTGAGTACGTTGCCTCATCACTTGTTAATGATATATGAGGAGCTTACACAACATTGATTTGAGATGATCACTGTAGATTAGGAATAAATATATGTCTCTTCAATTTGCACACTGAATGGAGAGAGCCAAGCCATAAATGATGCCGATGTTGCAGATACATGAAGCGTCTGGAGAACAAGGACGTCTCTCTCGTCCACTCAATGATTCCCCTCGGATCATGCACGATGAAGCTGAATGCCAGTGCGGAACTCATGGTGAGGGAGGGGATTACGGTAGTGGGGATTGCGTGAGGAGTATGGTAGAAAATACAGCGTTTGGTTGGTTTCAGTGTAGGCGGTTCGAGGTAACTAGGTGATAGTGTGCTTCGCAATGAATGAATATGTTTCATTTGAGGTTTCATGTGGTATCTCCGCTTTTCCTCGCTTTCAAAATAATTTTCCATTAGTCGTTAACAAGGCTCACGTTGAGGGAGGATTATGGCAGTTGATTAGGAGAGAGAGACTACATTCTGTGTTCATCTCGAAAATAGGTAGTTCGACGTGTCTAAATGATCGTGTGTTTCACCATATACATTTCTCAGTGGATGGAGATTTCACGCGTTCGTTGATGACTACCTCGAGAAATAAGATGTGTATGTTACAGCCGATCACGTGGCCGCAATTCGGCAACATGCATCCCTTCGCCCCTCTGGATCAGGCTCGAGGATACACCAAACTGGTCGGAGACCTGGAGAGATGGCTCTGTGAGATCACCGGATATGATAAGTGAGTGGAATACGGTAGCTAGGTGATCACAATTTATCCATTTGTCACAATAATGACCTATCAGATCTTGAATGATTATTGCAAATTAGCATAGTCGATTTCAAAGTTTCGAGAAAATCGGGATATATCCATATGTTATTTCTCTGTCAGAGTGAATTACATCGAGATCTGATCACCTCGGCAATACTGATGCAATCCAGGTTCTCGCTCCAGCCCAACAGCGGTGCGAACGGAGAATACGCAGGACTGCTGGCCATTAGGAACTACCTGATCTCCCAAGGACAGGAGAAGAGAAAGGTACGGTAAAGGATGATTACGGTAGTGAGGGGAAGGAATAAATCGCATCAAAAAATAATATTCATCGTCAATATCATTGAAAACGTGAAGTGCGTTGAGTGGTGCGACGATCCATTCTCTTTTTTTCTGCAGATCTGTCTGATTCCCTCTTCTGCTCACGGCACGAATCCAGCCTCGGCCCAGATGGCCAACATGAAGGTCGTCCCCGTCGCCTCCGATCACCACGGAAATATCGACTACAAGGATCTCACTGCCAAGGTACGGTAGTCATCAGTCGATAGTGATGACGCAATCAATCTGTTAGTATAATGTTGTCGCACCGAGTAGTGTTCTCTCCATTGTGCAAATTTTATCTCCAATAAGAGCTACGATTCGATCCGGAATTTTCAGTTGATTAGTTGATTCACCGATTGACTGCTTTGTATTAGTTCTGCAGAGATTCGCTCGGTTTTTAGATGAGCATGAAACATGAGAGTAATTGGTGACTGGAATGTTTACCATCTCATTCTGCTTCAGGTGGAGAAATACAAAGACGAGCTCGCTGCCATCATGGTCACCTACCCCTCCACTCACGGAGTATTCGAGTCCACCATAAAGGTATACGGTAGGCTGGAGTACGGTAGATCGTTTGGAGTGCGACTGAATGCTACGATTACGGTAGTCATCAACCGATAACCTGCAGGATGTGTGCGAGCGCGTGCACGAGGGCGGCGGACAGGTGTACCTCGACGGAGCGAACATGAACGCCCAGGTACGGTGAGGGGTACGGTAACCACACCAGGGAGAATGGATACTGTGGGATACTGTATTGGATTGATTGATATTGATTTATTTTCATATGTGGACTATCTCTACCAATAAGCTCGTATCTCACAGTTTGTTCTCTCTTGTCAGTTTGAAATGTTACGCTATTGTATTTTGTAAGCGAAACCGGAAACAATGGTGATTTGTATTGGGTAAGATGGTAGATCGATCGCAGGTGGGTCTGTGCCGACCGGGAGATTACGGTAGTGATGTCTCCCATCTCAATCTGCACAAGACATTCTGCATCCCGCACGGAGGAGGAGGACCCGGAGTCGGACCCATCGGAGTGTTAGCCATTTTTGGAATAGTTATCCGATTAAATTCTCGGTTTCTGGAGGGAGAGAAAGAGACACAGTGCACCCGCGTTTCACACTTGATACATAGTTCTTGATGTAGATGGTCATTGTTGTGTGGGAAAGGTTATAAAATCAATCAGTTGTTATTTTTGAGTTTAGAACCAGGAACTGATGGTAGATACAGTAATCTCTCTTCAGGAAGTCTCACCTGGTGCCCTTCTTGCCTGGCCACGCCATTGTGCCCATCAATGGAAGAAACGATGGAGCAGTCAGTGCCGCGCCCTACGGATCTGCCGGGTGAGAAAGAGAGAAGGGTACGGTAGGAATGATATCGATTGCAGTAGCCTGTCGATGAATAATAGGCTCGCGATAGTGTGATTTATGCCGATCAATAATAGGAGTACGGTAGTCATCAATCGATGCCGATTACAGCATCCTTCCCATCACGTGGGCGTACATCCGGATGATGGGCAATCACGGACTGAAGAAGGCCACCCAGATCGCCATCCTCAATGCGAATTATATGGCCAAGCGACTGGAGAAGGCCTATCCCATCGTGTACAAAGGTATTGTAGGAGGAGGGTTTTCATTTCCGATTTTGGCTTTCCATTATGCACACTATCGGGAATCAAAGTGCGCAGAATGAAGAGATCTAAATTTTTAAGCTACTATAGACGATTACGGTAGGTAAATCGATTACTGGCTTTTTTCTTCAGATGAACAGGGGCTCGTCGCTCACGAGTTCATTCTGGACTGCAAGGCATTCAAGAAGTCGGCTGGAATCGAAGTGGTCGATATCGCCAAGAGACTCATGGACTATGGGTGAGTGAAGGGGACGGGAGTACGGAATGGATCGATTCTCTGAGTACAGATCATCGGGTTACGGTATCTATCGGTTACTGTAGATTCCATTCGCCTACGATGTCCTGGCCCGTGCACGATTGTCTGATGATTGAGCCCACTGAGAGTGAGGACAAGGTGAGTGATTTTCGATTACAGTTCAGGATTACGGTAACTGATGTTCAGGGTGAGATGGACCGATTGATTGACGCGCTGTTGGCAATCAGAGAAGAGATTGCGATGATCGAGAGAGGAGAACTGGACAAGACGAGGAATCCACTCAAGGTCAGGGGGGACTACCGTAATCTGCGTATCTCATGGTACGGTAGTCGAATACGATGATTTGACGGGGAAGAACTACTGTAATTGAGTATGAGGATGGAAAACGGTGCAAGTGGGTTTCGAATGGAAGTTATTTAATGTAGGCTGTTCGAGTGAGTAGGCGGTTGGGTACTTCATGATGACTATCTCCCTACAGAGGGCGATTTCAGGCGTTCTGGCCACCACATCCTGCCTAATCAGCAACTTGCAGATGGCTCCTCACACACAAGCTCGAGTGATCTCTGACAGCTGGGACCTACCGTACTCCCGTGAGATGGCAGCCTATCCCCAGCCATGGTGCCATCACAAGCAGTGGCCGACCGTAGGCAGAGTCGACGACCAATACGGAGACAGGTACGGTAGTCGGCTTCCAATCACAAATATCGATCGATGTTGCAGAAATTTGGTGTGCACTTGCCCCCCGATGGAGTCCTATCAATGAATACTGTAGATTGTGAAGTGTAGTGCCATACTCGCCATTCGACTCGAGACAATTCCCAACTACGACTCTGACCATTCCAAAACTATGATAACAATGAAACGAGGTTCCTATGAAAGATAAATAGTTTATCATTCATCTATCGTTTGTGTATGCATTCTCGAAGGACACGTGAGGTTGTGTAGAAAAGTTGGGTGGGACTAAAATATAGGTGATTGTATTTCTGTAAATGACGGTTGATAGTATGCATGTTTAGCAAACATTCTATGACTATTGTGTTATCGTGGACAGAATTTCTCCAATTCGAGTTCAACTATTGTTATCACAACAACAATCATTCCAAATAAGTTTTTTATTCGGTGTTTCGTTCCCGAAACGGTCGATTATTGTGATGAATGGATGATCTCGTAGATCAGGGATCCTTCCTATTGCTATTCTTTGTGTTCTTCTGACTCTTTTACCTCTTAATATTCTGAAAGGGATACGGTATATGGTAGACTATCGATTGGACTAGATAACCGAACATCCTTGGGTGCGTCCTTCTTGTTTCCTCCATCACTCTTCTCTCTTATTCTTTTCTCATTCTGCAACGATTGCAGCATCACTATGCAATAAGGAACTCTTCTCCTCACTGCTTACTGGCTTGGAATCGGCCTCTTTCGGGGTCTTCGTCTCACTTTCATTGCTGCAAAGAACAAAGATTGTTCCCGTCTATTATCTACCTCTCGTCCGTCTGCTCCTTGTCTCGCTCCCTTCTTGAGGTCTTCATCTATCTTTCGACGAAGTTTGAGCCGAGACTACGGAAGGTTACAGCAATCAACGGGATCTACAGTATCCGACTACCGTAAAGTATCCCCCAGGAACTAGGGGTCATTACGGAATTCGTTTTGGAAGTCTCGATTCTGCACAATTTCTCACAGGTCGGAGTAAAAGAAAGAGTGTGCAGATTGGAGATATCGAAACCGTGAAACGGTAGGATACGGTATACCTCTTTCTCCGAGACTCCAATTGATGGAGGGGAGAGGAGTAACAAGGCCTCGGCTACAGCCAATGCCACTGTTGATGCAGTGAAGCATTGTATTTTTTGATCGATTGATCCCCTACCGAATTTATCTTTCAACAATCAGATTCTTGTCGTTGTTCGGCTCCATTTCGCCGCTCTTCGTGCCCGTCACGATGAGCACTTGCGAAGCAAGATCGGATGGATATGGTAGATCAATTGTTATGGTTGGTCGACTGGTTATGGCAGGCCCAGAATCACGGTAGGATTACGGTTACGGTAAATACCAGCTCAGGGTAGCACCGGGTTTTGGTTAGAGCATTGGTAAAGATGACAGCGGATTGCGGTATGGAGAGAAGGGCTCTCATCGAGATAGGGGGAATCTCATTTGTCGTCTTTCTGATCGCGAAGAGGATGAAGTTGGCAAGTGTGAGGATGGTGCCGATACCGTACATCGAAAATACGGCTAGCATCTGAGATTACTGTAGTCACATCGAGATACCGTAATCCGTAGTGATTTTTAAGGGTTGGGATTGTTGTAGAACTTGAAGTGAATAAGGATGGCGATGATACGCATGCGCAGAACGTCAAGAGTGATTATAAGGTCTCTATTAGACACTAGATACTCTCTAGTGATATTGTAGGGAGCACGGTACTCACAAATAGGATCTGTTGGAGATTCGAGTGAACTGTACTGGACTAAACGAGTGAAAATGAAGAGACTATCGATCGATTGAATTAGACGATCTGCATCGATTGAGAGATCAGATTGCAGAGAACGACCATTGTCCTGTTCTCTTTGTAAAATGAATATCCATTTCTATGGCTATGGTTTCCTTGTGGAGTTACGTCGTGGTAGTTTTTCATATAAGCCCGGGCATGTGTCGGAATACTGTCTCTTTTCAATTTAAAATATGATGAAGTTTAAAAAAAAACCAGTTCGTAAGTTACCGCCTGTACCGCGAAATAGACGAAATAATTCTCGAATCTTCGCGAAGCGTGCTCGAGTCGATAAGGGGGTCGATTTCTTTAATTTGTCTTTAATTTTCCTCTATTGTGGGTTGTATCAGTTGGCTTACCATCTCATGTTCTCTCCTATGTGAATTGCGCTCCATCCTTGCAATGCGTCTGTTCAGCGCGTCAGACACATGACACCCATCTTCTGGATTGTTTTCTAGTCTTCTAGTTCATTCTCGAAAAATATTGAGGAAGAAATATCGTCTTTACTATCTCTGTTACTGTTCTTAAAGTTGTAATGCGTACTTTGCTTGAATGTGGGTCAAGAAAGGACGCTCTCTAATTCAGAGCATCCTTCTCAGTTTCACCACTTGGTTGCACCATCCCTTTTCCTCATTGTCCAATCACCTATTGTATGTCTCGCATTGATTAGTTTCTAGAATCGTTGAGGTTCTAATGGTTTCTCTGTTCTCGCATCTTGCTGAGGGGCGTTCTGTTTACCTCCGCGCTTCTTGACTCTCCTTTGATTCTTGCCTCCTCCTAGCTCCAAGTTTCATCATCCCTTTCCAGATCGCACATCAAAGATGGGCAAAGACTACTACAAGATTCTTGGAGTCACCAAGAGCTCTTCGGACGATGAGATAAAAAAGGTTAGTCGAAACTTTGATTGGAATTGAATGTATTAAAGCAGATTCACATGTATAATAATGATGATATTCATCTCAACAATTTGAGGCGTATCGCAAGATGGCCCTCAAGTTCCATCCGGATAAGAACAAGGAGCCAGGAGCTGAGAACAAATTCAAGGTGAGTATTGGCCGAATTAGCTGGCTCATCGTGAAGTTCTAACTTTGAACTGACTTCACTTCGCCTTTTCACGTTTAACTTCTCCGTTTAACCTCAGAAACCTATTTTTTGTTGGAATATGACTAACAAGTCACCATTCAGGAAATCGCCGAAGCGTACGATGTCCTCTCCGACCCGAAAAAGAAGGAGATTTACGACAAGTATGGAGAGGAGGGACTGAAGGGAGGCGGAGCACCCGGATTCGATGCATCTGGAATGGGCGGAGGGCAGGGCGCCAATGGATACCACTACCAGTTCCAGGTGAGCTAGTTTAGCAAGACAGGTGTATCTAGTTCGGTCATGGTGCGACAAATCACATTGTCGGAATGAGTTTGTAATTTGGTCATAGTTAAGCTGATCTCTAATAATTTTAATTGATCACTAAAGCGTTGTTTTTGAATGAATTACATGCATATAATTCTGATGTTGAGGGTGATCCGATGCGCATGTTCTCTCAATTCTTCGGGGCCGACGATCCCTTCTCGATGTTTGGTGGTGGTCCCCCGGGTGGAGGACATGGAGGACCACCGGGCGGCATGTTCTTCAACTTCGGAGGAGCAGAAGGCGGTATGGATGGCGCCACCTATGGTGGAGGTGTGCACTCGCTCGCTATTACTAATATCGAATGAAGTTGGCACTAGGTCGGATGAGATGTTAAAAGAATGTTCTCTGTACCAAATATATGACAATTTTCATTGACCTCATCCGACCGAATGTTGTCTTAGTGATCTCACAGAACACCCAACTAACAATCTCACTCACTGGTCCTGATTCCCACGTAACTGTGTGCGGTTACTTGTTTTTTAAAAATTTTAAATTTTAAATAATTTTGTTGATTGTATTGCCAGCAGGCCATCCCGCTCAACGTCGTCAGCGACAGGACCCCACCGTCAACCACGAGTTGTCCGTCACTCTGGAGGATGTGTACAAGGGATGCACGAAGAAGATGAAGATTACCAGGTGAGCACTTGAGACCTGTTGATGAGGTTTATCTAGCGGAATTATACCCAGTTGATTAAATTTGTGACTGACTGCAGGATCTTTTTGAATCCATTTTCTTGAGTTGTCAATATGTTTAGCTGCAGGGCGTTTCCACATGTTCATATAACTGCTAACCATTACAATTGCAGGAAAGTGCTCTCAGCCGACGGTCAATCGACCCGAGTGGAGGACAAAGTGCTGACGATCAATGTGAAGCCCGGATGGAAGAGTGGCACCAAGATCACCTTTCCCAAGGAGGGAGATCAGCATCCAGGACGAGTTCCCGCCGATATCGTATTCGTCATCAAGGTATTTATGGGGCAAACAAATAAAAACTGAACATACCCGTTTCCGGTCCTTGTCTAGCAAATGTATTAGCCTAACCAAGTTGTTCTTAACCGCAGTTTTCTCAAATTAATGCAAACGTTTGCCGTTTTTCATTGTAAAATTATGGAGAATCCTCGTTTCATCTTGGATAGGTTGGGCATACGCAAAAATCGATCGTTTGATATTATTTATCATAAAAAATACAGGATAAGCCGCATCCGAAGTTCAAGCGAGAGGGCATCGATATCCGGTTCGTGCACAAGATCTCGTTGAAGGAAGCACTCTGCGGAGTCAGTCTTCAGGTATGGTGGATTAAATATATTTTTAAATTCTTATTGGAGATTCGGAATTTTCTTTCCGTTTTGTATTTCCCCATTCTGCACACAGAGAGATGATCTTCGAAGCTATATCTCTGATCACTGTCACTATAGTGTACGGTACTCTTGTTTTATGACGTGCTTTCAAAATGGTAGGATCACGATTCGGCCATTCTATTGTTTTCGAAATTTAATCACCCGCGTGATTCTGGATGCCTTACTCATCTACGTTTCAAAAGAACACCATAGATCGGACGACGTCACTGTCGAATAGTGATTTCGAAAACAATTCCCTCCCGCAACCACATTCAATTGGCTCCAATTTCACCAGTCAGCACAAGCACAGCGGTTTAAGCAACCCGGAAAAGTCGCCTTCCCTACAACGGGGCGCATGCTAGGGGCGTGGTCGGGTGAAAAGTGCGCGTCTTGCCGCGCACTTTTGACCCGCGAAATTTCAAATGCTGAAATTTTTGATCTTTTTCCTAATTTATCGATTTATTTGACTATTTCGATTATTTATATTATTTATTTATACCCCTTTCGATTCTCCATCACATAAAACACATTTACCGTTTTGTGCAGGTGAAAGAAATGGCCGGAAAACATTTGAACACTGTGAATAATCGTTCACTGACGTCAAATGAATACCCAGAACACGTTGCTTTATAAAAAAAATAATTTAACTCAATTTTAAATTATTATTTTGGTTTAGTAACTGGAGCCGTGTCCGGGGAAAATAACCAGCAGAAGTGCCTAAAAGGAGATTTTGTCAGGTCCACGGAAATTTCCTGATCATAACGAGAAAATACTGTAAGCAAAAGTTTAAGATGAGGGGGCTGAGCTAGCACACCTTAAGAGCGGCAGAGGGGAGCGCTGTGTGCACAAGTACTATATATAGAGAAGAAGAAAACGGATGGAGAGGGATGTATAGCTATAATAGAGTGGATCTGTTTTTTTTGACATAGCCAGTTTTCCAATAATGGTACGTTGAGGTGCCTACACTCGAAGGGCCGACGATTCCGTACACAGTGAATGAGGTGATCCGACCCTCGACGGCACGAAGGATCACTGGCCAGGGACTGCCCAATCCCAAGGTGGGCTATTTTATTATTTTATTTTAATTAATAAATTAATGTCATTCCTTGCTGTTGGCTTTTTCGACTCTTGGGAGCACATATCTAAATAATTATTTAATTAACTAATTAATTTCAATTGCTCCAATTTCTAATTTTAGGCGCCCACAACCAGGGGAGATCTCATCATCGAATTCGACGTCAAGTTCCCCTCGGCCCTCACCGATGCTCAGAAGCAGCAACTGCAGCAGATCCTACCGGGATTGTAAGGATGGATAGATGAATCCATCGAGTCCATCGGCTCCGTCGAGGGTCTACCCTCTCCCCTGTATTGTGCTTGATTGATCCCAGTGCCTTGCACCGCCGATTTCACTCGCCTTGTGAGACTGACGTATATTCTTTTTAAAATTATATTATCAATGTATGGTCTGACGGGTAACCATTATATTTTGTCGTCTTGTTCTGTGCTGTTGCTTCGTTTTCATGGCTTGTTTCACTACCGATAGAATCAATCATTGGCTGTACCGTAGCTTACTCGAGTGCGATATATATACCGTGGGGTGCCGGGTTTCTGATTCTGTCGACTGTCGTTGGTAACCGTTCATCCTCAACTAATTTTCCTAGTCTCATCTGTTGCCTATTGTTTCATTCCTTAGTTTTCCCGCGTTTGGATTTTGCTGCTTAATTGATGTGCATGCTACATCTTTGTGAGGACCTCGACATGCATTTTAGGCCGAGCACACTAATACCGAAGAGTTGACTCTCCGTTTTGATCTACTGTATTTCCCCCCTCATCCCACCCCAAATATTGTGTGTAGATGTCACATAATATCCGTAAGTTGTTGAGATTTCGCGAGAATAATGAAGTTATTTATTGGTCCATTGTCGAGTACTGAAAGATGAGTGTTCAAGAAACACTACGATATCTGAAGATGGTATAATGGAAAGGAGACGTCCTTTTCGATTGTATCATGTAGACAAGGGTCTCTTTTTCTCGCCTTATGATCCCCTTATGGTCCTTTCTAGACCGAGGAGCTAGTTCCCTCTCGTGACTCATCTTTATCCGCCCTCAAGTGCACACGTCTCTCTTGTATGTGTGTAAAAGTGCAATTACCGTCGATGGAGTAGCTCGATTAGCTTCTCCCCTTCTTTCCCGTTCCAGCCTAATCAAGGCTGATTGATAGTAGAGAGATTAGGGTGATGACCGTGAAATCTCTTCAGGACCGCGACTTACAATGTACTACCAAGTCGGAAGAGGAGCGGAGTACGGTAGATATCGGATGGGAGGAAGGAGTGAGTATTTCTCCTGAGAATCGGGGGAAATTGGTCTTCCATTTAGTACCACCAACCCAATTAGAAATTACCGTATATCGATATAATTCGATTCGTGATCCAGTGCCCCGTTTGTCAAATTGTATCCGGAATTGGTCGAAGTACCATTACGTGTATTAAATGTAATTTAGTTAGTGATTGTCGATGTTTCAGAACGCTGATGTGATACTACGGCAGGAGTGGAGTGATACGCGGTCGGAAGGAGGAGACACTACTCGAGAATGGTGAGTGGAGAGTCTGGTGATCACAGATGAAGAAGGATACGTCAAATAAACGTCAGAATAATCTTTCTCTTTTATTTCGAAGTAAAAAAAATCCGCATCTTCGTGTAGTTTTGAAGAAAAATCTTTGATCTTAGAATGTTAGAACGTGTATGTACAGGATATGCACTGTTCGGGAATTGACTACGTATTGTGAGGGAGAGTGCTGAGTGTACATCATCACTAGGTACAAAACATCTCTCGTCAGATATTTTATTGGCCATTTTGTCTCCCCCTTTTCAGTGCGCGACTGACACGAAGTTTTTAGAGCACAGGAAGAGGGAAAGTGAGAACTAAAAACGGGAGGGAGGGGTGGACCAGGTGGGGGAGGAGAGAGGAGGAGGGGACATGGGGGAAGGGGAAGGGGACAAGGAATGAGGGCGGGCACTCGCTCTCTGAGTGATAGATAGGAGACGATTCGCGGGCTCGTGTTATTCCCTGTCCCACTGTCCCTCCTGTCTCTCTGATCTACCCCCTTCCATCTGCCCCTCCTAAGTAATGGCCACATCGTTCCGGTCCGATGGGTTTTTACGCGCGGGAGAGAAGGAGTAGGGTTGAGGAGTGGGAGAAGAACCGACCGCATGATGTTATACCACGGATCTCGAATTAGCTGATCTCTTCTTTTCTCGTGGGAGAGCAGATCAGGGAGGGGACACAGCCACACCCTTGTATTCGCATTCCTCCCTTTTCTTCTATTCCTATTCTATCCCCTCTCTCCATCCCAATTAACCCGTATCGTGACGCGTGCTCCTCTTCAATGTGTCTCTGTCTGTTGGTCGAGTGCCAGTTCCGGAGCACCCGAGGAGGAGAGAAACAGAGAGTAATCAGGCAATGATGAGCGGAGAGTGAAGCGTGAGTCACCCGGGCAGAATCGCTGATATGCCGAATATTTCGTATCACGTTTCACAATGAGAGTTGGCAGGATGCGTTGCCTGATTTCGAAAATTATTTTGGATCTCTTACTGCTGAGAGAGTGCGCAGAATGTGGGGAGTCTTGCTCGTGAATGACCAACCTTGTTCACAACACGTTCTCTCCCTCTCTCTCGATTGCGATCGGTATGCTAATTTGGGGCCATTCAGTTGAGTGACATTGATCGCATCAGTGTTCGCGTTTTTTGTCGGGAGCGCCTCTCGTTTGATCGCTGTAGCCTATTCTAGTCGCATGCCTCAATGGGACGGTCTCTTGCGCTGAATATATCTCCCCGGATTTTCTATCAACGATTTTGTTCGTTTTAGACTTTACAAAAGCCAGGGAACGTTCCCATTACAGTAGTGACCTCGGCCTGCAGCTACTCCTACTCCTACTACTGTCTCACTCTAGCCGAGTCACTCCTCCTCCTCCCCCCTCATCTCTTTCGAGTTTTATGTGCACTGGGAAGGTCGCAGGGGCCAAAGAGCCATTTTTAGATAACAGCGTCACTCGCCCTTCGATCGATAATCTTTTGTTCCCGCACGACAATTGCTTTTTTTGCACTATCACACCCCGTTATTCGAGAGAGAGAGATGATTGGATGCCTCGAGGCAGGCAGGCGTTTTGTGAGATGAGATAGGTGTGAGAGAGGAGGAGGGTGTAATGTCCTTTATTCGGTGATGATGATAATGGCGTGTCTTCTCGATTCTACTAGACCGTATCTCGAGTTACGAAACTATTCATGTACTACTCATGAACCGTAATCTCTCCCATGACGATCTCATGTGCTCATTGCAGAATGGTAGCGGCGGAGGGTGGCAGCGGCGAGAAAAACTACTACGAGGTACTCGGCCTCGCCAAGGGAGCCAAGCCAGAGGAGATCAAGAAGGTGAGATCTGATCTTTGATCTTTGATTATTATCATTATCGTTATCCCCACAGTGATCTTTATCCGTTTCGCCCCGCGGATATCAAAGGTAGAGGGATGTGACTGCCACCTAACTTGTTCATTCGTTCCAACCAGATAAGGGAGAAAGGGTAATTGGGTGAGGATGGATTGGGATGGATTAGAGAGGGACGCGGATTATTGAGGAGTGGAACAGAGTATTTCATATTAGGATGTTGTTAAGACCATGTTCCTGTTGATTATGGATATCGGGAAAGACGGGAAGATTCAATTTTATATGCTGACCATTGAATGGTTTATATTTCCCCGTGAGATTGCGGTAGCAGCGTTTCTTCTAGTAAAGTAGTCCGATCGGGAGCTATTCGTTGGCCGATCATTGGTTCAAAATTAATTATCAATCTTGTATTTGAGGCGTATCGCTCGCTCGCCCTCAGATACCACCCGGATAAGAATAGAGACTCCGAGGCCGAGACCAAATTCAAGGTGAGAATTATTAAATTAATTATTTAAATATTACAAAAGAAAATGTCTCGGAAACTATTCCAGTATTATTATTTTGTTGTAAACCAATGCAAATTCCGATATTCTTCATTGGTTCTAGACAGAATCGGGAAGCTCGGATCAGGCTGGTTGCGATTTCTCGAATGAGAGAACACGGGGGATCATGTTCCCTCCCCCAGTGGATGTTTGTAGTACATGGAACGAACGAGGGAGGGGACGATGAGAAAGAGATGGTGAAATGGTGAGAGAGGGGGGCGAGTGTGGGGGAGTGCTTGATTCGCAGATCAAACATATGAGTGAGTAGGGAGGGAGGACGAGAGAGGGAATCTGTCTGCGACGTCTTTTTGTGGCGAAGGGAGGGTATTTCTGCACGGGGGAGGTTATTCCAAGGGTAGTTTGCACAGTAGGAGAGCGAAACTAATTGTGAAAGGGTGTTCCATGAGAAAGTTTGCGAGTACATAAGGCGAAAACTGTGAAATATATGGGGACGAACTTAGTTCTTGGCTGATCCGAGCTTCCGGAAGCTCTTGAATTGTTCATGGATAACAGACGAAATCCTGTGGACGAACTTGTGAGAGGAAAAGAGTTTGTATATTTACAAAAAAATATTTGTTTAATCAATTAATTAATTTGCAGGAGATCGCAGAGGCATTCGAGGTGTTGTCGGACGAGGAGAGCCGGAGGAAGTACGATGCGGAGGAGATTGGAACCACCTTCGGAGACTTCCACTTCGGATTCCATGTGAGTGAGGAGGAGGGGGGGGGGGGGGGGGGTGAAGCAACTAGGTGAAGTGGGGTAACAGCGTTCTTTCTAGTTGTATTGTTTCATCGGGAGAAAATGTATCTCATGTTTCTCAGGAATTTCATTTGTGTACCATAATAAATACAATGAATGAGTTGCAGATGGGACCGATGTCGATGTTCAAGGACTTCTTCCAAGGGGAGAGCCTCCTGAAGGGCAAAGTGCCCATGCCCAAGACTCCCGCCCCCAAGAGCATGTTCTTCGAGTTCATGCCTAGTGATAGTGAGTTTCAATCCTATTTGAAGGGATGAGAAATGAGGGTTATATTTTAACACCTAGCGATAGTGAGTTTCTAGTGTAAATCAGGAATTGAGGAACCCTGTGTAGTACGATTCTTGAGGATTTTCGATACAACACTAAGATAAGTAATTAAGCTGAATCTGATACTGTATCATTTCAGTTCGTCAGAAGGTGTGATCTCTCTTCTCCCTTCATCTTCCCTCTTCTATCCCCCTCTAGTGGCTGATCTATCTCATACGGGCAATGGACGGCACTGCGAATTTGTGCGAATAGATGTTATCGATCCAGTGTAGATTATTGATTGTGATTGCATTGAAGGAGAGTGGTCTCACCCTCTCCTCTCTTCTTATCTCGTTGTGGTATTTCTTGTACAGTCGAATCTCAGTATTTGTGATGTGATTGGTGTCGAGCTTTCACGGTGAATTTGTATGCGAACGAATTGAATGAATGAATTTTATGAGGCATTTCCCGATGGTTTCCCTCGGCCATTGTCGACTGAATGATTGCAGTGTTCGCGAGCTCACTTGAAATACCGAGAGTTGGTAAACAGAGGAATGCATGGCAATATGAATGAATTAAGATGTCGCTGTCGGCCCTCCGTACTGGTTTCGGCAAGGTGTGCACCGTTTCGGCAAGAAGTGAGTTGATTCGATTTGAGTGTCGGTGCTCAGTCGGGTTTATGATGGAGTTTTGATGAGATGGAGCAGCGAGAGTTTCAAGAGCGCCATGAGTGAGGGAGCTAATGCGGAATGTAGGAGTGGTTAGAATCGAATCGGTAGTTAGTTCGAGAAAAGAAAATGTCAATAGGAGCATAGCTCACTGATTTCTGCGGAGTGTAGGTGAGGTTAGAGTGAAATGTGTTGCAAGAGAAGAACCAAAATCTAGAAGTAATTGTTTCGCAATCGATGATGCACGATGGTACAAACACGCTATGTTTTTCTAGAGATCAAAAGAACATGTGAAACACTGATTTGATAAATCATGAATAAATTATATTCTACTGAAATCGTTAGCAAAATAAGAACACGATACAATTTATCTAGAGCTTCCCAGAGGAAGATGAAAGTGTTATTTGACAAGTAATGCATTAGTTGTCTCTTCAGACGCCTCCTTCAACTTCACCGACGCCTTCGATCTCTCGTCGCAGTTGAATGATGAGGAGAGAACACTCATGGAGAGCACCAGGGATTACTGCCAGGTACCCCAATATTTTATTGTTGTTGTACCCGCGTGCAAACCAACACGACTAACATTCCAGTTAGTCGCTATTACTTTATTGGATAGTGAAACCGTGAATTCACGAGCGTGCATATATTTTTTGCAACTGCTAGCGCTAAATCTCGCTTGACAGATTGGTAAAATATCTCATTCGGCTAAAACTCAAGGGCTATCGAATGCAATATGTAACACGCCCTGAAAATTACCGCACATTCAATTACGGTAAAATTTCACACTCAGGAAAATGTTGAATCTTTTGCGAATAGTGGTACAGCGCTGCGGAAATTTTTGAAGCCTGTAGCTCAACTTCGAGAATAATCTTGGACTGTTGCGTACTTGTCATACCCCGAATTCATGACTGAAGAAAGAATTGAACAGCATCTGGCCATTTGGTACTATGCTCCAGATGAAACAGTCAATGGCCAATATGTCCTCTCTCAGGGCAAGCTGCTGCCCCGCGTCACCGAGGCATACAGACAGGAGAGTGAGTATTTGCTAATTTAACTAATTGTTTTTATAGAGCGAATTAAAACAAAACTTGTTAATTAAAAATGTTTAATTATAATGTATTCAGCTGATCTTTGATATTTTGCAGAGTACGACCCCACTCTGATCCCCGAGATGGGCAAGATGGGTCTGCTAGGAGTGCCCTACCAGGTGGGATTCGATAGCACAATTACTGGAAATAAATCGTTAGGTTCTGATCCGTGGACCCGATGATATGGTGTTTCGAGTCACATAGATATATGGCTGCTGTCTTGCATTTTCGCTATTCCTCTTCACATTAGTTTTAAAAAAATAATGCTGTGATTTTTTTGGGATGTTGAGGCTCAAGGAATATGAGATGTGAAAAAAATAATACGAAATATTGTTAATTTCGCAACTATGAAACCCGGGGGAATGAGGTTCCGAAAGCTGTTAAGAGACAATGTTTAATTGGTTTCTCGATTTTCGTATTGTCCCTGTTCAATAATTTCTTTAATAATGCATAGCTCACTAGATCTCATGGGCATTAGCACTTGTTGCTACACAAGAATAAAAAAGAATATAATCTTTCTAATTGAAATGCAATCTCTCCTCGACAGGGCTACGGATGCGCTGGCGCGAGCACCGTCGGATACGGTCTGGTGGCAAGAGAAGTGGAGAGAATCGACTCGGGATACAGATCCACCATGTCCGTCCAGACCTCCCTTGTCATCGGACCCATCTACAATTATGGTGAGAGGTTGATGGGATAGTAAGGGGGGTGACACGATTGGTGATACTAACATCTGGAAAAAGAGGTAGGTTTCATACTAAACTGAAAAAAAGTCTCTTATATTTAAAAATGAGCTAGAGGGGCGCGGGAGGACGAAATTGATCTCGGCGGATACGAGTGGCGGGAGGAAGAGAAGAGTAGTGGGTTGATCGGTGTCACAATGCTGTCGTTGTTCACTGATGAAATAAATAAAAAAACGCAAAAAATCTCGTAATTATGCAATGGATCTGTTGAAGGTTCTGATGCGCAGAAGGACAAGTGGATCCCCGGTCTTGCCTCGGGTGAACTCGTTGGTTGCTTCGGCCTGACTGAACCCAATCATGGATCGAACCCTGGAGGAATGGAGACCAAGGCCAAGTGAGTTGAGGATTCAGCACTGGGTCATAGATAGTCGCAGTTCATGTGAGGCAGTTGTAGGTGGTATGATAGTGTAACACAAACGTAATCAGGTACATTATTGCCTGGAATATTTCGTGAAAGAAAAATCCCAGTGAGTTATTGCTTCCTCATTGAGGTTTAAACGATCATGGACCAGGTGGGGCACTGAGATCCATCCTGTAGTCTGTAAATTGAAATAGTCGTGAAATTCATTGCGTAGATTACGTAGAGCAGAATACAACCGGGTGAGATAGCGCTTCACCACTGAGTTATATCAAACGATTGAGAGGGTTATGCAGTAACTCCTCAGCTCTCGGCGTGGAATAAAAATTCTCCATAATATTTTGAAACAAAATCTCGCGCTACTATTTTTGTTTAATTGACTTAGCGAGAAAGTGTGCTAAACGGAGACACCAAGATGATCATTCCTTCAGATGGGACGAGAAGACGAAAACGTATCGTCTGACTGGCACGAAGACGTGGATCTCCAATTCTCCCGTCGCTGACGTCGTCGTCGTGTGGGCCAGATCAGACAGACACAACAACAAGATCAAGGTGAGGAGGGAGGGACAGGCGCAGTGATGCTTTATCTAATATCCTCTCCATTCTGCACACTCTCGCCGGTCAAAGAGATAAAAAAAGAGTGTGCATAATGGAGAGAGCTTCGATTGGCGTATTCGGGCTTTGATTGTGAGTGAAGAGATGAACTGCCTTCGCAGCGTATTTTGATCAGATGGAAAGTAAAAATAATTATATTATGAGTAGTTTCGTATTTCGATTTCGGAGATTAATCAATATTTTGGAGGGATATGGGTGAATGGTTGTAGAGAATTGATTTTATTTCGAAGTGTTCAATATGCATCGTCTCAGGGATTCGTACTCGAGCGTGGAATGGAGGGACTGACCACGCCCAAGATTGAAGTCAGTTCAATTACATCCGCAATTAAGACTTAGAAATTCTTGTGATTACCGTAATCGATAATACTAGGTTACTGTAGTGTTCTCTCTATGCCAACCTACCGTATCCCCCCAGGGCAAGCTATCGCTGCGCGCTTCGGTGACTGGCCAGATCGCGATGGATGATGTGCCCGTGCCTGAGGGAAATCTCCTGCCCAAGGTGAGCGAGAGAGATTGGTAGAATTTGGCCAGGTAGACATGCGTTTCTAGGGGTAGGCAAGTGCAGTGAGAAGAGCTGTCAAACGATGAGAGAGGAGTTATCAAAGGAAAAAAAAAGTAAATTTCCTCCCCTAGACGAGTGGATTTTACCAGGTGGATACTGGTGATTGGTGGAAGTGAAGAACAGTGGAATGAGATATGTATCAATGCGGAAGGCGGTGCTGATGGGGAAAAATAGTACTTGATGGAACTGGACTGCGGACATAGTTGATTGAAAGAGGATAGCGAGATGAAGGAATATTCAACGAGATAACGAGATGAGACTTGTCTCAATAGAAGGGACATTTCGGCTGCAAAATACACTATACTACAATATATTAGATCAAGAAAATGAGGAGGGTGCTTTTCTAAACCAGGTGGATAGGGGTGATAAGCGGAAGGTAAATGCAGTGAGAGTACCTATCAACAATAAAGCGTTAATTTCTACATTCACTATATCTTATAAAGTCAAAATGTCTGTTTGTCATTCCGTCTGTCTGTGTGTCACACTTTTCAAACCTCAATAACTCGCTTTCTACGCATCGCCCGAGGACAAGTCCTTGACCAATCGAACCGCCGTAAACTCCTTTTTCAAAATCGAATAAATTTCATAATCATTACGAAATATTTCATCATCCTTAGGCAATAATCCGTTTTTTTGCGCCTAATTCAGCTCAAAATCGTCCGTAAAAATCGTGAACAGTGTCAATCGACTCAGAATCGTGAGGGCTTTTTCACTGACAACAAATATTTCGCAATTTACGGTTTCGTCATCATTACGATATCTTCACATTTTCGCTCATAACTCGCTTCAAAATCATCGGACAGGCTCGGGAGAAATGCCAAACGATCTCCCATGCTCATATTTCGAGATCTTTGATTTCGTCGCCATTAAGAAATCTTGACGTTTTCACTCATAACTAGATTAAAAATCATCGGAGAGCCTCGGGAGAAGTGCCAATCGACATTTTATGATCATTTATAATACTTCGGCTATACCGTTGTGAAAAGCTCGTGAGGCTGAGAGCGCTCCGGAAAAGTTGCGAAGTAGCCACTCCGTTTCGTTCCTCCACGCTCTCAGCCTCACGAGCTTTCGGTATACGCCCCACTCGCAAGCAAGCGGTGCATGGTTAACCTGTGCTTACGACTCGGCTTAGAACGTAGCAGCCACAGGCTGCTAGTTTGGAATAAAGACTTTGATTAATTTTCCTATATGATGATATAGTTTTATGTGCCAGATGGTGATCTCTCTCTTCAGGTGGAGGGTCTGGCTGGTCCCTTCGGTTGTCTGAACAACGCCCGTCTGGGCATTGCCTTCGGAGCATTGGGAGCTGCCGAGGACTGCTTCCATCGGTCCAGACAGTACGCTCTCGATCGGTATGTTTAAGTTTTTATTATTATTTAAATTGTGAATTGTGCAGACATTTTTGGATTTTGAGGACGAATGAACAGTTGAACATCAAGTTTAAGAGTGACTATCTGACCCAGTGAACATATGCTTGGCAAAGTGAAAAAATGGATTTCTCCCAAAATGTGTGTGGTGGTAGTACTCGACGAGTGTAGCTCAGACGCCACGGGTTTAGTGTTCTAAATCATTCTCCGCTAAAGGACGGAAGTTTCAAAAAAATACCGTAACCCAACCGACTTTGCTCTTTCGCTATCGTTTCAATCGAGTGATATCTCAAAAATTACACAATATTCATGCCATCACACCTGCCAAGTTTCATCCCGTTCGCCATCCCGTTTGCCAAGTTTCATCCCCCCCGAAACTGTTTGAGAAATTCCGATTTTTCGAAAAGAATTTTGAATTTTTCTTTATTACTGCGTTTGTGAAAGTAAGTGTCTCGAAATTCACGAATCGTGATGGTCGAAAAAAAACTTTTTTCTCAAAATCGGGCAAAGTCTTATTATTCCACCATAAACTGAATCAGTAAATGTTGAAACATTAACATATGTGCATAATATTCCAATTTGCACGAATACCTGGTAGTTAGGCCAATAATGAACTAACTTTCAAAGAGTTGACCTTCGTTTTAAATGATTTTCGTCAAACCGGTATTTTTTATTTCTTTTCATATTCAAACAGTATGAAGTAGGATGCTTGCTCTCCAAATTTATCAAGTAAAAAAGGTATATTGTATACCACCCTAAAGATGAAATGTTGAAAAATTCAAAATTCTTTTCGAAAAATCGGAATTTCTCAAACAGTTTCAATGCGAAAGGGATGAAACTTGGCAGGTGTGATGGCATGAATATTGTGTAATTTTTGAGATATCACTCGATTGAAACGATAGCGAAAGAGCAAAGTCGGTTGGGTTACGGTATTTTTTGAAACTTCCGTCCTTTAGCGGAGAATGATTTAGAACACTAAACCCGTGGCGCCTGAGCTACACTTGTCGAGTACTACCGCCACACACATTTTGGGAGAAATCCATTTTTTTCACTTTGCCAAGCATCTGCACAAATATGTTCTCTGACTCAGAACGTCACTCTTAAAGTGTTGTCTCTATTCTTCCCGTTGGAAAACAAGTTCTAATTATATTTAGTTTAGTCTTGCCCGTCTACCAGGCATATCTGAGTTACGGATATTAATCAAAAGTTGGACGTGTTTCATAAAGCGTTCATATTGGGGTTAATTTTCATTAACAAATTTAACATGCCGAAAATAGCAGAATTTATTAACAACGCTATTTTATGCCGGGGAATATAGGCTTCGGATATAAATTAATAGTTGAACTGCGCACACAGCGTGTTAGCGTTTTCTTGTCACGCTCAAAGAAATCAACAAAAAAAAAATCGAAAAATGATTTTTAAAAAACGAATAATTCTCATTGTAGTCAGCAGTTCGGGAAGCCCCTCGCTCAGACTCAGCTGATACAGCTCAAATTCGCCGATATGCTCACTGAGATCTCCCTCGGACTGCAGGGATGCCTCAGAGTCGCCAGACTCAAGGTACGCTGGGATACGGTAGCCGGTGACTACGGTAGATCAGACAATGAACTGATCGAATTCCAGGACGAGGGTCTGGTCAATTCCGAGCAGATCTCGATTATCAAGAGAAACTCGTGTGGAAAGGCACTCGATATCGCCAGAAAGGTACGGTAGTGAGAGATCATTGATTATTCAACTCATTGTAATGAAAAAAAATGGATCGCAACATTTCTAGCCGGCTCGTGGTATTCTTGTTTCTTTTAAAGTTCAAATAAAAGTATGAAAAATGAATGTATTGACAGGCACGTGATATCCTGGGAGGGAACGGAATCGTGGATGAGTATCACGTGATCAGACACATGATCAACCTCGAGACCGTCAACACATATGAAGGTTTGCCTAATTTTGTTTATTTAAATATTATTATGCACGCATTGTGGTGCAACAGACAATCAATACAAATGGGGAAAAAGGAATAGACATTTGATAGTTGAGAGGGAAGGTGGTAATGAAAACTTGGGATTCGGGCTTCAATTCCCGGAGATTATGAGATTCAATCTCATACTGCATGGTTCATGTTTCAGACGCATATCAGATAGAAAATGTTTTGTTCTATTGGATTATATCTCGACAATGGTCGCACACCATAATCAAAACAATTCGTTGCAGGAACCCACGACATCCATGCCCTCATCCTCGGCCGTGCCATCACTGGACTCCAGGCCTTCCAGTAGATCATTCCTACCGTACCCTCGCCCTCATACAGTATCCCCCAATGGCTAGAGTAGAGTCTTTGTTAGTCGTTTCTGTTATAGAGAGCTAAGAGTTTATACTTTCTTCCTCTTTTCTTTGGTTTTACAATTATATCCGTTGTCAGATAGTGATCGATTGATAGGAAACCAAGCTGTACTTTCGCCCGCCTACAGTATGCCCCGTGTGTGTGTTTGTGACTGTTTCTCGAGTGTGATCGACAACTGATTTTCTCTCACAAGCAGCGATGTTCATTAACATTGGCTCGTAAGAAATATGAGGAATGTCTTCGTATTCCGAGTGTTTGTTGACGAGTATACGCACGGTCGAATCACCTGAAGACAAATATCTGAATACGGTGGGATCAATGGGATGGGTTAGTGATGATGAAATGGTGTCTCACCATAGGCTGCTATCTAGCCCCCTCAGCGTCGTGTACCCTTGGGTGGATCTGCAATTGCATAGTGATGATCGCCAATCTCAATTAGTGTTTCGAGTTTGGCTCTCTCCATTCTGCACACTCTCAGACAACATTCTGCACACTCAGACAAACGAAGGAGCGTGCAGAATTAAGAGAATTAAGAGCGCCTGAATTGGCACTGCGCATTAGTTAGATGGGCGGGGCGTACCTCCTTGGAGGGATGACGCACCGGCTGCTTGGTCCGATTGGGTCCGACGGATCCGGCAGGGGCGGGCTGCTGCGTGGGTCGAGGACTGTCGGGTGCCCCTGGACGAGGAGCCCCCGCCAACGCCGCCTTCTTGTCGCGCATCTTACGAGACAACGAGGCATCGTTGGTGAGAGATGTCTTCTTCTCGGCTGCAAAAAAATCCCCGATTTTGAAGGCCATTTTCTTTCCTACAGTATCCAATCGTACATGCATACGGTATGGCTTTATTTAGAATCAGTAAAACTCGTTTGATTTTCTATTTTTGCTATTCGTCCGGAATACTGCAATATTGCCCGATTGTTGCCTAGACATGAGGCAATGCTCACTCTTGGGAGGCGGGGTCTTGGCTGCAGCGTGTGGCTTGGCGGGCTGTGCTCCGGGGCGCGGAGTCAGCACCGCGTCCTGGAACTCCTCCTTCGTGACGGGCGATTTGGCGGCCTTCACTGGCTCCGGTTTTGCCTGGGTAGTCCAGGGTTACGGTAGCTTTGGGAATACGGTAGTGCTCACAGACTTGGCGCTGCCACTGGGTCCGGTGCTGGCGCCGTCCTGAGGAGGTTACGTCATCAATAGGCACTCGTTGCGGGTGATAGGCTATGACGCAATCGCCACTAGTGTAGCCTGATCGATCAATAGCTCTCCATTCTGCACACTCCCGACCAACACCCTCTGGTCTGTCTCATGAGCGAGTGCGCAGAATGGAGAGGGTCTCGTGTCCGATCTTTGACCTCTCTCTCTACCTTGGTAGCTGCAGTGGGAGGAGGGGCGGCGGCCTCATTGGCGTCCGCCAGGCAGATATACTCCTCGCCCGGCGCCCCAATCTTCTTCTCCTCTCCGTACAACTTCTGAAATTAGTTGATTGCATAGTGATGACGTCATCGCCATCAATCATGGCCTAGGGCTATCAGAATGTCCAATCCGTCTCTTCATTTCACATGATATCTCACTGGCCAGAGTGACGAGATAGTGTGCGAATAGGAGAGAGACAGATTTGTCCTTCCTACAGTCCCTATTCCCCTCACCTTCCTCCGCCTGCAGATCGGCCAGGTTCAGATAGCCGTTGTCGTCCTGAATTGGGGCGTCATCATTAGGCAATCGATGGATCGACGATGACGTCACTAGGCATGCCAACTATCTTTGGGCTCTCCCAATCTGCACTCTCTCCCTGATCAGGCAGATCAGGGAGAGAGTGTGCAGAATGGAGAGAGCTGAACTGCGCATCCCTCACCTCCTTCTGCTGTATCTTGACGGCCTCAATGTTCTTGGGAGGCTCGTGAGAGGCTGCGGGGGTGGGAGTGGCAGTCTTAGGAGTGGGAGAGGGAACAGCCTCCTTCTCCTCACGAGTCACCACTCCGGAGTGAGATGGCTTGTCCTTCTGAGATTACGCTAGTTATTGATAGGGATACAGTAGTTTTGGTCTGCAGTTACTGTAGTTGTGGTCTAGGAAGCACCTTCTTTTGCCGCTTCCGACGCTCCTGCGCTTGCACTTGCGGAAGCAGTGCGAAGAAGGGGACTGAAGGATTACGGTAGACACGCGGGTTATGGTAGGATTACTCACACTGATAGAAAGGGCGTGGGAGCATCTGCTGTTGCTGTTTCTTCGCTTTCTTCTTCTTCTTTCTCTTGGTCGATTTTTTCTTGGGGGCAGCAGCAGTTGGCTCCTTGGTGATCGTCTCCTCTGAAGATACTGTAGCACACCACCGAGATGCGCACTATTAGTCAGAAGTACGGTACCTCCAGTGTCCGAACTAGGCTGCTCCTGCCTGTTGTTTTCGTCCTGAAATACGATCGCGTCATCACTGGGCATAATGTATACTTGGATATGGTAGTGGATTAGGGTGATTGATTACCATGGCAGTCATCTCTCGATTCTGCAGTCCCGTCATGCCCTTCTTGACGGCAGAGGCTGTTGGCCGGGAGGAGTAGGCACGGATGAAACGCCTGTGATGAGGGGATACCGTATCTAGAGTGTATCGATATCTACCGTACCCGTGGAAACGAGTACTGTAGGGAGTCCGGAAGAGCTGTGAAAAGAGTACTGTAGACAGTCCAGCGGATCAGATACCTTTTCAGCACCGGCTCCCTCAGCTCCGGCCTCTGGCTGCGGTGCCTGCTGCGCGGCATCGTCGCGGGCCGTCATCTGAAGGGGTACGGTAGATGAATCAGGCCTCGCGATCGAGAACTGAGTGTTCACGACTCACCGCGTTTCCGTCTGTAGCCGTCTTCTCTTTCGTTTCCAGTTCACTGTCCGCTACCTGAGTGAGGATTACTGTAGTCCATTCAGCACACTCTCACGTCGCTCTTGCTAGCATAGAGTGTGCAGAGTGGAGAGAGCATCAGTCGATCGGGTACGATGGTGGGTTACGGTACGGTACATTCTGGTTGAGTGCGGACTGGAAGGCCTTCTTGAGTTCCTCGTCCTGGGGCTGACCCACTGCAAGAAGGGGAGGGGTTACGGTAGATGACGTCATCTGTACTCACTCTCGGACTGTCCCTCAGTGGTGGTGGTCTTGCCTCCAGATTCCTCCTTGGCAGATCCATCCTGGGTACGGTAGGAGTACGTCATGATGTGGGGATAGGGATACGGTACCTGATCTTCCTTCTTCTCATCCATGGTGGAATGGGAGTGGTGATCCGTAGTGGGGCGAGCAACCACTCGGGGTGAGGGCGAGAGGAGAGAATGAAGAGAGGAAAGGAGGGAGGGAGGGGAGGGGAGAGGAAAAAGAGAGGAGAATAGGCAAATGAGGGTAAACTGATCATCAATCAATCAATCAATCAATCAATCAATTTATCATGTCAGGCAATAGATGCTCAGAAGGGGATGAGTCGGCGGTATTCTTCATAAGTTGTAGACCACCAGTTAGCGCCAATAGCTCGCTTCAAGTCGTCTCTCCAGCGCACTCTAGGTTTGCCCTGGGGGCGGTTCCTGTTGTATGGCGTCCAGACGGTTGTCGCGCGACTCCATTGATCCAAGTCCATGTTCCGTACCTTGAGAGCCCAGCGAGCCTTGCGTTTCAATCCCTCCTCGACCCATCATAATTTCATTTCAACAATATTGTTTTTCATTCCATTCGGAAATTTTTTAAAAATAAGATAAATTTAAGTAGCGCTAATGATCAGATAGTAGCAATTATTGTATGTAAACATTTTTGTATGTATTTTAAAACGCGCAGTCATAACATACTATTTATTTCTCAAGTATCAGCAGAAATCGGTACCAAGTTCTCGCTAATCACTATAGCAAGGTCTCATGAAACCTCGATGCACCAGTTTGTTTCTACATTTGACGGGCCTCTTCTTTTCGACCCATTGCACCATCTGGCGTGGTCGTTTCTTATGGGCATGAGTGTGTTGAAGAGACAATAGAGATGAAAGAGGGAGAGAGACAAGGGAGAGAAAGAAGACAAGAAAGAAAGAGATGATAACAGTCCAGCTCTTCCATTGAAAATTATCACCCCGATGCGCGCTCGTCATTCTTTTCCGCCTTCATTTCGTGCCTCGCCTTTTTATTATGAGATTTTTTGTCATTGCTCCGGTTATAACTGGTGTTGCCGCATCGAGAATTAGCTCACTCCATTCTGCACACTGTTTGGTGCCCTTATCGGCGAGAGAGTGTGCAAAATGGAGAGCAATTTTTTTCGTTCTTGTAAGACGTTAGTAAGATCGTAAACATCTGCTTACCAGATTGAGGAGAGGAGAGATGGCGGCTCCATCGATGACGTCTCCCTCGCCATCGATGATGGTTGCCGCACTCAGGTTATTATTTTAAATATTTTAATTATTTGATTAGTTTTTTCTCTTATTCAGCACACTCACAATCAACTATTCGTTGAATAGAATAAGACTTTTGAAACCTAGATGAACCTGACGATTTCCAAATGATGGTTGATTGCAGGGAGCGACCGAGTCGATTGGTTGGACTGAGACTCAATGACGATCAACGCAGCAGTATCAGGAGTACTCTCAAGAGGAATAGTGAGTGATAGGCAATTGGGATGGGGTAGGATGGTCATTCTTCCTATCGGAGCACCAATTGAAAGAGCAGTTAAACGTAATCTTTCATACTCACATGCATTATTTATCGGTAGGAAAGAGTTGATCTAGACATCTTGCGAGGATAGATAGGGCATTCTACAAGACCTGGTCGAAGCATTGAAATGTTGCCTGAAACTGTTTTTGAATCCCACTGGTGTAACATAAATCAAGTAGAATATATTTTATCCATGATAGTGATGTTTTTTGTCTAATGAACTACTCGGTAGTTCTCCTAGAATTAAAAATGCAGCTAAACTGTTAAACGTGCCCCAAATACCCTCGATGAATCAGGAATCGGTCGGGTGCGTGAGCGACGAGTGCCCACAGCGAGTAGAGAAGCAGCCGAGAATTATCTGGATTGTGGAAAGGAGGGAGTCATGAGGTGAGGAGGAGTAATTTCATGAGGACAAAATTCTAAGGTCGAGTTAATATGAATTATTAGGATGGGGAAATGCTCTTGACTAGACTTGGAATTATTCGAGATGAATTTTTGACGCGTAGTCTCCTTATGTTTTAATTGTTTTACTGTGTACTGATTACCTGGTGAACTATGCATTGTGGAATTGTGTCTCAGCTAGGAAAAGTGTTACTTTCGGAACAGATGATCACCGGGTGCACTATCTTCAATTCTCAAATGCATATGATTTTTTAAAATTTCTTTTTTTTAGGAACGAGGATCTCTCCGTCCGTTCTTCCTTCCTCAATCGTCTCTGTGATCTCATCGAGGGAACTCATCCCGATCAGCTATGTGATGATGCATTCTTCAAGAAAATATCAGAAGTGTCAGTTCATGATTTATTATTACGGGTGATATAAGTGTGTTGGAGTTTTTACGATAAAAATAATGATAGAGTGGCTCAGAATATTTAGAGAGTTAAGAAAAGAGACTGAAATGTTTGTTCGAAATATTTCAGTAGTTTCGAGGTATGTTATGTTTATCTGGTTCATCGTTGTCTCAGAAAATTTAGCGAGTTTGAAGATAGAATGAAACACAATTGTGCGAGTTCACAATTATGTTCAAATGTTATCTAACAGCACTTTCGGCGGATGCATCTCAGACAATCGGTATCTCTGAAAATTTCATAAGTAAGAGGAGAGGCTGAAACACAATTCCACTAGTTAAATTGCATGTTCAAATTATTGAACATAGTCAAGCATCAGCCTTTTTCCCCACATGCGAAGGTGAGATCAATCCCTCCTATTTTTTTAAGTTAAGAAAAGAAGCTGACAAATACACAAGCAAACAAGCTGTGAAACAAAACCTCATTTAAAATGGACTTTGCAGAATGCTCGAGCTGGTGCAGGATGATCACCAGAGCATCCGGGCGATGGCACTAAGGATACTACGGTTGGTTTGGGTAGGAGAGAAGGGGAATTACATAATGAATGATGCAATCGTGTCCAGATACAGAGTCTGCAGCGAAAAATGATTGAAGATCACATATTTATACTTTTTTCCAGGTTGTGCCTCTGCTCGAGGGAGGCTAATATGACGCACATCTTGAAGAATAACATCGAAATTTGCATCGTGAGGTGAGTCCCAGAACCATAATCTGGATTACGGTAGCTTTTCAGATCTCTCGATATCCGCGCGGACAATGAGGCGGAGCGAGTGGCTGCGTTCAGGTACAAATATTGCATAGGGATGGTGAAACTATCTTAGATAAAACTCGTGAAGTGGTTGTATAGTTACCCATGTAGTCGCGAAAGGAATCAATGCTCTAGACATTTCTGGCGATAGGAAGACAGACTGAAACACTATTTCAACGGTCGTAAGTGCGTTTTCGTTGCAGAATCATCAACAACCTTCTTGCAATCTACGAGAAGAGCAAATTCAAGAAGATGGTAGATGAAGATAGGAAGAAGAAGAACAGGTGAGAGATTACGATTGAAAAAATAGTGGAATTTAATTTTTTTTTAAATGTGTAACATGTATCTGTGTTCGGAAAACCTGCTAACTTCTGTTTCAACCACTCATCTTTACTCTCTTAAAATTTGTGACAGTAATTTCGCCTTCTTTGAGGTGAAAATTTGTTATATCAGATCTTTCTGACAATTGTGTTCGAAAACCCGCGAAATTTAGTTTCAGTCATTTTTCTTACTTGTATAATATTCCTCTTGCACTGATATTGCTGATATTCCTCTTGCTCTGATATTGCTGATGCATTTGTTTTCAAAATGTAAATACCAATTTTTAGTTTAACTTTTCTCGCACCATCAATTCTTAGCTAATGCCTCTTCCTCATTCAGAAGTTATTCCTTCCCCAAGTCGGTGATGCAGCCCGTGATCGCCATCGCCCTCGCTGCACTGCGACCACAGCAGCAGGAGCAGCAGGTGAGAGGGACGAGACGATGGAGAGATTAGGACCATGAAACATGCTAAAAAGATAATGTTTGCCCTCTCCATTCTGCACACCCTGCGCCTTTTGTTCAATGAGAGTGTGTGCAGAATGTAGAGACCTACAATTCCTTTTGAAATTCCTGATGGTTACTGTAGAATGTCGATCGTGTTTCAGAACGTCCAATCACCGCAGAAACCTGGAGCGAGGTGCAGCTCGTTAGATGAGAAGGAATCGGCAGAGGATCCGTGAGTTGATTGAATTAATTTATTTTATTAATGGTTTTGTTTAATTGATATCAATTTATGCTCGAGGAAAATAATCGAAAATAGCGAACATTTATCTAGATATCATAAATATAATCACGTCATTCCTATGCAATCTGCCCCCTTACAGTCTAGGTCTGCCCAGCATCGCTCTCCTCATGGAATTCGCCGTCTACGAACCAGATATGACACTCGAGATGGCGGGTAGGGTACATTTCCAGTGGTTACTGTAGCTAAGTGGAATACGTTTCATGTGGTATAGCTATGAGTTTACTTCTCCAAATTTGACTCATGTCTTTAAAAAAAGATATCTTATCGAATTTTTAACTTTGCCTGACCGGCGAGTGTGCAGAATGGAGAGTTTCAAACTCTGAAGTATGCAAATTATGATTGTGTGAATTGAATGAAAGCACATCATTATCTCCTCCCCCCATCATCATTGAGACATATACGAGGATTGAAACCCCTTTCCTCCTTCTCCTCTTCAGGCACAGACTGGATGGTGCGTGTGTTGACGGGGGAAGTGGTTGTGTCTCGTCGTGTGGCCACTCTCGTCACTCGACTATTCGTCCATTGGCTAGACTCGCCCCGAATGAGGAAGAAGGCACAGATGAATAGAGTGCTAGAGGTGAAGTATTTAAATAGTTTCATCAAAAATCCGTTTAAAAAAATTAATCCTAAAAAAATACACTTTCTATAATTTTATGATAAATTTTACATGAATAGAGTGCTGGCGGTGAGGAAGATTAGATTTCATCCACTATCTTTTAGGGGTTTTTATTCAGTCAAAAATATTTTTGCTTTTGTTTCTTTCCAAAAACGACAGATGAATAGGGTGCATAGGTCAGATGGGGTTCTGGGTTTCAGCGGCTTGATTGAAAGGGATGGCTCGATTATGCTCACAAAATAAATATTTATCATGTTGATCATTGCGTGCCAACGTTATCCGCTTCAGCTAATACTACGGGAGTTATGTATTTCAGCAGCTAGTCAATAGAGAGTAGGGCTCTACAAAATATTGATTTTGAGATTCATCATATTTAAATGAAAAAAATATCAATGCACAGTGGTGATGCTATCCGATTCCAGCAAATCTTCGCTCCCCTAGTCGACTTTGGCTTCTTCAACAACGAGGCGGAGAGGTTCGTATATAATCGTAGTTGAGTATCGACATGGCGAGTTGGGGATTCCAAAGTTGCTCACCCCGCTAGGATTCCCCACCGAACAATCAACGATGGGAAAATATTAATAATTTATTAACAGTGACGAGAGTCGTGCGAAGATCGAGACTACTCTGGAGACATTCCAGCATACCTTCCTAGCCATTCTACGCAGTTGGTGAGGAAACGATCTGTACTATTTTATTCTATGTCAATAGTTAGAAAAAAATATTTTTGCGAGATTAAATATTGAATAGTGTTCCCTACTGATGCTGTTTCACTGTTCAACTCTCTCCATTGTGCACACTTTTCGCCTGTCTAATCGGTGAAATAGTGTGCTCAAAGGAGAGCGCTCAAACAAAAGGAGAGAATCTCCACACTTTCTCGTCTATGAGAGATAACTTGTATGTTGGAAGAGCACCTGGTTAGATGATAGAGTGGATTCCTCACTTATGACGCAAGACCCCCTCCTCTCTTTCCAGGTCTGGTCTCTTGGCGTGCTCGGCCGTTGGTTCGGGTAGCACCGTCGTTTCCAGCTCGCCCATACGGTAAAAGAAGTTACGGTAGTTAGAAAGAGTACTGTAGAGTGTGAGAATTTAATTCCCGGTGATTGTGTGCCACAGAGACTTCTCAAATTTGGTGGAGATCGGGATATTTCGATTGGCGTCGGACATTCGTTACTGACAAAGAAATCATTAATCGGAAACCTTGAACATTTATTCCCCGGTGATTGGTTGCTACTTAAATTGTGTGCAATAGGTGGAGTGCCTAGCTATTTTGACAGTCAGCTCTTTTGAATTCAAAATAGTCGGCCCTGGTGATCGGCTGCTATACAAAATATAATTTATTCGGATGTTTCCAGCAGTTTTAATATGTGGCTTCCTCTTAGGCAAATTAAATATATATAAAAACAGTACGGGAACGAATAGTTCTATAGATCCGTGAAAATTGAAATTCGATAAAGTTCAGGCTGATCGAGTACCTCGGTCTGGGAACGGTAATCTCTCCGTCGCTCGTCCGAATTCGATCGATGATTGTCGATCTCATCTGTGACTTCCTCGATCTACCGTATGCAGACAAGAAGTTTTATTCCTGGTCCGAGGCACTCAAGTATTTCTGTGAGTGTTTGAAACTTGGATTTCTTATGTTTTGCACAGCATTCGGTTGCGGAAGCTAACATACCCTAGAGACTAGTGATGTCATTTCTAATATTGCTCACTCCAATCTGCTCACACTTTCGCAAGTCTTAAATAAGACAGAGTGTGCAAAATGGAGAGCGCTTCTATTAGATCGGGCAACACTAATCTCCATCAAATACCGTTGTGATAGCTTGACGAGTGTAAAATCGATTGTTGTGGAAACGCCATTTTTGTCGCTATGATATTACCTATTGATGAAGCAAAATTTTTCGTCATCTTCGTAGTGATGCTATTTCAGCACATTCTTTCCCTTTTCATCCATTGTATTCAGCTAGTCTCCACCAACCGGGTGTCTTCGAGCGATCACTGAGAAACGATTTCGTCATTGCTCACGCGGATAGAAGAGCAGTGCATGATGAGGTGAGATTTAGATATTTTAAGTGGTGAACCAAATGAGTGACGACGATTGTTTCGAAAAAAATTGCGTTTATCTGAAAAGTTCGCAGCATAGAATCTTTTCAATGCTAGATGAATAGTTGAGGCAATGAGGTGTGTTATATTGGGTTGAGGAATAAGTAACGCTCGTTTTTTTCTCTCTGACTTTAGAACCCTCGTGCTCGCTCTTTTGTTGTTGCCGTCTGCCACCCTGTTTACACTGGAGAGAGGGCCCCTCGGGCATTCCACACATGTTTTCGATTCAGTTCTCCCCTAGTCTCCCAGGCGAGAATGCCGCACAATTTCGTCCCCGACCGAATTCACATTCGGAACGTGATGCTCTTTCTCTTTCTATCTGGCTTGAAACCGCCCGCCATTCATGAACAACTGGAGCAGGTTTACCCCACACATACCCCGCATGTAACCACCGTGAGAAAGTGGGTAGTCAAATTCGAGAAACACGACTTTTCCCTCGAAGATGAAGACCGACCCGGTCGCCCCATGGAGTTGGACCTCGATCGATTGCGTTCTGAGGTGTAGGCTGACCCGTATCTCACTACGCGCGATCTTGCTGACTTCCTTGGGGTCGACCAAAAAACTGCCGTGAATGGACTTCACGCGATTGGAAAGAAGTGGAAACTCGGGAGATGGATCCCCCATGACCTGACCGACTATGACAAGGATCGCCGATTGGACATGGCTTCGACTCTTCTCACTCTGCATCGCCGGTTTGATTGGCTGGACAATGTCATCACAGGTGATGAAAAGTGGGTGCTCTACGACAACCATGAGCGCATGAGACAGTGGGTCGGAGAGGACCAAAAGCCAGCAGATGTCCCCAAACCCGATTTGCACCCCAAAAAAGTGATGTTGTGCATCTGGTGGTCAGTGCGGGGAGTAGAGTTCTGGGAACTCCTACCCGAGGGGACGACTATCACGGCAGAGGTCTACACTCTTCAGCTACGGAAGCTGAGACTCGCTGTCGAACAAACACGCGGGAAGGACGCTCGAATCTACTTTCAGCACGACAACGCCCGCCCGAATGTCGCAAGAAAGACCAAGGCTGAGCTGGCGGGCTATGGCTGGACTGTCCTCCCCCACCCTCCCTACTCACCCGACCTTGCCCCCTCCGATTACCACCTCTTCTCAGACCTCCAGCGTTTCCTCAAGGGACAGAGCTTCAAAGACCGAGCCACTATCCAGACCGTACTGACCAACTATTTCAAGAACCAGCCCCAGTCCTTCTATCACGAGGGCATCCACAAGCTGCCTGGTAGATGGCAGAAGGTCATCGATGCGCATGGAGAATATTTTTAGATTCTATCGTGCTTTGTAAAGTTTTTATGATAAAGTGAAAAAAAATTCAAAAACGAGCGTTACTTATTCCTCAACCCGATAGAAAGTTTGGCAGATCAATTGCTCGAAGAAAGTAGACGGATTTTTTAGCTGTAGTGATAGCACGAATTCACCCAGGCCTTTGAAATATTTGTTTCGAACACACTATTTCCCCTCTTATCTGAATGTGTATGTGCAGCGACTGCGCAACCACGTGGACGTGCTGGAGTCATTCCGTGCCATTGCAGTGTACATACTCGTGAACGCCAGTCTGCCACAGGTACGGTAGTTGGAGGGATAATGTAGTTATTAGTTGCTGATGAGTTAGTGTAGCCGATAGCTTCTGGAGTCAATCAGCAGCATACTATAATTATTGTAAACGCGATGCTTCGAATTTTTGGGCTCTTCATTCTACACACTCTTTTGTCGGTCATGCAAAAAAACGAGAGTGTGCAGAATGGAAAGAGCTGAAAAGTGTCATTAACTAGTATTCATTACAGGGTCTGATCGGAGATTATAATCAATCCCTATGCAATGAGGATGCCGTTTAAAAATTTCGTACTCTCCATTGCTTACAATCTCTCGATAGTCAGATATACGAGAGAGTGTGCAGAATGGAGAGAGTTCCAAAATGAGATCATCCCTATTTCTCTAATATGAGATCGAATATCTCAGTCACTGTGTCGTCTGATCCTAGCGTGTCCCGACGAGCCATCGTCCATCAAAGCGACCCTCCTGCTGTCGGATCTCATCGGACAGGTTACATTGTTTTTATTTACTGTGACACTCGTCTGATGTACTAGGAAACAACTGATATTTCTTTCTTTGTCTCCGGAACGAAACGCAGAATCACGGGGGGTCTCATTATATTTCTTATTAGAGTTTGTCGATCTTATCTGACAGCTGAGGAGTTTTTATTGTGTTTATATTTAGAAACCACGTATCGTATCATCGGAAGGATTCCCTTTATTTTTTGTGAACCAGACGCAGCATCGAACCATCAGGCTATTTTTTTAAAAAAAATTGATCGATATTATGAAGCAATTATGGTGTTTTTGACATAATTTGCTCACTGCTATTAGTTTCAGGTATTATTTCCATCTTTGGTTATCCCGTGAAGTAATTGAACTCACATGGGTAATTTAGTATAAAGCTCGAATAATAGTGGAGTAGAATATTTGTAATTTTAGTACTTCTAGTCTCCTACCGATTACTGATTTTCATCAGCTATGTACTTGTATAATTAGCACAACATCGACTCACCAGGTGTCGTCGAATTGCTATGTCGTTGTTGGGGTTAAATGAGTACTTGTTGAGGCAGCGACGGTGCTTCCCTCAGAATGGACCTCTCGTGTCCTCTCCCTTCCCACTCTCATCCATTCCTCATGCGAGACCATCGCCCTCTCAACGGCCACTGCAGCAATGACCAAGGTGAGGAGAAGAGTAACTGGTGATTCGAACAAATGTCGGAAAATTGTGTGAACACTGCTAAGATCATTGAGCGATGGGAACATCACTCACAGAGATCTGAGTAGCGATGGCTCGATATTTGCAGGGTCGTCCGCTACCGGATGAGGGCAAGGAGCGATTCACATTCCAGCATGCAGAGTATGTATTTTGCCTTTCCATCCAATATACCATCATCTATTCTGTGCATCATCGATTCTTGAAGCATGGCTGAAACCGCAATCTGCGACTAGATTTTTTACTCAAATTTCCCGCCATTTGTAAACAATTAATACAATAGATTAGGTAGTGATGATGTAATCTCGATGTAGGAACGCGCCTCTCGTGCTCTTCCGCATGGATGAACTGCAGACGGCGTGGCTCAAGTGCGAGGAGATATCCAGGTACGGTAGGGGATACAGGACGTGGGAAAATACCGTATGATAGATATGGTTCAGCGGAACATCCAAGGCTTATTTTTTTGTTGTTGAGAAGATAGCTATAACATAATTTAATCGTAAAATGATAACTCACCTAGTCGTCTTCCAACCCTTTTCTTCCTCAGATCCCCGCCCGTTCCCACTTCTCTCCTCGCTCTCTTCGTGCCTCGACGAGCGGCCAAAAATGAGGAGAGGGCTAGAATGATGGATGGAGGAAGGACACCATCTCTCAACGATGACGATGATCTGAGGATATTCGAGACTCTCGAGATACAGAACAGATTCAATGTCGGACCGGGTACGGTAACTGAGCAATCATCTATTCTTGGCATTTTTGTTTCGTGTTTCAGCTCTCTCCATTCTGCACACCCTCTGTACGTCCGGCGAAAGAGTGTGGAGAATGGAGATAGCAAAAACGAAATGACATGCATAATAGAGAGTACCAAAAACAAGATCGTTTCTAATCTTCTTACTCTCTCTCTCATATTGTTGTTTAGATTAAAATCCCCTTATTCAGTTGCCCCTGAAACAGTGAAATAGGGGGTGACTTTATCGAGTCAATAAATCGATTTCAGTCTCTGAACATCTGATGAGCGACATTCTCTCCTCTCTGGGAGATACGGTAGATGGACCGACGATCAATTGGAGAGTGGCCGATGTATTTCTGGAGCTGATGCAGAGAGATCCCAAGGTGAGCGATGAAATTCCATCTGGAATCCGTTCCATTTGCTAGGCTAGTCTTTTTGTATGTTGGACCTGGTGGTTTTGATGGTCTAAAAGATTAAATAATAAGAATATTCCGCGTGATCTGATTCTATGTGGTCATCGCGATGATTTTATAAATTTTTAATAATAGAGAAATTTCAAAATATTTTTATGCCAGGTGATTTTGAGTGACTGAGGGATCTCAAAATCCAATATTTCCTGATTTTTCGATTTCTTTCTACTGCATAGGTATACAAATAAAATAATAAGGAATCTAGGTGATCTCTGCGGGTAGATGGTTTTTGGTTTTTTGGATAGCAAAAGGAAGGGAGGATTGTTCATTAACTCACCACAAATATCTTCCAGATGGTCGATCGCTTCCGCAGCAACGCCGCCGTGTTGTCCTTCATGGAGAAGGTTGGTCGACTAGTTACTTGGATAACGAAAGAGCCGAATCGAATCGATATGCCGAATTGTGCCCTCTCCATTCTGCACACTTTCTCGCTCGTCAGGGACACGAGAGTGTGCAGAATGGAGAGAGCGGTACTCGGTGCGGAAACCCTATTGTACGATAGATGCGATAGATATTGAGTACGATAGATGCGTGACAATGGATTGATCGCAGCTGATGGCCTGGTTGGCTCCGTCGGCTCGCAATCTGTGCAGGACCAAGGCGACAGAAGTTCTTCCGGCTGCAGTGGGGAAGCTGGCGATCGAGTGTCTCATGAGGTACGGTACGGGTACTCAATCGACGAGCTTTACCAAATAGGCAAGCCTTTTCGTTCAAAAATATAGTGATTTGTTTTTATGAAAAATCTGAAAGTTGTAACCCTGGTTTTGTACGCTCTTGTTGTGAGACGGTCGATTCTAAGGTAGAAGTGATTTATGGGAAAGTTGATTTTGTGCGGACTTGCTGCAACCAGGTGAATTTGGGCAGCAGGTGACATTTATAGAAAGCGGATTCCTGCGCATTTCTAACCTCCAAACAGTAGAATGATTCTTTATTGATATTGAACCCTTTTCAGACTCGCTCCCGAAGAGCCTCTCTTCCGTGAGATTCTCGACCAGTTCGCCAACGATTTCGTCGCGAATCTGAGACCGGTATGAAATTTTTAAATTGCTTGGCAATTTAGTGGTGCATCTCGGGGCTGTACCATTTTGAACATCCTCTTTGTGATTATTTTCTGAAGAATTGACAAATTGCAAACAGAACAAACAATTAGTCAGTACCAATGAGTTTTTTCCCGTTCGATATTGTGTTTCACCCTCAGTTAAACTCCACTCCTTGTCACTTCCATTGATTGATCACCTTCACTTATCTCATCTCCTCTCAGAACGTCCTCTCCTCCTCTGCCTTCTCCTCCAAACACGTCAACTTCAATGGGTCGATGTACTACTTCGCCCTCCTCTCCTCATTCGCCTCGCACTCACTCGGATCAACCATCCTTGAGAGGGCCGGAGTGATGCAGATGTGAGTGAATGATAGTCTCCGCCCCTTTTCTGGCCCGCCCACTTGTTGACTCCTCCCCCTCTGAGGATTATACTTTATCATGAACGATAGAGAAAGACGGGGAATGACTGTATTGCACCGTGTGATGAGAAATTTGTGGATAGGAAGCGGAAAGAAATCGATCGGCAGAAAAACCGGGCGAGACAAATGACCTGATGGAGGGAAAGACGGGATAAATAGTGGTTGAACAGGACAGACCTGGATATTAGATTAGGGAAGGAAAATAAGCAATGAAATGTGGGTAGTACACAAGTCTATCCGTAGAATATTGAGGGAGAAGGAGGTGGAGAGAATATTAAGAGAATGCACATTGCATTGAATGGGGAAAGGCGAATTAACTGATGGGTTAGCACGCTTAAGTTAGGGCTTAAGGTCGCTTAAGGTCTCTGGGTGACGAAGAAACATTGCTGGATGTGGGTGAGCTTGACGAGGCACTTGTATTTCTCGGAGAGGAGACCTCCGTCGGGAATGCCCGCAGAGGGATTGCAGTAGGGACGGCAGTGCTCGTAGCCTGGAAGATGGGGATGAGGGAGGATTGGAGGAGATAGGAAGGAGAGACAGGGGAAGGGTTGTTTGCATTGAGAATGGGATGATGATCGACGAGCGAGAAATTCCATGCTTATCAACTACGCTTGAAACCGGAACTGCGCAGGGCGGATTTGTAACTTTTAAAAAATGTTATGAGGTTGGGCTTGTTCAATGCTATAAAAAAAATGAAGATATGGTGAGTATTTTTCTGATTCGGAATAAGAACATCAGCTAATTGTAAGCGTAAGACATCTCTCCCATTTCTCAGATGTGTGAAAGATTCTGCGATTTTTTTTCAAAGCAGACGGAAAGATCATCAGTGCGCGAGAAGAGTAGTGATTATCTCGAAAAGCTGAAACCGAAAATTCGCTGTCTATTTTTTTTATATTGTTTGTTTGGTTTTTTTGTAACGTAATGGGGTAATCGGAGGATAAGGGGATGACTGACCTGGTTCGAATACTCCGTATGCCTGGCAACAGGGCGTGGCGTCCTCATAGCCAGATGCGCAGACCATTACGTCTCCCACTTTAGCCAGAGGACAGCGACCAGTGAGAACGGCCAATTGCATCTGGAATTAGGGATTGCAAATCAGAATGGCGAGCATTTTTAAAAATGCGAGATTGAGCATAAGAGATTGAAGCTTGTATTCGAGATACGCATGCATCTTTTCATCCAGTAATGTGAGATCTCGGTTTTGGCAAATCATCGTGGCGAGAATCCACCAGGAATATTGAATATTAATATAAACAACTGACATTGGTGAGGGTGGCATCGTAGTCGCAGAGAGGAGTGCACCCATCACCCAGAGGAGCACAGCAGTTGCGGAATCTGGAGTAGAAGGGTTTTGTCATCACTAGGTCGTTCGTTATCAGCACTTTGGCTCGCTGGTCGCTCTATTCTGCACACTCTATCGTCCTCTGAGCGGCGAGAGAGCGTGCAGAATGGAGAGATTGGGAACCGAAACGACATCACTAGTCAATAAATAAAATACATCATAAATAACCAATTTCCCTTACCTCTCGTTAGCCAGCTGCTTGGAGATGCATGCTCCCCATCCAGGTTGAGAGGGGCACTGGGGAGAGGCGGGCTTGGGAGGAGCAATGTTAGAGACCTAAATGTGGTTTTTTTTGTTGTTGTTTCGATGCGTCTTCCATCCGTTGATCGCTGATGGATAATTCCCAACGATATTGGTTACTCAATGAAACGTATTCTCACCTTGCCGATTTTCTCGTTGTAAGTGGCTGTGGCCTTGTCGAAAGTCGCGGGCGCGGCGTCAATCGAGGTGGAGATCTGCGGCTGCTGCACTGCAGGAAGGGGTGCAGACACTTGCTGCACGGCCGGCTGAGGGGCCACTACAGTAGGCAGCTGCTGCAGCTGAGCCGGAGCGGAGGGCGAAGGAGGGATGAAGTTCTGCAAAAGGGGAGGTTTTTTGTGTAAGAATGCGAACGAACCTGGGGCTGGGCGTTGAAGGGCTGAGGTATCTGGGGGAGTCCGGGCATGGGAGGAAGACCCGGCATTTGGAACATTGGAGGAGGCTGGAATGGAGGAGATAAACGTGATTGAAGTCTTGTTTTTGTTAGGCAATTATAGACCTTTTTAGCTCTCTCAATTCTGCACACTCTCTCGCCGGTCGAACGATTAAGTGTGCGGAATGGAGAGAGCTGAAATTCGAACAGACATCACTACCTGGAATGCATTAGGCTGGGGAGCAAAGAAGTTCTGTTGCTGCTGCAGCTGCTGATGCTGGAAGGGCTGCAATATTTTCTTCATGATTTTATTGGGTAATAATGTCAAACTTGCTGCTGAGCTGCGGTGCTCAGAGGCTGCGGCTGCTGCAGCAGTTGCTGTTGCTGTGGGGGCGGCTGTTGGCGATTGTCGTAGAAAGTGGTGTGAGGAGCGCCGGGGAGAGGCTGCAGGGGCGGGGGAGTCGTCTGGAAGGAGGGATACTGTAGCGCCGGACATGGTTATAATATTCCAGATCCGGCGATGCATCTTCTAGTGCGATTAGTAAATATTTTCATGGATGGATTCCATTGATAACGACTGAAAGTACTCGTTGGAAAGGGCTTACTGTGGTGGGCTGGAGCGTGAATCCGGGAAGATGGAAGGGGTTGAAGGGATCGGGAGTCGCTCCACCCGCAGCGTACGATTGATGGAGGAAGGGAGCGAAGGGGTTGAGGAGGGCAGACTGCTGAGCAGCCTGGGCCTGAGGGGACTGAGGAGTGCCAGGAGGAGCACCGAAGGGAGGAAGACCGGGAAGGTTCTGGAATGAGGAGAGGTGGAAATGAGTTTCAAAAGGAGTTTTGGAAAAAAAATTCGAGTGGTGGAATAGAGATGGTTGTGATTGTGAGAGATCTCTTCTGTGGGAAAAATATCAACACTTCGACACGTTTTGGAAGATGTTAGGAGAGGTGAAAATGAGTTTAAAGGGATTATTTTTTTTAAAATTAATGTTTTGGTTTTCGATTTTTGATCGCATAATCAATTTGGACTGATTTTTTTTGAATATTTTCAGAATAGAGGTGGAAATGAGTTTCATGAAAAATTCTTCAATTTATGGACTAAAGGGTGTTCAATTATTAGGTCGATGGTGGTTAAAATTCTATCAATTTAATTGGCACGGTTAAAGCATACCTGGGGTGGGTGGAATAGATTGAATCCGTGTTGTCCGAATGGCTGCTGGAACTGCGCCTGCTGCAGTTGCTGCTGCTGGTTCTGAGGAGGGAGGCCGAAGGGCTGCGGCATCTGGTGGAACCCGGGGAATGGCTGAAAGTGATATTTGTCAGGGTCTTCAATCGTTGCTCGTTCTAATGAATATGAACAGGCAGGAGGAAGTGTGTTTCAGAGACGATATATCAACAGATGAAAAAGGGAGCGATTGATTGTATCATGGTAAACGGTCCACAAAATCAATGCATTGTAGACGTGACTAATTTATTTATTGGTTTATAAAAGCCAAACCGTACCTGGAAAGGCTGCTGGGGCTGGCCGAAGGCATTGAATTGCTGTTGCTGGGGGAAGAACTGAGGCTGCACCTGCCACAAGTTAGAGTATCCTCTCTGAACATTTCCTATGTTCCCTCTGAAGGCTATTATGATTCCCTCTGACACTCTCACCTGCTGCGCCTGTCCTTGCTGCTGCAGCTGTGGCTGCTGTTGGTTAGCAGCCCGCTGTTGTTGCAGTTGCTGCTCGGGCGCGTAGTTGCCGTTGAAGGACTGCTGCTGCTGCGGCTGGGGAGGAGGGAGGGGCGCAGAGACGGTGGGAGAAGGAGCAGCCTGGGCAGCGACAGGACGCGGCTGCGGCGGCTGCAGCAGCTGCTGCGTGGAGTAGGGAGGGAGAGGGATGCCCCGAGGGGGAGGAGGCAGACTCAGAGGCTGCAAGGAGGATATCATTGGGTGGAATAATTCTTATCAGCATTTCTTACGCTCATCTCACAATAATAAATGAACATTCTTCGTTAGGTGATCGGTGGTTGAGAATAATTTTCGCAGAAAGTTATGTGGTACCTGAGGGTTGAAGGCGGGCGATGGTGGGATGATCTGGGCAGGTGCGGGAAGAGGCTGCTGCTGTTGCTGGGGCTGAGCCGGCTAAAGATATTCCGTAGAATTGAAGCAAGCGATGTTGGAAATCCCTGCCAACTCATGTTCCAGATTGGGGGAATGTTGTACCTGTTGCGGCTGCTGAGGGTAGAGGGGCGAGGTGGGCTTGGGCTGGGGAGCAGACTGGACGATGGGCACTCCCGATTGGGCTGGACGAGGAGGTGCCTGATGGGAGAATGAGTTTAATATTAGTGGTATTGCTGACTGGAGATAATCAAAGGAAAACGATACCACGTAACTTATGCTGACTGTGAAACACAAATGCAAGGGATCACTCACTCCTTGGGCGTTCTGGTAGACGGGAGGAGGCTGCACGGGCAGTTGCTGCTGTGGTTGCTGCACTGCTCGCGTCTGCGGCTGCTGATGGGGGTGAGCTGCAGCAGCCTGAGGGTGCACTACGGTAGTGTAGAGGGGCTTCTGCTGCGGCTGCTGCACCGGCTGCAAAGTATGACTCACTATTGTGATTCATGTCTTGATCCTTCTACTGGATTGCGCAAGAGTCTCAAGAGATCTCAATCTCAATCATCCCTTCTTCTTTCTCTGTTCTAATATCCCGTTTCTTGAACAGCTATTGGCTCGTGATGATTAGGTTGTCCTGGGCAGGAAGTTCTTTTCAAGAAAGATAAATAGATTCCAATGTGAATCAGCCTGTGGCCATTCAATCAAAGTGCCCCCCTCCGTTAGCCCAATAACGATGCCCCCTCCCTTCTCTCTCCCTCTCACTCCTCTTCCTCCTCTTCCTCCTTTGAAAAAGGGAAAGGGCGCCTAGAGCAGAGGGCCCCGAAAACTGGTTTGCCAGAGAGGAAAGGGCTGCAGGGAGGAGAGTTCGAGATGTCCATAGTGGTAGAAAGTGCCAATGATGAGGTGAAGGGAATGAGAAAGTGATCGATGGCATTGAATGAGGGGCAATGGACCATGGTTGGGATAAGTGGACAGGGCATATCGGGCATGTCCGCTCTTGATTATGGTCTAAATAAAGAGAACGGAGATCTTCCAGCCCAATCCGACCCATCCTTCAAAGACCTATAACGACTTCGAGAGGCATCCGTGAATGACTTCCTCACAGTTGCTTGTCTTGTAAATACGCTGGACGAGATGAACTGTGAATTAGCGAACCTGAGGAGCGGGTGCGACCACTGCAGCGCCTCCACGAGGGCAGCTAGCGCAGACAGTAGGGCACATCCTGCAAAGAAAGAGATCAAAGATCAGGATCAGATTCCATCGTGATACAATGATTAATTGATCCTCTGCTTCTGGAAATGAAGTGTACTGTATGATTTTGGTGATGAAAGATCAAGGATCAATGGGCGTATTCAGAATGGATATATATCTTCGTTCTTTTTGTATCAGTGTGGCTTGTCCCGCAATGTTCCCCTTACCTTGCGATGAACTCTACGGCGCAGTGCGGGCATCGTGCGCGCGTGCACGAGGGTAGATCGGCGAGAAGGAGGCCGGGAAGGAGAAGAGCGGCCAGAAGAAGGGCCCGCATCGTGCGCCCTGAGATGAAGAGTACGGTTTGAGTTCGCTGGGGCGAGGAATGGAGCGAACACGCAACGAACGGACACTGTAACACGAGTGGGATGATCTGCATCTGTAAATCTGCTGCCAAGGGCAGAGAGATAGATGAAGAGAGAGAGAAAAAAAGGAGGGATGGGTGGGTGTCTGCCAGCCTGGATTCTCTCTCTCTCTCTGGGGTTGGACAGTGTTGTCTACTCTACTCACTCACCCCCAAGGGGGGCACACGATCAAAGCTCTAATCTACGAGCAGGAGAGGAAGAGGAGGAGGAGGAGGAGGAGAGTGTGAGTGTATTACCAGTATGCGACTAAGCGGATCACCCCAGAGAAGGCTGTCGTCAAGCTAGAAGGGAGAGCAGGAGGGGACAATGAAGCAGATATTGATGGGCAGAGAGGAGCCGGAGCCGGCGAGTGGCAGAGAAGAATGGAGGACCGTTGATTAGGTCGAGACAGGGAAATCACCGGAACGGTGCGGAGTAGCAAGAAAGGCATGCCAAACCAGCCCCGTTAGGTGGTAGCGCCTGAGTGGAATAGAAGATGAGAGGAGAGGAGACCCTGAGGAGGGATCTGCCCTGAGCAGCGTTCATTTGCATGTCAATGAGAGGGGAGAAGGAAGGTAGGAAGGGATTGGCTAGTGATGATGAAAGGGGAGGAGGAGTACGAGATGGAGGGGACCCGTTCTCGAGTAGAGAAGAACTGTCCAAGCATTTACGAGAGTTGAGGCGAACTTTGTTTGCTCGTGAAGGAGGGGGTGGGGGATCGTAGAATGAGCAGGGACAAACGGGACCGAATAGTCCAGTGAATGAAGCAGTCTTGCATAGTGATGACGCAATCTGGGGGAAGGAAGGAGATTTATCATCTCGATTGCCGTTTGGCACCGCACAACCCGATCAGGAACCGATTGCGGATAAAATGCCAAGAAGCGGCTGGGATAAGGAATGGAAACGAGAGTGAAAAGGAGGGAGAGAATGGGATAGCGAGTTCGCAGGAGGAGATAGAAAATCCTCCTCCCCGGATATTGGAAAGACCGGTGATAGGGAGAGAATAACTAGGAGGGTCGAGAATGGCAAGAAGAAAGGGAGGAGGAGGAATGATCTAGAGGGGTTCTTTCCTGCCACCTCCTTCCCCCGATCTAGCGTGATCTAGCCCCCCTCTTGTAACGGTCCCTAGTCCATTCATTCTCCCCTCAGGATGGAATGGCATCTCTTGATGGACAGAAGAGGGACACACTTTCAAGGAGAAGGAGGGAGGCACACGGGCATAATGGGAAGGAAGCCAGTCTGAGAGTCAGGAAGGAGGAGATGGATAGTGCAGAGGGGAAATGTACTGGAACTGCGCGATTGAGTCACGATTTGAGAAGAAAGCAAGGGGCATTTTCAAAGCAGATCATAGCATGGCCTTTGGCGTGTTCGCCCTGGACGGATTGCCTTATTGTGGTTGGCTTTGGTGAGCAAAGAGAGGCAGTGAAAGGGAAAGCCAGACTGGAGGAGTTCTACTCGAGACTCGATGGGAACAAAGTGGACACCCGGGTAATAGACTGGAAAACGGTCACACCTGATCATATTCTGGTCTGCCCCCACTCCTCCATTCCATTCCATTCTCTGCGAAAGGAGTTCCTCCTATTATGATGAGCGTATTGTGCTCTCTCAGATATATCTCAAGTTCCTCCTCTTCCATGGAGGAGAAAGCTGGATTCTACTATGGAAAGCTGTGAAAGTTGTAGGCTATAAAAGATGGATGAGAGATTAGATGAATGGAAGGAGCTCTGGAATGAATCTCAAAGTCCAGTCGAACGGGTCAAACAACGGATCGTGCAGAGAGATGGTGAGGGAAGATTGTACAGCAGCCGTTGCGTAATGTGGAATGAGGAATTGGAGTGAGAGGAAGCGAGAATATTCCCTTTAATCCACTTCCTGACCCATCCAAATCCGCGTGTTTTGCGTGAAGGCCAATGGCTTGGATGCCTAATGACTCTGCACAAATATGAAGGAAGAAGTTGAGGCTGTGGGTAATAAGAAGGAAGAGGGCGGTTCAATCTATTCGTAATCGTAGTATAGGACTGGTGCAAGTACCAGTAATTCCTGACATGAACTCAATACGAAAATGAGTGGAAGCCAAAGGGGAAGAGTTCGTGCTCTCGCCTTTCTCGGATGAATCGACGGAAACCGGTCTCCTGCTGAATTTCCCTGCTCTTTTGGTTATTCTCAAGCGAACGGCGGCCGATTTTTCGATCTCATAAAAAGGCTCGGGGTTGATGAATGAGGAATTTACGTTATTTTGAGAAATGAATCGCACACGTAGCACAAGCAAATCCCCTCATGACTGTTTAATCCATTTCTGCAACACAAGAATTTATGGCTGGGGCACTGCAATGCTTTCTGTGATCTTTCGGAGTTTCAGAAGAATATTTATTTCGATCTGAAGCGCTTCAATAGTGAAAAGATAGTTGAAATTCTAAATTCCAATATCATCTGGCGCATAAATGATGATGACTGTGCATTGCAGCTTCCTCGATCTGATGACTGAGTCTACACTGGCCGAGCACGTCAAATTGATCGTGTGCTCCATTGACTATTCAAGAGGAGGAATGTCCAGAGTCATACTCAACAAGGCACTCACTGCTACTAATGAGGTATTATTAACTTTTACACCGTGGGGATCCGTGGTCTAGTGTTGCTTTTGAAGTTTCTAAGTTTTTCGAGAACCTCTGAAACGTGAATGGAACCGGTACAAATGTGTGGTGGAAATCTTATGGCAAACCTTGGTGATGAGATAGCCCCTCGGACTGACCATTATATTAGTTTAGAGTGAAGATTAGTTACTTTTATGATTGAAACACCAAATTCACTACATGAAATGTCGACACAGGAAAAGGGGGATTACATCTGTTATCGTTTTCAATCCAATTTTTATCAAATGAATTTTCCGATTTTCAGCAATCTCGTGTGTGGTGCACTCGCTTCCTCGAGGTGCTCGCTTCCATTGATCTACCCGAGTTCGCTGACTGGGGAGTGAGGATGATGATATCCCAGATCGGAGACTCGTCTGTCAAGGTACTGTAGATGAAGGTGTGATCGGAAGGACGTAGGCGTATCATTTAGATTTTTGCTCTCTCCTTTCTGTACACTCTCTTGCCGATTAGAAAGACCAGGGAGAGATTGGAAACTGGAAATAACACCCCTAGTGATAATAATTGATCGTCTGATTGCAGGTGGTACGACACGCTGTGAGACTACTGCACACTTGGCTGCCTGTGAGTTTGGCGTTTCGTAATTTGTTTGAGAGGATGGGATAGTGGAATCAACAACGGACTGGTTCTCGGCTCGCTAAATCATCTCACTTCAGCTGCATCCCTCCTCTCTTCCTCTTCTACGAGCCGTGCCCCTCCAGACACTCGGAGATGCGGGAGTGTTGCTGAGGTGAGGGGGTTGTTGTTCAAAGATAAAAGAGAAATAGATTCATGCCTTTAGTAGTTTTCACAATATATTAGGGAAAAGTTACCAGAGGGAAACTCGAGCAAAGTCTTAAATACATCGATTGTGCATAATACGAATAAATTTAATCAATTTAATTGCTTCTGCAGAGTTCATCTCTTCGCTTGTGAGATCGAGGCGAGGAAGAATTTGAGTACGGCGAGAGAAGTCGTCGATTTCTGGATGAAGGTCAGGTTCAATCGCTGAAACTATGAACATGGGAATTTTGTGTTTTACTGCTAGTCTATGAAGAAATCAGGAGCATTCAGTCGTCGTCGATTATGGATTTAAAAAAATTAAATAATTTCGCAGAAGTTCAACGCTCGCTACGCGGCGACAGTGGAGGAAGAGATGCGGATGGCCCTGCTGGGAATAAAGAGATCCATGGATGGACGATTCGCGAGGAGTTCCCATGAGAAGTGAGGGATTGTGAGATATTCACGATAATTTGACCAAGTAAATTCTCGCTTCTTTGTCTTCGCAAAACTAAAGCTTCACCACTGCCCTAGTTTTTGAGCGTATGTAGCAAAGTCATTTAATCAAAAAAACAAACTCCTCATTATTTTGCCGAAACGCTTTTTGAATCTTTTCTCAGATAAAAATATATTCAAACTAACCCTCAAGGGCTCGGCGAGTCTCCTCACAATTTTCTCCTTGATCAAAATATGCATTCGTTGAGTAGGAAATGTACAGAAGAACTCGTTATCTAATTTTCATTCACTCCCTGGAAGGAGAAATTGAGTTTCATTGAGTAATGAAATGCGACGGAAGCTGGGATTGTACAATATGGCATCGATCGCTTGTTTAAAAAAATCAATCGCTCTATTTTCATTCATTCGATGTCAGAAGGTGTTGGGCTTCAGAGAGTCTTAATATTATGTTGAAACCGCAGCGGAATAGTGTTCCTAGTTTAATGATGATATTATTCCCGTTCAGACACTCTCGCTACGGTGTCCGTATGCCTGCTCATCTCTTCTCTGCCCTCGCGAGTCACGAAGTGGGAAGGAAAATACTGAGGGAGGAGAAAGTTGTGAGGAGACTCACTGAGCAGTTAAGGGTCAGTTTGCACATTTTTTATCTGAGGAAAAATTTCCTACTTGGATTTGTATCTCAAGAGATGCAGGTACACAAAGTAGTGTGATTGTGATTTTTTCCTTATCAGAAACAAATATAGCAAAAATGTGTCTTGATCGATTAATTGAATAATTGAGATTCCAGATCGCTCCGAGTACTGATCACAGGGCGGCGATGCTTCTCAAGGCAGCCACACTTGCTCTGGCTCATATCGGAGCAGCCCCCAGGGGTGAGAACAATTATTTACAAATTAATATTTTAAATTTTAAAACGGTGATAGAGGTGTAAATTTGGTTTTCGCTCTCTCCATTCTGCACACTCTCTTGCTGGTCAGACACTAGAGAGTGTGCAGAATAGAGAGAGCCAAAACCAAAATTACATTCCTAGTGAGAGGGAAGCAACCCTCTTGTCTTGGTGTTTTTTCCGTGTTTCTCACCCACGAGTTCGGTGTTATAGGTAGATGATGAATACTCGATGAGTCATTAACATGCCAGTGACTACTTTTCCTGTGGCAAAAAAATACTAAGAAAATGTTCTTTAATTATTGAATAAAGTCAATTAACCATGATCAGGTCACCTTCTTCTCTCCTCCGACTCGCTGGTGCTGATGATCAGACTGGCGGAGGAATCGGAGGTTCTCTCTGTCAGGGGAGCTGCATTCGCCGCTCTCAATGTACTGGCGGGTAGTGAGGAAGGTGAGGCATTGCGTCAGCACTAGGCAATCGTTCCGATATTTTTGATAGTTTTTTGTTGTTGTTTTTAACATTTTGAGGAAGGAAGAATTGATCCTGAAAATTCCTATTGCAATCGTACACGATGAAAAACACAGAATTCGATGGTGGTATTTCGGAATTGTTTAGCGGATTGCTTTTGTTGCTGTTTATAAGCGTTATTTGAGAAGCCGTAGCTAATATGCTATTGGAAATACAGGTCGCTTCGGTATACGTAACCAAAGTGAAATACCGTTTTGCCAAGTGGAAATACATTAATTATTGGCAGGTGCCCGAATGCTGGCTCGCTTCGGCTGGGAGAGCAACTGGTATCGACACGTGGTGGAGGAAGTGAGGGCCGAATCAGGGGTGAGTATCAGAGAGGCTGTTTCGATCGCGTCTCTTTCCATTCTGCACACTCTGGTATTGTGACCCGCCATTATCGAATTTTCATCTCTAATACGTACGCGAATAAAGATGGGTGGAAGGAATAGCATCATAACTGGGCAAACGGTGATGACATAGGGGTGATTGATGAGTACTGAAAATCAGATTCACCTCACAATCAGCTTTATTATTTGAATTATTGAATTTTCTGTAGGTATTAATCGATCTTTGCAGACTCGTCGGACGAGTAGCCGATTGAGCCACAATATTGGAGGAGCGGAGGTCAGCGTTTTTTTATTAGAAGATTTTCGAACCATGTAAATTTTGGTCTCAGTAGTCTCATGAAAGAAGAAATTATCGTATCAAAGAGATGGAGTGATATTGTGACCTCAAAAAGCGCCAAATTATGTATTTCTAAAAATTGTATTCACCGTACTACATGGAGCAGTCATGCTTCGAAAGCTGCACATAGCCAGATTTGGGCGGGCAATAGTGATGCCGTTTCGATTTTGACTCTCTCCATTCTGCACACTATTTCGCTGGTCAAGGAGACCAGAGAGTGTGCAAAAAGAAGAGAGTCCAAAACCGAAACTGCATTACTAGTGGACAATACTAATACGGTTGAGGGCATTTGGGAATTAAAAATAAATGTTATATGGATGGGATTGAGATGGACATCCGTCCCTCTTCTCTCTCCGTCGCTCGTCCCCGTCTCTCTCGAGTGAGATCTGCCCTCAATCTGAGTGAGAGCGAGAGGAAACACTCCAAGACTGAGGGAGTGAGGAGGAAGGCTGGAGAGAGGTACACTAGGGTTACGGTAGAATGGGGAATCGATCGATTAGCCAGATGACGTCACCGTTTACAGTGTGCGCTCTGCTTCTGCGCCCGCGCGAATTCGAGTGAAAGAGACGAACAAGAAGCTGACACTCGCCGATCGATCGTGAGTTCAAAGATCAACGATGAAGTCATCAATCCTGATGATTTAATCTGTGACGTCATTCCAGAATATCTGCCCTTCCTCGAGTGAGTGTGAACAGCGAGAGTTGGGATGATCGAATGGAGGAGTTGAGGGAAGAGAGAGGAGAGGAGATGGAGGCAGATGTGCCCATTGATGTACTCAGAGGAGCATTCGGAGGTGAGATGGCGATGGTTTGTTGATTAGAGATGTTTAATTAATTGGGAAGTAAGACCGAGAGGGGCTAATGAATGATGCGTGAAACTCAAATTTTCCAATAACTTGAATTATTGTAAGATTCAAAAACTCAGTTAGAGTCCTGGACTGTTTAGCATACAGTAGGCATGATGAGCGGAACAAAATATTCGCTAATTATTTATTTAGTTTTCCAATATTCCCGATCTTTCTCCTATGTGATCCTGGACGCAAAATGCGCTGATTAAATACAAACACTGAAGCCTAGAATCCCTTATTAATGATTACTAAACACAGTAGATTGGACCGTTCGTAATAACAAGTGAAACGGTATATTTTGTTGCAATAATATTCACCAAGGTGATTATTTTTTGTTGTTGAATAATTAAGCCTTATGTAGCCGCTTACATGTATTCACAATGGGTTTGGATATGTTTGGACAAATCAAGATTCCCAAAATTTCACGACTTTTCTTAGTCGAATAATTTGTTCTCAGAACACGACGAGGATTCCTTCCAGCAGAGTGGACAGAGAAGCAGAAGATGCACTACAGTATCCATCGGACGTGAGGATTACGGTAGTTTATCATTGATCGATACCATATCTCTTCCAGCCCTCTCTCCGGTGCCCTCTGGAGCCTCGTTCTGTCTCGATCCCTGTACGACGATTGGAGCCGCAAGAGGTCACTCGGAATCGATAACTGGTCAGTATACCGTACTCTACAGTAGTGTTGACAGATCAACTGGATAATTCTCTCTCTCAATTCTGCACACTCTCAGAGGAATGATAAAGTGTGCAGAATGGAGAGAGCTACATTCACTCCCGCATAACTGCTCTTCAGTGCCCCTTACATATGGAACGTTGTTGACCAGATAAAATTGTTGTGGGAGTCTACTAGACCCCAGGGGGCGCGATTCGGTGTGATTGATTGTACTGGTCAAGTGATAAAATCGTATAACTGATAGTGATCAGATGGGCCCCACACTGAGCGGGTGAGATGATAGGACAGTAGAGGTGATAAGATCAGTGGAGAGAGAGGAGTCAGGAGATGACTCTCCTCGATTCGTGTACTCTTTAGTTGGCACAGTGACGAGAGACAAGGCTAAAAGAGGAGAGTGCGAAGAGTAATTAGCCGATCCCTCAATCTTTCAGATTGTATCTTTCAGATTGTATCCGGTACGGAATGCAAGCGGGAAGGAAGGAACTCACTGCGGACAATGGAAAATTATTCGTGAGTGAAGAGAATGGACTAGGGATGATGCAATACCAAACTATGGCTCAGAAAATAAATTTATTGGCAGTTGCTATAGCCTATTAATGACACTTAGTGGATTGCGTCATGCCATCGTAATCCCTCTCTTCTCTCTTGACAGGCAGGAGAGTGGACTCGTCGGCCTCATTTCTCATCCGCCCTCAGACAACAGTGGAAACTCGCGCCTATTCTAGTGACGTGAGTTTCAGATTTAAATGAGAGGCATGGTGCAGTTGAGTTTCATAGAGTGGTGATATTCGAGAGAACCATGCATCAATGATTGTTCTTCTGTTCTTATCTTATAAAACAATAATGATGTGAATATCGGAAAGAATATAGTGAGAACGAGCAATATGCTTCAATAATCCATGATATTCAAGCAGTGTCGGAGATGGAACAATTACAGTGGGGCATTTCGGTTTAGAGAGTAAATCAACTGAGTTGAGCACTCTAAAATAAACTTGGACAAAAAATTTAAAATCACAGAAACGGTTTTCAAAATATTGTTACAGTAAGAGCAGCAGCGTGAATCGGAGTTTCGGAGCGCCAGTCTCTTACTACTTCATGCCACACACTGAGGTGAGGGAAGGGGTAGGGATGCGAGAACCGCGTTCTCATCCCACACTTAGAAATATTCATTGCTATGAATGCTAGGAATTGATTTATAGTCCATCTGTCATTCTTCTATATTTTATGCATTAAATACTTTGTATAAAATAAATATCGGAATATTCAGTATTTATTTCTTCAAATCTTGGAAGTTTGAGGTTTCGTCGTCGAATGTAATGAGCGATCGAGTATGATCACCAATTATCTTTTGGTTCTTTTTCTAATATATTTCACCATATCTCAGTTGGAATCTCTGGCCGAGTACCGTACCTACATCGACTCTGATCCGTGGCTGAAGAATGAGTTGGCGCGCACTCGTCCGCTTCCCGGTCTTCCGCTCACGGACCGCGACGCGCTCGGCGAGATGCCCCCGACGCGTCGCGGTCGCAGTCTGTCCGACCACTCGACTTGGACGAATATCGCCCTTCCCACCGAACTGGAGATAGTGTGCAAAGTGGGGAGGAATAATCGATATCATGGGATTACGGTATTCAGGGAATCTTCGTGGAAGACGATGCGGTCGAGCGGAAGATTCGCGCCAATTCGAGGACGATTTCGATGAGTGCCGCAGGTAGACAGTAGATGAGAGGTACGGTAGATGAAAGACGATCGATTGCAGAGGCGGGTCACGATGATAATAGAGGCCAGAAGGGAGGATACGGTAGAGTGAGACTGGAGGGAGAGAAGAAGAAGCATAAGACGAATCTGTGCTTCTATTGCTCGGCGCACAAAGGGGAAGGTGAGGAGGAGTGTCGCTTCGGTTTTAAGCTCTCTCCATTATGCACACTCTTGCCTGCCTGAGAGTATGCATAATGGAGAGAGCAAACTCTGAAACTAAATAACTTCTATGGGTATTCTGGTGATATAAGTTCAATATATAATCGATATCTGTTAGATGATGGTACCAAGGCACACGGAAGTAATTATATTGCTCCATTCCAGTACGTCCCTTCCACGTGCCCAACGAACGGGAGTTCAGTCAATTGAGGCTACAGGTAAGGAGCGATTTGTTCATCTATCTCCATTATGCACACTCTTTTGCTCAGGCTGGCAAGAGTGTGTGTAGCATGGAGAGGGTTGGCATATCATTATTGCCTAGCTATGATGAAATGTTTATGAAGAAAAAACTAGTGATAAAGAAAATATATATATATATATATAATCGCAGGTATTGGATGCAGTGGATCTTCTCGAAATAAAGCACGCGCTTCCGGAGAAGAAACTGCTAGAGTAAGTTGACCTTTGATCTTTGGTCAATCTAGCATCATACGAATTGATCTTTGATCTCTGCAGACTCCGTCGTCGACACCCGACTCTCTTCGATTGGCCATGTCTCTATGCGGATGTGCTGGACCTGCTCGATGATTACAGGTATGGTGTAGTTTGTAATTTGATGCCTGATCTTTGACCTATCCAGATTCAAAGCACAATCGCGAACATTCCTGCAAGAATTATTCTACAATGCGCTGAGATTGACTCAGCCCGATCAATCTCCGATCTCTGTAGATAGAATGTAGTTAGTAGACAGAGAATGATTGTACATTGATACGTTATCACTCAGATTGAGGGTTATTGACTCACTTCCGTTTTTCTCTGATTGAATCCGGGTTACTTCTGTTTACATTGGTAATTCTAGTCAACTTTTTCTTCTTCTGAATATCAATAAATTTAATTTGTATCAATTTTGCTCTTGTCAGTTAATGACAATGTGATAAAAATATCGGTTTCCGTTCAACTCTAATTACCCTGCGTGAGGAAATCGTTAGAAGGTTTCAGTTTCGAAAATGCACGACGATTAGTCGTTGTCCCATTAGGAATCGCGCACTTTTTCACCCTTTCGACCTTTCTTTTGTCCAATTGGAAGAATGAATCTCGACGATCAGAGAGTTGAGAGATCATTGAAAGAGACGGAGAGACATCGTTTCTCCCTTTCTCAATGTCTCTCCTCGGTCAGAGACGATGAGAGATCACTCCAAATAGAGAGACAATCACGTGTTTTTGCCCTGTCCCTCTCCACTCTCTCACCCCTGGGTCGCGCGCGTGCTAACAATAACACAGAGATGGGGATCCTCGATACTTCCTTCACTAACCGTAATCCAATCAATCGATACCGTAATCCAATCAATCGATACCGTAATCCCATCATGATCAATTTCGCATGGAGATCTAACAACCTTACTCGATTTGGATGGTAGATACTCCTCCACCGTCCTTGTTCCTCTCTCCATCCTCCTTCTACTCTCGTCAACTCCAACCAGTAACTCTCTCTGGTATCTCTCCCTTTCCTCTGTCCTATCCCCTCCCCTCTCGATTCTCCTCCATCTCTAAGAGGGGAAGGGATGACCTTGGCTCGTCGGGGGTAACTGTGTCCCTCCCCCCTCTGAATGGAAGGAATGAATGTGAAAGGAGAACACCTTAGTCAACCCCCATCCCCCATCCATCCCCCTCCTCCTTCCTCCAAATGTGGTAGCAGCATTGGGGCTGATTACGGTAGAACATCGATCTTTGGAATGGATCAGGTGCCTCTGGTACTCATTCCAATTCGAGTCAGCCGATCAGTGCGCGGGAACGCCATGCCTTTCGCGCGCACTCCCTGCCCGTCTGACCTACCCTCCTCTATCTACCCACTCTCTATTTGGCGGGAACGTCCATTCTGGCATCCTGCCAATGCATCCATCACTAGGAGGAGAAGGGGGCGTGGCAAGGGGCGGAGTCTTGGTCAGTCTCACAATCCCGATCACTCCCTCCTCCCTCTTCTTCCTCCGCCTTCCCTCTCCCTCTCTCTCTCTCTCCAGTCTCAGCCCCTCATCACTATGCCCCACAGTCGTCAGCTCCGATCGGTCGTGATCATCAGTCAGTGTCCCCCAGTCGCTCCACCCCCAGTGATCTACCAGTCCCCGTTTCGCTCCTCCCCCCCCCTCCATTCCAGATTGCACAGAATGCTCGCAGTGGGTGTCTGCCACGGTCAGAAGTTGCGAGATTGCGCTTCCAGTCTTCACCGGGTGAACATCCATTGCGGGCGGTGCATCATCCCCTGTCCTTTCCCCGCTCCGCCCCTCATCCTTCGTCAGTGTCCCCTCCCCGCTCCACCTCTCCTTCTCCTGGAGTCGCAGCCCCGCTCTGGATGTGTGATCTTGGTCGTATCCGATGATATGCAAGTGACTATGACTAGAGACACATTCAGCTCGGGGCCGACTGTGCCAATGATCTTTGATCTCTGTCCTACCCTCATGTCCCCATCCTGGTTCCGAACCCCCGATCGATCTGAGAGGGGGTACCTGCTGGGCCTCCTTGGACTGTTTGGTCATGCATTCCCTCTCCACTCTGCGTCTCTGCCCCCTGTCCGTGACCTTGCTCTCTCGCGTTCCTGCACACACTCTTGAGGGGAACGCGCAACCCCCTGCTCCTTCGATCAACACTCTGACATCTCTGTCGCTCTCTGCGAGTCGCGCACCCCTCCTCTATCAGCGAGATATTGCGTGGTGGTGTGAGAAGGTATGTTTGTGTGTGTGCCCGGTCCAGAAGAAGAAGGGGCAGAGACGCAGGGGACATCGATCAACAAGCGCGCCATTCGCTGTGATAGGAGATGAACGCTGCCAGTGGATATGCTTCACTCTTGACCTACAGTAATCCCCTTTCGAAAGTGCGCAGTCCTTGGAGAGTTGCGTAAGAGTGCACGTGCGCGGGGACCTTGGGGGTGAGATGGTATCTCTATCTCCTGGAAAGGTTGCAGAAAATGAAGGATGAACGATGGATAGAGATATGATCAGATGATAGGAAGAGGCAAGGTTGAAAGTGTTGCCGCTCCAATGGCCACTTGATGGATGAGAGTTGATTAGAGAGTCGAGAGCAGTAATTACTCCAGTAATTAGTTATGGATCAGAGAGAGACCTGTGGGTGCTACAGTATCCCTTCTTCATCTGATCTACCACACGTGTTCCCCCCTCACTTCTTCATCCCCTTTCCCACATCTCTGACCATTACCCTAAAAGGTCGAAAGGGGCCATGGTAGAGAGGGGCAAAAGAGCCCCAGTGAATCATTCCCTTTTTCTTCCTCCCTGTCCCTCAGTTCGAAAAAGGGCGCCAAAAAAGTGGGAGATGGGGGGAAGAAGAAGAGTGAACGAGCCAGATGGTCACTAGGAGGGGGAAGAGTGAGGGAAAGAAAGAGGGGATTGATGATAGACCACGATGAGAGACCATGTGATGGATAAAGTGGAGAAAATGGGGACAAAAGGAATAGAGAGTACTGGAAATAAAGAGACTCTGTTCTACAACCTAGAGATGATCTTCCACTAGCTAAGGAAATACTTTGGATACTTCAGTGTAACTTATGAACTCTATTTGTTTCTCTATTTTCCAGATTTGAATGATGGTGAAAATAAAGACAATTCTATTTTATCAGTATGGCACAAAGCGAAATTACATGACAGAGATCAATTAACTATTAGACAAGCTACAGTACCCATTAGCGAAAGGGGAATATTCTGGTACGGAAATATCAGTCGACGGACGACTTACGGTAGTTAGCGACGATCTACCGGAGCAGGAACATCATGGTCTTTATGAATGCGAGTGCGGGGAGAATGCGAGCGTAGACTCCAGGGAATCCTGGCCTGCCACATCCTTCTCCCCATGAGACCACTCCCTGAAGAGAGGATACGGAAGGGGAATACAGGGATACGGTAGACAAGGGATCAGTGGTTATATGCTTCAGAACAATTTTTTTTGCATCTCGCTTTTCTGATCTTTGATCTCTGTCGTGCATTTGACACTGATCAAGGATCAAAAAACGCAGGCTCTACAATGAGACTGATTCCGATAAGAGAATAATAATTGTACGGGGATACTGTAGTCTCAACGGATACTGTAATACTGTTTCTACCGTACCTGGAGCTCCCACTTACCGCCTCGTTCGCACATCAGCGGACCGCCCGAATCGCCCTGCAATTGTGAAACTACACTGAGCATCACGACATTGATCGGGGCAACGAATGAAAAGGTTTACCACAATGCACCACTACCGTAATCAAATGCGGACACAAAATGGGAAAGTGCGCTACTCACCGCGCATGAATCGCGGCCGCCGTGCGAGTAGCCGGCACACACCATCGTCGGAGTGTGGATTTGAAACTGAAGTGAGGAGTGTACTGTACCAATTGTGCAAAGTGTAATGCAAAGTGTATTTCTTACACATTTGTAACAGCACATCCGTTGAGAGCACTGTCTGGAAAGCCTCCAGACAATTTTAAAAAGATCCACACGGATTTTTAACTTGGCAAAAGAAAAATGCCCCCGACCGGCATTGAACCCGAGCCCCAAAAAGTTGACAGCATTACCAGACAAGAGGCATACCTACTGAGCTACGGATGCATGGCTCTCGCTCTCTCAAAGAATGGTAAGAGCGCGCGTTGGTTTGATGCCAAATCGTTATCGATTTTTCTCGCCGGGAAAATTTTTTGTACACTTTTTGAAAACTGAAATCTGATGTACCCTAGGTCCAGATTGAGGTCCACTAGGTCACTAGCGATAATTTTACCGAGAGTAGTTACCATTCCCTTGTTAGCGTTCTCTATTCTGCACACTCTTTTACCGATCACAGTGATGAGAAAGTGTGAAAAATGGAGAGAATCAAGTCTGCACTACCGTGTCCCGACTATTGCGTGCGCTCGGTGCATGGTGCCGAGTGTACAATCTCTATTCTACCGTAATCCTCACCCGATAGTGGTGCCAGTCGTTGCAGATGTGGGCGGGCACGATGGGGACTTGTACCTCACGGAGAATATTCGACCTCGTTCCATCCTCGTCAAGATGACCCCAACCTCAAGGAGTTGATCTTTGATCTCTACTGGCTCGAGAGATCGATGTAAAGCAGTAAATGAATAAGAACCATGCATACATAGAACAAGTCAAACGCTGAGCAAGATATCATCGGTGACTGTTCTTATCTACTTATCACTCTCGAAAACATCAAATGATCTTTGATCTCTCACCTGCGACGACACACATCTGGTTGTCGATTGGAGGAAGGGAGGGGAGGGCGATGGCTTGGGCGCGATCCCCGAACTCAACCTTGGGCGAGATCCTGGAGGGAAAGGAATGATTACGGTAGACTGGAGGTATACTGTAGGTAATCGATTACTTGACGAAGGCGACATCGAAGATGCCCGGCCAGAGGACGTTGAACAGAGGGTGCACTGAGATGTTGAGCACCTGAACGACGATCAATATCTGATACAGATTACGGTAGGCTACAATCGATAACTGGTTCTAGGTGGGATACGGTAGTACCTTATGCAGTTGGCCGGACTTGCTCCGGTGTCCGCCCGTGAGCACAGTGTAGTGGTCGGGACGTTGACTGAATAAGAGAGATCAAAGATCAAACTATAAAAATTGAAGTTCAAAATACAGAGGTCAATGCCTCGCCTGAATACGCAGTGTCCTGCGGTGACGACGAAGGATTGGTCGATGAGCGCCCCACCGCAAGTATGCCCGCCCCTGGGAGTACGGTAGCGTGGTGTGATATCGGAGGCGACTTTTGGTAAACGGCGCCTCCGATAGCGCACTCACTTGTACAGCAGCTGCACCGTCCAGGGCCAAGAGTGCGGCTCGGTCTCAACACCGCCGACGACTCGATTCTCGACCATCTGAGAAAGATCAAAGATCAGAACAGGTAATGCCATTTCAGTTTTTTGTTCTCTCCATTCTGCAGACTTTTTCGTCGGTCAGACAGACGATAATGGAGAGATCAGAAAACAAGTGTGTAGAATGGAGAGACCTAGACGACGTTGCTAATAAGAACGTGTGACTTCCTAGCCGATTACCGCAGCCGGATCCAATAGTGATTTCTATAATCTCCACACTATCTGTTCTGATCTATCGTCGAAAGAGTGTCCAAAATAAAGCTACTATTCGGGCCGACAGAACTGCTGGAGTTCAAAGATTAATTTATACCGAGAAGTCATTGTTATCTCCGAGGGCCCTGGCGAAGGGATTGCTCTCATCGAAGAGGAGGGAACTGCCCTCTTGATGGGTCATTAGTAGAATGAGTAGAAGAAGGAACATCGTTCCTTAGAGGGGAGGGGATTACGGTAGGAGTACGGTGTCAGTAATAGAGTAGCATCTACTCGGATTTAATAGGAAACGACTGGGGAAAAGATAAGATAAGACTAATGTCTCTCGATTCGATACAGTATCAAGTGAAAAATCACACATTTAGTTTAGCAACGAATAATTTATCAGTATCATACAAGTCTGTTAGCGAGTGGAATGGCGAGATATGGCAAATATCGGAGATTAATCAATCAGTAGCCAAGCTACAGTATCCATTAGCGAAAGGGGGAATATTTTTTTCACGGGGATATCAGTCGGCGGCCGACTTACGGTCGTTAGCGACGATCTACCGGAGCAGGAACATCTCGGTGTGTATGAAGCCGAGTGCGGGCAGAATGCGAGCGTAGACTCCCGGGTGTCCGGCTCGACCGCATCCGATTCCCCACGAGACCACTCCCTGAAGACGGGGTACGGTAGGGGATTGACAGGGATTTGGTAGAAGAGGGATCAGGACCTATAAATCTACCTTACTGCGCATCTGACTAGAGTTTTATTTCGTGTTATGACAAGCCCATACATCGAACAGCGTTAAACTCAACAAATTCTTGCGTAACATTCCCGTAAGCTATTGATTTGAGGGCATGATTTCTGGGTACGGTAGCATAACAAGCAACGGTCGAAACACTCATGTTACTGCAAACACTAGTGTTGCGGATTGAACATTTTTTTCTGTTAGAATTGCTATAGTGTGCAGAATGGAGAGAGATCTGTATCTACCATACCTGTAGTTCCCACTTGCCGGCTTGCTCGCACATCAATGGCCCGCCCGAGTCGCCCTGGCAATGAGCAACATTCACACTGCACCACTACTACCGTAACCTGCAGTCAACTCCAAATGGAAAATCTACACCGAGCACCACTACCGTAAACTGGTGCTCACATCAAATTTTAAAGTGCACCGCTCACCTGGCACGAGTCGACGCGACCCTGCGAATAGCCGGCGCACACCATCGTCGGAGTGTGGATCCGACCCTGATGCAGAGGTGTACTGTACCAATTACCAAGGAGCAGAGTCTAATTCACTCATTATGGGTCTAATTCAGGTGTGCTACCGTAACTACCGTACCGTAGTAGTGTGCCTATTGCGTGTGCTCGGTGCATAGTGCAGAGTGCATATTTCCAATTCTACCGTATTCCTCACCCCGTAGTGCTGGAAGTTGTTGCAGACGTGGAAAGGGACTATGGGGACGTGCACCTCACGGAGAATCGTCGACCTCGTGCCATTCTCGTGAATGAGACCCCAACCTGAGAGAAGATGATCTTTGATCTTTGATAAATAAATAAATAAATAAATAAACTTTGTGATCCTCGGTGTCACTTATCTTCCATATATTATCGCTACTATCTAGTAGGATGTCACTTCGGTTTGATCTATCTCAATTCTGGGCACTGGTGCACCCACCAGATAACGGAAAAGGTGTGCAGAATGGAGAGAGATATTCACTCTAGACAACTCTACTAACTTCTATTTTGATTCCCTTCAGACAGGAAGACTACCGCTGCAAAGGATACCAACTGATCACTCATTTCTCATTCCGTTTCGAAATTCGGTTAATCCTCTGTCCTTTCCGCGCACTCTCTGGGTCGGCCAAAGAGTGTGCAAAATGGAAAGCCGTCCCTATTTTTGTTTTCCGATCTTTGATCTTTGATCTGCTCACCTGCGACCACACACATCTTGTTATTGGCGGGCGGGATGAGGGGCAGACAGATCGGTTGGACTCGCTCGCCCATCTCTACCTCGGGACTGATCCTGAAGGGAGAGGAGAAGGCTTACGGTAGGAGGGAGGGTACGGTAGATGAGGGAAGGATACGGCATAATAAAGGGTAAGATAATGTCTTACTTGAGAATGGCGACATCGAAACTGCTCGGCCAGAGGAGGTTGAACAGAGGGTGCACTGAGATGTTGAGCACCTGAAGGATTATGAGGGGTTACGGTAGGGTACAATCGATCGATAACTGATCATTACTGTAGCCTGATAGTAGCTCTCTCCATTCTGCACACACTCTCCTCGCTCTGACTGGCGAGAGAGTGGGTAGAATGGAGAGAGCGATATCGATGGGGAAAACCTCTGCTGATAACCATGCAATAGGTAATATCGATAACTGATCGGGATCCGGTAGGTTACGATCGGAAACTGAGTAGATGAGGGATACGGTAGTACCTTGTGCTCCTGCCCGGACATGCTCGTGTGGCCGCCGGTGTAGACTGTGTAGCGGTCGGGTAGACGACTGAAGAGAGAGATCAAACATCAGACTACAGATAGCAGACAACAAACTACAAACCACAAACCTGCGGGCGAAGCAGTGTGCGGCAGTGACGACGAAGGATCGAGCGATGAGCGCCCCGCCGCAGCGATGCCCGCCCCTGAGAGATTACGGTATGATGGTGTGCTATCGAGGCGACGTTTACTAAACGTCACCATCTTCTGCACTCACATGTACACCAGCTGCACCGTCCAGGGCCAGGAGTGCGGTTCGGTCTCGACGCCACCGATGAGACGATTCTCCTCCATCTGGAGAGATCAAAGGTCAGGACACAATTCGACATTACTAGTTAGCTTGCCAGTCAAACACTAGTCGGTTTGCAGACTCGCGTCAAACAGGAAGCTCAAGACCCTTCTGTACATTCTATCACTGAACGGAATGAACGGCGATAGAGTGTGCAGAATGGAGAGAGATGATATCAAAGATCAACGATCAGTTGACTCACGGATAAGTGAGTCTGGTCGTCGAGTACCCTCGCGAGTGGATTCCCGTCATCGGAGAGGTGTGAGCCGCACTCTTGAGGGAAGACCAGCAGAGGAAGACTGAGGAGGAGGAGGAGGTAGATCATTCCTGAGATGGGTACGGTAGGGATACGGTAAGTATACGTTAGGGGTACGGTAAGAGAAGAACGCGACAAGGAAACGGGGAGAAAACACGCGTGCGAGTAGCGTGCAAAGTGGGGGAAGGGAACAGGCATGGAACGATCGATAGGAGATGAGTGAGAGAGAGACGAGAGAGGTCAGGTCAGAGTGATCTACCACCGGGGAGGAAGGGAGTCTCTTCACATCCCACTCTCTCGCTTCTGATCTGTTGATCGGACAAGGGAAGCATCCGAGTACCTATTCTCTCGTGGAGATGTCGTATGGACGTCGTAATGCTGTAAAAGAATGCGATATTGTTTCTATTTCAAGCTCTCTCCATTCTGCACACTCTTTAATCTATTCGAACAGAAAGGTCAAAACCCGAAATGTAATGTTCATGGAAAACAATCGGTTGCCGACTTTTAACAAGATGAACGTCAGAAGGAAGCCCCATCAACGACGAGACTTTCCTTTAAAGACGGACAAATCACGATTAGGAAAGGGAAGTCTCGTGTCTCCTGTACAAGCAATTATTTTGAAATGTAATTCTCTCAAAGTGGCTGAAATCGCGGAAGAGCTCAACTTCAGCTACTTTGGAGAGGAAAACGCACTTTTTCGCCCTCTGTTTCCTTGAAAAGACGTGGATTCCAGGCGGAGAACACATTCCACTTTGATCACTACATCCAAACTCAGCATGTAAGTTTGAAATCTATTTCTGCTATAATTGTTGTATTACGGTAGCCTACAGTATCTCGCACTCAGGGATCTCAACGTGATCGTCTACAATAAGACCCGCAAGCTCGCAGGCCACACGTTCAAGGTGTCCGCCCCTCAGGCGGTTACTGTAGCAGAGGTCGAGCGAATTCGATGAAAAAATAATCTCATTTCCGTGTTCTGCTCTCTCTATTTTACATATTCGATTGTCTATCAATAGAGTGTGCAGAATGGAGAGCGTTGACAACCGAAACTCCGTCCTCTATTGATCTACCGTACTCCATTCCAGTTGAAACAGCTGATCGAGAAGACTGCTGGAGTGCCTCCTGCTCTTCAGTGCATCTGCTATGGATGTGAGAATTACGGTAGATCCATTGGCTACAGTATCCCTTGCAGCGGAGCAGCTGGAGGACGGAGCTCGCCTGATGGACGTCGGAGTGCGCAGTGGCTACACCATCTACAGTACCCCGACTCTCGTCGAGATCCCCAACATGCCCAATCTGTGAGAAGGAAGATAACGGACCCCACACGATATATCACTCTGTTTTGACCTGATTGAGTAAAGGTTTTCCATCTTGTAAATGAGTACTATGCAATGGAAAAAAAGAACATTTATAACTACCGAAGTAACTATAAACAACACATTGAAAATCCACCCAATAAATAAAATCACTATTCGATAGAACGAATCTATCGTAATCCTGGCTCTCTGCCAACTTTCGAGGATTTCACGAGGCGATGAAATAATTTCATGTTTATTTATGTTTATTTGTTGTATTTCTTCGATAATACGTACTGATCCTTTCCAGAATCGAATGTGACGTCGTCTGCCATGCATAACAACAATGCACCTAACGCTCGTAAGTTCTAGAGGCTCTATTTTGTAGTGTTGTTGTTAGTTGTTTTCTCTTTTCTTCCTGCTATTTCGTTAACAGGCCTGAGAGTAACTGTGAAATTGTTGTGCCTTTCAGCTAAGGCGACGGGCATCATGAGAACTATTCGATCGAGTGGGAGGCCGGCTATACTGAGACAGGAGGTTTGTAGATTTATGTCAACTTCTACTACAGGTGTTCAACCACTTGTATAGTATTAGTATGCAGAGCATACGATGTACCTAACCGCTAAGGACACATTTTGGTAGGTAAACTAGAACTTTTCGTTTTGCGACCAGATGTGGAACCATTTTGTACAGGGAGTGTGGGGATGTCTTGATTTGTTTGTCCAACTTCTTTCCTCACTATATTACGCCCTCTACAAATATCCATGCTCCGCAAGATGTTTTCTTGCAGTCCATTCTCTCTCGTCCCTCTACATCTTCTCCAGTTGAACGAAAGAACAAGCGGTTTCCAACAATTAGGTGAGTGACTCTCATTGATCAGGGAAGGACAGAAAGCATAAGGCAATCGAAAGCTGATCTATATGGACAAATAGGTACGGTTCATATGTGATTTGTTGTCAAACAATCTCGATCAGGCCGATTTACCGTAACCTCTGCTACAATGAACGGTGCATATAATTGATCACTTATGTCGAGTGCGATGCACAAGTCTTTTTTTCGGTCACGCATTTAGTCTCTGAATTTATAAACAATTAATTAATATTTTCAGTCCTCAAATGATCTCTGGTCGATACGAGTTCAACTCTCGTCTGATCGATCTGGTCAAGCAACGTCGTTATCTCTACGATGGAATTACTCCTGGAGGAAGGAGCGCCACCTTCCGACTACAGGTTCCTCACTTTGGATCTTTTGGTGAACGGAAGGTCGATTTACGTTTCACTCACTGATTGAGATTAAATATAGAAACGGTCTTTGTTCTATTCTCTTGTTTGTTTTTTCAACCGAGAAAGTTATTTAAATTCTACTATTGACACTTTATTGTGTCTTCCTGATATGCATTCGGGGAGTGCGAAGTGTTCGAAACGATTAAATATACCCTTTGAAACTTCAGAAATATCATATTCAGGTTTGGGATGGACTGGCGCGTATGCTAGACTTCGAGCAAGGCGGATTCCAACTGGCTAAGAGATGGAAGCAGATACGAGACAAGTAAGGAGGACGTTTTGGGTTTCAATGAGGCATCAAAGACCAAATTTTTAAGATGAATTCGATTTCGTGATTCCCATCTTGAAACGAAAAATAGGACGGTTTGAAATTTAATTGTTCTTTCGACGAGTCCTTACCCATTTAGTCTCTGAATTAATATTTTCGCTATTTTTTACGTTAAATGCACGGGAAAGTTGATTTCGTTTCAAATACTAGTTCATAATTCGACGCATTCCTTAATCGAATCGTACTTCGCCTTCCGAATAAATACGATCTTATCCTTTAGCGTAGTCATGGCTTGATGTGGAAACATATTCTCAATTCATTCTTCTCCTTCTCAGATACGTGAAGGAACGTCGGATTATCGGCGATCGGATTGAGAAACACGGTCCCCTCGCTCCCTTCCAACAGAGCAATTGGCCACTCTACGGCAAACTCTCCTTCCTCATTCCATTCATCGCGGAACGAGAACAGGTTCAGTCGTTGCTCTTTGGTCTTTGATTTCTCATCTCTGATCATTCAGGATCGTCCGATGTCTGCCGATCAGAAGTCGTACCTGCGCCCTCGTGCAATTGTCAACTCCGAGGTACGGTAGAATTTAAAATTTTTTTTATGATTGCTATGAGATTGGTACTGGGGTTCTCTCATTTTTAATCGAAAACCATTTTATTTGCTAGTATTTTTTCTATAATATTGCACTAGATGTTCCGTCTTCATTTCACACGTGGAATCGGAAAAGGCTGTGTACTTCTTGTAGGACTCGGAGACCTTCAATCGACGAGTCATCAATGCAGTTCGATGCAAGCCCGTCCTATACTCTAAATCCGATCGTAAGTTGAGATTTAGGTTACGGAGAAGTCCGAATAAATTCGGAGCTGGATGTTCCGACATTGACAGATAAACTTGATGGAGTTTAGAGGACCAATTGTATGTTCCTCCGAACCTCAAAAATATTTATTGGAACCAGTGATGACAGTTTGAATATTTGTGTACGAGTATCAATGTTTCAAGCGTCAAAATAATTTCCTGAATTTCATAAGATCAGTGGCGCAGATGCCAGGCTAAAAATCAAAACAAAAATGTAATAATGACGAATGGAGTAGGTAGTTGAAATACTCTCTGTTTGGAGCTCTAATTTTCTCATAAATATCGATTTCCAGCCCACTACCATACCTCGGCTAAACGAATTGCGGCGTGGCAGGATGTTGTTACCGAACTCGGCTACCCATGTACGGCTCTATCGATTTTCTTCATTATTTTGACATAGACTATCGATCGATCAGTGAAATAAGTGCAGGCGACACAACGGAGATGCAGCGATTCTGGAAGGCGATCAGGGATAAATATATTCGGATTAGAAGATCCTTGAGGTGAGGAGGAGGAGAAGATGATGTGATAGAGAGATAAAACGAAAGAGTTAAGCGGTGGAATCAATTGGTCATGGTTTCTTTTTCAAAAAAATAAAGTTTATGATTAGTGTACTGTGAGCTCGCGATTCTGGGTGATATTGTGTTCCATGCATACGAATAAAGGTCAACAAATGATTGGGACGAATGCAGAAAGAGGAGAAAATGATTGCAGTGACCCGTGCGATTCGAGTTCCTCGTCTCAGTCTAGCAGGAAGGATGGATCGAAGTGGGTCCACTATCAGGATCTCGCCTGGCTAGAACCATATCTGGAGTATCAACAGAGGTTAGCAGATTCACATCATAGTGTTCAATTTTCTTGAAGAGGATTGCTTAGGAATTTACTCTACCCTTGAAACAACTCTGTTTAGCCGCCAGTGTTGCGTTTTCTAGAGTGAAAAATGTTTCGCTATCGTAGTATTAGTGAATGCATGTTACGGTGCCCTCCCGCATCAGGGCGTACTGTCTCCATTGGTTACTGTATCCTCTCTCTCAGGGTGAGACAGGAGTTTGCTCTGGCGCGTCAGGCGGCTGACCGGGCGCGTCGCGGTCTCGTCGCAATCGCAGATGAAGACAATGGAGTGGAAGTAGATTATGAAGTGGATAGAGCGGATATGGAGTTGAGGTGAGGAGAGGGAAGGGAATGGGGATTGGTGATTCTGTGGAGAATTATTTCTTCATGATGATGGTCCAGTAATATTAGTTATCTACCGCACGCTTGAAACTCAACTGCCTAGTCGAATTTGTCCTATTACCAGTCGGCTTAAAATTTTGGGATACCTTAGGTAGGCACCGTAGGTAGTCGAAATTTGTGGCAATCACTGAATACCTTAGCAGATGCGATAATTTACTCCACACTTACGATACTCATTTTCACTAGGTCAGAGTTGGTGTTTTCCAAATTTTCATTCAGAATAATTAATTCTGCACGTGCCCATATGATCAATCCCATTTTCACTCAACTCTCCGCTATTCACTAATTTCCTCTTTCCAGTCTACTGTACGACGATCAGACTCAGCTACTGGAGAGTGGCGTCCGATTCGATGGAGACACAGCCTTCGCCGCATCTGTCATTGCGGATATACGGTGGGTGGGTACGGTAGGCATATGGTATTTGCCTTTCGCACGACACGAGGAATCAATTGGTTCTCCAAACAGATCAGATGCAAGTAACACTATCGAAAAACAAATTCACGGGTGTAGTAATATGTTCATATGCCATTGGTATTTTTTTATTTCGAAGCCGCATAAAAATAAAATTGATTTCAAGTAACACTGATGAGATACGTGATCCACTAGGATTATGCAAAATGGCTGCGTCAGTTACTGTATCTCGATGATCCCGTACTGTTCCTTGTAGGTCGCTGCCCGATGATCGTCAGGAGGAGGTGCGGGCGCAGATCCAGCTGGCCCTCGATGGGACGACCCGTGCAGCCGAGATGAGGGAGAAGATGCAGCAAGAGAGAAAGAGGAGGAAGATTATGATGGGAGTAGTGAAGATGGAGGAGGAGGAGGATGGATGGATAGGAGATGTATCAAGAGAAGAGACAGTCACAGATACGATAGACGAGTGACGAATACGGTAGTCAATGCGGTGTGACAACCACGGGTCGTGTAATGTGTACATTCCCGAATGAGCTTATTGATCATGTACGGTGTAGTTTCTTGTTAATTCAATACTTGTTTATAAAACAACCTGTTCTGTTGTTATCCCTTGTAGAATAAAGTTCGTCTGAAGAAATATTGTTGATGATTTCGAGAACGATGGAGTTAGCGGCTCGTTGGATACCTGTTTCACATCTTTGTTGTGGTGAAGAATCATTCATGAGCGTGATGATTTTTTTACTTGATATAAAAGTAAAAGTGTATCAATCAGGATAATTTGCAGCCGTGGCTCTGAGACGTGCAGCAGTTCTCTCGCTGTTGTCGTGCAGCCGCGTGGCGTCCCTCCGTGCAGCACCTACAGTAATCAGAGTCCCTTCCCTACCGTACCTCCAATCGATACAGACGAGACGGTTCTGCAGCACGATGCCTACAGACAAGGTACGGTAGTTGAGAGGATGGATTATTCATTATTCAATTCCAGGCCAATCGAATCGTGTGGGTGGACTGCGAGATGACCGGACTCGAGGTATTTATTGATTTATTTATTGGTTGATGATACCATGTAGAACTATTTTTTTTGCGATTATGTTCAGTGTCGATTTCTTTGTTAGAGAAATAGCTGGAGTTTTTTTTTAAAATCTTCGATTTTCCATTCAGTCTACCATGATCTGAAACTCAAATGAGCATGATGGCAGGTGGAGAAACAGACGCTAGTCGAGATCGCAGTCATCGTCACCGATGCAGAACTCAATGTGAGTTGTCATTCTTTTGAATATTGTGGATACTGTGATTACTGTATCTGGAGATAATAGATTGATTCAGATCGTCGCCGAGGGTCCGGACATCGTCATTCATCAGGATGAGGAGGTATGGGAATGAGGCGGCGATCAAAGATCAATTAAATACTTCGATGATGGCAATAGAAAAGTTTTTACACAAGAAATGTCTTTTCCGTTTTCACATCTCACCATTGTGCACACTCTATCGATCCGGAAAGAAAGTGTGCTCAGTGGGATAGCCAATTCCGAAATGACAACCGTGGTTTATATGCTACACAAATATATATTTTATTTTTAACATGATAATAATAATATTCAGACACTGTCGAACATGAACTCGTGGTGCAAGGAGACATTCGCGAAGAATGGACTGACTGAGAGGATAAGGATGAGTACGGTGGGAATGGCTGAGGCAGAGAATCAGGTGAGAAATAGAAGGATAGGGGACAGAGCGTCAATGGGACTCCTTTCTGGAAGTCAAGCAGTTTCTGTTATTCAACCTGTCGTTCGCTTGTGAAAGTTAGGTTTCAGCAATGGGGTATAGTGTTGTTGTTGCACGTGGCCATCGATGTGAGTTGGGATTCTCTTGAGACGAAAATTTATATTTTCTGATTGTGAGAGACTGCGAGGTATCAAGCGTGTGCTCACACCCGGTCTTCCATTAGTGATGTTGTTTCGGTTTCTCTCGTTTCTCTGAACAGCCACAATCGAAATTACATCTCTACCTTTCATCATGTGCATGTAGCTTATATTACTGATTTGTATTCTACCCGTTGGCATCCGGCTACTGGCCGCCAAAATTGTGCTTCAACTAACTAATACTGTGTAAACATTGATCAAACATTTGATTGTCGGCGGGTTTAGTCTTGGTCTCTAATAGGACGAAATAAAAAGTGCATATAGTTTTTATCCCGCTTTATCTAAAAACATCCGCTTGTCGCAAATTCCTTCTGGGAAAAATCATGTTTGCTTGTGAATTCAATATTGATTCCAGTTCGATTTCATTTTCATTTTTCACCGTTCTATTTGCAGGTTCTGGCTTTTCTGATGGAGCACGTGATCAGGGACAAGTCGCCTCTCGCAGGCAACACCATCTACATGGATAGACTGTTCATCAGAAAGTCAGTTGACGATAGGATTACTGTTTTTGTTGCGTTAAAAACTTGAGTATTATGAAGCTTGTCGATTTTACGTTTCATTGACACTGGTGAGCTTGGAAAGGTCTAGGTTTTAATTTCGGTGGAGCCCGGACGTTTGGAAGGCGGGTTTTGCGGCTAACCCGGGCTAAGGAAGGGCTAACCGATGGTTTTGGGAGGCAGCCCGACATTCATTTTCTCGAAGATTTCGAGGCAGCCCGGACCATTCACCCTTTTAAGCTCACCAGTGCCGGTGCCCGATCGATGAACAAACTCTATCGACTTTATCTATTCTCAGTGAATCACTGAGAATAGATAAATTCGATAGAGTTTGTTCATCGATCGGGCACCGGTTTCATATTGCGAAAAAATAAACCTATTATCGAAGTAATCGGATTAGTATAGGATTCATTTCTGTAGTTGGGATATACAGTCATTTTAGAACATTTGGATAACTTTCCCGCCCACGGCAACCGACAATCCGAGGTCATAAGATTTTCGACCCAAAAAATGACCATGATTAGTTTTCTTCAGGTATATCTTTGTGTTTCGATATGAGAGCAAATGAAATCGATAAAGAAAAAAGTTAAAATTCACTATGTCGAAAAGTAGCCGATTTTGAAAATTTATTGACCTTGGATTGTCGGTTGCCGTGGGCGAGAAAGTTATCCAAATGTTCTAAAAAAGTTGGGAATCGTATAATCCATGGATATGCTACCATCGTATCTTGGAAAGACCTTTGAACGAAAATCACCCTCATAACTGGAAACACCAAAAGTTGGGGCATGTGAAAAAGTGAAAAATTCGTTTTTTTTCGTGCCTTGAAGTCAAATTTCGAGCTATCGTTATCAAACTTCGGGGGTCATCAGGAACTGTGGAAAGGATCATTTTGAGCTTTTGAATGAGCTTCTAGCACGTCTATGAACAAAAATCTTTTTTTTTGGGAAACATCTAACAAAAAAACTTTATGGGTAGCACTTCGACTTATCTAAAATATCAGAAAGTTTGGTGTTCAGGGAAAAATCCATTCATGAATTTATTTTTTTGAAAAAAGTCTCGATTGATTGCGTCTTCACTGTGCAACAACCAGGGAGTTCTGTGATACCCCTATGGCATATACCTAACACTCGGTGGGTATGCTATGACATGTCAGAGGTTGACCCATAAATCTATCGTGAGTCAAAAGTTATCAAAAAAATTTAAAGTGTACGGTGACTTATGCATGCGACTGTATATTTATGACTGCCTTGTCGGTCAAACGATCTATCAATTCTCGCGAGAATATCAAGTTGTAGATGAATTACCGCAGTCAGCTCTCTCTCTTTCCTAGTGATGACGTAATCCCTCCAGGTACATGCCGAGAGTCGACAACTACCTGCACTACCGTCTCATCGACGTCAGCACGATCAAGGAGGTGAGATTACAGTATCTGAAGAGATTACGGTAAGAGTGGTAATAATGGGATTACGGTAATTGATTGTATAGTCGTTCTCGTTTTTGCTCTCTCCATTCTGCACATTCTTTCTCTGGTTAGAGAGAAAGAAAGCAGGCGGAATTGAGTGTTGACAACGAAAATGGCTTCCCTTGATTGCGGTATCAGCGTGAGTAATGGTCATTCATTGATTGATTCATGATTATTATATCTCAGTTGTCCCGTCGATGGTACCCTTCGGCCCTGGAGTCAGCCCCTGCCAAGCAGATGACCCACAGGGCACTCGATGACATCAGAGAATCCATCGCCGAGCTGAAACACTACCGAGCCAGTGTATTCAAGTGAAGAGTACGGTAGTGACGGAGTACTGTAGTCGGAAGACTCATTAAATTACTTGTTCTCTCTTGATCTGTTCTGTGATTTCTCGTGATAAAATCTCATTTATTTAAGTATCGGATTTGTTTCGCAATATGAACCGTTGAACTTTACGGAATCAATACTAATATTACCGTAATCTGTAGAGAGATGGAGTCAGAGAAGAATCACTCGAGAGTGTGCATAGCCAGACTGTCCCCGATCCTTCCGTTTTATCCACCCATTATCTACAGTACTCACCCATCTACCCCTGACTACAGTATCCCCAGTGCGAGAATGGGCAACAGTGTGAGTGGAGCAGTCGTCCACAATAAGGAACTCAAGAGCGAAGGTCAGAGATGTCTTATCTTTTCTCGTTCTTTGATTATTGGAATTTATGAATTAGTTGAAAATAAGATGAACTGTCATTAGCTACGTTAATAAAGTGGGACGTGATGAGGCGATGGTGAAACATAGATGTTCGAGCTGATTTACTCGCGGTGTTTTCACACGACTAGGATAAGTGGGAAATGGTTCGTATGATACGTCATCCTGTTAGTGTCTGGGAGAACGGGGAAGGTAATGCGGAGATACTTAAACATGATTGTTTAAGTATGAAAATCTCTGCACCTATCATCCCAATTGATCCACTACAGTAACCTTTGTTATACAGTAGATCATTCATTTGGATGGACGTTGCATAAAACGGAACGGAAGGATCATTTCCAGTTTATCCGAATGTTCTATTCACTCTGGAGTGTCTAAGAGTGTCTTCATCTCTTCTTCTCCTCACATCTTCGGAGTGAGGAATTTGGCCTTGAGAATCTCGAACGAGCACTTGAGCTGCTTGTCCACGCACTAAAATATTATTTTAATTAATTAATGGACTAAAATAATCACCAAAACAGCAGCGGAATTGTCGAACTGGGCGCAGTAGTGGGGCGCGCTGAAGATTGTCACCTGCAATTAGCAAAATTAATTATCTAATTAATTAGCATAATTACCAATTTGCGTCCGGCGAAAAATTCGTAGCCATCCTGCACCACCTGATGCGCGCGCACAACCTGAAAAATTTTCGAAGTTTTTTCTTGCTTTTAGTGAAGATTCCAGACGACCATAATTTCATTTTTAGTGCATTTCCTAGACAATTTTAAATTCATTCAAACCACAATGATTTGGATAGTGATATTCGTTCTCATTCCCGGTTCGCTCCATTCTACATGGGATGAGCGAGAATAGAGAGAGCGGTACGGGGGGGGGGATGGCGAAATAGCACGCGAAAGTGAGAGATCACGAGTGAGGTCTCGACGGGAATTCGTTTTGGCGCGTTGCCAGCAAAACGCCGTGCGGTTCCCTAATCTCTCTCACCAGATCGATCTTGAGCAGATCGCACTTCTCCTTGAGTGCCTGCTCGCCGAAGACGTGCGAGGTACCGCGCGGGCTGTTCTGCAATTCGCCGGTTCTGGCTCTGGTCCTTCCGGGTCTAATTCCCGGTTCCCAGTTCTCACGATAAATCCCTGTACGCCGGGCATGGGATCGGCCCACATGACATCGCACTCGAGAGACATCGAGGCGGGGTCGTCGAAGGGACGATGTACGTTGCTGAAATTGTCATTCAATTATGGGGTACGGTAGAAATCGATTTATGATTCCTACAGTACCCCTCTCTCTACACTCTTACTTTTTCATGATTGCTCGAGTACACTCATGCTTAGGGTCGGTGTACGGTATCCCGGTGATTCCTACAGTATCCCTCTCCTTCCCTACCGTAGGTCCTCCAATCGATTGAGGACGGGCGAGAGGCCGCCGTGCATGCACAGAATCTTCTCGCCGACCACCGCCGAGAGAGGCATCACAGTGAACACATCCTGCAATTAGTGCACGGTTCGGGATGCTGAATCACGGCTCCGGTCGTCACTTCCCAGCTCCCGGTTTTGTTGGCACTTCACCATTGTTAGATATGGTTCTCTCTCCATTCCATTATTGCTGATCAGAGCAATGATATACTGCAGAATAGAGAGACCCACGATCCGGCCGGACTTCTAGGCGGCTCCGGCCCTACAGTACCTGAATGTCCATGTAGACGCGCTGCGTGCCGTAGCGACGCACGCACTCCTCGAGGAAGCCGTACACCTGCAATTGATATACCGTAATCGGGTGTACAGTAACTTAATTGATTCGGCTACCGTACCCGATTGATCGAAGACAGCTCGTGGTTGCCACGCAGAAGGAAGAACGTTTTCGGGTAGCGCAGCTGGAAGGGAGACTACCGTAGCCCATCGTTTCCTCTAACGTAGTCCCCTATCGAACCTTGTATCCGAGCAGGAGGAGGATCGTCTCCAGGTTGTGCTTGCCTCGGTCTACGTAATCACCCAAGAAGAGGTAGTTCGAGGTGGGAGGGAAGCCGGTCTGCAACGAGGTTACGGTAGGAGGATGTGCGGGATTAGTAGCCCATTGCTGTGTAGAGGTTACTGTAGCCACCAAATAGGATGCTGCATCGGGGGTCACTGTATCCATGGATACTGTAGCCCGTGGGCGGGGGGTTACTGCACCTTGTTGAATAGTCGTAGGAGGTCGGCGAACTGTCCGTGTATGTCTCCGCAGATCTTGACGGGAACCTCGATCTCGATGAGCGACGGCTGCTCCAGGAACAGCTTGTGCGCCAGACCTGAGAGGAGTACGGTAGGCTACGATACGATACGTGATTACGGTGACCGATCTAGTCTACCGTAATCCGCTACCGTACTCACGGCAGATGTAGGCGATCTCTCCGGCGCTGACTTGCGTCGTGAGACCCTTGCTCGGGTCCGTCGTGCGCAGAACACGCTGGATCAACTCGGTCGGAGAAATCTTGATCGGCGTCACTGGTGAAGGAAAGGATTATGGTAGATCTTTGCGGTACGGTAAGAGAACGGAAGGTCGAGGGACGTTGCAGGATTACGGTAGAAACGTCGAGGTGATAGTGAAGGAGCGCGGTGAGTCACTGGGATATGGTAGGATCACGGTACCTCGGAGGGATAGGGTAGGAGTATGGTATACCGGTGGCATATGGTTCGATTACAGTATGCCGTTAGGATACTGAAGGATTACGGTAGATCACATCGAAACGCAAGTGATATGGTAGGCCACTAAGATTACTGTAGGAACGCTGTATGTCGTAGAGATACGGTAGGATAACGGCCACTGACTAGTCACTGACGTATGGTGGAAGTACGGTGGGTCAGAGGAATGCAGTAGGAGCATTGCTGGCCTTTATGATGCCTTTAGTGGTATATCCGTGAGAAACGGTGGGATTAGGTGAGTTCGCTAGGATACTATAGTATTACGGTAAGCACAGGTCGCATAAACTGGATTACTGTAACTGGGGTGGGTACGGTGTTCTGTCCGCGTTAGGCCCTGGCTACGATACTTTCTTGCGAGCTGAGATTCATCGTGGTCGGCGGAGGAGACGGCCGACCGTCCGGTGAGAGGGAGAGAGTAAGGAGTGAGGGGAGGAGGAGAGGGAGGGAGAGGGGAGGGAGAGGGGGGGGGGAGGGGAGAATATTGTAATGAGAAAGAATAAGGGAGTGTGCTGGATTAAGAGAGTCAATGATTATTTACTGTTGTTGAATTGAAAGAGGATTTGTAGCCTGAGATACGGTAGTTTACAGTGACGATGGGGATCTGTTAAATATCGACTTCCCCGACCTGTGCGCGTGCCATTTCCCAGCGGTAGATCACTCGTCCTCTCTGCCCTTTCCTTTCCTCATTGATCGTCTGACCCCGCCCCTCTCCCGCTCTATTCCCCTCCTCTTCCCTCATTCGCATTCCTTCGTCTTCCTTCCTTCCTTCGTCCAATCTGCCCTCTCTTCCTATGCTCTTGATTAGTCATCATTTCTTCAAATGGCCGGCCTTTTCCCTTCCCAGTCCTTCCTCTCCTACCACTCCCAGTATCGTCGAGTCTTCCTTCTCTCTACTTCGACAGTCGTCCATCTTCCATTTCTCTCTCATTTCTCTCCCACCACTCCCCATCTCATTCTCCCGCCCACCATCACTTTCATCCATTGCTCAGATGGGATGAAGTGGGGGTGGGTGCGAGAAGCGGGAGTTTATATCCTTCTCACTCTCCTCTGTTCCCTTCCATACCAGTTTCTTCATCTCCTATTTCACATACTGCCCTTGTTCCTCTGGTACAAAGATGGGGGGGGGTCGGTTCGTCTTTCCTCCTTCTCTTCTCCTCTCCAAGAGAGGGAGGAAAGACGTTCTTCCTGTCTCCTGTCCCTCTGGAATGGAGTAATCTTCTCATCCCTCCTCTTCCCTATTCTCCATCTTCTGCTTCCACTGGAGAAGAACGCATCCAGTCTAGTTGCAAAGGTGAGTCCAATAGGAATGAGTAATGACATCGACCCATTGATACTATTCCTTTGCAGGAATGACGTGAGCGACTACGGTAGCAGATCGATCGAGGAGTGCGGTAGATCAATCGATAACTGAGTGTAAACGGCAACATCAGTGACCGACACGGTGAGTTGCGCCAACTCTAGTCTGCTTTGAAGTACGGTAGCGCTTTCAGATTATTGATTTTTTTTGGATATCCGCGCTTGTCGGACCCTTAGACTGCAGTAATAGTTTTGTGTGCGATCTTAGCTCTATCCGTTCTACGCAATCTCTCTCTAACAAAATCGATAATTTGCAGGAAACACTGCATAACTGGAGCTCCTCTCGATCAGGTACCATTGCGAGGATTACGGTGACTACAGTCCTCTGATAGAGGATTACGGTAAGAGATCCAGAAACGATGAATACGGTAGTTTTTCAGGCTGTCGGCACTACTATTCTTATTCGATTGATCATCCGCTAATGAATATCAGGTATGATTTCCAACACCTTTTCTTTCTCAATTATCGATTGCAGATTTTTCTCTGATCTTTTTTCCATATTGTTCGCCTCTCATCAATACTTCTTCTGTATTCGTGGCGATGTGTCCAAGGTTCCTTTCTATGCTGTTGTCCCGGTTTCTCTAGTTTGCTTCCCGATTGATCTTTGATCTTTGCAGGCTTTCTGCTTTCCAAGCAGTGATGACTACAACATCCCCACTCGCTTTCTTCCACCCACCGTACCCCTACCACACACCTCCTCATCTCGCACCTACCGTATCCCTTCCATTCCCCCGACTACCGTAATCCTTCCTATAGTAACCACTGCCGTCCACTACCGTACTCTCTTCTTTTCCTCATATACCGTATACCTTTTCACTAGTGATTACTGTATTCACTTCTCACAAACGATCGATAATTCTTTCCGCTTTATGTTCCACGTGTTCACTCGTAGTGTAAATTAGAGTGAGCCGCCAAACTTGATGCCGAAAGATCGATCAAATGATTCTACCGTATCCATTCCAATGTTGTTGTTTGTGTTTCGATTTAATTGTATCGATTATAAGTACGATAAAGTAATTAAATCATCTATTCCAATATCGAGCAGCAAACAATATCGTTAGGAAAGGGGCAGGGTAAACAAGAGGGCGGAGCTAAGAATGGGCGGGGCTACTAGGGAGACCTAATTAATTAATTAAGATTTAATTAATTAGCCTTTCATTAATGAACGATTAAATTAGCTGTCCTATCAAAATCGTAAAGAGCTAAAATCTGAAATCTGAAACCGAACACGCGCCAAATTAGTCTCGGAAATCTCTAATTCTGAGGGTTTACGATGGCCTTGAATCATGGTTTATTCTGATCTTGCTTTTATGTGCTTATTTATTCGTCGTATCTCCATCCTTTTATCCCTGTTTTATCAGACCCATTGAGTTGAGGAAATCTCTCGTCAAACCATGAAAATTGTTTTCATTGGCAAAGCAAAATTACGAAACAATACAATCAACAAGTGATTTTCTCCTAAGGATCAGAGGAACAAAAGTGAATTGATAATTGAGCAAGCTTCAAATTTTAAATTCGAAAGTGAATAAATAAATAAGCACTATCATCGATCAGCGAAAATCAGCATAAATGCTATTACAGAAGAGTGAATGAATTAAAGTTGTCAGTTATCTACTGAGGTTAGGTTATTGGTTCAACCGTGAAAGAAAAAGGGAATAAAAATCGATTTGGCAACTACCCTAAAAACTAGCCGAGTATTGAAGGGTAAACGTGGTATAAGAAACACGAGGATACCACAAAACAAAATCTAAGAAAAAATAGTATCAATATAATACAAAATATCAGTAGGCGTTAATGAAAGTGATGGCGTGGAAAAAGTCAAAGGAGAAGAGAAAACATTTGAATTCCCGCCATTGCGTATCTCAGCTCCCAGTGAAGCTAGCGACTTGAAACTTGGAATATGGGGTGGAAATCCTCTTTCCACCCCAAAAACGAAGTTTCAAGTCGCTAGCTTCACTGGGAGCTGAGATACGCAATGGCGGGAATTCAAATGTTTTCTCTTCTCCTTTGACTTTTTCCACGCCATGAGACAAGGTTAGTTAATCAGGCAGGTCAACGATGTAACAAAAGAAGGAGCTGGACTACCGTACTCATCGATTACGGTAAGGAGTGTGGCTACCGTACTCCTCATCACTGGTAGTAGTAGTTCGGCTGCACCAGGCAGGATGTTTTGTAAGTGTAGGTGGAATCGGTGCCATATATGACGCCATCGTCGCGGACGAAGGAAATGGAAAACTGAAGAGGAGATCGTAATCATTACAAACTGTAAGCTCATTCTATCAATATCGCAGAATAGAACTGGCAAATGTTTGAATTCTGAAACTCGAAAGTCAAAAGATTATGGAGTCTATAGATTTGATTAATTTGAAAATGCCCAACCACTATTCGATAACCCAAAATATCCCGAATCCGCTACCGTATTCAATCAATCAATAAATGGATAATCTACGGTACCTCCGCGTCTCCGATACTGTTTCCATACTCCGGGCACGCGTGCATCATCTGAGCGATTGTGGGAAGCGACGCCACCGCCAATTCCTCGCTTCTGGAAATATAAAATAATATTTAAAATGTAATATATTAATTAATCAGCAATTAAAACTAGTGCCACCAGTCTAGTACAGGGAGAATACGATATTTATCTTGATATTATTAAAATTTAGGTTTTCACAAAGAAGAAGCGATTTGAAGAGGTTATTGGGTTCAATATAGGATGGGGCATGATATTGCTTGGTTCAGTCAAATTCGTCAAATACGTCTCTACAGCGAATCACAAAAGCAATTAATTATCATGAAAGTATTAACGGAATCCCACCTGATAGCAGTGTCCAGTTCCACGGTGTGCAGCCACACCTTGAGTCTATTCGTGAAGCCGTGGCCCGTCAGTTCAAGTCTGCAACACAACTTTTAATCCGCTGCATATTTTATTAATTCTATTTAGTTGGTGAAAACAACAACAAAAAATGCTCCCGAATAAAAATTTGCACTAGACGTATTTTCCAATTATTCCGTCGGGAGTTGAAATCTGACTAACCTCTGTCGATCCATGGGCCCTGCAACCTCGATCGATTTGAGCAGCGGTGCTGGTGAGATCGGTGAACGAACCGGTCCGTTGCCCTCGTAGAATCGATATTCAACCTGGAATTTATGAAATACCGTAATCCACCGTAAAGAAAAGGGTATCGTAACCGATTTATGTGCGCTCAAAATACTACCAAAATCTTGTATAACTACCAAAATACTGTTGAATGAGCCTCACAGTTGTGATTCTGGGTCCAATAGTATTCCTATCTATTTTACACATTCTCGCTCTTGCCGAAAAGAGTGAACAGAAAAGAGAGATCGCTATGTGATCCAGCAACACTACAACGCAGTACCGTAACGCAAAATAACTGCAACAAAAGAATCAATAATCCAACCGTATCCGTCGAAATGATCGTCCACGTTGCTCCTTCTGTGATAGAGTGTCGAGGAGGGTCGGACGGCTTCTCGCCTGGCACCAGTTTAGCCTGATACAAATATCAATTAAAAATAAATTAAATATCGCAAGAAGCATCACAAAAATGGTACGTTTTCAATTATAATCTTCAGCCAAACAAAGCAAGCAATTACTAATGTTAGGCTTAATGATTACATTGCCAGCAATCATTCATACCTTCTGGACAGATACACAATGGAAAAGGTTTAAAAATGAAAGTAATCATGTTTCGAAATATGCCTGATATACCCAGTAAAATATCAGAACTAAAAATAAAATAAAATTGAACCTCTTGTTGGATGATTTTGTCGTGGCTGGCGCTCATGTAGATCAACTCGTTGTCGATCATCTGAATGTATTCCATTCAGTTCGGATGGCCTTTCGATGACCGTGGGCGGGGTTACATAATAAACCTTAAACTCCGCCCCTTTGTGGGCGGGGCATGTGAACGTACCTGTAAGGCGCACTTGTGCAGTTGGGAGACAGGCTCCTCTGAGGTTGTCTTATCGAGGAGAACAAGACCCTTGTCTACCTGAGAGGGAAGATATCAACGGTCAGAAGTTGAGATAAAGGAAGTCCAAGTGAGCGAAAGCGGACTTGGGTTGTATCGGGAGTTTCTTACAATTTGTCTCAGTTCAGAGCGATTGCACCACACCATCTCTCTCTCTCTCTCACACACATACTAATCAAAAATAGGTTCCATAGCAGAAAAAAGAGAAGATGATAGGAAAAATGAGTTTTCCTTTTATTAAAAGCACTTGGACATCTTTTCCTTTTCCTTTTCCCAAACCACAAACCCACCTATATACCGTATCTCCACATCCCCTACAGTACCTTTCTGATTCTCAGCTTCGGCAGTGAGATACCCGCCACAGAATCGACCAGCTTGATCACGTTCCCTGCAGATATAATGCAACGTGATCATTTCGAATAGGCATATTTTCTAGTCATTTTTTATTCTCGTGTTTGTTCCCCTATATTTAACGATCCTACATTGTAAATGAATTCAACGTATCGACAACGAAGACTCATTTAAGGATACCGTAGTGAACGAAGCCGTCAATTGCAGTGTAACGCGTCGAGTTTGGGCCATCGGCGAGTGTGCGAGGGTCGTCGTCTGGAATAGCCATCTTCTGCAGTTTACCACAATCTTTAAAACAAACTGTCGTTTATCGATCTTCTAGTCGCGTTATTGAATGCACACAGTAGTATACAGTACAACCACGTCATCCCATATACATATCGTATCCTTTAACCATCTAGCGCATATTTCCCTATCATAGCTACATGTCATTTTAGTCTCCCGTATCCTACAGCAGCTACCGTAATCCCTCTATCCTACCGTACCCGGGCACAGATCGATTGTGAATGCACTCCATCGGCTGCTGGAGGCGTGAAAATGACCATCAGAGACATGGAGATAGCGAGTGGCGATTGATTGTGTGCGCAGTCGATTGAAGAGACCAACCTGAGAGGGGACAGGGATACGGTAGATGAGGAGATGGTATGAGAGTATCGACAAATGAACAATGATGATAAACTCTCATGTGGCAGTTTTTTCTAGATCAACATGACTTTCAATACGCAACCTACACCGAAAATTGTTTTCAAGCATTCGACAGAGTGGTACTAAATTCGCAATCTCAACTAGATCAAGGCACAAGCTCATAAAGCGCTCATCTCTCCTTTCTCATTTCCTCATTTGCATACCCCATTGTTGCACTTTGTGAGACTTGGCTCGATTCTTGCGATAGCGATTCTTTATTGATCGGTGATTTCCCTGACTACTTTGTATTCCGCAATGATCGAATTTTATCGGAGGATTACGGTAGAGGAGGCGGAGTTGCTTTGATAGCCCATAACTCTCTCTCTCCTGTCTTAGTTTCAACCCATTCTTCCCCTCTCTTAGAGTGCATTTCAATAGATTTGCATCTTATCTTCTCCCCTTCTCTTCCCTTTCGTAGAATCAGAATTATCAATGTTTATCGATCCCCTTCTGCCCCTGCGCTTTCCCTTTCTTCATTCGTGAATTACCTTTCCCTTCTTGTTTCCGATGATTTTCCTTGCATAATTCTAGGTGATTTTAATCTTCCTCACGTAGACTGGCTAACACTCTGCTCACCATCTCAGAATGTTCTTTTAGATTTTGTTTCTGACTATCGTTTCACGCAATGTGTACATTTTCCCACCCGCCTTACGAACTACCTAGATTTAGTCTTTTGTAATAGTAACATCATACATAATGTATCCTCTGCTCCCCCTCTAAGTGACCACCTAAGTATCACTTTTGAACTCTCTATCCCATCCCCTCCTCCCCGTAGGCACATTCCTTCTCGAATTTATCGCCTAGCTGATTGGCAGTCCATTAATGACTTTATTTTCAACCATGACTGGACACTTGCTCTACGCGATTTATGTGCCAATGATGCTTACGTATATTTCACTAATGTCATCACCAATCTTCTAGACACGTTCATTCTCCTTTCCCGGCCATCCGAGTTTTCTAGATATCCCCGTAAAGTTAGAATTCTGTATGGCAAATTTAAGAGTCTTTCTAGAATTGCCCCCAATAGTGTCGCTTGCCACACTATGTCAAAGCGTTTCAAATCTGCTTTGAACAGTTTCCATTGTTATCTTGAGGATCGAATTGTGACCACCTCTAACTCTAGTGCCTTTTACAAATTTTGCTCTGGGAAGCTCAAAGCTCCTAAATCAACTCCTTCAGCTATCATAGATTCTAACGGAACCACCCTTTTGACTAATGACGAGAAATGTGTTTCATTCTCCGAGTTTTTCTCCTCTGTTTTCTCGTTCCCCCAATACTCCCCTCTCCCCCTTCCGACCCCTTCTCTTACTTTTGACCTCCCCTACGTATCAGAAATTGATATTCTTTGTGCATTTCGTAATCTAGCCCCCAAAATCAACCTTACACCTGACAACATTCCCAGTATTGTTCTCTCTAAATGTAAATTCTCACTCATTTCTCCTCTTTTGATTATTTTCAACAAATCCCTCATTACTTGTGAAGTTCCCTCTTTGTGGAAACAAGCTTTAGTTAAGCCTATTCCTAAGAAAACTAGTAACTTTGTTGTAGATTTCCGCCCCATTTCCCTCACTTCTTCAGTATGTAAAGTTTTTGAGAAGCTTCTGATAGATAAGATAACATCTTTTCTCGATTGTAATAACCTGTTTGACCCCCGCCAAACGGGCTTTCGTAACTCTAGATCCACTTCTACCAATCTTGCTGAGACTTTCTCTCATTATTTACGAATCTCAAAGACCAGTTCGTTTGACACTGTATATATTGACTTTAGAAAAGCATTTGATAGTATTGATCATCGACTTCTATTGTTCAAACTATCTCAGTTAGGGATTTCTGATCATCTAATTGCTTGGTTTAACTCTTACCTATCTAACCGTACCCAGTCTGTCTTCATTGAATCATCTTTTTCCCCTCCCTCACTAGTTCGCTCAGGCGTTCCACAGGGATCGTGTTTAGGACCTCTCCTTTTCATTCTTTTTATTAACAATATCGCCTCTGATTTTCCCCCGTCTATCCACTATTCTATTTACGCTGACGACTTGAAGTTATTTGCTGAGACACCTAAGTTTTCCGACGACTTGCAGTCTGCCCTAGATACTGTTTCGAATTATGCTTCACAATGGAATCTAGGTATCTCTGAGACCAAGTGTCACATTGTTCATTTCGGCGTACATAACCTTCGTAGAAAGTTCACTATCAATAATGTCGTCTTAAATGAACCCACTGTAAAAGATAAGAATCTAGAGAAAGTTATTGTAAAGGATCTAGGAGTTCATTTTTCTCCCTCTCTCTCTTTCTCCTATCACATTTCTAAAGTAGTTTCAAAGTCTCGTTCTATTATGAATTTGATGTTTAAGTCCTTCCATAGCACATCCCCATCATTGTACTGTAAAGCTTTCACCACTTTCATTCTACCCAACCTCGAATACTCTTCCGTGATTTGGAATCCTACCCATTCTATCGAATTAACTAAGGATATTGAGAAGGTTCAGCGTGATTTCACGCGAAGATTGTACTCTCGTTGTACCCTTCCTCACGTTTCGTATCTTGAAAGATTGCGCGCTCTTAAACTCACCACCCTAGAACAGCGTAGATTTGTTTCAGATATTGTTTTTCTCCACTCTGTTCTTCATAAGCGTTATCTACTTGAAGTATCTTCCCTCCTTGTTCACGCCCCATTAGTTCGTTCTATTCGCAATTCACACCCTCTTCGAATAGCATTGCCTTTCTTCCCTCATAATTCCCATTCCACTCTTGCTTCTCGATCTATTTCTACCTGGAACTCCTTGTTACCCGAATCGGTAGCTCTCTCTCATGACGCATTCCGTACCTTTATTTCTTCTCAACCACCTTCGTTTTCCCCCACATCTGTTATATATAATTGGCTTACCTCTTGATCTCTGATCTTTGATCCCCACACTTCCCTCCCCCTCTCCCCACATACCCTTGCTGCGACCCCACCCGATTCGACACCATCGACGGACCTCCGTTCTACGTAACAACTCACAGATATTCTCTTGTAAACGTGTCCCCATGACGGAATAAATAATGAATGAATGAATAACTCAAACCCGCCAGGTGATCTCTCCAGTTATCTTCCTTCCCCCTTCCGCTCTTTACTCACCTTCGTTCCACTTGCGATGCAGAGGAACTTGCAGTCCGAGTTCTTCATACTCTGCTTCTTCTTCGACGGCTTCGAGATAACCTGTAAATTGACGCTAACCAACGGAAGTTTGTTTCGAGAGGAGATCATTGGAACCGAGAAAGGGACCGCCTTGGTCAAGTTCAGTTTCAAAATGAGTATCTATCAATTATCGTAGTCTCGTGAAACTATTTCGTTTAATATGACTATGGCCAAACAATCGCTATCATAATACAAAAAACTACAGTAATCATAACCATTCTCGGAACAATAAAGTGTGTCTGACCTTGATTCTCGACGACGAGAATAGACCGATGTCGACGGTGGACGCGTAGAATAACTGAACGGAGAGTTCGAAGTACTTCCTCTTATCGCGCTCAGAGATGAAGAGAGTCTTCGCGGGACAGTAGTCCTGACAAGAAAATATTGATTACGATATTCCAGTTGGATACAGTAGCCTAGATACAGACATCGCTTTAGTGAACGGATAGCCTCTATAGATATAAAGAGCGGAAATAGCTTAGTATGAAATCAGTTGGCTGCCGAAGCATAGATAGAATCAGAGATGAATACAGATACACCCGACCTATCGCAACAATCGTATATCGTGCCGTTTTGCTTATCAGCTATCTTCATTCCGAAATTTCTACAGAATGAGGCTGCGAAAAATGGAGCGAGAACAATCCGATCCGTTTATATTACCGTATACCTTATTGTCGGAGAAGTCGAGCACTTGGTGCTCCTGGTCGCTCCCGATGCCGATGTAGGCACACAACTCACACGCCTAAACCCAAATTTCAACTTATTTTTAATTTGAGCTAATACGAAAAAGCTGATTCTCATCAGCCGCAAATTAAGTGCTTCACTAATTACGTTCGAGCTACCCAGCAACTCCCAGTTTCTGAGAATTTATAAGAGTCAAGCTATAATGACAATAGTCTTGCAAATCCTCCCGCAGAAAACAAGACACTTGTGTTCAGAGAGTAGAGGTTGACCTTTACTTTGTAGGCCAATAAATCCATTTGTCCTCCTCTACAGTACCTGCTTCTGATGGATTCTCTCCGTGTTGGGATCCGTCTTGATGTTGTTGCTATCGATCATCGATTTTCGAGCCTCAGCGTACATCCTGTATAAATACGGTAATTATAACCACAGTTATCACAGTCAATCGATAAATACAGTAACCCATAGCTGCTACATGTCCACATCAGCACATCAATCACAGTCTCGAACAAGTCAAAACATGTCAGAGAAAGGTACCATCAGCACCGTTAATTGCATTATGAGACCGTATGCGTTAGAGTCGAACAAAGCCCGTACAGGGTAAAAGTAGTGTCTTGAGGAGAGCATGTATTCTAGCATAGTTCGAGGTGCTCATTAACATGGGCCACATCTCTTGTTATGCAAATGCATTTTTAATTAGTTCAATAGGTTCAAAGATCAAACAATTGTTCACCTTTTTGCCCAAAGCGAGAAAACCACTGATGGGATTTGAAAACTTCAAACAGAGACTGGAGTTGATTTTACATGATAAAATGCATAGCGTTTTTGAATTATTAAAATTCCGAAATTCCACCGAATTGGGTACTGTATCTTTGCTGAAAACGATTTGCAGGAGCCACCATTTTTACGGCGTGAGGGCAAGATGCTTATTGAGCCACCTGCACCGCTAACTCGCTCAACTGGGCCCGCAAAGCAAGTTATGATGCAAATACTGAAGAGAAAACAGGCAAATATCGACCTCCCTTGATCCCATTCTCCCCTTTCGCACCGCACGGGCGCGGTGAGAGGGGATGGAATGAGTCTCTCCTTTCCTCTGAGGGTCGAATTTGCCCGTTTTCTTTTCAGTATTTCAATCATAACTTCCATTGCAGGCCTAGTTGTGCGAGTTAGCGGTGAAGGTGGCTCAATAAGCATCTTGCCCTCACGCCGTAAAAATGGCGGCTCCTGCAAATTGTTTTCAGCAAAGATACAGTACCCAATTCGGTGGAATTTCGGAATTTTAATAATTCAAAAACGCTATGCATTTTATCATGTAAAATCAACCCCAGTCTCTGTTTGAAGTTTTCTAATAACATCAGTGGTTTTCTCGGTAAGGTCAAAAAGGTGAAAAATTGCTTGATCTTTGAACCCATATAACTAATTAAAAATGCATTTGCATAACAAGAGATGTGGCCCATGTTAATGAGCAACTGGAACTATGCTAGAATACATGGTCTCCTCAAAACACTACTTTTACCCTGTAAGGAGAGCTGTTGGTCGTTGTTCGAGTCTTACGCAAACGGCCTCTTATTGAAATATAAATAAAATAAAATCACCTGTTCAATATCATTCTCTTCGTCTTCCATCCTTCTCCACTCATATACACGCACGGAGGAGGAGAGAAGAACCTGTAAACCGCTGCGTAGAGAAAAGATTGAAGGAATCTGATTTACCCTAGTGACCCCTAAATATACTTCTAAGATATACCATATTCAATGAATGTAAATATGCCGATTGTTGTTGTCCCAAGAACAAGAACTGTGTGAAACATGTCCGAAGAAGAGGCTAGTCTATCCAGGCTAAAACTATCCAAATATAAAGACATCCGTATAGCACTGTAATCCCGCCTCACACGCGTAGTTAACATACAGATTTTTTTCTTTCATATTCGAACTAACACGCCGTTCTACTCCTCCGGCTCTAAAGTGGGCAGCTCGCCTCTTTTTTTGCGCGGTGCAAACCCTGTGTTGGTTGGTGTGAGCCCATGCTCCCTTAAGACGAACCCGACTTTTCCTAGGTCTCTGAAAAATCGTGGAGCTATCCTTGGTCAGAAACCTAACTTTTTGAAGGCACGAGTTTTGAGATCAAGCTAATTTAGAAAGCTTATTCGACCGACGAGAAGCACCCGCTCACATTTATGCTTCAGGAACACTTCTTATGTGCTAGTTCTACTCTTCGAGTGACGTTACAGAACAATCATTACTTTTCCCCCCACCGTACCTCCTTTCGTTGGCGTAGCTCTTTTGGTGTACGGTGGCGTGGTAGATGGTCAGTCCGCACTCGTGCTGGTCAGGCGCCATCAGGTAGCGTCGCATGGTCTCCCTGCACGGAATAATTCAATTTTTGGCAGTGTGCCAAATCTACGCGAGTTCATCAAGATCCTCGATGTTAATTTAACGGTTAGAATGTGATATATAGAGCGCAGGATGTAGCCGTCAGATTCCAATGACACAAGATGGGATATAGTGCGACTTAGGCACGGGACAAAGCAGATATTGTTGCCGAATAGACTATGAAGTTTCTCCATACAGCACCCGAGAAAGTTGCTGTGATGGGCGAAAGAATTTACTGCACGGAGATATATCTTTCGATCCGGTAACACTAATATGTAACATACCATCTTAGCTTGTTTTATTTAAAACTGAAACGAACCTGTCGAGCGGCAGGGGAGCCGAGATGAGGGGCATGTATGAGAGAATGCAAGTCTGTGGCCACGGTCCTGTAGTGCAGTCGCCACTTCCAGCCACATTAGGAAGCCATTCAGCTTGGAACGCCATTGAGACCTGGATGCAGTAGTTGTGCGAGGTTTTGAGCGTTTAGTGGACGAGAACAGCCGAGATTGCACGCCAAAATGAGAAAGCGCGAGAGGTCTCGACGCGAGAAGCACGTTGTCAACAGAACGCTGAGTAGCCTAGGCCAATCAGCACCCGGATAGCAGTCGAATGCAAGAGAGAAAAGAGAAGGAATATTTAAAAGAGCAAAATAAATGAAGCAGCATCAATTGGTTCGTTTCAGCCCTCGTTGGCTTATGCAACCTGCCTAAATATCAATGGAAACGAAACGCTTGGCATACTATGCACAGAAGCAAAGGAATAAACAAGAATTCGGCATGATGGCGGTCAAAGAACGGCAAAAACAAACCAATAATTTGAACGAGCCTCTTGTTACAAGCGTCAAGCATCGGTCATACTGTAAGTCGAAAGTTGGATGCGAACTATCATGAACTTCGAGCTACCGTAATCATTCAAATTGTAGAATTCGAGGGAAATTGCAGTATTTATATGATATTAATTATCATAAAATACCGAATGCGACAACGGCAAGGAGTTCAGAAAGGCCTCGAATAAAAAACAAATCGTTTATTGATTTTTGAGTGCGTAAACAGAGACTGTCAACAATAACAACAGGTATGAGACAAAATCAAATTTTTAAAAACTCAGATTTTCTCAGACCCACGCTCATTTGCAAGAGGAGGATCCCCTATGGAAGGGTTACCCTAAGGGAATGTTTTCTGTAGGAGAGACAGTCGACGGGGGCCAAACTGTCCACTAGCGAGGAGAGTGGTCGACTGAACTCGAGGTGGAAATCGGATGTGAAGATGGGATGTGCATCTTCTTAAATATTGGCAACTTTAGTACAAAAATATGTTCAAAGTCGAAGTCAAACACAGAGTAAAGATGCATCTTTGGAGTTACGATCTCTCTCTATTTTGCACACTGCCTCCTCTGCTTGAACGCTAATTGTGCACTCTGTATTGCAACTGCACGTCGGATGACTCATGTAGGTTTCACAGCTATTGCTACACAATAATAGAAGCTTCCCATGATTCTTGCTTTATCTGTTCATTTTAGTGATAAAAGATCAGTTCAACAAATCTCACTCGCTTCCATATCACTTAATCAATCTGTCAACAATTTTCGCCATCCCTTGATACAATGCGTACGATTTGCTCTCAAATCTGACTTTTATTCGGAATCAATCAATTTATTCGATCATCAGGGATAAGGCCTGTCGAACAATGCCATTCTTCCACTCATTAGGGTCTTCTCTGCATACTTTTTGCCATTGAGTGCCGTACTGCTTTGTAAGGTCGTCTCTCCATCTTACTCTCGGCCTGCCAACAGGCCTCTTTCGGTCATAAGGCGTCCAGTCGAGAATTCGCTTAAGCCATCGTTCATCGTTCATTCGGGATAATTCGTTTGCCCATCTCCATTTTCGTATCATTACTCGGGTTCGAATATCGGGAAGGGGTGCTCGTTGAACTAAAGAATCGTTAGTCACCCTGTCCCTTCTAGTAACTCCGATCATTTTTCGCATCATATTTCTCTGAGCAACGACGAGGCGTTTTCTGTCACGACTCGTAGTATTCCATGTTTCGCTTCCGTATGTTAGTGATGGCTCTACACACATGCGATAGAGACGAACTTTCAGTCGTATTGCGCATCTCCGATTAGTGAAAAAGTGATCAAATTTGTTGAAAGCTTTCCACGCTCCTCCAATTCGTCTGTTGATTTCATGTACTAGGTTGTGATCGAATGAAATCCGAGTTCCCAAACATACAAACGAATCGGCATAATTAATTGGTTCATTGCCAATATTGAAAGGAACTCGCGTTGCATTTGTCATTATCACAGTCTTGCTTATGTTGATCTCCAGTCCGACTTCTCTACTTTTTTTATTTTTATTCGGAATACGAATTTTGATTTCTGTTTAGTCTATTGGAGGGCGGAGCAAGTCCTCTCGGCAACCTGACAATTATAATCATTACAATTTTATTTCAAAAAGATCATTGACCAACATTGAATTAGGCTTCTCCGTGCATTCGAGAGCACTTTGAAACACATCTGAGCATCGCTACATTCAGAATAAAAACTCACCTCATGGAGTGAACTTGGGCTCTTTGCTCTTATGAGAGACGTCCTGTGGCTATTGCTAAATATTGCTAAGTATAAGAGGAGAGAATGAAGTATAAAAGTTCCAGAATATGTTCGAGAGAATTCTCAATATCAGATCACTACCATGTCTAGGAAGTGATATATTCCCTTTGATTTCTCGATCAGGCATTCCCCAGGGATCGTGTTTAGGACCTCTCCTTTTCATTATTTTTATTAACGATATCGCCTCTGATTTCCCTCAGTCTATCCACTACTCTATTTACGCTGACGACTTGAAGTTATTTGCTGAGGCACCTAATTTTTCCGATGATTTGCAGTCCGCCCTAGATGTTGTTTCTGATTATGCTTCCCAATGGAATCTAGGTATCTCTGAGACCAAATGTCACATTGTTCATTACGGGAAACATAATCCTCGTAGAAAGTTCACAATCAATAATGTTATCTTAACTGAACCCATTGTTAAAGATAAGAATCTAGAGAAAGTTATTGTAAAGGATCTAGGAGTTCACTTTTCTCCCTCTCTCTCTTTCTCCTATCACATTTCTAAAGTAGTTTCTAAGTCTCGTTCTATAATGAATTTGATGTTCAAGTCCTTCCACAGCACATCCCCATCTTTGTACTGTAAGGCATTCACCACTTTCATTCTTGTTCAACGCGATTTCACTCGTGATTGTACTACCGTTGTGCTCTACCTCATGTTTCGTACATCGACCGTATGCGCATCCTGCACCTTTCACCGCTTGAACAACGTAGAACTATTTCTGATATTGTCTTCCTCCATTCAATTCTTCATAAGCGATATTTACTCGATGTATAATCTCTCCTTATTCATGCCCCACTAGTTCGTTCTGTCCGTAATGCTCATCCTTTTAGAATAGCCTTGCCTTTCCTCCCTCATAACTCCCATTCCACGCTAGCTTCTCGGTCCATTTCAATCTGGAATTCCTTATCATCTGAATCAGTAGCTCTTTCCCATGAATCATTCCGTATTTTTATTACCTCTCAACCACCCTGGTTTTTCCCCAAATCTGTTATACATAATTGGCTCACCTCTTGATCTTTGATCTTCGACTCCCCCCCCCTCCACCCCCTCTCCTCTCTCCACCCCTCCCTTCCCCATACCCTTGCGACCCCCCGTTCTACGCGACACATCACAGTTATTCTCTTGTAAACATGCCCCCGACGGAATAAATAAATAATGAATGAATGAATGGACATATTTCATATTTTTTGTTTGCATTTTTTTTCAAGATTTTATCTGCCTGCATCATGCTGTTGTTTATTGGTGCCGTCTGTGGAATCTCAGTCTTCTGCTCCTGAAAGATCAAAGATCATTCTTGCCAATTTCCATGCAACTATTTCATAATAATACTCGTAAACTATCCAAGTATCGATTACATTTTCCCCATCTCGTTTCCGAATTGTTGTTATTTTGAAACTCACCCCATTCTCCTCATCAAAGAGCTGTTTCTTGCTGCAGTACGAGGGGCGATCGCTGCCAATTTTCGAAATTACACCGTTCTATTTAATTAATTTAAAAAAAAACAAAATCAGTGACCAAACGAATCAATACCAGAGAAATATTATTCATAATATAATTAATTTTTTAATTATTTTTAAATATTAAAGCGCACGATATCGGAAGCAGGTCGATGAGGTAGAGCGAGAATGGAATGTTGTCGGTCGATCGCCAGATGGAGAAGATGGCAACGAAGAAGTGGAAGAGGTACACGAGCGAGAAGTCGAGCGTCCCCTGCAGTGTTATTGTTAATTAGTTAATTGCTGTTATATTTAGCCAATTTTAATTAGTGAGTTTTAACCTTCAATCCACTGATGCCGAGTCCAGCAAGTAAAGCGAAATGGACGATTTTCTAAAAAGAACCATTTCTTTTCCTCTATCCTTTTATATTAGGGAGATCTCCAACTTTCACATCATCTCCCAGAAAGTGGAACTGGAAATTTAAATTCAAAACTTACGACGGGGCTCAAATAGAGGAGAAAGATGCAGGTCATTCGGTGGATGGAGGGAGCAGTCTCGAGGAAGTGAAGGAGCACCTGAGATATTGATGAATTGAAGTTTCAGATTTACAAATTGTTATAGTCTTGTACTTGTGGTGTGAAGTAACAAGTTGCAAGTAACAAGAAGATTTTGTTTCTGTAAATTAGACGATATGGTGTACTCACAATAGTCTGCAGACCCATCACCAGACCGTCGATAAAGAAGGAGAGGACGAAGGCGCACCAGAACATTTCGGCTGAAAAATGTGTTTGAATATCAATGTGCAGTAGTTTAATTTTTTTAAAAAGAATCTTACTTGCGACGAATTTGTGCTCAGCACAGTTATTGCGGACATCGTATTACAACTGCAATGAAGCTCTTTTTTTTTCTATTTTCTGACATATTTTAAATCCATTTCTAAGGTCCCAAATTTATCATTTTTTAAATCCATTTTTATAAGTGGTAAAAGAGATCAGAACCCGTGATAAAAGAGATGTGAGTTAAATATTTTCAATTGCAGAACATTATTCTCTTGGTCGATATTTGCAATTTATTTCTATGAAGTGTACAAAAAAACAGAACCGACTGTTCCCAATTCACGTGCTGACTAGCTGGTAAGAGAAACGATAGTGCACGGGAAACGAGGGGAGTCGGGTTGCTATTCGCTATCAGTAATGCCTACCATCATCTTCCTAAGGGCAAGTAGGAGCAGAATGCTGCACTGCAGCAATCCCAGCAACTTCACACGATGAGCACTGATAAATTATTTATTAATTAATATTCAGGTTGGTGCAAAAGTTTTCACCGATTTCGATCCCTGATATCTGAACGCTTATAAATATCTTTCGCGAATCAAATCATCGAGCTATCTTCATAGCGTAGGTTTAGGGTACAATTGGTCATTACAGAGATTAGTATGAAACACAACCTGCTTGCTGCGCAGGAGATAAATTTAGATTTGAATAAGAACAAAAATTTTCAAGAAAAATCCGATAGTTGGTCTCTTTAATATTGAAGTAAGAATCGAGCTCTATTTGTTCGTAAGCACGCAATGGGTCTTCGAATATGAACCAAGGAAAACAATGTTTTTTCAGTGTACTCGTTTACTATACCTGAGAAAGTATACGATAAAGAGGGTTGATAATGCGAGAAGCTGAAGTTGATTGGGCAAGCAGGAAGGACGGGAGATAAGAAATCTTTCCAAATCGGTCAAGAGTTTTGCACCAACCAAATGTATAATTTTTTTTAATAAATAAAAATAACGAACGATCTCGTCACGATCACCACTGCGCACGTTACGGCCAAGGCGAATAACTGAAAATAATTATTTATGAAAAATATTTTGGATTTTTTCTAACCTTGCCAATCAGGATGACGTAAACATCCGCAAACTGCTCGGCCAGCAATTGGTACGTATCGAAATCCATCAGGCCAGTTTCATGAAGACTTTTAAATAATTAAATATATATATTTTAGAAAACGAATCGCTGCAATAAATTATCATTCCGTCGTGTTCACGTTATTTATACAAGAGCTCGAAAAAACTACCTCTAGAAATTCGCATATTGATCCTATTGATCAGAGTGTCTAATACACCAGAAGTGAGACTTCTAACTTCAGAACGATAACAAGTCCAGTAATGTTTAAAACATTTAAATAAATAATTTCTGAAACTAACGCGAATAGACAAGCCAGCAGTGTTTCCAACCATACATGCCCAAACCCCTGGATTCCACGATCGGACCACTAAATATTTCCAAATTTCAGATCACACCATGCGAATCGGGCCAAAATCGACGAAAAATTACTGGCGACTGGAGAAGTGAAAATGATGAATAGAAGATCGATTGATTGAATATGTCTGATTGATGATAAAGTTTTTGATTTAGAAAGATTATTGCCATTCCTAGCAGTTGTGGCTATTTCCTGTCCAAATTTGAAGCCATAATATTCAAAACTGACTGAAAAAAGTGGTTCCCTGGAATGCTCCGGGAATTTTCGGAAATTCCAGGACCATTCCAGGGAACCACTTTTCTCAGTCAGTTTTGAATATTTTGGCTTCAAATTTGGACAGAAAATAGTCACAACTGCTAGGAATACCGCTTATAATAGATAACACACAAAACTGAAACAGAACCCAGAACGAGTTAAAACTTTTGATCCGACTACGGTTTTTGATGTGAATCTGCTCCCTTGAACTCGATCTGACCAGATTGATCATTTGGCTACCGTAATCTCTCTTCAGAAATGCTCGTGAAAAGTCTCATTCACTTTTCTTCTGCTCCTGTACTTACCTTTCTCATTCATTACCGTCGCATCTTTAGTCTCTCCTTCCCATCTCAAGTAATTACTACTCATCCATCATTCTGTATTGCCATGTAATCGCTGGCAATGATCTTTCTGTGTCAAAATATTTATCATCAATCAAACAAATTCAATCAATCGATCTTATATTCAACATTTCCACATCTTCAGTCGCCAGTAATTTTTCGTCGATTTTGGCCCAATTCGCATGGTGTGATCTGAAATTTGGAAATATTTAGTGGTCCGATCGTGGAATCCAGGGGATTCCACGATTTTGTAGATTTTGTCCCGAGTTGCATTGTCGATCGTTATTTCATTATTGTCCAGTCTCGCTCCTCCGAACGTGGGCACTCTAAAATATTTATATTTCATTAGCTGAATATTTTAATCAGATTACATTCAACGTTTTAAAACAAAATACTGCAGATATTCACAACCCAGGTTTTTACTATTCTATTTTTTTTCTGACTGTTTTTTTGCGATTTTTTCCAACGAATACTTATTCATAAATCTATACATCTATATAAAGCGCAAACATGTGTCTGTATGTATGTTCAGGTTAAGAAAAGTTAATTAATTTTGAAATTCTCTGAGTCCAATACTTAATAATTACAATCGAAATACTCCCTTATAATGTCCAATGAAAATCTAGTTAGTGACGCTGAAACATACAAGAACACGACATCCTCATAGATTTTCTTCGCAATTCGAAGATGGACTTTCGGGTCACCGCCCTCACTCGCGCACAGTGCCTCCTCGCTCTTGAATATTTTCTGAAAAAATATTAGATATTATCATATTAATTCATTTAAAAAAATTTATTTATTTAATATTTTTTATAAAACCAAAACATTGAAAATTCCCACACTCTGACTGCCTGCGAATGATGAGATGACACAGTAGCACTGCAAAAAATGATTTCTTTATGTTTGAAAAAAATGTAAATGGGGCGCCGTGTTCAATTATGTTTCACTTCCATGTCTAAAGAAAGCAGCTCAATGATGGTTTCTTTACGTATAAATTTCACAAAAACAATAATCAAGACATAATTTGTTTGGTGACTAGTGATGATGCAACTCACAAGTATGCAAAGATCAATCCGGCAAAATAAAGAAAGATTGCCGCGTAGCAGATGTTCCTCAGCGGAAACTTCTCGAAGAGAAGCATGCAGAAGGCCTGAGATGAGATTTATCGTTGATCTGTTTGAACGACTCTGCGAGCATCCTAATGAGTCAATCAGTTAAGTATTTTCATTTTATAACAAAAATTGAAATTTACTTTCAGAAAAAATGCATTGAGGACAACATAATTCAGAAGACATTATTGAGTGGCGCTCACAGTTCTTTAGTTATGTCTGTGAAGCATACATGAACAGTTGTTCAGTTTCTAGGACAGGCAATATTTTCCTATACCAACTCAGTTCCTACAGTATGATAACAAAGCGTTGGTTTCCGTATTCCTTGATCTTTGATCTCTCTCTCTCTCAACTCACAGTTCCCAGTGCATTCGCCATCGGAACGGGGAGAGGCGCGAGCGCGCGGAGATGGTAGGGAAGGGATTCGATCAGAGAGACGACGGAGGAGAAAGTGATGAACTGAAATTGAGAAGCGGGTTACGGTAAGTTAGTTATCGATAGAATCACGCATGCCACTAGAACAACTCAGGTTCATATCAATTATCAGCAATGCATACATCAACGTCAAACTTTATTTCGGAAAAAAATATATAAATCTCGACATTACAGTAGTTGAGGCAGTGCTTACTGCAGCCCTTGTCCAGTAATCCTCACCTCATTCCACAGATTCCGAAGAGACTGAGCGTGGTGAGATATTGGGTGTGGGTGGAGATCAGCCCCGACCAGACGACGTTTAGGGAGAGGAAGAGTAGCAGACAACGACGACGACCGATGAAACTGACGATAGATCGATATTCGGAGGATTACGGTAATTGGATGGATATGGTAAACTATAATTACTGTATGTGATTACGGTAGGCAGGTTACTACATTAATCCCTATTAGCTATGGTTCTTTCATATTTCCGCAGTCTCACCGTTCCAGCACCGGACTGGCCAATCCGATGACGATTGAAGCGGCGATCTTCCAGAAGACAAGATAACCGTCCGGGTCAATCTAGAGATTAGTGATGATTAATTGGCAAAGATCAAACTTTATAGCGGTCAATGGTCAAAGATCAAAGCACCTTTTCGAGCTGGCTCTGCATCGTCTTGTAGGTCTTGGCCACATGGCATCCACAGTTCGGCCGGCCCTCCTGGGATACGGTATCGAAGAGGTGCATCGCGTGAAGTATCGTGCTGCAAAGAGATCAAAGATCAATAGCGATGCACCATCAGGAAGTATGAATCTGCAGATGCGATGATTCGTGAAGCAGAATGAGAGCACGCTCTTCTCGCCAACTGATGACGTCATAGCTAATTTTCTTTGTTATCCCACTCTTCGGTTGCAGGATTGGTTTCGATTTACCGCACGTTCGTTCTCACGATTTCGTGTATCCTCTCAAGTATCTATCCGTTCCGTCTGGAGTGCGGTGATACCGAAACCGACCCTTCAACGTACTCCACTCACATGTAATTTCCGAGCAACGAAGCGCACATGATCACGCCGAGATGCCCGAGGACTCGCGAGCGCACTGTGGCCCAGTTGGCTAAATAGAGATGGTTACGGTAGAATTTGGTAATCTTTCAGGTTAAAGTGTGATGATAATTGATCGATTATCGATTGGTTACGTTGTTCAGTTATCTGTTATCTGTTATCGATGGAGGTTCATCAATGGAAAGGTACGGAAAATGCTCACAAAAAGTTATCGATTGGACAACCTACCGTATCGGAGAATCGCGTGCTCGTACTTCACGCGCTGCTCACGCGTCTCGTTGCCTCTCGTTTGCATTGTAAGTTGAGTGAAACTCATTCCAACCCCTTCCATTCCCCGGACTTGTTCAGAAGATTCTAATGTTTCCCTCGTTAACGTACTTTCTCGGCTTGGCAGAAGGGTCGCCGGAGCTGGGCTGAGCTCTCGGCTTGCGCTTCTTATTCGTCTAGCTGGTGGATCTGCAGAGATAAAAGATCAGAGATCAGGAGTGGGGATCGGAGCTAAAGATCAAAGATCAACTTCCTCACCGTCCTGTCTTGGCCGAGATCGACTTGAGGGACTGCAAAAGCGCTTATTACCATCGAAAACGAGCGGAAATTTACCAGATCAGACCGATGCAACCGCATCGCAGCGGTGAAAGAAAGCGGAATGAATCGGTTATTGGCGAATTATTTTTGCATTATTTCAAGGGTGATTTGAATACAAGGAAACAGCGTAACTCAATTAGCGAGACAGTAACATCGAATCTTTTAGAAATCACAGTTGCAAGAGCATCGTCTGATTGAATTGCGAATTCACAAATCTGCAACGATTTCGATACAGTAGATATACCAATACATATCAATCCAAGCCCCGATTATCGTTCAGTGTTTTCCATTTCTGATCAAGTGAGATCGATGATAGCACAAAATAGAGTTTACCTTTATCCTCCATTCTTCAACAATCGATAAACGTTTCTCTCGGAGTGTCATTCCTGAATTATTAATTACCGAAATCTTTAGTCTCCAAGAAAACAAGTAACTGTTGTCGAATTTAACCACAGAGGAACAATAACCATTGTTGCAAAACAATCACTTTATAATGAAGGAAAAGAAAAGAAATTCTAAAACAACAACACTTATCTATCTCCAAACATTATTTCACATCATAACGAGACATACATTAATTAAATCTATAAGATATCGAAGAAATATCGGCATCGTTCAGTTCTTGATTAATTTGAATGAAATGAAATTGTGCGGAGCGAATTTGTAAGGACCTCCATCACACTGCAAATTCAAAATAATATAATGCTTAAAACCTTTTTGTCCTTCTTGTTGTGTTCGCGACAGTCATTTTGAGTGTGAAATACGAATCCACAAGAGCAGATCAGATAGACACCATTCTGGAAAGAAGTGAGCACTTTAAGATTATTAGATGAAGACAAACGTCGTTTAGAGAAGTTTTGTGATGAACTCGAAGATGGTCGATAAACCCGCGAGGCGTGCTGGGATGGAACTGTAAAGGTAAATATTTTTGTAGGAGACAAATAAACCATAAATACGTATAAACACTTTACAGAATCATATGCGTACCTCGCACAGAATGCATTTGGGAGTCTTCTGAAAATAAGAGCTGTCTAGATTTGCTTTCTTGCAATAGGAGCACACCTTTTCATCCAATTTGTGCAGAGAGAAATCATGACCATCGCACTGAACAGTCACAATTTATTTCAAACATCGACAGCGAAAATACAAGAATAAATTCCAAACAAGAAGTATTCTTGACCCATCTTCTTGTTATGAATAGAAGCCGAATATTCACTTCGAATTTCATCTCCACACGAACAAATCAGGTAAATTCCGTTCTGGAAAGAATGGTCCGAATTTGTTCTTCGTTGTTCGACATACCCTTTTCAGAGACGATTTGTGATGGGTGGAAAGATGAGAAGAATAATCACGAGCAGTTTCGGGATATAACTGAATTTTTTTTTTCATTGAAGGTAACAAGTTTATATTTGAAAGTTATTTATAGCTCACCTCGCAGAGAACACACTGAGGAGTCCCCTGAAAAATAATAATAATAAAAGATTTCCACGTATTTCTGATACATACCTTCTCGTTTTCCGATTTCTGGTACGATCCATTCTTCTTGCAAATGACAGTGAGTTTAGAGATATTGCACTGAATAAATAGCGCATTAATGATTTTTTTTCATGAAGCTATTTAACTTTAATAAAATTCATTTCTTACCAAGCGACTGTGCTCGTCCGACAGAGATTCGTGTCCACATTCACACCGAAGAGACAGTCCTTCCTTAAAAATGAAATTAATGACGGCAATGTTATTAATCGAAATTCTCTCGATAATCAATTACTGAAAGAAAATCAAAATGGTGAATAGAAGATCTTCTCAAAACTGATCAATGCAAGAGTTGTCGAATGTTTCTTTTTGAGATGATCTAAATATGAAACCACATATCGCGTAAGGTACTGTAATTGATAATGAAGGAAATACGTTTTTCAAATCTCCGTAATACGTTGTTTTGATAAATAAAAGAAAATAATAATAATTACCCCGCATTCAGGACACTCGAAATCCGTATCGTTCATCTTTGATACACGTCGTTTCTTGCGCTCCCTTTCTAATTTATATCCGACGACACTCGTCTTCTGAACAAAAGTTAGAACAGATCGCCATAGCAAAAAAGAACGAGGACAATGTTTCTTCCCCGAAAACGCGCTCACCTTCTTAGATTCCGGTTTCAATTTCTTCTCTGAAGGTAATTCATCTCCATCAGAATCGTTCACATTTTCCTCAAAGAACTGCGCATTAGAGGCATTGCTCGTCAGTCTTCTTCTTTTCCCCACTTTCACAGTATCGGCAGAGTCCTGCAAAATAATTCTAAGAATACCGCTCTTCTTGTCATCAAAAAATACATTTTAAATAAATAATGGAAGATTAATACCAATTCGAACCTTTGGATTGGGAATTTGATAGACAATTTTCTCCTCTCCTTTCTCATTCATATCATCTGTCCCGATCTCTTCTTCTTCTTCTTCTTCTTCTTTCAAATCGTGTCTTTGACGCTGAGACATCGTTAAATTTAGGGCATTCAGTATCGGAATAGAGAGAATGTCGTAATATTATTAAGGATACTGACATTGAGCAGATCATTCGGAGATTTAGTGGAAATTGGTTCAGCATCCGGGTACGGAAAGTCGAAAGAGTCGACGTCGAATGGAACTGATCCATGAAAAGAATAAGATACTGATTCTTGCACACGAATCGCAAAACATATTGACTTGCAACTGACCATTTCATCCTCCATCTCTTCCTTCTTGCAAACCTCATCTCCCGAGAACTTCAACTGAGAAATCGGAAATTGTAGATTATGGTGCGAACAGTGCCGACGTCGGTGATAAGACATTTCGAAAAATAAATTCGTTTTAAATTTTCAAAATAAATTTTCGAAAAAAGACATTTCGCAAAATCCATTTGGAAAAATCAATTTCGTAAAATCAATTTCGAAAAAGGACATTTCGCAGTTTTGAGCAATTTTGGAAGTTATTTTGCACGTGTTTAAAACCATTTTTTCTCGACTTTAATTATCAATTTCGATTCACCGGAAGCAGGAGAACTCGACAGTGATTGCAAAAATTCATTAAATATTATATGAAGGTAGCGATAGTCGATAATTGTGCGAACTGTCCGTTTTCGAAATAGATTCTTCGTAACGGAATTTTTCGAAATAGATTTTTCGAAATGTCCTTTTTCGAAAAGAATTTTTCGAAATGTCTTATCACCCCGACGTCTAGACGATTCTTCTAGGAGAGAAATCGTCGAGAGGGTCTAGTCCGAAATGAGGGGAGTCTCTCCCTCTTTTCCCCCTCTCATTTCGATGGAGAGATGATAAATTTGCACGTGCTCGTACTTGCTGATCTCTGTTTATCACCTTCACGTCACTCATTTCAAGAGAGTCTACTCAATCGACGCGGTCGACGTGCAGAATGAATTGTACTTTTAAAAAAATCAAAATGAGGGGATAAACAGAGATCAGCACGTACGAGCACGTGCAAATTGATCATCTCTCCATCGAAATGAGAGGGAGAAAGAGAGGGAGAGACTCCCCTCATTTCGGATCAGACCAACAGCTCTAGACGATTTTGTTGTATCGAAGGTTTCCCCTTCTCCTCTCTATAGCAATTAGCATAATCCGTATTGTATCGAGGGACGTTCCCCTCTCCCCTCTTACCCTCTTGCATTACCATATTACGTGCAGTTTTGGCGCGCCCCTCTTGGCCCCGCCCCCTCTCTGCCTTTTGCATAATTGAGTGACGCGTCTCGCTGGATCGCCTCTCACTCTCGTCTGTTCGTGGCCTGTTGGCCGGTTCTCTGCTAGATAAAGCTCTCTTCCTTTATGCTCTCTGAGTTGGAATAGACAGCTATACAATAGATTTCTCTCATAGAAGAATCGTCTAGACGTCGACACTGTTCGTACCATTATTAAATGAACCTTACAATTCATGTTTAATCCTGAAATCATAGTCCAGAAACTAAACATCGTCATTTTAGTATACCTCATTTTAAACAGGCACGAATAGAAAATCATCTAGTGTTCTTCCTTCGGTTCCAATAGAGATTGCTGACTCCCATCTGTCATCTCGATTTACTCATTATTGATCGAATCGTATTTTTAGACAGTGCAATGCAACAACTATTTAAATGGAAGTTTATAAAATAGGAAATCAGTAAAACCTTGGGGAGATGAACTTCCTTAGCAGCACCGTCCATCCTTCAACGAATTGATAATAGTCAAACTGCAATCGATCAAACTGCAATGGACATGGGAAGAAAAGTAGAAAGTAAGACTATATTCTTCTTCTCTATAGCGATCTTTCTATTATCCATTGGGACAAACATACTATCCGGAACGAAACCAGATCTTCAGAAACATCGCGGGTTGATGAGAAAAAAATCATTATTTATATGGGGGTTTTGGACATGTATTTACAAATAACATTTACGTATAGACTTGACAATGACTTCCGAACACGAGGAAGAGAATACTAGCGAATGCGAAGAATATGCAAAGGTAGACAATGTCGGAAATATAGCTACGATTATAAGGAGAAACGTGCACTACTTGGGGTATATTTTGTACATCTTGGGAGAGATGGGAATTGTTGAGACTCGATTCGGATCTGTCCAGGCACTCTGAGCGATCGTTCCATGAATGCAACATCTTGAGAATGAGAGACGCGCCTTTATCACTCTCGGGAAAGTCTCGTTCCTTCCAAGCCTTCAATCGTATCAGTCGACAGAGATATCCTCGCCATTTTCCCGTTTCGTACTCAGCTCTGAGCAGGCGTTGAACCACTCATCTTGACCCTCTCCCATCTTTCACATAGGCACGCGTAAAGCTTGAACAACAATTTTTTTAAATAAAAAAATATTTAAAACTCTTGCAGATACAGTTGTAGGTCGTATAACCTTTCCGAAATAATACCACAGATTGTAGACGAACAGTTTTATATACTTCATACAACTCACAACCAACTAAAATAACGAAACTGATTAGAGTTGAGAAATAAACAACGGGTGGAAAGGTGATTCTCATGCCGATATAACAACATATCAGGATACACCCAGGAATACAATAAATCATTGACTTTTCGGAGAAACGAAATTTAGAACTATTCAGGTGAAATGTCAATTCTGAAGCGTCCCTCTCTATTCTTCGCTTTCTCGAGCGATTCTTGAGTTTCGTGCAATTCTATGACGAAAGGGCCTTTAGCGGGAGAATCTGATTTAGAGATATCCGTCAAAAATGAAGGACTCGCACACAATATTTTCTTCCTCCCATCCATAGATCTGCAAGCCAAACACATTTGGAGCATGGGAAGAACACAAACGGAATATACCTGAATGTCCCTGTTTGAGTAGAATCGTCTATTTCTGAAGGTGATTTCAATCAGATCAAGGAACGGCATAAACTGACCGTTGTGGCATTTGGCGAGAGCGAATGTGCTAAATTTCGTAGACCGATCGATGATACTCTGAAAACAAAACAGGCAATTGCAAAGTGAAGAAGAATATTTTTAGCGACAATATCAGCAATATAAATTACTATTAATTACTTGATAGCGAGTCTAATAAACAGAAAAATCACGATTGAAAGAAAGAGATACTAATTCATTTCACCTTGCAGATTAGATGGAGAGCATGTGCAGTAATCTTCTCAGATTTGTACAGGTGAATGGTTTCGCATGCATTAGTTAAATCGATCAAGAGTGACTCCGTCATAATTTCATTCTGCAGCACATCATCCTGATTAAACTGTGGATCAACATCAATCATCTGACGTGTGCCATCTAAAATATCACACCTCGTTCAGAAGATGGAGAGTTCCAATGTCGAAATTGTTGATAAGATTGTAGACGATTGAACTCATTTGAATTAGTGAGCTGAAATAGAGATTGACATGAATTACCAAGCCTATCGCTCACTCTAATTTCGAGGGTTCCATTGGATACATTCTTAGCGATACGACTGATACAGATAGACGAATACGACTTCTCGTTGTAGAAAGTGATTCGTTGATCGCTGAATAAGTAGCCAGTTGAAACAATAATTAATGAAGAAGATAAAACATACATCTTTCTCCCATATTCATTATCCTCATCGGATTCATCTTCACCATTGATGGATTTCTTCAATTGGATTGGTTTAATAATACTCAAAAACATTTCCGATTTTTTAAATCGGAAATGTTTTTTGGGTTTAATTACCCAAGTTTGAGGGTAATTTCACCATGTCACTGATGATGGGTATTAGCCCGAAACGCGTCTGATCCGATAAAGTCTAACCATTCCTTCATGATCCATGGGCATAACTCAGTACACTCACATCATCTACTCCCACATGAAGATAACTCAGTATCATGCATTCATTCCTAGCATAAGTAAGCTACAAGTAGAGAGAGCATAGTGGGTCGGGGTGCAGGAAACGGATACCATCGGCGACTTTTTATTTTTCTGTTGTTCGTTGCACACCACGAACTGAGTCGTCAACTGACTTATTTTAGCCGTATTTTCGAAATTGATTTTATCATCGACCTGTATAATCTGTGAAAAAGCTGGGAGAAAACCTCGCGACAAAAGTTGCGAGCTTTTTCGATGAGAAACAAACTGTTTCTCTTGTTTACACACGCTATTTTCTCTTTCTCTAACCAGCTCGTCGAAAACCTCGTCCGAAAAGCTGCGAGAAAAGCTCGGAGAAAAGGTGGCAGTAAAGTTAGAGAAAGGCGAGAGAGCGTGTGTTTGAGGAGAGGTTAGAGGAAGTAACAACTTGTTTACTTCCTCTGCGCTCTCTCGATTCGTATTGGTTACATCAAAAATATACGTTATTCTTTAATAACGCATTCTCCTCGCACTAAAGCATCCCACCTTGCGCGAGGTTTGACTGAACTTCCGCAAACAACAACAAAATCGTCATCTTTGTAGGGTACCAATTTCGAGCGATTTGCTGTCCTAGTTTTTGACATTTTTGACATGTTCCACAGCCTTCCACAAGTTTCGCTCTGTTATCAATACGTTCTACTGACTCTCGCGGATGTTTTGGTCATAGTAAATTATAGGTGGTCATCGGGACCTCCGATTTCGACCTTAGAAAGTGGAAATGATATGATCTTTCGTAGAGTTTTGCTTTCTCCGAGGTTTGGCTTGCCTCCCCTATGATCGAACAGCTTCAAATAAATTATATGGACTCCCCCACAACGTCTAGTTAAAATTCACAATGATTAAATTGCAATTAAAATATTTCAAAATTTTAAAATCACAAGTTGATACACAACTCTACTGGTCCAATTACTGTGGATCGCTATACAAAACTTTTTAAAATAAACCTCTATATTTTTGTTATTTAATTTTTTTGATGAATATTGTTTATTCCTAATCGATTCAGCTGTCACGATTCCATAGAACATACTACAAGCGATGACTCTATGATTTTTTTCTAGATACCCCATTGCGGTCCCTAGCTACAAGCTGTAAAAAAAATAATTACCGTTTATGAAAAAAAAAAACAAAATTTAAAATTTTCTAAAAAAAAAACAACTATTTTGAAAAAAAATGTAAATGATAAATAATAGTTTTGTAGGTGTCTAGCCGAATAACTGAGGCACTGCTGGTAGTCACCAAGACTGGTTTTAAAATTAACGTACCATTACTTTCGGAAATTAGAAAAAAGTGCTAACCTCTTCGATCAAGACATTACTCACATAATAGTTGGATTCCAATTCGATACTATCGTGTCTCTTGTTGATTCGAGCTCGCATTCGATCTTCAATGGAAAGGAAAGAGAACACAAGAGAGATGAGTTCAGTAGGAAGAGCGATGATTGGGAACTGAAATCAGTTACATTCGATTCAGAAGAATCGTTACAACGGACAGAGCAGAAGAGATTGAGAGTAACTAATACAATTTGAAAAAAGCGTTTGTATGAGAACAATACCACAAACATAGAAAAAATCAGATATTAACAACAGTAATAAAACGATAACCAATACCTTCATATCAATGTCCTTCTCCTTTTCATCATCGTGATCTACGAATTTCTGTGCGGTGGAAGCCAATCGGAACTGCTTGTAATCGTTATCCTTTGTATCGGGCTCCATGATAGACTATGCCCAGAACCTTCAATAAACAATGATCTTTGATTGGAACTATATTAATTGCGCTATTTTCGAAAAGAAGATTATTATAAATTAGCGATGGAATAGAAGTGAAAAGTGCTATAAATTGAGGATGTGAGCGTCTAGAAGAACATAAATAAACGGGACGTGACACGAGTGGCCAGAGAAATCGGATTCAACGTTGGGAAAGCGAAAAAAGTGCAAATTACGACATTTCGAGCCTTAGCAACTGGCGCGCAGGTATGCTTCACTGCGAGCCAGCAAAAAAAACCGCGAACGTATGAAAAAAAGCACAAATGCCCGCTTGAAATGTCGTGCAATTAAAACATAAGCATCCTAAAATGAAGTAGATTTGATGAAATATCAGGGACTGATGAACCGAGTGTTGAAGGGCACATTAACCTAGAGCACATGAACGAGAATCATGAAATCATAATTTTATTTTTTCAGAGAGAAATACTGCAGAATTGGATATTTCACCTCAACTAAAAAAGAGAACATTAGATAGTTTCCACGATTCGGACGTCAGTAAATTTTGAGAATAAACAATAAAACTGTACAAATATACTTTACTTCAACGTTAAGCAAATTTACAAACAAAAAGATCAGATTTCTTCAACGAAATACGAGCGCATTAAAAGCTGAGAAAAATTTCTTAGAATACAAAAAAGAACTAATATAAGAGCGGATGAATGTCACAGAGTTGTGACTAAGCCTGCTACCTGTTCTCAACAGCAGTGCGTCGTCAAACTTCAACCTTGAACAAATAGGATTGCAAGATCAATCTTTAGAATAATAGAAAGGCAAATACTTCAATGGAAAAATACTTCAACTGCTAGCACATTAAAACACCACAAAGAAAAGATTATTTCAGTATCTTCAAACAACAAACATTAAATACGAGACTATATTGAGAAATGAAATGAGCAGATAAACAACAGGACGATGAAATTGAATGTTGCAATGTCTTCAATCATCCAACACAATGACTTCAATCGGTTCTCCTTCCAATTTCGAAACTGCAGCAGGCTCCGGCTTCAGGTTATCCAGCCACTACTTGAGTGCTGCATGCGAAACGGCGCCACCCAGATTGATCACCTGAATCCATAGAATTTTCAAAATATTTTTTTGCGACACTGAATTGACAAACATCTGCCACCAACCTTCTCGTAATGCTGATTGGAGAGGAAATGCTCGATAATCAGCCATTTATTGATCGTTTTGTCGCATGCCGGACAGTGCATGGTCTGCAGAGATGAGAGTTATAGCAATTGTGAATCGAAAACCGACCCTATTAATTTAACGTGCTCTCTTCAGGGGTGTACAAAAAATTTCCCGCACTCCTTATTTATCATGCTCTCTCGTCTGTCTGACCGGCGATAGAGCGTTAGAAACGAGGAGTGTGGGAAATTTATTGCACACACCTGACTCTCTCGTTTCTCTGAACGAGACGAGAATTTATGCAGGAGGGTCGTTTGGGGTCAATCATCTTTCCATGTTCACTAACCATTATCGACGAATCCACTTGGGAAAATCTCGCGACGAAATGAGAACGAATTTGACGGAGACGTTCTTCATCATTTCCCACGTAAGGAGAAAAGAGCTTGTAGCGAGCGGCATCGATCGAAATCGCTGGAACAAAAGCGTGTCACTTTATCATTGCCTCAATGTGCTTTTAAATATATAAAAATATTCACCTATAACTTAAACATTTAGAAATTGTGACTTTAATAAAAAGTAAACTGACAATCGCTCATGTCCGAACGGCAGAATTGGAAGATGTTTGTCGGGCCTGGAATGGAACTCGGAAATTTATCAAAGAATCGAGGGAAAACGCAAAACTTACGACCAATCATAGGAAGATTCGCGACCTTCTTGGGAGTGGATCCATCAGCCGCTGCTACCTCCAATGCGATTTTCGAAATGATGACCTCTTTGGACTCGCAAACATCTTTCGAAGTTGCAGCAATTGCAGCAGGTTCCGGCTTTAGCTTGTCCAGCCAGTACTCGAGTGCTCCACGAGACACGGCGGCACCCAAATCGGTCACCTGGAAAAAAGAAAATGAAATTTCCCTGCCATGCTCAAGTTTATCTCATTTCCATGCTAACTATCGGAGCTTTTTTTTTGGCTATAGTGGGAACATAAATATCTCCTCAATCTATCCATTATGGATACTAATACCTTCGTTTGGTGCCTCAAGCCAATGAAGTGTAGGATAGTTCCGGTTTCGTTGAATTTCGCCTCGCACGCCAGGCAATCGAAAGTCTGAATAGATATAATCGCGAAATAATACAGTAGAAATCTAATTTTTTTTCAACAAATAGATTTTCATAGTTAAAACTTATATTACTGTGAGAACAGAAACTCTAGCTAGGTTGTTACACGGGGAACGGAAATTATTTTTTGGCTGAAAAAAATAATTTCCGTTCCGCGTGTAACAACATAATGCGAATGTAATTCTTCGATCTGGGGCACACCAAGAAGCTAGAGTTTCTGTTCTCACAGTACAAGAGGAATCTGAATACATCGAATACTATGCAACTATATCATATTTACACACATTACTATGTACATAGTAGTGGTGTCTTTTCAGTCTATCCTCACTCCATTTTTCGCGCTCTTTCATCTGTCTGACTATGTCGTCTTTCAGAGAAGCGAGAGTGAGCCGAATGGTGAGCGCAATACGTACCATCACAACTATGCAGATTGGAAACTCACCAATTTCTTTAGTTGGGGCGCTTTTTCGAAGAGTTTGTTTACTCGTTGAATAAGTGTTTGTCCATCGCATTCAGAGAAAAGCTTCAGGCGTGCGCTCTCATACGACATTGCTGAAAATGCTATTTAATATTATTGTTGCTAAAATCACTCAATAAACGCAATGGAAGACTTGAATCTTCACCAGAAACTTTGAATAAAAAACAGGGAGACTGACCCTCTCTCGAATTCAGGCGGCACAGATGGAAGATGTTGGTTGGCTCTGTAATGAAAACTCAATAATTCGAAATATATTGCTCACGATAATCTATTCTCTGCAACAGGAAGCACTCTTCATCGTTTTTCGATTCGAAATATTGTAATTGGAAAGAAACATTTTTATAGAATAGCAATTATTTTTTAAAATCTAACCGGTCTCATGGAGCTCGCAGACATCATCGGGAAGCGAACAGATAGCTGCAGGTGCCGCAGCTCCCTGAAATTTGGAATGAACTGATTAAAATACAATAATGACAACACTTTTACTACGTCTTTACATCACCGGGAGTGCACCTAACGCTTTTACCGTGTTATCTTTAATTATTTTACTCGCTCCGAGTCGCTGAATTTCTATTGAGTGTTGCTTCTCAAACTGCAGCATCTGCAGCAGAGGATTCAAACTTCCTTCGTTGATTCTGGAGAGAAAACATGGACAAAGTCAAATAACGCGAAAATAACAACACTTAATGGCGCTACTGACTCTTGTTTATGCCCATTCTGAGAGGGAGATGCGGCGGGTGCAGCATCCGTTTGCTGCACAGACTGAGCTGCTGCAGCTGCAATCGGCGGTTGCTGCATCGCTCGCTCGCTCGGCGGCAGCAGCCGCATTCAGAGTGTGCAACCAGAATTTGAGAGCGGCGCTCGAGATTGAGGCGCCCAGAGAGAACATCTGCAATTAAATTGTGAATATAAAATTAAGAAAAACGGATTTTGAGAATACTTTAAACTGAAGCGTTCAACTCGCCTCTTTGATATGTCGCGGGGAGAGAAAGTGTTCGATGATCTCAAACTTATCGAGTGACTTCATGCACAGAACACAATTGAGAGACTGCTGAATGTTTAATCGACTTAACTTCATGCGTTAGCAGATCAGACCAACATATGAATGAGACTACTACTCCGAAGTAATTGTTTAAGAAAATTTTTTTAAAGATGAACTATATTATTTACAATTCAATTTTTATTACCCATTCACTTTCAAAAAACCACTTCATTCAGACCAGACATCAAAAATCACTTTTTCTAAATTCTCACTTTACCAAATGTGTAAAAATCAGTTCACCATCTCATGAGAGTTTATAGTTAACAATAAACTATTTGCACGACATCCCGGCTTATTTCATCATCATTACGAAATTTTTCATCTCCCACACATATTTATACAAATGATAGAATTGGATCCCAATAATAGTTAGAAAAAATGCGCCATAAAATAAGACTAAGAATAATCTTAAACAGAGTTTCTAAGACTGGTCAAGAAGTTCAGATAATTTAAAATATAAATTCAATTCCTCATAATGAAAAAAATTGAAAATAATTTGACCTAATTCTCCTGCGGTACGGTAAAAATCATATTTCTCAACTTTATTTGATAGTGTGACCTCTTCCCCCTCTATGGCTCCAATATGAGCTTTTCATTTTAATTCTGTACTAAGTTGGGAAATTTCATATCTGGGGTTCCGAAATCAAAAGTGGCGCTTTTTTCATTTTTTTTTCATCATCAGTAGGTTCCAATTGGTCAATCTAAGAACTGCATGAAATAGTTCAAAGTTACCCTCAATACATATGAAAGAGTGAATGAGATTGGACATTATCTTCCACAAGAAAATAATAAAAGAACAAGATGATCAATACTTTCGGAACACCCCAATAATTAATATCAGACAGCTATTTGGAAAATAGAGGGAGAGGGGCCATTTTCCAATCATGATTTTGTTTCAACAAGTGAAAACTCACGACAGATCTCATGGAGTTCCACGCCTCGAATGTGAGCGAGTGCACGTGCCGCAGTCTCGGCAACTCTCTGAGTAAAATATATCTAAATTTGAATATTGAACTGATTTTTTAATCAACACCTTATTTATTGAGAATGTAACAGTTTCTACGGAGATCGATGACTTTGGAACCCCAAATTTGTAACCATCGATTTGAGCACTATTGGTTTGGAACAGTTATTTTAGAACCCACTTTATGGAACCGACTTTTTAAAACCGATGGATATGTAAACGACATTTTGGAAACGACGATTTGTAACTTTCAATCTAGAACTGATGATTTTAGAAACGACAATTTGTAACCCGACGATTTGTAACTTTCAATAGGGAACTGATTTTTTTTACAGCAGGTACGGTACTTCGGAGTTTATTTTTAAATTTCCCGAGCTATTTTTGATTTATTTTCAAAATGCTTGCATTTCCCTTATAATTACTGATTTTATTGGTGTTCATGATCGATTAATTGGCTTGAAAGTCGCCACCAATGCGCTCGTCACGCCCGTCTATCAGTACCGTACTTGCTGTAAAAAAAATCAGTTCCCGATTTTTCGATCAGATGCTCCAGAATCCCGGTACAACGCGACGTAAATTTTTCCAAATTTGTTTTCTGCGATAAAAACTGATCTGGGAAGAGCAAAATCGGCCGAAATCTCACGCATCCGACCAGAATTTAATTCTCTACAAAATGAAATGTTGGATACGGCTCTATCTTGTTTCGTTTTCGAGTTATGGTCGTTTTCTGACCCAAACATTTGTTAGCTTATCTACAGGCATAGTTTGTAGAGAATTTTTTTCTGATCATTTTTATATATGGGATGAGGCATATTTCTCGGGTCCAAGTGGTTTCCCATTCGATTATGTGAAGCGATCTCGCGTTTTTTGGAGTTTTTCTAGCATAACTTTTTTCTTTCAAAGTTTTAGGATCTCTAACATAGAAATTCGGTTTCTACGTGCGAAAATACGCCAGAAACTCCTACAGTCATGTATTTTTGAGAAAAAAAGTTTTCGACCCCTCGACGTCGTCGTCGAGGTCGATTTTCGGGTCAAAAAAGGAATATTCTCAGATTCATCTGAAATAAGGAGTTTCTGGCGTATTTTCGCACGTAGAAACCGAATTTCTATGTTAGAGATCCTAAAACTTTGAAAGAAAAAAAGTTATGCTAGAAAAACTCCAAAAAACGCGAGATCGCTTCACATAATCGAATGGGAAACCACTTGGACCCGAGAAATATGCCTCATCCCATATATAAAAATGATCAGAAAAAAATTCTTTCCAAATATGCCTGTAGATAAGCTAACAAATGTTTGGGTCAGAAAACGACCATAACTCGAAAACGAAAAAAGGTAGAGCCGTATCCAACATTTCATTTTGTAGAGAATTAAATTCTGGTCGGGTACGTGAGATTTCGGCCGATTTTGCTCTTCCCAGATCAGTTTTTATCGCAGAAAACAAATTTGGAAAAATTTACGTCGCGTTGTACCGGGATTCTGGAGCATCTGATCTAAAAACGGAAAACGCCAGTCGATTCAGAATTGAAAGTTACCCTAGGGGACAACTTTCGAGTATAGGCTATTTTTTTACTGTGCCAAACCCCTCCGATTTTGCTCGAAAATTAGGCAAACGGCCTCATATGATTCCTTTTTTTAAACGAAAACACTTGTAAAGTGAAAAATAGAACACAGATAGAACGAACCTCTCTTGCAGTGTACTGTTATTATCCATGGCTTCACTAATCGTTCTGAAATACACAAAAAATTCCGATTAGAAGAACATTGGCAAATTTAAGAGACCGGCTCGGTTATTTTGAACCACCCCCGGAACCGTTGCGCTAGCAATGAGAAACAGGGGCTCACGCTTGAGAGTTATGAGGGTCTTGGTCCCGTATTAGACAAACGGCCACTTATTTGTTGTTACTGCCTCTGCGTAGGGAGAAAAGTGAATTTCAAGGTAAAATGGTCGAAAAATCAAATTTTCCCAACCGATTGAGATTGACTCAATTTCTTTTTTGCGTTATGTTAGGGATGCCCAGAGACTCTTAAAAAGTAGTTCGGACATATTTATGTTCATTGCTAAAGTCACCTTTTCAATACGATATTTCATGTTTTCGAGCAGAGGCTCATTTTTGGCCAAAGTTCCAGACACCACTATTTACAAAAAATAGCACATGCATTTCTTCATCGGAAAATTCAACACTTGGGTTCATCCACCAGTACTAAAATATACTTTTTTTCATCTGAAGCCAAAAAACTCGATTTTGACCGATTTTCGAGCACATCTTTTTTTATTTCTCTTTAGTTTTCGTGCGCTCTAATGTCGAAATTCGGTTTCTACGCGCGAAAATACGCCATAATCATTTTTGTGGGATTTTTCGGAGAAATTTTTTTTCAACTTTTTCATGACCCCGGGGTCATGGTGATTTATGGGTCAAAAAGTCGAAATCTCAGAACTTTATGAGTATAGGAATTTCTGCCGTATTTTTGCACGTAGAAGCCGAATTTGAATGTTAGAGGTCACCAAAATGTGAAAGAAAGAAGTTATGATAGAATTTCCAAGAAAAATCACTTGCTTGATGATAACTTCTGTCTTTAGCATTTTGTTGAGCTCTAGCATGCAAAATCGGCTTCTACGTGCAAAAATACGTCAGATATTCCTATACTCATAAAGTTCTGAGATTTCGACTTTTTGACCCATAAATCACCATGACCCCGGAGTCATGAAAAAGTTGAAAACAAATTTTCTCCGAAAAATCTCACAAAAATGATTATGGCGTATTTTCGCGCGTAGAAACCGAATTTCGACATTAGAGCGCACGCAAACGAGAAATAAAAAAGATGTGCTCGAAAATCAGTCAAAATCGAGAGTTTTTTGGCTTCAGATGAAAAAAAGTATATTTTAGTACTGGTGGATGAACCCAAGTGTTGAATTTTTCAATGAAGAAATGCATGTGCTATTTTTTGTAAATAGTGGTGTCTGGAACTTTGGCCAAAAATGAGCCTCTTTGCTCGAAAACATGAAATATCGTATTGAAAAGGTGACTTTAGCAATGAACATAAATATGTCCGAACTACTTTTTTAGAGTCTCTAGGCACCCCTAACATAACGCAAAAAAGAAATTGAGTCAATCTCGATCGGTTGGGAAAATTTGATTTTTCGACCATTTTACATTGAAATTCACTTTTCTCCCTACGCAGAGGCAGTAACAACAAATAAGTGGCCGTTTGTCTAATACGGGACCAAGACCCTCATAACTCTCAAGCGTGAGCCCCTGTTTCTCATTGCTAGCGCAACGGTTCCGGCAGGGGTCCAAAATGCTCCAAAATAACCGAGCCGGTCTCTTAACAAGAACTATAAACAAGCCATTTCAGATCAGCCATCTCTTCATTGAGCACTTCTTTCTCTCGAGCCAGAGTCAGTACTCTCTGTAATGTGAAAAAAATAAGCAAATAAAACAAATGATGATTAAAAACGAATCAAAATACAAGGAGACTACAGTTTTTCTCACCTCAAGGAGCAGCGAAGATGCAGCCGCGGGCTGCGTAGGAAGCTGCACTTGTTGCTCCTGCAGCTTCACACCACCCAGGCCTAGAGGCTGCGTTGGTTGCCGTCGCTGTGATCCTTTCTCGTACTTAGCGAGTTGGAGCGTCAGCTGTGCGATTCTGAAGAGAAAATTGGGCTCTCACCATTAAAACGAGTCATATAAAAATCATCAAATTTATGTACTGATGAATGATTTTTTCTCCCTAATAAATGAATCTTGGGCAGTCATCAATTGATTTATTATAATGAACAAACACACCTCTCTTGCATTTCGTAATTCCTTTCCATGATTTGATTTGTCGTTCTGAAATACACAATAACACGATCGGGTCAACTCGGAGGATCAGTTGAGAAATGATATATTCCATTAGATATGGGTTCAAAAAGTGGGGAATGTGTGGAGTCAAGCTAGAAAAAAAAAGAAAAAAAACATGCAGTAAAGCTAGATGATTATATATTATGTTTGAGTCGACAGTGACTACACTCACGACCGACAGCACCCCCGGAGACAGAGGGGGGGGGGGATGAGAGGGGAGGAACACGAACCAGTTCGGATTGGGATAAGAATGAGACGAGACTCAGAGGGAGATAATATTCTATGTCAACGATTGGAGACATACACCGATTTTGGAAAATCGCATTAGAAAAAATAGCAAATTTTGAATAAAGAAATAAACAAACTTTTTCAGATCATTCACTTTTCTATTGAGCACTTCCTTTACTGCCAAACCGTGTCCTATCTTTCTGCAATAAAGAAAAAGATTAGACTACTTGGTCTGTTATGAAAAATGAACTAACATTTTCAGAACAGCAACCTCTCTATTGAAAACTTCCTTTTCCCGAGATTGCTCACTGAAATTTTTTTTTAGAAAAAAACATTATATTCCAATTCATAATGAAATGGAAAAACGTCACAGCCACACAATTGACTTCGAATTTTTTTATATATAAAAGTTCTCGCTTCTAATTCTAGATTTCCCATGAAACGAATAAAAGAAAGGTTAAGAAAAAATTTCACCAGCATGTTTTTGAAATTGTAATCCAATTCACTGTTATGCATGCATAGTTCAACAATATACCTGACAGTATCATTTCTCTGACATTCTTGAGCCACCATATTCTGGAGTGCTTTATTCTCCAGCGCCAGTTCACTGAAATTGTAAGGGTTGACACAAAATAAATCGCTAAACAAATGTTCTGTAATTCCGCTTCTTATGAACACGATTCTATTGTTTAAAGCTTGATCAGAAGCAAAAATTCACAAATTATTGGGGTGTCCCAAAAGTCCTGTCGTTTTTATTTGAAAAATATTTTATCAACTGTAAAGAGCCTTATCGAATCCTGCTAAGCGGCGATTGATGAATTAACTATTGACCTTCTGTTTCAATACTTGAGCCAGTGAAATCATTACAATTCCGAGGAGCTACGGTATGTAGAACTGACCACACTAAAAACACCCACGTTCAGTTTTCGTTCAAAAAATCCGTTGTCCTTTTTTTGAATAGATAAAAATCAGTTTAATGTTTGCCACAAATAGGAAGTGATCCATACTCAATATGCGCACCATTCCGATTTCCCTTCTCGAATTGCATCATCACTATGAAACTTGCCATTTCCCACACATTATTCTAAAAATTTTCGAATTTGATTCCGGAAATCGATCAAAATATTTACAAATAAATCAAAACGTTGAAAAATTAACATTAGAGCGCAATCGAAGGGGGTAAAAATAGATAACTCAAAAATCGACCTGAAAAATGGTCATGATTTTCACATATTCTTGATTATTTCTGAGTTCTCAAGCGATATTTTTAGTTCGAAAATTGCATTTAAAAGTCTGATTCCTACTACTACTATGGTATTTGTTTGGGCTTCGGAATGTCAACCGCATCTGTTTTATGAATATTTTAAAACAAGGTCAAAAAACATACATTTTATATTATTGTTTCACCATTAGGCAAACTCATGATCTAATCGAAGTCGAATAAATTAGTGCAGGAGTACTTGCACTTAGTAACAACGAGTGAGAGATATTGCGACCTACGGTTCTCTTGAAATAATAAAAAGAAAAACGACGACAAGACTTTTGGGACACCCTAATATAATCAACAAGATTACTTTTTTTTTAAATAGTGACGCACCGAATATTACAAAACGCGTTCATCTCTTTTCTCGACGCACCTTCCAGTTTCTTTGATGCATCGACCAACCTATAAGATTCGCTACTATACGTTCTGGTCAAACTGTATGATATAATCTCCATTCTATAACGTACTAATTTCCCCTCCTATCGTGTCGAGAAAATGAATACTAAAACAATTACGATACATTCTCATGGTTAAAACAAGCCCACAATGTGAAAGTATCAGGGCTGTGCAAGATTGCGCAATTCGGGAAAGTTATTTTTCTGTATCGATTCAACAGATGAAGCAAATAAAACGCACAATATACCATTCAAATCGTACTGACAATACGATTCGAAAGATATATTATGTGTTGCTTCATCTTCCCCCCCATCCAATTTCGCAATCTTGCACAGCCCTGGAAATAATACCTCAGAATACATGTTTTATTGAAGCTGTAAACTCACTGAACTTCCAGCTCATTCATGATTCGTTTTTCCGTTTCACGGCAGGTGCGCTAAAAAAAAATCTTTAAATTGAGAAATTAATAAAAAAAATTAAATGCTCTCCGTTCAGACTGCACAAAATGTGACAAAATATAAACAACAAAAAAATTTAAACTGTGGAAAGGATTAGAAACCAGAACAAAGGACAGAAATTAATTTCATAATAAATATGAGAAATAAATAAATATACCTCAAAATTAAGCTCAAACTGAAGTTTCTGCAGTTTCTCTTGCATTTCGATGGCTTCGGGAGTAGAAACTGACTGAAACACGTTTTTATAAAAAGTTACCGTAGAAAGTGCTCGCATCTGCATTTTCTCCATTATATTACGATAGACCTACGTCGAAAAACGGTTGTTGCTGCTTCTTCCACTGCATCCCTCTATCGTAATGGGCGAGATTGCGCGCCAGCTCTTCAATTCTGAAGGGAAAATATCAAAAGACCTAATAATATCTGAAAAACACGACGTCATACGATGGCTATCTCTACAATATCCGCCTTTATTTATCTGACTATCGTATCCCTCCTCGCTTCCTCACCTCGCACGATCCATTGCCTGGCTTTCGCTTGCTCGAGTGATCAGATTGACCATCCTGGACTCAATAAAAATTTTAATTGTATTTATGAATACAAAGTAGAAAAATTGTCATAACATTACAATACAAACAACATACCTCTCATTATGCTCCTTCTTCATCTCATCTATCTCAGCCTTGAGTGTCTCGTTCTTTCGCACCAAATCACAAAAAATATTAAATATTGATAATTTTAATAATACTATTTATTATTATTACATATTGATTGTGTCCATCTTCTCTCCTTCCTCTCCGAGCACATCCATAAATTCATCATAAACATTTCCGTTGATTCCGAGCATCTGAATAAACACTTCAATTTCAGTTGTGAGTTCAATATCTTTCAAATGTATATTTTTTATCCAAAGTATTTCAAAGCATTCATTTAACTAGCACTCACAGATTCGTTATGACTTCTAGTCGATATAAACAAGGCTGCACAAAAAGTAGTAAACAACTAACCTCTTCGTCGTCCATTGGTTCTTCTTTGATTTTATCTTTTAGACTTTCCTGAAAATCGCAGATTTACAAACGGATTAAGATGATTTGAAGACAAAATGGTGTCGCTTCACAGAAAACAAATATAAAATGCAGTAAAGCTGAACTACCTCTATCAATATCGCATACAACGTAGTATCTTGTTAGGGAACTTTTTTAAATTAAAAATCGCAATATTCACCTCTTCCATTGGCTCTGTTTTTGAATCGTCGAAAGCAAACATCTGGATAAAATAACTATTTTCAAAAAATTAGAAAAAAAAACATTTTTCGGAGATCGAGAAATTTTTTTTTAAACCACACCCATGATGATATATATTTTTCACATAAGCGTTTCAAGAGTCCGATAAAAGTAGAAAAGTGGTCACTAACGCGTCAAAAGCAGTAGAAAAAAAAAACTGAAAAACCGTACACAATAATTAGTCGGCGGCAACGGAGGGAGCCCAATATCATCCTCTTCCTCCTTCGGAAGAGTATTCATATACCAACGATAGATCTGAAATATATATTCTCTTCTGCATTTTAAATTTACTGATTGTGATACACACAACATCTGCTTCAAACTATAGGGGTGTTCCGAAAGTTCGTTCACTCAAATTTTGAAACACTGTGAAACGCGACCTGATGATCAATCATCCTAATTGTTAATACTAATTTGAAGTGCAACCATTGGCATATCATTCTATCATACCCAATCGACAACATCTCGTTTCTCCTGTTTTAAATTATTTTATTTGTGATGGATAACGTAGTGAGCCCTCAATCATTTTTTTTTAATTGCTTGAACTGAATGCAGATCCGACTCAGATGGTCATCCGCGGTTTATCAGAGTAGCGTCCTCAGCGCGATTAAATGAAACTCCAATGACAGGGTGCGCAAATTATAGATGTATATTGGTTCTCTATAATCCATGTGGTTCTAAATCTTGGGTCTATTGGGGAGAAATTTAATCATATTTCTTTAATTCATCACAAACTGAAATTTTACTGTTGAATGTATGGGTTAAGAAATTGCCAACTGTAAATAGGGAAATGTATGGATTCAGTTCATATTAAACACATTTATGAATTAGTACTTTTGCAGTAATACTGTGAAGAAAGTGGGATTTTTCGATCCCGACAAAGTTCATTTGCAGGGTTTGAGGAGGCAAACCAACGAACGCGTGGTTCGAGGATTATGATTTGTAAATGCTCAACCATGAGTACTGTGAGCTCAACCATTCTAACTCTAACATTGACATTATAACTTCCTCTGCTCAATTGCATAAGGCCACCCACAGGTTTCCTCTAGGTTTCTTGAACTAGGGCAAAATGTTGAAAACAGTGAACGAACTTTCGGAACACCCCTATATTATAGTAATTACTGATATATCAAAAATGACAAAATCAGTAGATGTTTGTAGATGCCCTCTTACCGGCATTTCTTTCTCCATAGGCACTGAGAAACATTCCTCCATCAATTGATTCTTCAGTCGTATTTTCTCGGCTGGCGATAAACTCAGTGAACTTTTTTTCAGGTTCAGGATCGGCACTGAACAAGTTTGGAATAAACCGAAACTAAATTAACAATATTCCAAAAATATTAACCTCATTTGTGCGACAGTCTTTTCCTTTACTTTTCAGGGGCGATCGCCGAGCTGCCGAAATGGGAACTTGCGATGATGAAACATAAAAGAAATACAGAAAACTTCTGCTCAGATATCGACATGAGGAATAGACACCATAAATCCGTACTCAGCCTTTAGAAACGCACGCACGTCACACTAATCAAACGGTTGAAATGCACAAAGGAAGAAATAACCAGCAAAAGATCGTTAAACAACGTTGCAAGCCACGATAGACTGAAATTCTACCGACACCCGTGGCTAAAATACATGGTTGACGCGCAGCACTGTTTTATGCTCAGGTAAAATCAAACATTACGACTAAAAGTATTCTAAGTTGCTGAGATCCCTATGGTAATTAAACTCGATTGCTATATGACGCAGTTCGCCTTATTTTCGATCAAGGCTTGGCTAGAGACAGCAGAGGGGTATCTTCAGAAAAATGCTAGAATCATCCCGTTGATTTTCCCCTATGGATTCATTGCTGCTGAATCGAATAGAAACAACAATATAATTAAAAATATTAAATAAACAAACTAAAGCAATTAATACAATTAGCGGCTTGAACGGACCCACAGTAATCCTTTTTGGTGTTGAGTCGTGTCAAACTTATTACCACAACTTTAAAAAATGTTTTCACTCGTTTTACAACACTTGCATTTAATTTTTTGTATAGTAATATATACAATTATGTATTAGGAAGTGGGCAAAGTATGCCGCAAACAAACAGCACAGTCCAAAAAAACGATGATTTGAAAACTTTGAGGTTCGCTGATTTCGAAGACGTAGAACTTTCTTCCAAGTAAACCTCAAGAATCGTATTTATTTGTAGGTCAAAATAATGCTTCTGAGTTTGCACGGCATCAGTGAGAACAATGAGCGCATTACTAGCAAGCCAAGCATCAATTTGAACTAACTGAAGTCTGAGGAACGCATTACAAGCATTTAAAAATATTTTAAAAATCATTAAAGATGCGGAAAATCAATAAAACAAAAGCATATTTTGGATATGGTGTGGTTGGTCGACTTTTCCAAATACGCAGCACGAAATCCCACAACGCCCGCACTCCGCAGTCTCTAGGCTTGGCACAGCCAAAAAATCGATTTTCTGAAACTGTGTGCCTTAGGGTTTTCAAGGCTGCTGAAGACTATGATCATAGCCATTTTATCCCTAGATGCCTTGTTGGCTCCAGACGGCGTCACGTCGAATTCACATTTTGACGTGAAACTCGGCTGCCGAACGTCCTAATTTTAAGTGAAAATGTTTTCTGGGGTATAATTGCGTGGGGAACACGTCTGCCATGTTCATTTTTCATGATTTACAAGAACAATTTTTAAAATTGGAACTTTTGGTAGAGGCTATCCGAGTTATCTAATTTTTATAGTTCGTTCGGGGTGACTTCTAAATTTATAATTTCAGCCAAATTCAAGGTCGGGTCTTCGAGTAATCAAGCACATGGTGCACCGAAAACGCGACTAAAGACGCTCCCTCGCCCCCTTCCTCTCTCTCCTCGTCGGGCGCTCTCTCGCTTCGCTGGGTCAGGGATGAGATCGAGGGGAGAGAGGAAGGGACATGAAAGACTTTAGTCGCGTTTTCGGTGCACTGTAAGCCTCATTACTCGCAGACCCGACCTTCAAATTGGCTGAAATTATAGATTTAGAATCCTCACGCCACCCCGAACTAACTATCCAAATTAGATATCTCGGATAGGCCTCTACCAAAAGTTGAAATTTTAAAAATGGTTCTTGAAAATCATGAAAAATGAACATGACAGACGTGTTCCCCACGCAATTCAACCACAGAAAACATTTTGACTTAAAATTAGGACGTTCGGCAGCCGAGTTTCACGTCAAAATGTAAATTCGACGTGACGACGTCTGGAGCCAACAAGGCATCTAGGGACAAACTGGCTATGATCATCCTCTTCAGCACCCTTGAAAACCCTAAAGCACAGTTTCAGAAAAAATATTTTTTTGACTGTGCCAGACTCTTCCGAAATTGCTCGAAAATAAGGCAAACGGCGTCATATACTATTGTCTACAGCAATGTTCCTTTCCTGGTCAGCATCAGGTAACTTGCTGTCAAGTTGGCATCCTCAACTTATTTTCCCCAATTCTATTTAGTCATTAATACAGCCATTTTGGCGGTCATTTTCGTCACCGGGGGTGGAGAAATAGTGTGACAGGTTTTTCTTCTCACAATATTTATTTTGAATATAGTGAAGGTAGCTTCCGCAGAAAAAAGGCTGCTTCTTCATCAGAGACATTTCATCAGATAAATAATATTTTTTAGCAACGAATGAAAGGATATTGACAAATAAACAGGGCTGAACACCGTACGGAAACAAATGTGGTGAGTTAAAATCGACATCATTCACTTCTCGTTCGGTTTGTTAAGAGTAAATTAACAACGAACGTTATTAATACATAAATAAAAAAAGAAAAGGAAATGGACTAAGTCATGTGAGAAAAGAAGTGTGCCATTAGAATGAATGAATTGGTGAGGACTGTATACGTCGGTTACGGTACATCGCTCGGTGGGATATTCTCAGAATCTCGTGAGATCGAAGGAAGAAGGCGGTGGAAACTCCGGATCCATCACAAACTGCAATAAATACACATTAAAGATACAACTTTGAAGTTAAGATCTCTCAAATCTACCCTAATTCGTATGTCTGGCCGGCGCAACAGCGTGCAAATGGATAGAGCAAACCCAGAAATTACTTTTAAAAATATTTACAATAATGTTTCAGTTAAACACAAACATTTAATAAGGAATACAGCAAAAAAATGCATTACCACTTTATCTTCGAGATCACCAGTCTTTCCATTTCTCGCTTTACCCTTGTAGATTTGACATAGGCCGCTTCCCTGAGATATAAAATAATAGATAATTTAAATATATAATGTATTGATCGGTTATTAGTAGCGAAAGATACTCACTTGCATGTCTCTGAGGAAATTGAAGAACAAATTGTCACCACTCATATTCAGTTCCTGAGTCGCCTAAATGACAGTGTTAGTGGTGAAAATATCAAATTAATCGATTGATTAAAGATATCAAGAGTTTACAGACCTCAAAGAATTCCATTTCGTTTCCACATCCCATCATGATCAGATGAAAGAGTGGATCCACCTGGAGAACAAAATCGTCGTTTATGATGAAAAGTACTGTCCAATCTTTATCAACAAACCCACCTCGATTAGCTCAAACTGGAGCTCTTGTCCTTGTTTCGCCTTCTCCAGATTCTTGTCACGGACATTTTTCAATATTGTGATAACCTGAATACAAATTAGATATTGTATAATTTGAAGTAGGATGAAGTGCGCAGGATACAGAGATAACTTTTATAGCGGATCAGCAACTCTATTGAAAAGAAAAATTATGCATTGTGATCGAAATGTTTTCGATGAGATAACATCGAACCATACTTTAACTATTAAAATATGTAATTTAAACCAGTCTAAAAAGACAATATATAAAAAAAAGAAACTCAAATATAATATATAACTTGATTTACCTGCCATCTAATTCTCTTTTTGGGATTATCGAATTTGATAACGTGCGAGTTCCAAAAACCGTGTCCTTCATCTGAAAAAAATGCACAGTTATCTATTCCAACGTCATACTATATTTGAAAATATTTTCTTCACAATTCTCTTCTCTTGGCATTCAATGAGCTTGTTCCAGTTGTTTAGTGAACCATGATTTCGTAGCGAGAACATACAATTTTAATAACATAGAGCTGATTCGATGTCAGTACGACATAGTCTACATCACTACATAAAAGCCATACTGCCTAATCTTCTAGCGATGGTACTCCGCTGTCTACCGTACTTTCGAGATATGCTTGTACCTCGAGGTCGACCGATCGTTTCAGTCCTTCCCTCGTCATCTCTTCTTCCATTGTCTCTCAAACTGAAATCAATCAATAATCCATGTATTTCTACCATAATCGACCGTAATATCACCCTCAGAACAACAGACGATTAAAGGAGGTACTCACTCTCTCTGATCTCTTCCCTCTTCTTTTCTGTGTCCGATTCCTTGATACCTCTGGTATTCTTTCTCAATTCGACCAGATATTTCTCTATCCGCTCTTGACTCCATGGGAATTACAGTCTGGCGTCTCTTCGACTGACCACCGTAATCGATTATTCTATCTTCGGATCCTCGATCGTCTCTTCTCACTTCTCTCTCACTCCTTCCTTTCTCGTCAACTCCAGATGATATATCTCCGATTCCACTAGACTCCTCCTCACTCAGTCTATGAAGAGTATGCTGCTGTCTACCGTAATCGATCCGTCTTCTTCCTCTCTTTTCCTCCTCCATTCGTCTGTATTCGTATTCTCTATCATCAGGAAGGGGTGAATACTGATGGGTGGGAGGAACGGGAGACTGGCGGGACTGTCTCTCCTTATGCATCTCTTCTCTTCTCTCGGAGGGAGTACAGTATCCAGCATGACTACCGTACTCTGACCAGTATCCTGTGGTCTGATCACGACTGGAGGGTGGGTAATGGCAGGAAGATTCTTGAGAGGGAGTCGAGTAGCAAGAGTAAGGAGGAGGATGCTGCACTCCATTGTAGACTGGAATGACTCTTCTGTAGTAGTCTGGTCCTTGAAGGGATGAGGCTCTCGATTGATCAGAGAGGGTAGACTGGTACTCAGATTGATGGTGAGCAGGGGGAGGCTGGTACCCATCCGCAGTACCAGTCTGGTACCAAGTGGGCGGGGCCGGGTTGTAGGTGGCGGGACGAGGCTGGACGTACTGCTCATGCTGTGGCTGCAGATTGGATGTGGGATAGGGCGAAGTGGGTCTGGCACCGCCCCTTCCATTCTGGTACTCATCGTGGTACGAGGGTGCGGATTGGGAGTACGGTAGATGAGGAGGGGTACCCGACTGGTAACGAGGATCCGGATAGTATGGCATTCCTGAGAGGAAGAATGAATTGGAGAAAAGCCAGTGGAAATAATCGTAAAACAAGGGCGAGGTACTTACAGCAGATGATAAGCACTGTATGGAATAATTCAGAAACAGCCACAATCAAATGGATACGATACAGGCTGAATGAGGACCAGGGTCAGCGAACTATCTAGAGGCTCATTTATCATTAGAAATTTCGAAATATTTCTCGCACATTCTGACCAAATCGTCACTTCATTTCATGGAAGAAGAGGTTATCCTCAAGGGTCAACATACTGTAGGTTCGGCCCTGGCCGGTACATTTGATGTTAGGAGGAATTGATGTATTAAAAAGCGGCAAAACGCATCCAGCACTCAGTCGATCCATACTCGATTCAACCAAAGCAAAAAAATTTATTCGATAATTTTTCGTCTCATTTAACAATTTAGCTTATATATTACTATGCACACAGCTGAAAAAGGGATAAATTATATATTATGAAAACAAAAATCTGAACAATATACTAGAAAACAAGGAGACAAAACGGATGTTTTGAAAACCAAGTAGATAAAAAAGGTATCGATCTGAAAGAGCTGTCTAACACAGCAATTCAGGAAATTACGAGATTATACAGATTGGTGTGGATATGGACAAGAGGTCAATCTGATCAATATTCGGAAACTCAATATAATCACAGTATTATAGATTGGATCTTCTGGTTACTGTAGATCAGACTTGGTAGGTAGATCAGATCGGTGCCTTCACTCTTGGTCTCTTCATCACTATCTTCTCATCATTGGCTGCTCTCTTCCTCGAGTATTCAGATAGGGAAATATTCTTCTCGTCTTCTCCCTTCGATTCCTAAAATATTTATTTAAATTTTATTTCTGCAAAAAAATTTCAACAGCACGCGTTTAGAGATGTACTATCGAAATTGTATTATTTTCCCATATTTTTTCCATTCTGTAATACGAGTAGCTCCAAATAAACTAAATTGCAATAAAATAATGAGAGAAACCCTATAAATTTCAAATCGAGTAAAAATATATTCTCTCTACACCTTTCATCCGTAGAAACGGTGGTTCACCTTATAGGGTCTGTCGAAAGCCCCTGTTTCCAATTTGGAGACGGGGAAGGAGGGAGCAGTAGTAGCTGCAGCCATTGCATCAACCATAAGAGGTTTTGTCACGACCGATACGACACTAAACCATTTGGAGCTGTGATAGATTAGCAAAAAAATCTCATCATTCTGAACACTATTTCGAGGACCAAGCGGTGCAAAGCTATATGACACATTGTAAACCTTCCTAATTTCACAAGGAATACTTGAAGTAATGATTCGATGAAATCACAGTTAGTTGTTACGAAGAAACTAATAAATGAGTAAGGCAATCTGATGTTCGAAAATAGAACGGATAATTGATAAGCGTATAAAGATAGCTTACGGTGCAGAGATGGTGGAGTTTGTAGTGGACTGTTTCATATTGCCTCTTGAGATAGTGAGACCAGTCCTTGTGGGGAAAGACCCTCTCTTAGAACGGACCATTTTCGACTGAGGCTTCGAGGACTGAAAGAACACATGAGAACAAATTACATGATCAACGAGAGTTACGACTTTGCAATAATAATTTAAAAAAAAATTTTTTTTCGTTACTTCGTATTCGAAAAAACACGTGGTAGTTAATTCCAACTCAAAGATCTCACTGAGACGGGTCCTAATTGTGACTGCAACCTACCCAACTCAATCTCCTCCTCAATTCTGCAGTTACACTCGCCAATAATTTTCTATGTCTTTCCTGCCTTCGGAGAAGCGATTGCATTGAGGAAAGGCAGAGATTTACTCCATCTGTAATGCATAACTCATCCCTTTCCCACTTCCGGCGTTTCCACAGAAGACCAGATTTTTCCTAATAAAAGATTCACCAAAAATGATAATTCTTTAAACCCGGCCTTGTAAGTTCATCGACCTGCCAACTTTTGAGTCAAATTTGTCTTTCCTACCCCAACCGGAATCGACCGGTAAAGGGGAATCGGTAGAGATAAAATTATTACTTTGTTAGAATGAATCTGGTCTTCTATAGTAGAGCCCCACCCTATTTCACTTACCTCTTTCTTCCTCGATCACATCATTATCCGCTTCTCGGCAATTATAGAATCATTCAACATTATGCTAACACCAGTTGGCAATTCCCGGACGTGTCTCTCCCTTCGTCTAACTCTCTCACCGATCAGAGCAGCGAGAGAGCACGTGAAACAAGGAGTGTTTTCTTATTAGAATTTCGAATAACAGAGACCAAAGAGATCAGGCGTATTGGATTTCCAATCAGAGTGAGAGAATTTGAAATGAATGGATTCTTGTTGGAATCACATTAACAGTTAGAATAAGGAACTCAAAAAGAGAGCTAATCTTGAGCTTTACACACATCGCTCCGACAACTTACGCCGATCCCTGTGTCCTCTTCAAATCAGCATTTCCATTGTCAGTGGTCAAGGTGTCGTTCAGTAGCTGCTGAGCCTTCACCAGCATAGAATTCATTGAAGACTGGCGAAGAATTATCTCGTCTGAAAAGTATCATCGCTCCATCTTCTCAAATGGAATACCAATCACTACAGTATCGAGAGTAGCACGGGCTAGGGCACTTTTAGCGAGAGCAACAGGGTATGATGTTTGGTAAATGTTGCAATCAAAAACGCAATGGTAAACTAGTCATGATTAGTAGCTCAATGATAGGAGTAAGTCGAATTCCACGGATCATTCTCATTTGTGCTAACCTCTTTCTCCCTCGATCACTTCTTTCTCCTTCATTTCCTTCAATTTCGCATCCAATTCGTCCCTCTCTTCCTTCAGTCTCTTCATTGCCAAACTCGAAGTGGTCAGCATTCTAAACATCCATAATTATATTTATCTTCCTCCCATCTCTTACCCTTCAGCTATTCCACTCTTACTCTCCACATCTCCCGTTGATACAGTGGATGACGACCCTCCTCCTGCCTAGGAACAGTAATAAGACCACCATGCATTTTTCAAAGCGATGTGGAATACACAACCCCATTCCCGTAGATAAGATGATCCAGGTTCCCTGATTGCTCAGCATCTTGTACTCAACGAAATTCTTGGCATACGCAACAAGGCCTTAGGCATAAAATACAATCATACCTCTGCCTTATACTTGAGTACGAGTTGCTTGAGACCGCTAGCACGAGCTTTGGCTGTCTCCATGTCCATTTTCGCCTTCTCCTTCGTCTCTCTGCAACTTCTCTCACTCCTCATTCGACTCAAGTTCAGCCAACCCCTGCCTGCCCCTAACTCACCTCAATTCCCTTTGCATAGGGTCCAATTGCCCCTTCAAATGTTTCACTCGAGAACTCGGCGCTCCTCTTGCACTTCATTCGAATTCTTTGGCAGAGTTGACCTAGCACGATTCATAAAAATTCCAATTGGAAAATTTCTCCACTGACCTCAACTTAGCCAACTCATTCTCCTTATCCTGGACACTCTTATTGCGTGCAACAATTTCCTTCATCAGTCCATTCTCATTTGCCAGTCTTCCATTAGTATCAGTCAACTTATTCACTTCTCCCATCAGATTTGCCATCTCATTCGTTACATCATTAACCTAAAATGGTCATAATGTCCATTGCCTCTCCATCTCCCTCTTCTCGACTCACTTTCTTCTGCAGTTCAGCATTCAATTGAGTGAAATTCTCCTTCTCCTCATCATTCTTCTGGGTCAAATGACGAAGTGTAAGATGAACAGCTTCGATGAAACCGTACATCATCAGTCGAACCGAGTCAGCACTTAAATATTTTTTTGATAAATATTGTAGCTCAGAAAAAGCATGGTTGATTGTTTTCATATTTAGAAATTGATTTATTGCTCGTAAACAACTCACTTCGAGTCTTCATACTCCACAGAAATCTTCCGTTCAGAGTCGAGAGTTCGTAATGCACGTTGAATCTGCTGAAAAAGGAGTCGTATTAAGTTATTACTACTTTAATTTAGATGATACACAAATGCCAAATATAACAAGTGACACAAACATTCTGGAATATATTATCAAAAAAGCTTGAGCTCACGTTGCGATCTGCATTCTGTGAGAAGATAAGACCCATGGAATCGAATCCCTTCATCATTAAGGAGTGAAATCCATCGTTTGTTTGGTGAAAGATCTGGCAACTCTGAGAAGCATAATCTGAGATTGGATATGAAGCGCAAATAAAAATAGAGGCATACATCTAAACATTCGTAAATCTTAGCTTAATATCAGATATTTGTAGAGCATTCCAATTAAAAATTTCTATGAACCCGGATACGACTTTGAAAATAGTTCACCTTTCGCCGAAAGTCTTCAACTAGTGCAACTTCTGATCGTGTCATTCCTGAAATCAATGGAGCTCTGATAATAAGGTGCAACAGGAATAAAATGAAGATTCGGAAACGGTGAATAACACGCCATATCAAAAAAACAGTTTTACACGACTGGAACTAGTTTACTTGCTTCATTCTCGAATACAAACAGAAGCGTTGCACAAGGTGAAATTCGCGATAAATTGGGGTTGGGTGCTTCATCAGCCGAAAGAAAGAGATAAACCCGAGCAGGAAGATCGGGTTCAACGTTGGGGAAGCAAAACCAAGCGCGAAATAGATTAGAAACTTGCCTGAACAAAGGAAATAATTTGAAGAGCGAGAGACGTCACGAAAAGCACCGTAATCGAAGACGGTTTTAACTGCTCATCATGAAATGAGTTTTAATTTTAAAAATAATTGAAACGCGGGTTTTAATTAATTACATCTAGTTTTTGTAATCTGCACAACAATATATGTAGAATCTGTTGAAAAATGAGTTAAAAGGTGGACAATACACAAAGAATTAGCTCAAAAAAGTCGACCGAACCGGAAGCTACCGTAATCCAGATCGGATCAACCAAATACCAAAGGAAAGATTTTTATGTTGCTTACATACTTTATCTTGAGCCGTACGGATGAACATCATAATCCTATTCCATCCATTCAGTTTGCAATGTGTTATATAAGAGAAGTGACTCGCAAAAGCATAGTTTATTCATTTGTTTGCATTCTATTAGTGGTTCTTGAAAGATCTCTCTACATCTTCGACTATTTCTCCTCGGCCGAATCAGAATCACGATTATCGGCCAGCCATGCCTTCGCGCGCTGAGCGAAGTAACTGAAACGGAGAAAGATCAGTTATCGATCGAAGATTCCGTACCCGGTGGGCTTGGCGTACTGTCGATCAGCATCTCTTCCAGCATTCGATGATTGATGAGTAGGTCTCGAAGGGAGGTCGAATGGGGAGAGATCCTGAATGGTGAATATTCATGATTCTTTCATGATAATTCTTGACTAAATCGCTTCAATGTTTCATTTACATGAGAGATTTCTGTCAATTTTTCATGATACAGTGACCCAAGATGATTATGATACCGTATCTCCTATTCCGGGTACAGTAATCCTCACCTGCTGCCGTCTCTCGTATCTTCTCTCCTGGGGCGGGGTGAAGATGGGATCCGTGGGGTCGGGATCGGCGAAGCGCTGGTAGCTGGGTCGGCCCCTGGGCACCGCCGGTTCAGGCGATTGTCTCGTCGCGACCGGAACCGGAGCCGGAGCCGGCTTCTCGGCCGGTCTCAGGGCCGTGACCGGAGAATGCTCTGGCGGCGTGTACACGGCGACATCCTCGAGACGGCGAGGTGGCTGGAGGTGTCGGTTATCGATCGATATTGATTGCTCGTGTACCGTAGTCTTGGAGGGAATCGTGCCGGGACCTGTGGTCACGTCGGACTCCGCCCGCCTCAGGTTAGAAGAGCCCTGCGGCTTGCCGTCTAAATTGTTTTATTAGTATAATTAATAATTACATCTCTCAGAGAGATTGAAAGCGCTCTCTCCATTCTGCACTCGGATCGCTCTGACCGGCTAGAGTGTGCAGAATGGAGAGACCATCAATCATACAGTACTACCTCTGAGCATGTGACGAGGTACCGCATACGTCTGGAAGGGATCGTTCGTGAGGTCCGATTTCTGAAAACAAATTGATTTCAAAAATGATCTTAATATTTATTTAATCACGGTATTGGAGACATCGGGGGAGAGGATCTCCGTCTTCAGACCATAGATCGGATCGTCTCAATTATGTAATTATTCAATATTTAATTAAGTAATTTATTATTACCGAGTATCTTGAGCGTATCCACCCTATCATCGTCCTTCCTGCCGGGAATAGAGACTGGCGCCTGCAGGAGAGACTTGTTTGAAGATATTTCTCTCTCCTCTGATAGACTTCTCCTAGATTCTAGCATTATTTGCTCTCTTTTCTCTCTTGGAGACATTCGAAGTGCAATGCAGGTCACGAATACAGTACTCTTTCCTCACATTGGTAGTCGTTGTCGTGGTTGGCGTCGTCATCTGAGAGGCAGAAGACGTCGCCGACGTGACCGCTGAAGCGATCGATTTGCAAACTTTTAGGGTACGGTAATGGCATGCAGTATACCAAACGATCCCCCTCCCTTCTTCTCTCCTCAACTTACTCGTGGTCGCTCCTGCGTCAGTGCCCGTATCCATTGTCGAGATAGAGGGCAGTTCGGACTGGAATGGAGCAAAATGAGAAACCTTCTTGACGATTTTTTCCCAGAAGGTATCTTTTTTCAAGACCTTTTTCGAAGACGCTACTCACTACGAATTGACTGTGTTTCACTAAGTCCGTCAAGATATGAATCATTTCATTGAGTGATATCTATCTAGGAATAAGCCCCACTATGAAATGTGTTCCAGGATATCTATCTAGGCACTAATGGGACGATCAGATTGGTCGGGGAAGAAGGACTAATTAGACGGAATAGATCGTATACAGATCTCAGCTCCTTTCATCATGTGCACTTTCTCCCATCGCTCTGACCAGCGAGAGAGTGCGCAGAATGGATGAATGGAGAGAGTCAGCCATCTCTTCTCCTCACCATATCCGGCAGTTTGGGTCGTGTGTCCTGCGGGGAGACGTTGACGTGGTCGGAGAAGGGCGCCGTGCTGTAGCCGGACATCTCGGTGACGTCATCCTCAACGATGACGACCATTATCTATCTACCGTAATCGGATATGATAACGGGAGATACAGTAACCAGCGGGGGTGACTGTATGGGCTGATCACCATTGAAGAGACTGCCTGGTTCACCAGTTTTACTAGAGATGCCTTTTTCAATCTCTCCATTCTGCATATCTCCGATCATACAGACGAGGGAGTGTGCAGAATAGAGAGAGCTGCTTTTGGCGTGCGCGGCACCTCCGAATGAGGATCCGTTGCCGGAGCACCCGCTGACGCAGGCGCAGCAGCTACAACTGGGATGAGCGCAGGGTCGGAGAGGGGGGCTGTAGTTGCTGCAGAAGACGGGGCCGCAGCGCCGTCGCTGCCGTGCACCAGATGGATCGGCTGGAAGAAACAGAAGTGGGTTACGGTAACCGGATCGCGAACTGATTGACGAGCAAACCACAATTGGATCGCCCATGTGATTCTTTTTCGCCGAATCGTCGTTGAGTAGGGGATTGTTAGGAATCTGCAATTCAATTCATTTTTGGTACTGTAGGTCGTACGGTGACGTCATCACTACGCAATTTCAACTGGATACTGTGCCAATAGATCGAAGGCAATGCCACAAACACAACGAAACTACCATTTTCAATACTGTAGGAGGGTGATGTATCAATCGATCGATATGAGGTCTATGACGTCGTCACTACACAATGCTAGTTGGATACTGTATCAATCGATGGATGACGTCCTCACTATGCAACTCACCGGAATGGGCGCCTTCTCGTGGTCGGAATTTGACGATTTCTCGACCTTGGCAGCGAGTTTCTTCACTTTCCGATCCAGCAGGAGACTCTCCAGCATGATTATCTGCAACCGGAGTTTATTTCCCGGCTTAATATCGTCTCGCCATTCCGATTGCTCTTTTCAGTTGTGTGAGGTCTACCCCTCTAGTAGCTGTACAAAACCGTCTCTACGGAGTGAAAAAAACGCAGTGTTCTCTTACTGTGAACACGCCCCGCAAAGTTGACATGATTAGCTTCGAGACCTTTCTCCGTCTGTCTCAATTTCACATGCTCTCTAGTCTTCTCTCTCCGTGTCCAACTCACTTTAGAGTAGTAGCCGTAGATCTTGTATGAGATGCCCATGACGATGATCCCGAGGACGGGAATGATGGAGAGATAGATGTAGAAGGACGTCGTTGAGAAGCAACATCCCCCTGAGAGGGTACGGTAGTCGGAAGGGTACGGTAGGTTACGGTAGTCGATAGGGTACGGTAAATGAAATCAGATTACGGTATAACAGAGGGAACGCACACTCCAGTAAGCCGTCGTCCTTCGTCATTCGGGGCGAGTCGACCACTCCGGAAAGGAGGAAGGAGTGGAAATGAGGAGAGGAATGGAAGGAGCGAGGGGAGAGAAGACGATTAGCACGTGCACTTTGGATTAGCGAATGTACTCTGCGCTTCGTCACGTTTCATAAGGTTATTTAGTCAAATTATACACTAAAATGGCTAATCAGGTTGTGCAATAAGCTTACTATTCTAAAATCGCTACAATTCTCCTTCTCATTCGTTGAGGTTACGAAAAAGTAAAAAAAAAAAAAAAAACTCACAGAAAACAAGTAGATCACATTCGTCTATCTAATTCTTTCTTCCAGCTTTGAATAAAGCTTGACGATTTGAAAAATTAACAAAAGAAGTAATTTTTTTGTCAATTGACACGATTGTTGTTTCATTTATCACAAATGATATAAATGTAGAAAAAAACAATAGGATAATAAGTGGAATAATATTATTTTCGGAGAACTGCGATAGAAATCAATAGAAATAGCAGAGGGATTACCCTCGACTCTTCTTTATTACTCGGATACTCAACTGTCTCTTCCCTTCCTAGAATTCTATTGATTGCCTCTATAAGTTCTCCATCTTTCCGCTTGTACAGTCCAGGCACATTCCCCCCTGAACATGGACCGTCCCGGGCGGCCCGGGGCGGCCCCTAGTGGCCCCTGCCCTTTTATAACCTGAGGAGAAATATATTTGAGACAAACTCGTTGTGTTTGAATACTAGAAGGTGTTCCGCATTTATTGACGTTTTCAGAATTTTAAAATTTTAGTTCAAAAGCTGGCAAAATAGGTAAATAGTTGAGTTCGTTTGCCCAAAACGAAAAGGTACGGTAAGTAAAAAGTTCAGCCAGGTCGGGGATTGAACATTTTACTTACCGTACCTTTTCGTTTTGGTCGAACTAACTCAATTATTTACCTATTTTGCAAGCTTTTGGATAAAACATTCAAAATTCTGGAAACGTCAATAAATGCGGAACAGCTTCTAGTATTCAAGCACAGTTTGTCTCAAAAAAATATGCCTCCTCTGGCTATAAAAGGGCAGGGGCCACTAGGGGCCGCCCCGGGCCGCCCGGGACGGTCCATGTTCAGGGGGGAATGTGACTGGACTGTATTCTTTCAGTAGATATTGCTTCTCCAAAATCTTCTGAATCATGTCATAATTCTCAGCAGCAATCGATGGATAGAGATGGATGAATTCATAAAGCTGAAATTGGTTACTCATCTGCATATTTCGAGTCATATACTTACAACATCAAGGTCAACGAGGCTTTCCATGTAAACGGCATTGAGTATTACATTCATCTTGAGTCTCAATGGGTTGAGCTGAATAAACTCATTTGCTTATTGTTTTTTGGAAATTTCTCACGAGTCCTTCTTCAGTTCTTCCATAACAAATTCCATACTTGCTCCGGGATGAAACATTTCGAGCGTGTTAATCACTTCCCCAAGCTGATTTTTCCTAATCTTGACTTCATCAGTATAATTGGAATAATAATTTAAATATTCTTATTCAGAGCGATGTTTCTGTTATGTTCTGTGGCAGAGATTTCAGAGACAAGGAGGCAATGACAACAATGGAATTTGTGACGGAAGAATTGAAGTTGAATCCGTAAGTTACTTCGGAAAAATAATAAAAGCCAAAAATTTGCTCTTCAGTAGATCTCTACCTTTGGGATTGAAGATGAAGGGCATAATTAGTGCCGCATACACGAGTACTGATACTGACCTCACTCCAGTAAGTTGATGCTTATTTGATTGTTAAAAATGATGATTTCAGCTCCATGATTTCATCCGTCTCTATCCTTTGATTGCCGTCGAGTCTTACGATACGATACTGCAAACATTGGAGAGGCAGTACATACTGGAGGAATATGAAAGAAGCGATCGACTGATTGGAGAGACTATCAAGGAGATTCTTGGATCAGTAGGCACAGAGGAAGAAGAAGAACCAATCAATTACAGCAGCCCTATTAGAAGCAACACTGAAGCAAAATAAAATTGCTTTTATGAATATCATTAAATATTTTTGATGGTTAGTTGATATAATCATTTATTCATCAGCCTTTCATATTTGATGCAATAAATATGTGAAACCATGTGTCGACATTGTAAACCCACTTCCTTGGTTTTTTAAATGTTTCCTCGGCCGTCGTACAGATTTTTTTTAACATGCGAGGGAGTCTCTACTATCGTACATGCTACGAAAATCAGAACAAGTACCGTAAGTTACGGTGAAATAGTCACTTTTCGTATCTTTGCTGATACTAAATATTACGACTTGTGGTTGTGCTCTTATTTTTTCTCATGGCCACTTTGCGGGAATCGACACGGATATGCTCGGTGAAATATTCCTAGAAATCGATATTTGAAACAGGTCTCTTTTATGGTGCGAGTTACGGTAGCTCGGTCAAGGTTTATCCTTTTAGCTTGCGATTACGCTCAACCGTTTTTACTACTATCTTATTATCGTTTTTTTCTGCCCCGAATTTCAAAAAAGTGACAAATTACATGAGAAAATCAAAGGAAAATGCTTCGCGAGCTAAAATGATAAACCTTGACCGAGCTACCGTAACTCGCACCATAAAAGAGACCTGCTTCAAACATCGATTTCTAGGAATATTTCACCGAGCATATCCGAGTCGATTCCCGCAAAGTGGAAAAAATAAGAGCACAACCACAAGTCGTAATATTTAGTATCAGCAAAGATACGAAAAGTGAATATTTCACCGTAACTTACGGTACTTGTTCTGATTTTCGTAGCATGTATGATAGAGCATATGGAGGGAACGTACACAACTTACGGGCACAAGTGTGTTATACTTTTTTCTAGCCATCAGTGTCTATGAGGTCGTTTTCAACATGTCTTTTATCCAGGAAGTCGTCATTGGAGAAAATACGAGCGTTGTAGTCATCTTCCCTATGCATCAATCTTAAGCAGTCTGCAGGTTGGTTATATCAATATTTTCGACTAGAAACTGCGACACTCTGACCTTAATCGGTTACATTATTTAATCGTCATTTGTTCACTAGTGTTCATTCCAGATTCGATGAGGTGACGTGCAGTCTACGATGTTTGAGCAGTTCTTGATGATGGAGGGTAGCGATCTGTGATGAAACATCAAGGTACTATGGGAGAGGTGTTATCACATTCCTATTAAATGCATTTGGTTGAAGAAGAAGCAGTGTTGTTACTACTCTATTATGTCTCTAATGCTATGAACAGTGTCTCTGCCTAGACGAATTTTCTAGTGAGACAGAGTACGCGTGTGATTCTGTTATACCGTGTCCCGGCATTGTCTCAAACCAATAGTGCGCACATCTGGGAGAAATTGGATGACTTCACCAAATGCACTCATCCAACAGTTATGGTTGGTGATTTCAATCTCCCTGATATCAAATGGCCACTCGACTCTCAAAATTACAACGGTGTCAACATTGACTTCATTAATTGCTGTACTGAAGTAAGACTTGAACAGCGCATCACATTTCCGACTAGAGGGAATGCATTTCTAGATTTACTGCTGACTGATTCCTACAGAATTGTGGGAAATCTAGAGCAGTTGCCGAACTATGGCAATTCAGATCACAGCGCATTCAAATTCCAATTACTGATGCGAACAGAACCGCAAAAAGCTAGATATGTAAAAAATTTTCGAAAAGCGGACTATGCTGCGATAAATTCTCTACTTTCTAGTATTGACTGGCTTCTCTTTTTCAATGTGAACGAAACTGTGAATGAGATGTACGAAAAATTCATTCTTCTACTCGAAGACATAATTGAAAAATCTGTCCCTTTAATGAGGATTGATTCAACTGGGAAACCACTGCCTGGTCATATTCATAGACTCTCTAAGAAACGCCACGAAGCTTGGATCACGTTTTTGAATGACGGAAAACCTTCGTCTAAAAGACGTTTTGACAAGCTTCATGCCGAATATAACCAGGAAGTGACTAAATACCACCAAAATTACGAGAGAAAGATAATAGAGAATAAGAACCAGAAGAAGTTTTATGGTTACATAAAATCGAAACTTTCTAATGCCTGTACTTCTGCTGTAGACTGTCTCATAGATAATTCAAATCATCAAATTGAGTCTGACGGCGATAAGGCAGAATTACTGGCAGAGACATTCTCAAGGGTTTTCACTAAAGATAATGGTGACACCCCATCTTTTTCTCATGAAAGGGAGAAAGTTTCGAATGTTTATGTTGACCCCTTCTGTCGGTTTGAAATTTGTGAGCTTATTGAAAAGTGGAAAGCATCATCGTGTCGAACTCCAGATAATATACCTATGATTTTTATTAAATATACCGCAGTCCCTCTTTCTGCTGCTCTTGAAATAATTTTTCGAAAATCGTATGAATTATCTCAAGTTCCCGACCGGTGGCGCTTATCCACTATAACACCTCTCAAGAAGAAAGCACCATTTTCAAACCCGTCAAACTACAGACCTGTCTCAATAACAAGCTTCTTCTGTCGTGTATTTGAGAAATGCCTTGCCAAGCAAATGATTGCTGACAGTGAAAGATACGGTCTCTTTCCTGACACGCAATTCGGCTTTCGAAAAAATCGCTCAGTTGAAACTCAAATGATCGAAGTGGTTAATGAATGGTCAAAAGCGATTGATGAGCACAGGTGTGTTGATGTGATATACTTCGACTATGCCAAAGCATTCGACACAGTAAGCCATCCAAAATTAATTCAAAAGATATCCAAAATGGGCTTTCCACTGCTGACCGTGAGATGGATTGAAGAGTACTTATCCAAAAGAGTATTCAAAGTGAGAGTCAAAACGACATTATCTGAATCAAGACCGGTCATTAGTGGGGTCCCACAAGGATCAGTTTTAGGACCTCTGCTATTCAATCTATATACTGCCGATTTATCGCAGGTTATAGACAAGCATGGGTGCAAAAGTTTCACTTTTGCTGACGATCTAAAAATATACCTCGCATTCGAAAAAGATGAACTGAGTGGTCCAATCAAACTTCAGGAATGTGTTGTTTCAATTTTGGAGTGGAGCGATATCTGGCAATTGCGAATTGCAATTGAGAAGTGTAACGTACTCCACTTAGGAAATGAAAATTCACTGTTGAAGTATTACTTGAATGGAACTCAAATTGATCCGAAGTCGTCTGTCAGAGATCTCGGTATTCAAATCGATAAGGAATTGACATTCAAAGAACACTTTGACATAGTGATCCAAAAAGCTGCGATCCGTTCCAACTTAATTTTCCGTGGACTCAGCACCAATAACGCTGCGGTGATGGTTAATGCATACACTACTTACGTTAGACCTATGGTAGAATTCAGTCCTAGTGTCGCATTTCCAGTTTTCGATAGAGAAGCTGGTAAACTAGAGAAACTGCAGAACAAAGTCACTAGGTTGATTAGCTACAAATGTTTGGGATACAACTTTGAAAACAGGCCATTACCAGTTGAACGAAACGAGATGCTCAAACTAACCACGTTGATGTACCGTCGAAAGATCAATGACTTTAAACTAGTCTATGAAATGCTATTCGGGAATTCAAGATTATCCCGAACCAGAAACGATTTTCTATTTCTTTCCAAGTCTAATCTCAGAGGCGCAGGCTTCAAATTGTGTCGAGAAAAATTTCGAACTAAGATTCGCGAGCACAGTTTTGCAAACAGAGTAGGTAAATTACTGTATGTTGTACTTCGAAAAGGAAAAATACCTACAAACTATGCAGAGTTCATGAATGTGATGTGTAAGGAGGTTGGATGATCTGTATACTTGCTCGCTCTACTCGCTTAGTTACCCCCCCCCCCCCCCCCCCCTTTCACACATTCTTTGTTCTTCTTGTTCCAACCACCTCCCCCCCCCCACCCCTCCCCCCCACAACAATACCACCTGTGCGGATAAATCTATTCTATTCTATTCTAATCGACTAGAGGGGTCGCTCTAGTCGAGAATGAGGGGGAGACGAATCGACTAGTCCTCCTCTCAATAATCACGTCTCGCGCGGATCCCCCCTCTCATTTTGCACGCCTCGTACATGATGTTTTATTTACAACTTTTTTCCATACTCCCATCAAATTCATTCTGAACGATCACGTGCCTAATGGGGGGGGGGGGGGGGGGGTCCGCACGAGATGTGATTATTGAGAAGGGGACTAGGCGATTCGTCTCCCCCCCCCCCCTCATTCTCGAGTAGAGCGACCCCTCTAGTCGATTCGTCTCACTAGAAAATGCGTCTAGGCAGAAACACTGTTCACAGCATAATGGAGTGTGGTGATTAGCGATGTCTAGCGAAGTTTTGTGCTTAAAATACCTAAAATCATTATTATGATCGTGACCGAGAGACAACCGTCTTCGCAAAGCATCGCGATTATCTATGTCATCGTGACCGAGAGACAACCGTCTTCGCAAAGCATCGCGATTATCTATGTCCTACAATGCGACCAGCAAGCATAAGACAATGCGTTTAGCACACATTTATAATAGACATATTCCAGGTCGTCGCGAGTGTTGAGAGAAACGCAAACCTCGCCAAACTGTAACTTCCAAGAAGCAATCAATATATATACGTATCGTTGTTGTTTATGTAAGTAATTTGTTTGTTAATTCAGGTTTTAGTTTTGCTTAGTTTGCAATATCTTGAAATTACTTTATGTCACCTATTTTGTATGTATCCAAACTGGATGTAAACACCCACTTGTCCCTTCATATTACAGTAAATAGTTGCATTCGTTTTCGATCACGCACTCGTGACAGAAGTCTCCATTCGTTGTTCACGCCAAACTCATTGCCCTGTCAGAACAAATACATCCCAGCGATGACACTTTTCTTTGCTCATCATTGTTCTCGTTGTTGTTATGCCTTATAAAGTTGTATTATTAAAAATTCTCGTCTTTGAAATGGTTCACACACTGGTCATTCTGCCAAACTTTTGCTATCTGATCTCTGATCTCTGATCTGATCTGATCTCTGTCGACAATGGCGACGTCCATCTGCATGCTGTTGCTGCAATCAAGGTAATTCATTCCATTCAACGAAATAGTGTGCAATCTCGTTATTATGAAAACCAGCTCATCTTTTTGTAGACCGTTAGGCTAAGTAGAGTTCCGGCATCCTGAAATCAAGAAATAATCGTTGCAGGAGTCATCAATGGGCATCTACCGTACCCGAGGCAACGCGCCGAGGATCAGACAGTGTCAATCCACCATTCCATTGTAACGTGAGTCAGACAGTGTCTGTTTCACGGCTTAAATTGTTTACGAGAAATAAACATTATCAATTCCTCACTTTTTTCGAACGGTTAACCAACACAGTCAATTTCTCGGTTTCAGGACCCACGTGAATCCGATACAAATAGACTGTCAGTTTCACGTACGTGAACTAGACAGTCTATTTCTCGGAAAAAAACCGAATTTTTAAAACCGAATTTTTTTGCAATTTTTTTTCAAAATTTGTAAAGTTCATCAGCGCCACGGCATATATGCTCTGCAACTGATTGGTGGAAACGAGAAAGCGGAAAGGATGTCCAAGACAGTTCTCAATCGAGCATGATCAAATTTATTTTATTATTTCCAGAAATCAATAAAGTTTTTAAACCTGCGAGAATTCAGCCACATTTTGACACGTGTGATCCACTCTGTCTCCATTTTGAATCATTCTGCTATGTCCGACTTCTACTCCAGAACTCAGCAATGCAAACCAAAAAAGTGCCTCATCATTTTCTGAGCATTTTTACCATACTGACATTTCTTCCTAGGAAGGAAAGCGGAAATTATCAAAATTGGAAGATGATGCATCATTCCAAAACGACCTTTCCGCAAAAAAAGGTGCTCGGGATGATAAATCGCAATAACTTCGATATTGCTCACTTCGAAAATTAGATGGCCGATAAAAAGCGAGGAAGGAGCTTGAAGAAACTATTCGCCATGCGATTCCATCTCCTTCTTGGGCTCTGCATCTTCTCTTTACTCAATGCCAACAATTCTGCGGACGAAAGTGATCTTCCCGTGTATCTACGAGGAATCGAATGGAGAAATGTGGAAGCCCAATTGAAGTAAACTTTTTATCAATCTTTTTCGAACTATTATTATTTGATGACGCGATTTTACAGAAAGGACCTACGTCTCTCTCCTTTTGTTCATCCTATCCACTACGACTTGGACTGTATCAGTTAGTGGATACAATAAAACAGAGAAGTCCACATTCCATGGTTGAAAATATTTATATTTTTTCTCATAGAACACCCCTTCAGGATCCGTAGTAATCAGTCTGAATATCACGGCTCCCGTGAAGGAAATCGAAGTCCATTCACTCGGATTGACCATCAATGAGGTAAATCGTCCATATTTATTTTTATTTTTTTTTTAAAGAAGGGGGAACACGACCGCTGATGCAAATTGCACGGCCGCGACGCGCGCGCCGATTTCCATGCGGACTCTCTCAATTATCCCTTCTCTCTCCCCCTCTCGGATTAGTGCCTGAGCGATCAGGCCCGATTGGCACACAGCCAATCGCTCATAACTCGGTTCAATCGAAAATTAGTAACATGCGTCTTTTGAGAATTGTGATCAGATAGTGGAGACCCGTTAGCTCACGTCGAGAACTCATCAACCCAGATGGTCGTGTTCCCCCTTCTTTAAAATCTAAATGATTTCTTAGGCTAATCTGTTAGTATATCATTCAAGAGAAGAAGACATTCTATCCTTGAACAATAACAAGTTTCAAATGAGAGAAGAAATGGAAACATATCGCCACGAATTATTCCACCTGGAGAAATGGTGTATTCGGAGGTTCAGTAAATTTAAATACGTCATTTATATTGTTCCATAGATTCACTACAATGGAACAGCCCGAATGGATGGTTCAGGTTTCTATGAGTCGTAGTATGCATTTTTTAACCAAGACATTAGTAACAACGCCGTTATTAGGAACACGAAGGACGATTCGATTGATCATCCCTATATTTCTCTTCTCACTCATCTTGAACCAGCAATGGCTAGAAGATTGTTTCCTTGTTTCGATGAACCAGACAAGAAGGTTTGGAAATAATAATGAATCTTCAAAAAAAAGAAATCTCAGGCGACCTACCAGATTACAGTAGCACACCCTGAAGAAACTACCGCATATTCGAATACTCCAATTATGGCAATATCAGCTCCAAATGGGTTAGAAAACGAGGTTTGGCATACCAAGAATATGATTTTAAAGGACAAGAGTAACTCAATTCGAGCCTACCATGCCCCTTCCCTCTTATGTTATAGCTCTAGCAATTACTGAACAACCAGTAGTGGAATTGACTGTCGATAGTTATGAGGTTTGAAGGAGAAAGAATAATCTTCTGAACAACGATATTTCACAGTTCCGAGCAATCGGTTGGAATCGAGAAAATGCTGTGGAAGCCGCTGCTGAAGGATTAAAGAAGCTTCAAAATCACTCGATGTTCGATGGTGTGCCGTTCATTCCAAAGAAAACAGGTAATAAAGAAATAGAGATATAAATTGATCTGAATTTGATTCTTCTTCGAATGATCAGAAAATTCATAGGAGACGAAGTATTTGATCGAGCAATCTATGTAAAATCACAGAATTTTATTATTCCGTAGCCATTTCCATTTCAGAAATACCTTATTGAAAACGCCTACGGTAACGGAGATGCTACCAAGATCATACATAATCTGCTTGACGAATATACGGGAGACCGCAAGCAACTGCAGAAAATGCTCTACGAATGGATCTATCAGGTTTGGGAGATTTCCTTTAAATTCAAAATGTTTTTTTCAGCCCGGAGCAGTAGTTTTATTTATGGAAAGAAACGGCGAGGGAGTGGTAATTACTCAGACCCGGTTCACATCAACATTCTTCGATAAAGAACTAAGAGATGAGAGGTGAGCCTGCGAATAACTCACATTTCAAAAATGTTTTTAGTACTCGATTCACGATTCCACTGTTCTGTAAAATTGATGGACAACCTCGAACTTTTGTTTTCGATAGTGGAAGTAAATGAATCTTATTATGACATTGTCAAATACTCCTGAATTGCAGTGGAATCTCTTTCAATCCCTCTGTCTCCAAACTCAACAATCACCATTGAAGATGATTATGGACATTTGTTCGGAATATATCGAAAAAAAAGAAGCAAATCGAAAAACTTCATCCAGGAGCAACGATGGAGTTCGTACTAGAAGAATTGCAAAATGAATCGTATGTGAAACCTGTCAGTGATCGAAACGAGTACAATTTCTTTTAGTTCATCTCTTCCGTTGAGAATCGCGATGCATATAATACTCGAAGGGGCATTCCCGGTAAATGAGAAGGCTGAGAGAGATCTAGCGAGCGTAAGTGAATTGTTCGATATGCTTTCAATAGATAATATCAGCTTCACCAGCTCATCCGACTCTATCCTTCGATTGCTGCCGAGATTATGATATGATTCAAAAGATCTTGGAGGATCAATATGTACTGAAAGAATTCGAGAAGACAGATCAAGTACTCGTACAAACTATGAAGACGACTCTCGGAGAAGAAGAAACGTCCAAGCCTCTAATTGATGAGGCTAAATTGATCCGCTTCCATGTTCTCAATACCGCCTCCATCTATTCCAGAATATGAAGATATCGATACAATTCTTAACTTAAATTCCATGTTATAACAGAAAAGCAAAGTATTTTTCAATTCTTGAAGATATCATATATTTGCCAAAATTGTAAAGTTAATTTGTAAAGGACACTTGCGTTGAGAAATAAACGCAATTTCATCAACGTGAGGCTTATTCGACTTGATCTTCAAATAAAAAGAGGGTACATGACCGTCGGCCAGTATAATCTGTGAAAAAGCGGTGACAAAAGGTGCGAGCTTTTCGATGAGAAATAAACTGTTTCTCTTGTTTACACACGCTATTTTCTCTTTCTCTAACCAGCTCGTCGAAAACCTCTGGAGAAAAGGTGGCAGAAAATTTAGAGAAAAGCGAGAGTGCGTGTGTTTGAGGAGAGGTTAGGGGAAGTAACAACTTGTTTACTTCCTCTGCGCTCTCTCGTTTCGCGCGCTCTCTCGCTTTTCTCTAACTTTTCTGCCACCTTTTCTACGAGCTTTTCTCGCAGCTTTTCGGACGACGTTTTCGACGAGCTGGTTAGAGAAAGAGAAAATGCAGTTTATTTCTCATCGAAAAAGCTCGCACCTTTTGTCACGAGTTTTTCTCCCAGCTTTTTCACAGATTATACAGGTCGCGTGTATGCAAATCGCAGAGCCAAGAGGCTTCCATTATCCCCTCTCTTTCACCTCTCCGAATTGTCCCTGAGCGATCTGGCTCGATTGGCACAGAAAATTGCTCATTGCTCAGATCAAGCGAAAATTGGTGACATGGGAGTTTCGAAAGTGTGATTGGGTAGCAGCGACCCACAATCTAACGTCAAGAACTCATCAACCCAGATGGTGGTGCCTCTATTTTAAAAAAACAGACCTATCACCATTTTCTGATCATTTCTAGTTGAAATACGTAAACTATATTATTTCATAGATTTCATACAATGCCCGAATGGATGGTGCAGGTTTCTATAAGTCGTGGTAGGCATTTGTTGACCAAGACAATAGCAACAACGTCGTTATTAGGAATCAATCAATCAATCAATTTATCATATCAGGCAATTAGGGTGCTCAGATGAGGATGAGTTGCTGGTAGTCATCACGGGTTGTATTCCACCAGTTTTTGCCAATAGCTCGCGTCAAGTCATCTCTCCAGCGCACTCTTGGCTTGCCCGAGGGGCGAGTCCAGTTGTAGGGCGTCCAGACAGTAGTCGCGCGGCTCCACTGATCCGTATCCAAGCTTCGCACTTTGAGTGCCCAGCGCGCCTTCCGTTTCAGTCCTTCTTGGTTCCAATCGCGCAGTTTCGTGATCCCTCGCACGCGTTCGTTTCTCCAGCGATCCCTTAGCGAAACTACGACCATTTTCCGCTCCATCTTCCGTTGGGTCACACACAGCCTCTCCTTGTCGCTCGATCGCAAGGCCCATACTTCACATCCGTAGAGTACGGTAGAGGTGACGCAACTCTCAAAGAGTCTCCTCCTGGTCTTCATGGGAAGAAGTCGGGAAGAGAGGAGGTGGGACAGCTTACTCCATGCGTACCAACCGAGTCTGATCCTGTGGTCAATTTCGTCTGAGTGGTCAAGTGGAAGAGAGATTTTTCCTCCAAGATACGTGGCAGACTCGACGAATTCAAATCGCAGGTTCCCGATGACTATGGGTGCTCTGGTAGTGGTGCAGGAGGTGAGGAGATTGGTCTTGGAGGCGTTGATTTCGAGACCAACGCGGCTGCATGCCTCCATCAGCTTCTTCAACATCCGCTCCAGTTCCGGTCGAGACTTGGCGATCAGGGCGATGTCATCCGCGTACTCGAGGTGGCTCAGGTATCTTCCATCAATCCGAATCCCGTCGCTTCCCCAGTCGATGTCATCCATCGCCGATCGAAGGACCACGTTGAAGAGACGAGGGGACAGAGTGTCTCCTTGGCGGACTCCTCTTCGAACGGTGACGGTAACCATATCTTCGTTGACGCGGATGAGGGTTGAAGACGACTCGTAGATGCGACGAAGAAGGTGGATGAGGGTAGGATGGCATCCCGATGACCAGAGTGACTGCCAGACCGCGCTCCATTCCACGCAATCGAAGACCTTGCGGAAGTCGACGAAGGCAAGGTAGATGGGGATACCGTATTCCGATGACCTTTCTGCGACCTGCTTGATGGCGTGCAGGTTGTCCAGGGTGCTGTGCCCGCACCGGAAACCGGTTTGGGTGGACGACTCAGTCTCTTCAAGCACTACCTCGAATCTTTTCAGAATGCAACGTGTCATGGTCTTCAGGGTTACGTTAAGGAGGGAGATTGGTCGAAAGTTTCCGATGTTGGTGCAGTCTCCTTTCTTGTACAGAAGAGAGACGATGGCTTCTGCCAAACCATCGGGAACTTGATCTCCGGCTACCAGGCGATTGAGTAGGTCGGCTATCACGGGGGCGAGGTGGTCTTTCGCATGGTAGAGCATCTCGGGATGGATTCCGTCCGAACCAGGGGAGTGGCCGCACTTGAGCAGGGACATCGCGTGCCGGGTCTCATCGGGAAGGAAGGGAGGGAGGGGATCGAGGGGGCGCGAAGGGACCGCGAGGGGAAGGTGCACTCCGGGGGTGTACAGTTCCTCAAAGAAGCGCTGGACCGTAGCAATAGTTGCCTCTTGAGACAGAGCACCAGTAGCAGGGTCAGGGAATTGAAGACGCTTCTTAGAGGATTGGAGGCTTAGCATCGCTTTCACTATGCTCCTTCCCATAGTCGCAGCATGACGAGCTTGCGACTCCTTTCGTTTCCGGATGTCATCGGAGAGACTCAGTCGGGCTGCTTTGCACGCGGTGGAGTAGGCGCCGGTTCCCTGGGGGTTGGATTGCATCTTATGGCGCGCCGCTAGGAGGTTCCGGGTTGCAGGAGATATCCAGGGTGGGACTCTTCGCACTCTCCAACAGTCGCTTGCTGCGGTCTCAGTGAATGCCCGGACCGTATCGTAGGCTTCGGCAGCAGAGGCGGGACGGGTGAGAGGCACTGACGCGAGGAGATTCGCGTTGGCAGTAAAAGAGACTCGGTCGAGATCAAACCTCTCCCTGCATCTTTTGTGCTTCACCTGGTCGGGGAGGGATAGACACATCCGGACAAGGCGATGGTCCGAGTTGAACTCGAAACGACCTACGACTCCACAATTGACAACTCTCGCCGTGGGAGGCGCTGCAACGAAGTCAATCTGGTTGAATGTGGAGCCGTTGGGAGATCGCCAAGTCCAGATCCGGCCATGTCTCTTTTTCGGGAACGTGTTCCAAATGCGCAGGCCGGTTCTCACGCAGACTTCTGTGAAAGTCCGTCCACGCGAGTTGGGGGTCGGAGAAGCGTAGTTACCGACAAGTCTTTCATTGCCAGGTTCACGCGCGACTCTACAGTTGAAATCCCCAACCAACACTGGCATACAGCGTCTTGGCGCTCTCCGCAAAGTGGCCTCAACCTGGTCCATGAAGGTATCGTACTCTTTGTCATCGTAGGACGACGTTGGAGCATACGCACAGACTAGGAAGAGGCGCTCGATGGGTAGGAGGAGAGTCGCTAGACGAGGGGAGAGGCCATGGAACACAGCTCGTCGCGCGAGGTGCGGTCGGAGCAGGAATGCCACGCCATGGGACGCAGTAGGACCGCCCGAGTGGTAGACTACAGTGCCTGAGGATGTAAGATTGAACGAGGCACAACCCACAATCCTTGCTTCCTGCACTGCTATCACGTCCCACTTGATCTTGTCGAGGGCGAGTTCCAACTCGATCTGCTTGTCCTTGGGGGCGAGCGTCCTGGCGTTGATGGTGCCGATGTAGAGATGGCGACTCATCAGGGTGGCGTACAACTCCCGCGTGCCAAACGCTTCTGGGAGAGGGAGACTAGATCCTGGGCGGAGGGAACCGGAGTCGGAGAGCGAAAATCGCGACTCAACCGCTCGCCACTCGCTTTTGGACCCAGTTATTAGGAACACGAAGGACGATTCGATTGATCATCCCTATATTTCTCTTCTCACTCATCTTGAACCAGCAATGGCCAGGCGATGGTTTCCTTGTTTCGATGAACCAGACAAGAAGGTTCGGAAATAATAATGAATCTGTGGAAAATGAAATATCAGGCGACCTGCCAGGTTACCGTAGCACACCCAGAAAAAAATACCGCTCATTTTTTAAAAACTCCTTTTGAGGACTCATCGCGTTTCATCAAGGTGATGAAATTAAAGTGAAAACACCCATTCACGAGTTCGCTCATCAGGTATACCACGCGTGTCGCATTATGATAGAATAAACATTCAAAAAGTCGAAAATGAGCTGAAGCCATTTTTCGATAGCCCTTAGGGTCCCTCACAAGATAACGTCAAGCTTTTTTGCCCAGGGTCGCATTTAACGATAAGGTAGGTCATTCAATTTTTTTAAGAGAGCGAGGAATGAGACGACGAACAGTGGATTTTCCTCTCTCAAATCGTCAAAAAAGACTTTTAAACTATTGGTTCTGTCATTAACACAGTTCCGCATGCCGGTAGACTATAGCTTCAGCATATCATTTGATTCGTCTTCTCGAGCTTGATCGAATGAGCTCCTCAAAAACTTCGGTTTCGATTTGTGGAGAAAGATAATCAATTTAATCGATTTAACAAAATGCAAATGTAGTTATCGACGAACCAATTGCTCAGGCGCATTAGGTATTCATGACCGTAGGAACATTTTCTCTGTTGACGACGATTCTTCCAGGCCACTCTCTAAGGCACCACATCGACCCGAAAATAGGATTTTTCGGCTCTCTAAAAATTTAATGACCTACCTGATCGTTAAATGCGACCCTGGGCAAAAAAGCTCGACGCTATCTTGTGAGGGACCCTATAGGCTATCGAAAAATGCATCTAAACATTAGGGTAAAAAAATGTGCCAACCTCCCCTCTATTTTACTCGAATATTATGCGACACGCGTGATACATAGTTGTGCGCACGATTAATACATAAACAATCAGATATTGGTTCCATCATGGTCACTATTATTCGTGCGACGTCTTGTATTGGGAGAGTGGCCTGATCTAATCGAGACGCTCCCGACATGGTTTGATTCTGGGGCTGAAAACATTTATGATAATTCAACTAAACCATGCGTGTAATTAGGAACATGGAAGCTGCATTTTTATCAAAGCAACAGTTTTCCTTCTAGGAATCCTTCCGTTACACGGATAAACAAGACGTAATTGGAACAGAAGTTTCTATTATTTTCATGGATGACTAAACTAACTGAAAATGGTAGAGACGGGGCGAACAGAATGGATCTTACAGAATAGCGTCTTCTTGATTTGTCGACGGAAGTCACGATTGCACACGAGAACGATGAAACTGAAATGATTCCGTAGCTTAATTTTTTTTAATATTTAAAAAAAACTAATAAATTTAAATTAGCTTACCCATCCATTCCATGCACCATGCACCATGACATCGTCGTCAGCAGGAAAGCTTCCCATTTGTTTCTTGCGTACGGCGAGAGGAGAAAGTATGTGATCAGCTCAGAAATGAAGAAGATGCCCTGGAGCGCGGCCTATAATAAGTTTCCGTGAGATCTTCGTTAAGTTACGTGAGATCGCGAGAAGTGAGAAGGACTGATTTGCTTGACAAGATAGACAAGATTCATCTGACGACTGCGACGGAGATTCAAACCGACGTCTTGAGCTCCGTTTGCCTGAGAGACTTCTTTTCACCACTTTTAGCTTCCATTGAATCAACAGTTAAATCTCTATACTTTTTAAGCGAAAATAGAGAGATCGTCCTCTCAATCAGAATTCAAACATACATACCGGACGTTGATGTAGTGGAGCCTCAGAATGGAGCAGCAGTCGAGGAAGGCGACGATAGCCACGTAGATTACGTACTTGATGAAGTCCCCGTACCAGAGAAACGAGAACATATAGAATGCCATAAATGAGCAACTTTTTCCGCACGGCATTCTACATGGAGTGGCCGAGAGAAGAGAGAGCGGCCACGGGAATGGCGAGATAGCACGCGAAAGTGAGAGAGCACGAGTGAGGTCCCGACGGGAATTAGCTTTGGCGCGTTGCCAGCAAAACGCCGTGTTTCCACAAATATCGCTCCTTCTGACTGACCACTGAACAAGATTGCACGAAGGAGTGTCCTTGAAGATGAAGATCCAGAGGCCCTGAGGGAGGTAGAATGAGCAGTCTACTGAATGGTGGCTTATTTAGGAAAGCGTTTTGAATATTTTGGGAGATTAATTGAAATGGGCAAAAAATTAAGGGAAACAATACGCGTTGCCTAACCTATCTTGAGCATGTAAGTCGTCGACACAGCTGCGATTATCCAGTAGCAGAGGATTAGTCGACGAGTATTGCTCTTGCTGAAGGATATTACCATTTTAGCAAATATCAGTGATCATTCGGACTAGTTCTCATGTACTGTTGTGATAGATCACCGAGATCATTCTCACAAAGACGAAGTCTCGAACTAAATGTTATTCCATCTCGAAAATTTGCACCTGAACAAATGAGAATAGGCGAATGGTGAGTATACTGCGGTGAACCGATTGATGGAGATGCACACGTGCGACATACCGCAGATCTGGAAGATATTTTGAGTCATCATCCCCAGAGTTTGAGAAATCGTCAGTGTTTGAAACAAGAAAGATATTTTTTCAACGATTGACCGTCACGTAAACTTACTGATAGCTACATGTATGAATTTACTTTGCAAAAGATCCCGTGAAAAAGTACTGAATAATTGTGAACGACGGATTGCTCACATTTTGCAAACTAGTTCTCGTATTCAACGAAAAAATGAAATTCAACGGGAACCAACCTCATAGATTAAGATGAGCGCGAAACCGAACTGTTCCGACCATGAATAAACCTCATAGTAGCGGCTGCAATTGTGCCATCCGCTTCTCGAATCGGTCAAACATCCCGTACACTTCCCGCTATTTTCAGAATCGACAAATCTCCCAATCTTGTCAAACAGATTATCCGAAATCCGACGTCATTCCAGCCCACATCTGATGATGATGTGTTAGTCAACACATCTCAACGTTTTTCTAGTGTTTGGCTACACCTCCTACCCGGAAAGAGAAAACATCCATTTCTCGCTATTGATTCAAGAGAATCGAACTTACAGAAAAAGGCAAGGAGCGAAGTAGAATACGAAGATGCCTTGATGAGCGCAGTCTGCTACTGCCTGCAATTGTTTAAATTATTTTAAATGATCAAAACTTTCTGAAGTGTCAGATAGAATTTTTTTTATAGAAAAGTGTGTTTTCGGAATAAACTCATAGATAATGACGAGCGTGCGTTATTCATAAAGATTGGGATAGTTCTACCTGAGACAAAGTGAGCATGCCGAACGAATTGTTGAGAGAGGGCATCACACGAAGGAAGATCACCAGATTGCACGTGAACCCGAATAGAGCCAACTGAAGTTATTTTTTTTTTAGGTGAATTCATTTCAAGAATTTACTCTCACCGGAAACAATATCATTGCAGCGAAGTGATAGTGCGATGCGAAGTCGAAGTCAGCCATGTCTGCAGTTTGGACAATGGGATAAACTGGATGATCAATTTGCGCGAATTATCCAACAAATACAGAATGGTTGACGAAGGGGATGAGTGGAGAATCGGAGAAAAATTTATTTCTATTCGTATTTGTGCAGCGAGGGCGGGAACATGAATGTCAGCATGTGTTGGATCTTTCAAATATGAGCGTCTTAGGAATAAAGAGAGCGAATTCTGTTAGGGAGAATGATGAGAAAGTGCGGTCTCCAAAGAAGTCTATGGCATTTCCAATATGAGAATACGAGGGGAAACGAGATACATCCGTGTCGTTTGCTGGAGAAACAACTCGTGGTTATCATAGCACGAGATGTATCATACAACAGGATTGTTATCGTGATTAGTTTAATATTATTAATTTTATTTATTACACTTTTCAATATTACGACCTTCAATATATGTACAAAAGCTGGAAAAATACCGCGTGTTCTCATTATTTTTACCAGAGGTTGGAAGGAATGGAGTCATGCATAGATGTGATCTGGATGTTCGCAATATTATGACATTTCGCTTCGATGGTTTCAATGTTAATGATTCTTCAGGCAAAACAAGAAAACATTATGGAATGAGGAATGATGCGCTGATCAGAATAACAATGCCGAGACAACTGAACCGGGAAGAGACAACCCCGAGAAAAAATCCATGCATTGACTAATTGATACTTTGCAAACACCCGCGGTACGGCAGAATTATGAGAGATATTTATGGTTGACGAAGTGAGAAGAGAAGGGGAAATACGGGCAAGATAAGCTCAAGCGAATGTCAATAGACGATGGGAGTGGGGGTGGAATCATAGTGCGTAAAGGGAGATTTACGCATGCCTCTCATGCACTGCAATGAGATACTAAATTATAAAAGTAACCACATCGGTGTCTGGCGTTACGGATAATCAATGAATTCGCAATTGTAAGATATGATAAAGATACCTTGTTTAACATAGAAATCAAGATATTCTGTCCTTCCATATAATGAGTTGTATTTTTATCCTCCACACTCACACACTGTAGGTTCATGGCACTGATGTTTTTTCTCACTGATATTTATTTCCTTTTAAACACCATTTTGTGGTGCATCAAGTGAGCGTGAGATTTTTCCATTGAGTGTGTATGCTATCAAAGGTTTAGCACATTTCACGATATTGTAGTTTATTCAGTCACATAATCATCATCTTCTATGCATTCCCCTCTACACATGCTGCATGACTGCAGCCGATGCCGCGGTCTGGGACCTCGTCTGGTCATTCCTCAGAGTGATGCTACCCACCGACCGCTGCTCCCGATCTGAATATATTTTAATTAATATTATTATCAAGTCCTTGAAATCGAAGATCACTTTTTTCTCTAATGTACGTCACTTTTCTGCATTCTAATCGATTAGGAGAAGTATTCCTACATCTAACCCTACATTGCTCACATTGGGCGTATTTCGAAAGCAGGAAGAATTCTCACAAGTCATCAATTTCGCGATCTGGCGACGGAAATCACGATTGCATATGAGAACGATCAGTCTGAAAAAATAGTCAGTTGATGATTGGCCAATTCGGTGAGCTACAGTACCCATCCATCCCATTCACTAGACACCACGAGATGGAAGTGAGGGCATACGCCTCCCACTTGTTGCGAGCGTAGCCAGATAGGAGGAAGTAAGTGATGAGCTCTGTGATGAAGAGAATGCCTTGAAGAGCTGCCTGAACAGACGTTCTTTTGGACTGAGTTCAGAATAGACTTTGAAAGATAACAACTTATTAACCAAGTAACTAGTTTCGAAGCGCGATTTCGTAACTAGTTATTTATAATCAGTTATGAAAACGAACCAAAAACTTAAAAAGGGTTTGAAAACCTGAAAATTTCAAACGTGCAATACTCGATTCCAATAATGGGTGGAATGGAATTACACGATCCTGACTATTTGGTTAGTGATGTTTTCGAATATTCATATAGAAAAATGTGAGGGACGATCGCTCGTCATATCCACACGAGCAACGAATGAAGTAACTACTTATAACTAGTTACGTGACGATCTTCGTAACTAGTTACTTTGATTTTGTTATAACTAGTTTTGTTATCTTTGAAAGTCTAGTTCGGAATGACTTTGGAATGAACTAGTATGATATTTCAATCAGCTTGGCATACCTGATAGACGAGGTTCATCTGCCTGCTTCTCCTCTGAGCGGAAATCGTGTCGGTCTGAACGGATTCACTGCTATTTTCCTAACTTTAAGTTTGACATTGCTATTTATCTTACATGCTTGACATTGTAGCAGTGGAGTCTGGCGATGGAGGCAATATCCAGAATGGCAACGATCACTACAGAGATGCTGTTGAGCATGAAATCGCCGTACCTGAATAATTGATGATTTAATTAATCAATTAATCAATTTATTTATTAGTTCAAATTAGCAAATTACTCACCACATAACGGTGTGACATGATGGCGTGTCTTTGAAGGTGAAGATCCAAGTTCCCGCGGGCAGATAGATTGCACAGTCCACTGAGAATATTCATACATCTTTATTCATTCATTATATTTCCATTGTTTTATTCGAGAGCTCATAGTTCCGGTATAATGAAAGAATCAAAGATCTTAATAGAAATGCGAATGTTCACATGATTCAGCGCTAGATCAGCATCAAATCTTAAGGAACGTTTGAGCACACTCTAAGCTCATAACATACATGATTTTACAAGCATTCGGGAAATCCTTTGATGAACATTCTCGGAATTAAAGACGATGACGTCATCAACTAGGGCAGACTACACAAGGTAATAAATGCTTACCAAACTTCAGCATGTACGTCATGATTCCGATTCCAAGAATCCAGTACGATACGATGATTCGGCGAGTATTCCATTTGCTGAAAAATGTTTGTAGAAGCAATTTCACGTCAACCGATTCCGGCTGACAAACGATTAGGCTAGGTGCTAGACTATGTAACCCTGATGGGCAGGAAGATAAACCAAGAGATTGAACTTTTCGCCTCTCAGCTAGCAGCTTGGCAGTATTCATGAGGGCAAGGTAACTACTACTTTCCAAAGAATACTTCATAGTGCGAGCATGTTCGAAGTTCACAGCGATAGAAGTGCGAGGGTGAAAAGGAAGATATTACTTTTTGATTTCACACGTTCTCATCACTCAGCGTGCGTGAGAATTGCCATTACCCTACAGTTTTACAATATAATTGAAAAGTACAAGTCAACCGACTGCATACTCCTACATAATTCTATTAATATATATTTGGCAACAATATAGTAACCTGAACAGCTTGGAGTAGGTCAGTGGAGCGCAGACTGCGACGAATCGATTGACGGAGATGGAGACATGCGAGAAACAGCAGATCTGCAATTTAAAGTTTTCTATCTTGTTACAAATCAGACAAATTCACCTGATACGCAGATAGAATGGCGAATCCGAAATGGTCCGAGACCGAATACATTGCGCTGTTTCGACTGAACATGTATCAACATTGAATTTTGTTTATTTTGTTTGTATACTTACAAATAAATTGTAGGAGCGAAGTAAAAGGCGAACAACAGTTGATGAATGCTGTCGACAATTGCCTTAAAATTTAATTTTTGATTTGTTTAATTTGTTCGATTTTGAACTTATTTAACACGTTCTAAATTTTGACCAACTTGTGACAGTGTTAGACTTCCGAATGAATTGTTGAGAGATGGCATCGAATTGAGAAACGCGACAACGCTCAGATTACAAGCGAGACCAACCAGGGCCATCTGAATATTGTTATTTATTTAAATAAATATTTTAGAAATGCTCACCGGGAAGAGGATAGCTCCAGCTATCTGGTAGTCCTTGCTCATATCGAAGTCGGCCATTGCTGCACACATGATGAATGTGATAGTTGAGATAATCTTACACCACAACGAATAGCGTTGCTCAACGACCAAATTAATAGACGATCATAACAATAAGAGATTATTACTGAAAGATTACGAGCAGCAGACCAGCAGTAATAGAATAATGACCATGATTACTGAGGAAGCGGAAAGGTGAACTATCACATGGCGGGATGACTTTACAAACTCTTCCTAAGCTACGTGTGTGCAATGCATGGTACACGTTAGAAGTTACGAGCAAAGCCGAAGTGATGCTAGACGATTAATCTCTACAATCTCGGAAGTCTATCAGAAAAAAAAAATGCAGAAAATGAATTGGGACGGTTAAGTGTGAGAAGTGAGGGGCGTGGGAGTCTGAAAGTCTTTGGTGAGGAGTGTTGAGACTGTAATCTGAGATGAAAACTCGAGGGCGACTACGCAGAAATATGGGTTTAGGCAACGCCCCGTTTACGGTAAGACGAGAGCTCTTACTCATTAGAGGATTACGCAGCAAACACAAGGATGCGTATGAAGAGAACTGTGACTCCCATGATGTGAGATCATACGTGATATTATTCCAGACTTGTTTACTTCCAAGAACATTCTGTTTAGTAAGTACGTTTTGACTCATAGGTTGGATGAGTACAAGCCTGCGACTAAAAAGATTGAAATATGTGCTCGTTCTCTTCATTCGATTTTTTATTTAGAAACTGATCTAAGCGAGCACATCATACTATGGAGGAATCCTACATTCGGCGCACTACTGAACGAGAAATTCTGATTTTAGGTGTACAATAAAGTCTGGCTGAAGATCAGTAACCTTAGATGTGAATCATTGAAGGCATCAAGCACAATGTACGGATGATCAGTGAAACAACATCGAATACACTGAACTTCGCATGAGGTATAGTCTGTGAGAGGACAAGAAGGCTAGTGTGTATTTCTTGGTCGAACATAAGTTCGTCGTCTGGGTTTATATTCCCAGACGGTTATAATAAATTCCCAGGGAAATCGTTCCCAGAATGCGAGGGTGGTGGAAAAGGTGAAGTCATCAATGCACCTTGCTCCCCTTGCAATACTTGTCTGAATTGGATAATATTCACAGAGATCTTTGAAGAAGAAAGAAATCATTTCACGTCCTTTATAAATAAAATTTAGTTTTACGTTCTCCTACTCCTATCATTGGGTCGAAATCGGGAAATCAAGTGCTTCGTTGAAATATGTGTTTTAAACGAATTGCACAAGCAGTTGTGTTTCATTCTACTGTAATTACGTTTTCAGTGAGAAGTGTCCCGCATTCACCCATGTTCTTCCTAATAATATGCAATTAAAAATGAAAATATTATAACTCCAAAGAGGGAAGACCGATAAATTCTAAATTTTGAAAAATCAGTATTTGTTCATTTCAGAGAAATGTAAAAATGGACAGAACGATGAGAATGAATATTCACGTTTTCAGAAGCGTCATTAATCTGAGAATGCTTTTCATACTTTAATCATATTCCTAATCTCAAACATCTTAGATTTTCCCCGTCATAGACTCACAAGTCTTCATAATATCTCGCAATACTAATCCGATCTATGAACTGTAGCTAAGTATCATATCTCAGATGAGTCAAGTTAGAGATACACTAATAGGCAACTTGACAACAATTTCTTCAGCCGCTACTACTCCGCTCTTATTTCGCAGATATTCGACGCTGAACTTCTCCCTGGTTTGGATCTGATTTCACATGCAAACTAGTGTGGCAAGAACGTAGTGAGTTATTTAAAGTTCTTCGAAATTGAAACTATGTTGGTCCCAGATTTTTCTTTTCTAATCTCTACAGTCTCGTCTCTGATGTGTCTGCGATGATGCTAATTAACTTTTTTCTCTCTCTTGATTGGAGAAAGATTACCATGGCATTATAACTGATGCGGAATGGGGATAAGACATCAAACTATCACAATTATTTTCCATCGCTATTAAATCTGCACGTAGTGTGCTCATGAATCTCGTAATTACATCCCTTTCAACATCGATGGGGGACTCAAGAATAGCCGTGAATTTTACCCGAGACATTTACAAGTTGTGAGAAGATATACTGTAGCAATGGACTCTCTGGCATACCCTATCTCTCTCATAAAGAAACCGACCCGACCCCTCCTAGTTGGCTTCCGAATTGAATCTCTCGCCTAGTTTCCGCGCGCACCTTTGCGATGCCGCGCGTCCTTATCGTGGATTTTCGCACCAACTAGGAACCTCCGATCTGATAGGCTATGAAAGTAGTTATCATGATAGAGAGGAGATCAGTTCCCCCATCTATTCAATCATGTCTCGTCTCTTATCTGCTCTTCTCTTCATCTCCCTCTTCGTCTCTTGCTTCTCATACAATAGACAAGCAGCGGAGGATGAACTCAGATTTCTCTCTCAGGTTTATTGCACACATTTTACTTAAAAAATTATAACGTTTAAAAAAACAGAGTTTGAATATAATTAAATGTATTGCAGAACGCCCGTGCCTACATCACTGAGAATCTTATCTGGGTGGCAGTTGGATCTGTCGTCATCTTCGCTATATTACTCTGTATCTGTGGTAAGAGTTCAAGAGCTTGAAAATGTAGCTAATGTTTAATTTTTTTGTTTTTGTTTTATTATTTGGCAAATTCTCACTCTCAGACATCGCCATTCGGATGGTCTTCGACTACTGTCAGAGGGAGCCGACTCAGTCGCCTAAGACGATCGTTGACGTCGAGGAAGGATCAACGATGACGATTTTGACTGCTTCTTCTGGATTTTCTGTGTCTTCCCCTGCTCCTCCGGTCTATTCTACTGTCTACGAGCCCTTTACTGGCATGTCTGAATCTATCGTCGTGTGATTTATTCACATTTGTTGCAACTTCGACTCACACGGTCACATTACGAATCCCATCGCTTCTGGTGTTTACTATCCTATATATCGGTATATTTCATTGCTTCACGGATATTGACTTCGATAAAATTTTTTAAAAAAAGTTTGACAAATTCATATTACACGTGTTCGGAGAATGGTTCATTCTTGTAGTAAAAGAAGCCGAGAACTACGAATCACAGATAATATGTAGGATTGGCGCTACGATAACAAAAGGAAATTACTATGTGGATCATCCACAATTCTTGATACGACTTTTGATTTTCTTTCATCTTTTCTCATACATTAAACTGCTTGCAAGTTTCTGTCTTAGCCATTGCGACACTGAAATACACCTTTGTCAGCGTCGTATCTTCCGAAACACTGTCTCAGGAAAATAACGGCCATCAAATGAATGGAATCGAACGCTTTCACTGGAACATTGCTCGCCTATTTGTCGGCATTGTAAGTGTGATAGCGATTACCGGACCGTTATGCAACTTCATAATTGTGATAACTACTGTCAAAACGAGATTTGTATTCTGAAATATGAAAAACTAAATTTGATTACAACTCACATTTTGCAGAAAACTTCGATCCACTTGTAATATCCTAGTTGCCGTGAGTGCTGTTGGCAACATTTTCCACCAAGTAAATGGATCATTTGCTTCTAATAATTATTTTTATAATCTAGATCGGCGCGGCGACAACTCAAATCCCTCTTCTCTTCGATATTCATCGCATAATCGACAGTGATATTTGCATTTTGGTCTTGGTACGCGCATCTACGTTATGAATTATGACGGCGAGTCAGGGAAAGGGGAAAAATACTGAATTATCAATATCAGTATGAAAATTTTCATTGGCGCATTCAGTTCTTACCCGAGATGGGACTCGCGGTCGGTTGCGCTTGCGTTTTGTTGATCGGAATGGATAGAATGATCTCTGTCCTTCACACGCACCGCTATCGTTCTCTCGACAAAATTTATTACCACACGGTGAGCTTACGGTTACTGCTTGAAATAAGAAATAATTTATGCATAGGTTCTCGTTAGTCTGATTGCAGCGTATTGCTTGTATTTCTGTTATATAATGTTCGCAGACTATGAAAAACGGTTAGTTTTATTTTTATTCTCTGAAACGACTAAGCCTATTTGTTCAGCCGCACAGTATGCACTCCGATGACTCCCTTCTCTGGTGGTGCATTGAGACTCAATATCTCTATTCTCATCCTAATGGGAACGAGTGTATTGACATACTTGATAACGTGGATCAAGCTGCGATCTCAAGCGGGTTCGTGTAGTAATCACTAACTAGCTCGGAATATGACACTAGGTCGGATGTGAACTATTTCGCAATACCGTATCATACTCTCATTTCCTTCTGTCGCCTCCTCAAGTTCTCATTCGACCTTAGAATATGCAAGGTTGTTGTATGTAGCTCTGTATCTGGCTGGACTGAATGATACAAGCGCTTGTTTACATGATACATATTTAGTTTTTATGATTCCGGGGAATGTGGATTTAAAAAATCGAATATTTGCACTTCAGATTCAATGCTGATGAAGCGAATCATCCGATCGCAAATTATCGTGTTGACAGTGGACATACGTGGCTGGATTCTCACGCCTGTGTATATTCAGCTCATTCTGCACTCTGATCTCGATAGTTTATAGAGAGGAAATAATGATCACAAAATTATCATTGAAGAGCAAAATAAGTTCGCATTTTTCTACATCGGTCCAATCTTCATACACATCGCTCTCACTTCCAAACTTCTCATTTATTATTCAACAAGGCGAGCTCGACAATCATCCAAATATTTTATATCCATTTTACAGTTCCGAATATCGATCCGCGTTCAAAATATTCTTCTCGCGAAACACTTCTCCTTCTTTGAAATCGAGCGATGCTCCGTCTATGAGAACCGTGTTTTGATAAACAATTTTAAATATATTTGAATGTTTCGGCGTGTATACTTTCTCTGCGTGCAAAGGCCCGCCAGAGAGGACGCCCTCTCGCATGACAATGAATGCTCAGCGTCTAAATTTCATGCATTCCATACTCACTCATTCCAAGGCTTTCAACAATCAATATTCTTTCTTTTTATTTGTGACTCCCGTTCCCCCCCCCCCCCCCCCCCCCCTGTTTCTATCCGTCTTTCGATATTGTTTTTACAGAGTGGGATGGTCATTGAAAGCGTCATTCGCTGGGAAATCGACATGGGAATGGTTCCAAATATTCCGGATATTTTAAAATCGCCAGTAACTTCTCTCGGAGGACTTAAATGGTGAGCTAAAAGGATATAATCACATTATTTGTGAACATCATTTTCAGGTGTGTTTGGGCTCAATCAGAGCGTTCACCGCGCTCGCAACACGCCAAGAATCTGCTACTCTTTATCGAATGCGTGAATGATAAAGCGTCTGCGCTATGGAAAGTTGAGAATAAGTGCTCAATTTCCCTGATTAATAGGAGAGATGCCAACAGAACCAGCAGAATTCAGGTTTCGTTGTTTTGTCGTTTGCTATTCGAACAAGATATATTTAAGGAAGTTTCTGATAATTTCGGGAAGCATGTTTTTTTTCTAATAAGATTGAATAAATGATTTATTGTATTTCAGTTTTGCAAATATTTTACAAGCGAACTGGGAATCTGGGGAGACCTCTTCGGACACTGGGATAAAGTTATGGATGAAAATCAGGTGAAATGTAAATGCTTACTAATGGTGTTTATACAAATTAGTTCAGGGATTTATAGCCGACGGGAAAATAATCGTCGAAGTTGAAATCAAGATACTAAAAACTTGCGGAGTGCGGTAAGTTGTTGGCAATATTTACAAATAGCGGCATCCCCGGTCTACGCCGGGGATTTCGCAATAGGTGAACAAAAACAGACATGTTTTTGCGCTATTTTTAAATTATTATTTACAATAGTGACTTCGATGTCAAAGGGGAACCATTAAATTGACTAATTGGGAGCACATCATTGAATTACTTGCATTTTTTAGTCGTTTATTGTAATAACTTGACGTAAAAAATACCTTAACCCTCTTTTAAAAATTGATTATATATTTAATTTCTAGTGATAGCAACCGTCGAGACTTCACTCAGTCTGACGAACTAAGCGATGTATGTCTCATCGTGGATGGAGTCAAATTTCACGTTTCTAGGAAACGAAGTTTGATAAAAGAATCAAAACGCATAGAATAACTAAATAAATAACACGATCTTCTACGATTAGAGCAAAACATCAGAAATCCCGTCATTTTGAAATTTAAAACAATAAAAATAACAGATGGGTGACAATTGCGCAACTTTAATTTTTTCCGCAACGACATTTGCGCAACTCGACATAACTCGATTTCTAGCCACCCTGAAACATGGCAGAGGTGTCAAAATAAAGAGGGGTTATGCTGATCAGAATAACACCTCTGCCAGGACTCTAGGGTGGCTAGAAATCGAGTTATGTCGAGTGGCGCAAATGTCGTTTTGGTCGAGTTACGCAAATGTCGTTGCGGAAAAAATTCAAGTTGCGGAAAAATAAAAGTTGCGCAATTGTCACCCATCCAAAATAACAACTCAATTCATTATTCAATACAGATCGGTGTAAATTTCATACAATCATAGATGCTCGCTGTACACTCTCCAGTCTTCAAATCTATGCTCTTCGGAGGTTTCCAGGAAGCAGGAAAAGCTGAAGTGGAAATCCAAGAAGTAGATCACAAGGTATTTTGACCGTTATTTCAAGATATTTGAATTATTACACAATTTTTACATACTAATATTCTGTCAATTCCAGGAATTCGTCGAATTTCTACACGTCATCTACACTTCAATTCTCGAGATTACTGGTACGATGAAAGAAAAAAAATGAGATTTACAGATCAAAACTATTTACAGATCTAAATGTTGAGATAATTCTTCGTCTCGCCGATCGCTTCCAAGTTAAAGTGGGTGAGTGGATAAAGTAGTAAAATAATTTTAAAAATAATTATCATAATAATAATTTTTCCAGTACATTCTCGATGCTGTCGAAGTATTTCTGATGCATTCTTCTAAGCTCAAGATCACACAAAAACTATCGTTCTCGGATAAATTCAAGCTTGAGCTGCTGCAGGTTAAATCATTCTTTCAAAGCCAACTAATTGTATATTTTAGGCCCATGCTCTGCTATCTCTAACGAAGCTCAGTGATATCAAGGCTCTCGAGGTATCGTAATTATCACAAATATTGTTTGTCTCACACTTATCTATTTCAGTTCGATGCTCTCCACCGTGACTTCAGCGATAGCATGAAAGCAAGAATTCACTATCGCACGATCGAGCTCATACCGTCAAGCGGGAGCAAAATGAACCATTTGCTATATTTTAGTGTATTTTAGTATAAAACATCTAAAATCGGAAAAATGTTTTATGAAAGTTTGTGGCAGGCAAGCGCGATGTGAAGGAATGCTATTCATGCACATCGCGCTTGCCTGCCACAAAACTTTCATAAAAAATTCCGATTTTAGATGTTTAGAAATGTGCAATCAAATTTCCTCGCTGCACCTTCTTGGCAATCACTAGAAAGGCCCAAATCCGAAAAATTGCGACTTTTCGTTTACTCTCACACGTTTGCGGGCCTTGATAGTGTTTTATACTAAAATACACTAAAATATAGCAAATGGTTCATTTTGCTCCCGCTTGACGGTACCTGACGAATCGGAGTAAAGCACGGAAACAATCGTAATTGTTATCACTGATCACTGTATACATGCCCCACAACACATAAGTATACAATTATTAAACTTCGCATCAAATAAAGCGTTCTGCAAAACATTATGATAGAATTCTAGACAAGAGCTTCAATTAGTGATCTTACCTATACTTAGAAATGCACGAGCAAAGTAGGATCGAACTAGAGTGCTTCTTGCCAATCAGAAGAAAAAGCGCATGTTATCATGATTGGAGAGAAAAACTCGACTCCGTTTTGTATCGGTAAATATTGTAGATACAAGCCATCCGCTAGCCACGAGGATCACAGACATTTTGTAGGCATTAGGAAATGACAATTACAGCATTGATCACTCACAATCGTGGCTATTTTTTCTACACATGGGGTTTATTATTCTTGACGAGGATTGCTTAGCGCATTGTTTTTATTGCGAGAGTTTCGAATCAGTCTTTTCGGTTATTTGCTTGTATTGCAGAGTCAATGAACGGAATCGACCGATTTCATTGGAACATCGCTCGTTTATTTGTTGGAGTAGTCAGTTTGGTGGCGCTTGCAGGTCCGATCTGCAATTTCATCATCGTAATAACTACAGTGAAAACTAAGTTAGTATTTGTATGGTCTCGGTAAGGCGGAAAATATTCCTTTCTATAGATCACTACGGTCTACATGCAATATTCTTGTGGCAGTGAGTGCAATGGGAGACATTTTTCACCAAGTGAGTATTATTTCCAATAAAACATTGCGATTCGATATGTATGTTCGTGAATGTAAAACAAACAAAAATATCTCATTCTCCAACTCTTAGATCGGCGCTGCCGCAACTCAGTTGCCAATTCTCTTCGATACTCACCTCGTAATGGACAGCGACAAATGCATACTCATAATGGTATTATGGATATGTTATGGTCCGATTATGTACGCTAACTAATCAATCGAGTAATTCAGATGTTATATGTAAGTGTCTTCAATTACATAATCCATATCTGCTCAGTCTCATGTACTTAAAATAACTATTTTCACTCTCGTTTTTTTCAGTTTATACCTGAGATGGGACTCGCTATTGGGTGCGCTAGCATTTTGTTGATAGGAGTGGACCGAATGTTATCCGTTAATTTCACGCTTCACTATCGCGCTTTGAACAGACGTTATTACCACTGTGTCAGCACAAATCATAACTTATTAGTAACAAATAACGTATTTCTCAGTTCCTCTCTCTTCTGATTACCGCGTATTGCGTGTTTGTCTGCTACATTATGATCTCCTACTATGAGCAACGGCGAGTCTTTGGGCTACTTTTGCAAATTATTTTTCGTGTTTGTTCAGCCAGGCAGTTTGCAATCCGATGACTCCCTTTGCTGGAGGAGCCCTGAGACTCAATATCTCTGTTCTTATCCTAATGGCTATGAGTGCACTAAGTTATCTGGTTACCTGGGCAAAGCTCAAATCACAAGCTGGTTCGTCCTTTTTAAATCATTGATGTGAGAATTTGTGCTAATTTCCAATTTCAGATGCGACTCTAATGAAGCGTATCGTGAAGTCTCTGATTATAGTGCTTGCAGTGGACATTAGCGGATGGATTCTCACACCTGCTTATATCCAACTCATTCTGCACTCTCAGATTGATAGTTAACAAATTTTTTATTCATTGAACGTTCAAACGCAATTCCAGCTCAGAATAAGTTTGCCTTTTTCTATATAGGCCCAATCTTCATTCATATCGCTTTCACTTCCAAACTCCTCATTTACTACTCTACCAGGTTATCTCGAATTTATCATTTGTTTCCACATAAATGCTCCAGTTCCGAATATCGTTCCGCAATCAAGAAATTCTTCACGAATGATTCTTCGTCCTCTTTGAGCTCGAACATAATTAAGCCCAGAACAGTGATTTGATATGAGAAATTTCACGATTCATCGAATTGTGATTGATATTTTTAAAAAATTCAACACAATAGTTCAACTCACGTGAAATGTCGCAATCCGTAGGCTCCAGTGAACTCAACTTTACTGTTGAAAATGCTAAATAAACATGCTACAATTCTCATGTTTGATTCAATATTGATAATCATCTTTATCACTCTATGGAAGGAGCGATCCGTTCACTACATAACATTACATGGCCGGATAAAATAGGCAAAATCAAGGGGAGGAATGTTGGCTATAGATCGAATAAAGAGGAAATGAGTTCAAACCAGTGGAATGTGTGAAACGGAACAGAGAAAACATCGGAACTTGCACATAAACTAAGAAGAGAAAAAGGAAGGGAAACACGTTGAGATTGAATGTTGAATCGATATTCGGGGCAGTCGGATATGGGGAGATTGAGACTACTCGGATTACCTAGTGATGATCTAAAGAGAGGGGAGAGACTCGTAGTGGTTGATATCGAGAGAAGGAGATGGGATTCAGTCAGAAGTAGCAGCAATAATTATTAGAGCTTGAGCAGAGAGGACAAACGGGGTGATCTACTCCCTCCACTTGGTCAGGTCCATTCGGGGAATTTGGGTGCACGGCACCAATCGACCGACACGGAATGCCTCACGGGGAACCATCTGAAAAGAATTTTGTGATTTCTCCAAAATTCAGAGCACTCTCATTTCGCTTTCCCCTGGAATGGAATGAGTTGTAAACTGATGCGTATTAGAACACTTTGCCACTAGAAACATTCATTCCGTGATGAAAGATCAAGGATTCGGAATCCAGACTGACGTTGATGTTGTTGGAGTTGTCGCAGATGATCCTCGACAGCGACGATCTTCTGATCTCCGATAGCTGCGCACGCGTGAACACACCCGGGTTCTCATAGTAGAATCTAAATAAAACTTTTATGAATTGTCGAAATTCTGTACTATTACAATAGATGAATATGTTTTTATAATGAACATATTGGGTAGGAAATAAGCGAACCGACAATCCCATGTACTTTTTCGGCTTACGAACAACATACCTGTCTCCGTCTCTGGTTCTCTTGAACTGGGGTCCGATGATACAGGCTACCGTGGGTCCGACCATTCCCCGCACCACCGGATCCTCCATCAGAGCGCCCACCCACAGATCGATACGGTCTAAAAAGATATTTTTTTGATAAGCGTATTGGAGCTAAGACTGTCATACTACAAACTCACCGTATCCAAACCGTATCTTCCGACTACAGTATCCCGTATACTCCAAATGCTACCGTATCCCCACCGCAACCTGCCAACTCACCGACTGATCCGTACACTTCCTGCATTCGCCTTCTGACGCCCGTCGAGAGAATCTCACGCGACAACTGGAATGGAAAATAGAGTTGGAACTGCAATCAAGAAATCGTTCGTAGTTTTCGCAGTTGACTCCCCTGTGCAACTGAGTGATGTGTTTTTCAAATAAAAGAAAAAAAATGATGATGAAATCACAAAAAATGCATACATGGTCAAAACTGGAGGCGGTTCCCATGCCGCACAACTCTCTGAATCGCGTGTAGGGGGCGTGGCCATGATCACGACCTCTCTGCAATTATTAATATTTTAATTATTTCTTCAAACGCAACGGGAAAATGCTATCGATTAGAGGTGCGCCTGAATTTTGAATTCCGGAGTGAAACATACCTGGATGTTGATGGTGGACAGATCCGTGGATCCGAACATCCTCTCAGTGACGGTCCTTGTCACTCTCTGTGGTCTCTTCACGCGCTGAGTCATCAATCCACGAAGCATCGGGTCGATACCACCCTATAATTGGGTACTGTAGGAAGTTTACGGTAGGAGAGAACGGTAGAATGAACGTCGTAGGCCACAATGATACTACTATAGCGGGACTTGGTTTGCAATGTTACAGTACCTCGAAGATGAGGACGTCCGAATGGAGGGTTCCGTGAACGAAGTCCATCGGCCCGAAGGTCGTGTTGCCGAATCGCTCGTCGAGACGAGCGTATGACTCCTGGATTATTTCACTGATGAAGAACCGTACCATTTGACCAACATAATTTGACTGATTAGCTTTACTATATCGTCAAGAACAACCATTCGCTCAGAAGCCTGCTAATTCCATCCAACCAAACAATTCTCGATACCTGGATCATTCCGTGTCCGAATCTGAAAGCGGCCGAGGTGAACTCGTTGACGAGAGTGGAGTCCTGAGGGGAATCTCTGGATACTGTAACTAGATCAATCGATCTCGCACCTCATTCGGGTCGTATCCTCTGTACTCGCCGATGTGCGTTGCGAATGCGGCGCCGAGGATCTTGGGCAGGTACTCTCTGTAATTATTTCTCTCTCGCTCTTTTCTTTGTATATATGAAAAATACGAATTTATATCGAATATCTACAGTTTATATCATGACTTATTCTAAAACGGAGGTATGACTGTTATAACCAAGATAATGGAATCTTATGATTCTTCTCTGAAACAATGCTGAAACATTCGGAATTTTTTTTAACGCGTTTTCGCTCAAAGAGTACATTTCATGGCTCACCTGTACACGATCGCCTGAACCTGTGCTCCGATGATCTTTCTCGTCTCCATGAACAATCTGTCGCCATTCCAGTGAGGGTTGATGCGCTGCAGCTGAGAGGCGATTCTGGAATGATTGCCTCTCAACGATCTCATTTTGAATTTGTTTCACCACTAAGATGAAACGAATTTTGCTTCCGAACCAATGAAAAATAACTCAGTTAATAATAGTTCACCTGTTGTGCTCCTTCGTGAGCAGAATGTGGAATGTTCCCAGTCCGACGAAGAGATTGACTCGCGAGTCTCCGGCAGTGAAGATGGCAGTGCAATCGTTCTTGTTCTTGCACTTGGTCATGTCGAAGGGAAGGGCTGAAAATCGGGTTTTATTTATTTGTATCATTGATATTTGTATTTTACTTTTTTTTAGATTTCGATAAAAATTAAAAGTTCACCCACTCTGCATGCCATTGAACTGGTTGAGTCGGAGGAATCCAGTGTTTCCATTTCTGAATTTCTTTGAGTCGTGAACGGACGAACCGTAGATGGGAGAGGCGTCGATGTAGCCTGAGAGGAATATTCATGAGATCAGATTATTATGCCACTAAGCTTCTGAATGGAAGGAGGGGTTTCAAATACTAATTTGTCATGATTAGAAATGGAAAATTACCCGAGTTCTCATTCAACTGCTGTCTTGGAAGTCTGTTGCCAGATCCGCAGATGGGAGAAGAGCGAGAGACGCGGATGCACTTGTTGTTTTGGAAACTGGAATCGAGTATTTTCCCTTGATGAAACTATTTTCTGCTGTTTCAAGGAGAACTGAAAGAAGGCTACTGAAATACAGTTAGACTAAAATGCCATTCATCCGTGCATCCACTCATATTATGGTTCTTACTTCCAGAATTAGATGAAAAATTTTTAATAAGGACGGGTTACTCACTCCCTGTTATCATCGAATTTGGGCACATCGACTGCCATGCAACGGGAGGTGATATTCTGGCAGACATTGCACTTCGAGGAGGGAACGAGAGTAGTCTTCGCCATGTCGTGAGATGTAAATTGACCAAACTGTAATGTTTTTTTTGTGAAACTGTGACTGTCTCGCACTGATCGAAGAATCACGCTCCTTCGATTTATGTTCACGCAGTGAAACTCAAATCAATTCGATGAGTATTATTTTTTTTTAAATTGCATCGCTTGAATTTTCTCTTCACAACTCTCCAGAGAAAGTACGAGATTTTATTTCATTTCTTTTTCCTCGAGTTTTTATTTCATTTCTTAAGATAACCAAGAGTTAGGACAAACCGCCATCCAACTCTCTTCAATTCGCATGATCTCTCGTCGATCACAGAAACAAGAAAGCTTGAAAAATGAGGAAAAGTCTGATATGTCATCACTAATAACCAAAAAAGCGAATCGATTACCTGCATGAGCAGAGCATTGAATTCGTTGGAGAGGACAGTCTCTGATGACGAGATTAGTCTCTTGGTTATCTCACGGGGATTCGGACGGAGATGAGGGTTGAGTTGGGCTGGAATTGGACATGCAAATGGGGCATAAACTGCACTAAACACAGATGAACTGAAATAGAGAATGATGGAACGTATTTTTTCTGTGACTTGCTGAAGTGGTCAATACAAAAGTTTGAATGATAATAAATCTGAATATCTCACAAATGGGCTCGGACACTTCGTTGTCGTACTGGGGCTTGATCAAACTGAAAAATTAGAAATCATCGGTAAAATTTTTTGATTAAACTCTGAAAGTATCATGCACTTGATTAGGCAATCATACCGATTGTAGGGTCTGAAGGCCGATCCCTGGAGGGGATTCTGCAGGTTATTGCACGTTCCGTCGAAGGTTCTGAAATAATTAGTTTACTTCCTTTTGAATAGATCCATTGAAGGCTAGCCCATGGCAGCTTCATGGTTCTGCAATTACAGAAGGATGCGGCCAAAAGGCCGACGACCATTATATCAGATATCGATTATCAGAGAGGAATCGTTTCCACCTGAAGTATAGATTGTAGCAGAGGGATCTATCACACTCGGCCTCGTCGTTTCTGGGCACGCAAGCATTGGCGAGATTGGATCGGATGATAGTATCCAGATCAAGAGGATGACGACCGGAGGCATCTGATTATCATAACTTATTATGTGCAGAAACAGATTGTTGTTATCGTTGAAATCGTTGCCTTAATTTTGGAAGCAGAGGTGAAACATATCCGAATTTCGACATAGTACAATTCAAAAATCCTCACAAATGCATAACTTTTTTCTCATCACTATCGATGACCGAGATATATTTATATCTATCACACGCAGTTCCATTTATAAAATAGCTGATACTCATCCAAAGCACGACATTTTGTTTGCAATGACCAGTTTCCCGGATTGAACCAACGTTCACAATTGCTGACTGCAACTAACCCTCGACAGGGAACACGAGTCCCTCCCTCAGAAGATTCTCGGCCGCAGTCTCTGGATTCCTCATGATCTCCTGGCATCTCTCGAAGGTCGTCAGGGCCCGAGGAGGAGGAGGAGGAGGAGGAGTGGTGGTGGTTGTCGTCGGCTGAGAGTACGTTTATTGATTTCTCTCCTACTGTGCATACACCACTAAGGCCTGTATTATACGCGAAATGTTCATGCTTGAAACATACTTTTCAGTGATAACTTTAGAATTTAAATAAGGTATGTTTCAGCAAGAATCAGATTTTTTTTAAAGCGAACGATAAAACATGAAATTGGTATAATGAGACATCGCTTACCCTCGTCGTTGGGGGGAAAGTGAAAGTGGGGAATGTTCTCCTCGTGGTGGGAGGGGGTCTCGTCACTCTTGTTCGGAACTGGACCACGTTGGGACGGACCGTCGAGAAGGTGGAGAAGGGTCTGGAAAGGGGACGGAGTCATGCAAGGAAATGAATGGATCAGGGGTGAAGGGGAGAAGCGCACACGTCAAACCACTGGTGGAAAACCTTTCCTAGGGTGCAAGGAAAGACAGAGTGGGATGGACAAACCATGCACTTGCACACAGAGACATTAGGCGCATTGGACACACTCGGGGTCAGGACGGAACACACACGACACACGACGGGTCTGGTACCATCGGAGCCAGAGGCAAACCCGGTGCCAGACCCGAGAGAGACGATAGGACAGGACTCACGACGTGAACGAGGACGTGGACGATGGTGAGAAGGCGGAGAAGTTGGGGAAGAAGGCGGGGATGGTCGCCGGCTCGGTGGTAGTGGTAGTGGGTTCCGTGGTAGTGGTCGTGGTAGTGGGTTCCGTCGTGGTAGTCGTCGTGGTAGCTTCTGTGGTAGTCGTGGTAGTGGTGGGCACCGTCGTGGTCTGGGTGGTGGTCGTGCTGGGGATGGTGGTCACTGTTGTTGTCGATGGGGTTGTTGAGAACGTGGTAGTGGGGCTCGTGCCGAAGGTGGGCGTGGTACCGAACTCGAGTGGGGCAAGGGGCGGCGCCTCGAAGGCACTAGTGGACGAGACAACGTTGTTGGCTCGGAAGAAAGGGGCCTGGGTCGTGGGTCGAGGGACGATCTGGTTGAAGCCACCATCGTTGAAGGGAGTCGTCGTGGGTTCCGTGGTTCCCGGTGTGGTACTCGAGAAGGATACGGTAGTGGGCAGTCTGGTTCCGACCCGGTGCGAAACACCAAAGGGTCGTCTAGTTCCCGGGAGCCTCCTCCTGGGGGTCGGGCGGAAGGGGATCGTGGGCTCGCCATCGATAACTCGGGGCGTGGTTTCGGGTTCCGGGGTTGTGGTAGTGATGGGTTCCTCGGTGGTAGTTGGGTTGTGATCGAGGAGTCTCACTCGGATGAGCTCGTTCCTCAGAGCAATCTCTCCTGCCGATAGGACGTGTCCCTCGGGAGGAGGGGGAAGGGAGGAGGAGAAGGCGAATTCAGTGACATCATTGGATGAAGGGGAACTGAAAGTAGAGACGATTGGACGAGACGACAAGAGACAGACCGAGGAGGAACAATGATGGATCGAATGGTAGCTCTCTCCAATATGAATACTTTCTGATCAGCGAAAGAGTGTTCATAGTGGAGTGAGCTACCATTCGATCCAGTGAGAATAGAAAGAGGCAACAGGAAGAGGCATTGGGAAGCGAACACGGGAAGACAGCGAGACATGTAAGAGACACCAAGAAACGCCGATAAACCCAGATTAGAAGTTAGGATCAAGGCGCGTTAGGACTTACTGCGGATGAAGAGACGACGATGGAATTGAGGACTGAACTTAACGAGAGACAGGGAGAACTAAGACCACCCGAAACTCAACCCATCAAAAACTACCGGGTTTAGTCTATACGAACCTAGATTATCCACATGCCATCTGAACATTGAACGTGCTTCCGACATCATTGTATATTTTCGCAAACTATGAACGAACAACCACTTCTACCATTTATATTTTCAAACTAAATTCAGAGATCATATAAATTATGTAACTGGGTTACGTTTCAGAAAGCTTGGTACTGAACATCATCTATCTAGATGGTCTTCAGGCAACGATGTTATGCTCCAAGAGGAATACCGGCATACGACCACTTTTCCAAGATCGACCGGCATTCCCCCTCTCTCAATTAGTTTCTCTCAACACACACAGTGACACCTTGACCTTGTGACCGCCGTCGACGTGGTGCCCTCGTGATTGAAGGGCCTTCGCCTTCTGAATGCGGTGCTGGATGAGCTACGATGGTGCTGATGCTGCTCAGGCTGCGGCTGCAGCTGCTGCGTGTTATCTGTGTTGGTGCGACCGTCACCCTGCAGCAGCTGCAGCTGCAGCTGCTGCTGGAACCCAGCGGAGAAGAACTGCTGCTGAGGGGTTACGCGCACGAACGTTCGCGAGAACGAGGAGAGAGGAGCGGCTGTTGCTGGCCTTCGAGTGGTAGTCGTCTGAGGAGGAGGAGGAGGGGCGGTGATGGGGGCAGGAGTTGTCTGCGGCCGACGGGGAGTCGTGGGGGCGGGGGTGGGACGGGTAGTGAAGGGACGAGCACGAGTCGTCGTCGTGGTCTTCGCTTGGACTGAAAACAGTATTAGACCTGCATTTTTTCAGTTAAACTCTACAGATTATTGTATAAAAAAATCAAAAGTTCTATAATATTGCCCCTCGCTCTAATGGGCATGGTGTCTGACTGGCATTCCTGACTGGCATGCCGACGCAGGCAGGCTCGACCCCCGCCCGCAGGTGATGTTTTGCAAGAGGTAGAGAAAGGCGCGCGCCCCAACCACTAGTCTCCGTCAAGCGGCATGCCGACGCAGGCAGGTTCGACTCCCGCCCGCAGGTGATGGGAGAGCGAGGGGCAATATTATAAGTTCTAAAAGTTCTATAATAAGCTCTATAATATTGCTGATGAGATCTTGTGATTTGAATCCTTGATGAGCATTGTACATGATCTTTGATCTTCACCCTCAATATATTTCTTGGATGACGTTAAATCGCCTAGTCAGTGTGACCACCGGTGCTCGTCTCTCTCAAGTAGCAAAAGAGATTTACTGCGAGAGATTTGGGGAGGGAGTTGGCAACTTTCTCTCACTCTCTCTCGTGCAGTTTTCGCTCTTTCGCCAGAGATCGACTACCAAGTCGAGAGCGAGTTTTTGAATCTATTCATGATCCCAGAGAGTTATTGATATAAAAACCAAACAACGTGTCTTTTCATCCTGGCAAACGGCACGTACGTATGCAACTCGAAAGAATGATTGATAAAAGGCAGCTCTAGTTATTCGTCTAGAGTGTATTTGAATATTTTATTTATTTATTTTCAATTATTAAAAAAAGAGAATTCAACACTTCCCACCTTTCCTGCAGGTACCACAAGCCAGTTGACAGTTGTCCTCCATCCACTCCTCATTGGTCTTACATTCGCCTACAATGAATCAAGATAAAATGAGAAAACGATTACCTTGGATGACGCAATCCTGACTCATTGTTCGCTGTCATATCGATCAGGCATGTCGCCAATAAATCAATAAACTCGCCTACAGAAGCCCAGAATCGGCACCATTCGTGGTGATCGCAGCACCCGTTGGCGCGGCATTTGAACCGTGAAGTGATTGGGTCGTCATCCGAGGCTTCTGAACGAAAGATGAAGGATCGTTCAGGAGATTCAAACCAAATTTTTCTCAACTTTAATTTTAATTTTAACCTACATGCATCGATGAAATTGATCTCTCTCTCCATATTTACCCCCTTTCTGAAGCATAACCAATGTCCTCATTGCGCATTGGTTGAGTTATGCAGCACAAAAGGGGTAAATGGCGCATTCCTTTCTATATTTCCCTTGTAATTAACGGCTCTCCACTCAACTGATATCTCCCCCAGTCCACACCGGAACCACTCTCGCTCTAGAGCTGAGAGAAGAAGGGAAAAGAAACCGATTGTGCGGGTGTTTTTGCCTGCGCAGTTTCGCGGTGTCACTCGTATCCCATCAAGGGGAGAGAGAGCCTATTCTCGAGTTAGGGAAAGTACACAATAGGAGTCCTGATGAGAGAGGAAGGGAAAGGTCAATTAGGTTGTCAGTTTCGTATCTTCGCATAGCTCAGTGTTCAAGGCCCGAGCGAGGCCGAATGATGCGAGATTAGAGGGTCTAGACGATTGATGACTCAAGATGTCTTATTAGCGAGGAAAAGCAGCCGAACAAGACACAATCGCTCATCAAAGTTCTGTTACAACACGCAATATCCCTTTGCACGACTAGACTACGGCAAAAAACTGATAGTCGATTCGAAAGGGAAGAGTAGGCTAATATCGAGTTGCATTTTCATTATCGAGATTTACCTTACAAACAACGGCATAAAATCCGCAGGAGCTGCACTTTCTTAAGATAGATTATAGGAGATAGATTATATCTTTACAAACGCTAAACAGCGCGCAACTTCTAACCCGACCTTGCAACAACGCGTTTTTCTTGCGATTCCACACTTTCTGCCATTAGCAACACCGCCACACCATTATGCAAAACGGCGATTGCGATCTTCTTCATTATTCTCACTCTCGAAAGCGAAAAGAACTACACTTTCGCTGCTTTTTGCCCTTCTTACTCTCACTTTCCACAATCACACCTTGGATTGGCGACCTTTGTCTGCTGTCTCCGAGAACGGAAGAGAACAGTGTTATGAAAAATCGAAATCACATGAGCGGCATACTGTAGCAGTTCCGTACCATGTCGTCTTATGGTAAAAGCTACAACTACATGCATCGAGTAGTAAACTATCGCGCACGGTTCATTTCACCCTTTTTCTTTCCCCGAGAGAAACAACGTATGACGAGTGGGTGCTTCATCGTCATGCTAATTAGTTGATAGTTCTCCGTTTTTTCGCGCTGTTTCCGAGTTGCGCAAGATATGGGCGAAAACTTCCTTGTGTCTATTATCAGAGAAAGAAGAGAAGGGGACGAAGGAGAGATGCGTGGGCGAAATCGTGAAGGAGCGTTCGCCCAGCTTCCACCCTTTGTTTTCCATCGAAATTTGATGTTGATCGTAAAGTACAAGATCAGACAGAGGGAAATTGCAGCACCGCGCATAAACGACCATTGTAAGGTCTAGTGAGGGAGGAGAGTAAATCATCATTAATTTACGATCGGAAACCTATATAGCGAGCGCTCAATACTGACTCAGATGCTGTGGATTGGTGAAGAATGATTATCCCGATATCTAGATAGATAGATAACTAAAGATTTTCCAAAAAATTGAAGAATTTCAAGCTTCGTTCAATGGTGATGACTGACCTGCGAGTGTGGATAGTAGCGCGATCGCAGCAAAAGCTGCAATGATCAGTGGCGTTTGCCGCATATTCTGATGATAAATCTCGTCCGAGTTTGCTGTTCCTACAGTGGGACGAAGCCTTCGAGAGGCTGAACTGCGGAGTCTGGAATATTAATATTGTAAAATATCAATCGATAATCGCGAAACAATGCGGAAACGAACGAGAGAGAAACAATAAGCAGCACTGTGGTAAGTTGGAGTAAGTATGGGGTGAGGAGGAGGAAGAGTAGGGGGAGGCAAAAACCAGCGGTTCATGCCAATTTGTAGAGAGAGACAGGCAACGAGAGAGAGAGAGATGGCAGGATGGATCCCCAATCAGCTTCGAGAGGTCCGAAGGCGGCAGTCTTCTCGGTCTTCCTTGAACACGTGATCATATGGTTTGCCGGGGCATGGACAAGGGAAGGGGCAGGTACTCTATTCGCCCCCTGTCTGTCCCTTCCATTCCTTTACTCTCGATAAGATCATCGAACGCAGGGCGACAAGAGAGACAAGCGTTAGACAGAAGAGAAAGACAGCGGCAAAAGCATAAGCGTCCTTGGGTCGAGTAGTGCGCTGTAGTGGTGAAGAAGGGAACAGAGAGAGAGAGGCAGCGACCATCGCTTTTCCTCGAGAAGAGGACGGAGAAGAACCGATCTCTCTCGTCGCGAATTAGGCATTCTGCGCCCGCCTCTAAGCGAACAACGATCACCCCTTGGCCTCTTTTTACGCCATTGGAAGATACCGCCAAGAGAGCCGTGAGATCGTCCGCTTAACTCGATCAGCACTCTTGATCGCCGCCATTGGTAGGTCGAGAATGGGAATGTCTAAAGAAGAACCTTCTCATAATGATCCCATTTCTATCAGCGAAAGTTTCAGAACGTCACTTGCCACTAGAAAAATCTTCTTTGTTTTGATCAGAATGCAAAATTGGTTCAAAACACGTTCAAGGACGATCGCTACCTAGCGAAATCTACAGCACAGTCGATAAAACGCGCTGCTGCATGTCGGTGCAAGTGCGGACCGTGTATTCCCCCTGCTCTCATGAGACCTTCGCTTTTTGCCGCACATGCTTGCATATACTGGAGGGATCGGTTTATTTACTCAGTAGGGAAAGCGAGTAGCAACAAAGTCTGCCCAAGGCAGGGGAGGGAAGAACAATCCAGACACGCGAAACGGGTCAGCGACTAGTCCCCGTTGCTTCGCCGGCTCAGACTAATTGACGAGAACGTGAGGTTTCAAGTGTTGTGCAGTGCGAGAACTTGGAATTAGTCGAGAGAACTTGGGATGAGTCAGTGTAAATTAGCACAGAGTAGTCCTCGAGAGTACGAGCGCGTTGAGTCACGGTTCGAGAACTCTTCCCTATTTAATATCTCCCGATCTTTTTGCAAGAGTAAAAAGATGATAATCGTAGGGTTGATCAAACGACGAGTAGCCTTGGAATACCGAGTAGATCAACTGGGCAGATATCGCTTTTGACAAAACTGTTTTGGACACATGGGGAGGAGGAGACTAGGTAAGCCGTCTCTGCCTAAATGAGGAGCCAAGAGAAGGAAGGTGAGATGAGGAGGAGATAACAATCGCAGTTCTGAAATTACAGCACGAGAAAAGGTCGAAAGAAGGCCCGTGTAAGTTATGGGAGCAAACAAGCGCATGAAGAAGCAGAGTAAATCGGATCCTATTGGCTGATGAATTTGCCTGATAGCCGATCACTCGAAACATTCCACACGGTGAAGTAAGAAAGGCGAGAGATCACTACCATACCAGTTCAGTTTAGACACATTTATCTTCATAGAGATATGTTGGCCTCTCGCTAGTCTTGGAATGATCGCTCAAGCGCTCTGAGGTTCATGAGGAAGGGTATCAACAGCATTTCAGAAAACCACTTCCTCTAGCAGTAAACCGGGCAACAATCAACTCGACTCTACTGCTACATACTGCTGATAGTAGGAGGTCCGCCGTGCCTTGATCCGCTTTACAGCCCCGAGAAACAATGAAAAACGGCGGGGCAGTAAATGGACCGACGAGATCACTTCCCTGATCAAAGCAAAGTAAAGCCGAGACAGAGAGTCTAGTCGAAGGGCGAAATAAAGAGGGACGAGACTCGAGACCGAATCGAAAGCGAGATGAAGAAAAGCAACACTATGTACAGTGAGAAGCGCGCTCGTCAATCGGTGCTAATTTCGCGAGTCTTGAGGGGAGGAGGGAGAGAAGGGGGGAGGGAGGGGTAAGCAAACTCGAGCATTGTATCTAAGGTATGTCGCCCTAGTCAATGGACCTAATTTCCACAGTAGTGAATGTGGAAAAAGGTGTGGCGAGGCGCAACAAGAACCGAAGAAGCAGTAAATTCTCAACTACCCCACTTTTTCGCAGCGGAACATTCGTTTGGGAACCGACATCTCCGCTGTAAATCGCTCTGCATTAAATGGAGCATCCTACCGTAATAGTTCTGACCCCGACAACATTACCGCCTCGCATAACAGTGACTAGTAACTATCAAAGAAATTGTGGGGGAAATCGAAAATGGACGAAAAAGAAGAGAAGCAAAGGAAGGAAAGAAGAGATGCCGAGAGAGGCAGTTTGATCAGAAAAAGAGCGATGAGAGAGTAGGTGATAACTAATTGTGAAGGAGAGAAAAAGACCAAGCAGAGATCTATTAGACGGTTCGGCCAGTGGACACTGAGTTGCCATAAGTTGCTTTATCATTCTACATAACTGAATATCACTATCTTGGAACAAACTACGGAGAAGTCTATTAACAAATCCGAATGCACCTCGCCTTTACATCATGCTGATGATATTATGAGCCGATACAAAGACCAAGTAGAGTTCTATAAGTCCGTTCCACCAATTCTACTGAGTAACGATGCGCTGATTGTCTATTGTAAGTGTCATACCACTGCTACATCAATGCGATAAGTCTTACGATTTCAATAACGCCAGTTGCCCTGCAACTACACCTTGATTAATAGCCGCGGGCTCATAGCAGGGGCTCATCGCACGAACGGAAGAAGAAAGAAGGTGTAAGCAGTGAGTACTCGGTTATTGCAAGAGTAGGTGTGTGTGGGTGTATTACATCCACTGACAAATGATAGAATGTTGTTGATCGGGAGAATAAGACTAAGCACTCAACTGAAACATGGGCTGCCACTAAACTGCATAACTTACATGACTGTTGTGTATATTTTGCTCAAGAGAGAGAGAGAGTCACAAGTGGTTCGAGGTCTGTACTCTAGAATAAAGTGAAAACAGAGAAAGTGATGAGTGAGAACTTCGTAAAAATGAGGAGTTTGGCAGTGAAAGGCGCTCTCGAACCAGGAAAGGGAAATGCATGGCCATTGGGGGAAGCGACGCGTCCTCAAGTGTTTTCAGCGCCGTCTTACTCCCATTCCGGTAACTGATCGAGAGATGGACAATTATAACGGAAACAAGCAGCAACCGTCATAGCAAAATCTACATGTTATTCAGCATCGAATATCTCCAGCGAGAATACCAAACCGTTCCGCGTCTCTTTGCAATACTATGGCCATGAGATGTTTACCACCAGTTCAGCCCATCATTTCCTCATGTCGCTTTATCGACCAGAAAACACTGAGAGTTCGAGGAAGTAGTGGCATCATTGATAGCTCGTCTAGGGGCTAACTAGCAGCGAACGAACACTAAGGGCAGAGCGTCGATAAACCTAGACAATGCCTCCTAAAGTTCAGAGTAAACGCTCTAATGGAGAGATAACCAGCTAGAGATGGGTTGGGTGACACGAGTAGTTACCTTCGTGGTGTGTCTCACTGACACTTGAAGCCTGTGAGGGGGGAAGGTAGAGATGGGAGGGACCAGAGACGGTAGAGGAAAGTCGCAGGGTCAAGAGCAAGAATGCCTCTTGTTTAGGCTCACTTTTTGACTCGATCGCGCCCCTTTTCAAGTGACGAAATGATACGGTATTGAGGAGCCATTTTTTGTGCGTGCACGCTCTCGAAGAGAAGTCAATGAGTCGAGAAGGGAGGTCATTACCGGGTTGCGATTGAGCGATTGGGAAACGTTCGGTCTGAAGAGGGAAAAGAGGAGCTCTCGGATCCCACAACAAACTTTCTTCAAGATGAGATTGGAGATGCTATCGGTGACTCTTCGATGAGTGACAGGTTCATTAATCCAATTAGCGGCAGGAGTCCGGATGATGCCTGGATACGGACGAGATTCGGACTGATTTCGTTAGCTAATCGAGCTTACAAGCGCTACTCGCAGTGAGATAATAGAGGAATGCATTACGAAGTAGCGAGCTAGTTGTGCTAATCGTAATTCTTTGATTATTGGCATGCGTATGATCAAGACTATGACTCTACTGTTGAAATCTTATTTGAACCTTGAAACACATCACATCCTTACAGGGGCAAAACAAATGAGAGAGAGAGAGACTTCGTTTCGTCGCCGGTTCAAGAGGATGGACTCTCGAGGAGAAAGGAAAGGAAGGGAACAGATTGAGGAACAATGAGAGTGAGATCATGTACTTATCGAGAAGAGAGAGAGAGAGGGAGAGGGAGAGTCTAGTCTCAACAGAGGACTGTTTGATCAAAGGAAAGTGAGAACAGCTGAGTTGCAGTGGAGGGAAAGAATAAAATGAACTGAGAGGACCTTCCGAGTGCTCGCGGTGAGTCATGCTGAGCTACTGTAGGGCTAGTGGAGAGTCCTTCAAAAGTTTACCAAAATTGAGCACTAAATGATTCCGGCTCGTAACTGTGTGTACTATGATGATCATCGAAAGTGATGTCACGTCAAGTCAGAATTGGAATGGACTTGGAATGAGTTGCAACATGATTATCATCGTAGTACGAACTGCGCTGTAGTTCCCTTTCTAATGAACTTCCTTCCCATTCTCTATTCGCAACCCATTCCACGCCGCTTTTTTGCCCCCGGGTAGTTATTGTGTGTGTGATGAGTTGCGAGGAGATCAGTGAGACAGGCGGAAATGAGGAATTGAAGGAGAAGGGATGAGTACTGCTGATGATCCTAGAGACTGCCACTGTATTTCACAAGATTTAAGAGGAGGGTGGGGGAATAATACAAATGAAGACAGAAATGCAAGACATGCAAAGTCTCTTTACAATCAGGCTCCGAAATAAGTATTATCAAATTAAATTTCATTCGCTACAGAATAAAACAGAGCCAAAATCGAATTGATTGTTTGATTATGTGCAAGCTTCGAAACATATCTGCACATCCGAGGAGGGAAATCTCAATCGTGCATTCCTCGATCAAATATGAAAATGTCATCGACTGAACTTCTTTCGAGACTGGAAGAACGTCAAGGCATGACGAGGATGATTTATGAATGACAGGAACACACAATACACTGAGTGAGTGAACAGTCTATGGGCAATCGGGGAGTGAAAGGAGGCGCCGTTCTGCTTGACCCAATAGCTTCACTTTCCCCCTATTGTGGACTGTTTTGACACGGCATCGAACTAAGCAGATTACTGTGATGAGAGGACATCACGAGGCGTCGTGCGAGAATCGTACAGGAAGCATAGTCTCTGGGGGTGTCGACCAGCGTACAGAATTTAGTCAAAGCTGCGTTTTCAAGACTCTCGCAGCAGAAAAAAAACGGGCAAACGCAAGAGGAAAAAGCCGGTGCTCGCGTCACTGATAGGCTTTTCAAATAGCGAAGAATCCGGCCCCCAATGAACTTGAGGCACACGTGAAAGTGCAATTCGCATTATGCAAACGATTGGGTGAGAAGAAGCGACGAGTCGATTGAAAGAAGCAAGAGAGAAGGTGAGAATGGGCAGGAACCGAGGCTGCTGAGGAGAATAAGAAAGGGCAGTGGTTACGTGGCAAAAGGCTCGGTGGTTCGAGGTTGGTTTGTGTGTTTTGTAAAGGGACGAGGGAGGGGGAGGGGGAGGGGAGGCCTGTGGGAGCGGGCGGGGGTGGAGAAGGATGAGATGGGAGGGATTGCATACACTAAAAAGAGGGCGGTTACTCGAGATCTCGTCTCCCTCTCTCACTCCTTCGCTACGTGTGTTGCATTGTACTTGATTGGGTCACCATTTGCATTTCAGTATCCCCCTCCCTCTCCCCTACCTCTCTCTCTCTCTCGCTCTCCGAGGAGAATGGATAAGGGGATCGAGAGAGATAATGGAAACGCCTTGAAGAATCGCATGGTATGGTTAGCCCAAGAATGTTAGCATTGACATTTGGTTTCTCCTTTCTCGGCCTGGTAAGGGATCTTGCGTAAGGAGGATGTTTTGATCTTCTTTTCAGCTTCCTCGGGGAAAATTACAAATAAACTGATCATTGAAATAGGCATCGAAGCCTCCAGGAAGTTTAAAGTAGCGGCGAAAGCGACTGGGAATTGTTATGATCAGAGAGGACTGTCTCCAATTCAGCTGTGCTCTCGACTGTCTGACAGTGGATAGAGGGTGAGAAACAGAAAATAACACGCGGAGTTTACATTTTCTGGGCATGATTTGAGTGCGAGAAGCATCTCACTGTAGTCAGTCACGAGCTCTAACCGGGTGATGAAAGGTCTCCTCTTCTCTCTCATCTCTCTCCATTTTGCCTTCTTCTTCGAGGCTCATACCCATAGACATCAGTGAGTTTTGTCTATTGTTCGGAAAAAATAGCCAATTCAATTGTCAGAAGTTTCTCATTCACTTTTTTTCTGGATGGCAAAACCAAAAGATTAATTACATTCTAGTCAAACCTGACAACTTTATCCTAATCTTCAAACATATTTTTTAGTTACCATCGCCGTGGTCCGAAATCCTACGATAAATCATGTGATGAGGAGGCGTTCAAGCTCTTTCTCGCTGATCACAGTCAGTTGTTTTTAAATTTCAAAATACGTATTTTGCATTTTATAAATAGTAATCATTCTCAGAGAAAGCGGCGATCCACTTTCATCGCTCGGAGCATCGTTTGAGACTCTGCACGTCCATTGAAGAGTATGTTTTTATTTTATTTATTTTAGTGTAATAAATAATACTAATAATAATACATATTAACAATTTTTCAGCATCACCAAGCATAATCTACACCATCGCAAGTTCCAGAGGGGCGTTAATCATCTATCTGTCATGGTTTGAAATGTTCTCGCATATTGTTATAATGTATTTTGATTTTTCCAGACCGACAACGAGTACAAGAAACTTCTCGGCTCGTCTGTAGACTTCCGACACGCAAAGTCTGCAATTTATGAAATGTGGCAAAAAATTTAAAAATTTAGCACTAAAGGATCTCCGAAGCCGACTGAGGAGCTCATTCCCAAGAGTTTTCCCGACTTCGTCGATTGGAGAGACAAAGGAGCTGTGGGCGAAGTCAGAGATCAGGTTCGAATCGATTCTCAAATGGTGGTTCTTCCTCCCTTTCATTAATCGATGCCGAATACGTTAAACAGGTTATGTTTCGAACTCTCGATTTGCTATGCTTCATTCTGGTTTCTTATAGATCTCTTTTCTTCAAGAAACAGTTTCTGCATAGCTCCGGTGAAAATGCAAACCAAGGGCGTCACATGTGGCGCTTGTTGGGCGTTCACCGCGGTTGGGGCTCTCGAGGCCCATAACAAGATCAAGAACGGAGGGAATCTCGTGGAACTGTCGGAGCAGAATCTGATTGATTGCAACACCCAGGTATCCATTTCACTAGTAGTATTTCTACGTGATATTCATCTTGATGCAACCGAATCAGAGAGCAAGGGTATCAAAGAAAGCAGATATACTCAGCAGTTAAAATTGCAGTCCAACGGAGGTTGTCGTGGTGGATGGACAGCGAACGCGTACGTCTACGTCCAGGGCAACAATGGAATCGACACCGAGCCTGCCTATCCTTACACCGGATCGGTAGGCGAATGAACTATTCATTACCCCTTTATCCGTTTAATCTGCGAATTAATCAGTCCGTTGTGCTGAAGTTAGTGGAGATGCCCTCATCATTTTCCTTGTGTGAAAACAAACATTTCAGGATGGAACTTGCCACTTCTCCTCAACCAAAGTTGGCGGTAAAAGTGCCGGTTTCGTGCAGATTCCGGCAGGAGACGAGGAGGCAATGAAGGTGGGAAGCGAATAAGTAAAATCCTCCATTCTGCGAAGATTCTATTTTTTTCTCGCAAAAGAATCATTACTTACTCATTCAGAAAGCCGTGGCTACAATCGGCCCCATATCAGTATCGATCGATGCCTCCTCGAGGGCATTCGCCAGCTACGCTTCGGGTATTACTCCTTTCATAATTCGTTTCTTGCTGGATTTAAAAAAAATTATGTTTACTTGTAAAATCGCGAAATTATTTTTCAATAAAGCGATTGAGGTATCTACGACGATTCTGCCTGTGACAAGACGAAGCACAATCACGCGGTGCTCATTGTCGGATACGGTAGTGACCAGGAGCAGGGCGATTACTGGATCGTCAAGAATAGGTGCGCCGTTCTGGTTTTCTCACTTTCACTGTGTTTGAATTTCGAGAAAAGAAAAAACATCCACTAAAATTTATTCAAGTTGAAGGCGGTCAATCTTATGAGCACAATCAAACATATCGTTATTCTCGATTGACATAAAGTCGAATGATACAGGGACCATTTCTGACCATTATGATGCAATTTCAGTTGGGGCACCGCTTGGGGCGAGGGAGGCTACGTGAACATCGCCAGAGGGAAGAATCAGTGCGGAATCGCCAACTATCCCACCTATCCCCTCGTCTGATAATGTTGTGAAGTTAATAAATCAACTTCCATGCTTTTGTGTCACATCGTTGGACTAACTGAGTGGGTCGGAAGCTGAAAATCTTTAGTTTTTCAGAATGGTTTATCTCTCAACCACAAGCACGGCAAAATGGAGAGAAAAAACGCTCAAAACGCTGAATGATTCACCTCGTTAGCGAGAGCATTGTCTAATTGGAGGCATTGTTGAATAAAAATAAAATCCTTAGAATGGAGAACGAACCATTTCTCGTCCCTCTTTCTATCGCAATTTCAAAGCTGCATCCTCCCATCTTGTGATCGCCATGAAGCTTCTGCTCATCGTACCATTGGTCGTACTCCTCGGGTATGCTAATCTGACCCGCTGAACTCCCCTTGACCTACCGTATTCCAGATCCGCACTCGCTCAGGAGCACTCTGTCATTGAGTGCTCTGCTGGCGGCTGTGTGGAGTGCAAAGAAGACGGGAGCTGTGTGCAAAGTGAATGATACAGTAACACCATTGATACCTTACTTTCGAGGTTTTCAAGCTAATGAAACATAATTATTTTTTCGCTCTGTGTAGTGTACCTTTAGATCCATAACCCATTACCGATATTCAGCATCATATCAAGTTTCAGTTGTTTTCCGATTAGGTCCCAATCTGTTCATCTTTTAGGAGACATGGAGTGGGCGTGGGAATTCATTGTTCGCGATTGATGCATATACTGCTCCAGGAGTGCTCCAGACAAGTGCAAGATTCTGGAGAGTGAGCAGATATATAGTTTGTAGATCTCTATCTTTTGGACGCTTTCTGCTTTGAGTGACCGTAGATAACAGAGAGAGAGAGACTTCACTAGTGGGAAAAATCACTCGTTGAACGGAAGTGGAAATTCAAAATCGGAGTGTACGATAAAAATCTGTAAGGAAGTTTTGGTGGCAATGGTACTATCCAAAAGAGAATACAGAATCATTTCAAGAACAATTGAATTTCATTGAATAAATTAAGAAAGCGAGTGCGAACGAATGTCTTCAAGTCTCCGAGCAATGCGACGATGAAGGCGTTATTTATTGAATAAAGCTTTGGCAATAATTTATAGGATACAGTGCCGACAGTTGATACTATCATATAAGTCAACCTCGACAATATTCATCATTTTGTAAAAACAATTCTCGTACAACATTTGCAAATGCACACGTAATTATTCCGTTCACAACAAAGGCCGCACAAAGGACTCAGTTCACAGGGTATTTTCATTCATTCTTTTTTCTTCTCACTCATTCCGATGACTTTCCTTTTCAAGCCGCGGTCGCAACTGCCTCCCCTCTCCTTCTTCGGTCTCATTTTAATCTATTTATCGATTATTTTTTCTATTTATTTGATATTTCGGGACTTCCCCGTGCGTGGTTGAATAGAAACACGCAAACTAGAAATGATTGGAATGGATTTGGAATTGAGTTTTATGTTCTAGGCTTGATCCTCCTCGTTGGGCCTGTCGTCGCCTGGGAGTACGCGCCGCTTCTCCACTATTTCGAGTCGTTGCCGGTGAGCGAATGGGGTTACTGTAGGCACAAGAAGTACGGTATTATTGCGAATGCGAAAATTGTTAAACGGAAAATAATTTGTAATTTATCTACGCCCGAAGCGCAGAAAAATTAATATTACTTCCTGGTTGCTTTTTTTTCCCCTGTGAATAAGGTAGATACAAAATTAACAATTGAAAAAGGGATTGCGGTAGGCTAAGCAAGCCACTATAGGCTAGAGATTCGCTGTAGATGAGAGGATTGCGATAACGAGGCGGATACGGCTTGTGAATGATTCACTTCCAGCTCCGATACGCGACCTACTTCATCGTCTCATACTGCACTTTCTTTTGGCTTGTCAGACTTCCGTAAATTTTACTTAATTTTCTATTTATCGATTTTCTGAAATGCCCGCAAAAAACGTTAGAAATCACCCATTTCGTCCCTTGTGGCTTTATTTTTTGGTATACTTTTGTATTTATTTTCGCAGGGAATGGATCATCTACTGGTCTGTCGGACTCGTCTCATTCACCCTTCCCCTCCACCTGTACTTTATCATCTTCGATTCAACCGTCAGGAAATTGCCATGGTCCATTGAAGCACTGAATGGCTATGATGAGGTTAGAATGCATTTGGAATAGCTTTGGTATAACCTTGGAGTTGATCTTTGATCTTCAGATCACCTGGATCTACTTCATCCTCACACCGGTGAGGGAGATTTGACCGCAAATAGGCTTTTTTAATCGCGCCTTTGGAAAATATGTACGATTGTCCTAAAAATCAGAGACGGAATCTAGATAATTAAAAATTGAAAAATAATATATTATACTGTATAATTGATAAATTTTAGATCCGCTGCTTGGCCTACACTATCATCGGACTGCTCACAATTTGCATATGGAAGGCGTGTTGTGGAGGAGATATTTACTTGGACGATCATTATGAAGGTACTTCTAACAAGACAACTCGAAGCCCTTCTAAAGGCCAATTACTAACCTGACGGCTGAAAACATTTTATCTTATTTCCTTTGTTTGAATGAATAATGTATCAGTATTTGTACAATTTATTTATATTTCAATCACGGAAGTGAAATACAGAAGGAGAAAAGAAGAAAAGTATATGCAAAAGCGCCGCTAATCGGAAGCTTCTCCAAGCTTAAATACTATTCGATAAATGTTAGTTTCTGCTAATTTTGTCGAACCGAAGCACACACGCGCGAACAATTTATCACTACACTCAAGACTATTAAAGATCACCTCGAATTACAGTCCTCTTCAAGACTCCGAGAAATGCGACGATGATGATGTCATTTATAGATTACAATTTTGCAATGATTTATCGGATACAGTACAAAGATTAAACCATATAGAATTGATTATTTTGGAAAGATTCTCGAACACGATTTGCAAATTCACTAAATTCTCACTATTCTGATTATATCAAGGGCGAACAAAGGGAACAATATACAGGCTAATTACATTCATTCTCTAATCTCCTCCCTCATTCCGATGCGTTTTCTTCTTGTCCCGCGGTCGCAATTGCCCCCAATCTCCTTCTTCGGTACGATGTATTCGCGTATCAAAATATTTTTTCTAATATAGGGCAGCCAAAATTTTCCACGACTGCTCCGATGAATAGGAACGCGCAGAATATGAATGCGTTCGGAATGTACTTTGATATTGTAGGTCTGATCCTCCTCGTCGGATCAGTCATCGCCTGGGAGTTCGCGCCGCTCCTGCACCACTTCCAGTCCCTCTCGGTGAGAAAATGAATTATGGTAGGCTGGACAAGTACGATAGATTAGAGTATTGTTACTGCAAAGATACTGTAATGGATTACGGTTGATGGGAAAGTTTTGTTAGACAAGATCAGTTCGGTATATGAGAAGATTACGTGACATAGAATTGCGGTAGGCAAAGTAAGTTTTAGAAGAGTGTTGCTGTGGATAAGGGGATTACGGTAAATAGGGTGTTATTTTGGATTTTTTCTCTCCATTCCGCCCACTATCTCGCCGACCAGAGAAACGATAGAGTGTGCAGAATGAGGAGACTCGAAAACCTAAATGACAACACCAACGGTGAATTAGATGGGATAGACGTTGTCTTCTTGTAGACAGTTCTTGTAGCGAAAGGATTACGTGAACGAGGTGGTTAGGGTTGGTGAATTGTTTACTTCAAGGAACGGATCGCGACCTACATCATCGTATCATGCCTCACCTACTGCAAAGATACTTCTGATTAACTCGTCCTCCTCGTCGAGTTTCCGTAATTTTAATTTTATTTATTTATTCATTGAATTTCTGAAATGAATTCGCATTCGAAAGCGAAATGCCTTTAGAAATCATTCATTTTTAAAAATTGCGCAAAATCCTCATTTATGCAATAATTTATCACAGGATGGTGCTCATCTACTGGTCCATCGGAGTCGTCTCATGGAACCTTCCCGTCAACCTCTTCCTTATCCTCATTGACTCGGTCGTCCCTACGCTACCGAATAGATATGACGAGGTAGGAATGAATTCTGAATAACCTTGGAGTTGATCTTGATATTCAGGTCAATTGGTACTACTACCTCATCTTTCCGGTAATGGTGTGTTAAAAAACGCTTTGGAAAAGAAAAGAAAAGAAAAATCGTGTTAAAAATCACTGTCGGAAAAGAAAAGAGAAGAAAATTTTTGAATTCCCGGCAAAAATTTCAAGTCTCTATGTTCACTAGGAGCTGAGATATTAAGAAAAATCGATAATTGCGGGAATTCAAAATTTTCTTTTCCAGATCGGAAAAGAAAAGAAAATTGCAAGAGTAAATATTTGAATTCCCGCAATTATCGATTTTTCTTAATAATAGTGAACATAGAGACTTGAAATTTTGGCTGCTGACTCGTATTAGCTCTCCGCATAAGCGTACACAATATTTAGATTCTAGCTCCATCGGGAGCCGAGATATCACCACTAATCGATAAATGCGGGAATTCAAAAATTTTCTTTTCTTTTCTTTTCCAAAGCGTTTTTTAACACACTATAAGGAAGATTTGAATACAAAATATTTTTTCTTTAAATTTCCGCCTTTGGAGAATATCCATTATTTTGCTTTCCCTGATAATCAGAGCCGGAATCTCGACAAAAATTTTAAATAATTTTTTTTAGGTTCGCTGCTGTGCATTGTCCTTCCTCGGATTGATCGTGGATTTAACCTGGAAGGCGTTCTTCGTTGGAGAAATCTACTTAGACGACCACTGTGAAGGTACTTCTAAATCTATTCAAAGACCATTCGAAATTCAATTATTAACAAATATTTTTGCTTTTTTCTCCTGACAATTAAATGTATAACCTTATGTTTGCAATGTTTGACTTATTTTTATATAAATAATTGAGATTTCAGTTATTGAGGGGAACAGAAGTAGAAAAGATGCAAAATTTGATCAGAAGATTGCGCGTCGCTAACAGGAAACTGTCTTCTGATTAACTACTATTCGATAAAACTTGAGTTCAGCGAATTTGTCATGTCGATACATCACATACATACGAAATTTGGCTGGGCATCAGAGCAACAAAGATCATCTCTATTCACAGTTATCCTTCTCGATTTTATTCTAGGCGTAGTTTGGTTGGCTATGATTTCACTAAATGGTATCGGCTACTTGTGTCTTCTCCATTATACAATGAAGCCATTATTTAGTTCACAATAATTTACGAGATATCGGCGTCTACAACGGAACGCGATGACTTCTTGTATGAATATACTAGCATCGGATCGGTACTGTAATTATTAGCTAAACTAGAACGGAATAAGAAGGCCCAACGAAGTTCTCGTATACGGTGGAATACACTGGTGGTGCTGGGGCAACTGAGAATCCAGAATCAGCCGTGCTCATCGCTAGCGACGATCCTCCCTCGACATCAACGACCTTCTCCTTCGACTTTCCAGTTCGACAGAGATCGAAAATCATTCGAATGGCGACATCTGGAATAAGTAATTGATCGAAGGAAGAAAACCTACTGAATGAGTCGAATGAAAAAATATTCGAAACGAACAACAGATGCATAGAACCATAGCGAAGATTACGACAGAAGAGACTACGACCCAGATGAGATTCTCGTTCAGATAAGCACGTGCGTCCTGATATTGATCTGATTATTTATCGAATATATAATTGGGTTAGAAAAAAAAATTAATATAAATACAACGAACCTTCGAGAGATATCGCAGTTCCTCTTCAGCTGCTTTTCTATCGTATGAGAAGGAAGGAACGAAGAGGGAAAGAATGAAAAAAACAGAGAAGAGACGAGACATGGCCGAATGGATAGAAGAAACTGATATCACTGCCTTCATCAGTCCTTTTATATCCCTCCCTTTCGTGAGGCAAGAAAACAGCGGTATCTCAAAGATGGACGCGGAATCGAGATGTGAGATCACTGTAGGAAGGCGAGAGAATTGGCGGTTTCTTTATTGCTATCTAATCTGTTTCCAGTCCAGGTATCCCAGAGGGTCGATTCTCCTCTGTTTCATTCACACCTCCACTCCCACTCCAATCTAATCTGACTCAATCCGCCGGGCAAAAGGGCCACTGGGTACCCATGTTCTACCACACCGCATTGCAATCTGCGATTTGGGATCTGCGACTTTTGAGATCATCTATGTAATTAATTCAGCCAAAAAAACAACTGCTGCAGTGGACGTTTTTGAAGTGAATTTGAACATATAAAATATGAAGAAATATATCGATCTAGCTCAGGAAGCATCAGAGTGTGCCAATTGTGAGAGCTTCCAAACACTAACGAGTAGTGATGACAATTAGGCAGCGACTCTCCTAATTTTGCCTACTCTCTCGTCGGTTAGAGAGGCGAAAGAGAGTGCAATTGAGGAGAGTCAGATGCAGTTTTGAAACCACTACTAACGAGCAAGAATGTAAGTGAGAAAAAGATTATTTGTGTTAGCGTGATTCACAATGCAGCTATTGAAGCGCTTCCTAATTGGAGTCTTCGTTGGACGTGTATAAATTCGACGGAAAAAAGGATCGGTATCACACTCGAATTTTGTTGCCTCCTCACTTCGATCCATCTTCACTATGAAGCTACTCTTTGTTCTAACTCTCCTCACACTTCTCGGGTATGGTCAACCGTCTGATCTGTCAAAGTAATATCGATTCATGCAGATGTGTCATCGGCGAGAATCTCAAAGAACCGTGCAAAATGTGCATCGAAGGCGCCTGTCACGGTGACCAATTTTGTAATAATGTTAACTCGTTAGTCCCATATCCATCGTCAATGTCAGTCCTCTTTATTATTCGTGTTGCAGATGTGAGCGAGTCTCCTGAGAAGAATTACACGAGAAACTGCGGCAATGTTGGCTGCATCTACTGTCCTCTAAATGCCCTCTATCTCAAAAAACTCAACAAAACCGTCATTTGCTGCAACAGTGAGTATTACTGAGAAACCGCGGGGAAACTTATTCTTTTATGCTAACTTATGAAACTAGCCTTGCAGTGTGATGCGAGAAAAGTCAGAAATGATGCAACGAGGTGAATAACGAACACTAATTAATATCCCATCGCTTTAAAACATTATAAGAGTGAATTTCTGAGTCATTGAACATATTTATGCAGATGCTTGGCAAAGTGAAAAAAATGGATTTCTTCCAAAATGTATGTGGAGGTAGTACTCGACGAGTGTAGCATAGACTCCGCTGGTTTAGTGATCAAGATCATTCTCCGCTAAATTACGAAAGTTTCAAAAAAACTGCTTTGTTCTTTCGATATCGTTTCAATCGAGTAATATCTCAAAAATTACACAATATTCTTGCCATCACACCTGCCAAGTTTTATCCCGATCGCATTGAAACTGTTCGAGAAATTTTAATTATTCGATTTTTTTGGCAAATTTTGTACCACAGTTTTTTTTATGGGAATATCCAAAAACCTTTTTTTATTGCTTTATTTTGGAGGGCAAACTAGTAGCTAACTATTTTGAGAAAATAAACAAAATCGAAAGGGAAGCTTGGGAGAAATAAATTTTAACGGTGCTTGACTGAGGGCTTGAATTCAAATTTATTTCACTATACAGGTATTCGTGCAAATTGAAATATCATGCACATGTGTCAATGTTTCAACATTTACTGATTCAGTTTATGGTGGAATAATAAGACTTTGTACGATCTTGAGATAAAGTTATTTTCGACCATCACGAGTTATGAATTTTACGACACTTTCGACCATAATGGGCATGGTGTCTGACTGGCATGCCGACGCAGGCAGGTTCAACTCCTGCCCGCAGGTGATGTTTTGCAAGAGGTACCCTGCGGTAGGCCGCCGACACTTACTTTAATCAATTCAGTGATAGCACAGGCTCTTACTAGCATAAGTTTGTAGTCCCGTTGCTTCTGCATCGAATCCATGTGATATGAGGCTCTGGCACTTCTGTGCTCACCTTCAGCTATTCACTCAAAAAATGCGATCTTCAAAGTTTGAAATTTTCAAAAAGTTGCAAACTTCCACTTGTTAGTGCTCATTTTGTTCGTCTATCATCGAATATTTTTCACAATAAATTACAAACATAATAAGCACTAAATAATGGAAGTTTGCAACTTTTTTTAAATTTAAAACTTTGCAAATCACATTTTTGGGCGAATAAATGAGGGTGCGCACGGAAGTGTGCGAGTCCCATAGCACATGGATTCGATACAGAAGCACAGGGACTACAAACTTATACTAGTAAAAGCCTGCACTAATACTGCATTGGTTAAAGTAAGTGTCGCGAAAATCATAAATCATGATGGTCGAAAAAAAATTTTCTCAAGATCGTGCAGTCGTATTATTCCACCATAAACTGAATCAGTAAATGTTGAAACATTGACATATGTTCAAGATATCTCAATTTGCACAAATACCTAGACATAGTGAAATAAATTTAAATTCAAGCCCTCAGTCAAGCACCGTTAAAAATTAATTTCTCCCAAGATCTCCCTTCGATTTTGTTTATTTTCTCAAAATAGTTAGCTACTAGTTTGCCCTTCAAAATAAAGCAATAAAAAAAGGTTCTTGGATATTCCCATAAAAAAAACTGTGGTACAAAATTTGCCAAAAAAATCGAAAAATTGAAATTTCTCGAACAGTTTCAATGCGATCGGGATAAAACTTGGCAGGTGTGATGACATGAATATTGTGCAATTTATGAGATACCAGTCGATTGAAACGATAGTGAAAGAGCAAAGTCGGTTTGGTTACGGTATTTGTTTGGAACTTCCGTAATTTAGCGGAGAACGATTTAGAACGCTAAACCCGTGGCGCCTGAGCTACACTCGTCGAGTACTAGCACCACACATATTTTGGAAGAATTCCATTTTTTCACTTTGCCAAGCATACGTTCACTGCATATGGTCATAGCATATGGTCAGATAGTCACTCATAATATGTTGATAAAGCCGTCAGAATCAGCACTTGTACTTATGAATTTGGCCGGAAAATGTCGACGCTTCCCTAAATCGATCCCTGATTGCCACGTCGTGACCTTGACAATCGTTTACCTGATATGGATAGCTAATTTTGAACATGATTGGAAATAATCGTTCTCACTATAGTCCATTCTCCTCTTAATTCGAGCGCTCGAGTAGTCGCTCAAATGAGAATGGGAGGAGAAAGGCCTGTCTCATTGCTCGTAGTAGTCGAGTTCATTCGAAATCAATAGGAGATAATCATTTTGAACTTGGACTTTTTTGAAGTAATACTAATTGCATCGGTATCTCTAGATCGGACTAATTCAGATAATGCACATCCGTGAGTTTTTCCTTGGCAAACAGATTAATTCGTTTTCATGAATAAATGGCTTGATACCTTCAAGGCTGCCTGGGCCGAGGCCTGCAGCCTCAACGACGCTTCCGGCAGCAAGGAGTATGTGGTCCGGAATCTAAAGGTCATCAAGCTGGAGCGACCGGGAGTCTGGACGAAGAAGGACCGACCGACCCGCAAGTGAGTTCTGGTATTACGTCTCTCTTTCCTTCATCCTCTCCCGTCTCATCATTTCCCTTTTCCCAATCATCTTCTCCTGATTGTGTCTCATTGCCTTGTTCATCATCCTCCATTACCTCCCCCACTGCCAGCCCCCGGAGAGGTGGCAAGTGCCGCACCCTGGGAGGTTGTTCAGTCGGTTATCCTCCTTCGCAACAAATCTATTTCATTCAATGCAACACACAATCAATTCGAAATAAGGTTAACTCATTTCTATCTCTATTATCATTACACTCAATTGACATCGCATCTGTGTGCGAAACATGGCTTGATGATTCCATCCCTGATTCTTTCCTACTCGTAATTCCCCTTATTCCATTGTCCGTCTTGACAGACCATCCCATGGAGGTGGCGTGTGCCTCTTCTTCTCTCCATCGATTGATTTTGTCCATCTTGATGTCACTCTTCCTTTCGGTGTTGAGTTACTAGCAATCGACATAGTGAACCCTTTCCCTTGCCGCATCATTTCCATCTACAACCTTAATCATGATTGTGATTGTCGCCCACTTCTTTCTACGATCTCTGATCTCATTGTATCCACATCCCTTCCCTCTCTAATAATGGGAGATTTCAACCTCCCTCACATTGACTGGCCACATTCCAAGCCTGCTCGAAGTTGCACTACCTGCACTATGTTTATCGATTTCTGTGCTTCTCACGGTCTTACTCAACATGTCCATTCTCCTACCCGCAAGGACAATATCCTTGACTTAGTTCTTTCTTCCGATTCCCATTTGTTATCTTCTATTTCTCTTTCCCCCGGTCTCGCGGACCAATACAACGTCAACTTCTCTGTGCCCGTTATCTCCGTTCCCGATCGGAATGATTCATCCTTTCGATGCTGGAGGAGAGGGAATTTTGCCCTGGCGAATTCCCTTCTCTCGGGGGTCGATTGGATGAATGTTTTGATCAATGGAGATACAACTCAGAGAATGTATGATCGATTCATCAGTACGGTACATTCCGTAATTGATCAGTGCATCCCCATAACTCCCAACCGACCCACTCATTCCAATTATATTCATAGTCTTCTTCGAATTCAATCCCGTCTCTATTCCACTAATGACTCTTCTTATGAATCATTCTCTAAGAGCGGATTTTAACATCCAGCGGAGGGCTATTCTCACATATGAGAAGCCTCTCTAAGCAGAAATCAGCTGTTGCTGCGCTTCGGCGTAGCGATGGCACATTTGCTTCTTCTCCATCCGAAAAAGCCGAAGCGCTCTCTATTCAATTCACGTCCGTTTTCACTAAGGATGATGATATCCTCCCTCCTTTCCCCCACTTCTGAAACCATCGACACCATTGATGATTCTCCTTTCATTCTAGCGACATTTCTCTCTAAAATGCCTTCTAAATGTTCCCTTGGTCCCGATCTCATCCCTTCTATTCTTCTCAAAGAATGTGCAACTTCTCTTGCTTTCCCTCTCTCTCCCATTTTCCAATCATCTCTACTTAGCGGCTCTGTCCCATCCCAATGGATTGAGGCAGTTAACTGTCCTCTTTTCAAGAAGGGTGGCAAACGAGAGAATGCAGCAGATTATCGGCCCATTTCCCTCACTAGTAACGTTTCAAAGCTTTTCGAGTTATCAAAAGCTCTCTCACTTCCTTTCTCAATTCAAAACAGCTTATTACAATCAATCAATATGGATTTCGTAAAGGTAGAAGTACTACTCACCAACTTATCTTCTTTTTATCCCAACTCATGTCTAAACATTGCTCTAAATAGTCTAGTGATATTGCGTATATAGACTTCCGCAAGGCGTTCGATACTGTATCTCACAACAAATTGCTCCTCAAGCTTTCTGCGTATGGTATTTCTGGTAATCTTCATCGATGGATTGGGACGTGGCTTCGCTCGCGATCTCAAAAAATCCGTGTGGATTCCACTCTCTCTCAACCTTCCCAGGTATCTTCTGGCGTTCCCCAGGGCAGTGTTCTCGGCCCCTTATTATTCCTTATCTTTATCAACGATATTGTTGGCTCGTGCCCTGTAGACCTTTTTGCCGATGATCTCAAGCTTGCATTTTCATTCCTCCATCGATCTCCCCCTCTCCTGCCCCTCTTCAAACAGCCCTCAATGCCCTTTCCGATTGGTGTTCAACCTGGCAAATGTCGGTGAACCTACCAAATCTCACATTCTGCACATTGGGAGTAAAAATCCCCAAATATCGTATTTCTTCAATACTGTTCCAATTGCTCCCATTGACTGTGTAAGAGATCTAGGTGTACTTATTTCCAGTAATCTTTCGTTCCGCCAACATATAGTTGATATAGTTAAAACGGATTCCAAGCGCCTTAACTTTCTCTTCGTAGCAATTAAGTCCTCCAATCCCATTGTACTTGTTCACGCACTCAAAGTTTATGTTCGTTCAATCCTTGAATATTGTTCCATTGTATATTCTCCACACACTCTCAAGGATCGCAAACTCCTCGAGAAAGTCCAATTTCATTTCATCCGTAGATTACATTTTAGATGCAAAATACCATTCATTTCATATGCACTATCATGCAAGAGGTCCAGTTAGAGCCTCTTGAACTTCGTCGAACAATGTCATCCTTTAAATTCGTTCACTCTCTTTTTTCACCCCAATCCACGGTTACCCCTTCTCTTCTCTTTGAGTCTCGGCACTCTCGCACTCGAGGCGCCACTCGTAAGCTATTTCCCCTATTCCGTGCATCTGACAATTTATCTAAAAACTTCATTTCTCATCGTACATTCAACCTTCTCAATTCATTGCCAAATGGCACCCTCTATATGTCTCCCTCATTATTTCTTAGCTCAATCGCACCCAATTGCCTGTTTCTTATCTTCTATAGTCTCTATTCTCTCTCCCCAACCAAGCCCAGTCGGGTCGCCGGATCGCGGCGACCACTCTTCACACTACTCCAATCAGTCAAGATATTCAATTGTACATACCGGTTCCAAGCTACATGCAAATGTGTTTCGCGCAGTTTCTCTGTTGCGATAAAGATATATACATATGATGCTTGAATTCAATCCAGAATATTATACAAGGTGATTTAATTGTTGGTAATTTTCTCTGCGAAATATCTCATTCAGATACCCTGGAATTCCTGTCACTTTGGGCAGCCATAGTTTTATCAAGAAGATGCCAATATTTCGTATGCAAATGCTGAGAAACAGGGTTGGTGAAATCGAGTCAAATCGACACTCGAGGCCTCGCGCCGATAACATTGCTAATAGTATCGACTTGACTCGTGAAACGGACGAGTACTCGCAAGCGAGAGAGAGTGTGCGAGCCGGCTCTCGAGCCGCGAGGCCTCGCTGACTCGCACCGACTCGCCGACTCGCATATTACTCCCCATCCCACCGTTCGCCGCGAGTTCAATCCCGTGTGCTCCCCATTCATTTTTTGCACTTCTTTTCTGCCATTTTCTATTATTTATTGGTTTTCCTACGACAAGACTTCATGTTTTGCATTGTTTTAGATGACATTTGAAGCTTGGAATTAAATATATCAAAGTCATCAAATGTGGATGCCGAACCATCTAAAAGATGCCATCTAAAAGAATGCAAAACATGAAATCTTGTCATAGGCAAACCGATAAATAATAGAAAATGACAGAAAAGAAGTGCAAAAAATGATTGGGAACACGTGTAATATGCGAGTCGGATGCGAGTCAGCGAGGCCTCGCGACTCGAGAGCCGGCTCGCACGCTCTCTCTCGCTTGCGAGTACTCGCAACGAGTCACTGCCGAACCATCTAAACGGAGACTAGTGGTTGGGGCGCGCGCCTTTCTCTACCTCTTGCAAAACATCACCTGCGGGCGGGAGTCGAACCTGCCTGCGTCGGCATGCCAGTCAGACACCATGCCCATTAATGGGCATGGTGTCTGACTGGCATGCCGACGCAGGCAGGTTCGACTCCCGCCCGATGTTTTGCAAGAGGCAGAGAAAGGCGCGCGCCCCAACCACTAGAGATTGAAATAAAACAAAAATAGCTAGAGCCTCGATTTTTTTCCATTTTGTAGAGAATTAAATTCTGGTCGGGTGCGCGAGATTTTTGGCCAATCCGACCCTTCCCGGACCAGTTTTTATCGCAGAAAACGATTTTGGAAAACGACGCAGAAAACGACTCCCATGTGTTGAGGTTTATTTTAAACTGAGCTATGAGAAATTGACTGTATGCAAAGCGTCGGATGCCTGCGTCGGCATGCCAGTCAGACACCATGCCCATTAGGCCAGGGCGGCCTACCGCAGGGAACGCTTGACGGAGACTAGTGGTTGGGGCGCGCGCCTTTCTCTACCTCTTGCAAAACATCACCTGCGGGCGGGAGTCGAGCCTGCCTGCGTCGGCATGCCAGTCAGACACCATGCCCATTAATGGGCATGGTGTCTGACTGGCATGCCGACGCAGGCAGGTTCGACTCCCGCCCGCAGGTGATGTTTTGCAAGAGGTAGAGAAAGGCGCGCGCCCCAACCACTAGTCTCCGTCCCGCGTTCCCTGCGGTAGGCCGCCCTGGCCTAATGGGCATGGTGTCTGACTGGCATGCCGACGCAGGCAGGTTCGACTCCCGCCCGCAGGTGATGTTTTGCCTTAGTCGAGTGGCTCACGTTTTGACTCGCATCGAGTCTGAGACGCGAGGCCTCGCCGACTCGACTCGGATTAGCCAACCCTGCTGAGAAACTAACTGAGTTAAAATATTTCGACAGCATGATAATATTTTTAAGTGATTATCACTTATCACTTTGAAAACCCGAATCTCTGATAATTTACAGTTTTTTTTCCACAACAGGCTGCAAAAGTAAAGATCCTTGGACATCAGAATCGGAGAATACAGAATAGTAGCTCATACGATCTCCGAAGACGTTATCACAATCAAACACTTTGTAATTGAAGAGTTTTGAACACATTCTTGCTAAATGAAATAGTTCGAAATAAATGCGCATTGTTGTGTTGTTTGTGAAAGATAAAGCAAAAAGTGAATGGTGATTTCCTCAAGATTCTCAAAATACATATTATATTCCTCTCGCACTTATCTAGAATTATTTCATGAAATGTGAATTGATTTGATATCAGAATTTTCTCTTGAATTTTCCAGCTTCGCAAAATCGTACAACTTACGTATCTTCGCATCTTTTGCGTAATTTTACTTCCTTTACGTTCGGAGTCTCTTCAGTTCTTGTATCCGTTTTCTTTCTACGCTCAGTAGACGAACGACGACTGAACTTCGCGATCTGTGACTATGGGGAATACTAGAGAGAGAGAGAGAGAGAGCTGATAGTACCCTCCCTCCAATTGGAGGAATCACTAGAGAAAGCAAAACATGTGTTTGGGCTTCATTATCTGATTATTTAATCTCGTATTCTGCCGCCTCGACACGGAAGTCGGGAGCGGCAAACCTGGGTGAGATTCAAAGGTGGCACTCTTTGATCTTTGAACGCTGATCTATCCTTACTTTTCCGGACCTTGAATCATTCTAAATAAACTCGTCTTTTATCCGATCGTAATCAGCAATCTTCATGATATAATAGAACACATCCCGTTGATCTACCTCCTGCAGTTCACTCTTTCCTTGACGCATACTATATTCGTGGGTTACGGTAATCTGTGCTATACCTCTTTCAGAAGGAATATGAAGAAAAGAAGAAGGAGTAGAGGGATCATTCACTGTCATGAAGGTTCCAGAAGAATCGTCCCTTCTTGCCACCAACAAGTTTCGTATCTGATAAATTCATGTTAAAAGTATCCATTACGCAACACAAAATAATTGGAGATGAAAATGCGCAAAAGATTCCTGAAATCTCTGATTGGATGATGTTTGTAGTCTGGCATTGAGAAGAGAGAGAAAGAGATCCGTAGATCAAACGAGATCTCTTACCCACTTCCCATCTTCTAGCCATTTTCCCGTAAGCTCGGTTCTCTCTCATCTATTCCTATGAGTTTTCCTGTCTCATTTCACTAAGAAATCTCTCCGAAATTATGAATATTATCTTTTGCATACCCTGTAACAGTCATTTTCTCACTCGCTCTCATTCCTCTCCTTCCTTCCCCAATCGCGCTGTTTGTTCTCCTCAGCTTTCCCTCGGATCCGTGTATTCCGTTCTCATTCTTATCGCCAATGATCTTTGATCGTTGATCTCTCATTCTCGCTGAATTTTCTTTGCATTCTGATCTTTGAATGAAAACTCTTGATTTTTTTATCTCTGATCTTTCGCGTCTGATCTTTGATCTTGTGGATGTCGCGAGCGAGGCAGATCGACCGCTTGCACGAGGGAATCGAGGAGGAGGAGGACGTCCCGAGGTATGTTTCTCAATTTTTCATCTACTTTCCACTTTGCGATCTCTGATTAGTTTCGCATCAAGGCTGAAAACAAATTTCAAGTTTCATTGGATTCAACGCGAAAGCTTAATAGTGATTATTGGGTAGGAGGGATGACGAGAAAATGTGATCTGATTCCGCCCCATTTTCTCTTATTATCCTGATTTTCAGGCACTTGCAGGAAGGTATGTACAGGTACAAGCAGCTACTGAAAATCATCATCATTGCAGGTGTGGTTATCTTTATTATTATGTGTCATTACGCAGCATCGGGATACGGTGGGCATGAATACGATAGAGAGACGGTATCGATTGATAGTTCTCGATTCTAATTGCGCAATGGGCGCCGACCGGTTACGGTAGTTTCGGAGTACGGCAGTACTGATTACGGTAGATATCTAGCATCGATTGATTTTCCAACATCGTGTGGTACTGTCACGATATCATCAGGGTAGGGGTTGCAATTACGGTAGGTATACTGAAGTGTTGACTGGTCGGATGTCAAATTTCTCTCCATTCTGCCCCTTCTACCGGGGTCTTTACTGCGAAAGAGTGTGCGGAATGGAGAGAGCACTATTCCATCCGGAACCAGTTTTATACGGTATTCAATCAATTGCAGCTGAGGTGTACGTGAAAGTGCTCTGGGAGGGATATTCGCAGCCGACGGTCGAGCCGCTCCGCAATCTCGCGGTCAGAAATAATTAATTAATTTTATCAACGATTAGTAGCTGTCTCTCCATTCTGCACACTCCCCAGTTGATCTGCCGGTGTGAGCGAGTGTGCAGAATAGATAGAAAGTTGAGATGTAAAATCGGTTTTTGCTCTCTCCATTCTGCACACTATCTCACCGGTCAGAGAAACGAGAGAGTGTGCAGAATGGAGAGAGCGAGAGCTGAAATGACATCCCTAATCCTAAATCACAGCACAACGACCCCGCCTCCTCCGTCTCGTGCGCATATTGTACTCGAAGGAGCCGTACCGCTTCTCACCGGCCGTCATCCGGACGTTCCGTCAGCACGGAATCTCTGTGCTAATGGCGTAAGAGGTGGGATTTGTTTTATTTATTCAATTATTCTTATTAGCCTTCGCTTGATTTAGGAGGGATGCCGAGTGAAGAGCGCACCATCTCCATTCTGCACACTCTCTCGGTCCTCTGACCGGAAAAAAGAGTGTGCAGAATGGAGAGATACAGTCTTCACTTCGCATCCCTATTCAAGGCTGATATGATTTGTTTGATTGTTTCCCCAGTTCGACTCTCCCAGTTCTTCACACTCACTCGCATTTTCGAGAGAAAAAAGTGCGCAGAATGGAGATAGCGAGAATTTATAGTAATCCATTTCTTCTCCAGGTGTCCGGGACTCTGTCGGCTCGTCTTAGATCTTGTCTAGTCGTCCCGCTTTGATAAACTCACATTTGAATCTCAAAAACTGGCTTTCCAACAATCCACAATATACCACGAAGACAAAAAGTGAAAATTATTAAAGATCGAATGTCGAAAAATATTGCAAGACTCTGAGAAAGAAAGTGAAAGATAATCGTGAATATATATTGTAGGATAAGGTGTTTTGCCTAGCAGATCTGAAATAATTCGTAGACGTGCAAAATATTCATTCGATTATATCAGTTTTCCTGTGAATGAATTGACGGCGAGCAGGAATTAATGGTAATCCATTCATATCATTTTCATTCTCTTCCCGTTCATTCACTCGCATCAACACGGAGTGAGGCAAAGTCTAATCCATAATAGTGATATAATTTCGATTTGGCTCTCTCCATTCTACACACTGTAACATATGTTAGATAAACAAGAGAATGTGCAGAACGAAGAGTGTCGCCGAAACGACATCACTAATGATACCTGTCTGAATAGGGAATGGTCAAACTTCACGGAAACGAAATCAGAAACGGCTGCTACAGAAAGTTTAGGCAATGCGAGAAAAGATAAAAACCCGTTATCAAAAACGGATAAACGATTTCTAAGACCTGAAAATCAATAATAGGTCCCATTTTAGTGAAAATGAAAAAAAATTCAGAAGCATTTCATTTTAAGAATTTCCGATGTATTTTCGCTCATAGAATTCGATTTTTCATATTAGAGTTCATAAAAATGCAAAAGAAAAAAGTTATGTATGAAAACCCACAGAAGTCGTATCTTTTCGATCATAACTTTTTCCTTTCGCATTTTTATGAGCTCTAGTATGAAAAATCGAATTCTACGAGCGAAAATACGTCGGAAACTCTTATAGTGAAATGCTTCTGAATTTTTTTCATTTTCACCAAAATGTGACCTATTATTGATTTTCAGGTCTTAGAATTCGATTATAGCCGTTTTTGAAAACGGGTTTTATCTTTTCTCGGCATGCCTAAACTTTCTGTAAAGTTTGACCATTCCCTATTGAGTCTCTGTCCTCGTATAAATGCAAGAGAGTCTTCGAGATTGACTTCTCTCAACTCACCGGAAAAATACCAGATTTTTGCTTCACAGCAAACCAGACTTAATTTATTTTTGTGAGGTCTAGTCTAAATTGCGTATTTCGTGCAAATTGGAATGATCTCCCTGGCTCAAGTAATGAACCTAAAAAGTAGTGATGATACATATACTCTTTGCTGTAAATACATACCGTGCCTCATTATTTATTGGCGAAGAATTAAATGATAAAATACACGTCATTCGTAGTTGTTTTCAAATAGGCTGGACAAAACGTTTCAAATTAGTATATAGACAAGACGAGACAATCTAACCATGTTTAATTTAACGAATTCGGATTTCTTTTTATTGAAAAGTTCGAGTCTTCTGAATGAAGTATGTTTTATCTATTCTTGGTTGCACTCAGAGAGTGGTCAATCCAGCACAGAAGTGATCCTCTTCGAATGACTTGGCCACTCTCAGATGGCAGACATAATTCTGACGACAATCCGGATCGTTGACACAATTGGCTTCGTGCGAGGAACGGAAGTAGAAACTTAAAAGGGGATTGAGAAGTTCCGACGCGCAATGACATTTGATAGCAGTAGAGCCTTTAAGATGCAGTTGTGGTCCCATTTTACAGTGCACGGCTCTTCTGGAACTCCAATGGAGAAGACAATATGTAAAGGATAATATACCGATGGAACTTCTCGAACAGTTCATCATCAACAGCGAGTCTGTCGATGAGAGAAGACCAGGAGGAGGGAGAGAGGTCGGGAAGACCATACTCATTCTGAATTTGATCAAAAGCGAACTAGGCAATAATTACTCAATTGAGAATATAACACTTAAATATGTTGATGAAGCTGACCCTCGTGGAATATTCGAGGTCATCATCGAGATCGGTAGTGTACGTTTCAGCATCGAGGACCGTCTGATCATTTTTGCTATCACTTCATTCTTTTCGAAGGAATGATGATTTTGTTTCTTTTTAAATAGTGATATCATAAATACCACACTCACATTGCTTGCTCCTTCATATCCTCCATCGATTGTATAGATACGATAAGCAGGATTGTTGTACGAATTGGTGGTAATGGATGGAGTGATGAAATTGAAGTGAGTCGCACGTCCCGACGGGTTCGAATCCTCATAGTACACCTGCGAACATTTGAAATCAGAGATATCAATTGAATTATTTGCGGATACAGGTGATTTCAAACATTTCATCATTAATTACAAATAGTGAAAAAGAGCAGCAGGTAGTCAAAAAACTTCAAAATGTTATTTTATTGTATTTTCGAACGACAACTCTACCTGGAAGTGGTCATTGTGCGTGTGTCCATAGAACTGACCAGCGATCGTGTTCTCGAATCTGAAAAAAAAGCTCTGTTTCTCACTCATTTTTTCTCAGACAGTTTTTTTGTTTAAAAACAATGAATCAAGCAACATCTGTGCCTGTGACCTCTAGTATACCTGTTGACAATCTCATAGAAATTATGCGCCCATCCCTTGAGACAGTAATTGTCCCCAGCCGGAATGTGAGAGATTATGTGCACCTAGATATGTAGAATATTAGCACCTCAATTATCTTCCAAATATAACCAAGAGTACAAATTCCCTAGTAAATTCCTGAGATAAATTTAGCTGTCGTCTCTCACCCTTTCTCCCTTCGCCTCTGAATCGAGCAATTCAGAGATTAGCCAAGTAAGTGTGCCATCCGGATCGGTTTGATTGATGTAGATGTAACTGAAAAACCGTTATAATATGTTTATTACTCCATGATAAGAGTAGGTCTAAAATAACCTTTTTTGTAATTGTAATAAATAACTGAAAATAATTCACCGAAACAAATAATCAAAAGGAGAATCACTTACAAATTGAGGAACGAGCAGTAAACAGAGTTCATCGAGATCAATTTGAGGCCGGGAGAGGGATACTACACGTAAGAGGCACGACTGAAGCATACATATCAGCCTCTTTCTAAATAATAATCCGAACGTATATAATTTTCTCGGAATGATGGACACCTTCTTGAAACGATTAAGTTCAGTATAGTGGAATGAGACTAATTTATCTAGAAAACTGACTACTGTACTTCTTTTACTGATTCAGGCGAGATCCATCTACTCCAGGTGTCAGCAAGATAGGAGTAGAGCCAAGTCGGCCCCCGAGTATCGTACTCCTCCATGTTGTGAGGCGCCATTCTGAAGAATATTGCTGCATCTACAAGGAACATACGACAGTTTTGGTAAAGTTTCATCAACTCAAAACACCGCGAACTTCGAAATAACACGATCAACCATACGTATTAGATTGCTAAATATAATTTAGATAGTTGTGGCTTCGTAAGAAATGGTCTCTAGATTTCACACGACAGCTCGAGTGGAGAGAGCGCTCGGAGAGTGAAGATTTCCATTTCAACTCACGCATCGCATGGCACTCCTTCGTGATTGCCAATCAACTCATAAATGGGTGTGGAAGGGAAGTAGTTGATGAGGACTTGAGTGATGTTAGCGATATTTGCCTGAACTCAACATAATAGCACGCATTTGAAGACTTTTATGTACAACAGACTTCGGAAGGATAAGCAGAAGGAAAAACCAGAATAGAACTGACTTTGGTCTTCTCCTGCGTGTAATCCCACTCATCGTGCGCCTGCATGTCACCAGTGATGATGATGTAGTCCAGATCCTGCGGAGATCAAAGATCATTATCCGCCATATTTTTATTCAAGGTTTGCGATCATTTCACCACGTCTTTCCTGTCAATAATTAGACTACTCAAAGTAATCGGAAGAATGTAAGGTAAGATAAACACCTTGTGTGCCAGCGAGATGTGTCTCATCGCGGCTTCGAAGGTACGATAGGGGAGGTCACAGTTGAAGACTGATCCCCACTTGCCCGCGGGCGATTTGATCACATCTGTTCATCAGAAATACGTTATCCTCGCTGTTTGCACAGAAGAAGACGCCTTGTTTCTTCAACGTCAACAATCAAAGAGCTTCTCACCAGCCCTTGGCTGCTCTTCAGTCAGCGGATAGACCCTGCAGCAGAGTCCGATTGAATCGTGTCCCTCTTCCTGAGATACCCATTCATTGCTTTATTTATTTACTGTTCGTGAAGTGATTGCAATAACTACTCTCTCTTTGTTGATAAAATATGAAGAGTCTAATTTTTCTCAACGTGATTAGCTAATATTTTAAAGTAGCCTTAGTATTTCGAAAGTCTTACCATGCAATCAGCCTCGCTGCCCTCTACATAGTCTCTGTCGATGTGGATATCAGAGAGATGGAGAACCCGTTGAGTTTTATTCGGCGCCTAAAAATAGAGAATAAACACAGGAATATTTAAAGATGCGCTTTCTCATAGAATAAGAGTTTATTTGTATCACATCGATAACTTCTATCAAAATGTGAGAGAAACGTGAAACTAACGTTGACAGTAGGCCATGGCTTGACGGCGGGTTTGCCACCGGGAATGGGCAGGTCCCACAGCACCTGCGAAGAGTCGCCCAATTTCCGAGTTTCTTGTATTTTTGTAAATTCGAGTGCGTAGTGAATCATATGCAAAGTCATTCACAAATGATCTCACTTTGAGAGGATTGACGGGAGTTCCGCAGTCATCGACGAAGATTCCGCACAATTCCTCGGGAGTTAAATTAACTCGTTCGATGACGAAGTAGAGCTCGTTCTGATGTTTTGTCAAAATAATTTTGGAAAACAACTCATTCTCTTCAGTTGTAAATATCTCGCAGGTGCATTCCTTTCCCTTTTCTCTTATTCTCACCTGACCACCTTCACTCATGAAAAGAGCTATAGTGTAGTCGGCCCTTTTCAATGCTAGTGATCATTACTTTCTGTCGTGCGTGGCCAAGCTTTTATGACTAGATTAATGGTGTGCGAAAACATAAGACACGAGATAGATGTCTGTAGTATGATTGTGTGTCTGTGCTAGCCTTGAGCCGATTATCCTCGGGGTTACAGTAATTTCACAAAAAAACGAACAGCGAATTGATCGACGATTGCATTGCAGATGTGCGGTTGCCAGATGTTAAGAGTAAAGAAAGCCTTCCTATGAAGAAAAAATATATTTAAAAAAAATTTCGTTGCAATTAGCGTATTTAAACTCGGATTACCGTTCGTGCTGTATGAGAAAAAAATATGCCGATTTCTTACTTGAGAAAATCGTCAATCTTCTCCTCCTCTTCTTCTTCCGAGATGAGTTGATTTATTCCTGAGAGAAAAATCAGCACAATGCATCAGGTGGCTGGAGTCTACCGTCATACTACGTGACTTTGTGGTGGTGAGAATTTTCACAAAAATAGATCAAATAGAAAACGGATTTTTTCGCCGACCTGTTGTTCAAAATTTTGGGATGGAATTTCCCGATAAAATCACCCAACTTCTCCTATCACCGACAGTGTGACTGACCTTGGACGATGGTGGAGCACACGACACAGTTGATCTTATCGTCACGAACGGCAGCTTTCACCAAACGAGTTGCCTTGAAATCGCGCATGTTAGAATATGACTGTATTTATCAGCGAATATTTTTATTGATACATTATGCAAATCATGAACATATGTTTTATCCTACGATATTTTTTTTCGCAATGAGACATTGTGCGATTCTTACCTGCGATCTACTGATCACCGGAGACTTCGCTTCTCGCGATGGAATCGCAAGGGAAAGCGAGGTCGGAATAAGACACAGTACAGCGATTACAACGAGCCTCCGCATGACTTCTGAAGGAGATTTGCACTTTGGGAATCTAATTAGTGTTCTTAAACAATGTCAGGAACAATCTAAGTTTCTACAAACAATCGCGAAGTAAACAACAATAACCGAGTGCATAATTGAAAGGAACGCACCAACCTTGTGATTCCTGACCGGTCCTTTATACACAGCATCAGGAGAATCCAGATCTCTGATGTCGACGCTCACGAGATATCAAGATGAAAGGAGCGACCTTATCTTAACGAGTATGATCGACGGTTGGCAATGCGAATGACTAGAATGTAGTCGCTTCATCATTATTTTTGCTCTTGTTAAATGTTGCGATAAAGATATATCTTATAAATTTACAAAAAAAACATAAATTAATAATTCTTAACATATTCAGCGGTTCATGAATTTTCTAGTGTTTGTAATTTGTTTGGAGTAATAGTTTCCTCAACAAAGTCATATTTCTGACGCACATCTTCCGAGCAACTACGAGAAAGGAACGGAAATTGGATAAATAAAGGAAATGAGACGTGCGGTAGAGTGATTCACCTTTTTACCTATTGAAAAGGCGTCCTAATTGGAATCTTTGTTGGATTTGTATAAAATCCACGGAGAAAGGAACGATGTCACACTTGGATCTTCTAGGCCCCTCTTCTTTCTCGCTTCCTATTACCATGAAGCATCTCTTCACGCTGACTCTACTCGCTCTCCTCGGGTATGGCACAGCGTCTGACCAACCAAACTCTTACCGTATTCCAGATACGTACTCGTCGAAGCGGTATTTATTCCACTTCCACCATCTGCAACAAAGAGGGCTGTACCGTGTGCAGAAGAAATGGAAGATGCATCTTCAGTATGTTCTCAAAGTCTTTCCTTGCTTTTCCCTTTTTAAATGAGAAAGTCAAGGGTAAAGAATCAAAAATAAGTTTACCACAATATCTTATTATTTTTATCGATCCGATCCAATCGCAGGGCCTAAGCGTTCTACTATTGGAACCGAGGAAGCAACCTGTGATGATGAAGGCGTCTACGGAAGATGCACCTCTGAATACGAGGGTGAGTGATAGGGCATTTACATTTTTTTCAGAACTTGAATACTTAGAATGAATATTATATTTCAGCGCCGAGTACCGATACCTACAACAACGTTACCACTACAAGGTGTGAGAATTACAGCTGCAAGAAATGTTCATGCATCCCAGGTACGTGTCTACATTACAATAGTTAACACAACATAAAAACGGGCTATTATCTGTTCATCGAGAAAAATTTCGCGAAATTCATTGTGTGAGATACTGGTCGATTAATTGCTGGGCATTGCAGTTAATCAGTGAAGCAGCAAGAGAAAGTCCGTAATCATCAGGAACGACATCTCTAGCTACCATTCACAACCTCATTCATTTGAAATTAATCAATAAATCACACATAAACAAATTGAGTGAAGAAGGGCTTTACATGTCAGTCCCTTCTCTGATTTCCCTATTATCCTTTCTATTTCCAAAGGAGCGAAAACGCAACTAGCGAAATTGTTCGATTACAAAGCACGCGTAATAATGAATCGGAATCTTGTAACTAGAGTAACAATATAGCGCAAATCAGGCAAATGTGTTAAGCAATTTTATCCATACATGGACAACTGTCTCATGAGAGACTGAAAATGGGACTCTTCTAGCCAAAGTCAAGGCCTCTTGCAGAGTCCTTCCTTTGTCCGCTTCTCCATCGCAGTTTTTATACCAAGTATCGCCTTTCTTATGGTCGAGGTTGAAATTGACTTCAATGTCAGTAGCCTCTTTAATATCGCCCAAATCCTTGCACAAGTAGGCCTCATCTGAGAGTGAAACCTTGAGTTTAAAATAGATAAAGCCACAAACCATGGCCCCAACAGTAATGATGAATGATCAATCCTTGGCCAAAATGATAAATGTATAGCAACAAAGAGAATAACAATCACATACCAATCCGGAGATTTCGTAGTGCACGGGTTCGGAAGAGTTTCCACGTAGCAGCTGAAAATTCAGAAGTAATTTGAAAAGACAATTTAGAGTTGAATCAAATGAATTTAAGCATTTCAGAGTAGGGAAGTAATGGTTGTAGGGCTGACGAAAAATATGGGACTATAAGGAACGATTCTGCTTGAGTATTATCTGATCATTGGGATACTATAGATAGAGACCGCAAGCTCCGACCACTTTGAGGGGAATTGACTTCCCTAAAAACATGCGCCTAAAAACCTGCGCCCTACAATACGAATTCACAATCGAATCAGCCTATCAAAAGAGTTTTCTGCAGCTCTCAGTAGTCTTCACAAATGACGAGTGGAGCAGCCTGATTGGTCAACTCTAAGTAGGTCAAATAAGGCCATTTATTGTCAAGAAATGGTATTTGAAATGTTTCTTCTGGTCGTACAGAGCTGCTCCACTCGCATTTCCTTTATTTGAATTTTAGAGGAATTTTAAACTTGATTTCAGATTTTTAATTATTTTCTCCGAATTGTGCTCGATCGCGGGAGAGGCGAGCGAGAGAGCGGGAGGAGGGAGAGAGACACACGAGAGAGAGGCCTCGCGCCCTTTCTCTCTAAAAGGCAAAAATTTTATTCAACACTATACCAACACATTGAGCACTCATTTGATGCGGTGCGATCAATTTGGTAGATCACCTTGCGGTCTCTAACTATAGATTTCTGATTCACAACACATATTTTAGATAATACAATTTGAAAACAAAACAAATAATAAGGCAAAGCAGATGAAACGTACAAAGGTTCGAGCAATTTCTTCGCCATACGGAATGATGTCTTTTTCCTGATGATGAAGCTAATATGGTTGGTGCATAAACTTGTGAACGAACCCAAAGGGTCATCCTGTAGGCCCTAGAGCAGGTGAGAGTGCATCGAACCCTCACTGGGATTTCGATCTGTAATGAAATTGTGACAGATTCAAGCTTGGTTTCTTTCAACCAACCTCGCCGAGGCAACTCCCAATCAGCACAGAAAACAGAATGGCGAGCTTCATTTTCCGGTTACTCAAAGAACAAAACGGAATGAAGTGATGGAGGAGAGCAACATCCTCAGACGAGTCGGAAAGACGAATTTGAAAAATAGTGAGTGTGCCAAATGAAAACAAACAACATTAACAACATCGAAAAACAACAACAATAACAACATTGAAAAACTCAAAAACAAAAAACAACCTTTGAAATAACAAACAACTTCCATCACTCATTCAAATTTCGTTCCTCGGGAGTGGTCGACTCATGATTTCGCTGATTCTTCTCCTTCTTCTCTCCTGTCGTGGGATGCATGGCTTTGGATATGAATCAAGAGAGGTTCGAAGATCATTCATAATACCTGCCGTAATACCTGTAGCTCAACGGATTTCGCTCCGTGTCTTCAAAGAAGAAATAACACGATTTCGGTATCTCGAACGCATTATTAATCGGCTCAATTTCATGTGGAAGTGACTGGTCATCTCCGTTGTTACAATACTTCCCACCAGTGGATTCCGATCCCCGAAGCCGAGGTGTACTTGTACGAAGACCCCATCTGTGAGTTTTCACATTAGAACAAAAAGGTCGAATCAAACAATTGTCATTGCAATCATCGAAAATTGATTTAAAATTATTAAAAATCGATTTTGCTCAGGGGAACCTAACGATCTCATGGGGAAAACTGTAACTGACGAGCAAGGGCGATCCCACCTAAGAGGATACGAGAGTGAATTGGTCAGAAACCTCAGTCGATAGCAGACATCATTTCGAGTCCAACAATATTTCCTGTTAAGACTGAGATTCCGAATTTCTTTATTGGTTTCCACGTCTACTGCAATTGTTATAAGCACGGCAAGTGGGACGGAGGCCCGTGCGATGATCACACCTTTTCGCAACTGTCTGTTGTCGTCACTTTGATTCAGTATCAATCTATAAGTAACGCTCGTTTTTGAGCATCGTGTTTGGGCTCATATATCTCCCGCCAATCAAATCTAAACGAGCTGACTTTATACCATTTTTTCAGGGTATGCTCGAGTATCATAGCCGTTATTATTAGAAATATCACGCTTCCTGTGTAGGAGAGAAATTTAGATTTCAATGTACCTGATAGTTTTCGAAAATTTTAGATTTTTTTTGAAATTGTGTAATTTAACGTGGAAACTGTTCGGTGAATTCACACATTCTCAGGTGAGCAGCCCGATACTACACCTCTTCCATGGTGAAGTGAGAATGGTGCTCGATTCCTTGTTGTATTTTTATAGACGTTTCAAGGGGAATGTTCGTGAAAAATTGCAGTTCACTTAACTTATTTGTCTACCTTGAGGATCGAAGGTGCTGGCCTATACACCAGTGCGCTCCAGTCACTCACTATGGAGCTATATTATCACTATAAACATTTGGCGCTACTTATGCTCCTATTTGAAAAATAACAGTTTTCCAAAAATATTATTTTGTGACGGAATCAAAAGAAATGCGTGTTTTGAGGACTTTGGATTAAACAATACCCAAGACATAGTAGCCATTCTATAATTGTGGCCACTTGGTGGATGATAGTGCAAAAGTTGCTCGTCCATTTAACCATCTAAGGCCTTAAATTCAATTAGTACGGTTTACAGGAAATAGCAATAAATGTCGATTTCGAGGCTTGTTTTTCTATATCGGACTTACGAGCAATTTAACTCATAAAGAGAATGCTCCACACTTAGCAAAATTCGTCCATATTTTCAACAGGAAAGGTACTCCACATTCAAGCATAATTGAGGTCTTTAGATCTATTGCTAAGAAAACGCGGCTAGCAAAACTTCTTTCGGTCAGTAACTGAAAATCCTACACTCTCGTTAGGCGCATATCTCACACAGGCCTTTACTTGGATATTCCTCTGAATATCATCAGTGTAATGTATAACCATGATACTTTACTACTGCAGCTTAATTGTGGCTCAATAATTCTTCTTCCCTCAGTGCTGACCTGTCAAAATCTCAGGGTGAGGTGCGACAACTTTGAATTGAGCCAGCCATTGTGATCGCCTACATACGTAGGGGCCACAAAGTGGATAGCCAACTTTCTGGAATCAGGTCAAAAGTAGGCGCAACATGACCGTCAGGGTCTCAATATCAATTTTGCTTCTGGACGTATGTCGATATCTCTTCTCTCAAGCCCACGAGAGCTCTTGAAGTGCGCGCACCTCTCCCAGTCAGAGGGGAGAGAGGCGAGACGAGAGAGAAAGGGGCGGAGCCTCTCTCGCACGTGTCTCTCTCGCCCCCCCCCCCCCCCCCGCTCTATCGCTGATCTCCTCCCGCGTTCATATTAAATTCAAGCACAAATCAGATAAAATTATTAAAATTCCAATTTTGTGCTTAAAATTCTTCTAAAATGCAAATAAATCGATTTAGAGTGCGAGGTTTTGTGTGCACCTCCTCAAAATGGCATTTTGAGCTGTTTTGACTTGCTTCCTTGGATTTTTGACCTACTGGGAGAAGCGAGGCACAAAGTCTCATAGCCTCAATCGATAGAGGGTGCTCATAGCTACCGATCAAGCTTTTGGATGAGCGATTTGGTTGCGAATGAAGGTTGTGCTCCCTCGATCTCGCTTTTGAGGGTAATCGTGTCGAGGGAATGTGGGCGGGGCTTGTGACCCCTACGCATACGGGAGGGGTGCCGAGCCATTAACAGCTCTGAACGATTGGAAATCAGTAAACGAAAAATCAGTGCGATACACAGCACTTACATTTGCCTATTCCGGGTCCTCGACGTGCTTGCAACACAGCGTTTTGTCACCATATTGGCAGGCGTTGAAATGGTTCGTTTCCATCAATCCATTGCCGAATTTGGAGAACATCATTACATTGCTGCTTAATTTGCTGCTACGAAGGATCTCAGTGTACGACGGACGACAGTCAGGGTAGCCACAGAGCGAAGCCGAACCTCGCCATTCGCACAGCTGCAAATCAATTACGTTATTCAAAGTGTTATAAAAATTTAGCGATTTTGCCAATACGCCCACCAGCATGCACATAACGATCATGCTTACATTCCAATGTATCTGCATGTCAATTGCGTGGTCCTTGGCACAGCAGAGAGTTTTCGCAGCTTTGAGATCGGCAACGACGCAAACTCGCCTGAACAAGTGCATAATACACATAATTGACGCCTGAAATCACCATCCAAAATCTCCGAAAGCTTCCGAGTCCCCCCAACTCGTGGATTTGGCCATCTCCACGAACCCTTCCGGACATTTGTTATTGAATCGACAAAACGGTACGTCCCCACTCCATTGACAGTCCTGAAAAGATCAAAGATCAATGATCAGTGATTACAAACGACCAAAGATCTGAGAACAGAGATTGCGTACATATTCAGTCGAAACGGAGAAGCCAAGCGAAATCAGAAGAAGTATTGGGTTGAGGAATAAGTAACGCTCGTTTTTTCTCTCTGACTTTAGAACCCTCGTGCTCGCTCTTTTGTTGTTGCCGTCTGCCACCCTGTTTACACTGGAGAGAGGGCCCCTCGGGCATTCCACACATGTTTTCGATTCAGTTCTCCCTAGTCTCCCAGGCGAGAATGCCGCACAATTTCTTCCCCGACCGAATTCACATTCGGAACGTGATGCTCTTTCTCTTTCTATCTGGCTTGAAACCGCCCGCCATTCATGAACAACTGGAGCAGGTTTACCCCACACATACCCCGCATGTAACCACCGTGAGAAAGAGGGTAGTCAAATTCGAGAAACACGACTTTTCCCTCGAAGATGAAGACCGACCCGGTCGCCCCATGGAGTTGGACCTCGATCGATTGCGTTCTGAGGTGGAGGCTGACCCGTATCTCACTACGCGCGATCTTGCTGACTTCCTTGGGGTCGACCAAAAAACTGCCGTGAATGGACTTCACGCGATTGGAAAGAAGTGGAAACTCGGGAGATGGATCCCCCATGACCTGACCAACTATGACAAGGATCGCCGAGTGGACATGGCTTCGACTCTTCTCACTCTGCATCGCCGGTTTGATTGGCTGGACAATGTCATCACAGGTGATGAAAAGTGGGTGCTCTACGACAACCATGAGCGCATGAGACAGTGGGTCGGAGAGGACCAAAAGCCAGCAGATGTCACCAAACCCGATTTGCACCCCAAAAAAGTGATGTTGTGCATCTGGTGGTCAGTGCGGGGAGTGGAGTTCTGGGAACTCCTACCCGAGGGGACGACTATCACGGCAGAGGTCTACACTCTTCAGCTACGGAAGCTGAGACTCGCTGTCGAACAAACACGCGGGAAGGACGCTCGAATCTACTTTCAGCACGACAACGCCCGCCCGCATGTCGCAAGAAAGACCAAGGCTGAGCTGGCGGGCTATGGCTGGACTGTCCTCCCCCACCCTCCCTACTCACCCGACCTTGCCCCCTCCGATTACCACCTCTTCTCAGACCTCCAGCGTTTCCTCAAGGGACAGAGCTTCAAAGACCGAGCCACTATCCAGACCGTACTGACCAACTATTTCAAGAACCAGCCCCAGTCCTTCTATCACGAGGGCATCCACAAGCTGCCTGGTAGATGGCAGAAGGTCATCGATGCGCATGGAGAATATTTTTAGATTCTATCGTGCTTTGTAAAGTTTTTATGATAAAGTGAAAAAAAATTCAAAAACGAGCGTTACTTAATCCTCAACCCGATAGGAATGAGCCAACTGGAAGGTACACGTTTATGAAGGATCGAACGATGAGAGAGATACCTGAATGCATGAGGGAACCGATCAGAGGGAGAGAAGGAGGTGCTAGTGATGAGAAAATCGAGCACAGAATAATAATAACAACAACAACAACAACAACAGCAACAACAACCACAAACAACATAACAACAAACAAAATACTTTATTTGTTGATGCAATCCCCTCAGTTCTAGGCGAGTGTTAGAAATTACGCTTTATCTCGAAAACTACAAGTAGAGTTTTTTATGTTCTCAGGTGGAGAATATCTTCTTTCTTCTTCCTCTCGTCTTCCTTCTTCTCTTCCTTCAATAACAACATATTAGTCCTGACTTATAATGAGAAAGTTAACCTCTCCATCTCTCCGCTTCCATCCATTCATTCTATTGAGGTTGCCCTGCATCGAATCTTCGAATGGGCCGACGGGGATGGGTTCTTCCTCCTAGAAATGATCGTTCCCAACCGATACAGTATCCATAACCAAAACTACAGTAATCTCTCCTCCTCCCATCTACCGTACCTTCTTCTCCTCCTTCTTGCCCTCAGTCAGCTCGAACAGGCAGCGCTGTCTGCACACTCCTTGCGCCTTCGTATCGCCCGTCCATATCTGCAATTGATTGCTGTAGACACCACGAATACGTCATGCCACAATGACACCAGAAGTGCGCCAACAACCTCTCAGGGATTCTAATAGATTCCATACGAATAGTCATCTACATCGACACCACTCGTACGTCAACCAACCTGTCTGGGATTCTTGTCTCCGTCCTTCTTCTTGTCGCTCTTCGTGTGATAGAAGGCGAAGAAGTGCTTCTGATTCTCGGGCACTGTCTGTCCCACGAATGAGATCTTGATCGTGGCGGTCTCCTAAGAGGAGACGTTTACCAATCGTCGTCACACACATCACCATTCACATCACATCAGCTACCGTACCTTCCGCTCGATGAATCCCAACGGCGGATGCACACGGAAGATGTCGTTGGCAGTGCACTTGATCTGAAATGGGGTTATTGATTGACAGAAAAAAAGTGATATTTCCTTCAATATTCTGCCGTAATCCCCGTGGTACAGTACTGGAATAACTTGCATGCCGTTACTCATGCCATAAGCTCATTGAAAACCCGTACGATAGATCCGTATGGCTTCTTTGTTATATCCTGTAGTTCAATTCTGGATCGGTACCACACGGCCTACCGTATTCCCCCCATACCTTATAGCATTGTCGATCCGGTGATGTATTCGTAATCGCTCTTTCAATTGTGATGGTTTCGCCCAGTTTGCCCTTGAAGAGTAACTCATCATTCGGTGCCAGCTTGAGCTGCAATGGATCGATTTTAGATACGGTATCAAACAATATTGGTCCCGGTACTACCACAGTCCGAAACCAGACGATAGATTACAGTGGCAAAAATCTTATGTACTAGAGTACGTGCAGGAACTATAGGAAGGCTCAGGACGAGTACCATACATTCCCTGGTACTGCCATTATGGTACCAGTGATCAGGAACCAGAGGTACATTATCTCACTCCGAAAGGCGGCTCTCCAGGCTTGGTGGGCTCGGGTTTGGCACCTCTTTTAGGTGTCATTCTTCAAAAGAGGAGTGGAGAGAACAGCTCAGGACGAATGACGACTAGAGGAATGAAAGGAGAAATCGATCGATCAATGGGAGTCTAGTCAAAATAACTAGACCAACGCCTCTAGGAATTGATTAGAATTTAAAAGAGAATTGGAAAGGAATCGGCTCATTAAAATATTTCCAGTAATCAGCACATGCATCCTTTGAATAGGAGATGTAATTGACGTTCAAAAACTTTTTTTTTCCGCGGCCGGCGTTCTCTACGAGCTTCATCAAATCCCTTCCCCCTTCGATTCCTCAAACCACAAACGATACTGAGATGTAGTTGCTGTTGTGTGAAGACTTCCACGACGCAAAGACGAGTAATCGCTAAGGAGATTGTATTGGTTCAACGTCGTAGCCTCGTTATATGGGAATCTGTATAGCTCTGAAGATGATTGTTGGACAGATGTGGCAGCGATCAACGATCCTTAGTCCCTTTGAACCGAAGAACGATTGATGGATAGATGTACCTCCTTCGTGAAGCATAGATGAACCATTCGTACATCGCAATCAATTTAACCCATGTACAAACAAATCTCTTTACTTCCTTCATAATTCGTTTATCATTGTCACTCTGACTTGCAAATGATCAGACAAACCTCACTCCATTCTCTCCCTCTCCTCCCCTCATTCCGCTCGTTTCCACTCATCGCGAGAGGTCTCTGCTCGCTCGGCTCTCCTGTACGTGACCCTTGATGATCCCGCTATGACCTCTGACCTCTCCGTGACCTCAATCTTCTTGCAGTCTCGATGGACGATCATAGAAGGGGCAGCACGCGAAGAGTGGAGGTGACCGTCGTCAGGACTGACTGCAGAAGGAGTAGCATGACGGAGGCCAGTATCGTATCCATGCTCGGCTACAGTAACCCACTCCTTCCGTGTTGGGTTCAGGCCGTGTCACCTCTCTCATCACCTCCGTCCCATTCCAGGCCAGCTCCTCCAGCCGCCGCAGCAACGGCGGCGTCATCCTCAGCGACGAGGATCATGATGACGTCATCGACGACGATGTCAAGAGCAGTCTGGAACTGCCGACGCCTCCCCTCGCCCCCTCCAGACAGCAGGCAGTACGTGCACGAAGTGATTATTGTAGTTGGCTCGGAGCCAACGGAGCATCATTTTTCATCCCATTCCTCTACAGTATTCATAGAGAGTGTACGTTACCGTACCCAATTGGCTCGTCACCAACTACATTATTCCCTGTTGATTGTATTAATTGCAGTGTCGCGCGACTAGCCCCGCCCTCTCTACTGCAGCTGCAGCATCCCCGATGGTCGCTCACGGCCGGCAGACTGAGAAGGAGGAGGAGGATCATCACAGCGACGGCAAGAGCGAGAAGAAGGGAGAGGCGATGGTGAGCGTGGCTACAGTACTCCTCAGACACATAATCATTATCGCGAACTGACGATTAACATTGTAGGACACTAGCTGCTCTCCGGTTGCTGGCAAAGGTCACGATAATGGGAGGAAAAGGGAGGAGGAGAGAGGAACGGAGGTGAGGAATTCCCCCGATAGATACAGTACTCCGGTCCTCTCTGATCGTCCCTTTAAATATGTATAAAATATCAGAAGCCTCGACCTACAGCTGCAACGGAATCGTCCTGCGATACGTGCGAGTGTGAGCATAATAAAAATAAATAAATAATTAATGAAAATCGATTTAGGCCTGCCGCGCCCCAGCCATTCCGACATGACGATCGTGCGTTTACTGCAATGATACCGTATCCAAAACTGCATTATCCGAATGAGAGAAAACCTCATACTATTTCTATGATGATTCGGATAATGTATCAGTCTTATTGGGGTACTGTATAGATCGGAATGCAGGTCCGTCATGTCTCGACATCGATCGATGACAACGGCAAGATTACGGTAGACATGCCGAAGATGTTGAGGTACCGTACCTCAATGTGCATCAATGAATGACTTAATTCCCATTTCAGACTGACCTACGTCGATTCGAAGAAGGGAGCGGCGATCGATCAGCAGAAGAAGGGCGGATCGCGCACCGGGTACGGAAACTGTGATCATAGGGTTACGATAGTTTCCTCCCTGGGATACGGTATCGACTATCGCCAACTGACTTCACTTCCAGATCGCTCGCATCGGTACGCAGCACACAGCACAACTCGTCCTCGGTTCGTTTGTCTGATCACTGCTCTCTCCATTTCGCACACCATCTCGTCGCTCCGACTCGCAAATAGTGTGCACAGTAAAGAGAACTGAAACATCGCTGGCTATCAAATCAATGGCTCATCCCTCCAGGTCTCCTCTCGCTTCCCTCACTCCTCCTCATCCGACTCCCTGACCAGCCTCACTGCCTTCACGTGCTCTTCTGAGACGGGCGTGGTGAGAGTCCCCTACCGAATTGTCGATCGATAAAGTACCGTACTCCTATCGATAACTGCTAGCTGTCTATAGCTACCGTTCCCTGATTGCATTTTCCTGTCAGGAACCAGTGGGTGACCGTCGTCGCACCATCTTCTCTCGGCTGTCCCTTGCGCGGTGATACAAACATTTCAAAGAAAAGTTTAGAACGTATTGATTTTCAGCCGTCGTGCCAGCGTTGGATTCAAGTTCACGGAAGCAACGAGAATGCTGCAGAAGAAGGTATTATGCCCTTCTGATGATCAAACCGTCATCGATCCGTATATATAGGCCGATGAGCCATTTCAATAGGAACTCTTTGGTATCGGAACTGGTAGAAAAGACGCTGATTTTTTCAGAGAGGCGAGCGATCCAGCTCCAGTAGCAGCAGTTCATCCTCGAGAAGATCGGAAAAGAGGAAGAAGAAGGATAGGAAGAGGTAATGACGTTATAGATCATTGCGAATATCAGAACAACATGACCCATTTGGATTCCGAAATCGATTTGTTTTATTGATCTGCTATTTTATAATTCAATTTCTCAATAGCATCAACATTTCAGTGTGGGCCCGTCTGGCAGATCGAATGTATCAAAGGCAAAGTCGAGTGGATCAGAAGATAAGACTAAGGAGCCATCAGTGAAGAGAGAAGAGACGACTTCAGAAGGAAGGATCAAGAGAGGTGAGCAGGGGTGAAACATATCCGGGGTCAACTTAGTGTTTATCAGGATGGGTGACAATAGCGCAAACGACATTTGCGCAACTCGACCAAAACGACATTTGCGCAACTCGACCAAAACGACAGTTGCGGAACTCGACATAATTCGATTTCTAGCCACCCTAGGATCCTGGCGGAGGTGTCATTCTGATCAACATAATTTCCTATTTATTTTGACACCTTTGCTAGGATCCTAGGGTGTCTATAAATCGAATTATGTCGAGTTGCGCAAATGTCGTTTTGGTCGAGTTGCGCAAATGTCGTTTGCGCTATTGTCGCCCATCCGTTTATCAACTTCTCTCAACTTTTCAGCGGCTGCGACCGCTGCAGCAGCCAAGATCACGGCTCAGGCCAACGAAGCTGCAGCCAAGCCTGCTGCACGACCGCGCAAGAAGCAGCAACCAGTAGCAGCCAAGGGAAGAACGAAGACCGCGCAGAAGAAGGTCCACTTCAAGGTGAGAGCGCTCCTCTATTTCTTGGGGTTTAGTCGCAAATACAAATACCATTCAGGTCAATAAGAAGAAGAGCCAGGACTTTGGCCGCTTGTGCGAAGATTCAGGATAATGAAGAAGTATCGATTCATGATTTCTCCTATACTCGATGACCAATAATTTGCGAATTAAAATACGAATAAATATGCAATTTCGTGAGACTGTGGTGGCCATTGCACAGCATCAGAATGTTATGAAGCCAGTATGAATGGAAGGGCCTAATATCGGGGACTACATAATTATAGTCTGCAATTTCTGAGAATGCTCACAACAAATATATATTTATTGATCACCAAAAGCGAATAAGTGTTGAGAGAATAAAGAAGTAGAAAATTGTATGTGGTAATACATAATATTTCAATATTCATGGGTCTCTTCTTACCATGGGAAGAACAGGTTAATCTAGCCTTCTTCTAGTAGGTATCTAATAGAAACGCTACATTGGAAGTTCGAAAGAGCACTTTGTGCTTTAATTCGAAAGTCACTTGCACAAAACTGAGAGTTAAAGCCCGTCACTTCATCGAATTACTTGGTGCTGACACGAAATCTTTTATCCCACGAGTAGATTGAACCGTAGCTCTTCGGTTTGATCTGACGCTCCTGTGGTTCCTGCGAGGAAGGAATACTGTAGTATCAATACATCGATTATTTCCGGATATTTTTCCGAAATTTTTTCTATCCCTTCTGAGGAAAAAAATATACCGATTCCGACTAGTATTTATCATAGCTGACTCAAGTTAGAGTTTTCAGTCAGAGATAACAACGATATTTGAATCAGGTCTTCCTATTCTCCACACTAACTACGGTCATCGAATTGATCCCTTCATCCAACCCACCTCCACTTCGTATTCCCAGTTGTTGTTCACACAGAATGCAATGGCGTCTTCCTTTGAGCCGAATTTCAAGTGCATTGAGAGATTGGAGAGAGGGTCACCACTGCGAATCAAACCAATTTAACAAAGTGAAAGTCCTTCTAATAGATTTCTCAATTTCTAAGATCACTTGATCAAAAGAGATTACATTGTTTCGGCTCTTCTCCTGTGTTACTCATTTTTCTAGCCCACACACGGGAGGGAAGTGATCAAAAGGATAGATAAAATACTAAAAAACGAACGAGGACGCCCATCCGATGAGGGGATTCTCCCATCTTCCGCGGTTGTCCAACTCGATTCTCCAGCCCTAAAATGATTAATGCTGGATTTGTCGATAATAGTATCTATGAGGTTGACACTATTATTTGCCGTCAATATCTCTTGTGTGTTTTACGCAAAGACAAGAAAAAAGTAATTGCAAAAGACCTTTGCCACTTGTTTTTAGCGCCTCTTTGAAACACAACCGAATCATTCTCACCTTGGTATTGTTCCACCCCTGCTGCGTTGCCTCTCTTGTCGGTTTGAATATCCTTGCCGTTCTATCATATTGATGCTCTTCTGGTACTCCCGATATCGACGCTGCCTTATTTGGTTCCTCTTCAGTTTTGATGTAGTCGACCTGGAAGATATTTTGTTTTGATAAGTTGCCGATGATGATTTATGATACAGACACTGCCAATTTATGGGCTTTTACTTAACAAAACCATGGAAAAAATAATATCGAAATGATGGAGAAAACAATTTAACGAGCGAGAAAATTAGGGAAAAAATAAAACCTTAGGTTGTGTGATGCCTAGCAGATCATCGACATTCTTCCTCTTAGCATCTCCTTGAGAGATGATGGGAGGGGGCAGAGATCGATGACGGATCTGCACTCGGCACACGATAGGAGTCAGTTTACGAAGCATCGTCAGATTTGCCTTTCTGAAATTCATAAAATCATTGGCAAACCATATCGAAACGTATTGAAAATTAGTTCGCATAATACTAGCGCAAAATGTGATAAATCGCCAGTCAAGAAATCGTTGCAAATGTGCAATAATTTCAATCATTATCGCCTGAGGAGAATCAATTAGGACACAATATGAAACGAGGGAAATATAGGCACGCACAAAAAGCACGAGAGACGAGAGGCGAATGCCTGCAGAAGGGGTAAACAGCACGGGACACTCATTGCCTGCGAGGGAAGAAGAGGAGGGGTATAAATAGAGAGAAAACGAACAACAACTTGCACGAGGAAGGGAGGAGGCACTCTTGTGATGCGGGTTTCGGGGAAGAAAGAAGCAAATGCGAAGAGAATTTCAAAGTTTCAAATACAAAATAATTGTATTAGATCAATTGTGTGGTAATTATCTTGAACGAAGCAAAAGGTTCTGAATTAGCCATTTATCGTTCACTATTGCTCGTGGAACATTAGAATGAGATTGGAATACAATCGAGTTGGGGGAATTCACTACATTCCTGCTTTGAGAGGTCAGTACAAGATGCCTCTGAGTGTTTCCTTCTCGCCTTCATTCAACTCCGCCCTCTTCATGACTTCGCCATTCGCCTGCGAAATTCGAATCAAGTTACCCCGCATCCAAAATTCTCACGGATATCCGAAACAGCCAAGACATCACAATTGATTGAAAAGCGAAGTCCTAGTGGAAACTTACACTCAAATCCATGATAATCTTGATTACTCGGCCCTTGACGAGAAGAGAATCGGAGAAGAGAAAAAAAAGAGAATAGCGCAGGCAAGAATACGTCGTAGTGGATGGCCTTCAATGTGCAAGTTGGAAGATACCATAATTTAAAAAATAATCGTACCTTCACAAAAATCCTGATCAGCATAAGCACACGCCTCGTTCTCGCCGAGAATCACGGGGTTGCGCTGCTGAAACTATTTTCGATTAACCTGCAGATAATCAAATAATTTCGTTGACAAAACGGAATAAATGACCTCGACGAGAGTAGCGAATAGCCCGTAGACATGCCCACTCTCCGTCTTGTCCGCGATGATTTGAGGCCAGTTGATGAAGCGAGCAAGGATCTGAGAAGATTTATGATAAATATTATTCTAATTATCATTCTACAGATCCTAAGACGTCCATGAAAAAGGTTTTAGTTGTTAGTTGGTTTGGTTATTCTGACTCACACAGTCCACTTTTGGCTTTTCCAATCTTATTCTGATCACGATGAGTGAGTATCTTAGCGATGGCCGAAACGGTATTCTCAGTGGCAACAAGCGAATCATTCGTCGACGTCGCATCCGGACGATGGATCATGCACTGGAGGGCATCCAGAGCGAGGACCGCCTCTCTCTCCCATTTGGGATACCCACTCAGCTGAATGAGTGCTTCCTTACTAGAGTTAGTGAGGGGAGTATCACAGGATTTTCGATATTTATGAGATACAGTATCGGAACTTTGGCCACTATTTCAAAATGATGTAACTTTCGAACCAGATGGGATATCTTTCTAAGGTTTTGAAAGATGGTAGTACATGTACTCCTACATATGCTCATTATGCCGGACCGTGATACGATTTCGCAATATTGCATAGTGATTACGAAATCAATACATGGTTGTTCATGGCTGATTATATACTCGATGAATTTTCTTTCAGCCTTCCTGCTTGGTGTGATGATAGAAGGCCTCAATACCATTTCGATGAAAATATGTATTCATGGGAGGATTACGTACAGTGACTTTAGACTGGAACAAAGTAGGGTCCCGAAAAGATGGATTATCGTTCGTCGACGTGCTAGAAGCTTGGTCAAAAGCTCAATGTGATCCTCTCCACATTTCCTGATGATCCCTAAAGTTTGATAACGATATCTATTATTTTGCCCTCAGGGCGGGAATTTTTCACTTTTACACATTATTTGTATTCTCCCTATTTTGGATGATCACAGTTCCAAGGCCGATTTTTGTTCAAAGGTCGTTCCTGGACATGTTAGTTGCAAATCCATGGAATATACGATTCCCAACTTTTTAGAGCATTTGGATAACTTTCCCACCCGCGGAAATCGAACATCCGAGGTCAATCGATTTTTTAAATCGGCTATTTTTCGACATAATGAATTTTAGCTTATTTCATTAATGATATCATGAGCTCTCATATCGGAATTCTGATTCAGCACACAAAGATATAAAAGAAACAAATTTAGTCAGGAAGTTCTGAGAGAGAAATTTTTTCGACTAATGATCGGGGTATCATGGTCACTTTTTAGGTTGAAAATCGTTTGACCTCGGATTTTCGATTGGATTTTTTTTCTTCGGAAAGTTATGCAAATGCTCTGAAAAGTTGGGAATCGTATATTCCATGGATTTGCAACTATCCTGTCCAGGATAGCCAATTGAACAAAAATTGGCCTTGAAACTGTGATCATCCAAAATAGGGAGAAAACAAATAATGTGCATAAGTGAAAAATTCGTGCCCTGAGGGCAAATTAATAGCTATCGTCATCAAACTTTGGGGATCATCAGGAAATGTGGTGAGGATCACATTGAGCTTTTGAGCAAGTTTCTAGCACGTCGATGAACGAAAATCTATTTTTTCGGGACCCTACTTTGAGCCAGTCTAAAGTCACTGTACGTCATCCTCCCAAGAGTACATATTTTCATCGAAATGGTATTGAGGCCTTATATTATCACACCGAGTAGGAAGGTTGAAAGAAAATTCATCGAGTATATTATCAGCCATGAAAACCATGAATTGATTTCGTAATCACTATGCAATATTGCGAAATCGTATCACGGTCCGGCATAGTGAGCATATGTAGGAGTACATGTACTACCATCTTTCAAAACCTTAGAAAGATATCCCATCTGGTTCTAAAGTTACATCATTTTGAAATAGAAGCCAAAGACTTAGTTCCGATACTGTAGGCCCGTACAACGATTTTGCAACCTATGCTTAAAATTTGGCTCTAGAGTCTACTTTGGACGTAGAGTTTGAAAATCGACCTTAGAAACCCATATCTTCAAAGCCTCATTCCCTGTGGCTTACTTTACCCCGTGCGGTCAGTTTTTATATCTCATGAACGGCGCTCGTGGACCCTCGAAATTATCTAAATTCTTAAAGATCTCGACGAGATAAGACTTTTTACAATTGGGAGTTAAGTTATAGCTCATCTCCGAAAAAAGTTGGAGCATCCGAAAGTTTTGAAATTGTCACCCTGAAAATTTTTTGTTCCTACCGTGCAAATTAAACTTTTTCATTCGATTCCTCATGCGATTTTACCCCTGGGATGTTTTCTTCAGAACGATGGAGCGCCTGCAACCGAGTCGTGTTGGAGGCCGAATGAGCTGAAGTGGTCGATTTTGATAAAAATTTTATAGTTATTCGAGCTAAACTTTTTTCTTTCGTATTTTCATGAAATCTAGTATCGATTTTCGGTTTCCGCGGGTGAAAATACGCCAGAAAATCCTATTGTCAGGTGATATTGAGATAATGACTTTTTGGCCAAAAAATGGTCTCGAAATTAGGGTCAAAAAGTGTGGAAAAAAATCATTTTCTCAAAATGACCTGAAAATAGGATTTCCTGGCGTATTTTTACACGCGGAAACCGAAAATCATAACTACAGTTCATGAAAATACAAAAGAAAAAAGTTTAGCTCGAAAAACTACAATTTTTGATCAAAATCAACGACTTCAGCTCAATCGGCCTCCAAAACGACGCGGTTGCAGGCGCTCCATCGTTTTGAAGAAAACATCTCAGGAGTAAAATCGCATGAATCGAATGAAAATGTTTAATTTGCACGGTAGGAACAAAAAATTTTCAGGGTGAAATTTTCAAAACTTTCGGATGCTCCAACTTTTTTCGGAGATGAGCTATAACTTAACTCCCAATTGTAAAAAGTCTTATCTCGTCGAGATCTTTAAGAATTTAGATAATTTCGAGGGTCCACGAAGCGCCGTTCATGAGATATAAAAACTGACAGCACGGGGTAAAGTAAGCCACAGGGAATGAGGCTTTGAAGATATGGGTTTCTAAGGTCGATTTTCAAACTCTACGTCCAAAGTAGACTCTAGGGCCAAATTTTGAGCATAGGTTGCAAAATCGTTGTACGGACCCTGTTGTCAGAATCTAAATAATATCGAAAATCCTGCGAAATGAGGGTTATGGTCAGGATAGAAACGAAAGGGAATAACTCTATAACACGGATTTTCTGTAATTTTGTAGGAAAATCGATGCCTTTTACTACAGAAAAAATGTTGTGTTTGGGATTTTAATGAAACTGTTGCTACTGACTAAAGTGAGGTCGGGGAGAATGCCTATCTACTTAATTTGGCCAAATTTGCATATTGAACCGATCTGTGACCTACCACTTCAAAACGCTGGAACTCGGTCAGTTGTTGACTTACAGAGCCCGATTTTTTTTCAGTCGCTTCGTATTTCCGTGATCTACAATTATTTTTAAAAAATATCTCGAAATTTTCCTCTTGAGATCACTAATTTTATTTTTTAACATGATTCTCCGCCCCAAAATTGAGGTAGTATCATATTCCATTGGTCATAACACTGAACTCCCTGTTGAGATTCTCAGAGGGGGACTCCTGTACAATCCGGACTTAGCCGAAATTACTATAAAAACCCATTCCGGGTCTGATTTCATCTCACAATTATGCAAATTGACTAATTAGGGTGGTCAAACAAAAGCTCTCGTGGAGATAAAGAGAAAAGGCCTGACAATCCGAGTTATGAAACTTGACGGTTTTCGAGTAATAAGGCAAACACTTCGTAAACACAGCTCTTGAAGGGATATGAGTGACAAGGGAACCGCAAAAGTCGGCCTCCATCGATCCGTTTTATATTCTCACACGTCGATAGGGACCCCCAGGGGATCCTAATACCGTTTTGCAAAAAGAATGAACTTTGTTCCTAAGGACCTAAAAATGGTCATGAAAAATACGTGGGAAATCTGTGTAAGTGGCGGTCGCATTCATTACCGCTTTTCCAGGGATCTTGAGAAGTGTTCTCGTGGAGTAGTGGATAGTGTGGATTGGCTGGCAAGTTTGGTAAATTTTGGACATTGGTTCGGATCCAATTACGTTGGAATGCTTTGCAATATTTTTTCCTAATATTTTCTTGTTTTTTTCTTCATTACTGTAGCATGCCAAATGATCATGCACTCGCAATAATAGGAAATTATAAAATGTATTTTATTTTTATTTTTTGTTGTTGTTTTGATTAAGAAAAACGTAATACAAGATCATTTGGCATGCTACTGTAATATAAGAATGCAAGAAAATATTAGGAAAAATATTGCAAAACATTCCGACGGAATTGGATTCGAACCCATGTCATCCACAATTTACAAAACCTGCAGACAATCACACTATCCACTACTCCAGGAGAACACAACTCAAGATCCCTTGAAAAGCGGTATTGAATGCGACCGCCAATTACACAGATTTCCCACGTATTTTTCATGACCTTTTTTTAGGTCCTTTGGAACAAAGTTCACTCTTTTTGCAAAACGGTAATAGGATCCCCTGGCAGTCCCCATCGTCGTGTGAGAATATAAAACAGATCGATGGAGGCCGACTTTTGCGGTTCCCTTGTGAGAGACCTTTGTCAGACCATTGTAGATGTTTATGCCTGTTTACTCGAAAACCTTCAAGTTTCATAACTCGGTGTGTCAGGCCTTTTCTCTTTATCTCCACGAGAGCTTTCGTTTGACCACCCTAATTAGTTAATTTGCATTATTGTGAGATGAAATCAGACCCGGAATGGGATTTGAAAGTAATTTCGGCTAAGTCCGGATTGTACAGGAGTCCCCCTCTGAGAATCTCAACAGGGAGTTCAGTGTTATAACTAATGGAATATGATACTACCTCAATTTTGGGGCGGGGAATCATGTTAAAAAATAAAATTAGTGATCTCAAGAGGAAAATTTCGAGATAATTTGCATAATGTAGTTGACAAAACACGTTATTGCATGAAACGCATCAAAGACGGCGTTTTCGCATGTGATCACCGTTGCGATAATTGTAGATCACGCAAATACGAAGCGACTGAAAAAAATCGGGCTCTGTAGGTCAACAACTGACCGAGTTCCAGCGTTTTGAAGTGGTAGGTCACAGATCGGTTCAATATGCAAATTTGGCCAAATTAAGTAGATAGGCGTTCTCCCCGGCGTTCTAGTCAGTAGCAACAGTTTCATTAAAATCCGAGACGCTATTTTTTTCTGTAGTAAGCGGTCCTACAAAATTACAGAAAATCCGTGATAAAACTAACCGCCATCAATCCAATTCCGAATGAAGAATTCTGGCGAACAATGGACTTCCTATCCGCAAGGGAAGTCACTAGGACATGGGCTATTTCCTCGCTGTAGTAGGTTGCATTCTGAATTAATTGTTACTTTCATGAATGATCTTCAGTGATTTTCTCATTGTTTCTAGGGAATGGATGAATTCAGTGTGTACCTGGGGAGATAATCGAATGATACGCATCAGAATGTAGACTCCCCAGTGCTTGTCGTCGCACTTTCTCGTAATTGAGCAGACCAGAGGGATCGCAGATCTTATCGAGTCGACAAACGAGGATCCGATCGTCTGAATAACACATTTGGAACTAATCAGTTGAAATTAATCAAGTTATTGACAGATTGAAGACGTTGCACATCATTGCGGATCCCCCCTCCCCCAATCTAGGAGAGAGGAGGGAGGAGGAAAAGACGACAAAGGGAAATTGCAATTAGTTCGGAATGCAAATCAAGCTCTCATATTTTCTATTATTTCTAATGTTTTTGAGTTGTTTTCAATACCGGAAATTGTGACCACTTCATTTCTCAGATTCCGCCCACGCTTGTGTTGTTTGAACAACCATAGATCATTCACTTCTTCCGTATTGGGTGTCTAACCCGAATCGGGAGTGAGATCCAAGCGGGAACTGGACTATCTCCACACTCGGTTATGGAGGCAGCCCTTCCCTTTACTGCCCCTTTATGACTGCGCAGCCTCATTGTTAACCGACACGATTTCCCCATGTTTTTTTCCTCCTTCTGCCACTGACAAGTTATCTCTTTTTGTCAGACGGGGTCTAATCATCATTTGCGTTTCCTCTCATCTCTCTTCACACACCCTCTCCTCATCATTCAACAGACCCAGTCTGACCCCGCGGGCAAGATGTGTTTCGTCCTCTGACATGCTCTTGTCCAATATTTCCTCTTATTCTCTATAATAATTACTCTTTTCGTGTATATCGCTCATATGTCGTAGCTAGCGGCCATGTTATTTTCAAAGGGTGGTTTCCAAACGTGACATGAAAGGCGAACTCTGAAACAGGGAATCTCTCTCAGTATTACCGGCACTTTCGATACTTTTTGTTTGTTCTAATCAAGAACTGTTCATCGCTCCTTTTTCTGATTGCTGACTCAACTCTTTTCTCTGGCCATTTCACCATCGATCTTCGCGTGTTCTCAAACATTCCCCGATTTGTCCCTCGATCCCATGCTCTACTTTCCCCTCTCCCGACCTTCCCACGGTCTACAAGTATGGTAGCAGACATACCGTATTGTTAGGCGCTCTCGAGTGCACGATTGATTAGATTGGTACTCAATATATTTCAATCATCCCCCTTATTTGTCTAATAAAGGTACTAAGTTGTTAGCGGTGAATCACTCCACAAGAAGGCAGAAAAAATCTGCCCGTGGGCTCAAAAAGCGAACTCCCCTTCGCCCTCGCCCTCTCCTCTCTCTAATCCCCAGTGCAAACTCTCACTACCGGCACTCGTCGGCAGCTATTCTGCCCAGCTACTTTCGCCCACTTATCGCGCCAGATTACCCCCACTGATGTTTTCGTTACCACTCTCGTCATCCTCGTGTAATCCTCGTTTGCGAATCGTCGGCCACGCCATCGCACGCCTCGCACAACCCACCACACCACGTCGGATCCGATTCCGGTTTCCGCGATGACACAATGGAGAGAGAGGGTTCAGAGGGCAAGAAACGATGCGATGGATGAGCTGTTGCGCTAACACAATAGAAGAGAGAATCGCTTAGCCCCCAACCAGTAGCTTCTATTGACGATAATGACTCGTGTTTCAACAGCCGCCAACTTTTTTTCCTGATTCACATCAAGTGTTTCGAATCATGCTCCCCGGGTGCCAATTTGGCGCCGCTAAATGGCTCCGAACCGAGGCGTTCAGGCCAGTTTCAGTTAGCCTCCCCTTAGCCGCGCCTATCCATTGTGTTCCTGATCCGTGTCACTCGGTTGATTTCGCCTTTTCAGAGTTCGAAACACATTCGAAGTTTCGCCTTTCATCTTTTGTTTCAGGAGCCAAGGAAATCCTAACAGCCATTTTCCGAATTACAGAGATTCTCTAAAGTGCCCTCAAGGAATGATTCAGAACCGCACCCTTTTCGCGCCTTCTCATCCCACACTTTTGAACGCTTTTTTTCCATGAGTTTCCTGGTTCACTTACTCGATTTCTTGACAGGAAGTAGTCCTCTGATCTCACACGATGAGTATTTTGGCAGAAGATCAATCCTGATTTGAGAGAGCCAGTCTATGATCTCCTTTCTTTATCCCCCAGCCACTTTTTGGCGTCCCCTTTCATTGTCTCTGTAAAAGAAGAGCCCCGTGTTCCCCTGCGGTACGCAGTTTTTATCCGCTTTTCTTCTAGCAAGATCTACCATATCTCATCACTTGATCACTGTCCGCACTTGCATTTGTCCTTCAAATCGATTCGCACTTTTGTGACTCATGGAGAGGTAGTTCCCTTTATCTACAGTCTAACACTCACTGTAGTGAAATATAATACAAGGAAATTCGTCTATCTCGCTCTGATATATTCAAGAGAATGGTGAATGCTTTCGGTCATGGAAAGAGTCATCAGTGAGGACTGGGCGCTCTTCAAATGGGACCTCAATCCTCCTCTCCTCACCTAATCACCCCACTAGAACTTGTATCTACTACTCCGAACCGTCTCGCGCACACGGGCAAAAACCAGCAATAGGCAATAATCCACTCCACTTTCTCCCCTCTCTCGCGTCTCTCTCATGAATAGGGAGGGGTCATGATACTATTTGCCCTGAGGCGATGAGGGAGGGAGGGAGAAGAAGGGGGGGGGGGGAGGGGGACTAGGTAAGCAATCAGGGAGGGTCTCCAGGATACTCTTCTTCTACCCATTGTCAATCGCTCCTCGTTTTCCCACGTCCGTTTCTGCTCGTATTCAAATCCGGTGTTTGGTCGAACCCGAGAATGTAGCCTGATCGGACACTGGATTTCCTTCTTCGCCCCCCATTCCATTCTTGGTCGATCACGCGGATTCCGGAATGATGTTGCGCCTTGTGGATCACTTTTTTGACTAGGGTTGACAACTCGATCTCTCATCATTTCACACACTATCTCGCAGCTCTGATTGACGAGATAGTGTGAGGAATGAAGAGACGCGTTCTGTCACCAATAACTTATCGTTGTTCGGATCTCTCAAAGGTTCGCCATAAATTACGCGAGTTTATGGTAATTTCTTCGTCATGTTATGAGCCATTGTTGGCAGGAGCGTATTCATGCTTAAGAACTCCTCTCAAAGCAAGTGTCCCTAATAGGCTTGCCTTTCCTCCTCGATGCCATGTTGTTCGCTGTTGTTTCCGTGTCACAATTCGTGACTAGTCCACCTACTGGATACGCGAATGTTACGATCAGAAGAGCAGAATGAATGGCGCACCCTACTCACTTTGTACTGTCTCTCGCTTTCTCTGACCGATGAGAGAGATGGGAGAGATCACTAGGCATCACTAGTTCCAATTGTTCGATCGAGGACAAAAAGAGAGGAAGGGGAGGGCCTGTGAATTGGCACGCGCGATTCAATGCCCATTGCCACTGTGCCATTTTGCTTTTTCACGTCAATCACTTTATGATCACTGATATGAGGTGCTTTTACTAGGTAATAGTGCGAAGTAGTGTAATCATTCTCGTTTTTGTTAGTCGTCGCGAGCGATCCTTCTCCATTTCTCTCTGATAGAGAATGGAATCCCTCTAGTTCCCCTCGTCTACTCCATCAACTCAACAAGATCGGAATCCCCATCCAAGCCGGACTCTGGTCACTGTGTGATGGGTATGACCTACTCTGATGTTTGGTCCCTCAGATACCATTCTCGTCGAGTCTCGTTTCGCGATTGATGACTCGAGTTTGGTGGACTCAGTTCTAAAATCACGGGAGCCTTCTTCCTTCATCAACAATGAACACTCTACATCAAGTCCTATCGTCCTGGATGATCGCAACCCTTTCTCCAGCCAATCTCTTGGGTCTGTGAATGGAAAGAAGACCGATCCCTTGACCCCCACCCAGACGAAATGATTCTCTCGCGAACGAAGAAGCGACCCGAAACCTATCTGAAACCATCCATCCCCATCTGGCGTCAACTGCCTGACATGATAAATGTATGTATGTATATGTATGTGTAATCGTCTATTCATTATTCATGACCTATAGGGTTTCGATTATCTTATCGCGATTTTCGAACAGATTCCGAAACTCATCCCTCGTTCCCCCTCACTCCGATCAACTCGTATTGACCGCTACAGAGAAGACAGTATATAGCTAATAGAAGAAGTGCGACCTTTCATCTCCTCAATTCGCTGTTCTATCCTCAATATCGGGGTGAAATGAGGTGCGCAGTGTCTTTTTTGCCTAGGACGAGAGCGAAAGTACGAATGTCTTTCCCTCTCAACCCCCTTATCTGTTAGCGTTCCTAATTCGGGATTTCGCCCTGAGAGAAAGAGCCGGATCTCATTGGGATTTCATATGATAAGGATTATCAATAACGTTCTTCCCTCACAGGTTTCGCACCTCAACAGATCATTCCGGCCAACCTGAAATCTATCCATGTTTAATAGGCCACTCCTCTCGGCATTCGGGTCGGTTGCATCGTTGCTTGCAATCGCTACTTGCAATGATCGAATCGGAAAAGTGTCGGCCCTTGCATCTACTACAGAGAGTGTTCGTTTACTATTGTTCTACATTGCGACCTTCATTTCCTTTCGTAGAAAGCGCGCAATTCATCAAATTTGCCTCACCCTTTCTGCACTCTTGCCCTGCATGATCATTTCCAATCAGCTACACTAGACCGGTATCAGAGCGGTACTGATTTATTGCATAGCATATCTTCCACCGCCTTTTACTCTCGAGACAGCACTCTCCCTCTCTTCCTCCATCCCTCCCCTATCAAAACCTCCGATCATGTCATATCTCGTCTCTTCATACTCGCTTCCCCTGCTCGTCTCTCTCTCTCGCCTTTGTCTTTATCTCTTTCCTCTCCTTCTCTGCTTCTCTGCGCTCTCTCCAATTACCCTACTCTCTCTCAGACTCCTCCTAAATGGGTCAGCACCCGAGGGGGAAAGGAGCAGCCGCAGTGAAGGGAGGAGAGCAGGCAGGAATGAAGAAGCGGAAGGCCGTCAGGATCCTCCTCTGCCAACAGGAACCCGTCAGGACTGGAGAGGTACGCTATTTAATTAACTATTTAATTATTTTTCTAACCGCATAGCGAATAATGTGCTATTGAAAGTTTCCCTTTTCCTCGATGCTATCAATTGCTTGTGAAATACACTTGTTCTCGATTCGATTTGCTAGTCACTTACAATCCCTTAAAATTTGAGTGCGCAGTTTCGTTACTTTTGATCCTACAAATTACGTAACGATGAACTTTCCTCAATAGTATGTGTCTGGCGCCTCTTGCTCAATCGCTTCCCGCCATCGGCGCGACCTTTGCTCTTTTCTCCCACTTCATTCCAGTCGTTTTTGAGCACGCATTTCTCGATGAAAGTCCTTGATGATTGGTGCAAAAGTGAGTGAGAAATGCCCTGGAATCGCGCCTGACCTCTTGACTCTCCTCTCGTTTCATTCTCTCGTGCCCTTGAAATGCCCCCCGATCATCCGCTGAGATCATGAGAAATTAGCAATAACTGAAGGGGGAGAAGGGGCCAATCGATGGGAGAAGCGAGTATCCATCCCAATCCATCCCCAAATGGGGGCTTTCGCTTGATCGTATCACTGTGATAGCGTTCGTTCCACTCACTAAACCAATTGGGATACGTCAAAGGGAAATCAAGGGATGGGCTGAAGCACGTTATGAATTCAAAGTGTGCTAGTGAAAACAAGCAAGTTTCACAAGTAATCGCGATAGCGAAACCTTCTTCGAATCATTATTTGAAGCGGAATGAACAATGCAAGGAAAACAAATAACAAACAAATGAAATTTCAGCGATTCCATCTTGACGTACAAGTGCGTGTGCCCGTCGAATGCAGACTACTCGAGATTGAAGCGAATGTCGAAGGACGGTAAGCTACAGTATACCACAGTTACCGTAATTCCCAGCGATCCGTTCGTATATCATGATCTCAATAATCATTGACAACGTTTCCTGGCGGTGCATCTGGCCTGAAAGAACTTTACATGTCTCTGTTTTTTGCTGCACTTTCTGCAACTCTCCTGCTGCAGGTGTCGTGCGGCCTTTGAGGGCCACGACAACCTGCAGACTCTAGTGCAGCAGCCATTGGATCTGCGACCACTCAGCAACTATGTCAGCAAGGGAGACAAGGAGAAGGGCAAGGGTGAGCAATCGGATGTTTATTTTCATTGATGTTCAAAATAAACTCGAGAAGAGAATTATTGACGGTTTTGAAATATCTCTGGTTAATGAGTAGCATGTGAAACATATTTGTTTTGAACTTTATTTTGAACATCTAGTCTTCCGTGCTTGTGAAACATAGTTGAGAAGTACCAGGTTTGCTGGCTAAATGGGATTTTGCTGACAAGTTCCAGTTGATGAAATAGTTGGAAATATTATATCAAAAAATTAACTTTATTTCAGAAAAGCACCCGAAAGACGATCAGTCGCTCGTAATTCCGGCTGGTACGTTTCGTTTTTTCATCTCAGTGCTAAAATATTTAGCGTATTTTCAAAATTCATTTCTCAACTCTATCTATGTCGGCTCCTAATAGAAGTAGATAGCGTAGATGCTGTCATGGTTCATCAGTGCGATGATGGTTTAAAATAATTTCTCAGGCATTCATCGCGTTGTCTGTCCAGTCGTCCTCCCACAAGAACTGCCGGGCACATTCAAAGCCAAGTACGGAGCGATAGCCTATCGGGCCATTGTCAAGGTTCGTGTTCATATTTACTAGTTCCTCTAAATGAAGCGAGGTCACTAAAAAGAGGAGTCTCCCTTATCTCCTTTAGAACGCCCGTTATTTCCGCGTGCCTGGAACCTCTAACCCGATTATGCGTCGCATTAGCTAATACCTAATCCGCATTATGGAAAACCAAAAAAGCTAACCTCTTATTACGCCTGATTTATCTCAATACGCAGAGAGATGACACAGCTTGTTGTACTGCTTCTTTATTCTGTTTTGCCTCTCGAACCTATAGTTATCAGCCTTCTCCGTGTTCTTTTTGACATGCCCTTTGTTCTTCTTGTCTCACTGCAATCCATTGCCCTTCCCTCCCTCCCTATTCCATCAAATTGCTGTTGTCTCCGCGGCCGCTTTTTGCAAAAAACATTTTGACGAATCCAAAGACAGTCAACAACAATTAAAATGAATAATTAATTAATTTTAAATATACATTTTAGGTTCGGATAGCGCCGTTTCCGAAAGGTGACGAGATCATACTCGAAGGTGAGCAAGATAAAATATTTTAGCTAATCGATTATGTTGTTTACTGACAAATCAAACCAGTAAAAATTTAATAAAAACACATAAAAAATGATAAATATTCAGGCGACAAGACGATCGACGTTCTCGGTTCGATCGCCCTCGATTCCTTCCCTCGACACGACGCTCCCGTTCTCGTCGATCAACACTTCGTCAAGAGTTTCCTTTGCTTCTCAAGATTGGATGTCAAGGTGGGCAGAAGTGATTCTCAGCTAAATATTAAGGGTGTGATAGACAATGACGCTCTTAGTCCTCATTTTTTAAATGAGTTTGTGTTGATGGAAAACGCCTCGTCCATTACTGATACTTTCGATCCTTATGTGTTTATTATTTAGATATTCTTTGAAACTCAAATGAAACAATTGTAGGTGAACGCAGAAATCGAGCGGAGCGCGTATCGGACAGGTTTACTTTTAATTTTCTTCCCTTAATATTCATGAAGAAAGTCAGAAAACCTCGACCCCAAAAAGGCAAAATCGATCCCATAAAAAACTTTTGATCTTCTACTGTTGTGCGAACTGTTCGCTTGGTAGAAATTGTTGATGTTATTTTGTTATATTATTAGGTAAGCTTATAATTTAATTGATCAAGGCGAGCACGTCCTTGTATCGGGAACGATCGAGAATGGCCAGCCATCGACGGTTCTCAAGAATGTCAACATCGAGTTGAGACAACTCACCCACTACACTAATGGAACCACCAAGAAGAGCGAGTGAGTCGGATTTCAGTTACTGTTCATAATCTTAGATCCACAAAGAGATTGATTATCGAGGATTTTTCAAAATAATCAGACCAATTATCACTGAAGCTCAGAATGTTATTAACAAATTAATTATCGGGATCCGTTTCAGGTTCTCTTGTGTCTTACAACCATCGATTTCCACTTTTCAGTGACCGACTGATCGCCTCTCTCGCGTGTGGTACATGCGATATCAACTCGGCCCTCAAACTCCACCATTCCCTCCAGATTCCAGCCAATGTCTTCCCCTCTCTCGTCAACCCTAATTCGGCAGTTCAGGTAAGGATATTATTTGTTTTTATTTCTTTATTCTTGATCGATCTAAAATAATTCAACAATACATTCTCTTGTTATGATAAACAAGCATTGAAATTCAAACGTAACAGTAGAGAATGAATACTAAATTGGTCTATAAATGAATCTACACGATTTTTAAGGTATTCTACGAACTGCACATCACTGGAAACGGGGAGAAATTCAGAGTGGAAGTTCCTCTCTTCGTTGGCAATCGAACAGCTTCCTCCACTGCTGCTTCGTCGGGTAAGGAAATTTGTTATATTCCGAATCGAAATAATAAAATTGTTGTTTAAATTGCTTATTTTGTTCTCGTATCAAACCTGCTAACAAAAGAGAGATATCTAAAGATACTAATATTCCAGGTGGTCGCAAGTCTCGTCCAGTCTCGGGTGTTTTCACTCGTTCTGGTTGTTCATCCTACTGTTCATCCTATGGAGAAGACACCACTTACTCTAGTGGAAGCGATGAAAGAGGTGAGATATTTGGGGAAAAAAATTTAAAAAGTACAAATATGGAATTTCGTAACTGCACGACTCAATGAGTTTCACAAAAAATATATCTAAAGATTGGTTGTTGTTGCATCGAAATAGCAACTTAGAAATAAAACCTTTCTGCAACTAATCGTCATAACTATTTCAGAGTGTCGCTCGGAGGATTTCGTGAGGGTACATGCACCACCGCCTCCTCCCTTCATGCCAGCATACGGGATACGACAGGTACGTATCTAGATGGATAAATAATCATTCGTGTTTTGCATGACTTTTTTGCAACTACACGCGATGCTTCGCTGTATGGTTGTCAATCATTAGCGTCTTGATGATTACGGTAGATATCGACGATACTCACTAGAGTGGAACGGGATAGATATATGCGCGTTGTGGTGTTGCTATGAATACATCTGAGAGGGAAATATCTGTGATGCTTTGTTTTCTGAATCCAGATTCAAATTATATTTCAGATGCCTACCTTCTTCGCTGGAGCTCCTCCTCGCTACGGCTCCCATCATCATCCTCCTCCTCCCCCAGCTTATAAACCATTTCTGAAGATAGAAGAGATCACGGACGACTGATCAACAGTGTACAAAGAGATAGATAACACATTCCAAAGAAGTGCTGACTCACCCCACTAATGGAACCCTCCACCCACCGCAAAACCTCTACTGAACTCATCATTATTTCCTGTTTCGTAAATGCAATAATAGTGTATCTAACAAAATCGTGACTTGAAAGTGCCTTCCGTTTTTGCATCTAACTATTATGTCTGCATACCCGTGTGAACATTATTTCTGAATAAAATAATATTTTTGTTTTCACAGCTTTTAGTTGTCAACGCCGGATACAAGTTTTATGCAAACAATCTTGATTATTCTTTAAAAATAATATTTCTGTCAAAATCATCCATTCTATATTATTATTTTAAGCGCATTGTTGTCTATGTACACATTGTTATGACGTAGTTCACAGCTACTTCTTCCAATTCGGTGAATACTCTCTAATTAGACAGGGAAGTCTCTTACTAGTCTCAATATCAGTCAGTAATATCATCCCATAATGGCAAATCCTATCGAAATTGTATTCATCTACGGCAACGCCTCAATGAGTGCAAAACTTCGATTCTACGCTCAGTTCATCATTACTGCTGAAGGAGTTATTGGTATCTTTTATTTTTTTGCTCGAATTTATTCCTTTGAACAAATTTTCTAACATGTTCCAGCAACGATTCTCTTCTGTATTCTATTCGCATTTCTCTTCATTGTACGATTTGACAAGGGTTCAGGAGCGTATCGAGTATTTCTCCTAGTTTCTTCCATTCATGGTTTCTTGCTGTCAACCATGCTCATTCCACTCAATTTCGTGAGTGCTAAGAGGAAAATCTTGCTAGTTTATTCTTAATAGAGTTGTGGAGATTCAATATGTCTCTTGCTATAATTGCATTGTTTCAGTTGCATCTAATCCGCGATGGTGATTTCATCAACATCGCTCTTGGGTTCGGAACTGATTTCATTCCTCTGGAATATTTCAACATTCCCTTTCTCATCTTCACGAATCTCGTTTCCTACTCTTGGGAACTCGTTCCGACAGCTTCAGTACTGCAGTTTATTGCACTCACGAAGTAATGAATTTTTATAATTGTTTTTTATCAACCATTTAAAAAAAAATCAGACCCAAGATGAGCCTCTTCAATCGCCTGTGTCTCGCTTATCTTTGGCCTGCTATCGCCTTTGTTTTCAACTATGTAAGATTGTATTTTTAACTTATAAAATAAAATAATTTCAGTTGTACGTACCGTACTTCATCCCCGCTCCTGCATATCGTGAAGTTCTTGCCAGAAGTGCGCGAGATTTCTATGAAATCAACGATCATGATCGAATCTACGTCTACGGATTCCCATTCTGGCCCAAGACTGAGAATGTAAACACTCCAAGAAATACTGATTCGCAGAAAATTTCTGCCCTCATCCACTTACTTGAGAAGAAGGGAATCTAAAAGAGAACCACTTGAAATTGTACTCAGTTTTTTTATTATTACAGGGCTACATCTCGGCTATTGACGTAGCCCTAAAATTCGCCGCTCCTACATATTCTATCTCATACGCTCTCTTCCTCCTCAATGTTTATCGAGTATTTTTGTTTTCGTCTTGTTTATCTTTCAATTGTTGAGAAGATATTCGTTTTGAAGAAAAGGATGTACTGCCAGACAGCGACAATACATTCGAATCCATTCAGATAAGACAACAGTTGACAGTCAATGGAATTCGACTGAGTGAGAAGACGCTTCGGTTACAACGGCAATTCTTTAGAACTCAATTGTTACAGGTAACTTCGAAAAGTGTAAAAACTTAGGAAAGAGCACTCTCGAAAATTATTCATAATATTGATTTCCAGGGTCTGTCTCCTCTGGCTGTCCTTTCTGTTCCCTTCTCCATCTTCTTCACCGTAACTCTTCTCGGATACGATCTAAATCGATTCTCTGTCATCTATTCATTCGCCATTTGGTTCACACCCATTGTTCAGGTATTTTACATACCAAATTTGAATAATTGAGAATCAAGTTGTTTTGAGGCTTTGGTGATGCTGAGTTACATCAAGACAACACTAAACAAGCAAATGAGTGGGAGCACAGCAGTGAAGAGCTTGTCAATGACTAATGCTGCTCCTTGAAATTTTTTGACTAAATGCTCAGAGAAATAAATTAATGGTTTCACAAACATGGCCACAAGTTGTTTCTCCACTATCAATAATGGAGAAACAACTATCGAAACAACTATAATATCCGAATATTGAAAATACAGAGAATATTCGGATATTTTTTTCGCATACAATTAAATTCATCATAAAGGATGAACAAATCAAAGTCAAAAAGAGTTGGGATGTTGCGAATAAGACAGGAATTGTGCGAAAAACAGTGGTTGATAATTGGCAGTTGTAGCAACACCCGCAATCTGGTGTAACTAGTCAGTTCTTGCGCCGGAATGTCAGCTGAAGGTTTTATTCTTCTCAAAAACGAGAATATTCTCATGATGTAAGTATCTATCTAAAATTTCCCGTTGTCTTATAAAACAGATTTGTTCGAACCATGGAAGTGCTCACCTTCATTATCTCTTTCGTCACAATCCGTATCATACAAGTAAGACTACTCATTATCAACTTTGGATATTTATAACACTGAAAACTTCACTGTTTCTTCAATCTAACAGGTCCTACTATCCCAGACTCAATGTCGGGATGTAGGTGTATGATTTTCTATTACATCACTTTCAGGTATGTAGCCCACGATCACTAGGGGCATACAAATACGCTCTCTACCAGATCGTCGTCCTTCCTCTTCTTGCTCAGCAGTGCAACATATTAGGGCCCGTTTTCGTTCTTCCGATAATCGGTGAATCAAGTGGTATCTTGCAGGTTCGGTAAATGTTTTCTTTCAGGAGCCTATCACTACATCGACTTCACCGACAATCCGAATATCATTCATTGCATGCTGGTAAGAAGAAATCGATTTTTTCTCTATTAAGAAATATTTTAAATCAATAATAAATATGCCTTCAGTGCGTCTGGATTCTAATCTGCGCTCTCGACATGGGGGCCATTGTGGACGGATTCAATTACCGATTCCGAGTATTTCTATCATTCTTTGACGAGAGACTCGGCGACAAACGCCTCTGGGTACAGTTTCATACAATTTTGATCTGGAGCTTAACGAATATTTGCACAGATCACAATCTGGATCTCGGCCAAATTGGCCACTGCCGCGCTAATCGGAGTCTGGATGGTTCCTATTGGCAGTCGTTTGAGCAGAACGGAAATGAGAAAGTATTTACTCGAGGTAAGAGAAGCATATCGTCAGCAATTTTATTCATATTATATTCAGGAATACCCCAATCTAGTCGCTACTTTCGATGAATATAGGACATTTATTGTGTACAATATGGATGCAATGCCAGGTGCGGAAATAGACAATCCATAGCCACATTGAATTTCTTGATAGCGTGGCAGCTGCATCTCCTTTTTTTAAATGTTATTCTGCGACGTTAAATAGTAATTTGACGCTATGAATTTATTTTTTGTCTCAGATTTCAAGAATGGAATGGTCGTTTTAGCCATGGGACCAATACTTCTCGTCCTCTACGGACTATTCGTGATTTTTGCAATTTTCAAGTTTGTCTTGTTTCAAACTTATATTTTTTCTATTTTCCTTTTCCAAAGAATCTTGGATTTTAAAGAAAGTTCTATATTTATCACTAATTTCAATACTTAAGGATGATTCGTATGCGACGCAACATGATGAGTGTTGCTACTCTACAACAACACGCTCGATTCACGTTACAGCTATGCGTTCAGGTGTTCTATTTTTATTAATTGCTTTTGTGAATATTTAAAATGTACATTATTAATAATTAAGGGATCTGTGCCACTTATCGTGCTCGTTTCTCCAGTCTGTGCTATGCTCGTACTTACTCAGTTCGAGTTTGAGTTTCAGAGTAATGGTAAGTCATGACGAAAACGCGTAGAAACGTTCCAATTAGGAAAGGACGGAAGGATCGACCGAAAATATTTCTATCTACGCACGTAGTTTCTATAGTGTGCCAGTTTTGTGTGACAAAAAATAGAGAAACGATACGTGTTCAATATTTTTCAGTGATCGGCTACATTTTGCAGTCCAGTATGTTGTTTCATGCCCCGCTATCATCAATTCTGACAATAGCACTGTACGACCCTTACAAAAATGTATGGCTATTTCACTCTTTTTCACTTTCAACGAGGAATTATGTCCAGGCAGTGACTACGTTCGCCCAAGAAAAGCTACGTTGTGGTATCAAGAAAAGTCCAGTCTCGATGTCCGCCGCAATTCGTTGAATTTTACTTCACCCCGAATAAATCGATGAAAATTAACGTTTATTTCTCAAATTTCAGTGAACATTTTCATTCGGAAACTTTATTTACTCAACTCTTCACATCTACGATAAATGGTGAGAAAAATACAGATATCAATAATAGAAAAATATATTTTTAAAAGTTATCGAATTCAAGAACTTTGGAAAACATAATGTGAATTATGGGGATTATTATCATTGATTGGAATTTCTACCACCAGTTCACTTGAGAGCGTGCACACTTGTGGTATTTGTCAAACTTGCACAAATAGAGTTTAGTGTTTTCTTTTCTTTGTAAAATAATTGAACGACTGTTGAAGTCGATAAGGCCACGTTTTTCTGTTCCTTCCTTCATTTCGAACTGTAGATCACGCATAGAAAAGAGCCTATCGATTTCCGAGCGATTGCATATAATGGAGACATGCTTTGAAGGGTGCTGCGAAGCGCAAACCAACTGAGAAAGAACATTCTTGAATTACAGAAATGATTGAATCTTCTCACCTCGAAAAATTCAGTATTCCCTCTGCCGTATAGTTTCCGTTCGGGAGCATGACATGATTAGTGCACGAACTGATATGTAGAAGGCTTGCATCGTCCAACAGACTTTCATTTGGATACTGAAATATAAGTTAATTCACAATTTCTTATTATCGACTGAAGACAAATGAACAGACCTCTTCAAGAGCACAAATCCAGTCCAATCGGAACTTATCCATCTTGGGCAAATTCAACTAGCTGCCTGCGGCTGCTACGTTGTAAGCCGGGTCGCAAGCACAGGTTAACCATGCACCGCTTGCTTGCGAGTGGGGCGTATACCGTTGCAAAAAGCTCGTGAGGCTTCGAGCGCTCCGGAAAAGTGGCGATGTAGCCACTCCGCTTCGATCCGTGGCTACATCTGCAACTTTTCCTACGCGCTCTCAGCCTCACGAGCTTTTCACAATGGTATGGACAGCGCATAGGCAAATTTCATGAACTCATATCCCTTTTTGCCACGTTTGGCTGCCTTATACATTAGCCATACATCGCTTGCTTACGTTGAAATAAACTTACGTTGAAATAATTCAGAAATGAGATTTGTGCTCCCATTTTTCGCAAGCTGCAATGTGAGGTTTGTTAATCACCATCCGTCAAGAAAATCAAATGGAGAATTTTTTTTTGGATAATTGATCGAGCAGAAAAATCAAACGCAAGAAAGCAGATCGCTCGCTAGTCGAGCGGGTATCCCTCAGAGCTTCAAAGCGAGAGATAAGGCGATTGCGAGAGAGCGATTAGAGAGGGCGAGAGGATTGTGTAATGCCACTGAGGGCTGTGGAAACCTCGCCAAGAGACACCGAAAAAATATGCAGAGTAATCTCCACTTTGGAATGTTTCGTTCCACTTTCTTCGATAGCCAACAATCATCACCAGACGAATATAGTTCAAGGATTCGCATATTTGGCTGTACATTTCCTTTCAGATTTTCTGAACTAAGACTTTGATAAATTAAATTGAATATGAAATCAATGGCTGTTCCGAAATGATTTCGTAAGCACAATACAATTTTTTTAAAATCTCATTTAGTACAATTTTATGCAGTTTATGATCCTTGTGGGAATGTTTTACCTACAATGACGATGCGCCTATCAGATTTACGATCGTCTCATCCTTTACGACGCTCCTCATAATAAACCCTGCAATAGGTAGGTGAGATCCATGCCACAGGGTTCGCTCATCAAGGTGGAGTCACTCATTCTTGCCCTCATTAATGATTGCGTCCGTTCTCCTCCCTCTCAATTCATCTCATTTCAGTACTTCTCGCTCTAAATAGCATAATTTTTCTGCAATGACTACTCATTCCAAGAAGACTCGTTTGAATGGAGGAACATCTAGCGATATAATTCAGGTACTTTGTTTATAGCAATCACTTTGTATCTAATTATTAGCAGCCTTGACTGTTTTGTTCTATGGACAAACATAGTTTTCAGGATACTCGCAGAAGTTGTCGAATCCTAAAGAAGAACAACCAGAACAAGAGCAATATCTCGAATCTCCCCGGAGAAATGCTTCAGATGATCTTCAGGCATTTGACTACTGATGTACGATTTCCTCTGGGTACAACATGCAAGAGGTTCAGAGAATTCGATTTCGATTTTGATCGCATTTTCATGATGGGTCAGTGCCACATATTTTTCGATTTTTTGATCAAATTTTTTTTAAGGAACTGACTTCGTTAATCATACTTTACAAGTCATCATTGCAGACTTCGAACAGTCAGAAAATCGTTAATCGCACACGACAAAAAGTTATATCCCAATTATTCGGAGATAATGAAAATCATATCCAAGCAACACCTCACAATCTGAGACTGTTCAAGAAGGCTAAAACAGATTGGTTACATATTCAGGTACATACATATATTTTTTCTCGAAAAAGTCATCGTTTCTGAAAACTCATCTTAGTTACATTTTGTTGTAATACTCAGTAAATATTTATGTTATTTTTTCAGTACGAGAAACGCGAGAACGAAATGAGAGACCAACAGTCCGAATTTCGACTGATTTCATCTCTCCTCAATACTGTGTCATACAAGAAGTTGAGTGTACGGTTCTTGAGCGATGAGGATTGCACTAACAAGTTAGTGAAAATTTTCGTTATCACAACTAAATATTTAGTCTACATGAGCCAAAACGAGACATTGAAAGGTGTTCGATTTCACACTAAAATATTTATATCATTATTATATTTTAGTTTTCTTCCAATACTTCTGAGCAAAAAGGACCTGGAGGAATCGCAAGTGTATCTGCAATATGAGCACACTAAATCATCACACGATATGAATCGGACACGTGAAACGATATTACTAAAGGGTACCAAACCATAATGTCTGTCTGTCTGTCACGTTGTATTTCGCACTCTTAGATTTCGTCATCATTACAAAATCTTCACATTTTCGCTCATAACTCGCTTCAAAATCATCGGAGAGCCTCGGGAGAAGTACCAATTTCTCCCGAGGCTCTCCGATGATTTTGAAGCGAGTTATGAGCGAAAATGTGAAGATTTTGTAATGATGACGAAATCTAAGAGTGCGAAATACAACGTGACAGACAGACAGACATTATGGTTTGGTACCCTTTAGTAATATCGTTTCACGTGTCCGATTCATATCGTGTGATGATTTAGTGTGCTCATATTGCAGATACACTTGCGATTCCTCCAGGTCCTTTTTGCTCAGAAGTATTGGAAGAAAACTAAAATATAATAATGATATAAATATTTTAGTGTGAAATCGAACACCTTTCAATGTCTCGTTTTGGCTCATGTAGACTAAATATTTAGTTGTGATAACGAAAATTTTCACTAACTTGTTAGTGCAATCCTCATCGCTCAAGAACCGTACACTCAACTTCTTGTATGACACAGTATTGAGGAGAGATGAAATCAGTCGAAATTCGGACTGTTGGTCTCTCATTTCGTTCTCGCGTTTCTCGTACTGAAAAAATAACATAAATATTTACTGAGTATTACAACAAAATGTAACTAAGATGAGTTTTCAGAAACGATGACTTTTTCGAGAAAAAATATATGTATGTACCTGAATATGTAACCAATCTGTTTTAGCCTTCTTGAACAGTCTCAGATTGTGAGGTGTTGCTTGGATATGATTTTCATTATCTCCGAATAATTGGGATATAACTTTTTGTCGTGTGCGATTAACGATTTTCTGACTGTTCGAAGTCTGCAATGATGACTTGTAAAGTATGATTAACGAAGTCAGTTCCTTAAAAAAAATTTGATCAAAAAATCGAAAAATATGTGGCACTGACCCATCATGAAAATGCGATCAAAATCGAAATCGAATTCTCTGAACCTCTTGCATGTTGTACCCAGAGGAAATCGTACATCAGTAGTCAAATGCCTGAAGATCATCTGAAGCATTTCTCCGGGGAGATTCGAGATATTGCTCTTGTTCTGGTTGTTCTTCTTTAGGATTCGACAACTTCTGCGAGTATCCTGAAAACTATGTTTGTCCATAGAACAAAACAGTCAAGGCTGCTAATAATTAGATACAAAGTGATTGCTATAAACAAAGTACCTGAATTATATCGCTAGATGTTCCTCCATTCAAACGAGTCTTCTTGGAATGAGTAGTCATTGCAGAAAAATTATGCTATTTAGAGCGAGAAGTACTGAAATGAGATGAATTGAGAGGGAGGAGAACGGACGCAATCATTAATGAGGGCAAGAATGAGTGACTCCACCTTGATGAGCGAACCCTGTGGCATGGATCTCACCTACCTATTGCAGGGTTTATTATGAGGAGCGTCGTAAAGGATGAGACGATCGTAAATCTGATAGGCGCATCGTCATTGTAGGTAAAACATTCCCACAAGGATCATAAACTGCATAAAATTGTACTAAATGAGATTTTAAAAAAATTGTATTGTGCTTACGAAATCATTTCGGAACAGCCATTGATTTCATATTCAATTTAATTTATCAAAGTCTTAGTTCAGAAAATCTGAAAGGAAATGTACAGCCAAATATGCGAATCCTTGAACTATATTCGTCTGGTGATGATTGTTGGCTATCGAAGAAAGTGGAACGAAACATTCCAAAGTGGAGATTACTCTGCATATTTTTTCGGTGTCTCTTGGCGAGGTTTCCACAGCCCTCAGTGGCATTACACAATCCTCTCGCCCTCTCTAATCGCTCTCTCGCAATCGCCTTATCTCTCGCTTTGAAGCTCTGAGGGATACCCGCTCGACTAGCGAGCGATCTGCTTTCTTGCGTTTGATTTTTCTGCTCGATCAATTATCCAAAAAAAAATTCTCCATTTGATTTTCTTGACGGATGGTGATTAACAAACCTCACATTGCAGCTTGCGAAAAATGGGAGCACAAATCTCATTTCTGAATTATTTCAACGTAAGTTACTTCTTCACTATCTAACTTACGTATTTAAATCAGTTCTCTATTTTGCTGCTTTCAGAATCGGCGATCTTCTTCATCTTCAAAAGATTCCGAAATGGTTTGTTCTTCTCATTCTAGATCATCCATAAATGTATTTTTAACTTTATAGGGTCCGATTCTCGAACTTCCCGATGACATTCTCATCATAATATTCGAGAATCTGTCAACAATAGAACGAGTACCTCTCGGCTCCGTGTCCAAGAAATTTCGAAGAATCGACTTCGAAATGGGAAAGCGATCGTTTGATAAGCTACAAGTAGAAATGGTGAGATCTAATAATAATTCATCATGCATTTAAGGTGAGAGAAACGATAGAAATGTGTGGATTGAGGGGTGCATGAGATACGATGTCGCTACAAGGCGACGAAGAATAGGAAGCAAGGCATGATGTAGAATTAATGATCATTTTTTTGATGAATGTCTTAGAGCTACTGAGATGTATCAAATTTAATCTAGTTTACTCATGTTTTTGAGCTCTTTGAATTACATTCAATTCAGACCGACGATAGTAATAAGATCGAAGCTTACACAACTTCCTCTGGCTATTATTCACTCGAGATAACTCCTGACGGGAGATTTGGGAATTTCATTCCCAAGTTTTTCAAGGATGCGACTGCAAGTGGTTTCTTTCTTCAGGTATTCAATTTCAACAAAAGCACTTTATACTTTATCGATAAGCTTATTTTGAATGATAAATATAGCAACGCTAATCAATTTTTGTAAAAGTTGCGACGATACTCAGTGTGGACTTCCTGCAGGTGGGAAAGAATCGCGAGGGTCCATCAGCGGAGTCTGTCTCGCTGCTCTTCCATTCATTATCATGCGAGACGCTCTATATCAACTTCGACAGCTCCACTGACTTTTCTCATTTCCTTCTGCGGTCTTTCTTTTCTGCGACTCCTCTTTATATATTTTTGGTCTTTTGTTTCTTCCCTAAACTAATTATTTCAGTTTCTTCACCAATGAACGGAAGAGCGATTTGAAAACACTTTATCTGCATTGGGAATCTCTGAAGAGCCAAGATTCAAATCGTCTACTCGTAGCGTTTCTGCAACTTCCAAATTTGGAATTTCTGGGTTTGATGAATCCAGACGAAATTGAAGAGCCAATCGAAGTTGTCGTGAGTCGATGTAATGAAAAATCGAAATGGTTAACAGATCTATCTTGTCAGAAGGACGATGATCCACTCAGCTTTGGACTGAACGGATCTATGATGCTCCATGTGGTTAGCACTGCTCTCGATTGTTATCTCTCCTCGATTCATTGCACGGGGGAGGAATTGTTGTGTGCTTTCGAGGTCAGATTTACTCAGGATACAATCAGGATGATAGACTTTTTTCCAGATTGTTTGTGAGTCGAATCTTGATTCCAAAAAGGCTAAACTGGAAGTTCTGGACTCTGCGGCAGATGATTTGTTTGATCTCGCTCATGCGAAAGAGAAATTTCAGGTAAAAAAGGTGTTTATGCCTCTCGTTCCATCAATTTCGAAACATCTCCCTACCATATCATCAGATCGTCGGACGTATTCTCTTCGATTACACTCGTGGATATGCCCTTGCTGCTCTGGACAATACTAAAGACGCCACTGGAAGATGCACCTGCGTTACAATGTTCAAGATAGATGCGAATGGTGACCCGGTCGACCTCTAATACGACTTTCGAATATTGCGGTGTTGGTTCCATGATTATTTCGCTTTTCAAGATCGATCAATAAAGAAATAGATACGAACTTTAAAATACACTGAAAAAAACATGATGGAACAGCTCATACCACTTTTCCGAGTCATCTAGAACCATAGCTACCGACATTAGAACGATTAGATGCAAAGAAGTTATCGATTACGATGAACATTATTTCACTATTATTGTTGAAGGCAAAGCGGTGTTTCCCTCCCTAGTGGTCATCGAACCCGATAACTGCTCACTTCATTAGCCATTGTTCTTAGCAGTTCATCGAGATAGCGGGTGTAATCGAGAAGGCGCTCGGTCAAGATCAAGTGTGAAGGGCGCATGCAGGCAGTTACTGCGGTCTCTGCCTTCTCTCCAATTCGCCTTATCTCTCCTCCCTCTCTGACCTCTCTTTCTCTCCTACGTGTGACCGCCCTGTCCGATGACCGTGAATGGCAGTACACTAAACTGTTCGCGAGGGAAGGGCGAGGGACTATAAAAGACGGCCCGCGCTCACTTTCGACACACTCCTTTGCTTTGCTTTCCTTTCTTCTTCCATAAACCCTTCCGCCCAGCCTTCAGTATTCTTTTCGCGCTCTTACTCTACAATCCAACTGCTCTATTGGAAGGTAGAGGAAGAGCTCGAAGACAATGCTGAGGGATTTCAGCGTAGTATCCATGCCGTTTTCTGGTTGTTTATGCATACTGTAGCTACAGTATCCCTTCATCCTTCCCACATTCCAGTCATGAGTTGGCTGGTAGGAGTCGTTTCCACGGGTTCGCTCGTCTTTGTCGCTGTATCGATGCTCTACATCTCATCGATGGTCGCGGACGTCCAGAGCCTCCAGGAGGAGGTCGCCGAGAACATGGTCGAGTTCAAGGTAAGGAATGATCTTTGATCTCTGGGATATACGATAGAACTTGATCTTTGATCTCTAGATTACGGTAGCTTCCACCAATCGATCATCATTTAGGTGATGGCCGAGGACACTTGGTCTCGTCTCGTCAAGATGCACGTCAACCCCACTGGATCCTCCGAGGCCCCGCCCACTTTCGCCACTCTCCTTGGCAGAAACAAGAGACAGGCCAATTCCCAGTGCAACTGCGGACCCTCGTCCAGAGGCTGCCCCGCCGGACCTCCCGGACCTCCCGGTACTGTGGTTTTCCAACCATTAATCGATTACTTTAACGGTAGTTCAAATGGTTCAAAGATTGTTTTGGAATGGATGAATAGTTGATCTCTTCAGGATTCCCCGGAGAGCGCGGAGCTGATGGAAACCCCGGACAGCCCGGCCGCCCCGGAGCCAACGGAATCGCCCTCGCCGTCACCTTCGACACCCCCGGCGGTTGCATCTCTTGCCCTCCCGGACCTCCCGGACCCGACGGACAGCCTGGATTCCCTGGACCCGCTGGACAGCCCGGACAGCCCGGTCTCTCTGGACCCGCCGGAAACCCTGGTCGCGACGGACAGCCCGGTCAGCCTGGAAACAACGGAGAGCCCGGAAGAGACGGACATTCCGGTCGCCCCGGATCCGATGGACAGCCCGGAGTTCAGTACACTCCCGGAGAGGCCGGAAGAGACGGACAGTCTGGCAGACCCGGACCTCAAGGACCCGCTGGACAGTCCGGACAGGACGGAGCTCCCGGCAACGACGGGAGACCCGGAGAGGACGGAAGACCCGGAAACAATGGAAGAGACGGATTCCCCGGACAGTCCGGAGAGCCCGGATCCGATGGTCTTCCCGGTTCCGATGCCGCCTATTGCCCCTGCCCCTCTCGCACTTCTTCCTACTCCGAGCCCGTGCACTCTGCCCCCGCTCAGACCTCCTACCCCTCTCCCGCCCCTCAGGGATACAGAGCTTGAATGGGATGGATTCGGACCATTTATTGATCAGAATAAACATCTTTTGCATAATAGCTTGTGTCTGTATTCAGAGAAAGAACACAGAGGAGATGCTTCACAATGATGCTTCACAATAAAAATGAAAGAAGTTGGATTAAATTGCACTAGCATTAAAAGGTAGCCGAATCAAGATAAGCTCCTGATTTTCCACTTCTCGATTTGCAAGTAAAAAACAAAACGATTGCATCGGCCGGGAATCGAACCCGGGCCGCCCGCGTGGCAGGCGATCATTCTACCACTGAACCACCGATGCTTATTGATCATGGATAAGACATTTGCACTTCACCCGCCCGCCGAAAAAACGGACATATAATTCACGGAATGGTGAAGTTTAAAGTTTTTTTTGTTTTGTTTTCACAATGGGAAATAGTAGGGTTGCATGTTCGGATTCGGATTCGGATAAGCCCCATACTCTCTCGCGTCGGATAATCCGACCCCGGTCAGACAGTCGGATTTCCGACTCCCCCTCGCCTCGAGAGGGTAGAGGCGAAAGCGCGCCCCAATTGCGAGCGCTCGGTAGAGGGAAATCGAGAGTAGGGCTAATTCCCCTCAATACGTACAGTCGCGCGCATAAGTCACCGTACACTTTAAATTTTTTTGATAACTTTTGACTCACGATAGATTTATGGGTCAACCTCTGATATGTCATAGCATACCCACCGAGTGTTAGGTATATGCCATAGGGGTATCACAGAACTCCCTGGTTGTTGCACAGTGAAGACGCAATCAATCGAGACTTTTTCAAAAAAATAAATTCATGAATGGATTTTTCCCTGAACACCAAACTTTCTGATATTTTAGATAAGTCGAAGGGCTACCCATAAATAGTTTTTCAAGTTCCTGCTCTATCGCATTGTTCAAAGATGTTTCTCGAAAAAATAAATTTTTGTTCATAGACGTGCTAGAAGCTCATTCAAAAGCTCAAAATGACCCTTTCCACAATTCCTGATGACCCCCGAAGTTTGATAACGATAGCTCGAAATTTGACTTCAAGGCACGAAAAAACCGAATTTTTCACTTTTTCACATGCCCCCACTTTTGGTGTTTCCAGTTATGAGGGTGATTTTCGTTCAAAGGTCTTTCCAAGATACGATGGTAGCATATCCATAGATTATACGATTCCCAACTTTTTAGAACATTTGGATAACTTTCCCGCCCACGGCAACGGACAATCCAAGGTCAATAAATTTTCAAAATCGGCTACTTTTCGACATAGTGAATTTTAACTTTTTTCTTTAACGATTTCATTTGCTCTCATATCGAAATTCGGATTCAGCACACAAAGATATACCTGAAGAAAATTTAGTCAGGAAGTTCTGAGAGATCAAATTTTTCGACTAATGATGGGGGTATCATGGTCATTTTTTGGGTTGAAAATATTATGACCTCGGATTGTCGGTTGCCGTGGGCGAGAAAGTTATCCAAATATTCTAAAAAGTTGGGTATCGTATAATCCATGGATATGCTACCATTGGAAAGACCTTTGAACGAAAATCACCCTCATAACTGGAAACACCAAAAGTTGGGGCATGTGAAAAAGTTTTTTCGTGCCTTGAAGTCAAATTTCGAGCTATCGTTATCAAATTTCGGGGGTCATCAGGAATTGTGGAAAGGATCATTTTGAGCTTTTGAAATAGCACGTCTATGGACAAAAATTCATTTTTTTCGGAACACATCTTTGAGCAATTCTGTAGCCAAAGTGCGATAGAGCAGGAACTTGAAAAACTTTTTATGGGTAGCCCTTCGACATCTAAAATATCAGAAAGTTTGGTGTTCAGAGAAAAATGCATTCAAGAATTTTTTTTTCGAAAAAGTATTGATTAATTGTGTCTTCACTACGCAACAATTAGGGAGTTCTTTGATATCCCTATGGTATATACCTAACACTCGGTGGGTATGCCATGACATATCACAGGTTGACCCATAAATCTATCGTGAGTCAAAAGTTATCAAAGAAATTTAAAGTGTACGGTGACTTATGCGCGCGAATGTAGATGCCAATTGAAAAAAAGTTTCTTGTAGAGAAAACACAGGGCTATCCACCTGCACAACTTAGAACATGATGACATGAAAGACGGCTGAGCAGCGATCACTTTTCTGAGGAACTCTGCGATTTTTGAGGCCCAATCGCCTCAAATCGAGGGGAGGGCTAATTGGTCAAACAAGCTAGTCATTAATAGACTACTATGCCAAGTGCAGAAAACACAGGGCTATTGAGCAGAACAGACTAGAAGTTCATCAGAGCAAAGGCGGCTGAGAAAAGTCCACTTTTTCAGAGGTACTATAAACATTTGTTGGCTCAAATCGCTTCAAATCGAGAGGAGGGCTAATTTCCCGTCCTGGGACGGTCTAAGCATAAGACCATGTTCAAGATTGATGGAAATCCGACAAATATCGGATAATCCGATTGTGCCCTTCGTCAGCAAACCCGATGGTTTTGCTCTCATTTAGGGAGTGATAAGCGTTTTGTCTTTGCCTCTTTCGCAAACACGCGATTTCTTTCTTTCTTTCTTTTTTTCTTTTCATCTGTTTGAGATGTTGTTTTTCAACTTTGGTAATACTTGTCACTGTCTTTTCGCACTACATTGCTGATAAATTTTTGTCTATCTTTGAAAGTTTCTCTCTCAACTGAAGTAAATATTAATAAGTTAATTTGTATTCAATTATCATTCCAACATAAACAGAACAATGTTGCGGAGTTTGCGCATTTGGCGCACTCATTTCTGAAAGGTGATACGAATAAGTGGAATTCGTATCAATTGAGCAGGGAATTTTTTGCTGTACGGGAGGTAGATTGGATGTTCACATCCATATTTCCACTCAGTCATCTGTGAATAATTACTTGCAGCGATCTGAAAATTTAAGTACGTCGATGCTAATGTTCTTTGGAAAAAAAATGACAGCCCTAGAGATCATTGAATAATTTAATAATATTTCACCTGGAATGATTCTGGATTAATTATACGGTTGCGTACCAATCGAAAGAAGAAAAATTAAAATGTGAAGAATTATCAGATCTTTTTTTCTCATCTCGTCTCGGATAGAAGCTGAAAAGGTTAGAAAATCATGCGCGTGTAAAATTCCCTTCATATTCATGATAGAAAAGGTGATAATGAAACCGTAATGAATGAAAAATTTTGTGTTTTCGAAAAAAAGTAATTCTCGTTGTGTCAAAAATAGGCTATTATTGTGATCGTGTGATGCGATGTTAAAAAACGGCAAAAATATACGATCTTCGATGTTGGTCCTGTTAAAAAAATACAAAGATCCGATCTTTGATTTGGATTTCCGCATTTTTCTATCTCAGCTCCCAGTGGAGCTAGAGACTAGAAATTTCAACAGCAGCTTGAAAATGACCTAAGAAGCCCACAAACCAAATTTCAAGTCGCTAGCTAACCTAGAATCATTATTTCAAGTCGCTAGCTAACCCGAATCATTCGTAAAACACGAAAAATACGGTAATTACAACGTTAAAATCTTAACTTACGAATAACTCGGCTTCTAAGATAGCTAGCGACTTAAAATTTGGTTTCCATGCTTCTTGTGACATTTACAAGCTGCTGTTAAAATTTCAAGTCTCTAGCTTCACTGGGAGCTGAGATTTAAAAATGCGGGAATTCAAATCAAAGATAAGATCATTGCATTTTTTTTAACAGTAGGGACCGCAGCCGGAATATTTGGCTACACCCTCCGACGCTTTCCCGTCAAACTACCGTAGTTAGGCTTTCAAATCCTTTAATATTTGTCTGAAGCATTTTAAAAATATTTCTATAATTTTTCAAGCTGTTTCGTTGATTGGAATGAATAAAAGAACAATGTGAAAGCATATAAAGCATGGCATGAAGAGGTAATACGAAACATTGAAGTCACACTAGGCCACGAATAAATGGCGTGTTTTTAGAATTTATTGTCTGATCTAGCTTTTCACATCATCGATAGATTCTGCAGCACAAAAATAGTTCATAAAATGAAAATAATGCTAGAGAATTAGTTCACGAATTGGAAGCCGCGACAGACGAGCATTTTCACGGCAAGAAAATGGTTTTGTCACAAGTTCTCGAAAACTGCGCACTGTTCGTCCGATCTTTTTTCATATGTTGTTCACTCGAGTATCATCTATTGCCTAACAAAAAAGAACGGGCGAACAGTGCGCAGATTTAAAAAAAAAACTACTTTTAAAGTCCAGGGCAAATTCGTGACATGAGGAACTACCGTAATTTAAGCAGTTGTCTCCAATCCCGACCTATAATATAATTATTATAGCTTTCTTATACGCTTGTTAATATTTTCCGCGGCAGTCGAAATCATACACAACAAGAACTTATCAACGTCTTAAAAAATAAATTGAAGGTCAGTTCACAATATCCGATCAGATGAGTGACATGTGATGCGCTCCAGTTGGACTCAAAGCGTCGGACCCTCCACCTATTTTTTTTATCATTTTATTTAATATTTTGACATAATTTTGCAAAAACTAAATTGAAAACATTGAATGGGGTAAGGTAAGCTTCCATTTGCGCAGCTATTTGTGTATTGTTTCGATCATCTGTTTACACCGCTGCCGTCCCTATTTAACAGGCCCAACATCGAAGATCCGATCTTTTCGCCGATCTTTAACACCAGATGACTCCTTTTCACTCGGATAATACTAATAATAATAATGATAAGCAAATGTGTTTATGCATGATTTTACATGGATCTGATAGCGTCTAAAAACCAATAATAGCAAATGGTTATGCGTGTAACGAAGGAGTAAGCTCAGTGTCTAATTGAAGTAGAATATAATAGAGGTGGAGTTTTCAGTGATTGCAGATTGAAATAAAAGTTAGCAGAGAACGGTCGGAGAAGGGGGCGCATCATTACTGATAGAAGGAAAAGGGAAATCAACACTCTACGTTGCAATCGCGAACTCCATCAATTTGAGTCTTTTTGATGACCAATGCAAGTTTGCCGTCAACTATGAAAGGGTCGCCGCTTCCAACTGAGAACATCTCCACTCGACATCCCTTGAATGCAGTCACTGACACCTCCTGAAACGACGCAATTTGGTATTTTCAGACGAAAACAAACGAATTTTCTATTCCTTTGTTGACACTGATAGTACTGACCTTAATTTGCGCGAGATCGGAAACTGAAATTCCAAGTCCCAGACAAGTTACTCCATTGCGGAGTTGATACACCTTCGACGGGGTGACAGAATTGACCGTAAAACCTCCCGCGATTTTGGTCGGTGCTGAAAATAATCTCGCTTACAACTAATTCTAATTTCGTAAATGCTCAAAATAAGTTCTATAAATAGTCTTCACATGTTTCGGAGGCAGTGTTTTGTGAATACAACTATTATTCAAATTCGAAGTACATGTCACCTAGGCAACCGCTGCAACAAGTTTCGTTTCTGTTATTCAACATGTCTATCAAGGAGAATGAGATGATATCTATAGGTTGACGTAGAAAATTGTGCCTTACTGGAAATGGCAGTAGTAACCAGTTCAGAGGTAGTCTGAGAACGCGGTCGAATTTTCTGCGATGAATTTGATGCAATGATAATATTGCATTAATATCTACATCCAAAGTAATCGATGACATTACAGTAACTCACTCTGAGTCGTTTATGGGACTTCATCATTCCGCAGGTCCTAGGTTTTGACAATTGGGAATAATAATAAAACACTCCTTGTTTTTTTCGTTCGAAGTAAATTACAGGAAAAAATAAACTGACTCTCGCTGCACTGCTCCTTCTGGTAGTAGGTGTACACAGTGGCTGAGCACGTGTGCATGTCCCACGGTCCTCCGATGAGTACACATTTGTACTTATCTTCGGCCTTCTCTCCGGCGTATCCCGTGCACTGAACATTTACCAGTATTGAGATCGAATTGATGTTTCAAATGCCAGACATTCGCTAACTATCAACTTTGGTTTTAAAAAGTCTAACTTCCTGAGAGGCTGAGCAAGAGTCCTCGCAAGCCTCTTATGAGTCAACGGGAAGTCTGGAGATAACATGTGAAGGCTTCGTGAGAGGTACGGAGGAGTAACACCACACCGCAGAAGTCTGCAATCAAAAGGAATAAAATGAAACGAATTTTTTTAGTTTCTACTCGCACTAAAAGCGATTACTTAAACCTTGCAGAGATTGTTCATTATAACTTACATGGAGACTGAAGAGGGAGGACAGCACGAGCAGTCTCATCGTTCGATGAGGGAATGAAATAGAGAGAAGAAGGGGAAGACCTTCTTTCTCCGTTCCGTTCTCTGGCAACCAACGAGGCAACGATGAGTCATCCACTCGATCGATGGGATAGAGGGGATAAAAAAGAAATTGGTTCCGTCAGAATATTGTTACGATCAGTACGAACGTATCCCGTTGCCTTACCCTTCTGTCGGAAGGATATCTACCTACTTAGCACGGATTTTCTGTTATTTGGTAGGGACGCTGACTACAGGAAAAAAAATTGTTTTTTTCTACGAAACTAATGTCACTGACTAAAGTGAGGACGGGGAGAACGTATATCTACTTCATTTGGCCAAATTTGCATTTTGAGCCGATCTGTGACCTACCACTTCAAAACGCTGTAACTTGGTCAGTTTTTGACCTACAGAGCCCAATTTTTTTCAGACGACTCGCCTATTTTATTATTTAAAAGGCGCCTATTTTATTATTTATCTCGGTTCCCGAGCATGGTATTGATAAATTATTAAAATATGAAATGTTCGTATCGACGGGATCTTTATGAGTAAATTATATTTGATCGATATTTCCTAAATTTGCGCGCTCTGGAGCATGTCTCATTTCACAGAAACGGGACCAAAGAATAGTTGGTTTGGCTAGATCAGGCTCGTAGAGAGCTTTCGATTAAGCTATCAAACGTTAAAATCGAATGGGCTTTGGCTGAGACGCGCCCAAAAAACGTTCAAAACAGACTATTCGGAGCTCTGGTAAAGGTAAATCAAATAGAGCGTGATTTTGATCTACCTCTAAAAATCTATATTTTTTCGATATTGAAAATGATTCTGATTCGTCTTCACCTACTCGTCTGAACTTGACTGGTTTCATTAAGCGTTCTCTTTTGTGAAACGCGAAAATGAGGTAGATCTAAATTCATACATTTGACCTCACTTTGATCTACCCTTCCCAAGGCTCCGAATAGTCTGTTTTGAACGTTTTTTGGGCGCTTTTCAGCCAAAGCCCCATCGATTTTGACGTTAAGCTCTCAACGAGCCTGATCTAGCCATACCAAATATTCTTTGGTCCCGTTTCTGTGAAATGAGACATGCTCCAGAGCGCGCAAATTTAGGAAATATCGATCAAATATAATTTACTCATAAAGATCCCGTCAATACGAACATTTCATATTTTAATCATTTATCAATACGCTCGGGAACCGAGATAAATAATGCTCGGGAACCGAGATAAATAATAAAATAGGCGCCTCAAAGACGACTTTCGACGTGACCTCCTGGAGACATTTTTGAACTACCGGCCCTCTAACTCGGGGTCAAAGGAGAACTACTCATGGGTCATCGAAAACCGAGGAGAAAGTGGGGGGTCATCTCAGAAGTGGGTCCTACAACTACCGATTTCAGAGAATCAGTACGTGAAAGGCGTGATATTACTCCAGGTAGATTTCGCAATCTTTTGTCTCCCGAACCTTGTTATACTAGAATTACACATTCTCTCAATTCCAACATTATAACATACTCATCGAAATTTTTTAAAGAATATTCCGAAAAATTTGACGATACGATGTCGAAATCAAAAAGCTTCTGCACCATCCCTCAACCCATCTTTTTTCGTGGAGTTTCCGGCAGCAAGCAGTACCCTAATATCTAGTGTTGAATAGTGTTCCGGGAATCTTTTTGCAAGTCGAATCCGAAAATCATAGTTTCAAAATTTTTTGAGTTTTTCTTTCACTAGATGAGAAAGAAGTAAATTTCTTACTTTATAGTAATTCAAGCGTATTCACTCATCATTGAGTCTCATGGAAGAAGTCGACGCATTTTAGGTGCCTGAAAGCAGTCGAATTCATCGAATGAAAGAGATAAAATGCAGTGTATTTCGAGAACAGCAAGCAGCTATAGATGTGAAAGTAAATGGAAAGTGGAGAGTCGGAGAGAAAGCATGAAAGAAAGATAGTGCAAACTGGGTTACCTTTCGCTCCCTTCCTTCTAATGGAAACGAAGATCAAAAATCCGATTGAAATTATCATAGAAGTGAGTCACAGATGGTCTCAGAAATTGTATTTTTCATTTTTTTTACTAGTCGGCTTAACTTTTCTACCGTGAGAATCCGATGTATTTGATTGAAGCGATGCATGTGTCATTTTTGCTCCATTCTATTTAGTTCAGCGCAATCCAGCCATCTCTACAAATATAATTCTATAAGAGCAAAATCGAGAGTGATGATACAGTACCGCAGAGTCTCCCCGGGAACATGCGGGTCGCGGAGGGTCGCGACGGGTCGCCCGAGGTCGCCCCGACTTTGAAGCGGCCTTGACCCCTTTAAAGTGTGTATTTTTTCGACTATTTTGGCTATGGGCTTCTCTCGTGAAAACCAATAGATCAGTGAAAACAGATTTCCGGAATTTGCATTTTGAGCTACAGTCCGGTCAGGTCCCAATGTGAAAACTGGACGCCCCGGGCGTCCCCGGGCGTCCCCCCGTGTCCCCTGGCCTTATCCTGCCTCGAGGGAGCAATAAACCAAATTGAATTTTTGAAAGTCGGGTAGAGGCGATACTGAGCTATCGATTCATGTCGACATAATTTAGAACGCGGTCTCTGTTGATTTGCAGGAAACGGGGCGAATAGAGACCCAACAAAATATAAAATTAAAATAATTCGAGCGTAACTTTTTAATTTCGCATTTTGGTGAGCTCTGGTCTAAAAAATCGACTTCTACGAGTGAAAATGAGTCGGAAACAACTATATTCAGATAGTGCTGAGAGTTCGACTTTTGACCACAAAATGAAAACGTCATGAAAAAGTTGAAAATTATTTATTTCAAAATAATCTAACTATAAGTTATTTTGGTGCATTTTGCACGAGGAATCCGAATTTCACAAATTGAATGTGGTTTAGTACTTCCCCGAGGCGTGATAAGGCCAGGGGACACGGGGGGACACCCGGGGACACCCGGGGACGCCCGGGGCGTCCAGTTTTCACATTGGGACCTGACCGGACTGTACTTTCTAAGACGCCATCGTTTAGTCTTCCTCTCCACTCCTACCCTCATTTCAATAGATGACCGCTCCCTCGAAAGATGAGAGTGAGGAATGGGAGAGGGGAGTGTAGGGGAGTAGAGACGAAAGACGACGTCTCAGAAAATAGCTCAAAGTGCAAATTTCGGAAATCTGTTTTCACTGATCTATTGGGGTCTTCAGGAGAGAAGCCCATAGCCAAAAATAGTCGAAAAACTACACACTTGAAATGGGTCTAAGGCCGTCTCAAAGTCGGGGCGACCTAGGGCGACCCGCCGCGACCCGCATGTTCCCGGGGAGACTCTGCGGTACTGTACATTCCTCCTTCGTGGCAGTACACTAAACTGTTCGCGAGTGACTATAAAAGACTGCCAGCTCTCTCTTTCGACGACACGCTCCTTTCCCTTGCTTTCCCTTCTTCTTCTGCCTTCAGAATTCGTGCTCTTTATCCGCATTCCAATATTGGATGGTAGAAAAAGAGCCGAAGACAATGCTGTATGATGTGAGCGTAGTATCCATACCGTTATCTGGTTTCTGCTTACTGTAGCTACAGTATCCCTTCATCACTCCCCCCTTTCCAGTCATGAGTTGGCTGGTAGGAGTCGTTTCCACGGGTTCGCTCGTCTTCGTCGCTGTCTCGATGCTCTACATCTCATCGATGGTAGCTGACTTCCAGAGCCTCCTGGAGGAGGTCGCCGAGAACATGGTCGAGTTCAAGGTGCGTATTTGATCTTTGATCTTTCGGATATACGATAGAACTTGATCTTTGATCTCTAGGATACGATAGCTTCTACCAATCGATCATCCTTCAGGTGATGGCCGAGGACACTTGGTCTCGTCAGGTCAAGATGCACGTCAACCCCACTGGATCCTCCGAGGCCCCGCCCACTTTCGCCACTTTTCTCGGCAGAAACAAGAGACAGGCCAACTCTCAGTGCAACTGCGGACCCTCGTCCAGAGGCTGCCCCGCCGGACCTCCCGGACCTCCTGGTACGGTCATTTTCCAGCCATTTACTTTAGCAGTAGTTGGAATGGTTAAAGGATCATTTTGGAATGGATGAATAGTTGATAAATTCAGGATTCCCCGGAGAGCGCGGAGCTGACGGAAACACCGGCCAGCCCGGCCGCCTCGGAGCCAACGGAATCGCCCTCGCCGTCACCTTCGACACTCCCGGCGGTTGCATCTCTTGCCCTCCCGGACCTCCCGGACCCGACGAACAGCCTGGATTCCCTGGACCCGCTGGACAGCCCGGCCATCCCGGACTCTCTGGACCCGCCGGAAACCCTGGTCGCGACGGACAGCCCGGTCAGCCTGGAAACAACGGAGAGCCCGGAAGATACGGACATTCCGGTCGCTCCCTACGACGGAAGACCCGGAGAGGACGGAAGACCCGGAAACAACGGAAGAGACGGATTCCCCGGACAGCCCGGAGAGCCCGGATCCGATGGTCTTCCCGGTTCCGATGCCGCCTATTGCCACTGCCCCTCTCGCACTTCTTCCTACTCCGAGCCCGTGCACTCTACCCCCGCTCAGACCTCCTACCCCTCTCCCGCCCCTCAGGGATACAGAACTTGAATGGGATGGATTCGGACCATTCATTATACAGAAGAATAAACAACTTTTGCATAATAGCTTGTGTCTGTATTGCAGAAAAAGAACACAGAGGAGATGCTTCACAATAAAAATGAAAGAAGTTGGATTAAATTGCATTAGCATTAAAAGGTAGCCGAATCAAGATAAGCTCCTGATTTCCCACTTCTCGTTTTGCAATTAGAAAACAAAACGATTGCATCGGCCGGGAATCGAACCCGGGCCGCCCGCGTGGCAGGCGAGCATTCTACCACTGAACCACCGATGCTTATTGCTCAGGGCTCTCACATTTACTCTTGACCCGCCGGACGATAAACGGACAATTTATGAAAGGAATAGCGCTTTTCACGCAAACAAATTCTTTACAGAATTGTTTGGTTCGAGTGTTTGCACAGTGGACACTGTCGCTCGATAGCCTAGCATTCGTACTCGGCTTTCATTCGTGGACTTTGATAATAACCTTGGTCTTTTTGTTCTTCACTTCAGCAAACCCGATGGATGTTCTTTCATTGTACTTATCTTCACATCGTCCATGATCGTGTGCGACCTTTATTCCTGCGAGCGTTGTTTTGTAGTTTCTTCAACTACTCAATTAAATGAAATTATTTAACTCATTAATATCGACAAATTTTCATTATCCAGAGCAATGATCTTGGAACTTCCCGCTGAGTTGCTCAATGAGATCATATCATACCTGGATACTTTGAGTCGTTCACTCAACCTGTTGAGATATAGTACAAGTCGGTAAGCTGCATGATTGTTTGGAAATTTGACTGTGTTTTCAGCCTATGAATTGAAATATTCTAAAATGTGAAGGAAGATTGATGAATATGTAAAATGGTTACAGTTTTCCGAGTGGGAGTTAGACGACGAATTTCTCATGGAAATGATGAGATGAGGCCACTCCATGCAAGAAGTTCCCGTGGATAATTTATTTCCTGAGACAATATTCCCCATCACAGAATGATCTATTAGATTTTGTTTCCGATAATCATTTCTCGCAATATGTAAATTTCCCTACCCGTCTTACAAACTTCCTTGATCTAATCTTTTGCAACAGTAGCATCATACATAATGTGACCTCTGCTCCCCCTCTTAGTGACCATTTAAGTGTTACTTTTGATCTCTGCATCCCATCCCCTCCTCCCCGTAAGCGCATTCCCTCCCGAGTTTATCGTTTAGCTGATTGGCAGTCCATCAATAACCTTATTTACAAACATGACTGGACACTTGCTCTCCGTGATTTATGTGCCAATGACGCCTACATTTATTTCGCTAATTGCATTAACAGCCTTCTAGATACGTTCATTCCCCTTTCCCGACCTTCCGAGTTCAATAGATATCCTCGTAAAGTTAGAATTTTGTATGGTAAATATAGGAATCTGTCAAGAATTGCCCCCAACAGTGTAGCTTGTCACACCATGTCAAAGCGCTTTAAATCTGCTTTGAATAGTTTCCATTGTTATCTTGAGAATCGCATTGTCACCACCTCCAACTCTAGCGCGTTTTACAAATTTTGTTCTGGGAAGCTAAAGGCCCCTAAATCAACCCCTTCAGCTATCGTAGACTCAAAAGGAAGCACCATTTTATCTAATGACGAGAAATGCATTGCGTTCTCAGAGTTTTTCTCCTCTGTTTTCACGTACCCCCAACACTCCCCTCTCCCACTTCCAACCCCTTCTCTCACTTTTGACCTCCCATTTGTATCAGAAATAGATATTCTTTGTGCATTTCGTAGTCTTGCGCCCAAAATAAACCTTACCCCTGACAACATTCCCAGTATTGTCCTCACTAATTGTAAATTTTCACTCATTTCTCCTCTTTTGATTATCTTCAACAAGTCCCTCATTACTTGTGAAGTTCCCTCTCTGTGGAAACAAGCTTTAGTAAAACCCATTCCGAAGAAAACTAGCAACTCTGTTGTAGATTTCCGTCCAATTTCCCTCACTTCTTCTGTATGTAAACTTTTTGAGAAGCTTCTAATAGAGAAGATTACCTCATTCCTAGAGAACCATGAACTTTTTGACCCCCGCCAAACTGGCTTTCGTAACTCTAGATCTACCTCTACTAATCTTGCTGAGACTTTCTCTCATTATCTGAGAATTTCAAAGACCAGTTCGTTCGACACTGTATATATCGACTTTAAAAAAGCTTTTGATAGTATCGACCATAGACTTTTATTGTTTAAACTATCTCAGTTAGGAATTTCAAACCATCTCATTTCTTGGTTTCACTCATACCTTTCTAATCGCACCCAGTCTGTCTTTATTGAGTCCTCTTTTTCCCCTCCAACACTTGTTCGATCAGGTATTCCCCAGGGATCGTGTTTAGGTCCGCTGCTTTTCATTCTCTTTATTAACGATATCGCCTCTGATTTCCCCCAGACTATCCACTACTCTATTTACGCTGACGACTTAAAGTTATTTGCTGAAGCACCTAGGTTTTCTAATGATTTACAGTCTGCCCTCGATGTTGTCTCTAATTATGCTTCCCAATGGAATCTAGGAATCTCTGAGACCAAGTGTCACATTGTTCACTACGGCACACATAACCCTCGCAGATTATTTCATATCAATAATGTCATTTTAAAGGAACCCACTGTCAAAGTTAAGAATGTAGAGAAAGTTATTGTTAAGGATCTAGGAGTTCACTTCTCTCCCTCTCTTTCTTTCTCCTATCACATTTCTAAAGTAGTTTCGAAATCACGTTCTATAATGAATTTGATGTTTAAGACCTTCCAAAGCGCGTCCCCATCCTTGTACTGTAAAGCATTCACCACCTTCATTCTTCCCAACCTCGAGTACTGTGCTATTATCTGGAATCCTATTCATTCTGTCGAATTAACTAAAGACCTAGAGAAAGTTCAACGAGATTTCACGCGTAGATTATACCACCGTTGTGCCATCCCTCATGTTTCTTACACCGAGCGTATGCTTAATCTGAACCTTTCGTCGCTTGAACAACGTAGAATTATTTCCGATATTGTATTTCTCCATTCAATTATGCATAAGCGATATTTACTCGATGTCTCATCTCTCCTTATTCATGCTCCACTAGTTCGTTCTATTCGCAATGCGCATCACTTCAGAATATCTTTACCTTTCTTCCCTCATAATTCCCATTCCACTGTCACTTCTCGATCCATTTCAATATGGAATTCCCTATTACCCGAAACTGTAGCTCTCTCCCATGACTCATTTCGTATTTTTATCACTTCTCAACCTCCTTCATTTTTCCCCATGTCAGTTATCCATAATTGGTTTACCTCTTGATCTCTAATCGGTTGCCCCCTTCCCATCCCCTCCCCCCTTCCCCCATACCCTTGCTGCGACCCCACCCGATTCGACACGATCGACGGACCTCCGTTCTACGCAACACATCACAGATATTCTATGTAAACATTCCCGTCTGACGGAATAAATAATGAATGAATAATGAATGAATATTCAGTATTGTAAAGGTCAGTCAATCATCGCAGAATTTTGTTCTGCATTGTTTTGTGTACAGTGTGCACTAAAATGAGTTTTCATGAGTATATTCCAGATGATTTCCTCAACTGACCAGCGTCAATATTTGAAAGTTAACATTTCCATCGATGTTTTGGATATTTTTCTGAGCCTGCTGGGCATCGCTCGAACAAACAACGAATATATCATACGAGGACCGTCAAGCCTTTTTCCAGGCATGTGAGATAATTGTGTTCTATTTCATCCGAGTGATCGAGGGGAAGGGAGATTCTTCCTCCAAGATAGGTGGCAGACTCGGTGAATTCAAACTTCAGATTGCCGATGGTGATTGGGGCTCGTGTAGGGGTGCATGAGGTGAGCAGATTGGTCTTAGAGGCATTGACTTCGAGACCTACTCTACTGCAGGCTTCCATCACCTTCTTCAACATCCTTTCCAGTTCCGGTCGTGACTTGGCGATGAGAGCCACGTCATCTGCGTACTCCAGATGGCTCAGGTTCCTCCCGTCTATCCGAATCCCGTCGCTTTCTATCATGATCATGCAATCCAAATAGTGAAACGTTGTTTGTTATTGGGTTAATTACAATATTAGGGGAACCAATGAGATTATAAAGAGAAAGATTTGAGATCAGAGATCAATCTGCTAACATCATTCTCTATGTAGTGTCTTCTTATTTCTGTCTCAATTAAGTTCGTCTCGAAAATTCTAGTGAAAATGTGATAGAAGTTAGAAGCGAACTATGGATTGACACGGACGATATCACGAAGCTAGAAATCGTGCACACACTCTAACAAAACAATTCTGTGAACAATTTGTGAGTTCATCGGCGTGCGGGTCAATAGTAAAAGTGTGAGTCATAAACTGCTCGCCTGCCACGCGGGCGGCCCTGGTCCGATGCAATCGTTTTGTTTTTCAATTGCAAGTTGAGAGGAATGATGAAATGGAGTGATTTGATTCGGCTAACTTTTAATGCTAGCGCAATTTAATCCAACTTCTTTCATGTTTATTGTGAGGCATCTCCTCTGTGTTCATTCTCTGCGATACAGACATAAGCTATTATGCGAGAGTTGTTTATTCTGATCAAAAAATGGTTCGAATCCATCCCATTCAAGCTCTGTATCCCTGAGGGGCGGGAGAGGGGTAAGAGGTCTGAGCGGGGGCAGAGTGCACGGGCTCGGAGTAGGAAGGAAGTGCGAGAGGGGCAGGGGCAATAGGCGGCATCGGAACCGGGAAGACCATCGGATCCGGGCTCTCCGGGCTGTCCGGGGAATCCGTCTCTTCCGTTGTTTCCGGGTCTTCCGTCCTCTCCGGGTCTTCCGTCGTTACCGGGAGCTCCGTCCTGTCCGGACTGTCCAGCGGGTCCCTGAGGTCCGGGTCTGCCAGACTGTCCGTCTCTTCCAGCCTCTCCGGGAGTGTACTGAACTCCGGGCTGTCCATCGGATCCGGGGCGACCGGAGTGTCCGTCTCTTCCGCGTTCTCCGTTGTTTCCAGGCTGACCGGGCTGTCCGTCGCGACCAGGGTTTCCGGCGGGTCCAGAGAGTCCGGGATGGCCGGGCTGTCCAGCGGGTCCAGGGAATCCAGGCTGTCCGTCGGGTCCGGGAGGTCCGGGAGGGCAAGAGATGCAACCGCCGGGAGTGTCGAAGGTGACGGCGAGGGCGATTCCGTTGGCTCCGAGGCGGCCGGGCTGGCCGGTGTTTCCGTCAGCTCCGCGCTCTCCGGGGAATCCTGAATTTATCAACTATTCATCCATTCCAAAACGATCCTTTAACCATTCCAACTACTGCTAAAGTAAATGGCTGGAAAATGACCGTACCAGGAGGTCCGGGAGGTCCGGCGGGGCAGCCTCTGGACGAGGGTCCGCAGTTGCACTGAGAGTTGGCCTGTCTCTTGTTTCTGCCGAGAAAAGTGGCGAAAGTGGGCGGGGCCTCGGAGGATCCAGTGGGGTTGACGTGCATCTTGACCTGACGAGACCAAGTGTCCTCGGCCATCACCTGAAGGATGATCGATTGGTAGAAGCTATCGTATCCTAGAGATCAAAGATCAAGTTCTATCGTATATCCGAAAGATCAAAGATCAAATACGCACCTTGAACTCGACCATGTTCTCGGCGACCTCCTCCTGGAGGCTCTGGACGTCAGCTACCATCGATGAGATGTAGAGCATCGAGACAGCGACGAAGACGAGCGAACCCGTGGAAACGACTCCTACCAGCCAACTCATGACTGGAAAGGGGGGAGTGATGAAGGGATACTGTAGCTACAGTAAGTAGAAAGCAGATAACGGAATGGATACTACGCTCATATCCCTCAGCATTGTCTTCGAGCTCATTATCCACCTTCCACTCGAGCAGTTGGATTGTAGAGTAAGAGCGCGAAAATAATACAGAAGGCAGGGCGAAAGGGTTGTAGAAGAGGAATGGAAAGCAAGGGAAAGGAGTGTGTCGAACGTGAGAGCGGACCGACTTTTATAGTTTCTCGCGAACAGTTTAGTGTACTGCCATTTACGGTCATCGGACTGGGCGGTCACACGAAGGAGAGAAAGCGAGGTCAGAGAGGAAAGAGAGAGCAGGCGAATTGGAGAGAGAACAGAGACGGCTGTAACTGCGTAGCTCTCAGCGCGTAACCCAGAAGAGTCCGACGTAATGACAATCCCGAAGTGTCCGACTCTGCTCGATTATTACGAAATCTACTTCATATGAAGCACAAGTTTAGTCTTTTCACAGACTCCCTACCATGTTCGTGTGTGTTTATTTGGTCCTTCCACTCGACATTCGCTGAAGTCTTGTTCGCACGTTAACCGCATTCTGTAGGTCTCAGGATCCTCTATGAAATGTGTGAGGCGCATCATGATCGGCCGACTAAGTAGGCTTTAAGTAGGTCAAAATTTTCGATTTATGGTCCAGAGTAGTGATTTGAAGAGTTTCTAGTGATCGTACACAGCTGCGCCGCACGCCGTCCCTTCATTTGTATTTTAGAGGAATCTTAAGCATTTTGGTTGAATTTTAATATTTTTCTCTGAATTGCTCGAAATTTTAGCGTGAGCGGGGAGGAGCGGGGCGAGAGAGCGGGGAGAGGGAGAGAGACACACGCGAGAGAGGCTCCGCCCCCTTTCCCTCTCGTCTGATTTCCCTCTCTTTCCCTTGCCCAAGCACGCGTTGTTTTCGGAGGAGAACTCGGTTGAGAGTAGAGATAGAAACAAAAGCTATAAAGCAAAAATGTTATTCAGACCGAGACCAACACAATGAGCATAATATTGAGTAGTCAATTTGGTAGATCAGCCTGTGGTCTCTAGATATATCATATCACACCCATCGACTGTTTGGAATGTCATTGATATATCACAGAACACCCGGATTGTTGCATAGTGGTGACACAATCAGTATATTGTTTTTCGATTATTTGTTCGAAGAATCTTGTCTCAGACTTCCCACTTTGCAGCATGGCAAAATCCATTGACTACTTATGTACTTTCATTGAAGAAATATTGAGATCTTCTATCACTTCAGAAAGTGTCTGAGATAAAAAGAAGAAAAAAACCGTGTACTGATTGCGTCAACACTATGCAATAATCATTATTTTCTGTAATATTTCAATGAAATTACAAAAATTCGATTGGTGTGATATGACGGTGAGTCAAAAATTTCAAATGAATCAAACGTTATGAAAGCTGGAAAAAGTGGTGAAGGACGTATGGTCGATACTGTATGTAAGAAAAAATAATGATTCAAATGAGATACCTGCTGGTATTGTACCACCACCATCTGTATTCATTGGTAGGCACAAATGTACTTGATAGATCAAATCAGTAATCAACATAAACATCATCATCATGATTGGAAAAATCTAAAATTGTAGTTGTTGTCGGATTAAATATTAATACTAACAGTAGCAAATATTGCAAGTGTAATTTTTTCACTCACCATGGATGAAGAGTCGAAGAGAATAACCAACGATTGAGAGAAATGAGCTTGCCTTCACTAGCCCAACCCGCTCTTCTTTCACGGCAAGCATCCTGTTTGCAAGGACACTCTTAACATTGATTTTATGAAGATTTTAAGGAGAGAAATATCTGCAATTTCTACGTTCTCGGATATTTTCAATAGGACATTTTTCCATTCCGATAATCTACAGCAAGCGGCATTGACTACTCGACACGCATAGTTCTTTTCATGATATTTCTTAATAAGTTTTCCGAGTTTGTTCACTGGAAGTGTAAACAAATACAATAGGGTTTTGCGAATTATCACACGGTGAGTGGAATTTGCAAATATAGTTCAGTTAGAACTTCTTTTCATTTTCATTTGATGTTTTATATCTGCCTTGACATGGGGTCTCAAAAGCTCCTTCACCATCTCTGGTGTGCGTCCCCAAGTCGCGTCCAGGCTTGGGGGCAACTTGGAGACCGCCGTGATCTCTCCATTCCCCGTGCTCTCTCGTTTTGTGCGACAACCGTCTAACCGTCTCGCCGCGAACTTTTATCCCTTGCCCCCCCCCCCCTCTCCCCTGCCTCTCTCCTACCCGGCGCGTCTAGCGTGCGCCCACCTGATTACATCTATCGTACCGAATTAATATTCCGGTCGTAATCGCGAAAATACCAAACAGTACCAAATTTTTCGTTACAAAATTGAAAACACTCAAAATACACTTAAATGCCTCATCCTTATGCTCATTCGACGCAGCACGGGTCAACTTATTTCACTATGTAGAAAAATCAATATTTTGAAATTAAAGAGGAATAATTTATTTAAAGCTAATGGTGGCTACAGTAATCCCCGTCATGAACTGGTGAACATTATTTTTTGTCAATATTGTTGGCTCACCCGCGTTCATGATGTAATTTAATTATTTTTGCTGATTTTGCACGTTTTATTTCACGCGTTCCAATGTCTTTATGTTCCAGAGGATGCAGAACGTCGAATTGAATGAAGAGGAGAGGAAGGCGCCTATCGGAGGCCCGTAGGGAAGCCTATTAGAGCCGCCAAACGAGGTTCGTGAATAATTCTCCTTCTATTCGAATTTATTGAGTGTAATGACCGTTTAAACTTGCTGGGGAATGATTAGAATGACTCCGTGTTACGTTTTTGCCGAATTTCTTATGCCGAATTTCGGCTGGGAGGAAGGTTTCAAGTAGAATACTCGAGTCAAAGCTGATTCGCAGTTGCTCTTTATCAATATAACGCTCCGTTCTACCCTCGTCAGCAGAATCTCTATCGTCCATTGACTTTGCGATTAGATTAACGAATTGAACAACCATTATTGCATTCCTTTCACCGTATCGGATGGCATTTCTCGTTAAAAAATGAATGGTTTGTATTTACAGTTGAATACCCGCTACTCCATCAACGGAGCCTGCCAACACAACCATGGACAAGACGGAAAGGTATTCTAAAGTTGCATAATGTGCCTAAAGCTTTATTCAATTATCATGACCGGAAAAGGATAGCTTTCCATTTATTAGGGACGAGTTTATGCCTTTTTTTTCGAGGAAGTAGCCTCTTCAATCAAAAAGCGTCAATTTCTTCCTAGGTTGGTGGGTTATTCTAAGATTCCTGTTAGTATTGATTGTTTCGGTCTAAAACAACGTGCTTCCTTCTTATTTGCGCATGATCCATGCAAGCTATCATCTTCGTCGGTGTGAAAGTTGAATCACGTTGGTTATGCCGGGTTCTTACAAACTGTGCTCTTAAATCTCTATACACATGCATTTTTGTTCAAACTCTTGCGTAAGATTTCGACGTGATTGAATAGTACCCCTTGACGCGTATTCCGTCATACCGTAGATTAAGTGATCTACCTTGGCATGGATTTATTTCCCTTCTGATGGCATTTGATCTACCTTGGCATGGATTTATTCCCCTTTTGATGGCATTTGATCTACCTTGGAGTTTACTGGGGATGGATTTTATTTACCCTATGATGGGTCAAACTACGGTATGGCTGAATCCGCGTGAAACTATCTGTATGTTCAATTGCGTAATTTCAGTCCCGAAAGAGGAGCTCCTCTCGACATCGTTGAGTTCCGCTGCCCCCACAAGAAGCTGAACCAGAAACTATGCGAAGAAATAGACGAGAACAACGATGATAATGAATAATTACAACTTGAGAAGTAACGTGATTAGAATGAAGTACTAAATGTGATTCCCGTAAGGACAAAGATGGTGATAGCCTAGCGAGTTATCCATTGAGAATATATTTTTCAATAGGAAGAAATGTGCTTCTTTGTAACTGGGCAGAAGTTGTTGAGATGGGGTCCCTACCCGTATGCCCCCAAACGCCAGAGGGTATGACCTGTATGCCCCCAGTGCGTGCTACCCATATGCCCCCTGACCTTTATGCCCCCTCCCCTACCCACATGCCCCCACTACCCATACGTCCCCTGACCCAAACGCCCCTCCCTCTCACTGGTCGGTGAACATGAAATGAAATAATTTTCTTTGAAACTCTGAACTTTTGAGTTGGTTTGGAAGGACCCGAACTTTTTTTTGATCGGATCACCTCGGGTATATAAGGACAGCCTACAGAGCAGCGCCACACGGGCTCTCCCTCAATTTTTCTTTGAAGTTATTTTTCGATTTTTGTTTTTTTTATTGTTACTTGTTCTGTTTTCGTATGTCTGTGATTGACTTCTTTTCAGATGACTGCAACCTGGAGTGGATTTTCTTTGCCTTCTCTCAAAGGAAATCGCAAGATTGCCGCTTTTCGAATCAGTGGAGAGAAAGACTCCATCGTGTCTTACCGATTCAAGGACAAGATCGATGGAGACGATGTCCCGGTTTCGAACCGGAAGGCTAAGTACGTGTGCATGTCCTGTGAACGATCCGATTCTGCAGGTACAAAGGCCACAATTCGTGTGTTCTTCCCTGACTACGATCAAGCGGTGTTCCTTTCGAACCCCGCTGATTCGTCTCGTCATCGATGCGACTAGACTTCCGACGAAAAATGCAGACCCGCTGTCGTATTCAGTTCGAAAATTGCGTAAGTTTATTATTCTATTTTTTTGAATTTCAATGTTTTCAGAGCTACCGGTGTTTCAAGAGTGGAGGAGTACGATCAGATCGATGATAAAGATATCCAAATTATTGGCCTTTCTGATTCGTATCGTATCTCAGATCCGAGCGACTCGAAGAGAATCTACCTGGCAGCCAGACGTACCTTCGTACTCGCAATCCTGTTGGGAATCCAGTCCATCTTCCTTCCAAGAATGTACATCGATCAGTAAGTTCATACAAAAATTATATCATTCATTCGATAAACTAATTCGTATTTTTCCAGGATTGGTCTTCTGGCAGTCCCAGTGACCAACATTCACCCTGCATTCACCGCATCTCATAATTTCCTCGAGTATTTCAGGTCGGAATGGATGGCTCACCCCGAGGAGATGTTCTGCAAATTCATGGTCGATCGTTATCGAACCACTAATCTAGTGGAGAGTTGGCACCGGTGAGTTTCTTACTATTCAGATTCTGTCAAAACGCTATATGAAATATCGTTTTTAGTGGCTTACTTCCCTCCTTCCACGGTCACCATCCTCCACTCATGGAACTCGTCAATTACCTCATGGTGCGTGGTCATTAGAGATAAATTGGCATCGAGAGAAATTGTACGTCTCAATTTCAGAAAACAGAGCTCGACGACAACATTTCCATGAAGCACTATTTCGCTAGTGGAGAGATTTTCGAGCTGAGCGAGGAGGATCAGGAGCGATCGATCGAAACTCTGTCACCCATGACTGAATTCTTTTCGCTTGTGGAGGAGAAGGACCCAACCAATGCTGAGATTCTGAGTTACCTAGATACGATGACTAAATTCTGCCATGAAAAACTTAATTGAAAATTAGAAACATACTTGGCAGAATTTTGTAATCTGATCTCCTTTTCTATATTCAGATAGGTGTTCCACTCTTTAATTTATTTTTTCATGTACAATCCTTTGAATCTCTTTCATTCACTTCTTGTACTAATTGTTCGCATTCCAGATTTCGGCACGACATGAGGACGGAGACGTGAGAGTGAGACTAGTGAGAGTTGGGTATTTTGTGAGAGTTGAGCGAGAGTGCATTTACGAGAGAGGTTATTATTCTTTCGGCCTTTTGAAGCTATTTTGTGATACGCATTTTTCACTTTGGGCATTTTCGCAGTTTCTGAATGATAAATATCTTTCGTTCCCCTATACACGTTGTTCTTTCTTCCACATATAATAGATGTTGTCGAGTGGTCGCAAACCAATGAATTTCATGAGGATACGAGGTGTCATGAATCTGCTGATAATTTCTTTTTGCTTCGCCCAACAGAAGAGTTCTAAAGAAAATTATTTCATAAGTTAATATTTAATGTTCACCGACCAGTGAGAGGGAGGGGCGTTTGGGTCAGGGGACGTATGGGTAGTGGGGGCATGTGGGTAGCACGCACTGGGGGCATACAGGTCATACCCTCTGGCGTTTGGGGGCATACGGGTAGGGACCCGTTGAGATGAGCATTCTGTCCGATCGCTCCACACAAGGCACACACACACGACGGAGAGCACGAGGGCATCTGTGACACGGGGAGTGAATTCAGTAAAGGAGTCAATATTTCCCGAGGGAACAGTAAACCGGTAACAGAAGAGTTCTAAAGAAAATTATTTCATAAGTTAATATTTAATGTTCACCGACCAGTGAGAGGCAGGGGCGTTTGGGTCAGGGGACGTATGGGTAGTGGGGGCATGTGGGTAGGGGAGGGGGCATATGGGTAGCACGCACTGGGGGCATACAGGTCATACCCTCTGGCGTTTGGGGGCATACGGGTAGGGACCCGTTGAGATGAGCATTCTGTCCGATCGCTCCACACAAGGCACACACACACGACGGAGAGCACGAGGACATCTGTGACACGGGGAGTGAATTCAGTAAAGGAGTCAATATTTCCCGAGGGAACAGTAAACCGGTAACTCACACGATCCTGTCTCCCTCTCCAATATCCTCTATCAGCCACTCTGGGGAGAGGAATCTGAGCACGAGAATTGCCATAGTGGACGTCCGCGACTGCCGGAGATCTTCTTTCGGGACTGAAATTATGCAATTGAACATACTGATAGTTTCACGCGGATTCAGCCATACCGTAGTTTGACCCATCCCAGGGTAAATAAAATCCATCCCCAGTAAACTCCAAGGTAGATCACTGAATCTACGGTATGACGGAATACGCGTGGGACTATCAAGGGGTACTGTATATTCAATCACGTCGAAATCTTACGCAAGAGTTTGAACAAAAATGCATGTGTATAGAGATTTAAGAGCACAGTTTGTAAGAACCCGGCATAACCAACGTGATTCAACTTTCACACCGACGAAGATGATAGTTTGCATGGATCATGCGCAAATAAGAAGGAAGCACTTGTTGTTTTAGACAGAAACAATCAATACTAACAGGAATCTTAGAATAAACCACCAACCTAGGAAGAAATTGACGCTTTTTGATTTAAGAGGCTACTTCCTCGAAAAAAAGGCATAAACTCGTCCCTAATAAATGGAAAGCTATCCTTTTCCGGTCATGATAATTGAATAAAGCTTTAGGCACATTATGCAACTTTAGAATACCTTTCCGTCTTGTCCATGGTTGTGTTGGCAGGCTCCGTTGATGGAGTAGCGGGTATTCAACTGTAAATACAAACCATTCATTTTTTAACGAGAAATGCCATCCGATACGGTGAAAGGAATGCAATAATGGTTGTTCAATTAGTTAATCTAATCGCAAAGTCAATGGACGATAGAGATTCTGCTGACGAGGGTAGAACGGAGCGTTATATTGATAAAGAGCAACTGCGAATCAGCTTTGACTCGAGTATTCTACTTGAAACCTTCCTCCTAGCCGAAATTCGGCATAAGAAATTCGGCAAAAACGTAACACGGAGTCATTCTAATCATTCCCCAGCAAGTTTAAACGGTCATTACACTCAATAAATTCGAATAGAAGGAGAATTATTCACGAACCTCGTTTGGCGGCTCTAATAGGCTTCCCTACGGGCCTCCGATAGGCGCCTTCCTCTCCTCTTCACTCAATTCGACGTTCTGCATCCTCTGGAACATAAAGACATTGGAACGCGTGAAATAAAACGTGCAAAATCAGCAAAAATAATTAAATTACATCATGAACGCGGGTGAGCCAACAATATTGACAAAAAATAATGTTCACCAGTTCATGACGGGGATTACTGTAGCCACCATTAGCTTTAAATAAATTATTCCTCTTTAATTTCAAAATATTGATTTTTCTACATAGTGAAATAAGTTGACCCGCGCGATGCTGCGTCGAATGAGCATAAGGACCAAAAATTTGGTACTGTTTGGTATTTTCGCGATTACGACCGGAATATTAATTCGGTACGATACCTCGTAGATGTGCAGGTACCTCTCCCCCTCCCCCTCTCGTAACCGTTAACTACGGTAGATTTATTTGTGCGGAAAAAGAGTTTTGAATGGGATTTGGGTGGCCGTCTTTTTATCCACCCCATGAGCACCCGTGCTTGAAAATGCCAGTCAAAGTGCAACAAGATACTTTATTATTGACACTCTGAAACCAGGCGAAAAAAGCGAATATGGAATACTCATGAAAAAGTGAATACTCATGGGCTATTTTCCACTGAGCTTGACGGATATGGCGCTCACTGTTGAGTAGTACTCTTTCTCCGTCTCGTTCGAGAATTGTATGTAAAGAACGCAATTGACTTCCACCGAAACGCTGATGCGCTTTAATACAATGAGTACTCAGATAGCCCCGTCCCACCGAGTTTGGATCAATAATTTCATCCTAATGAGAAAGTGGTGTTTTAATTTTACCTCAAATGTATCTTATAGTTGTCTCACCTTCATTATTTCCCACTGGGGCTGCACAACGTGCGCCTCAATGGCGCTGGCATTATCATAGATGATCACCATTTCCAATACGGGTGACAGGAAGCGAATTGACGCGACACGATTGACGATCTCTGCATATCGTAATTGGTTTTTTTTATATAATGAACTTTTAGATATGAACTTCACGCAGAAATTTCACCCATTCGAAGTGTCGCACATCTCTGACATTTTTTTTATACTGGGGATGGGAGAGAGTGTTGAGAGAATCGTTGAGAAAGAATCGATTAACGGTAAAGGCAATTGGCTAGCTCTATCATTTCAAAGGAAAGAGAAAGTGATGAGGAAGGAACCCTTTCAATTAGGAGGAAAGGAACTGCAGGGAAGAGGCGCTAGCCAGGTTTACCCCTTTGTTTGATCTATTTATTACCAAGGGAATTTTCGTGCTAAGAAATTATGATGATTGAAACGGGGTGTCGGAATGACTTATCCGTTCTCTCACTCTTTTCCTTTCTCTCACTCTTCTCTTTCTCCGAGAGGAATCGAGCCCGCAATACGAAAGAATAGAGTGAGCCCATTCCCCTCAGCATTTGGAATCTCCTGGCAACCCGCTCTCCTCTCGTATCAACCGCCAATATGAGAGAGGAAAGAGAGCGCTCCCTCTTCTTCGCTCCCATGTTGCTAGCCACTTGAAGAGAGAGGGGGAACATATCCGTTCTACTTTTTGCTCTAAAAGATCCTCATCTCTTGTAGTTGAGGAGATCGGAATGCTCGTAGTGCCGTTGGGGGCCACGAGAGTGGTATTGGGAGTGTCCTCGGGGCAGTGAATCACAAGTGGAGGAGATCCTGAGAAATGTATCGATTTCATCACGAACTATTCTCCTCACCATAAACGGCGATCTTCTGGAGATGGCGCGCGAGCTCAAATGCGTCGACGATGGTGTCTCTCGGTCCCTCGTACTCACCTGAAAAGGGAAGGAAGTGGTATTCATTTCAAGAGCTTCAACAATGATGTCATCATACCGTCGGTCTCGAACTTGAGGAACATCTGTATGTCCGAGTACGCCATGATCAATTCGACAGTTGCATTTGCCTGCAATCATACATTTTCCTACTTGTCACATTCACAATGGTGAATATCTGCGAAACAATAGCTTACTCTGAATTTTTGAAACATGCGGCAATCGTTGAGGCTGGTATGGAACCTGAATGCATTTATGTTTTAAAAAATCAGTCATTTTATCCACATATTTATATTTATTTTATTAAAAAAGGATAAATCCGTGGGTTTAGATTGATCGCAAATGCTACATATCTTCTAGATCGGAACTTCCATGGGATATACTGTAAACACTTAAGAAATGGCAGAGCGGTTCCTTGCATTGTCGCATCGTGAGATGCAATTGAGAATGACGTCCGTTTTGAAGGATGTAAGTTCCGAGTACATTAGTGTGGATGAGGCGGCTCTGAGGAACGGGTGCTTCTGAAAATGAGACGAGTTATATAACATTAAAAAAAAACTAAACGGCAAAGAATTTTGCTTCTTTGAATAAGAATTTTAGATTCATTGTCTAGAGAGAACAATGCATATTCTATTTTTTGGAAACCGTGTTCCGCATACTCACCAGATCTTCAAATTCAATCTTTGACGAACAATTTGCTGAATAGGCAGCCCGAACAGAGGGCCACGCTACTGTAAGCCACGTGATGACAGGAGAAATCTTCATGAGTAGGTCACTCTTCTCGGCTTGAGAATTGATGGAGAATGAAAGAAAGGAACGTAGCGTAGAGTTCCGGCGTTGTGTAGCAACGAAGGCAGAGGCAAGGACAAACGATCCTCTCGAATCCTGGACTCTATGCATTTGCCATGCTCTCTATGCTTTCACCTATCGTTCGAGGGAACATTGAATAGAGAAAGGAAATATGTCATCTAAGAGGGACTTTTAATTGTTTTTTTATATGATTTTGGGGTATACGTTCATATGCCGACTACACAATGATATGGAGAAACGGTTGAAAGGAAATTAGGAATACCATAATCACATTTGAACAATTAGATATGCCAATGTCATCATAATTAATCTAAATCTGTCCCACATCTTACGCAAACAATTCATCCCACAGTCTGCCTTCCGCCTCCTGGTCTAGACTAGTCTCCTGTCAGTCTGGTTGCTGCGACAGCTACTCGTCTCAATTTGAAGAGGAAGGGATTGTGGATTCAAGAATATATCTTCTTCTGCCGAAAGGCCCATCAAAGCTTGGCATAGATCATTCAAGTCCACCATTTAATTTCCTGCATTATCCATGGGCGACCTTTGTCGGCTTCATAAGGTTGATTGGAATGAACGAAAAGTTCCGATCATAGGACGAGGGAAGAGATTATGGATGCTAATTCCCGTAATGATCTTTATGATTCTCCATTTAGATATTCATTGCGTTTTTTTTCTTTAGTTCAAGCCAGTATTGCCGCATTTGTTGTTGAGTACTCAGATAGCCCCGTCCCACCGAACATGCGTTCGCACAAGTTAGATAAGGAAGCGAAGCATCAGTAATGAAGCGATGAGGAGGTCTCACTGACCTATCGTACCCTATGTATAGTCTGGTTTCAATAATTAGTCTCAATTATATCACAAAATAATCAAGTTATCTGCCAATTACGTAGACGAGTTGAGATTATCACACTTGCAATAAAGCCTACTCCACCTATTGGTAGATCATATGCCTTGCCTGCGGGAAATCGATATGTGCGGGGGACTTTTTTTCGCCCAAATATTCATCGAGAAATCCTTTAGACCATCATTTATGTTCGTTTTCCATGACGACTAGCGGAGCCCGCCTATCCCCTCCTCTTCGACTCAGTCCTTATTTTCGCCCGAGCAGCGACTCTACTTCATCGATTTCCGGTAAGAACCACTTCTGCTCTAAGAAATCACTTTCATCTGTCATATTTGATATCAAAGTTTTGAGACCAATGAAGATCCTTCTGTTCATCGTTCTTTTACTGATGGACCGAGCGAAAGCAAGCAATCCGGTGTGTTGGTTGATCAATATTATTAGATAGTAATATCAGCATCTACAGACCATAGATGAGCATGTTTTCACGTATTGGGTTGAGGAATAAGTAACGCTCGTTTTTGAGCATCGTGTTTGGGCTCATATATCTCCCGCCAATCAAATCTAAACGAGCTGACTTTATAGCATTTTTTCAGGGTATGCTCGAGTATCATAGCCGTTATTATTAGAAATATCACGCTTCCTGTGTAGGAGAGAAATTTAGATTTAAATGTACCTGATAATTTTCGAAAATTTTAGATTTTTTTCGAAATTGTGTAATTTAACGTGGAAACTGTTCGGTAAATTCACACATTCTCAGGTGAGCAGCCCGATACTATACCTCTTCCATGGTGAAGTGAGAATGGTGCTCGATTCATTGTTGTATTTTTATAGACGTTTCAAGGGGAACGTTCGTGAAAAATTGCAGTTCACTTAACTTATTTGTCTACCTTGAGGATCGAAGGTGCTGGCCTATACACTAGTGTGCTCCAGTCACTCAATATGGAGCTATATTATCACTATAAACATTTGGTGCTACTTATGCTCCTATTTGAAAAATAACAGTTTTCCAAAAATATTATTTTGTGACGGAATCAAAAGAAATGCGTGTTTTGAGGACTTTGGATTAAACCATACCCAAGACATAGTAGCCATTCTATAATTGTGGCCACTTGGTGGATGATAGTGCAAAAGTTGCTCGTCCATTTAACCATCTAAGGCCTTACATTCAATTAGTACGGTTTACAGGAAATAGCAATAAATGTCGATTTCGAGGCTTGTTTTTCTATATCGGACTTACGAGCAATTTAACTCATAAAGAGAATGCTCCACACTTAGCAAAATTCGTCCATATTTTCAACAGGAAAGGTACTCCGCATTCAAGCATAATTGAGGTCCTTAGATCTATTGCTAAGAAAACGCGGCTAGCAAAACTTCTTTCGGTCAGTAACTGAAAATCCTACACTCTCGTTAGGCGCATATCTCACACAGGCCTTTACTTGGATATTCCCCTGAATATCATCAGTGTAATGTATAACCATGATACTTTACTACTGCAGCTTAATTGTGGCTCAATAATTCTTCTTCCCTCAGTGCTGACCTGTCAAAATCTCAGGGTGAGGTGCGACAACTTTGAATTGAGCCAGCCATTGTGATCGCCTAAATGATCGATATATGATATAGTGTGCGCTAAAGAGAGTATCCAAGCCCTTATCGATCATCAAAACCGGAATATAATTGCACAATTTAGAAAGACGGGAGAGGTCATAATCTGAAATTGGAAAAACGAGCGTTACTTATTCCTCAACCCGATACAATACTAGGGAATTACTTTGAGTTTTTAGATTCAGATTGAGCATCTTTGCGGTAATTTAGATATTCAGTAAGTTCCAAAAGTCCTTAGGCGCTTGTGCGGATCGACGGAGCTGTGGGAGCCGGGCGGTGAACGAAATGAGTCGAACAAACAAGAGATGATGCGCGATCCTTGAAACAATGCGCTTCAAGCCTATTTCTCTTACTCGCTCAGCTGTATTATGCAATCAAGCTATTTAACTTCTTACACATTTCAGAGGGGGGGGGAGAGGCTCCGCTCCTTTCTCTCTCGTCTCGCCTCTCTTCACTCTCTTGCTGGGGGAGGCGCGCGTGCTTCTAAAGCTCTCACGGCCTTCAGCGAAGAGTTATCGGCATGATTCGAAAAACAAAAACGATATTGAAAACCTTACGGTCACTTTGAGCCTACTTATTACCAGATTCCGCAAAGTCTGCTATCCACGATGTGGCCCCTAACCATAAAAATCAATGGAAAGCAGATGTGCTTAAACGTTTTCTCCAGGAAGAATAACTGATTAAAATCGGCTTGTGACGTCAGTTTTTTAGATCTGAAAATGTTATACACCCACACCACCGTGCCTTGGCGACGAGAACCACGTCATCAGGGTACTCCAGATGGCTAAGAATCTTAGCCTAAGATGTCTCCAATCGATCCGAATCCCATCGCTCTCCCATTCGGTGCCATAATGGGCATGGTGTCTGACTGGCATGCCGACGCAGGTAGGTTCGACTCCCACCCGCAGGTGATGTTTTGCAAGAGGTAGAGAAAGGCGCGCGCCCCAACCACTAGTCCAACCATCCCCTGTAGCCCCAACCATCCCCTGTTTTCTGTAATATGCTAACATCCAAAATACCGAAATAATAGCAAATATCGCTAGAATAATGGACATGGTGTCTGACTGGCATGGGAGAGAGGTGATATTTGGCGTAGCAGAGCACCTCGAGGATAATTCCATCGGAACTAGGCGAATGACCAGGTGTCGTAACTTCTCGTCGCGAACCGGAACTGAAACGGATGTTGAAAAAGTTGATGGAGTAAGTCTCGAAACTAATGTTTCTAAGACCAATGTGCTCACCTCCTGCACCACTAAACGAGTCGCAATCGTCATCGGGAATCCGAAATTTGACTTCACCAAGCCTGCCACCAATCTTGGAGTAAGAATCTCTCTTCCCCTCTAACACTCGGATGAAATCAACAGGATCAGGCTCGTTTGGTTTGCATGGAGCAAGCTTTCCCATCTCATCCTACTACCCATGAAGACCAGGAGAAAACTTTTAGAGATTTCTCTGTTCAAACACAAAATGGGTAAATTGGTAACATGGAAGTTTGGAAAACTGGGTAACGGATACCCACAACCTCCCCTAGCTAAATCAACTAGCTAAATATTCGTGGGACGCCACCTTTAAAAAATGATTGCGTGATTATTATATTAGCTTCATTCTCAATTTTAGAACATATGCCTCGAACTAGGGGGGGGGGGGAGTTTAATAGAGAAATTTGGCTCCTTTTTTCAACAGTCCATAGTACTCGATGACATAGGCAAGTGCATACCTTTGGACTGACATTAACGCGTCCATCGTCACATCGGAATAAAGGAACACTTCAGGTCCTTCCATGCCTGACTCCTCGGGATAGACGATCCCGTCCATTCCATCCACTCAATCTGGTGATTCCCGGGTTCTTTAAATTGACCTATTTCTTGCGATCGATAATATTTATCAAACTATATTTGTGATATCAACTCACTCACACTGATGTTCCTCTTGCTAATAATTTCATCAGTCCAATATCCAGTATTCAGCCCGTATACAGCCTGCGGTTGCTACGTTGGAAATAAGCAAACGTTTACCATGCACGGCTTGCGTGCAAGTGGCTCGTGAAAAAATCTCGTGATGCTTCGTGCGCTCCGGAAAAGTTTCGATGTAGCCACTCCGCTTCGCTGCGTGGCTACATCGCAACTTTTCCTCCGCGCTCTCAGCCTCTCGAGCTTTTCACAACTTTATGGCCGGAGCATAGGTAAATTTCATAAACACGTATCCTTTTTTCCACGTTTCGCCGCCTTACACATTAGCCAGGCACCGCTTGCTCGCGTAATGATGACGTTATTTAATCATCTATTATTTACCTTATTTCCTCACGTAGGGGGAACTGACTAGGTGTTCCACCATGATTCTTGCCAATCTGAGTCCGGGATTGCCCTGGCATTGGAAACGTTCCTCGTACTGATTGAAAAGGGCGTGAAAGTGCTCGACTGCCTGTTCAGTGGCCGAAAATGAGCGTCCTCTCAGCTATTTCGTCATCGGTTCTCTCCCTCCTAGGTTTAGCCTGAATTCGCATCAAAAGAATGAGGCCTCATTATTAACATTCACACTACGCCTAACCCATCAAGTTTTCCATTTTGAATAGTAATGAATGCACTTACCGGCTTCCGACGATCGGCCATCTATTGAGTCGTACTTGAGCCACACTCCGTAGTTCTTGACGGATCCCTTGTTCTATTTGAACACCTGAAAGGGAACAATTAAAATAATAAGAATTCGTGAACATACGCACTTTGTCGATTGGGAACCAACCTCAAATGACGAATAACGTCTCTACTAACCTTGTATCTTTCTCAGTCGCCGTTGTTGGATAGCCGAACACTGGTAAATGAGGGCCGACTGTCCTGTTCAATTTACATTCTTAATTACCACAGCAAAACAACATTAACGCACAATGAGAAGCGAAAAAATAACGATTCAAATAAAAAATGGCCGAAAAAGCTTAGGTAGGTTGAAGAGAATGCGTACAGTATCCATAAATGTAAAATCAGGGAATTCCGTGTAAGAGTTGTTCATTTGGGCGTTCGAATTTCCCGGGCGTTTTATTCCGCCATTTTGCTTTTGCGCCCTCTATGCAGGGGCCATGATACTGTGAGGGAGTTCTGTGATATCCCTATGGCATATACCTAACACTCGGTGGGTATGCCATGACATATCACAGGTTGACCCATAAATCTATCATGAGTCAAAAGTTATGTGCCCAGTGACCTATGACCGCGACTGTATATCAAACTATATTTGTGATATCAATTCACTCACACTGATGTTCCTCTTGCTAATGATTTCATCAGTCCAATATTCAGTATTATATCGGAATAAAGGATCACTTCAGGTCCTTCCATGCCTGACTCCTCGAGACAGACGATCCCGTCCATTCCATCCACTGAATCTGGTGATTCCCGCGTTCTTTAAATTGCCCTACTTATTTTGATCGATAAAATGTATCAAACTATATTTGTGATATCAACTCACTCACACTGATGTTCTTCTTGCTAATGATTTCATCAGTCCAATATCCAGTATTCATCGTCACATCGGAATAACGGATCACTTCAGGTCCTTCCATGCCTGACTCCTCGAGACAGACGATCCCGTCCATTCCATCCACTGAATCTGGTGATTCCCGCGTTCTTTAAATTGCCCTACTTATTTTGATCGATAATATGTATCAAACTATATTTGTGATATCAACTCACTCACACTGATGTTCTTCTTGCTAATGATTTCATCAGTCCAATATCCAGTATTCATCTTCACATCGGAATAAAGGATCACTTCAGGTCCTTCCATGCCTGACTCCTCGAGACAGACGATCCCGTCCATTCCATCCACTGAATCTGGTGATTCCCGCGTTCTTTAAATTGCCCTACTTATTTTGATCGATAATATGTATCAAACTATATTTGTGATATCAACTCACTCACACTGATGTTCTTCTTGCTAATGATTTCATCAGTCCAATATTCAGTATTCATCGTCACATCGGAATAAAGGATCACTTCAGGTCCTTCCATGCCTGACTCCTCGAGACAGACGATCCCGTCCATTCCATCCACTGAATCTGGTGATTCCCGCGTTCTTTAAATTGCCCTACTTATTTTGATCGATAATATGTATCAAACTATATTTGTGATATCAACTCACTCACACTGATGTTCTTCTCGCTAATGATTTCATCAGTCCAATATTCAGTATTCATCGTCACATCGGAATAAAGGATCACTTCAGGTCCTTCCATGCCTGACTCCTCGAGACAGACGATCCCGTCCATTCCATCCACTGAATCTGGTGATTCCCGCGTTCTTTAAATTGCCCTACTTATTTTGATCGATAAAATGTATCAAACTATATTTGTGATATCAACTCACTCACACTGATGTTCTTCTTGCTAATGATTTCATCAGTCCAATATCCAGTATTCATCGTCACATCGGAATAACGGATCACTTCAGGTCCTTCCATGCCTGACTCCTCGAGACAGACGATCCCGTCCATTCCATCCACTGAATCTGGTGATTCCCGCGTTCTTTAAATTGCCCTACTTATTTTGATCGATAATATGTATCAAACTATATTTGTGATATCAACTCACTCACACTGATGTTCTTCTTGCTAATGATTTCATCAGTCCAATATCCAGTATTCATCTTCACATCGGAATAAAGGATCACTTCAGGTCCTTCCATGCCTGACTCCTCGAGACAGACGATCCCGTCCATTCCATCCACTGAATCTGGTGATTCCCGCGTTCTTTAAATTGCCCTACTTATTTTGATCGATAATATGTATCAAACTATATTTGTGATATCAACTCACTCACACTGATGTTCTTCTTGCTAATGATTTCATCAGTCCAATATTCAGTATTCATCGTCACATCGGAATAAAGGATCACTTCAGGTCCTTCCATGCCTGACTCCTCGAGACAGACGATCCCGTCCATTCCATCCACTGAATCTGGTGATTCCCGCGTTCTTTAAATTGCCCTACTTATTTTGATCGATAATATGTATCAAACTATATTTGTGATATCAACTCACTCACACTGATGTTCTTCTCGCTAATGATTTCATCAGTCCAATATTCAGTATTCATCGTCACATCGGAATAAAGGATCACTTCAGGTCCTTCCATGCCTGACTCCTCGAGACAGACGATCCCGTCCATTCCATCCACTGAATCTGGTGATTCCCGCGTTCTTTAAATTGCCCTACTTATTTTGATCGATAAAATGTATCAAACTATATTTGTGATATCAACTCACTCACACTGATGTTCTTCTTGCTAATGATTTCATCAGTCCAATATCCAGTATTCATCTTCACATCGGAATAAAGGATCACTTCAGGTCCTTCCATGCCTGACTCCTCGAGACAGACGATCCCGTCCATTCCATCCACTGAATCTGGTGATTCCCGCGTTCTTTAAATTGCCCTACTTATTTTGATCGATAATATGTATCAAACTATATTTGTGATATCAACTCACTCACACTGATGTTCTTCTCGCTAATGATTTCATCAGTCCAATATTCAGTATTCATCGTCACATCGGAATAAAGGATCACTTCAGGTCCTTCCATGCCTGACTCCTCGAGACAGACGATCCCGTCCATTCCATCCACTGAATCTGGTGATTCCCGCGTTCTTTAAATTGCCCTACTTATTTTGATCGATAAAATGTATCAAACTATATTTGTGATATCAACTCACTCACACTGATGTTCTTCTTGCTAATGATTTCATCAGTCCAATATCCAGTATTCATCGTCACATCGGAATAACGGATCACTTCAGGTCCTTCCATGCCTGACTCCTCGAGACAGACGATCCCGTCCATTCCATCCACTGAATCTGGTGATTCCCGCGTTCTTTAAATTGCCCTACTTATTTTGATCGATAATATGTATCAAACTATATTTGTGATATCAACTCACTCACACTGATGTTCTTCTTGCTAATGATTTCATCAGTCCAATATCCAGTATTCATCTTCACATCGGAATAAAGGATCACTTCAGGTCCTTCCATGCCTGACTCCTCGAGACAGACGATCCCGTCCATTCCATCCACTGAATCTGGTGATTCCCGCGTTCTTTAAATTGCCCTACTTATTTTGATCGATAATATGTATCAAACTATATTTGTGATATCAACTCACTCACACTGATGTTCTTCTTGCTAATGATTTCATCAGTCCAATATTCAGTATTCATCGTCACATCGGAATAAAGGATCACTTCAGGTCCTTCCATGCCTGACTCCTCGAGACAGACGATCCCGTCCATTCCATCCACTGAATCTGGTGATTCCCGCGTTCTTTAAATTGCCCTACTTATTTTGATCGATAATATGTATCAAACTATATTTGTGATATCAACTCACTCACACTGATGTTCTTCTCGCTAATGATTTCATCAGTCCAATATTCAGTATTCATCGTCACATCGGAATAAAGGATCACTTCAGGTCCTTCCATGCCTGACTCCTCGAGACAGACGATCCCGTCCATTCCATCCACTGAATCTGGTGATTCCCGCGTTCTTTAAATTGCCCTACTTATTTTGATCGATAAAATGTATCAAACTATATTTGTGATATCAACTCACTCACACTGATGTTCTTCTTGCTAATGATTTCATCAGTCCAATATCCAGTATTCATCGTCACATCGGAATAACGGATCACTTCAGGTCCTTCCATGCCTGACTCCTCGAGACAGACGATCCCGTCCATTCCATCCACTGAATCTGGTGATTCCCGCGTTCTTTAAATTGCCCTACTTATTTTGATCGATAATATGTATCAAACTATATTTGTGATATCAACTCACTCACACTGATGTTCTTCTTGCTAATGATTTCATCAGTCCAATATCCAGTATTCATCTTCACATCGGAATAAAGGATCACTTCAGGTCCTTCCATGCCTGACTCCTCGAGACAGACGATCCCGTCCATTCCATCCACTGAATCTGGTGATTCCCGCGTTCTTTAAATTGCCCTACTTATTTTGATCGATAATATGTATCAAACTATATTTGTGATATCAACTCACTCACACTGATGTTCTTCTTGCTAATGATTTCATCAGTCCAATATCCAGTATTCATCTTCACATCGGAATAAAGGATCACTTCAGGTCCTTCCATGCCTGACTCCTCGAGACAGACGATCCCGTCCATTCCATCCACTGAATCTGGTGATTCCCGCGTTCTTTAAATTGCCCTACTTATTTTGATCGATAATATGTATCAAACTATATTTGTGATATCAACTCACTCACACTGATGTTCTTCTTGCTAATGATTTCATCAGTCCAATATTCAGTATTCATCGTCACATCGGAATAAAGGATCACTTCAGGTCCTTCCATGCCTGACTCCTCGAGACAGACGATCCCGTCCATTCCATCCACTGAATCTGGTGATTCCCGCGTTCTTTAAATTGCCCTACTTATTTTGATCGATAATATGTATCAAACTATATTTGTGATATCAACTCACTCACACTGATGTTCTTCTCGCTAATGATTTCATCAGTCCAATATTCAGTATTCATCGTCACATCGGAATAAAGGATCACTTCAGGTCCTTCCATGCCTGACTCCTCGAGACAGACGATCCCGTCCATTCCATCCACTGAATCTGGTGATTCCCGCGTTCTTTAAATTGCCCTACTTATTTTGATCGATAATATGTATCAAACTATATTTGTGATATCAACTCACTCACACTGATGTTCTTCTTGCTAATGATTTCATCAGTCCAATATCCAGTATTCATCTTCACATCGGAATAAAGGATCACTTCAGGTCCTTCCATGCCTGACTCCTCGAGACAGACGATCCCGTCCATTCCATCCACTGAATCTGGTGATTCCCGCGTTCTTTAAATTGCCCTACTTATTTTGATCGATAATATGTATCAAACTATATTTGTGATATCAACTCACTCACACTGATGTTCTTCTTGCTAATGATTTCATCAGTCCAATATTCAGTATTCATCGTCACATCGGAATAAAGGATCACTTCAGGTCCTTCCATGCCTGACTCCTCGAGACAGACGATCCCGTCCATTCCATCCACTGAATCTGGTGATTCCCGCGTTCTTTAAATTGCCCTACTTATTTTGATCGATAATATGTATCAAACTATATTTGTGATATCAACTCACTCACACTGATGTTCTTCTCGCTAATGATTTCATCAGTCCAATATTCAGTATTCATCGTCACATCGGAATAAAGGATCACTTCAGGTCCTTCCATGCCTGACTCCTCGAGACAGACGATCCCGTCCATTCCATCCACTGAATCTGGTGATTCCCGCGTTCTTTAAATTGCCCTACTTATTTTGATCGATAATATATATCAGACTATACAGTCCTGTTGGGTCCCACCGTGAACATGCGTAACCCGGAGTAACTCGGGGTGACTCCGGGTGACTCCGGGTGACTCATCGTGACTCATGGATTTTACTACCTCAAGAATTTATTTAATCACAACAAGTCTATAATATTCTTGTTCAGCACGTCGTCCTCTATCGATTCATATACTTTATTAATTAAATATCGACTATAAAAACGCTAATTTTAATTAAATTTTTATGCGGTTATTATCGCGCTCCGCGTGGAATACCGTAGTTAAGACCGTGCGCCGATTTCAGTTCAACCGTGAAATGATTTATTAAAGACTTATTCGTTTTCTCGAGCTGTTTGATTAATATTCGCTTATATTTGTATTTCGCTCTTTCAAATGCATTTACCTGAGGTCGGCCACCTCGAATTCCTTGGTTATTTTATTGTAAGGTGTCCGTGTTTGCCGCTGTTCTCGTGATTTCACAGTCTGACACTTTAGGGGAAGCACTGACATGAACAGAAAATTGTTTAAAAACATCCCGCGACGCGAATGTTTTCTTGAACGGAAAATTCCTTGATTATGAATGAAAATTACGGTAGGCAACACTGGTCGCGATTTCGCGCAGTTTCCTCAACTTTATCGATTTGCCTTTGTTTAACTTTGCTTTTTTTTGTAATTGTAAGTGCACTTTGTAGAATTAGCCTCTCCGATGTCAGGCGGGTCTTAAAGCAGTTCGAATGGGGACAAAGGAAAGAGAGAGTCATCTTATTTCTGTCATTATCAAAAGGTGCTCGTGTTTCGAGCGGTTTGTATAACGTTTTTCACTCATTTTATTGTCAAATGTGCTGCACTATGCACAGCACTTACATTGCTGTACAAATTCACGCGTTTTCAGGTAGATCGCCTAACAGAAGAGAAGGGGGAAGAGGAGAGATCCCCATGACAGCAGCGCACGATCGTCTTTCTGATTACGGTTAGTGACTCTTGCATTTATTTATTTATTTGTATCGTTTGTATGTTTTAAATGCAACTCAATCGAAGCAAATAATAGTTTATCGGTAACGATCGATTCATAACGAAATCCTGCAGACTACTTTCAAGTGTTATTGCAAACAACATCCGCTACAGTTCTTCTGTCGAGTATATTTCTTTAGCAGATTATTTTTTGCTAAAGAAGAGCTAATTATCGCTAATTATAATTATCGCTCCTCGTTCATAGATAATAGCCGATTGCCGACTAAATACTGACATTGCAATGTTCTAGCGACTATATTTCAGGTAGATCATCTCATACCATCAATCGTCCCAATGGAGGAAGAGACGCACGGCTGAGTAGAGAGTACGGTGAGTCCTCAAACAGCTATTTAATTTCCATTGATCACTGTCAAAATAAAGTTGTGAGTTAGGGCTATTGGTGAGGTTGCCATTGTGTATTTTAGTGTAAAGCATAGTGCTCAATCGACAATAATGGTATACTTCGCGTATTATTTGCAGGTAGATCACCGGCAAGAGGGTCAGAAGGAAGATCATCCCATGGAGGAGAGCGGATGGGATTATACGGTTAGTGGCAATTATAACAATTATATTATTGACGCGATAAAGATCAAGTGTTTATCGTGCCCCTCAATAGTCGTTGTTCATCGATAAACGACCGATAGATGTGCACTTCGTGTCATTACTAAATTAAATCGATGATATTTGCAGGTAGATCACCGGTGAGACACTCGGATGGAAGGCCATCGTTTGGAGGAGTGAGGCGAGGATCATTCGGTTAGTGGCAATTATATTTATTTATTGTAAGAACAAGCGATATAGGTTATGTGTTTATCGTGCTCGTGAATAGCTGCTTATCATACCTGTTTGTTTATTGATAACGACCGATAGACGTGTACTTATTGGCATCACTAAAATAAATCGATGATATTTGCAGGTGCATCTCAATCGAAAGACTCTGATGGAAGGCACCTATCAATTGGAGGAGAGAGAAGAAGAGACTACGGTTAGTGAAAATTATATGTATTTATTTAAAAAATAAATCGATGATATTATATCATGTGCTTACCACTACTTCTTGTTTATCGATAAACGAGAATTAACTGGTATGTTACTTCAGGTAGTCAGTCTACTCAGAGGGACTCTTCTTCGATCGGCAGAGAGACGGAGAGGAAGGATAAGGGAGCGAACGGTTAACCAATTTGTATTTATTTTTTAATGGAGAAGATGTGCCAGGTGGTGGTGGGGGAGGGGGGGATAGTTAGCAAACTAACGTTAGTTGTTCACACATTATCTTATTTATAAATATGTTCATTATAGATTCACTGGAGTGAAGAAGATGAGAGGAGATACGGTAGTAGAGAGAGAAGAGATGAGAGGAAAGGATCGTCAGTGAGGTTCAGTTATAATATACTGCTCCTGCCTCAGTCGTATGATGTTTCTCTTCATCATCAACTCTTCCTAGCCGCATCCTTCCCCTTCGTCTCCCTCCCGAGGTCCATGTAGATAATTGTTGAATGGTGTTTGTACCTCCGATGTGATTTTTTCGTTGAATTACTTATAATTAACAATCAAGTTGTTGGCTGCTTAGATGTCAAAGGATTTCACTCTATATGTATCAATGTGCAAAATAAGGCTGTCAAATCATAAAAGTCGAATAGAAAGTTAAATAGAAGTTGTTTACTGAATAGATACTATTCATCTTTCTTGTTTCTCAAATAAAACATTGTGAATTACCGGTTGTTTGCCCTCGATAAACACTTACTTGTGATTCAATCCGCTCATTACACTGTAAACCGAAATCGGAACTGTTGAAGAAACGAACGTCCGCGAGAGGCACCCTTTCATTTACTGTCTCACTCTCGCTTTGCTTCGTCCATGCAACAATGGCCTAGTGGATAATGAGTTAGACTTCAAAGGAGTGGGGGTCCACAGGTTCGAACCCCCCTGCCCACGGCAAACCACAAATCACACTTTGCGTGCATCGAGTGCATTTGCTCTAATGCATGGGGTGTCAGACTGTGATTTACGATCCGTTCCATTTAGCACACAGTTGTTCCACTGCTTGCTGAATTTGTTACGTATTTCTTACGTTCCGGTAGCTCTAATTCGACTATCCTCACGTCGCCCGCACCCTCTACTATGATTTTATCACGGTGCCGAGTCGCAGTAGTCGCGTATCATGCCACTTCGAGTCACGTAAGCGGCGTATACCCGTTTCTCTTCCATTTATTATGTTTTATCCTTTTATTGGTGTTTAGATCTGAATCTCCATAATTAACAAACATAATCGAGTAAATTCACACAATAGCGATCGATTTGCATTCATTGTTCGCTCCAAATCGAAAACAACCTTTCTTCATTCGCTCGCCGTTCTCGATGTTACTTTCGCTCTATTTTCAGCCGTTTTCGGTAGATTCCGTGATTGTATATGCCATAACACCGTTGCTTCCAGTTCGCTGATGCTTCCAGTTCGCTCTTTCTCCTTGGTGACGTCTGGGGCTGTGGTCACACACTCGCACGTGACCGTATTCAAGCTTCTCCGACGGTCAGTCTGGGCTTACATCAGGGCTATCTCAGAAATGGGATGGACAAGTGAGCAAAATGGTAAATCGAAAATCGTGATAAGTTTCATCGTCACTTTAAATTCTGAAAGGTTGGAGGTTGGTCGTGGTTTGGGATGAGATTAAATGATGATTCTGGAGAAGGGGAGAGCAAGCGAAGAGCTTCAGCTCTATAAACCTAATGATATTCGTGTTACTCTCTTGTTCGATTTATACGTGAGGCTGTTTGCGTTAGGCTTGTAAAGGGAGTATGAATTTAGAGGTGACGACATCAGATTGTTACGATTTCTTGACTGTTTTGCATTTAATATCGTTGAATCAATCATCATTGCAGTTCGACTACTGCGCCGCATCGAGCGAGCAGAGGAAAGTTTTTTTTTGTAATTTTAAATTCCTTATATGGTGAGCTCTCTTTTTTATTTATAAGGAATAATATTTCAATATTTTCTTGCTCTTATTTAATTATTCATGTAAAGAAAAAGAATTGAACCGTACATCAAGTGAAAGCGTGACAGCAGGATATTTTGATCTGTTTTGACTTTTTTTGAAAGTTAACGAACACTCACTTGTAATTTTTATATTTCTAAAAATTATTTTTTACCACCAAATTGGACATGCATGCCCTGGTGAATTATTCCTATAAAATAGAGAACAACGAGAGCACAATTGTTGTGATTATGGTGGTATCGAGTATAGCTCTTGAACCTACCGTAATCCCGAGTTTCTTGCAAATTTTCTTATTTATTGCGCTCTCGTGTTTATCCATGTTCTAGAAATATTTCACCAGGACATGCCCGGCTAATTTACGTAAACATGGGTGGCAAAAAATAAAAATAAGAATTTATGAGTGCGTATTCGTTGACTTTCAAAACAATCATAATTTTCTGCTGTTACGCGCGCGTTGTACACGAAGTGCGATGATAATAAAAATATACGGTTCTTCTTTAGAATCCCAGATCGGCACAAAATAGTCTATCCTCGATTTACACTCTTCTTTCATTTATGTTATTCCATGTCATGTTGAACCGTCTTGAAGCGGAAAAGTTTTATATAATTGATTTTTTTCGGATTCGATCAGACTCGATTTGATTTGGATTAGTCGGTAGTGGGGAATGGCTATTTTGGGCCGATCTGGGCTTCTAAAGAAGTGCCAAATATACCTGATAAAAAAATAATTGCTATCGTCTAACATGATTAATGCAACTTGAAAGCGAATTATATTTAGCTGCATAATTATTTATTGATATACTAGTTGCAATTTCAGTTCGGATTCGAGCAGTATCATTGGAGTGGCACGAAGGCTTTAACTTGTTGTCTTGAAACTTCGAGGTTCGAATATATGGCATTTGATATGTTTAAAAATATTTATTTATTCGTGACGTATTCGTGCCACTGCAATGATGCTACTCGAATCCAAGCTGAAATGATATCTAAGATATTAATACTTAATTATTTCGCTAAATATCGCTCTTTGATACCCACTCATTTGGTATTTCAAATCCTTGCACATTGTTTTGCGCCTTTTAAATCTATCTATAGTTTAAAGTAAGATATCAACTTACTCTTAACCATTTATTGCATCAGTTCCACTCACCTGTTATTTTTTAAAAAAACATTGAACCCAATATAAGTCTTAATCGACTTTCACCTTATTATCACTGTATCTTCGGCATTGCAGTTAAAGAACTAGGTCGCATCGACAAGAGCAAAGCATACTTTTATAATTTGAAACTTCAAAAAGGTGAGCTTTCTGTGTTTTTTCTACCCGATTCGATTGCAAAATATTTAGAATAAAATATTTCTATAAGTCGATTCTTAGCTAAACCATTCTCGTTTCGCACTGGTGGGAGTGATTATAAAATGTGTGTTCGGTTCAGGTGATGAGACGTTTAGGAACTCGCGTTTAGGAACTCTAAATCGGTGACGTTTATGAATCCTTTCAACTCTTTCAGGAGCCGAGTAGCGCGTAAAAACGTGTTTTCGACGTGACGTCGCCAGGAGCCAACGGGGCTTCTAGGGGCAAAATGGATATGGCCATTGTCTTCAGGACCCTCGATAACCCAAAATCACACAGTTTCGGGGAAACGACCTCTATGAGCTGTGCCAGACCTTGCTCGAAAATAAGACGAACGGTCTCATATGATCATTTCCCTATCCTTTAATCTTACCAAAAACTTTAATCTTACCAAAAACGAGCTACTTTCGATTGCAGGATTGGCATTCTCGTCACGGTCGTCTCAATCTTCGTGAGTGTCTCCCAGGCGCAAGTGTCTAGAGAATCTTCAAGAAGAAGAAGGAGCAGGAGGAGGTGACTGAACCCTGAAACCTATGAATAATTTTAAACAATATTCTCCTGCATTATGTAGATTTCACCACTAAGTAGCCTAATTGTAACTCCTATTTCCCCTCCTCCACTTAGTCCCTCACCAGTAAGCTTCGATGAACGAGAATCGAGAGAAAAAAGAGATTATGTATTCTTAATTATACCATCTCGTCTGATCCTTTCTCGCTCGAGCGTTCTCAATTGAGAATGATCTCATGGCAAGAATGACTTTTTTTTTTCGAAAGAATCATTCTCTTTATCGAACTCTACGCTTTATAACTCAATATTAGTATAGAACACACTGTCATCCATAAACTCGCCACTTAGCTGCTCCCATGCTTCTCTGTTCTAATATGGGGATATTATCATTGCTTGACTAGAATTGCTATTCTCGTCAATAAAAAGTTGTGTGAAATCCTTCGTGTTCTATACAAATGCAACCGAAGTAATCTGGAAATATCACGATCGAGAAATTCCAGAAAGATCGAAAACACAATTTTTTTTCTGCCTTTTTTCATCTCTTTCTTCTTCTGCATGGTTGGGGCGCGCGCCTTTCTCTACCTCTTGCAAAACATCACCTGCGGGCGGGAGTCGAACCTGCCTGCGTCGGCATGCCAGTCAGACACCATGCCCATTACTAGTGGTTTTGCAAGAGGTAGAGAAAGGCGCGCGCCCCAACCACTAGTAATGGGCATGGTGTCTGACTGGCATGCCGACGCAGGCAGGCTCGACTCCCGCCCGCAGGTGATGTTATGAGAGGAATAAGCAATTACAATTGCATTCCCTTGAGTACAGAAGAATGTCAAATGATGCAAGATTAGCTTACCAGATGATCTTCGGTAACGGAACGTACTTTTTTCTGGGATGAAGTAGTGAGAGATGAGGTGGAGGAAGAGATAGAAGACAAAGAAGGAGGAGATGTTGGGGAAACGTCATTAGAGTGTTGAGAATCGTGAAACACCAAAGATTTCCTGAGAAATTTAATAGTTAGATATTTCTGATACATTTCACAACGATTAATGCTACCTTTTCATACGATTCGAAATCATCTTCGTCAGTCGCAAATTCCTGCTGTTCATTCTTCCGGGAGAGGGGAGATTTGGCACCTCAATTGTTCCCGGATAAACGGTGGACTCTTCTCGAGTTGTCTGGAAAAAAATTTGATTGAAAAATAAGCATTCGAGCTGTGCTGCGATAATCGTAATTCTGTCTTGCATTGTGATCACGGATCAGCTGAGTTTCAGTCGGAGTCGAACAGGCAACGGATGCTGCAAAGATTGCACATTTTGCTCAAAGAACAAGCTGCTGATTCTAAATATACGAACAAAATCAAACTAACCCCCACTTCTGCTACTACTTCTACTAGAATTTTCAGAATTAGAGATCGAGCGGGAGAGACGAGAGAACTCGTTTAGAGATGTGATAACCAGACCGTTCGGCTGAAAAAAATATTTATTCAAAATACAGAGAATTGTTTTTAACTTCTTCAACGTAAAGATGAAAGAATCTACCTCGATATCGTTTTTAATCGTCTTTCTCTCACGGTAGCTTTTCCACACATTATCCTTATTTGTCGTAGTTGAATCGCTGAAATTGTTGCACTTCTATTTTTTAATTCTTCTTTTCGCACATGCGAATGCTAAATTACTTTTAAATTAGCAATGATTTTGAATAGGTAAAACATACTCATTCTCGCTTTCCGTTGAGCAGGGAGACTCCTCCTTCTTCTTAATTTTCAGATCAGCAAGGGAGGATGCGAGTTCCTCAGACGACCATTTGTTAATAGAATTGTTTTGAATAACGCGACGCGCATTTTGAGAAATCTCCGTTAATCCCTCAGACAGTGGAAGTGAGACGCGCGCCTCTTCCACGTCGAGCAACATCTGGTCATCCTCAACTTGAATATAGTTCTCTGAAGCTGCAGAAATAGGTGCAGTGGAAGGAAGTGGCTGGTCGGCCTGGAATCCAGGTAATTAATTTGGGATGGATAGTGCTGAAAAAAGATGAAAACTCACGATGACAATTCGTTCAATCGCTTTGAGAAGAGTGCGAAGTCGGGGAATCTCGCGATCAACGATGTGGACTACCTTAAATTATTTCTTTTCATCACCATTTGAATCAAATTATCAGAAAAAAAAGACATTTTTCAGCATGCAATATGATGTGAAAATCGAATAATATCCCCACCATACTGACTCACCTTTTGATTATCTCCATTCGCTGGCATACTTTGAATGATGGCATCACAAACAGCGTGGAAGTATCCGGTTGAGATGAAGTGAGAACGACGTTCCAATTCGAGAACAGACTCGTCTACATTGCAAGTGGAGGAAACGGGACAGAAGGGAAGGAGTCTGAAACGGATAGAAAGATTTCAGGGAATTTGATTATTCTACAGATCATAGAATCATCGGTGGAAATCTCTCATGGTTTTGAATAAGCTGGTGGTCATTTTTAACATATCAATTTGAGTGATTTTTCTATTATAATTATTTGAATGACTCACGTATGGGTAGAGACCGCAGGCTGATATTCCAAAATGCCCTCACATAGTCGTTCATGAGCTCATTATGTAGGTCTCAATGTGAATAACATTTTGTCTTTTTAGCTTTTGTTTCTATCTCTTCTCTCAGACGAGTTCTCCCCCGATAACCATGCGCGCGCGGGCAATGGAGAGGAGAGGGAAATCGTGCGAGAGGCGGAGCCTCTCTCGCACGTGTCTCTCTCGCTCCTCCCGCTCTCTCGCTCGCCTCTCCCCGCGCTCGCGCACAATTTAGGGAAAATTATTAAAATTCTGAAATAAATCTTAAAATTCCTCTAAAATATAAATCAATGGAACGCTTTTGGCGGAACAATGTGCGATCACTAGAAACCCTTCAAACCCCAAATTTGGACCATAAATCGACCATGTTGACCTACTTCAAGGTGACCATTACTGTTCCGCCTAAGACCAGTTGAAGATCATCCTTAAAGCTCACTGATTCTAAGTTTTTATGCAATTCCATCAAGAACTACGATTGTGCGCCTCGAGCGCAGGTTTTGAGGGATTCACTTCTCCTCAAAGGGGGCGGAGCTTGCGGTCTCTACGTATGGGTTGCTCTGGTCAATTCGGGGATGAAGATAGTTTGAAGACGGAGAAAGGTAGTATCAATGTGAGAACGAGATGATAACCAATCGGGGAGAGGAAGTTCAGGGTTACTGGAAGGAATGCAACAAATTAATATGTGAAGTTCGCTCCGTTTATTTACGCAATTGAACTAAACAAATTGAGAGAATGACAACATTTTCAAAGATTAATTACCTCAGAATTTGATTGTAGAATTCTCCATAGTTCCAGTACTTCGAGTTGAAGGTAGTAAATAGAGAGACATCGCGATTGATGGCTTGATTGGAGTGATTCTAACTATTTTAAATACACCTTTATGTCATTATCATCGGATGGACCCGAACCAGAACGGAAGTTGGAATCGGAATCCAAGTCCTCCGTTCATTGCATATTTCGCCGAGGCAATGAGTTAGTGTGGCAATCGAGGAGAGTTGAGACTGGAAGAGAGAGTGCCAGCCACTATCTGAGATATCTCCGATCAAGGACTGTCATGCCCAATGGAAGCATCGATTTGATTTGTTGAGCTTGGAACTTCATCCTGACATTTGAAATGCAAAAATTCAATTTTTCTCATCGAATATTTCTAATTTATGAATTAATGAATGTTTATCGTACGATTTCACAAGAAATAAAGATTGAAATGATTCACTGCACCATCCTTGATTGAGGACTTTCCCTCTGACACTATACTCGATTCATCTCACTCCTCCCTCGAAGATGATTATCATTATCTGAAGGTAGTAAAGTAGATCATTCGTAAAGACATTTGACGTTTCGGCAGCTTGGTGCTTCCTCATTCCTTCCAAGAAACACAAAGTTTGTTCAATTCACTCTTTATCGCTCGCATATTTGAACGACGCAAATTGGCTCCTCCACTGGTCTCCGCCTGTCCTCAGGCGCTAATCTAATCGGACTGAGTCCTTTCACACTCCACTGCCTCTTGTCTCTAGATTACTCCCTTTCTCTATCTTTCACTCGATGGCGCTCATCTAAAAATGTACAGTCCTGAGTCTCGAAATTTCTTCTCAGTGAGTAAATCCTCTTTCCCCTGCTTCATCTCATCTCTTTTTCTCCTCACGCGCATTCATTCCGTTCCTATTTTCATTTCATCAGACCATCGTGTTTACTCACGAGTTGCTGTACAGATCCGATCTTCATATACGAACAGATTCCAACCGGGAATTGCTTATTCGTAGCTCCTTCCCATTCCGGTTACTGCTCATTTCTGGAAGGAAATTTCGAAAACTGCAGGCAGTTGCAGCGCAAATCTTCTGTTTGCGTCTCAGTGAGTGGATAACGTTTTGGTAAGAATGCGCTTTATGCTTTGAGCGTCTCATCTTATCTATGGCCCGTTTTAATAACAAAATTGGGAAGTTCGATTTTTATCCGCTGTTACTGACGCATATTTTGAATGATCGCCCTGCTCTACGCCTCCCTTCAATTTACTTTGCTAAGATTTTGTCTCATGCACTTTCTCCTTACTTTGCAACAAAAAAGTCAGAAATTTGATCCGCTCGAGACTAGCTTCCGCTCACTGAGATACGTTTCAGTTCCCCTTTGAACTACCTTCTCAGCTCGTCTAGTCGTTCATATCTAAACAAATTTACAATAACACATTTGCTACCTTTCGGGAATTCTTCCCATCATCTTATTCACGACGTGCCTGGCTTTCACGACACTCTTGTCAACCCCCTTGATCTCTCGTTTCTACGTATGCTGAGAGTTCGTGGGAATTGAAGAGAGTCTCCCTCTCACTTCCCCTCTTACCTACCCCGTATGTCATATTCACTACTTGGATAATGCCAGGTTAACTGCGCATCTCCACGACCAATGAAATGCTTTCTCTCGACGATTCTCGTCGGTTTGACTCCACTTTCCGATTAGAGCACGCTGTTTCCTGGACTTTAGACGTGCTGTCCTCTCTCTGCCAGATTGTTTGGCAACCATTATCCTTTCGCCTCGAAGCCACTCTCCGATTTCAGGCCCAGAAAGAGAGGCCGAAACCTCGAGTCTCGCAAGTGTTACTAGAGGGGATCGTTGGTCAGTGTTTCGGTCGTGCTATGAACTTCCCTGCACCCATAGAATCCCGCACATCCGTGATGAAATTCGAGCTGCCAAATGCCATAAGCAAACGCACGTGATGGTGTGCAAGACTCTCGGTCTCGCATCTGCGCGACTTACTCCCACTCCACTGATTGAGTGGCTGCAGGGATCTCGTCTCGAGTCTTACTCTGTCAATTCTGCGCACTCACTCGCAAGTCAGATCGACGAGATATCGTGCAGAAATTAAAGAGGGTAGTGAACCAAAATGCAGATAATCTTACAAAATTTGCGATGAACAGATTGCAATCCGTAACCACTTCTGCTGTTCCTTCCCACTTGATTCACTACGCACCTTCCACGTTTCTCCTTCCCCTCATCTCTCGATACGCTTCCTCCCTATTCTACTCCGGAATTCCGTCCCCACCCCCTCCCCTCATCTCCTCCCCCCTCTCCCCTATCTCATTATCCATAGTCCATTTTTGAATTTCAAAGAGGCAGAGGGGGAAATTGCCCTTTTATAAGCGAGCTCGCGACTCCCCATTGTCTGGTGTAGTCACCTTCAGTAGATCACTTAGAAGACTGCCCTTCTACCCTTTTGAAAGCGACTAAATTCGAGTTGGAACCTTCCTCTCTTCGCTCTCCTTTCTCATCCTCTCATGCATTACGATAACGACCACCACTAGAGGAGAGTCGTGTCTGTGTTTTCATCCCCTCTACTCCTTCGCTTGAGTGTTTGTGCGTGTATCTTCAGTGCGCTTTCGAGACGAACAGAAAACAGTTCTGACGAGTCTCCACCCACGATCATAACCTTTTGATGTTGTGATTAGTGTAACATCGTGTTCACGCGAAATTTTAGTTCCGCTGCGAGAAATTGCAAGTATACTCACAATCATTATCTCTTTTTGAGCGAAATAGATTCAGCATCTTTTTTTATTATCTCAACGCGGAAGTTTGAGCGTAAGGTAAGGGTTGCGCGTTTGGAACACGGAGATTGCCAATGTTTTCCCTCGAGAGAGACCAAAGGGCTTTTCCTGAAAGTGTTTTGCCCCTCTAAGCGTAATTGTTCTTCTTCTCCATCCCAGCGACAGATCGGACATGCGTTGATTCGACTTTCCCTCCTTTCTCTCTCTTGAGAGAGAAAGCATGTCGTTGTCTAGATTCACTTTCCTGTACGACCCCTTGCCACTTTTGAGCATGAATGTCATGTATATTATCCAGTCCATGTATTCCTTTTAACAATGCCTGAACATAATTCTGAGGCATTCGCCCAATGTCAGGTTCTAGATTCTAGATGCAGTCTTCTGATTGATGCAATCCCGTTACCGTTAATAACAAGATAATCAGCGCATGACTCATATCACTCATCTCTAGTGTTCATAACCCCTCCCATCTTCTCTTCCTTCCTGAATCCTCCTTGACACACAGTAGCCAGTCAGTACCTATAAATTCTGTGTATGGTTTCGTTCTAGACTGCTGAGTCCACTGAAATATTGGCTTTTTATTCCGCCTTTTCTCCCTCGCGACGTCGGCCCGAAATTGCTCCCATTCACTCTCTCCTTCCCTGGCGTATATGAGAAAATGATTTATGTATTTTGACAGCAACAGACGGAAAAGAGAGAGAGAGAGAGAGAGAGAGAGAGAGAGAGAGAGAGAGAGAGAGAGAGAGAGAGAGAGAGAGAAGGAGAGGTGAAGGACTGTTATCTGATTTGGAGCCACAGAGCGGTGAAAACACTGTCCATTCTCCTTCTTTTTTCTTTCCTCGTGATTTCTGCTGGAAATCGCGCTAATCTCAGTGAGGCCCTGTCTTTTGCGCTCGACCCTAGACTCACATGGTTCACGAAGTACCTGTCGGTGAAGAGAGTGCATGAAATAAGGAGGGCGCATTCTTCATTCGTCGTCTCTAGTCCGATCCTCCTTGGAGGGTCTTCTTCTGGATGATTGAGATGCGTGGGAGCGGAGATAATTGGCAAAATTTCCATGTGCCGAATCCGCCGCCCTAATCTTGCCAATTTCATCAGAGGATTTCCTCGCTTCTCCAAGCTGTTCTGATTGTTTCACTCCTGTCTAGCGTTGCATTTCAACGAGCGATTCTTTTTATTTCGCCTGAGCTTTTGATTCATCATCCTTAGAGGCATCGCGAGAAATGCTCAACTCTAGCTGAGATGCCCTTTGTTGAATGTCATCTTTGACCACCCTACAGCTTTCTCCATGGCTCCAATCTCCGTGGGAGCATCTATTCGAGAGTGCATTGGGCGATGAAGAGACGGTAGAGAAGCAGACAAACTTTGTGTACGATAGAGAGACAATGGAAACAATAGAGAGCCGCGAGAGTGCATGGAGAAAAATGGCTTTATTGTATAATCCAAGCTTTTATTGTATCTAATTTACGACGTTGTTCCGTGATTGATGAAATCGTTTGACAACGGTCCATTGCTTATCCAATTCAATGATCATATAATTCTTGCAACTTGCCTGTTTTCTCCCTCTGCACTCTTCCTTCGGTTAGCGACTGTTTTCCCTGAGCGTCTCAACTTGTGAGAACTCCCGTTGATTCGACGCCCTCCTTCCTCCTCCTCCCTTTCCTTCCTCCTTCATTGTGTTCTTCGATCATCCAATCACGGTGTCTTGCTCTGCCTTTGCTTCCTTGTACTTGTTACTAGGGTTGACAATTCATGGATGACTCTCTCCATTTTGCATACTCGCTGGCAGGTCAGAACAACGAGAGAGCACGCGAAATGAAGAGAGTTAATCCTTGAATTACCAACCCTACTTGTTACGTCAACCCTTACGAGGCTCATTGTAATCTCTTCTCTGATCATAGTCCTACGTCATTGTATTTCTGTAGTTTCCTGTTTTGACATGGCTCATCTACTGCGCAAAAAAACATGATATGTATTGACAGCTGATCCTGCAGCAAGAGGGCCAAAAATCATGAATATTCTCTAATGTTTTCATCTGAAGCAGTTGGAAAGAAAAGGTTCCACATTAAAATTTAGTGCAATATGAAGGGGGGAGGGGATGGAATCACAGTCCTTGTGCACTCGATCGGAAGCCAATCTCATGAAGGGAAAAGAAGGAGAAAACACGATGAATAATGAGAAGAAGAAGCCTCCTATGACGGGTGAAGATCGGAAAGATGTTGATGCAGCCGCCTTATTACCACTTCGGTTATCACACATTTTCTCCCGACGGATTTGCTCTCACTTCACTCCCTCTTTACGTCTATTTTCATCATCGTTCTGACCGGAGTGGAGTGGCTTCTGTCGCTCTTCTGTCAGGGAAGGACGAGGCAAAAAGATAAATGAGGTGGAGAGAGAGAGTCGATCTATCAATTGGGGGCGCTACGAGAGAGGAAGAGGATTCAGCCACGCGTCTTGGATAAGCCCGTGATCTTTACGAAATGTCGCTTGCTCATCCATCTTGTTAACCACACGACTTCTGTCGAGTAAGAAAAGCCTTCTTATTGTTACTGTTATCTCAGCGGTGAGAGAGTCGAGAGATCAGAGGAGAGGAAGAGAGTCTCCCTTTATCTTCTTCTGTAGGTGCCCGTTAACACGAGAGTGTTCGAGCGTGAACAACTAATTACTCTCCCTTCTTACCTCCTTTCTTCTTCCCGCCTCTGGTCGAGTAGACGCAACAACGATATTCTCAAGACGAGTCTCATCGTTGAGAATGTCCAACAAGTTTTTATTCGCAGATTGTAGATTGACTTCTGGTGATTCAAATCAAAGTGATTATTTGACGCTTATCCGTTTAAGTTTGCTTATGCTCTCATGTATTCTCACTGGTACACTCTAGGCACTCTTGTACCACAGTAGAACGCACGTTCGACCATCTGATTCGAGATGCTTAACTTTTCCCAGCTGATTGAAAAGTGTGGGAAATAGTTTGATTTCGAACGCTCTTCGTTGCGATTTTCCTGTTTTTCGCAATCAATCGGAACATTATCGTTTATATTTTACCATATATGTTTCTCGACCGAGCACTTGCTGCTGAAACATAATTGAAAGGTATATTCACCTCTCGCCGAAGTATCTTGGAAACTTTTTATAAAAATCGCGAGTGATGGGCGTGATTAGTCTTGTTACGTGACTCTCCCCGATGACGTCAGTGACAAGTTGCGGGATTTATTGGCCGGCTTTCGGTTCCTCCTCCTCTCTCTCTCCCTCTCTTGATGACACAGCTGCCATTCCAAATCGCCCCCAATATCCTCCTTCTCAATCTCTGCCCCACTCTCCTCATTCCACACGCTCTCTCGCCGCTGTACTAGCGAGGCGCGTCAATTCGACAGCTCGTTTACAAAATATGAGCAAAACCGCTTTGACGACGTCGAAAATCGCAGCAGGCGATTTATGAGAGGGGGGCATAATATTGGGGTAGGTAGGGAGGGAGGGGATGAGCCTGAGGAGACTGGAATGCGCGTTATTGTTATGCTTCCCATTACGGGAATCGCTCTGAGATACATAACAGATTCTTACTGCATCTACTTTGGTGATTGTTTCTCTACTCTAATAATATCTTGATTCTGATACGTTTCTGCTCCTGGTATGCAGCTTCTTTCTCTCAACCAGACCGCGCCTCTCTCTCTCTCTTACCGCTGATTGGAATCAGATGCGCTGCACGTTTTTGTGATTTCCTGAATATTCTTTGGATTATCGAAGAGTAGGTGCGCTCAGGGAATCAGCGCTGATCTCTTGGCTTAGTCATCAATGGAAGCCCATCAACATCGTTTTGGAAGACCCTCGATCGTCTGATCGTAAGGGAGGTTTGATGAGTGCTCTCACTATCACGGACCAATAAGTGATGTTTCGCTAGCGCAGACTCTATATCGGAATGTATCTCGACCTTTTTGACTCTCTGAATCCGAGCTCACAATCCTAGAGATCGATCATTGTTCTCCATCGTGTTTTCAGTCAACATCGAAATTTCCGCTGATCACTCGATCACTCTTACTACCGCTCATTTGTCCAACACCAGAAGAACAGCCCCGACTCTTTTCAACGTCACTTATTTCTTCCACTTCCTCTGATTTCCATTGGGTTCCAGTGCAAATATCAGAGATGCGTCCAGATTTGCAGAAATCTGCACTGAGTCATCAGGGCGGGTGGATGCTATGTAATTCGATCTCTGGGTGTGAGAGGGTGGGGGAGAGCGTGAGCCAATCTGACGTCAGAAGACGCGTCAACTCCTCTTGCGACATCACAGTTTTCTCGAATTCCACGCTACTTGGTACCTAGTAACTGCGGGTGTTTACTGCCTCGACGGACCTTCCGGAGTTGTCGCTCATTCGCTCCGAACATTGACGGTCCACGGCTCTGGATTTTCTCTGGACCTCGAATATTCTAGGTATCGGTGTTCTCCCTCTACTCACTCTTTATTTGATGTACACCGCACTGAGCATTCCGAAACATTGCCTTCTCTTGTTCGAACTTTGACCAATTGCTACTCCCCTCGACCCTCGTCGATCTCTAGTCCAATTCTCTCTGTCCACCACCAGGCCATTTCGTATTAATGTGATATTCGATGACATCTTTTTTCACTCTCTTTCACTCTCATTCTAGTCGTTCTCTCGACTGAACATCGGCCGAATTTCGTCTACACTCGTCGCCGCTTTTTCGTCCCTCACGCGCGTTCCATTCCCCCTCCCCCGTCCCTCCTGTCAACATTTCTGTGCCCACTCCCAGACCGCCATCATCGCTGTGATTTCCAATATCGGCGTCTCTTCAAAAATTCATTTTCGGAGATCACTAGACCTCAATTTGTGTCTCTGACCGACGAGATAGTGTGCGAAAGCGAGAGAGTGGTCGTCATTTACGCCCTCTTTGGGTGGCCTCATTTGCGCTGCTCTTATTGACGTCGATTTCTTGTCTCGTCGTGATATTTGCCTCATTTTGCCCACGCGATTGCCAATTTGACACAAAAGGACGCGACAATATTGCAGGAGAGCATCGGAGATATTGGATAGGAAGAGAAGAAAGAGAAGGCAGGAGAGGACAAGAGGATCTTGAGTAGGTGAAACACTGTATCTGACACTATGTAGTGTTGGAAGAAAATATTTATGCGAAGCATGATCTTGACCTGAAACATTGTAGACGAACCGGAAGTTATCAAAAGATCGTTAAAAGACTATGTGAACTCCATATCACAGTCGATATTTCAGTTATCGATAGTCGGTGCTCTTCCCCCGTCCTACCGTAACCATCGCGTCGTCAACGGATACCTCGTGGCCCTCGCCCTTCCCATCGCCGCCGCCCGAAGAGGCTGAGACGGACGGGTTCGGTAGAATTATAGATTGATAACTGATAACCCGATAGATATGGTAGATTATGAGACAAGAAAGTGAGCAATTGTTCATAGTACCGTCATGAATATTGATTGACATCCTCCACTAGATTCAACTGAGAAATGCAAGACCTCCATTCATTTCGTTATGTTTCAAGAGTGTTTCAAATGCATGAACGGAGAGTGATCAATGATTGGAGAGGAAATTCTCTGTGAAAATGAATATCCGCAATTTCTTAAATATTATTTTTTCAGTCTGTCCCGTCTGGCGATGCATGCGAACTACACCAGCGCCTCGCGACGGTAAATACTTTTATTAGTAAAATAATTTCAAAAATTGCATAGCATTTGTGTTCTGGCTAAACATTTTCAAAATTCTCTCTGAAGGAGCAAGACTGATGACATCTTTGAAAATGTGCTCAAGTCGAGGAACAAATCGGAATATAAATATATTTACCCTTGAAAATACGATTTCCACAGGAATCATTTCCGTCTGCGGCCATGGGCGAGCTACTACCATCCCGATTGGTAAGTCCATACCCATACTTTAGAAATAAATAAATAAATGTATATTTATTTGAAAATACATCGATGGGCTGGGCAGATATTTTTGTGATTTTTTTCGTGCATTGTCTACATCCTTATTTTTCCTGTCTCTCGTTTCTTCTGTCATTTCCTCCTTCGTCTCGAAGTCAACTTTTCTCTCTCTTTCTCCTCCCGTCTGTCCTCAAATCCGGACGCACAACTCCCGAAAATATACTTGTTATTAGGTACCATTCGGGAGAGAGAAACGGGTAGTGGAAAGAGTAAAGAGACACGAGTGAGTCTTCGGCAGTATTGCTTGGCTCTAGTCTTTGTTCGGATTATTGTTTGACTTAGAACAATATCTTATCCTCTTTTCAAGCTTGCTCATTGCAATTATATCATTACAGACATTAAAAAAGCATTTGGCTGCTTTTTCTGAAATACTATTGGATAACTAGTACCTTATTAGCACTTTCCATCCATCCTTCACTCTCTCTTGCTAGTCCTCCATCCCGTCAATCCATCTGACAGTGTTTCAGCTGTCTCTTTCTCCACATTCCTCTCCCTTCCCTACCCTCTCACTTCCTCGCGCTTTCTCACCCAAAAGAGGAAGGAAGGGCGCGCACTTGGTAGCAGAAGACTACTGCTCCATTTCAACTCGAATCGAATTACCACAGACACGTAGTGCAGAAACGGATAGGATAAGGGCGGAGAGGGAGGGGAGGGGGAGGACCTAGAAAAAGGAGTGGAGGAATCGCTTAGGGAAGGGAAGGAGGCGCACTTCACAGTCTGCGACTGCTCTAACCCTTCCCTTCCCTTTCCCTAATCCAGTCTGATTTCGTATTTTGACCGCGATATTCGCTTCATACGCACTTTTTTCTTCGCATCCTCATTTTTCTTAAGGCACTAATTATTTCCGGGATTACTAGGTCATTTCACGCGTGCTGCTAGCAATTCAATCAACGCTGACCTACAAAAATAATTGGAAAGAGAGACTAGAAAAGAGTGTAAAAAAAGGTCTGCCTATTCTTCATACTCGCATGCGTGTAGAGAGAGTGAGATTTCGAGAATCATGAGATTTCGGTCATTGTTTTGCTTACGACAGAGGGACGCGCGAATTCCATTTTGCCTGCTTTTCTTACCAAATTTTCCATTGAAGTGCCGCATCCGTCCCTCCTTTTGCTCGTCGCTCCGATTGTTTTTCTTCTTTCTTTCAAGTTTCATAAAACCTCTTCTGGTCTCTGATGACTGTAGCACAGCTGGATAGGAGAAAATTGTTTGTGTGAGAGAGCCAAAATCAGCTGAATCGCTGCATTTCGCTAGTAGTCTCGTTTCCCCCCCCCCCCCTATCTCTTCCTCTTTTCACTATTCACTCCGAACGCAGCCTTCTTTTTCCGTATTTGAAATATCTTTGCTTTGTCTGGCCCACACCCCTTTGTTGTTTGGAAAGACCAGCCCATCGATGCAAAATATTATATTATAATTACTTTTTAAAATGGGAACAGGAGGAGGAGTAAAATTGGAAAAGTTACAACGAAGTCGCCGTCAACCCATTATTCTGGCAATAAAATCTGTCGCTGTTCTGTGTTTTTGTCGAACGAAATGTCAAAGGTGCTGATTACCTTCCTTCTCACTCTTCTCTTCTTCTTTTTATCCCGCGTCTCTGCTGCTAAATTATACATGAACTCGCAGGGAGAGGCTCCTCCAGTTCCCTCTCTCTTGAGTGACTGAATAGCGTCTGGACTGATAATACTCTTGATCTGATGAATAGCTTTTCTCTTAAATTTTCCTGTTATTTCTCTTTACTTCTCGCATTCACCCTCCACTCTCGATGAGCTCGAGATCATCCCCTTCCTTCTTCTCGAGAGGATCTAGATTCCCTCCGCGCAGAGAGTGTGGGAGGGTATGAGAGTGAAAGAAAGGAAGAGGAAACGCCTTCTGAAGGGCCGCCTTCTTCTTTTCGTTCGTCTATTCGACGGCCTTCTCAGACGGCGCCAAGCGCGCTCTGGGGTCTTCTGGCTTCCTCAGAGTTTCTCTCGAAATATCTATGAACCATGCTTTCTGGTGGTCTCTAGTAATGTTCCAATATTTTCGAGTTTCACCCACACATCAGACATCCACATCGTCTATTATCTTGTTCACCCTCTTATCTTCTCATACGGGTTCCTCATCTTGGACTTAGTCATCCAGTCTGGTTGTCCAAAGCAACATCACTTCCTCCCCCTTCCCCCCCCCCTATCTCACTATTCAGACATCTCTATCGTCCATTGAATCTCGAAAGGATTGAATCCCTTGTGTACCCTCTCTCAATGATTATCATCCTCCTCTCTTGTAGCCATAGCGAGTCGACTCCGTTCTTCGTCTCTCCCTCTCCTCCTTCTCTCTAGACAACTAAAAGCCCGTCATTTGAGGTCCCCATTGGGAAGTGCATTATCCTTATGACCCCGTCGCGTCTCTATTCCCTCCCATCCTCTTCTCTTCCCTCTCCAGAGACCTACGGAGTTCCTTCCTTTGTTCCTCGCAACTTCTCTTCTTCCTCTAACTCGGAGATCCTGTGCATAAGAATGCATGGAAATGGTCTTACCACCAAAGAGTGTTTTCATCGCGCTCACGCACGACGATAGTAATTTGTCAATAGATATCCTCAACGTCGATTCTTTGTCATTACGCGCCAAAATTTGTTGTATTCATCATCGTATTCATCATCTCACGCAGTTGCGATAGCGCGGGCTGTATGTGTGTGTGAGAAAAATACGAATTTTGACGCGCCTGGGATTTTCCCTTCTCCATCCCCCATCGTGGGAGATTCCTTCCGCCCAAATAACTTTCCTCTGTCTCTGCTTTTCCGAAGCCCTTCCTGTTGCCTGTTGATGATGCAGGACTGAGTCTCCTCGTTTCGCTGTATCTCTCTCTTTTTCTCTAACCGGAATCTGAAATGAGAATGCTCCTTCTTGAAAAAAAAACCTATCAAGCACGCAGGCTTGATTTATGAAGACAATGGTCGTCTAATGAACATCTCTACATCGATCCTCCTTCCATCCCTTTCTTTCGTTCCCAGTTCACTGGTTCTCCTCCTCCTTTCTTTTCTCGAGTTCCTTCCTCTCTGTTGCAACGAGAACTCTCTGAATAGCCCCCACTTTGCGACTTATTTTTCCGCCCAATGTGACGTCATTCGAGCTTATTTCCGGTGACTGGCCCAATTCTGAGTGATTCTCATCGAGCGAGCACCGACGACATTAGTACTACTGAGCAATGCGCATTTTTCATCTGATTTCTAGGAATGTTAGGCCTTTTCTTAACCGAATCGCATCCGATTTTTGGCAGTTCGCACGTCCTATTTATGCTAGGACAAGCACAAGGCGCTGATTCGATTTGCACACTCATAACTCCTAGCATCAATGCAGAAGGGCCCTTCAGAAATTCTTATTCCTTGCGTTCTTTCCGGCTGAGATTCCCCCTGGCATCAGTAACGATTTCCCTTCCCCTTTTCATTCTTGGACGATCGCTCACTCTAGCTCTCGACCCTCTGTTTCCTCTCCCAGAGCAATGATGGATGCCCTCCCGTTTCCAGGCATTTCTTCTTCCATCTTTTCCTCCTCTTCGCTTTCTGATTGATTGACGTGGTGTCTGTCCGTTGTTCCCACGATACCTCGCTGCGAACTCTCTCTCATGCCTTCAAAATGCTCTCCATTATACCTTTCGGGCCCGAAAACGCTGCAAATCATGGTACTCTAGCTGCGAACCTTTTCGTGAATAGATTGATCTCGCATAAAAGTCGCATGATGCCCTTTTGCTCTTTTCATTGCGTTCTTCTGAGGCCAATATCGTGAATGCCGGATGAGTTTCCATTGAAAAGAACGTAGAGGAGGGGTATTGATGATGGTACTTCCACCCTCATTTCGTCGTAGAGTGGAGTACACGCTTGCATCTTCCCCCTTCTAACGATCAAAAGCAATCAATTTTGACATTTCTCTCTTGTTTGTTTCAGTCTCCTCCTTCCTCATCCGCATGCCCCTCATTTTCCTCCATCCTCATTACTTCCAGCCTCAAATCATGGATCGATTCCTTCTCTCTCATCTCTTCCGAGATTCACACCACCAATTATCTTCTTGCATCTCTTTGGCCCATTTCAATCAGCCTCCCCGTCTTTTTCCTCTCAATTTCGGCATTAGCAATTGTTTCGTTCACGCGCTGATCTCTGGCAGTAATGCACCCCTTTCTCCGTTCGTTTTTCACTTCGCGATCGCCTACCGTATCCTTCTCGTCTCTCACTGTAGCTCCTCCTTCGGCTCGGCTCTTCTCGGCCCCCTCCCTCCACCTTGGCAGACAACACGTCACTGTGGCTCTCGCTCCTTAACAAGGCGGCTGCAGAGGAGATGGCCGCTCGCAGGCATACTGTATGGTTCGTGCCGGGATCCCGGAGGTGAGGAGTACGGTAGATATCGATTAGGGATGAATCGCCAGTTCACATAGTTGATGCACCACTCAAACCAATACGGAATTCATCATTGGTTCATATAATGTGTAGGAATTAATAGGACAATGAATTCTTAGTAGTACAGATGTTTCCGGGGAGGGAATGGTTCATTAGTTCGTGAAATACTTTAAGACTTGCCTACTCAGACATTCCTACTGGTTCAATGAAGCGAGAAAGTGAGTGGTTATCGTTGCTGTCTCTATCTCTTAACTGTTATGCTGCACCATATTGTATCACGGTTGCATTATCATCATCACTCCCTACTCTTCATTCATTCTGTGTACGCTTGCCATCGAATTGCGCCTCGCGCCTCTCGCTCATTCCCACCCTAATTCGGGTGGTCGTGAGAGCGCCGACCATCGTTGTGTGGCGCAGAGACTGTAGACGGGGAATGAGAGGAAATCGCGGAAGGTGAGAGATCAGACAGAATCGAGAGAGCGTCGAGTCGAATGGGGTGGGTATTTCCCATCCCCACCTCATCACCATCATCATTGTCCTGCCTTTTCTCCGTGTTTTCGCCTCTTCTTGGGTGTTTTCGGGACTAATCTCCCTGAGATGAAAAGAGTCCAGTGGAAGGATGAAGAGTCACTTCTTGATCCCCCGTCTCGTTACGGTAATCGAGGGAAGGAGTACTGTAATGCAGCATCTGGCAATCGATCATTTCTCAATCAGACCGTTTTCATGTTCATTTCCTTTTCGCTTTGAACGCCTAATAAAACGAGGCAACATCAAAGGAAGAAGAGGAGAGGGAAAGGGACGCAGCTATGATTGAGGGGACCAATTCCGTCGCTAACGAGGCTTTTCACAATATTTTTTGTCTTCCTCATCGCATTCTCTTCATTTCGCGCACTATGTCGCCTGCTCTGGCCATCCACGCAGGCGTCTCGTCGTTTCCCGTGTTCTCTCGCCCATGGACTCTCCGCATTTCCATTCTACTCGGGCTTCAAATTGCTCTGAAATGAGCCCGCTTGACCTTTCCCGCAAGTGGAATTGCTACCTCTCCCTCTCTGTTCTTATACAATCAGCACCTTTGACATTTCAACTCAGTAAAAACAATGCCGAAAATAAATCAGTGTTTGTGTGTGTGTGGAACGAAAAGAAGAGCGAGAGTGGAGGAAGTGTGGCCTCTCCTCTCGCTGATCCATTTGACTGAAAGCGACGAGTAAAGACAACTGCTGCTGCCTCTCTGGCTGGGAGAAGGCAGAGGGAGGAGAGGGGGTCTTGTGCCAGAGGGGGGAGGGGAGAGGGGAGGGGCTCCGCCCTCCCTCCTCCCCTCGTCCCCCCTCTCTCACCCCCTCTCTCCCCTCTGCCTTCCCTCCCCCACTAGAGAGCAGCAGAGGCCGTCGCAGCAAGGGGAAGACGAGCGAGTAAGAAGGGAGGGGTGCCCGCTCCCCCTTCTTCCTTCGTGCCAATGCCCAAAAAGTCCTCCTCCTCCTCCTCGGGTCCCTTCGCTTCCCTCCGCCGCGATCTGGCGCTGTTCCGGGCTGGACAGGGCCGGGGCGCCCCTCGCCTCGCCACCATTCCATCCGCGTCTTCCAGCGATGCTCCGGGCCCTCCGGGCACCATGTGCGCGGCCCCCATGCGCGAGTCGGGCGGCTCCCATCTCGGGCCGGGCGCCTTCGCCCCTCGACGCGAGTCCTTTCTCTATCGAACCTCCGTTCCGGATAGTCACGACAACAGTCGGGAAGTTCTTCGGCCAGTGTCACGAGCCTCTTCAGTCACGTCCTCCGATCAGGGACCTGCGTGAGTTTCGCCTTCTTTTCTTGTATTACTTTGCGCATTGTTTTCACTCGTCGCAGTTTTTGGTTCCCAACCAACAATCGATTTTCTCTGGTCTGACGCTGCTGTCCTTTTTTGTTGTCTCCTCTTGAATGTGCAGCCCCCCTCATAGCTCTTTTTCGTCTGCCTCTCTCTCTTTCTCTCGCAGTTCTCCTCATAATTCATGCTCTCTCGTCGCTCCATAGCTCTCGGATCTCTTTCTTAGTGTCTCGCTCCAGTGCTCATTGGGCTGGCACGAGTGGATTCCGGCAGATCCTTCGGTGTCTCGATTTCTCCAATGGTGCCTGCCGAAATTGAGTTCGAATCGATGGGTGAATGGTAATTATTGGTCGGAGCGCAAACGACCCAGGGTGAAAAAGAGTGGGGAAGAGACGACACTTTATGAGCCTCTGACGCTTTATTGTGTGGCGCAAAAATATTCAGTAGGTCTGGTCTAGCGGGATAATCGATGGATATGAATCCTTATTTCATTTGATACATCTTCATAAAAAAGTGCGGTGAAGAAGGCGAGATATCCAAAATGAGAGAAAAAGGTGCCGCACGCGATCATCACACGACGACGACGCATATCACTTGATAGATATGTTTTGGGTTGGGAGCGCGCGTTCTTCTTCTTCTCATCACATTGTAACACCTGCTGTTCGTTTACCACTGAGGGGAGAGGTGGAACAACTTAAATCCTCACTAATCTCATCATCGACGTTGACGTCAATAGGAAGGGTGTCTGATCTACTAATCTTCTTCGAGAAATTTGCTTTTTGTTCTTTAATCTCCTGAAGATGAGTACGATGTGTAGCGATGGATAGGTGATACTCGATGTAGGAGGTCAGGTGTGTGACAGTTCTATTTTTGGTGAAAATAATATAAGAGAAGTGGAGATGGAGAGAAAGAGTGATTTGTTCTTGGCCCATTGGGTGAAAAACGAGGAGCCATTTTCAATTCGTCCCTTCCCTTCACTCTCTCTCTTCTCCCCTGCCCCTAGGGTTTAATCCGAGCGAGGCTTCTCTCCACAAGAAACACCACATAGTCTCTTTTCCCTCCTCTCTTTTCTCTTACTTTTCCCAGTCTGTCTTCCCCCTTCTTCTTCTTCTTCTGTACACGCTGCCTTTTCCTCACTACTCGAAATCAATCCGGGGTGCGAATGTTTTCACTTCTCCCTCCCTCTCCTCCCTCTCTTCTCCCTTCTCCATTCCCCACTTTGAGAGGGAGGACTAAGAAGAGAGGGAAAAGCTGAAAAGTGAGCTGAAGAAGCAGCACAAAAGAGAGAATACTACTCATAACAATCTCTGTTCTTGGATGGAAGGAGGAGGATCCACTGAGACTTGCGGGGAACTTCAACCTATCTTCCTTCTCCTCTCTCAGTTCGCAGTAATCTCCCCGCTTTGACGAAAATGAGTGGGGGAAATGAAATATATCGCTGCTATAATCATAATTAATTGAATCCGCGTAGTGATTGAATTTGACAGACTGGCGTTTTTGCCCGTTCAGAGGCGATTTATGTACTTTGGAAGTAAGCCACGAGGAAGGCAATTTATAAATCCATCAGTTTTGCAAGCACAGAAGCGCTTGGTGCTCATAAAAGCCATTACGTCACACAATGGCATTGCTGTGCTGGCATTTAGCCATCTGAATCGTCCCATCCATCCTCGCATCCCTTCTCTCTCTCGCCCTCCTCCTCCTTCTAAGCAGTTAGCACTGTGTGATTCACTCACTGACGAGGAGACGAAGACGGACCGGCCACTGCTAATTGATGTGCTAACCAGTGAGAGAAAATCCCATCCTGGGGGTCGAGGAATGACCAGAAAACGAAGGCATTATGATAAGATCAATTTAATTCCGAAACAACAAAGTAATTACGATTGAATAGATCATTATCGCACAATTTCAATCGGTGGGTAATGAATCGGCTAATTGCATCATACTTGGGTAATTAAACATCAGAGATGATATCATCTATGCGCAGATGCTAATGATTGTTATTGATGAACGGGAGAGATCAGGGATCTCTTACGGATGTGAACACAATTTCCTCATTCCAGTTCCGCACAGATAACGTTTCTTTCCTGGATACTATGTTGTGCTTGATAGTTGCTCCTGTGCTCTCTTTTCTCACTGGCGCATGACCACGCGCACAATAAATCCATTGCCCTCATCTCGTTATCATGTGAGGCTTCCAAATCTCGCTTACACCTTTAGGAAGAGGAAATCCGAGAATCCAGACTCGTGTGCGGGGATTTTGTGCAGAAAGAGAGAGAGAGAGATAGCTCAAAAAGCGTCGCTTCCTCGCTATGAATGCCCGATTGGGAGCGACGGCGTGACATACCCAAAGGGCGACCGCTCAATCGAATTTCGCCCCTGAATTTCTCAGCGCTAGTCCTTAGATTCTCCACCCACAGACACAAACCGCAGTGAGCTAGGCTGAATGAGATTATCGGCGGATGAATGGCCAGGACAACGGGGCAAGATTCTCTCTATTTTGCTAAATCTGTAGCTTTCTCTGATAACTGAGAGTGAAGATGCAAGGCTCTCTCATCCTCGAGAGATCTCTCGGAGGTCAGAGCAAGTACTGGAGATCGCGTGGAAACAAGAGACGGACTGTCGTCATCGACTGACGTCGCGAAGCTCGTCTTGCACACACGAGCCAGTCCCGCGTGTGTTGTGCACCAGAGCCAGGGAATGGGCGGGCCGCCGGAGGAATGCCGCGCGCGTTTTTGCCGGAGACTTTCGAGCGCCCTCGAGGGAGGGACTATGCAGCGAGCGGCCAAGTCGAGGGAAAAGTAGAGGGTTAAAAAGGTGGAACTGGGTTGATTGAGGGGTAGAGGAGTCTCGTCATGAAAATGAAACTCACTTGACAGGTTCTGATTTTTCTTATTCCTCCCTTGCCCAAATGTGTCCATGATAGAGGTGGTGAAAATGGTTGTTTATGTTTACGCGAGAGGGCTTTCACAAAATATTATCGTCTTCATCACGTTAATTAATGGGTCTATCTTCTGTTTCTTCATTCCTCAGACTCGAGAGGGTCTCCGCTGTGCGGGTGGTTCGAAGGTGGGACAGCAAGGGAGAAAACAGTGGAGGGGAAGGGGACGGAGGAGAGGTGGAGGACCAACCTCCCGCAGTCACTATCATCATAACAAAGTGAGTAGAGCAGAGACTAGTCGAGACTGCCTTCCCTCCCTTCGATCGATCCATCGATTTCTGCTGCTGTGGCACAATGAAGTTCAAGTGGCGCGTCAACGTTGATGACAGGTACTCTCTTCCCTCCTCATCTTCTGATCTTTCTGCAGCAAGGAAGTTGAGTGAAATCCAATCCATCAATCGATAGATCACGAACAGATGTGAGAGGCAGAGAGAGAGGTGTATGAAGTCTCACTCACGTTCAGACCTCAACTTACCTTTCCCTACTTCCTCTTCAATTATTTTCATTATTCTTGAGAGTTCTGCGCTTCCTTTTCTCGCTTGATCCTCACCCCATCAACCCTCTTTCTATTCCGAGCCGCATCCATTCTATTGAATAACGTGTGCAGCGGGGCAAGGCCCGCGTGACTCGCAGGCACGGAACGTGCAAACCAACTTGGCCTGCCAGTTGTTGCCCCTTCTCCTTCTCTCTCTCCCTGAATCCCCTTGTCAATCCTCATCGATCACGGCTCCAGACGACGGAGTACAAAAGTCAAGAGAGCAAAGATAAGCTACTACACCATCCCGATGATCAGACACCCTGTCCCTCTCGCGTCTCCAGATCTTTGTTGATTCTTCCTGCCTCTGCGTCTCTGACCTCGATCAGAGAGCACATATCTCCGCGTGAACTCCAGATGCACGTGCGCCTGGTGGTCTGACGCTCTCGTCCACTCGTGACGTCACACGATTATTCTCCTGAGGATCGAGCAAGACAAAGAGAGAGAGAGGACCGGGCAGAGACGCAGAGTGGGCGCTCTGGCAAGAGTGTGCGGGGACTCCGGAGAGAGAGAGAGTGCGCGAGAGCTCCTCGCTCTTGAAATATATGAGGTTCTTCTTGTCTCTCAAATCGGGGGGTGATTGGGCGGGGAGATGGCCCATCTCTTCTGGAGGAGTGAGAGGAGGGGAGGAGACTAGAGAGAGGAGGAGGAGGAGGGGAAGGCAGTCAAGGCCCCCTCCATCCCTTCTTTCTTCGGCCGGAATTGTTCGCTCCGCTCGACAAGACTCAGAGCAAAAGAAGGAGGAATAGAAGGGAGAGAGAAGGAAGGCCCCAGTCTTCGTCCCCCTAACTCATTTCTCCCTTCTGCCTCTTCTCTCAACCATGCCCTACCGGTCTTCGTTCCGTCTCAAGAACACATCGGGGTGAGTTCAGCAGGAGTCAGCGATCTTCCCTTCATCAATATGGTACTTCTGATGATATCACCCTTGCTCGCGACTTAGTTGACGGCAGCAGGTTTCGATGATAGTCTAATATTTTACTGAACTATCATTAGCTAGTATGATGGTTCAGATTATGAAAAGAGTCGTTCTCTGATCATAAGTGTGTGACCATCGAGGGTGGTATGGGGGGCAGCTTGTGTGTGCAATTGTGGTCGAAACAACCGGAAGTGAGGGAAGAGTGCTCAGCAGAGGAGTTTTCTCACCCTTTCTCTGCAGTGATATGCCATTGTATGAACCGCCTCCCTCACTCGAGGTCAGCACGTGAACCTCTCACGAGGACATTGGAACCGCTGTCTGAACGGCCTAACGAGATTGGTTGAACGATACTTACTCAATGAACACTATTTGCCGCACGTGTTCATCTAGTAGGTTCTCATAAGGAAGCAGTCGCACTTAGCAAATCATTGCTTCCTCCTCTTTGCCTCTCCAATCCTCTCACTCTATATCCTCCCTGAGACCATCCGGTGCTTTTGTTGTGAATCGGCCTGGTCCCCTTCTTCCCTCAACTGCAATTCCGTTTTCTCTCTCCATCCTCATTCAATCTTTCCTCTCTTATTTTCCTTCCCAGATTCCCTCCCTCTCTTCTGATTCCTTCTGCTGCTCGTCAACTCTCTTCCCTTTCCATCCTCTCTCTCCTCACTTCACTCGACCGTCCAGTTATTGGTTCAGCTGTTCATTCATCATTTCGAAATATTGACAAAAAGTAGATTAGAAAAGGCAATCACGCACGATGCTCCATGTAATCAACCCTCCTCAGATGTATTGCTCATAGTCCAATCACATTTTGTATGCGAAAAAGAGATAATGTCCCTCCTTCAATCCACCTCCCTTCATGCCTCCCTCGTTTGCTCGCTTTCCGGCTGTCTCTTGCAATTTTTCCACGTAAGAGTCCTCCCCTCCTCCTCCTCCTCCTCTCCCCTCTCTCAACAATTCCTCGTCTTCTTCACTTTGCAACGTAGCGAGGACTCGTATTTCCTCTCCAGACCCCGCCATCTCGTCCTCTTTGTTGTAGTGCGCGAGAGTTGGCGCATTTACTTCCCATCAAATGAATTCTGAATCATTACAAAATAGTCAAGTAATTGTGGTCAATTCCTTCATGCAACTCTTGTTGATTGAAACAATAGCGAGGAAGTGGATGGCCGTCTCTAATTCAAATTCGTTTTTTTCCTCATTCACAAGGGAACCGCAAAAGTAGGCCGATCTCTCGAACAAATCTGTTTACGCTATTTGAAAGGGACCTTCAGGGGAAGTCTATCACCACTCTATATTCATTGGGAATCGGTCTCCTAAGAACCGAAATTTTAATGTGAATAATTATAAGAAATTTGTGCTCTCTTGGCGCACGAGAGTGTTCGAGATTAAGAGCTTCTTTGATGTGTAGCTCGTGGCCTAGTAGTCTACAGGTTTGGAAATTGTTTTGCGAGACAAGGCGGGTTCCCCGTCTCCGATAATAAGTTTTGACGATAACAATAATGAGGTTTACATCACGCTTTGGCCTTCCTTTTGCCTGTGTTACCCTTATTTGCATGTTTTGCTACTCCGTGTTGTATTTCAGTTTCATTATTTTTTATTCTATTTTTCAACCAGCTTTATCGCCCCTAGATCGTGATCCTAACGGTAGTCCGATTTCCATGCATCTTCTTGGGAAGGCGTCTGCATGTATGTATTAGGTACAAATAGTGGTGCATTCGTCTGAACGTGTCACAAGTTTGTTCTAGGATCACGATCTAGGTGCGATAAAAGTGGTTTAAAAACTGAAGAAAAATAATGAAAATTGAAGAAAAAAAACAGCACAGAGTAGCAAAACATGCAAATAAGGGTAACACAGGCAAAAAGAAGGCCAAAGCGTGATGTAAACCTCATTATTGTTATCGGCAAAACTTATTATCGGAGACGGGGATCGAACCCGCCTTGTCTCGCAAAACGATTTCCGAACCTGCAGACCACTAGGCCACGCGCTGCAGACCACTAGGCCACGAGCAGAGAAGCTCTTAATCTCGAACACTCTCGTGCGCCAAGAGAGCACGAATTTCTTCTAATTATTCACATTTAAATTTCGGTTCTTAGGAGACCGATTCCCAATCAATATAGAGTGGTGATAGACTTCCCCTGAGGGTCCCTTTCAAATAGCGTCGACAGATTTGTTCGCGAGATCGGCCTACTTTTGCGGTTCCCTTGTCATTTCTTTGAATGTCTGAAGTTCTGTCGGTTTATCAAGCAAGTGAGTCTTGTCAGCGCCCTTTCGTCGCGTCGAACGCGGAAAAACAACAAGTCCACTTGGCGCGCGTGATTTTCTCTCTCCCGTAGACCGTGCGTCGTCCGTCTTCCCCTATTGAGAGAGTGAGATCGCGGGAGAGATTCGGCAAACAATTCAACTCTCCCCCACCACCTCCTTTTTTCTTCTTCTTCTCCTTCCCCTATCCACTTCCATTCATACCTCGCGACAATCTACTTTTGAATCACCTCGTAACTTATTCATTGTGTCCAGATGCTGGCGGCATGAGCGTACAGCAGCAGCAGGAGAACGCGCAGCAGGTGCAGCAACCAGCCTGCAGCAGCAGCTGCAGCAACAGCGCCAGTCGCAAGCGGGGGTATCCCATCTCACTCGTTCTCATTAGGCTCTAGCAGCGCGCCCTTTGAAGAGAGGAGGAGTCTCCGATTAATGCGCGCACCTCTTGCTCGATCATTGCAATCTCCTCCGACCGGAAATGGGGCAGCAACTCTAGGCGCAGTTCGTGATCGCGCGTGCGCCGCTCCGACAACGACGGTGGAGGGGTACGGTAGCCGAGATGTGGCATTGATCGCCTGTCACAGGTGCACATCTCTTTTTGCTGTAGTAGTAGTTCCGGATCACCTTGGTTTGTCCATCTATGATAGCCCGAGAGAGTGTGTTCAGAGGAGAGCGGATGAGAGGTTAGAGCGACGAGAGAGTGTATGCATCGGAGAGAGCGGCCCGGAACAGATCGCTAGTCTGCTGTGCACACTCGTGACGTAGGAGGGTGCGTGAAAAGGTGTGAAGCGCTCTCCACGAATCGGGTAGTCTCTCGTCTTCCTTTACTGTCTGTGCTCTCTTCATTTTACCCAATCTCTCATATTTCTCTGATCTGTTTGCGATGTCTGGTGGGGTCTCGATGATCTACCTCCCCTCTCCTTTGTGTGTATGACCCGAGAGGCTCCGTGAGAGGTGAGAACGGCCACTTCCCTTCACCCGACTGGTCCCCCCGACGTTTTCCGGTCTCACGCGGTGAGCTTTGATCTATCGATCATCGCTGATCTACCTGTTCCAATATCCTTCGTACATCTCTGATGTGTTGAAGAATACTGATAAGAAGTATAGCACTCGCTTCCTAGAATTATTTCATTGTTAGAGATCATAGAATTGCACGATGGCTGATCAAATAACCCCTATCTTTTCATCGTTTCTTCACAAAGGGGAAACGGGGTGCCGGTCGGTGCTAGAGGGCACTACAATATCCTTTTATTTGATCATAAGCGGCGTCAAATCTTTTCTTTCGGCGATTCTTGCATGATTACTGTAGGTGATCTGTAGCTGCGCGAATGAATTCACTTCCTAATGGCCATCTCGTGATTCAACCATCTGATCCTGCGCCTATTTTTCAGTTTCTCTCTTGTCTATCACCATCGTATCTCTCCATCACCGTTCTCTCCGCTCTGATTGGCCCTTACTCGTCACTCTGATCACTCTCTCGGTTTGACACGATCTCTCTCGTCCCCACTTCCGGTCGAAACTCTGAACTCATTAGCGAATTTTATCATCGTCGAGGAGTTTGAAACTCGCGTGGAAACTGCGGGGGAAGAGGGGGAAGGGGGATTCCAAAGTTGCGATGTGCTGTCCTTCTTCCAATTTCTCCTTTGGGAATTCATGACTGATTTCGAGTGGGGAAGAAGTGTGAAAGATGAGAGAATTTTGTGTTTGCTCAAGTGTTGGAGGGATCACGGAATAGTGAATTAATAATTGAACCGTCGGGATATTTCGAAAAATAGAACTCAGATTGAGCAGCATATACTACCTCTCATGCGCTCGAAGATCTTCGTTTTCCACACACTTTATTTGCTCTGCATTCATCATAGGTTGATTAATAATTAAAATGTTTTCATACAATATTTCGCGTCCTATCTAGATCTTCTATCTCTTTCTGAATGCTTCCAAGCAAGATTTATTGTTGAATAAGCAGGAGTTGGGCAGATGAGAAAATGGCTGAAACGTCTCTGATTCCTCTTCAATCTCTCTCGATCATCCAGAGATGCCCATTTCCCACCCCATTTCCTCTGCCAGTCAACGTTATTCTCCCAGCCATTTTCCCATCCAGAGCAGCTGCAGTGCGCTCTACCCATTCATCACACTGTCTCTTCGTCTCTCACTCTCTGCACTCTCCCTTTCTCCTCGCTCTCTCGCCCTCCAGCTCAAGATCACCTGGACTCTCTCGATTTCACGCGATCTCTCGCCTGCCCTGATCCCCAGGACGACAAGTTCACGGGGAAGATAATGGTGTCTATGGGGCGGCAGCGGGCGGGACGGAAAGCCGGGAGGAGCGAGCAGCTCCCGCCCCTCTCTTCCCTCCCTTCCTCTCCTCCTCCCCTCCTCCTCCCCTCAGCAGTCTTTTTACATAGTCGTTGTCGACGAGGAGTAGGAGGAGGAGGCTCTCCATTGATTCATCCGGCCAGAGTGTACCTTCCTTCCCTCTACCAATTCTCCGGCTCCCATCAGCCGGGAAGCTGCAACCATAGGCGCCGATATGTTCACCGACCTCTTCTCCAACGGCCACAAACCGCAGCGAAAGCTCGGCGCGGTCCCATTCCGGTTAATTTTCCCTACTCTCGACATCAGATGTCATAGTATGTAGTAGATCACGCTCCTCTTACGTAGGCGGTGGGCTATAGTTCAATTCTACGAAAACACGACGATTCGTGCTATTGTGCTCGTGACACTATCAACTAATGCGCGGTGCTCGCATAAATTAGGCTCAATGGCGCTTGTCCGATCTGTTTTTGCTTCTCTTTTCCTCTCTAGAATCTCTCGATTACCCTCTCTGCCTTTCTGGTTCTCCTTTGTTCCGCATCATGTGAGGAGGCACTGGGGGTGCACTACCAGGAAGTGATTATGATGATGATGAGAGGCTATTGAGAGAGGGTATGGAGGGATAGAAGAGGGGGAGACGATGAAAAGCATACGGAATTGAATTGATTATGGGACGAGGAGAGAGTGAGAGACTGTCGGGGTTTCGTCTGAGCTGAAATAGATCCGTGAGGCTTCCGAATGATGGAACGGTCCGATGATGTAGACATGTCCATCAAGGAGAGTATTTCGCCAAACAATCATTATTCTTTTCTTCGTTTTCGCTGACTTTTGGGCAGCATTTAATCCTACTTCTGGGGGTAAACTGCAGTGATTTCGACGCTACTGGAATGCTGTTCGGCCCTCTTTTCACCTCTCTCCTTTACCCTACTTCTCTCTTCATCTGTTGGATCGGCATTCACACAGACACATACACAACCCTGATTAGTATTTTGGTGAGAAAATACATGACGGGGAATAGAGGAGTTATGAAGTATGTGAAAACGGAGAGCCAATCGGGGATAACTAGCGAAGGCTCTGGTTACATACGAGTAAGAGCCCTTTGCATGAGCCTTTCCTAGAGAAGAGAGGTTCTCCGCAGGAATTTGGGATGAGATAGAAAGGAGAATTCCAATAAGCACTCACTTTGAAAAATGTGTGAGTGAAGAAAAGACGAAAGATAGGGCAATTGGAATATTGGAATTTAATTCATTAAATAATAATTTTCAGACACGGTGATGATCTGATCGTGACTCCGTTCGCACAGTTGCTCGCCTCCCTTCGGAACGTCCGGTCCAACCTGATTTCCATATCCAACCTACCCGGTGAGATTGCATCCCATTTCAACGTAGAATACTGCATTTTCTCCGATATACCAGACTAAATGAGGAATCACAGCGGATGACACGGGGAAGCATGCCTCTCGTCAGTCGAAGAGGCCTCCTATCCACTCCGTCGCCCTGCCCGAGAATGTGATGACGTGCGCCCATGAGACACTCGGTCAGCAACCCAAAATTCACATTTGCATTCCCGCCATCATTTTACAATAAATCAAAGTCTCCACATAAATCAATGCCAGTTTTCCGCACGCATTTTATCTTCATTTCGCTCGCTCCGGGGAAATCAGAGAGATGAATATTATTGAGAGGAGAGAGGAAATAATAGCCGATGGGGATTCCATCTCTTCTTTCGACGATAGTCTCGGGTTTGGAGGAGGATTCGGAGGGTGCTTTGTTAGAGGAAGAAAGAGAATCGGAAGGAGAATAAAAGACAGAACTTAGAGTCTTCCTCACTTGGAGACCCGACGCACATTCGAGACTGATTTCGCCCTCTTCTCTCAGAGAACACACTAGACTATTCAATCAGAGGCAGAGGGGCAATCGAGTGAGGGAGAAGACGTGCGGTTTGAAACCCCCGGAAAGGGCAGATGGAAACAGGCTCGTCTCTCTAGAGGTTCTAATCTCTTCTTGATGACATCCTTCATTCCCTTCTGATATTGCCTCGTTGAGTGGGGATGGAACTCATTCAACCGAAATGGAAATCCTCCAGGGATTCTTGATGATGGTGAAAGTCGTTTCTGGCGATGCTCTGCTCTTTTTCAAAAACCTCATTCAGTACTTTATGTGAGATGATCCGGAAACTGAAGAAGTGTCCTCCTCTCTAGTGGCTGGCTGCACTGTAGTGTTCAATCTGACGATTCCTCTCTCTCTGATCGAATATCCTCCATTCGTGAGAGGGGAGAGAGACGGGCTAACGATCCTACGTCAGTGCAGCTGAAGAAAGAGAAAGAAGAAAGGGTGGGGAAGGGGCACTTTGGAGGAGGAGAGGAAGCATGGTCTCTCTTCTCTCCCTTGAATGCGCTTCTCAAACTCTGGAAGCGATAAATCTCAGACATGATTGGATCTCATAGATCGGGAGGGAAGGGGAAGAGACTGCTCACATATCCTGGAAAGAACACAAAATACCCGTCAGGCATATCCATCAAACTTGTTGATCATTTCTGTTATTTTGAACGGTTATTATCCGTGTTCAGTGAGGAATGCAAGGTAGAGAGTGGAAAAAAAAATTAGCGAAAATTAAGGAAGTACTGCATGTTATCTTTGGATTATGCGACCTGTGGAATAATGGGGAAGAGAAAAAGGCTAGCAAGAGTAAGGGGAAAGAGTGAAGAAGCGCCGATTCAATGAGCAGGCCTGGCCTCCGGAATAACTGAATCAGTAGAAGAAGAGAAAAGAGTGCCGAGAAGAGTGAATGGGCAGAGATTTTCATTATTTTCAGAAGAACTCGACTGGTGTCTCGATCAATTGGAGACCATTCAGACGCATCGATCAGTCTCTGAGATGGCATCCAGCAAGGTGGGTGACGTTGGCATTTCCGAAATGTTGAATTCTTAGCTCCGCCCATTTTCTCAAACTTCGAAGATTTGCGAAGTGACCTTTACACTTCGCAGTGTATCCCTCGGCAGGTGCTGCTTTGAAATATAATACGCGCTAGAGTTACTCATAGTAGTGCTATGCGTCATCGAGAGATGCGTTGGGAAGACCCGAAGCGGCGGCGCGAATGTCGAAACGCCCTTAGCTACCACTGCTTACTGCCAACTGAATCAAGCATTCACTTAGAACTTTTGAAATAGTACAGCTGTGAACAAGTAGAGTTCTCGAGCGTTTCATTTTAGAGCGTCCTGTGAATTCCAAAGTCAGTCTCCGGCTCACATTTCTCCCCGTACTTCCCCTCTCAGCTGACCACTTCTAGTCATGCGGTGTGGCGTCCCTTCTTCCCCTTCACGAGAGGAAAGAAGAGGATATTCATTTTCTGTTCTCTCGCGCTCGCCACTGTCGTGTATGCCAATACACGCCCGACGTAGCGAATAATATCCCCCATGAGACTGGAATACATGCCCGTCTTCCTTCCTGTTTAGGTCGTTTCTCAACGCGTTTTCTTCCTGATCAACATTCTAAGAAGGAAGTTCCCAGTTCCTACGCGAAACGCGATACGAGCTCCCAACGTTTATCGTACACGTTAATTGTGATCGTAATTTTGCTCGGACCCGATCCCACAGCAGTGAAACGCCGTGCGTTCGCCGATTGATCATCTAGGAACACCCATCGTTAGTATTCTTTGGCCAACAAGAGCACCCTATTCCCCTGATAATGCTTAGCTCGACGAACTCCTATTCTTCGATTCCACTGAAAACTGTGTGTGTGGGAAGCAGAGCGTGACTGTACAGTACCAGGAACTAATCACCCATTATCCACCTGTTATGATGATAATACTTCGCAGTGTGACTGATGATCTCTTCCGTTCAGCGTATTCGCAAAAACGAAGGAAATGTTATGCCGTTACTAGGAATTATTACGTAATAATGTGAGCTCCGAAAGCTCACAGTTCTGTAGTCTTCATCACACCTTGAGACTTTCCTCGCCTCTGGAGTTAATTATCCTTCCCCTCGCTTCTGGTTCCGCTTAGCTTTTTCTCCACCACTTTCGCCTCTTCGATGACGTCAATCGGTCTCTCCCCAATCCATACTCTCTCTTTCCTCAAATCATCTGCCCTGGTCCCGACTCTCTCCGATCCCCACGATCTCTCGCTACTCGTTGCTCCCAACACGTTGAAAAAGTGGCAGATGCTGCAGGGGGAAAGGCTTCCGGGGACTTGCACATTTCAACAACTTTATTTGTTGTGCATGCGAACTTCGAGGCTTTGCATTTATAGCGCGAATTTGAACGATCGTTCTCTGAGCGCGCGCGGTTCCCGAACTGTCCAGTTTCCTACTAGGAGAGGCTGCAAAGATGAGAAACTCGCCAGAAATCGAGTTCAGAATGGCGACCTTTTGCTCTCTCTCTCTTGATGATAATTACAAAGTTCGCATAGACGAAGGAACGGCGGAAACTGACTCATGACAATGATGAACGGAAGAATAAAAAGGCGCGAGAAGGCGATTAACGGGTGATTAGAGTGATGGCAGTGATAAGTTCAGCTGACAGCTAATTAGGATGCAAACCCGTCTTCCCTCCCTCCTCCTCTCGCTTCTCTCCCTCCCTCTCCTCATATCCCGCACTCTCTCACTTCCGGTTGCGCATCTCGTGTAGCTTCCAATGCAAGCGATCAGTACCGTGCAGCGATCGTGGAGGATCATACCGTAATCGGTGGCCGAATCGCTCGCGCCAATCAGAGCGTCACAGAGGCGTGCCCTTTCCCCTCCGATTACGATGTTTCTCACTCTCGCCACTCCACTCCGTTCGTCTCCCCCTAATTCGACGCGATTTCCGGATGTTCTTCGAAAGTGATACACAAAAACATCGGAACAGATGTGAACATCGCCAATTGCACGCATCTAAATGTTGTGCAGGAATCCGACGATTCGGATAAGTCGGCGCAGCACACCACCATGACACCAGCCTTGGCTGCTAGGCTCTCACTGTCAGGTCGCATATCCGGCGTGGTTAATCAAAGCGCGGAGCGGCGGGGGCGAGAGGAGGCGCTCTCCTCACTCCGCGTGATCTCTCCTTCCCTCTACTCGTCCTTGCTCTCTCCATTCATCACGCTCTCTAGCCTCCTCCTCTCTCTACGTCTCGTCGATTAATGCGCTCTCTCCGCTCTATTCCCCTTCCTCCGAGCGAGGAGCAATCATCGAAAAAGAGTAGTTGTGAGGAAGCTGGTGGTGTGCTCGCCCGCGGTGGTGTGTGTGCTCCGACGACGACGTTTCCCATTCGTCGCCCCCGATACTATGCTCACGATGAACTCGCCCTTCCTGCTGTCGCCAGTGATGACGCCGTCCGCTTTCGATGACGACCTCCGATCGCCGAAGGCCTTCGACCCTAATAGGAGGGTCTTCGACTTCGACTTTGAGGATGACTCAGTGAGTTGCCACTACTGCAGTCGCTTCGTGGTTCCACTGTAGCGTGGCTTCTGCCGTCTCACCGTCAAAAAAAATAATGCGATGCCGCGGCGCGCGCGCGACTGCCACGGACGGCGCCGCGCACTTGTACATAGTGATCCTGTCGAAAATACGATGACTACGGTGTGCCGCTGATTTATGAGTGTATCGGATAGAAGGAGGAGATTGGTGGGGTAGTGAGCAGTAGTCGCTCACGAGGTGGAGATAAGTAGGCGCATATCGTGTTTATCATTTACAAAACTAGGTTGTGAAATTCATTGTATTTATTATATTTACTATAAATTCGTTATTTGATGACTATATTACTTTTGAGCTTGGAAATATTTCGTTGAAGTGATCTTGTCAAAGTAGAACCATCGCAGTAGCTTCTCGAACGCTTCCTCTCCTTTTCCTCGCTTCCGGTTGGATCTCCCTAGCTCTGCAGAGTAACGAGCGAGATCCGTTCATTCCTCCGTCTCTCTGCGCTCTCTCGATTCTCCATTATATTTCATTCCGATCATTTGCACCTTTTTGCGTCGCTAGTTTAGATCTGCTACCAAAGGTAGCGTGCATCTCATATTTGCTCCTATTCTTCTCGATGAAAACATATTTTCAATCCTGTTGTGCTCCTCATCGCAATGAAATAGTGTGTCCGAGATAGAGAGTAGTCGCTAAACTCGCCATCGTTTTTTGCCCTCCTCACTCGCGATTTCTCCCTCCTCTGCCATTCTCTCTGCTCACATGACCTCTCTCCTAGTTGCACAACAAGCTGACCAGACAAACAGAATGATGATGAGGGACGATGAGAGCTGTCTGCCCTGGAGATACTTCAAGGCCAAGGTAAGCAGGAGAAGGAGAAGGCAATTGATACGGGGACAGAAGTCGCTGATAGCCCTTATCAGTCACGCAAAACGGATCATGACGCACTGAGCTCTTCGAAAGTCAGACACGTCACAAAGCATAAGCATTACCGAACAGATAGAGATGAAAGCCGGTTCCGAATCCAGTCTAGGTTTATCACCAGGCATCATGCTGATACACTTTCCGGAGTGAGGAGTTTCTGTTTTTGAATACGTGTTACTATAGGTACAGACACAATGCCATTCGATCTCGTCTCTTCTTGATACTCTCGTTTCCATGGCATTATCTGAGAGAACACTCGTGACCTACCTCATGTCTCGCTCGCTCCTATAATTGAGCTCTCGCAACCTTTGAAAGTTCCGGCACACTCTAGTGTGCAATCAAGCGCGAATTGACTGGTCCACTCTAAATCCTCCTTTCAATCGTTCCTGAGCCGTGTAGCCAATCCTTCCAAACACCTCCTCCTCTCTTGCGCACACTTTCAAATCCCGCACTGACATCAATCCATTGGGGCTTCCACTCAAGCATTCGCGAATCCTCTCAGCCTCATCAATTATCGGCTCTCACAAGCTTCTTCTTCATCTCTTCTCCGCTTCCTAAATGCTACTCTGTCTGCCGGTACGACTCGTTCCCTGATCTCGCGCACGTATGAAGTACAATATCTGACGCGACTACGACGTTTCACAATCCTGATTCACGCGCGCTCTCGATCAGACAAAATAGGCAACAGGCTGGAGATTTGTTCCGCCTGATTTGGGATCGTTCCTCTCTTGTCATTTCCGGACGGGCCCCCATTGTGGATTGAAATGTCTTATCTGAGGGGAAAAGTAGTGCATTCCTGGGATATTTGCGACCATATTTAACTGTCGACCATCATTGGCCCACAGGGACAGAGGGAGAAGTGCCGCTGAATGTCACCATCAGAAATCCGATGCCATTGTTTTTCGCCTGTGCTAGAGAGCGCCCTTCCTTCTTCCACGAAATTACCAGATATCCTGTTTTGATCGAAGACCGCGTCCTCCGCCCTTCGGGAGGTCGACTGGACTCCAGTTTATTCGCTCCAGAGATTGGTTCCATATTGCATCGCGCTGACTCACTGAGCTTGAGGCGCTTTCCCACCCCCTCTCGCCGTCCGTTCGGTCATCTGTTTCTCTCGTATGGAAATGAGCAGTGAATAGGCGGCGGCGCAATAAAAGCGCCCATTGGACCCTCGGAATTGAATCGCGCGTCTCTGGATGTTTCGTTGCATAGCTATCGCGTTTCTGCCCCGTCTGCACACTCTAGCACCCCTCTCTCTCCTTCTCACTATCAGGCGTTAGTCACGGAGCCCCCAGTCCCCCTCTCTCACGCGAGTGAAGACAGTCGTCTCCCTTTCTATCTCCCTCCCCTATCCCCTTCATCTGAACTTATGCGCCTGTCTTCTACCACTCACGAAATGATCGTCTCGGCATCGTACCGATCGCCTGCGGTTGCTCTACTTGCAGTAGTGAAAGTGGGCGGAGTTAACTCAAATTTACGAAACTTTTCCGGTCATAAAGTTGTTCACGTGGTTACAAATATCCTTTTTCAGTTCCGGAAAATGCTGAACAAGGAGTTGAGTCACTTCGCAGAGTCGTCCAAGTCAGGCACACAGGTGAGCATACGCACTTCCTAACATACATAAAAATTTCGTCATTTGCACCAGCATCAGTTTCATCTCTAGAATCAGTCCTAATCCGTCGTTTAGGTGTCCAAGTTCCTGATCACGACGTACATGGACAAGGACGAGGATGACCAGGCGACGCTCGAGATTGAGGTTCCCGGTGGCGAGGTGCGTATTCCCATTTGTCTCGTGAATTAAAAAGTGCACAGTGCACCGACTCGGTGAACTGTAAGTGCACGAGGGTAGACTTCGTAGACAGTAGTGTTCTCTGACTTTTACACTATTGTCGTGAGTTCCGGTGGTGTAGTGGGGACGAAGCAATGAGCGACGGCAGCCGTTCAGAGATCATATGAGCCTTTAGTGGGGTTTCAGCAGGAGATTTCGAAAGGATTTAAAAGATGATTGAGAGTATCATAATCGACCACCAACGTAAATCCTTACTGACTCAAAATTGATCAATCTGATTTCGTGACGCTTTGGACGCGCGGATTATCAGAGGAATTTTCCTGGTTTGTGAAGAAGAGAAGAGAGATGGGCTGATAAGGGGTCTAATCAGTGTATGGACACAGCAAACAGGCGTAAGATATGGACTCAGCGACAAGGGTCACAAGGCGCCGATCGTCAACTGACTTCTTTGCAGGGGCCATCCACCTCATCCCCGCAAATGACCACCGTGAACGATCTGCTGAAGAAGGCACGCACCGTCGCCATGTCCAACATGTCCCGAATCTCTGGAGTCCGGAAACTGAAGGTGCGACGCTTACCAATCACGCACGCAATTGAAAATTTGACGAGGCAACGTATCCTAATCAAAACACAATTCAGGCTTCGTCGTCGAACGACGCTAGTCTACCCGAGTATGGTGTGGCCACCGCCAAGGAAGCCGCTGTTCACATGCAGAGGGTGAGTGGTGCTCGGTGCAGCGAGTGCAGTCTTGGTACGGTGCAATATGTCAATTCATTACAGTTAGACGACTGGGGCCCGAACATCTTCAAGATCAACGAGCTTTCGAAGAATCACGGTCTCACCGCTGTTACCTACACACTATTCAAGGTAAGGCGCCGATTACTAATCACGCACCCAACGCAAATATTGACGGGGAGACAAATACTAATATGCGCACCACTTGCAGGAGCGAGGGTTGTTGAAGACGTTCGAGATTCCCGCCTCGACCCTTGTCACTTATCTGCTGCACCTCGAACATCACTACAAGGTATGCGGGCATTCTTCTGCCGATAAGCGGATTGTCAACGATTCCGATCAAGCACATTCGAACCAATATTTTACCTAATCTGTCAAACTTCTCTACGCTTTTATGAATCAAAAAGATAATCAAATTATCCTTATCATCTTGCAGGACAATCCGTACCACAACCACATCCACGGTGCCGATGTCGCCCAGTCGATGCACGTCCTCCTCAAATCACCCGTCCTCAATGTAAGTCGACGATTACTACTACTTGCTCACGCAATGCACAATTCGACACGAAGACGTTTCCTAACGCTCACACCACCTGCAGGGCGTCTTCTCCGACCTCGAGATCATGGCGGCGCTCTTCGCCGGCGCCATCCATGACGTTGACCATCCCGGCTTCACCAACCAGTACCTCATCAACTCCAGTGAGTCTCCAGAATCCGATGATGACGTCATCTTCGTCATTCTCTCTCTCCCTCTCTCTTTTGCGTGTAGTAGCCTCTCATGTTTCCACACTTTGCGCCTCGTGAGAAATCCGACACGAAAACGAGCTGGAAAACTAGAGAGTCCACGTAGACCACAGCCATATGCTTAGAGTGTGCGAGGTTCTGGCACGGGAGCTTACCGTAACCTATCGTAAATGTTTGCAGATAACGAGCTGGCCATCATGTATAACGATGAGAGCGTGCTCGAACAGCACCATCTGGCCGTCGCCTTCAAGCTTCTCCAGGTACGGTAGTCAGCACAATCGATCGATAATTGACTCAGATTGAACACTGACGGTATGATTACGGTTATCTTTGCAGGACTCCTCATGCGACTTCCTGTGCAATCTGTCGCGCAAGCAGCGGCTGCAGTTCAGGAAGATCGTCATCGACATGGTACGTCTACCGTATCCATTTGTCATCGATCACTGACTTTATTATGCGTGGTTGTGTACTGATGTGAGTGCTCTTTGGTCGTTCCGGGTCAGTGGTTAGGGTGAAGAAGCATCTTCCCCTCTGGAACAGTCGCAGTCTCTCACTGCCCCTCGCTCTCCCACTTTCTCTGTCTTCTCTACCCTTTCCTTATCAGGAACAGGTTTTCGCAGTGATGAGAGGGGATGAGAGGGAGCGCGGGGGAGAGTTACCGGAAGTAATTCATCTTATTCCCCTCTTCTCTTTTGTTGCTAATAGATCGCCGCACCGGAAACGAGATAGGGTGAGAACTGAATAGAGCAGCAACGACAGTGCTGCAAGGTACTTTAGCTGCAGGCAGTAGAAAGATCAATGCACAGACAGAGCTGGAGGGACTATCGATTGAGGCTACCGTAGTTTGTGCTGTCGTGATAGGACACAGAGGTTTTATAGGCTTCACGCGGACACTTTGCAAAGCGGATAGGAACTTTTTGCAAGAGTGGGGAGAGTTCGGCTAATTTATGGGCCTCTGCTCTTTTGTGAGAAGTGATAGCGCGGGAAATGGGGGTCGAGAAACACTTCCGCGGTGCAATCTTTATAGCCCGATTGCATGGCAGATTAGGTGAGAATTGGAAAATAGAGAACCACAGATCATTGACACATCAAAACTCAACTGCGTACAATTGAATTTTTCCGTGTCAATGAAATTGATCACTGCAAGTAGTCACAACCTTCGTAACTACTAATACCTTTGAAACTGATTTAAAACAGCATTATTATGAATCTCAGGTGCTCGCGACGGACATGAGCAAGCACATGTCTCTCCTGGCCGATCTGAAGACGATGGTGGAAGCAAAGAAGGTCTCCTCCTCCGTTCTCCTCCTCGACAAGTACAACGATCGGATACAGGTGAGGAGACTGACTGGTGGTCCTACGCTGCTAGAGTATCTTCTCAGAAATGGGAATAAATAAACGGTTCAATATGGTATTATTGTAGGTGCTTCAATCGATGATCCACCTGGCTGATCTATCGAATCCGACGAAGCCGATCGACCTCTACCAGCAATGGAACATGAGGATTCTGGAGGAGTACTGGCGACAGGTTCGTAGATTATACTAATATCGATATTTTTCATAGGAAGTGTTAGAAATCTTCAGATAATCTTCAATTAGAGAATACTTTATTGTCACTCTTCTAACGAGATAATATTACAGGGAGACGAGGAGAAGAAGGCTGGTCTCGAGGTCTCACCAATGTGCGACCGTGGAAACGTCACCATCGAGAAGTCGCAGGTACCGTAATTAAACCTTCATTATCCTATGAGCTTTCAAAATTACTCTAGCTTGAATATTACTAACTGACTCCATTCGCAGGTCGGCTTCATCGACTACATTGTGCATCCTCTCTACGAGACATGGGCCGACCTGGTCTATCCCGATGCCCAGAACATTCTGGATCAGCTGGAGGAGAACCGGGAATGGTACCAGAGCAGGATACCCGAAGAAGCCAAGGAAGAGTCGGCACCGCCCACTGCGAGGGCCGAGAAGCATGGAGACGTCGTCACCGACGAGAATCACGTCCACGACGATGACGGAGCCACAGCCCTCTGATCTACCCCTGACTCCGCCCACTTATTGATTACTGGTATACGGGCACACCTGACCACTCTTCCCCTAATCCCTCCCCGACGTACCTAACTGCATAATAATGTGTTATGCCCTGTGTAGCCTCTTATTCTTGCCTAGCTACGGGTGGCTGTTACGCTACTTGGTGTATCCGGTGTATTCCCCTTTCTCCCAATTTGTGTTCCCCTATCTCCTCATACCGTACCGTCCCCCTCAAATCGTAATAAATCGCTCAACTAGAGATCACTTGAGAATTGTTGTATTATCATTCTTCGCTCTGCCTTTCTTCCTAGATGTGGCTAGCCTCTAGATGCGAACTGCTTCGCACTCCTCACTATATCGATCGTTCGCAGCCTCTTTTGCATACTGTAGTTGACGGTGCTGCTTCTTTGTGGTGTATACGGTATACGGTATACGACTTGTCTCCGCTAGTCAAATCTAGTATTATCCCGCTGCTTCACTTGCAAAATCCCTTTGACTGATGACCCGCTCTCACGGTGTAGTTCTGGGCGACGTTTCCCTTCCCTCACCACCACCACTCTTTACCATGTGCTTTACGGCGGCCGATGTGAATCGGTTTGATGATGTAGCTAGCTACAGTATCCTTTCTGTTTTCTTGCCGCACCCTCACCACACACAACCCCTTTCCTCTTACTCCATCGTACAAGTCATTTAGTAAGTGATTTTGTTCACCACGACTCCATTGACAGAACTACCTGAGAGTTTATTATTTTGCTGTAAACGTTTTTATTGTTGTATAGAAATTGCTTGGCCACTGTCAGATGAAGAATAGCTTTAAGAGTCGCGTATTATTTTGTAAAGTTCGCTTTGCTTCAATAATAAGAAGATTTATCATATTCGAGGTATGCATCGTCGACACATGAAACAAAAAAAAATGAAGGACTTTAACAAAAAACACCCGAAATTCTAGTTTAGGCATTACTTCCCACCGAAACAGATTCGTTTCAACGTTACATAAATTTCATCATCCATTGTATCGCATAAATATATTTGGAAGTCATCGTCGAAAAAAATGATACAAACATTGATCTTGTTCATCATCGATTCTACATCTGAATAGGCAGAGATAAAATATGTTTCATCAACTAGTGATTGAGAACCGAGAAAGGGTTACAAGTCGCTCCTCAACCACTCATTAATGTCGATATCAGACACAGTTATATGTATTACTACATTTCGAAATATGGTAATTTATTACCAAATTTCGAAACTTCTTTTTTCTTTGTGTCTCTCATTTCTCACATATTCCCACAGGATATGATCACTCTGTTTTCTAAGTCTCTCTTCCGTGTTCTGTCGAAATCTCTAAGGGGACGTGGCTAAATCTTTCAGGGACCGTATAAATATCATACGATTTAGAGCGTACGACTTCTCTCAGGAGACTCTCAGGCGATGTGGTATTGTCTATCCGCTTTACCTATTCTCACTGTTCGGTTTAACTAATCTATAATTCGTGCTACCAGTTCTTTCACTGTTTTTCATTTACTACGTATTTTATTTTGTACGTATTTAGATATTCATTTTTTCTAAGTTATCATACTTGCCTAAACGAACTGGTCGATTGAATACTTAGATAATCATTGTAAATACTTCAGAGATGATTCGACGTGATGAGCGAGGAAGAATTGTCATCGAGGAACCAGGTTTTTTCCCCGACTTCTTTTACTTTTCGAAATAGCAAAAAAAATCATACAAGCTGGTCACCTGCTTAGAGAGAGACATATATTTATAGAAAGCATATATTAACATTTGCAGCGACTACTCGTGAGCGCATATGCCGCAACATGATGCTGCGCACGCTGCACATCGCTTGCAGCGTAGCTGCTGTTTCCTTCCACGTAACAGCCTATCTCTACTAAGTGATAGAGTAGTAATTAAAAGAAACGCTCCCTTCTTTGTTTGCTAATTCATCTAGAATGAAAGAGGCAATCCATAGTCGGTGAAACGAGTAAAGCTGAAGTATAAATATTTGGAAATCACAGTTGTATGTGGGATCTTTTCAATGTAGTTACCATCTACGAATAAAAATGGGATGTTCAATCATTGCAGCATTTCTGATCGGCCAATGGCCGCATAAGGCACATGGATTCAAAGATCTCGAGACTTGGGCAAAAGCGTATGCTATGGCTGAGGAAGCAGTGACGACTTTATTTCCAATGGTCACGGAAAATCTTATTCTCGCACGAATAAACTATTTTTCTACTGAAAAAGGATAGCGTGTATGTCACAAATTGCATAATGCCTACCTAGATACGTGATAAAATCCAAAGTAGGCAAAATTGCTTGAATATTTGAAACAGTAAAATTTAGCTCTATAAAAGCGTCTTCGTAGCATGAAATGCTTTTCAGTTCTTCGTTTTCCCCTTGCCGATCCCAATTCCAATTCCCAATCCGTCCGCCATCTATAGGAAATCTGTCGCATGGCTTTCGTGGTACTATATCGAACTCGTCATCATTCTCGTACAGGTGAGCGTTACTCGTAGATTTTCATGGCATAAAATATAATACCAGAACAGGACCAATTATGCAAATCATTGTTTATAATAATTCGCAATTGTCGCAGGCTGTGTGGAGCTACCACGTGATTTTCTACCCGCGCATGAGATGGCAGCGGGGTGTGAGTTCCGTGCAGAATAGTGATGACAAATCGGCATCGACTCTTTTCATTTTGCGTGATCACTCGCCGGTTAGAGACGCGAGGGAGTACGTAAATAGAGGAGGGTCGGATGCCGATTTGCCATCACTAGTGCAGAACTAGCATTAGACGTTCTGACTGCGTTCATTGCAATTCAGCGCAAATTCTCGAACATGATGTATCTGAACATCGCGGTATTCATCATCACACTCTACATCGCGAACGAGTGGTGGTCCTATGGATACGATGTGAACATATTTTCTTGAATCTTCAGATATTCGATTCTCTTCATGTCATGTTTTCCTCATCGCCAAAAAAGTACCTGAAATTCATATAAAATTGCGTACGGGAAATAATAAAAAAGGAATAATGTGAGCATAATTAACTGCTAGTCATATCAAATAATCGAATGTATTCAGTGTTTGTTTAGACGCAGCTCAACGATCGGAACATAGTGAACTTTTTGAGAGATTAGAATACCAGAATCTTCCGGAAACATCGTTACTCAAATTGTTCATCTTTTCTTGAGTGATGCATAACAGTCAAAATGCCTTGATCCCCATGTGGTGGGTAGCAACAACTGATCTCTGAATATAATCGTTTACATGTCTGACCTATATGAATTTGACCCGTAATTCAGCTCTATGAAATGCTCACAAGTTGCCTTGAACCAGACTTTCTTATCGAGGAACGGCAGTTTCTGAAAGAATAAAAATTAAAGCTCTTCATATTACGACACATTTCATAAAAGGACAAAATTTCACAAATCTCACCTTTCTGAGTTGTTGAACACTGTTTCTACAGAGATATTGTGAATACCAATGATTTTGTATACTCAGTTTATCGAGTTTGTTTGAAAACATTTTCATTAAGATGGGTGACCAATCGATATTTTGAACACCCAAGAGATGAGGTGTGGTGAAAGCTGAAACTCCATGTACAAACTCCTGTTTAATGCAGTGACCGAATAAGTGACGATAACTGTATGAGAAGTTGCTCTGAATCGAAACTTAAACTTTTTTCGAACATTTATTTGCACCTGGATCGGTTAACGCTACTTCACCTACGCTAATTGAGAGATGGTCGATATTGTGTGAATTGATGATCCTCAGAAGATGGATTCTGCCAAGAAAAAAATTTACGCTTTGTTTATTTATAATATGTATGCATCAGAGGTATGTGTTGAATAATACGCAGTACTAAAAAAATATTACTAACGCAACTTCGTCGGAGTCCAATGAGAAATTCGTATAAGAAAGTTTGTTGAATTTGAATCTTCCTATTAGGTTGGTTATTCCATGCAATTGTGTACTGCTACATCCAATTATAGATATCTTCTCCACTCGCATTCCTACGCATTCTTCCAAACTTTTCCACAGATCGAAATCAGGATCCGTAATATTGAAGTCCACAAAATACGCCTGCGCAGCTCTTCAATACTGTTCGAGAGATGCTTCTTACATTTTTAGGGTAGCTTTTCATTAGTTTAACTGAGTTCTGACACAGTAGTCGCAGTTTGAAGAATTTCTTCTTATTTTCAAAGATGTTCAACCAAATACCACTACGATTGAATGCGAATTTCTGGATAAGTGGATTCTTGACTGGTAGGCGTGCATACGCGTCTACTCCAGATTCAAGCAGATGAGATGTCTGGAATTTCAAAATATTATATTTAAATTGGCTTATTGATTATCAGCGAAACGAACCTGTCTTAGATCAAATACGGATTCTGGTGAGTAATCGATAAGCTTGCATATGAGCTCGCGAGGCAATGATTCGAGAGGAGAAATAAAATCGTGGGAGATTCCATGCCGCATCGAACCTTCTATTATATCAGTCTGAATTCGCGGCATGCAATATTTATGAAGGCACCCAATAAAATAGTGAGAAATTTTAAGAATTTGAATGCACTTGCAATTAGTGAAGTCAATGCGATGCCATCGATCGCAAAACCGCATTTTTTATGGTATTGCAGAATGACCACCGGGCTATTTTAGAGCAGTCAATTGGAAGACGCAGTAGCTACTGTTGCTATCCTGGGTTGATGTAGAGAGTTCAGTCGATGTATTGTTCGATTTCTACGATATACACGGATACATTATGAAGAAATCACCTTGATCTTGATCGAATTTTAACCGATTTTTACTGATTAAAAAACCTGTTGTTCATTATACAATCTAGATATTTTAAAAACAATCTCAAGTCTATTTTATTATTACAAATATTGTTTATTTATTATTTTAACAAATAAAACACAATAAAATATCACGGCATTTCGTGGCTACACAAAGTCGGCACTCAATAAACAGAGTAAGTTTGAAGCCGGAGCCGTTACCGCACCCGTTTCATAACCAGAGCCGGCAAAAACTAGACCATTTTCGTCACACCACCACGATCCTTCTGAAAATAAATTGAAAATTACGGTATTTGTTGTTGGAGGCAACTTTAAATTTTGTCCGGTCTTTGGATATGCCTGAAAAATAAAGCTAAAATTACGGTATTTTACTGCGCGCCAGCCAGAAAATGCGGGACCGTTTGAAAATTTTCATAATTCCGCCACGACGAGGTTTCGGATATAACACTACACAATTCTCGGTTGCACGGCCTCCGGAATGCCGACATAAGGCTAGGAACGGAGGTCTCGAATTTTTGAGTACGCTTTTACGGCTCCTACCTGCGAATTCGCGTACCGTATACCTGTGTTGTAGTTGTTTTCGTTGATTATCTTTTGAACCGCTATTATTATTGTCTAATTATGTTGCGAATAATATGAAGAAGTCATCTAGGAATACAATATTTCGGGAGTGCGCTACGATAGCACTCTGAGGTTGCGGTCAAAAGTGGGTGCGCAATAAAACTTAGCGCACCAACTTTGTATTCATATCAGCGATAGATCTGGCCGCGATAAATCCGGTTATTTAAAAATTTCGAAAATCGAAGCAGCCAAAAGTAGTTTCCTTGGACACTGAAAACGGCATTTTCGCCACTGTAAAATATAATTATCGTTCCTGCAATCGAAGGACTCAGCGCACCGTTTTCTTATTCTCATGAAAGATCATAGACCTAATCAGGTTGATATCGACCACAAATCAGCGAATATTATACAGCGGTTTTTATAAACGAGTGACACGACCAAATGTCGCGACTATGAACTACAAAACAATTGCCTGAATCACACACGCGTGTGCGAGAGTGATTACTGTGCGCTGCGCGTGCGGTTAAAATTGCCTGATTTTCACTTCCGGAACGAGGAATCGCAAAGTGAACTTGGTCTTCAGGGTATTATTACCGTAAATCAGGCACTTGCACCGCATGATCGTGATTCAGGATCAGGATTTTAATGTATGTTGTTTGGAGGCCCGCTCGTTTTTCCTGATTTCCCCTGATTGGTAGCGACATTTTCCGCTTGCCTTATATCGGTATTCCGGAGGCCGTGCGGTTGAAATGCCGTGTAAAAATGTCTTAAAAATAAATAAACTATTTCATGATAATTTCGTTCAGTGAGGTACGGTTAGTTTGCGCGTGTGCGAAATGCCGACGACTTTTCGGAAGGCCGAAAATCGGCCGAGAATCTAGCGATAAGGCACACAACGTGTCAGCTGATGTTGACTCACGTGCTTTTCATGTGTATGCTTCATTCAATAATGTTTTCTGCTTCTTCTTTCGTACCCAACCGTGTCATCTTCCAATTAGGCTACTGTGTACAAGTTGTCCGTTCCACCACACATCCTTATTGCGCGCGATTCTGCCCTCGTTCTCTCGATTGTCCACGTTTCTTTCCCTCTCAATTTCGCAAGTAAATGCGTGCTCTGACTCATCATCCCTCCCGTTCACCAACCTGGCACTACCAGACTTGATTTGACGACCCTTCTTATCTTTACTTCTCGGTATTTCGCATTCCCACTTGTGCAATCTGTTCTTTTTTTCCTTTTTCTAAAGCGGCAGTCGCAAAAGACATCAAATAACCTCGCGTGGGCTCTCTTTCGCCCGAATCGATACATGTTGTTAGGCAACTCCACCCCATAATCTCCCGTACCCATCTTTCACTCTTTTCATGCTGCTCGTTCTCATTTCTCATCCAGTTCTCTCATTCGCTGTTGAAATTGCGTGCTTCTCCCTCATCGATTGTTTCCCTTTTTCAGTGAATGCTACCATACTTAGCGTACAAGTACGTCAAGGATCAGAAAGAAAAGAACAAGCGGGACATGCAGGACAGTCTGGCCAATCTCACCGTCAACCTCAGCAAGTCCATCAGCCCCGATATGGTGAGTATTTCAATCTGTCAGTCACCAGGTTATTCTTGGTTTCACAACTATGATGAGTACTGGTGAAACACTGTATTTGATAAAAATTTTCAAGGTTGTTAAAAATAGTAAGTTAATGCTCATCTATTCATTATCTTTTTTTTTAATATTAAAGGTATTTGTTTTGGTACTAAAATGAAATCTAATAGCTTAACGCAAAATTAGCTTACTATTACGAAATTAGGGAGGGATTGTGTAAACGTTGCCTAGTCACGAGTCTAGTCCAACTTTTCTCTTATCGACGAAAAAAGAGCATTACAAGCACGCGCAAGTATTGATTCATCGCCTGTTTATCTTGCGAAATGCCCATCACTCGGTCCCTTCCTTCTTCACTTTCTGGTCACTCGTGCTTCTCTCTCTCTCCCTCTCTTCCCACGCGAGCATTCTAGTACCATCTCATTCCCCCCCCCCCCCCCCCCCCTCTATCCGGTTCGGTACACCCTCGTTTCGTCACAACCTCCGCTAGTTTAGCTCTTCCTTGGCGATTGCAACACAAAAACAGCGATGAAATGCTCCCGGGGCATCGTAAGTTGCAGAGTTTTGCAATACTATTTCAATCTAAATCAATAGCAATTTATATTCAAATGGATTGACAGTTTGGCAGCGAAATTATACAGGAAAATAGGTCTTGCAAAAGGCATTCATTGGAATAGCTCATTTGCCGTGTATTTATTTATTTAAATATTATTAATTAAGGTGGCGCTGCGCATCCCGGGCGTGTCGGCGAAGCTGACGGACGACGCCGACGACCAGCCGACGGACGAGTACATCCCCGGCACGCTCGCCATCGTCGAGAAGGTTTGAATTTAATTCGAATTTTTAATTCCCGCCAAGAATTGTAAAAAATTGCAATCCTGTCGAAAATTCGACAAGGGAACTAATTTTGTGAATTTTATCGCGCGAAATTTGAATTGTAATTATTTGCAGGCGACGGGGGTGTTCATCGAGTGGACGCCGCAGGGCGAGGACGAGTGCGGCTGGGTGCTGGCAGATGATGACGCGGCGCACACTATCCGTAAGTTATTGATTGGTACCGTAATCATTGGAAACTGTAGCCGTGAAATTATCGATCTCGGAATCCATACAAAAGTAGTGGGTTTAATTGATAACTCAACGATAGCCAGCATTGGAACCAGTACATGGGAAGATTTATTTATTTATTTATTTATTGCAATGACTGCCGATAGTACACTGAATTATCCATCGTCACTATGTTATAGTGACAGGTTGAAGCAGCAATGTGATGGTTTCTCTAAATTCTCAAATTTATGCAGAATTATATCTATTTATATATTAGCACCCTCTCCGGAAACTACTCAATCAATCAGGTCGTAGTGATGAGGTGGTTGTTTACTTTACTCTTTCTCAACAGTATCGATTTATCGTCGAGAACAGACACGGGGTCCGCTAGTCGTGTTTGAGCACCTGTCAGTTGGCGTTGAAAGAAGTGATTCATAGAATGGCGATTCAGCGAACAATGGGAGAGTTGGAAGGAACGGGAATAATGGTGTATGACACTTTCCTCTTTTGGAGATGGATCTCACTGATTCGAAAAGTGTCGATCAACAGGGGTGAGATACTGGTTGAAAATATTTCGCGATTTTTCGGGGGAAAGCTGCGTGGTGAGCATTTCCAAGCCATCACAACACTGTGTTTTAAGCCATCACATCACCATTTCACCTTAGTATTATTTCATGTTGAGGCCAAATGATACAGTAGGCCTTCGGCTTTAATGTTTAAAAAAACATTAATTTAATTGTATTCAATTCAATCCATTAATTTCAGCCCAGCTCTCGCCCAAACCCGTGGACTCCTCCTCCTCTGCCCTTCCCTCCTCCGGACCCCTCTCGCCTCACTCGAGACTCAGATTTTCAGTTGACGTCAACGACCTGTCCTCGTTCAAGAATGTCGAGCCGAAGAAGGGTTAGTACATCTATTTTATAAACCCTTGTCATGGTAGAATGATACCTGATGAACGAGCTGTATCTGCATAGGTAGTGGTTTTTCGGAAGTAGCCGAAGTAAGAAAAATTTACATGTTCTAAAATTTACTTTATTTGCCGACATCGTGAAACGGTGATGGTGCGGGTTCTGAAACACAAAAATATTGTGGTCTCAGGACGCCGTTTTAGATGTTTTATTTATTCAATCGGTTGCCGCAGAGCAATTGGAATTTCCATGAAGTACGCACTATGTGGGCAAATAGTAATTTCCTGGTTGCGATTTTTTTGGAAATTCACTATCTCTTCATCAATGTTCACTTCACACCGGGGCCATAGAAAATAAATAGACTACTGTAGGAATCAACGCCGAAACACAAAATTGCAATCTCTTTTAAAGCCACCAACTTAATGCATGTCCATTACAGGCAAGGGCGGTCATCCGTGCGTGCGTCTGATCGCCAAGGACGGCACGAACTACGTGCCCCTCTTCTTCCTCACCCAGAGCACCAAGGACTTCATCGACGTGCTCCAGAGGTACGGTATATTGTGGTGGAAATTTGTAGACCTGTTTTGTTCGGGTTACGGTAGTCTTCTCGTTGATTTTTTGTTTGATAGATGCGCCCGACTCATGTTGCAACGATTTTTTTTTGAGTTGGTAGTAAGGTGCCACACGACGCTCCCTGCTAGTTGGTAACTTACATAATAGAACTTCGTATATACTATAACTGTTTTGCTGTGGAGAATGAAAGGCTCCCATTGATGCTAGGAAATTGATGTTCATTCGATGACAAGTTGATACGGCAATCTCCCTGGTGGTATGTTCCTGCCTTTCGCATCGTTAGTATCCCTTTCTTGTCATTTGCTCTGAAAATCTGACCGATCAATAGTTTGTGGACTATTCTGCTATCGTTTGTAACAGGATAAAGCACCAATCTCCCATGTAGTGCCTACCGTATCTCTCTCCCATTTCATTCCGCCTTTTCAGATACGTCGTCCTTCGTCGATCGGCGCGCGAGCACCAACTGGTGCTGGTGGTGGACGAGAAGGCCGAGGCGCTCGCCCAGTCCCTCTCCACACTCGACCAGAACGGAGACATCATGGGGGTACGGTATTTGCAAACTGGTTTGCGATCGATAACTAATTTTTTTGGAATCAGAGCTAGGTCAAGTGGTTAGGCGATACCGCAGGGGAAATGGATTCTCTGGCAGGTATTTTTAATCATTAGCGTGTTTTCAAAAAGGGGGGATTCCGTTTCAAATGGTATAAATTCGCTTTATTGCAGCGTTTTATGCACAATCCGTACGCGACTGCGATGACCGGACTGAGCAAGATCACCACCTTCGTCCAGGATCAGGTATTCTATCGTTTAGCTATTTAATTTAAAATCTAATAGGGTGTCCCATAATTTCTTAGAAAAATTTTCCCTATTTTTTCTCTTGTGAACCACGAGACACAATTGTGGACGCACCATTGCAAAATGTAGTGCTCCCTATTTACTAAATTAATTTGTTTCCAGGCAGCGTTAATATTGCCTGATAGAGATGCAATAGGCTAAAAAGTGTGTTTTTGGACCGTATTTTTTATATTTTCCAGCTAAATTATGACGATGAGATCCTCGGAGTAACACCAAAGTAGGAGTGGGCTGTCTACTTTCATTTCATATTTTTTAACAGAAGAAATTTCATGAAACGAAACAGTTAATTCAAAAATTGTCACTTTCTATGATATTTCAAAAATGCGCTTTTTGCATTTTATTTTTTTCCAAACTTGTTGGCCAGCCTATGCGACCGAAACAGTATGTGATATTAGTGATTAATTATAATGAATAAGATCCAACTGTTTTTAGCGCAAATTACGCAGTATTTCTAAAAACATTTGTAAAAATGTCCATTTTATGTAGTGATGATACAATACGAAATGAGCAGTCGGCTTGGCGTGGAATTTGTTCACTGTCAAGTACTAACTCTATAGAGAAACTATCCTTGTTTTTACCTCTTTGCTAAAGAGTAAATTAGATAGTGCGATTTTTACTGAGGTTGTGTCAGAATAGCCTAGTTTTTCGAAAGTACAATGATTTCAATGGCTCAAGCACAGAAGTTTAAGAGCAATGGTTACTCTATCCAACACCGCTTAGCTGAAGTCGATAAGTATCATATCAAGTGAAAAACAAAATTTTGAAAAAATTCTAAAAAAATTATGGGACACCTAATATTTAAAAAAAATTCAAAATAGGGTGATTCTATTGTATGTTCCATAGATTTGATAAAACCTAGGTAAGCGAAGTGTGATTGATCGACCCCTATCTTCCTTTCGAAAATAATAATCTATTCTGAATCAGACGTTGAAAATCTGCTGACAATCAATCTAGTGTATTTACCGTTTCACGAAAGCGTTAGGACACATTGGTCAGTGCGCATTTGTTTTAAGCGGAAGTTCGGGGTTACAAGAATATAATGGTTATTTGGTGATTTTCGGTTTCTTAATTTCTATGAGAGCTATTGTGCTGCGAAGCTGATGGCTGTTTGAAAATATGCTTACAGTATTTCCCGAATGTTGATTTTGTAATAAGTTATCGATATTAGCGGATTCAAGAGCATGCTGTAAACGGTCGAGCAATGCGCAGTCCTCAAGTTGCTGCTATTGATCATAACCATAAATAAATATAAATAATAAGGTGATTCCGGCGATTCTCGACTCTGACGCAGTCTCTCAGGAGGAGAAGATTAGAGCGATGAGGGAACTGAGGACGGAGACTGACGATACTCGATTGAAGTGAGTTATCCTGGAATTTATCATATGTGGTGCATTCGCTCGTGACCAGCTCGTCTACTAAAATCATTCATGTATACAGGTAAAGCCTGAAACGTAGATTAGCCTATCAATGTTTGGCACTTCTTTCTTATCTTTCCTGTTGGAATGTTTGTTTTATATTTGCGTCGGCTCTACGAAAGACTTTTAGTAACCTACTATTTCCGAAGACAATAGCAAATGATAAAACACAAATTCGACTGGTCAACACGCAAGATTGATTCCAGGATCTCCCGTGAGGCAGACTTCGAGGTGGTGACTCAGCTGGAACTGCCGCCCCGTCCCGACATCTACAGAGAATCGTCAGTCACTCAGGTACGGAAGATTTGGACTCCTGGGCCTCAATTCAGAAACATGAGTGTATAGTAAACAGCTGTAAGGACTCCACCTCGGGTGTGTAACCCCCCCCCCCCCCCTCTTAACCACAACAAATATTTTAATTAATTAATAAAAATATGGTATTAAATTGTTTATTTTCAGTCGGTATGGAGCTCGTTCAAGCAGTCTGATGGTAGCTTCGACCCCGCGAAGAGCCACCATCTCATGATGAATGTGTTCAGAGGAGGAGTAGAGACGGAGCTGAGAAAGGTGGGTGGGATTCGTTTGAGATCTCGGGATCATTATCGCCGAATTTAAGTTGTAGAACGCTTGAAAATCTAATCAACCTGGCACCATTTGGGGATTATTGTTAGAGGATGGATGAACCTGAAATCATCGTGGCTCAATGTTTCGGAAATTCAAGATACTGTGCAGCACAATTTTTCCTGGCTCTTCTCGAATATAGCGCGTCGTTTTTTTTCAGTACGTTTTGTTTGATTCAGGAAGCGTGGAAGTACCTGCTTGGCTACTACGAGTGGAGCAAGACTCCGGCGGAGAATGAGAAGGTTATTTTATATATTTTATAAATTAATATTTTAATTGTGCCCACACTATCTCCTTACTTGCATCCACTGTGAACTTTACTTTTTCAACCTCTGTACTTCTTCGAAAAATAGTAGTTGTATTCGATATTGCGATAAGTTTCATGAAAGTATTAAATATATTATTTGTTTATTTTTCATGATTTCAGAAGCGCGCCCAGCTCGAGAAAGACTACCTCCGGATGAAGGGCCAATGGCAGTCGATCAGCGAGGATCAGGAGTCCCGCTTCGCCAAATACGTCGTGCGCAAGGCGCTAGTTGGTAGGCGCACTTTCGGTGTTATCTTTTTGCTTACCTTAATCTGAATCAATAGAAAACTTCGATCAATTTATGATTACAGATTAGTTATGTTACCGTATCCGATGATTATTCTAGTCGGAAAAGATAGCATATCCGGTGTGATTACCGTACTCCACTTGCAGAGAAGGACGTGGCGCGCACCGATCGCACGCTCAAATTCTTCGCGGGCGACGAGAATCCGAACCTGGCGATGCTGAACAACGTGCTCATGACCTACTGCATGTACGACTTCGATCTAGGTGAGTGGAGGGTGAAGGGAGGGGTACGGTAGATTACGGTAGATATGGATGTGCTTATATTTTGAAGCATTACAAGGTACTGTAGGTGTGAAGATATTTTTTAAAACTGGTGGATCAGGATTTTTTTTACTATGAAGGTCGGTATTTCATGAAGTGTGTAAATCGAGTTCAGAAAAAATTCGATCGTGAAGGCGAAGGTGTTGCAAAAAAAAAATTATCTTGTCAATTCTGACCAGAATAGTGAGTGTAATGTGCATATCGAGGTTACTGTACCTCTCCCTCTCTTTCAGGCTACGTGCAGGGAATGTCCGACTTCTGCTCTCCTCTGCTCTACGTGATGGGCAATGAATGCGACGCATTCTGGTGCTTCGTCGGATTCATGGAGAGAGTGGTGAGCGATTATTTATCATATTGGTTTTACTAAGTCACGGAATAGCGTTTGGTCTGTTAAGAACATTTATGTTCAAAATCCAACGATAGTTAGCGATATTTCGATGTCACAGTCAGTAAATCAAATGCGAAATGGGTCAGGAGAATAGGTGTTACACATTCCGGACATATGAGAGCAGATTCCAATTTTCGATTGTTGAAAGGGTGCCATTTCAAACAACAACTACAATTAATTATGTTTTATTAAGCTTAGTAATTGCAGCACGCCAACTTCGAGAAGGACCAGACGGCGATCAAAGTGCAGTTGAATCAGCTGAGGGATATCCTTATGATCGTCAACCCCAAACTGGCAAATTATCTGGGTGAGTCAGAGGGTGATGAGAGAGAGACCAGGTAGATTGCAGTGGCAGTGGGCATTCGTAAAAATACTTTGTGGCTACTATCTAATTTACGCTACTCTTGCGTCTCAAATGCACAAAAAATGTAATTGATAATATAGCTGCGATTTTTTGATTGAAAGGCCGACTTCGATGTAGCAAGTGCTGATTTTCAATCAGGAATCGGTATATCCGTGACAACGAAGTTTAAAAAAATTGAATGAGGTAATAAAGTAAATGTAATATTTGCAGAGTCGCACGACTCAGATGACATGTACTTCTGCTTCCGATGGCTCATCGTGTGGTTCAAGAGGGAATTCTCATTCGAGGACACGTGCAAGCTGTGGGAGGTGAGTCATTCGGATATTATTTTTTTCGATGTTTCAGCATTAAAGCGATCTCGTTGTCTGAAGCACTGTTGAGTGGGGTTGTGTTGATTGCTGGTCTAATCTTAGTAGAAAACATTCAATTTAAAATCACAGGTGTTGTGGACGTGTCAGCCGTGTCCCAACTTCCTCCTCCTCATCTGTGCTGCGACCCTCGACCGACAGACGGAGACCATCATTGAGAACAAGTTCGGACTCACCGAGATCCTCAAGGTGAGAACAGGGAAACCTGGAATGGATTGTGACTACTGTAGGAAATTATGGGCCTGCGATAAATAAAGCATATAATGTGGCATAAGCATGTGAAAGTGTGAGATTGATAGAGTCTCTGGCGACTTGGTACGAAAGAGTGGCACCATTTGACAATAATCTGATCCTAATTGCGAAGTTTAGTATATACGAGATATCTATCCTGGTCCTAATACAAAAAAAATAGAAAATAATAATAATTGATAGCTGACATAATTGGGTTTCACCCACTAGATAATTTGTCTGAAATGTGCACAATTTAATATTTTGGACTCCTTCTTTTTAAATATATATATATTTTTAAATATAAGCATGATTCTAGATTCAGAGTTTGCTACATTCTTGTTTTTTTACAACATTTTAGTGTTGTGTGATTCAATTGGATTGCGGGAAAAAACGAGAAGAGTCTCTCGATGAGAGTAGTGATGATCAGGTTTCAGCCGCTGGATTTAACCAGTAAGAATTGCATGGTGCACTATCTTTCCGTCTTTCATGCAAAAAAAAAAATCAATCTCAATTCCAGCACGTGAACGATCTCTCGATGCACCACGACCTGGATGAGATGCTCACGTCGGCCGAGGCCATCTTCCATCAACTGTCCGCCAGTCAGGTACGGTAGGCGGAGTTCGGTAGATGATGATGGATTGATTAGGAACTGATTTTATTACACATGATTAGGGATGCATGATTAAAATTCGATAGGGAAATGTTGATAGGGTAGGAGTAAATTATTGGAAATTTCCATTTTCAATCACCCACCAGAATTGAGTTTCATACACAACATTTAGGAGCTGAACATATTTCGAATCCGATATCATGTTCCCAATTGCCTCTTACAGGACAAACTTCCTATGCACATCTGCGAGCATCTCGCTCTGGGCGACAAATCGGTCGTCGGCACGCCATCTGGAGACGACGATGACGACGAATGAGAGATTACGGTAGCCACACTACTTCCCCATCTTCCCTTCCCACTGACTGTATTCGTTGGCTGTTACTCGAACCATTCATGCATATTCACCCAATCGGGATTTCTTGCTTCCGTCCACACTTGTACATAAAATTACTGTAATTTACTCGAGACTTCCACCCAATTATTGATCTGTAGTTGGTAGATCAGAAAGATGCCCGGATGTTGTTGCGATACTCGCACTATGCTGTACAGAATCGATGTATTTTAGAGATGCAAACCAATTTAATCAATGCTCTTGAATGAAAGCTGAGAAACGGTGAACTCGTGTTTTGTGTACTTTTGACTCTCGCATGCTGTACTCGTATTTATCGATGAAGGAATAATAAGATTTTTAGTAAATTCCATTTGTTGCGCCGTGCTGTGTATCATTATTGCATACAGCTGAATTCGCGATGCCACCATTTGAGATGAATGAAAAACAAACGTATTCATCAATTTCTGGAAAGTTTCAACGATAATATTTTGACGATATAGTGCTGTGATTCAAGCTGCAGGGATGTTGCACTAATTGTATTAGCACCTGAAACAACACACAAATGTAAGGAAAAATAAATTGATCAATTTCCGATGTAATTTTAATCGTAATTCATGTACGAACGAGCAGAAACAAAGTTAGTAGGATTTCACTTCGCTTCGCTCCGTGGCTTCATTTGCAACTTTTCTTACGCGCTCTCAGCCTCACGAGCTTTTCACAACGGTATGGACAGCGCATAGGCAAATTTCATGAACTCATATCCCCTTTTGCCACGTTTGGCTGCCTTATACATTAGCCATACATCGCTTGCTTGCGAGTGGGGCGTATACCGTTGCAAAAAGCTCGTGAGGCTTAGAGCGAGCATTTCACAACGGTATGGCCAATGCATAGGCAAATTTCATGAACTCATATCCCTTTTTGCCACGTTTGGCTGCCTTATACATTAGCCATACATCGCTTGCTTGCGAGTGGGGCGTATACATTTGCAAAAAGCTCGTGAGGCTTCGAGCTTTTCACAACGGTATGGAGCGCTAATGTATACCGTTGCAAAAAGCTCGTGAGGCTTCGAGCTTTTCACAACGGTATGGCCAAAGGCTTTTAAGAAATTACGATATTCGCTCACATAGGGCCGTTTGACACCTCACAGCGTTTCGCGCGCGGACATTGGAGCGAGAGAGTATTCTAGGGTAGAGAAAGAGACGAAATCGAGAGAGCGTGTAAAGAGAGGAGAGTGCGTGCGACATGGCTCAGTGGTAAGAGAAAGGACTAGCAATCGACAAGCCGTTGGTTCGGTGCCCAGCCAATGCAAATCTTTTGCAATTATTTTTTTTCGTCATTTCCAAGTTTTCGCAGTCGCTAACGACAGAGAAAGTGGGCATTTGCATGTTCGTCAGATTGAGATTTTAATCACACGGAATTAATGAAATATTTATCTCAGTGCAAAAAATAGGAACATCCAAAATGATCATTCTGAGCTTGCAGACAAGTCTACTCCAGTGGTAGACTCTACCCCACTTTATTTTAAAAACATGATTTATCAAATTCAACGAATAATATAAGACATTTTCGCATTAACAACATATTGGAAAAATTACCGTTACTAGGAGTAACAATGGTGGGAAATCGAAGAAAGGGGATGGATCTTCGTATTGATGCGAGTGCTTCTTGTCCTAGCATTTTATCCTTCTCATTTCCTCATCCTCTCGCCGTTGCCGTCATCACAGAGGGGCTCTCGGGCACCTGAGTGGAAATACAGTAACTATAAGCCGATCAAAATATTTATTTTTAGATATACAGTGCACCGATTCCAGTCTTAAGGGAACTGGTCCAGAATGGACCAAATGGTCCAGTTTTTTCCAGAAAATTTCCATGTCGAAGTTCGTAGTGAAAAATGCTGTAATCACGGCTTATTTTGTTTTAAATGTTCTTTTTTCATCCCCTATAATTGATTTGAGAAAAAGAACGAATTTAAAATATTCATTTTCAGTGCAAAAATCCATTCCAGTCTGGTCCAGCCTCAGTTCCATGTTTTCGATTGCAAACTGAAATCCGGGAATTCCGGTGCACTACGTGAATTTTATAATTTGCCTTCCGCGTTGGCTTTTTCGAAAACTTTGCCATCAATTTCCATTATTATTTACTGCCATTTTATAGTATTTGTCATTGTCAGCTCAACGGTTGGAGTCCACGCCACCTATCCCCCTGCCCGTTTTGCTCGCAAAACGGTTTATTCCTGTTCGTTTCGCGACTTTAGCGCTTTCTGCTAACTTTACTTCCTTGAAACACATCGTTCCTCGCTCCTTGAGCGATAAGCCCGTGCTCTGGACTCGTTGCGTCTATCCTCGATGGTGACTGATCCCTTTTGGCTCCATTCCCGCCAGTTTCTTGCGCACCATCGCCATTTTACGCCGGTTCGCTGTTCAGCTGTGTTATTTCGCGCTTGGAGTATGCAACTAGCCCATTTTCAGGTATTTCCGATCGTTGATGGCAGGAAAAGGTGGGGCAGCCACAGCTGCAAGTAGTGAGGTAAGCGGTTTTCCGTTTTTATTGGGACTATTTCGTTAGTTGACTGACTTTGAAGGGGCATTCCCCAACGCATCCTTTCAATTACCGTATCCCTGAAGTATTGATTGGTTTCTCGTAATTGGTGAATGAAGAGTGATGAGTTTGATGGCCGTTTATTTCGTTTGGTATCGCCAATGTCAATTAATCTCAGATTTTTGCAGAGTGCATCTACTCACCAATGGGAGGGTGCGCCGCCAGGCGCTCAGATAAGTTCTTTTTCTCATATTTTATTTTATTTATTTGTACGAATTGCCTCCTGTGGTAAAATTTGAAGGTCGTTGATGCTGCCCAAGCCCTCCCTCCACTTCTCTCACTGGAACTGGACCGAGTTGAGAGGTTAGTAGTGACTACTTGATTCACCCGCTAAATTTGCTGCAGGGACTGACATTGCTTCTATGATTGATAGTCCACTTGATCACTAGGAATGGATGCTTACTTCATTTTGTTATTGTTCATCATCACTAATTCTCTTTTCTTGCAGAAACACCACTACACCGGGTAACTGATGGTGCAGTCTTCTGCGAGATAAGTGATTTTTCTTGGTGGCATTTTATTAGAAGAGCAGAGTGATTCCTCAGGAACCCTTTGAAGGTTCCTGATGTCGCTCCTCTCTTCTCGTCTGCCTCTCATCTACTCAATCGTCGACGATTGACGACGCACTGAGGCCACGTATGACCCAAACAGCCCTCTTTAGGGCTACAAACCCATTCCAAAGAGCAAGTCTTTTCTGTGCTAGTCATACATGGTTTCTGGTGGTGGTTAGATGAAATAAAGATTGTTGGTAAGATACAGTTGCGTTCTTCTCTTTCGACTACGTTAGCACCATCAATGAATATAAAAAAATTGCTCTTTGGAATGGGTTTGTAGCCCTAAAGAGGGCTGTTTGGGTCATACGTGGCCTCAGTGCGTCGTCAATCGTCGACGATTGAGTAGATGAGAGGCAGACGAGAAGAGAGGAGCGACATCAGGAACCTTCAAAGGGTTCCTGAGGAATCACTCTGCTCTTCTAATAAAATGCCACCAAGAAAAATCACTTATCTCGCAGAAGACTGCACCATCAGTTACCCAGTGTAGTGGTGTTTCTGCAAGAAAAGAGAATTAGTGATGAGGAACAATAACAAAATGAAGTAAGCATCCATTCCTAGTGATCAAGTGGACTATCAATCATAGAAGCAATGTCAGTCCCTGCATTGCAATCACCAATTTACACTAGAACCCCGAGTGAAACGACTATTCCACTGTTTTGAGAGAAAATCAATACTTCTGGATTACTGTAGCCGAAAAACACTACTGTACAAGACTTTACTTCAAGCAAATTTAGCGGGTGAATCAAGTAGTCACTACTAACCTCTCAACTCGGTCCAGTTCCAGTGAGAGAAGTGGAGGGAGGGCTTGGGCAGCATCAACGACCTTCAAATTTTACCACAGGAGGCAATCCGTACAAATAAATAAAATAAAATATGAGAAAAAGAACTTATCTGAGCGCCTGGCGGCGCACCCTCCCATTGGTGAGTAGATGCACTCTGCAAAAATCCGAGATTAATTGACATTGGCGATACCAAACTAAATAAACGGCCATCAAACTCATCACTCTTCATTCACCAATTACGAGAAACCAATCAATACTTCAGGGATACGGTAATTGAAAGGATGCGTTGGGGAATGCCCCTTCAAAGTCAGTCAACTAACGAAATAGTCCCAATAAAAACGGAAAACCGCTTACCTCACTACTTGCAGCTGTGGCTGCCCCACCTTTTCCTGCCATCAACGATCGGAAATACCTGAAAATGGGCTAGTTGCATACTCCAAGCGCGAAACAACACAGCTGAACAGCGAACCGGCGTAAAATGGCGATGGTGCGCAAGAAACTGGCGGGAATGGAGCCAAAAGGGATCAGTCACCATCGAGGATAGACGCAACGAGTCCAGAGCACGGGTTTATCGCTCAAGGAGCGAGGAACGATGTGTTTCAAGGAAGTAAAGTTAGCAGAAAGCGCTAAAGTCGCGAAACGAACAGGAATAAACCGTTTTGCGAGCAAAACGGGCAGAGGGATAGGTGGCGTGGACTCCAACCGTTGAGCTGACAATGACAAATACTATAAAATGGCAGTAAATAATAATGGAAATTGATGGCAAAGTTTTCGAAACAGCCAACGCGGAAGGCAAATTATAAAATTCACGTAGTGCACCGGAATTCCCGGATTTCAGTTTGCAATCGAAAACATGGAACTGAGGCTGGACCAGACTGGAATGGATTTTTGCACTGAAAATGAATATTTTAAATTCGTTCTTTTTCTCAAATCAATTATAGGGGATGAAAAAAGAACATTTAAAACAAAATAAGCCGTGATTACAGCATTTTTCACTACGAACTTCGACATGGAAAAAAAAGACTGGAATCGGTGCACTGTATTTCTCAATGCTAGATTCTAGAATAACGATTGAAAAGACCACTAACCATTGTCTCTGTATGACTGGCATGCTGACGCAGGCAGGTTCGACTCCCGCCCGCAGGTGATGTTTTGCAAGAGGTAGAGAAACGCGCGCGCCCCAACCACTAGTCTCCGTCAAGCGTTCCCGGCGCCTTGTACTGCATGGTTAGGAATAACTTATTTCAAACTGAACCGATCTTTATCAAATTGTTTGATATAGTTCAGATATTGTATGATTGCTGACGACAACACATACACTTTGAACATATGGGATGCACTCGAAATCAGTCATTTCTCTGAACTGTCTGTCTTTGGAGGATTCCATAGCAAAATTCAAATGAAATTCGAAAAGAGCTTTCACGTAACAGATGCGACTCTCGAGCTTCTGAGTCCATTTTGTAGATCCTACCAAAATCGATTTATGATGCTGGGTTTGTGGCAAAATACAGTACATGTCGGAGCATCTGAATGAGCAATTTTTTTTCGTTGCGCTTTCGAACTAAAATTCATATACTAACATTGAGCAACAACAAAAAATATTTTTGTTGCATCAAGGAAAAACGATTTTAGTCAGATCTGAAAAATATTCAGAAACTCGAGTCGCACTTTCTAATCCGTTACCTGAAGACTCTGTTCTATTTATATTTAAATTTATCGTACATCACAGAATCGAACTGATTTCCATTTTTAAATTCTGCCTATTCTCATCCAAATATTCCAATTTCCCTGTTTTTATCAATTCCAAATTCCGGGGAAACAAAAACAGTAAAAAAATATTACTAGAAATACGGTTAAAATTAGAGCAATTATTATGCCCATTGGATATGAACTAGGGATTACGGTAGAACCACATGCTAGTATTTCTAGTAATATTCGCTTTTCCCCGGGGTGGATAAAAAATAAGAAAGAAGGATTGGAATATTTTGACGATAATTAGTGAAAAGGAAAAAAAATTAAAATATAAATATGTTCGGTTCTGTCTGTGATGTACGAAAGCTAAGAAAATTGTCCACAAATAAACTTTTCAGAAGAGTGACTAAGTGCATACGTTTTTTTGTTGAGAAAATACTGGTTCAAAGTGTACTGTGGTAAGGAATCATAAAATATAAGTTACGAAATAAAATATAGTAATCTACCGTACCTCTCGCTCTTTCTTCCTCTTCATTTAGAATGTCTTCTATTCAAACTCCGGCTCGACGTCGACGGTAGAGAACTTGAGGGGTAGAGGTTGAGGGCGGCTCTGAGAATTGGATAGGATAAGAACCTATTACAGTAAATTTGAAATACGCTCATACACACTCTCTCTCTTCTGTTTAATCCACAAGAGAGAGAAAATTGCACCCAAAATACATGATTGGATGTCATACGAATATGTTGAAGCCTAGAGACAGGGGAATTGCAAGTATTCGCTATAGGCTAGCTATTCCTTTTACACCCTGTCGGCCATATATCCCAGTATATCCCTGCTTTTTCTATTCCCTCATGAAGAATGAATGAAGCTCATAGTATTCTCCCAAACAGAGCAAATAACAAAAAAAGCCTAAAACCCGAAATAAATAAATAAATCTTTTTTTAAAAATAAATAAATATTAACCTGTTGGAGACATGAACGTTGAGAGAGGAGCTTGGCGTTGAATCACTCGATCATCGCCCGGGCAGTCTGGTCCATCAACTTGTTCGCCAATCCTGGAATATATTTATTTCTTTATATTAATTACGGTATTAGAATTAATTTATGTGGTAAAACTCTCAGCCATTGGAAACTGGTAAAACATGCTTCTTGCTTTCGCGTGCAAACAGAATCAAAGGGAAATGTAATAATTTTTAATTTTTTTTTTTTTAAAAAAAAAGGAAATGTAAAAAATCGGCATAAAACGCCATTTCGCCATTACTAGTTGGCCATTCAATTACAAATGAGTATCAAATAACGCTTACTTGAAAAAGCCGTCCTTCCTACGCGTGCGTCCCGCGAAGGGTCGACGAAGGACGATGACCGTACGAAACGCGCTGAAATTGAAAATAATAAGTTATAGCAATGATCAGAGATGGGCATGGTGTCTGACTGGTATGCCGATGCAGGCAGGTTCGACTCCCGCCCGCAGGTGATGTTTTGCAAGAGGTAGAGAAAGGCGCGCGCCCCAACCACTAGTCCCCGTCAAGCGTTCCCGGCGGTAGGCCGCCCTGGCCTGATGGGCATGGTGTCTGAGTGTCTGAATCACTCGCCCAAAAGCTTGATCGGCAGCTTTTGGGCTAAAGCGAGTTATGAGCAAAAGTGTGACAGACATACAGACGGACGGACGGACGGACGGACGGACGGACGGACGGACGGACGGACGGACGGACAGACAGACAGACACTTTGATTTGGGTTAGGTAGGTAACATTTAAAAAAAAACGATCTGAAGCTCTAGACGAGCCAAATAAAAAAGTCCTAGTAGTCCAAGTGATTTCTCACAATTGCTTTCTCACAAGCACTAGCGAGGGCGGAGAATGTTCTGTTTCCGTACTCGCATTGAATCGATAACTAGCGTTGAGACGCGAGAAAGAGCGAAAACGAGAGTAGAAGGTGAGCGCAAGAGTGAAGGCGAACGTTTCTCTTTCCGCTTTTTTGAACGTCGAGAGAGAAGGATGAGAGTGAAGAAGATTGCAATGGAAAGCCAGATGAATCATTAAAAATACAATTTATAAATGAACTTTATAAATGAAATCACTCTCATATTACTGCAAAAAAAAAACGAAACTAGCGCATAAAACATTAATTGTGATAAGTCTCGTAAACGGTTAACTTTGGCGAATTGGACTACTAGTACTTTTTCATCAGGTTCGTCGAAAACTTGCGGTGGCTTTTATAAATGCCCGAAAAGATGATTTTTAATCGAAATACGGCCAGAAACTGTTGACGTGGAGTAGCATTTATGAAGGTAACATCCATATTTAAAAAATAATTTTTCTATACAAATGTCTACATTTTCAGCAGCCCAAACAATAGGTGAGGAATATCGCCAGATATATGCCTACATTTTCGATACGGATGATATGACAGACTTAAAGGCGGAACTTGTTGAGTTCTTTTTTCTAAAGACTTCCGAAGAAATGGATACAGTGAGTGTTAGAAAAGTTAGCAAGTTGTAACTCGAAGTGATTTTTGCAGGTCCTCAAGGGCGTTCATCCACGTTTCCCTGTGATATCGGCCAAATTAAAGATCCTCTCCCCGATACTTGAAGAACAGTTTGAGGAACTCAGTCACAAATAAAAGCAACTGTATATGTTCAGCGTAAGCTCACTTCCAATACCACTATTTTAAATTCGAATCGCATAACGGAGACATGAACGTTGAGAGAGGAGCTTGGCGTTGAATCACTCGATCATCGCCCGGGCAGTCTGGTCCATCAACTTGTTCGCCAATCCTGGAATATATTTATTTCTTTATATTAATTACGGTATTAGAATTAATTTATGTGGTAAAACTCTCAGCCATTGGAAACTGGTAAAACATGCTTCTTGCTTTCGCGTGCAAACAGAATCAAAGGGAAATGTAATAATTTTTAATTTTTTTTTTTTTAAAAAAAAAGGAAATGTAAAAAATCGGCATAAAACGCCATTTCGCCATTACTAGTTGGCCATTCAATTACAAATGAGTATCAAATAACGCTTACTTGAAAAAGCCGTCCTTCCTACGCGTGCGTCCCGCGAAGGGTCGACGAAGGACGATGACCGTACGAAACGCGCTGAAATTGAAAATAATAAGTTATAGCAATGATCAGAGATGGGCATGGTGTCTGACTGGTATGCCGATGCAGGCAGGTTCGACTCCCGCCCGCAGGTGATGTTTTGCAAGAGGTAGAGAAAGGCGCGCGCCCCAACCACTAGCCCCCGTCAAGCGTTCCCGGCGGTAGGCCGCCCTGGCCTGATGGGCATGGTGTCTGAGTGTCTGAATCACTCGCCCAAAAGCTTGATCGGCAGCTTTTGGGCTATTGACCTTCTCCATGCATTGAGTAACCCGCATGCAAGATCAAACTAGTTTTAATCGGTCACAACAGTTTTGTTTAAAAAAAAAAGCTCACTACACCAAGCGCATTATTAATTTCGAGCTACCTCGACCTGCGTTAGCCGAACAACCTACAGGGTAATCGACAAACTAACAAACAAATGCGTAAATTTCGAAACAAAGATGCAGAACGAGAAAAACAGAGTTTCGAAATTGGCTGCGCATGCCATGCCGCGCAATTCACTGTGCACCTCCCCCGACCTTGTACGATGAATTTGAAGCGAGTTATGGGCAAAAACGCCTTTAGTGGTTATGGTGTCTGACTGAAGAACCCAATCCAGTCTCGACTCCCCGGTTCGAGTCCCACGATCGACCATGTTTTGCAAGATGGCAGAAGAAGGCTCGCGCCCCAACCACTCCGCCTCGCTCCGGTTTTTCGTTGTTTGTGATATATCACTCCGATTTTCCAATTACAATGGCCCCTCTGCCCACGATCGACCATGTTGCGAAATAGTGATGGCTAAATCGAGGATTGCGAAATCTCTTCAAGGGAAGCTGAATGACACCTCCCCCGACCTTGTACGATGAATTCGAAGCGAGTTATGGGCAAAAACGCCTTTAGGATTGCGAAATAGTGATGACGAAATCGAGGATTGAGAAATAGTTGTTGTAGATAGTTCGAATGGTCATGGACTTGTCCTCGGGCGATGAGTTTAAAGCGAGTTATGAGCAAAAGTGTGACAGACATACAGACGGACGGACGGACGGACGGACGGACGGACAGACAGACAGACACTTTGATTTGGGTTAGGTAGGTAACATTTTAAAAAAAAACGATCTGAAGCTCTAGACGAGCCAAATAAAAAAGTCCTAGTAGTCCAAGTGATTTCTCACAATTGCTTTCTCACAAGCACTAGCGAGGGCGGAGAATGTTCTGTTTCCGTACTCGCATTGAATCGATAACTAGCGTTGAGACGCGAGAAAGAGCGAAAACGAGAGTAGAAGGTGAGCGCAAGAGTGAAGGCGAACGTTTCTCTTTCCGCTTTTTTGAACGTCGAGAGAGAAGGATGAGAGTGAAGAAGATTGCAATGGAAAGCCAGATGAATCATTAAAAATACAATTTATAAATGAACTTTATAAATGAAATCACTCTCATATTACTGCAAAAAAAAAACGAAACTAGCGCATAAAACATTAATTGTGATAAGTCTCGTAAACGGTTAACTTTGGCGAATTGGACTACTAGTACTTTTTCATCAGGTTCGTCGAAAACTTGCGGTGGCTTTTATAAATGCCCGAAAAGATGATTTTTAATCGAAATACGGCCAGAAACTGTTGACGTGGAGTAGCATTTATGAAGGTAACATCCATATTTAAAAAATAATTTTTCTATACAAATGTCTACATTTTCAGCAGCCCAAACAATAGGTGAGGAATATCGCCAGATATATGCCTACATTTTCGATACGGATGATATGACAGACTTAAAGGCGGAACTTGTTGAGTTCTTTTTTCTAAAGACTTCCGAAGAAATGGATACAGTGAGTGTTAGAAAAGTTAGCAAGTTGTAACTCGAAGTGATTTTTGCAGGTCCTCAAGGGCGTTCATCCACGTTTCCCTGTGATATCGGCCAAATTAAAGATCCTCTCCCCGATACTTGAAGAACAGTTTGAGGAACTCAGTCACAAATAAAAGCAACTGTATATGTTCAGCGTAAGCTCACTTCCAATACCACTATTTTAAATTCGAATCGCATAACGGAGAATTCGATCAAATCGTGCAGGCTAGCAAGTATCGCATAATATTCTATCCTGACCTCATTATCTGTCTCTAGAAAGTACTAAGAGATGCACTTTCGTCAATTTGAGAGCTTAAATCCAGTTCCATCCGCAGAAGGAGATGTATCTGAAACAACTGTTCGTTTCGGAGCCAATCATAGAGCTGATCGAACAGAAGATTACGGACTATGAAAGAAAAGGATTGAGACAGGAAGAGATAGATTCCGAGATTGTGAGTTATGAATATTGATATAACAATGCATCAATGTCAATAAATATCGGTCTAATTACGATTCATTTTCTAACAATGTTTTCCAGCAAGTAGGATTCATGTAAAGATACAAAAATGCGCAAACAACAAAATTCGATTACTACTGATCTATATTAGTTTGAAACAAAAAAAAAAAATTGAAATATTCTTATCAGAATACGATCGAGATCCGCCTACTTCGTCAATGCATTGGAGAGAAATATGAAGATGAAACGCTATTCAAGATGTTGAATGACGCGACAGAACAAGTGCATGAAGCAACGGATAGAACCATACCTGAGCATGATTCTACTCGGCCATGATTTTACATTGTAAAATAATTTATTAAAGGGAGTTGGCGGGCGAAAATTTATATTTTTCAAAATAATTTATTTTATTCTCAGCCATGTTGTTGCGTTTGTCAAACAAAAAAAAATAAAGAATTAAAAATAATAATATTATTTGAAGCAGCTGGTGAAAAAGTATTTTTTGCGGTATACGGTATGAGCGGTACCGCATACTTTACGTATTTTAGTGAAAGTGCTGCAAAATTCTAAACGCGCATGCTCGCGCTCGTCTTGACTGTCTTGGTGTGGTGGTGTGATGTGGGAAACGTCGACCTCTATCGTATGTTGCACATACCGTAATCCTCTGTTTTGGTGAGAAACGTAGTCTTTCCTCACGCAGTTTAAAATGTGACCAGATTATCGAAGCAATAAACGTCGCCCTGCTTGTTGCAGCCAGAGGTGGCCTTCGCTGCGATGTCGCTCTCCGGCCAGATGATGCTGCCGATGCAGCAGCAACAGCCGCAGACGCCCGGCGCCTCCAGCACGACCAGCAACAGCAGTCAGGTAGTGGTGTGGTGTGGTGGGAAACGTGGCAAGCGCTCACGCTTTGTCGTGTGCCTATCCTATCCTCCCGATACGGAGGGATACCGTAGCCGATTGGGTGATCCATTATCAATTGTTGTGTCTACAGTATTCTTCTCCGATGTACAGAAGCTGACATCGATGGGTAGTGACGGTCTTTACTAGGGGATTATCTACCGTAATCACGTTGATGTTTTTTTTTATCTTGCTCAACTGGAATACGGTAGCCGAAACTACCTATCGATCACTGATCATTTTATGGTGTACCTACCATAACCCCCGCCCTTTTCCAGCCTCGCGCCTCGTCGACGCCCATTCCGAATGAGGAACAGGCCGGACTCGGCGCGCCACCCGCCTGCAATCCCACGATGATCCCGATGCAAATCATGTACACGCAGGTTGGTAAACGTCATGTCGATTTTTTACTAGGCATTTGTAATTAGTAAACGTCGCCCTGACCACACCATTTTAGATACCGCAGTACTACCCAATGCCCGGCTCCGGCTACGAGGGCGGCGCGCAGATGATGCTCATGGTGTACAAGGACCCGAACACCGGCCAGATGATGCAGCACATGCAGCCCATGCAGCAGCACCAGTACCCTCCGCATCTCATGAACAGGTTCGGTCAATCGTGGTGTGGTGTGGTCGACGAATCGTAATTGTCGTCCTGTCGAAAATTCTAGACTTTTAGTAAAAAAAAAGTCGCCCTGAGTACACTACGAATTTCAGAATGATGTCGACGGATCCGGACGAGATCCCGGAGAATATCGATGATATCTCACAGATCTCGCACCAATCGTCGCCCGCTTCTTTCATGGATGCACCCTGACAGGTACGTTAGCATTACAATGCTCTGGAATGTACGGTATCACGACGGGTGGGAAACGTCGCTCGATCACACGCAGTACAAGTTTTGGGATGATGTGGGGTGGATACGGAAGTGTTGCAGGATCGAATGGCGCTCTCCATTCGGCCCACTATCAGCTATCTGTTCGGCGTGGTAGTATGGAGAGAGTGCTGGCCCGAAGTAGTGACGTACTGTATTATAAATTATTAATTGATTGATTGCAGCCCTTCCGCGCCATCAACAACCCCAAGTATTAGGTCGGTCAGAAAGTTTCTTTCTTTTTCTTTTTGTTAATTTTAGCTCGACAATTGTGCTTGTTTAGATCGCCAATATGCCATAAGTTAGGGGTGTCCTGGGGCAATATCGTAGTATGTGTGAATTGAACCGGCCTCGTGCGGAAGAAGGGAAAATAAATTTTGAAGCGAAAATTGCAATAAAACATGATTTTCGGTGTGTACCGTCACGACCTCCCATTACAGAAAATAGCGAACACCAAGTTCTACCAAAGAAAACAACGATAGAACAAGAGTTGCTTATTCTTTTAGCATCGAAATAACCGCCCTTCTGACCCTATACAAAAAGGGACGCAGCTATATGTCTTGTTTTCAATCTTCAATTATCGATATCAAAGTTCAAGAAAATTCAGCTAATTTCTGGATAATGGGATCCTCTCTCAATTTGTATTGGGGACTCACTAGGTATTGTACTTTGATATGCACTTGAATTGACATTTGAAGATCTATCGACTCGACAGCTGTGTGATGGAAACTGTTTTTCGAGAGTTCCAGAACCGTCTGTTGCATCTTCACAAGCGCTTTTCTATTAAGCATGCTGCGATAATTTCCTCGCAATAACTTAATGGTAATCATCAATCATCGTACTTTATAAATGTGACACTGGTTGGGCCCTATTACTTCTTTCCACTCTGCACTGGGTTGAGATACAGATGCGATTCATGGTCAACCACTGTGAATTTAACTTTACTTTGTGTCCCTCATACTGATTGTTCAGCCCTGATATAATGTGCGCTAAAAAGAGCAACAATGCCCTCATTGATTATGTAAAGCCATATGCTGATCGATCAAACAACAAGAATAATATAGGTCAGAATCGATGAGCGTAAAAAAGAAAGAAACTTTCTGACCGACCTGATACAAGACGAAGATGGGCAAGAACTACGAGCCGGGAGGAAATGGAGAATGTGCCATTCGTGAGTTGATTTTTAAAATTCATTTGCACACGTTCAATTTGTGCTTCAACAACCGATCATATTCGATATTGATAGGAGGCATAGTATTGCAATTGAGTTACATTTGTTTTTCAATTTTTTTTGTTATCTTCCTGTCCAATTGATAGATCATGCTCTGCATATTGTGTCAGAGGAACCATAGATTTTTATAAATGAATTTTTTATCAACGTTCGGAGAACACGATACCGTTACAGATGCTGTTCAACGAGATCAAGGATGGATCAACTACATACACTGTGAGTCAAGGCTTCACTGAATACTAATATTGTGTTACGCAACTATGCATGCCTCTTCCCATTTCTTGGTTGGAGTGGAGTCGAATTCGGAATCGGAATCTTGGTCGGGGTCGTCCACTTATTATTACAGTATCCTCTGATGTGGCCTTATCGTAGTAAAACTGTTTCCGTCCTCTCCCTTGTAGAAATAGAGACCTCCCAGTATAAAAGGCACTGTGAACTCCAGGATTGGTCCTGGCAGATTTCACATACCCATTTGAGAGTGAGAACCGATCCATTCAGATGTGACTTCATCGACAGAATCGATCCAGTGCCACAAGAGGGACATCGACTGAATTGGTCGATGAGGGAAGAAGAAGAAACAAGCAAGTAATCAGGGAGGAGGGGATTACGGTATCCATTGATTGATTGTATTCTCTCTTGTGACGGGTGCCCATTGCTCGCCTATATAGATTGTCATTATTGTTTTCCAATGATGTCGTTTCGGTTGTAACTCTACATTCCCACAATATCTAGCCGGTCAGACAAGGAATGGAGACCGCTAAACCAGAAACAGTGTCCTTATTGTAAATTTGTTACTGACCAATTCTTATTGTAAATTTGTTACTGACCAATTTATGTTCCGCGGTGATCGTTTAATGCATAAACAGATTATTGATCCAGTAATTGCCTGCAATGATCTACCGTTGATTGGAAACGTGATGGACCAGGGAGATACATGACTGACGCCATTCGAGAAATTGGAGGTGGTGTTCCGTCTGGCACGTCATCGTGCAGTGATGGATGAATGTCTATCATTATTATCGTACCACTGTTGTTTTCATTATATTGTATTGTGCTCAATTCCGCTAGATCAGCTATCAAGCCAACTATCCTATAATATGTTACGTCGATTGGAATTCCGTGTTCATTGAAATGAACGCTGCACCAGAACAGAAATCTCGTTAACTCCTCTCGCATCACTCCTAACATGTCCCTTCCGCCGTCAGGCTCAGGAGGGAAACCCGCCAAGCATAATGCTCGGGGCGAGAGCTGGCGGGGAAAGAGCGCATGCGGTAATCATTGCCGGAATTGGCGCAAAAGGGCACTACTCGCTACCATTCGCTATAATCATTTCGTTTCCGCATAGAATTCAATATAAAATTGTCTGAAGTCAGCGAATAGGCTACTATAGAGCATGAAAGGCGAAAAACTCCAAGGGGCATCGTACACACCGCGAAGAAAACTCCCGAAATGACCTGATTTGACTGGAAAAGAGTGCCAACACTAATAAAGATGAAGGAGCGAATGGCCGAGTGTTCATGCAGAACGTGGAAATAGTCAACGATAAAATGAATAAAACGATGAAAACCGATCGAAAAATGCCCGATGCGAGCAAAAAAATCAAAATACTGGGACTACCGTAATTTTTGGTGAATCGCGCCTGACAAGGCACACCGGGCACACGCTCGGTACCGGAGCTACAGTATTCCTCGCCTATTTTTCATTTTACTCCTTAACTATTTAAATTTAATTTTTAATATTTTTTTCTCTTTTTGAGTGAGTGAAACTCTATTATATGAGACATATTCATTTTTAGCTGCCGACTCCCTTGCTCGCAGAGTTACTCATGCTACAGCAAAAAAATATTTTTTGGATCACTTTTTTCAAAAATTCATTTCGCGATTTTTCATTAGATTACGGTATTTCGGGTTACGGTATGTCCTGCTGAACTCCTCGAAGCATGGCAAAGAAGTTTGGTTGGGTCCGGCATCGAACCCCTAACATTTGGTTTCCAAGGCAAGCGCGTTATCCACTAGGCTATGATTTTAGGTTGTAAAATATTTAATTAAATTTATTTTCCATATGGCCACCTGATGGAACCAAGAACCGATTTTTAAAACGCATTTTGAAAAAAAAGTCAGTTCATGATAACCGGATTAAGGTATTCAGTGTTACGGTAGAATACGGGGTTACTGTAGAGTATTTTGGTATATGGTACTTATGGACCATGTGCCCCTATAGCGGTACTTGAGGGGTCTGACAACAAAACCATGACCCTTTACATGGATTTGTATGGTCTGACAAAATTTTTGGTCATGGATTTGGTCATTTTTCGACCACGAGCACCATATCCCAAACTGCAATAAATTAACTCCACATTCTACCGTGACCCAAAATACCGTGATCCGGGTATCGTAAACTGACATATATGTCAAAACAAGAAGTCGCCGGCGGCGCGCACAGGTATGTATAGAACTATGCAGAGACAAGGCAAAGAGGCTCAACTACCAGTCAGATTTACATTTCGCCTGACGCTTATTGAATAGGAGAGGATATTCATTGGTTAATAATGCTCAAAACACCACATCCGAGCATCTGACGCTCTGGTTTTATTCATATCTATCGATGATAAAATAATAATAAAAGTTTCCAGATATCAAGTTGTTGTCGAATAAACTATTATAGAGAGAATATTGATACATTTGATTTCGAAATTAGTTTTTGAAATAATAATCGATATTCAGGGACAGCAAGAAGGAGCTTAGATACACATGATGACAACCTCATGTCATACTTTTTTATGGCTATTGTCTTGAGATTAATTCGCCGACCAAGGCATCAGGATTGATTGACACGTTTCTGGGATCAGCCCTTTTTCATGCACTGTTTTGCTTTCGCAGTGTAACCAGAGACATTCGCTCTTCTGACCTCACTGCTATTCGCAAGAGTATGGAAAGATTAGGTACTAGCGCTTATTATTAGTACATAAAACCACAAATATGAAGGTAGAGATGTCGTATTCTGTACACAACGGTTTTGAAAGGGCAAGCATAGATTTCTTTCGAAATTGTACCTCTTCATATGTCGCCTGTTTTCAGAGTTTTTAGTTGATTTACCGTTCCGTTAGAAAATCAGGAATAGGAATTATAATTATCCGATTAAAATCCTTCGTGCCCCGAATAACCATTTATCACGATCAGGTATGAAGTTGCCCACTGTGATGATGCTGCATTTGACTCAAATACTTCTCATGATGGGACATACTCTCTAAGAATGGAGTCAGACGACTGCAATTATTGGAGACTATGATCGACCGGGTGAATTACACTAGCTTGGAGGAAGGTTTTAACGCAATTCATTAGTGTTTCGAACGTTTTCTCTCTCATCCGAGATAATCGGGAACTATCTTCTTCAGAAATATCCGGAATATAACAGCAGTGACGATCTGCCTGCATTCAAGAAAGAACTACCCGGATACTTAATTCTCGATCATTATGCATCCTTACCGTTAGAAAAAGGGCGATTTTCGAATATTGCATTTTACACAATTAATAAATATCCAATATTTGAAAAAAATTAAAATATTCGGCAGGTACTCAAGGGTGATCGTGGCCAGTTTCCACATCAGCTGTGGCGATTGACAGGTGGATCAGAGTTCCTCTTTTTCACGCGCTTTTTTGTTATCACTGCAGTTGTTCGCACGTCTCTGTGCCTACATACTTCTTCTTATCTCGTTACCTCGTGTTCTATGATATTATGATTTGCTACTTGAGCTTAGTGGTTAATAAATAAATATTTTTATACTATTCTTAGGATGCGATTGTTATTGATTGTGGTGATACTCTCATTTTCTTTGAACGAGTTTTTACGTCTCACTTCAGACGGAATGGATTCAGTGAGTGTTGAATAGTTTTTTTCACCTCCGTATGCTTTCTGCAGGTCTTCAAGAGCGGTCATACTCGTTTACCTGTGATGTCAGCCAAATTTAAAATCTTGATTCCGATACTTGAAGAGCTGTTTCATGAACTCAGTCAAGAAGAGAAACAACAATATTTGTTTAGCGTAAGTTCGAATCTTTTACAATCCCGATCTGAAACAAGAGACTCGATAAATGAAAGCAATAAAAAAAGAATATTTTTATCAGCTTTCTGTCACTAGTCAGAGATGGAAAATACAGCTAACCGAAACCGTATGGAATGTTGTGCAGCTTTAATGCCAGATCACCTGCAGAAGGAGATGTATCTGAACCACGTCATCATTTCCGAGCCATTGATTGAGCTGATTGAGCAAAAAGTTACCGAATTTGAGAGGAGAGGATTGAGTTGGGACGAGATTAGAACGGAAATTGTAAGTTTACGTTTCATGAAATCAGACGTTCGGTAATTTTTTCACATTCTATTTATTACAATTTTCGAACATTCGAAAGCAAATTATACAGTTCTTTCCGGATGATAACGCGATGGAACTCCGTCGCATATGGTATGGAGATAGAGACATGGAAGTTGTCATATATCAAGCCTCAAAGCAACTTTTAGTTGAATCTGAAAGAATGAAGAAGCGTCTTGGACTAGGGATATAGGCTCAGCGAGCGTTTCCCCCTATCGAAGCGTTTATTGCTATATAACGTACGTTGCCTTTCTTATGTGATAAAAATAATCGATTATTGAATGATGAATTCACACAAAACCAGTTGCTTTTTTCCAATAGCTGTGAGAATTAGAAAATAAAATACTATGTGGAATATTCGAAATACGGTTGTGATCAGAATAGGAAAGGAACTTGCAAAAATTTCGACTATTTTTTCATCAACTTGTCATACAATTTTATGCTACTTATCTCATCTGAGTGATTCAAACAGCAGTAAGTTCTAGTACGCGCGCTTGCATTGTGAAATTTTGCAAGTTTTACTATAGAAAATCCTCTTTCTGTATTTCTTCGACTCTTATTCTCTAGGTTTGTGGCGAGTCTCTATCGCCTAAGGCGTTCTGATGGAACTAATAGGATCTTGATAGACGATTGGACTTTCGTATTCGTGCGCCTCCTCGCATTCACTGCAATCTCTCTCGAAATGACGACTGATAACGATGCGTCTCTCTCTCTCTTTGCGTCACTCCCTCTTTCTCGATTCCTTGCTATTTGGCTACACTCATTGTTCAAGCTTTTTGAATCGTCAGCTGATTTTTCATGGCAATTCGCGTACTCCTCATTATATTCAATGAAAATCACGATCTTTTCATTGCATTCATCTCTTTTTCTCGAACATTATTGATATTCTTCCGTATGCGTTCTAATGGTACTAGTTCCTTCATTCTAGCCATTTCATTAAAAATTCTGAAAGATTAAACTTCATTCCGTGTTGTGAACTGAATAGCAAACATTTATCAAGCATTTTAATTACAGAATGAGATTATACGTTGCTCTATTATTCGCGATCGCAAATTTGAATGAGTCAGCTAAAGATCGAGTGCAGAAAGAAGAGATGACGGAACTGCTCAAGTACACTAGCATATTCGAAGGTATCAATTCCCTTTGAAAATTGTTTTAAAAAATTATACTTTTCTCAGTTGCGCAGATAATCGGAGAGGAATATCGTCAGAAATATCCTGAAATCTTCGACAAGGATGATCTCACAGCGTTCAAGAAGGAGCTTCTTGATTTCTTCATTCTCGAACCCGGCCAAATTGATGAGGTATGTTCAAGGTCTTGGTCTTATAATTCTCTACCGTGCCTACTCTGGAAAAGGCTTTCGTTACGATCTCTATACTAGACTCGTTCCCTATAATTACTTTCATTATTTGGAGCACGTTGGCTAAACAAGAAACATAGTCCAGAGACTGTTCGAATCATTTAAAATAATTGATGGGAAAATTCAGGTCTTGTACGGAAAACACGATCGCTTCTCCGTGATGTTCGTCAAGTTGCGCGCTATGGAGCCAGTGGTGGAGAAACAGTTCAACGAGTTAGATCAAGAAGATAAGGACTACTACCTGGACGTTAGTTGTGATATGCTCTGTAGCTTCTTTGAATGGATCTCGAAGGCGGTCTAGATCGCTTTCTACAAATTCACTAACAAAACTGCCTGATCTCCAGCTGAATGAACGCTAGAGATGACAAATCGGCAACCGACTCTCCTCATATCGCGTGTTCTTTCGTTTCTCTGACTGGGGCCAGATCATGCGGATTGAGGAGGGTCGATGCCGAATTGTCTTCACTAATGATCGCTGACGATTTCCAGAAGGAGATCTATCTGAAGTACCTCTTCGTGGTTGAGCCTCTGGTAATGCTTGTAAGAGAGAAGAAGGCTGACTACGAAAGGAGAGGACTGAGTGAGAAGGAGATCAAGAGGGAGATTGTGAGTTATGAAACAATGCATCGACCAGAACTGCAATTCTCCAATTTTGCGGAATTGGACAGTTGTTTTTAAATTAGTCGTCTTGAGAGTCAGATCTACGCGAATTCCGTTAGTGTAGAGATAATTTTTTTTTTTTTTAGAATGACAATGTGATGCGTCTTCACAATAGATGGTTCGGGCAGACGGACGAATTGTGATGTGACAGCAACACTTAGGCTGCTGTTGTACGAGTATTGAAATTTTCAAGCCTCGTTTCTTCTTCTTCCGTGTACACGGTAAGCATCGTGATATATAACAATGATGATTATAACGATTTTTTAAATCAAACCTGGAAAATTTAATTGCATCTGATTGCCCTTTCTTTTGCAGTTTAGGTTGTTGGGTGTTGTAAACTTGATCATTGATTGACAGGGCAGAGGATCAGAATCACTTTTTTGTCATAATTTTTCCACAGACATTTTCTCATACTATCACCAGCAGGATCCATATCTCGTGTATCCATCGATTGTTCATCGTTTTCGAGCCTGTGCGTAGGAAATTGAAGAATGCGACATTTTGTGCGATCACGTTACTTTGAATCACCGAGCCTGATGCTTTCAATTTTTGTCTTGACTTATTGCCTGAAATAAATTTTGTGACTACGACTCTGAACACTCGGTTGACGCAGTATCGACAATAAGTCTTGACCCAAAAATTCAAAATGGTGTAACTTTCAAACCAGACGGGCGATGGTTCTGAGGTTTTGACAGATGACAGTACATGTACTCATACATATGCTCACTGTGTCCGACCGTAATACGATTTCGCAATATTGCATGTTGATAGCGCAATCATGGCCTGGTTTTTCATGGTTGAATATTTGCTCTATGAATTTTTTTGCCAGTATTCCTACTCGGTGTGATAATAGAAGGCCTCAATACCTATTCGGTGAAACTATGTACTCACGGGAGAATGACGTAAAGTGGCTTTAGACTGGCTCAAAGTAGAGTCCCGAAAAAATGAATTTTCGTTCTTCGACGTGCTAGAAACTCGTTCAAAAGCTCAATATGATCCTTATTACAATTCCTGATGTTCGCCAAAGTTTGGTAACGATAGCTCTTAATTTGCCCTCCGGGCACGAAATAAACGAATTTTTCACTTCTTCACGTGATCCTATTTTGGATGTTTACAGTTCAGAGGGTGATTTTCGTTCAAAGGTCATTCCAAGACGCGATGGTAGCAAATAAATGGAATATAAGATTCCCAACTTTTTAGAGCATTTGCATAACTTTCCCGCCCGCGGCAGCCGACAATCCGAGGTCAATTGATTCTCAAAATCGGCTGTTTTTGGTCATTATGAATTTTAACTTTTTTCATTCGTAATATCATTGGCTCTTATATCGAAATTCGGATTCAGCACACAAAGATATAAAATATAGTCAGAAAGTTCTGAGAGAAAATTTTTTTCGACTAATGATGGGGGTATCATGGTCATTTTTTGGGTTGAAAACCGATTGACCTCGGATTTTCGGTTGCCGCGGGTGGGAAAGTTGCTCTAAAAAGTTAGGATTCTTATTTTCCATGGATTTGCAACTAACTCGTCCAGGAAAGACATTTGAACAAAAATCGGCCTTGGAACTCTGATTATCCAAAATAGAGAGAAAAAAATTATGTGAAAAAGTGAAAACTTCGTGCCCTGAGGTCAAATTAAGAGCTATTGGTACCAAACTTTGTGTATCATCAGAAATTGTGGTAAGGATCATTTTGAGCTTTTGAACGACTTTCTAGCACGTCGAAGAACGAAAATTCATTTTTTCGGGACTCTACTTTGAGCGAGTCTAAAGCCACTGTACGTCATTCTCCCGTGAGTACATATTTTCATCGAATAGGTATTGAGGCCTTCTATAATCACACCGAGTAGGAATACTGAGAGAAAATTCATAGATCAATTCATAGATTCAACAATGAAAAACCATGCCATGATTGCTTCATCACCATGCAATATTGCGAAATCGTATTACGGTCGGACACAGTGAGCATATGTAGGAGTACATGTACTGTCATCTGTCAAAACCTCAGAACCATCGCCCATCTGGTTTGAAAGTTACACCATTTTGAATTTTTGGGTCAAGACTTATTGTCGATACTGTATATTCATTGATTTTAGCTGTGTTCATTCCGAAATTCGTGTCCGTTTTGTTCGACATTGGAGATGACTCACTGATAAGCATTTGCGCAATCAATACTGATATGTATTTTTATTTTTTAGAATGATGCAATTGTCCATAGTGCTGCTCCTATTGCATCTGAGCAATACGATTAATGGTCTTGAACGGATAAACCGCGAAGAATTGGCGTTGCTGGACCAATTCACCAGCATTTATGAATGTGCTGTTTATAATGTGATGATTTAGCTCTACAGTTCTCCTGTTTCAGCAGCCCAAATAATTGCAGAGGATTTTCGTGAGAAATATCCCGAAATCTTCGACAAAGATGATCTGACTGCTTTCAAGAAGGAGTTGCTCCAATTCTTTCACATTAGCATCGAAGAAATGGATGAAGTGGGTTCTTGTAGAAGGAACTTTAGTACCTCTCTGAAAATTGAAGAAAAAAACACGCAAAAATCAGCAGGTGTATCTGGGGGAAACGAATCGCTTTCCCGTTATGGCCGGGAAATTGATGCTCCTAAGGCCAATGATGGGGAAGGAGTTCAGTGAGCTCGATCGGGAGGATAAAGACTACCATCAAAGTGTTTGTTTCTTATTTATTTCATTTGTGGTCTGGAATCTTTTCAAATTCAAGAAAAAGTTAAGTTGAAAGCCAGAAGGACTTTGAAGGCAAATTCGCACTCATTTCTAGCATAACTTTCTAGACGATTTACATTTTCCTCAGATGTTTCTGTACCTGAAATACCAATTCATCGTTAAACCTTTGGTGATTCTCATTCGAGCAAAGCAGGAGGATTATCGGAGAAGAAGACTTAGCGACTCGGAGATCAAGAAAGAAATTGTTAGTTTGGAAGCGAGAAGTGACTGAATGAGTGCTCACTAGAGCTGAAAGAGTGAATAATTCGTCTCTTCATTCTCCACAATCTCTCGTCACTCGATCGGTCTAGAGAGTGTGCATAATGAAGAAACGAACTCAGTCCTAGTGCTCACGATAACCAAGAGTATCACAGCATGGCATAGGGATTAGCGTATATTATAGCCCATTATTTTCAGGCCCATAACGTGGAGCGCCTTCACTATAATTGGTTCGGAACGAAGATGGAATTGTGATTAGACAACACCTTAGCAATTGGACTTACTAAACAATTTTAGTTTTTATGGTTATTTGATAAATTAATCTGAAACATATTCATTGGTATTATAGGTAATTTTTGCTCGTGTTGTTCGCCATTAGCGAGAAAAGAGCACGCGAATTTAAGATGCGTATTCGCTATGAATAACTATTTGCCGTTCCGATAATATTAGAGCGCTTTAAAAATGACGCGCTTTCTAATTTTGTATATATACTGTGCTTTATACTCAGCTAGCCAGAGTTCCGCTGTCTCGCAGCGCTCACTCGCCTTGGACTCCTCTGTGCTATTGAATCCGGCATCGAGATCAACCAAATTTCAATAGGAATCTGTTCAGGCTGTTGCCAAGCGTGATTGAAGAAGTTGGAAACTCCTCTGAATTCAACAAATTTATTCAAATCTCATAAATCTAGAACAAAAACAATGCTTAGGTCGGAACAATGGTAACAATGGTAGGTTAGAAGACCTCGCCACCCCTCGCGCGAGAGAGAGCACTGAATTGCTAGGCCGCATCCCTCGTATTGCCAACCCAAACGTACGTGAAACATCTCGATCGTGTTTGTGGCAATAAATAATGTAACCGTTACCGTAACCCCTTTGCGACTACCGTTACCCGCTCTCACACGGATAGCCACGAATCCGATGGATCTGTGCTTGGGCAGGAACAGATCGGTGTCCGCGCCAATGGGCTTCGTGTCATCCGGCAGCTCTACCAGGCCATCGGCCGGCTCGATAAAGATACCGGGTCGGAGCCGGGGCGTGAGATTCCTGCAATGATAGACACGGGTTGCGGTAGGATTATCGAAGAATAGAGCTGGATACCGTACCCAGCCATGTGACAGGTATACAGTGACCGCAAAAAATCAAGGAAGTAGATCATCACTCTTCTTCAATATGAATAGTTAGAACAAAAATAATTCAATTTCATCAAAATTTGCAAAATTAAAAACAAAATTTGATCAAATCGCCAACAAAGAACCAATAACAACCTCGATTTGACTAATCATCTCATTCCGCGCACGTGCAAATCGCTCCACTCACTCCATTCTCCCCTCATTTCTCGTCCTTCCCCCGATCCGGAGTGGTTCGTCCTCTCCTTTTCTCCCTAATTTCCACATACTTTCACAGATTATGGAGTCGGTTTCGCTCGTCCGCACCGTGCTCGAGAGGATGGAGCAGGCGACCCAGTCGCAGCCACAGCCGCAGCCTGCTGTGAGCACTGCGAGCAGCCACTCGCTGCCGCTGCAGCCGCAGCCCGTGCAGCGACCTGCTGCTGCCGAAGCTACCGCCATGGTGAGGGGTTACGGTAGATTGGGGAGTGCTGCAGTCCTGAGATAATGTGGTTTAAGGAGAACTTTTTTTTCACACAGATGTGAGCCTAGTTTGAGGTGTACTGTAGCGAGGGAGTACGATAGTTGGTGGAATACTGTATCAGGCAGATGTAACTCGACATTGCGGTGTACTGTAGCAAGGGAGTACGGTAGTTGAAGGAATACTGTATCCGGCAATTGTGACTCTAGTTTGAGGTGTTCTGTAGCGAGGGAGTATGGTAGTTGACGGAATACTGTATCCGGTAATTGTGACTCTATTTGAGGTGTACTGTAGCGAGGGGGTACGGTAGAAAGATCTTCGAGAGTATAGAGAGATCTGCCTGATACAGTATTCAAGAGAGACTGTAGGCAGGTTACTGTAGCTAACGACTTTACGATGACAATAGGGTTGACTATTCAATAGGGTTGGCTAGGGCCTCGTAGCGGGCCCGCTACCTCCCTCCCCCTCGCCTATTTTCGCAACAGTGGGCCCGCTACGACGCCAGAATAGCCAACCCTAAAATGCAACCCGTTCCAGAAGCGAAGCGCGGAGAAAATCAAGCCAGCTGAGCCGGTCGTAGCAGCACCTGCAGCAGTTGCCAAGGTATACGGTATCTCACAGTGGGGTACGGTGGATTACTGTAGGTCAGCTGCCAAACTATGAGGGTCTAGTAGGCTGATGGGGTACGGAGAGAATGGCTTTCGTACTTCGAGAAACAGTAGCCCTAGATACACATTTCGTATATTTATTGAGTCAATTGCAGTCCAAGTTCGACTTCGCGCTCGTATGCAGAAAGTCGCGCGTCGCCCAGCTGACGGCGCTCACAGTTCAGGTGATTTTATATTCATTTTAAAAATTGAAATGATCAGGAGAATTCCGTGTCCTATAAAGGTTATGGGCAACAGTGCCTCGCCATCCCCGTAGCTACAGTGTTCGATTGCTCAGGGTACTGGGGGAGGGTAACTGTAGGCGAGAGTATGGTGGCCTGCGGTACGCAATCCCGAAGGGGCCTTGCTATGGTCCTTAACCCTGGTTACTGTGCCCTGATCCCAAGCCTTGGACTAATCTTGATCATGCCAGATGTACATGATCCACTCCGAATACGATCGCATTGGCAACTTCCACTTCGTGCTGCTCTTCGTGGCGCTCGCGACGCACGGCGTCAACATCTTCATGCGATGGTGAGGCTGGGGTGTGGGGCGAAATGGGAAACGTCGCTATTAGCCCGGTCTACATTGCAGGAGAGACTCGATCGACGGCCGTTTCGACCTCAAGCAGATCTACGATTGCTCCTCGCACAATCTGAGGGTGCAGTACGCACTGGGTGAGCTTGATCTATGATTTTTCATCTTTGATCTTTGATCTTTGGTATCTGGTGTTTGATCCAATTAGGAAGAATTTACCAATCTGAGGGTGCAATATGCACTGGGCACGGGGTGATCTTTGATCTCTTGAGAAGAGATCTTTGATCTCTCATATTGATCTTTCTATGATCTTTGATCAATTGAGGAGTGATATATGATCTTTGATCTATTGAGGAGTGATCTATGATCTTTGATCTATTGAGGAGTGATCTTGATCTATTGAGGAGTGATCTTGATCTATTGAGGAGTGCTCTTTTGTTTTTTTCTCTCTCTGCAATCTCATCTGCTGTTGCAGCCGTGCTGACCGGCCCGCTGCTCTCTCTCTTCACATATTGGTGTCTCATCCCACAGAAGATCAAGCTCGTCAACGCGTCCCTCTACTCGATCGCCGCCTTTGTGAAGGTGATCTTTGATTTCTGATCTTTGATATTTGGTCTATGATCTCTCTTTGGTATTTTATCAATAAAGTAAAGATAAATATTTCCAGCTTCTCTTCGCATGCGGCTGCTTCCTGCTCGAAGTCATTGAAGTAAATTGAAGTAAATTTTTCATTAGCAATATTAATTATTTATTAAGATTAACATAATTAATATCAGGTCTCGAGGGACACGCTCAAGCCGCACGTCGACTACGTCAAGTCGTTTTTCTGACTGAGGAAGAGCAAAGATCAAAGATCACCGTAGATCAACTTAGTCATCCTTCCAGTGATCGATTATTAGGGTGTCCCAAAAGTCTTGTCGCCGTTTTCTTTTTATTATTTCAAGAGAACCGTAGGTCGCAATATCTCTCACTCGTTGTTAATAAGTGCAAGTACTCCTGCACTAATTTATTCGACTTCGATTAGATCATGAGATTGCCTAATGGGGAAACAATAATATAAAATTTATGTTTTTCGACCTTGTTTTAAAATATTCATAAAACAGAGGCGGTTGACATTCCGAAGCCCAAACAAATACCATAGTAGTAGTAGGAATCAGACTTTTAAATGCAATTTTCGAACTAAAAATATCACTTGAGAACTCAGAAATAATCAAGAATATGTGAAAATCATGACCATTTTTCAGGTCGATTTTAGAGTTATCTATTTTTACCCCCTTCGATTGCGCTCTAATGTTAATTTTTCAACGTTTTGATTTATTTGTAAATATTTTGATCGATTTCCGGAATCAAATTCGAAAATTTTTAGAACAATGTGTGGGAAATGGCAAGTTTCATAGTGATGATTCAATTCGAGAAGGGAAGTCGGAATGGTGCGCATATTGAGTATGGATCACTTCCTATTTGTGGCAAACATTAAACTGATTTTTATCTATTCAAAAAAAGGAGAACAGATTTTTTGAACGAAAACTGAACGTGGGTGTTTTTAGTGTGGTCAGTTCTACATACCGTAGCTCCTCGGAATTGTAATGATTTGACTGGCTCAAGTATTGAAACAGAAGGTCAATAGTTAATTCATCAATCGCCGCTTAGCAGGATTCGATAAGGCTCTTTACAGTTGAAAATTATTTTTCAAAAAAAACGACAGGACTTTTGGGACACCCCAATAGTCGACTGGAATAGAGATAAAGAGCTTTATACAGCAAAATACCTGTGTTTATTGTGTGCTCAATTGACAACAAAAACGACAAAAAAACACTCTTTCTCCAACTCATTTGCAATATACTGGCGTTGCCGGATCGAATAATATTTCACTTGATTCTACTCGATCTGTCATTTCTCAGACCTGGTTGAGAATTCGCAAAATGGAGCGGGCACTATTCGAAGACATGCTAAATACGGAGTCAAGCACCCTATTTAGCCCGAGCCCGTTCGTGCGGCCCGAAAAGCCTCGGGCTCACTCTGACTTTCGGTCTTTTTCGGGCTGTCCCGTCGAGCCCGTGGCCTGGCCCGCGGGCCAGAGAGAAAAGAGGAGGGTGGGATGTGAGGAAGCGCGCGCGCTTGGAAGAGGGAAATCGAGAGCAGGGCTTACTCCGCTCAAGAGGATGCACGAATAAATTATTGTATCGTCAGTAGAAAACACAGGGCTATCGATCCCACTAAGTTAGACGTTGATTAGTGCAAATGACGCTGAACGCCCTCTATTTTTCTGAAGAGGTATGTGAATTTTAAACTCAAATCGCGTTTATTCGAGAGTAGGGCTTCTTGCGCAGAAGGGGACAGTTTTAGCTCAAAATTTAACTATGAATAGAAACGTTTTCCGGTACTTTCTGAGCTTTTTAAAGTATCATTCAACACCGCCACCTTCGAGAAATTCTACATCGAGCTCTCAGATAGACTACACACATTTTATCACGACTCAATAGGAAGTTGAACCACCATTTCAGATGGTTGGCTTTTCTCGAGGGAAGAAAGAAGCTGAGTTCCATGTTCTCTCTGGTTCTCTTCTCGACTTCATCAAAAACCTGGACTCGACCAGCTTCGAGATCGCATCTGATTGTACTGTCAAACATCGCTAATCTGTCGCGATTCTCACCTCAGACCGTGATTTCGAGAGACTTAATAGTGATGAAAGCGGGAGCATGACAAATCCGCCACGACAATTCCGTCACGACAAATGAGCCAAATGCGATAATTCAGTCCAGAATGATGCTAGAGACCTCTGGTAGGGTTCATTCGATAGCTAAGGTTAAGAGCTATCATTCACAAAACCCTTATCACCGTTATCAGTCTTATCACTGTTTATCAGTGATTGGCCATATCTCAGCTCAGGATGATCCTACAAAGTCGTGGTTGGGTTCATATGAAAGCTAGTGATAAGGACAATCATTCAGAAAATTCTTATCGCAGTTATCAATCTTATCACTTTTTAACTGATAAAAAGTGATAAGACTGATAACGGTGATTAGGATTTTGTGGATGATAGCCCTTATCATCAGCCTTCATATGAGCACAACCACGTCATTTAAGCATTTTTTTGCGATGAGATATGACCAATCACTGATAAAAAGTGATAAGACTGATAACAGTGATAAGAATTTTCTGAATGATTGTCCTTATCACTAGCTTTCATATGAACCAAACCACGACTTTGTAGGATCATCCTGAGCTGAGATATGGCCAATCACTGATAAAAAGTGATAAGACTGATAACGGTGATAAGGATTTTGTGAATGATAGCTCTTAACCTTAGCTATCGAATGAACCCTACCAGAGGTCTCTAGCATCATTCTGGACTGAATTATCGCATTTGGCTCATTTGTCGTGGCGGAATTGTCGTGGCGGATTTGTCGTGGCGGATTTGTCATGCTCCCATGAAAGCGATCGTCGGATTAAACAATTCGGTTCTGAAGCAAGTCTTGCTGATCAGAAAACTTCATCAATCCCCACTCTATTAACACATTTCGTTATGATAAAAGCGATTGTCAAATCCTTGAGCCTCTGATGATAAAAGTCTCCCAGAGAAAAATACTGATATTCAAGGGCTCGATGCTGTCTCTACAAGATAACATATGAAACTATGTCTCTCAGTACTCCCACTATTTCCTCTTGTTTTCTCTCTGCCATTTTTTTTCTCTCGTCGTCTCTTTCCTCTTTTCTTCCACTTCGTCGGTTGTCCCTCGAATTCGCGCGCGTGCACGCTATCCAGAAAAAGCGTGCGCCGTTCACGCATAATATTTGACTCGCGTACAATTCTTTCGTTTGCATTTATCTCTTATAACTTGTTCTTCTTTGTTTATCGAGCTACTTATTGGTGAGGGCTATTTCAGGGCATGATTCAAATGCTATTGTTCTTTGCACTACTAAACGCGATTGTGGCCAAGAATCCTATTACGGAAATGTTGGAATCTTATAATCCCAGAAAAATGCTTGAGTACACTTCACCCCACGAGAGTGGGCCAAATGTTGATTATAATTTTATTTTAGCCATCTTCCTGTTGTATGAATGGTTATTTCAGTGACTAAAGCGGTCGTTGAGCGTGTTTGCAAAGACTTCCCGGAGATGAGGCCTTCCACCGATGCAGAAATGATCCTCCTGAAACGAGAATTCTTCAATTTCGCAATTTCTTCTACTGATGTGCAAGACGAGGTGAAACTCAAATGAAATGTTAGATCTCTGAAAAATATGATGTTTAGCTGATGGCCGGATTCCCTGCTTCTTTTTCAAGCTTCTTTCTGAGAAGTACATCCAATTACGTAAAATTGCGAATCGAGAATTTCCAAAACTCCCTGATGAAAGGAAAGGAAAGAACATGGCGGACGTGAGTTTTTATCATAGAATTGTTCATCGTAGACATAAATGTTAAAAATATTTTTTTTTCAATTCAGGAAGACGGATATATCAATTTCTTCGTGTATTTCAAGCCGCTTTATACTCTGCTGGAAGGTAAAATTGAGAGCTATAAGAAGCGTGGATTGAGCAAGTTCGAGATTGAGGCGGAGATCGTGAGTTTTTCCCTATTTTTCTCTTTCCAATTATTCATTTACAGGCGGATAAACAGAAAGAACTAATTGATTTGTGGCACAAAGATGATCTCGATTTCCAAGAAACTTTTTTGAAGAATGAACTATACACATAACTGAAATTGTGTGCTTCAGACTTTTCTTTGATCATCTGTATGTTTATTTTGCTATACATTAATTTCCTATTTATCCCGATAAACACTTCAACTGATCGGGAAAGATACGTATCGCGATATCATCTTTTCCTCCTCATACACTGTTCCCGATGACATTATCATGCAATGACGAAAATTATGGATTATGCCAGTCATGATGAACAAGTAGCGCAGTTGAAAGCTGCGAGGAAATGTTCATAGAAATCAGGAAAGGATGTAGAAATGAAGAAGAAGAGCTGGCATGTTTGTGCGATTCATGGAAAAGAAGCGTTTATATAAGCTCCGTATTTTATGATCAGTCGTTTCCCGTTTCAGATTATTGCTTGTTGGAATCAAAGAAACCGCTTGTTGTTGTGAATAATCGATTGCCTTCTCGATCAGTCATCTGAAGGGAGACCAAAAGATCACTATCTTGTAATTTTCCGGCGTATTTAATTGCTCTAAGTGGGTTTATTGAGTAAAACTCTTCTCACGTTTGTTTGTTGCTGGATTCGTGCCGTCGAATTTCGGAAACGTGTATTTATCTCATTTGTAAACGCTTTCTATTATTTCCCATTTTTGAGATACGGTTCTTCTTTTTATCATTTCCAATGTCTTTTCGACAAATTTTCACTTTTCACCCTCTTCACGCTGATTTTTTTGCATACTTGTTCACCACCTTTTCTATTATTGTACATGTATTCGTTATAACAACATATACCTAAGTATGATCATCATATAAATTCTCGGTTCTGGTTATTTCCTATTCTCCGGTAAACTTTATCAGTTCATGTTACAACAAATGAACTGGTCTAAATCAATAAAAAAATTTTTTTATCAAAGTTTGATTTCAACATATCGGTAAAACAAATCGAGTAGCACGGTCTTCAGTGCAGAAGTACACACGGTAATTGACGACAGGCGGCAATTTACAGGTGAAAACAGGATTATTTGTTTCTCATCCAAACGCTTCAATCATTTTCTCTATTTCCATCATATACAGTAGAGATTTCGAGATCATCGAAGATACTGGACATCAATTTTCTTCGATTGACCGTCCAAATATCTAATGCCTCAATAGCGTCAGAAGATAAACAACGCTGACATTCCACACGGGCGTTTCTGTGAACATTCAGGGGACGGAATAACTATTATAAAAGTCACTGATCTGTGGAAGTGCGATGTCTGTGATCATCAATTTCATCCGCTTGCTCTCGGTGAGAACGTCGTAGATTCATCATCGATATTACGTTCCTCCATTCTCTTGCCAATAACCGATATTCTATGGATCTGCTTACTCTCTGCTTACGTCTACTCCCCTTTCTCGTACACTCAGGTCTTCGTATTTCACTACCGTGTATTCCCCATAATTCGTGCTCCACCCTCGCCTCTAGAACAATTTCCATCTGGAATTCTCTCCCCCTGACATTGTTAATTCTTCCCATTCAGTCTTTCGTAACTTTATTCGTTCCCAACCCCACTCATTCTAACCCGACTCAATTATTTGTAATTGGCTTGATCTTTAGTCTTTCCTCACTTCCCTTCCCCTTCCTCTCCCTCCCCAACCCTTGCTGCCCGGCAAACTACCGAATCGACACCATCGACGGAACTCCGTTTCTTGCACTCTTCACGAATATTTCTTGTACTTTTCCCATGAACGGAATAAATGAATGAATGAATGAATGAATGAATGAATGAATGAATGAACTCGTGGAGAAACTGGTTGTGAGAGCCTCTCTGAGCAAGAAGAATGATGAACTTTGATCTGTATGCTTTGATTCTGATATCCTATGGGTTTTTCTGTTGCGATAAATAAATGTGTCTCTTAGGCTGACTTTGTTTTCATTTATTATCATTTCGCTTTAAAAAGGTATCCTCAAATAGTTCCTGAAAAAGATAAGTCCACTGATCTATCTCACAGACAGGCAAGCGTATCCTTTTTGCAGTAAATTCGAAACCTTGACAGGAAGCCAACAATAAAAGTGAGATCGAGACAGGTCACTCTCTTCTCTTCCTGACAGGTCAAAGTGACCTTCCTTACGTGTCTGATCCATCTCCTTTCCGCACACTGTCTACTCACTTTCATTCTCTAACCCTTCCATCTCTCCTTTTGATCCGTGTTCACTCGGATCTCGCTCTACTTTCGCGAAGTTCACGAGCTTTCAATCCTACTGATAATACGTATTTTTGTAATTATAATTGTTACAAAATTCCAGATGTTCCTTGAGCTAGCATTTCCCTTGCTTCTTGCTGTGGCTCTGTGCAATATAATCGATGAGAGCCAAGAGTATGGAGCGATCGAGGATCCATACGAGTTCACCAGTCCCTACGAAAGTGAGTATTCAATGTTATGGCATGAACTTGACTGTCGACAGCAATCACTTGATTTATTGAGAAAAATATATTGAGGAAATATTTTTAAAAATATATTTTAAGATACCAAAACAATTGCAGTGATCGACATGGGTATCGACGACTTATGTGATAAGTACCCATCACTGCGCCCTTCCTCCGATGAAGAAATGATCACATTCAAGAAGGAATTCATGCTCTTTCTTGCTGAGAAACCGGACGTGCAGGATGAGGTTACATCATATTCATTGTATTTAAAATGTTCTACTCTGATCTCACCTGAACTTGTTTTTTTTTTTTTTTTAAATTAAGACTTGTTTTTGTTATGGAAGAATCTCTCTTCTCTTCTTTTTGTTAGGTGCTCACCGGCTTTCCTTCGAACTACCGCGTCTTGTGGGGAAAGATGAAGGAGCTGAGAAAAATCGCCGACGAAGAGTTTGATGCTCTGACGAAGGATGATCAGCGCTTCATTGAGAGCGTACGGATAATTTCTTTTTTTTCTTCGCCAAAACTTCACTTGTCAAACGCACCTTATTTGTCCGAAATGTTGATTTACGCGAACACACTTTTTGATGAAAAAGTGAGATATTTATCATTTCAGCCGACCGGTTTAATGCTGCACAAGCTGGCCGTTCAATCGGGGTTGAAGGTGATCGCACTGAGAAAAGCTGATTTCAAGAAGCGCAAATTGTCCAAGGACCAGATCAAGGATGAAGTTGTGAGTGTTTTTTGTATTCGAAAACTATAAAGAAAGTACGCAAATTTAGACAATTCGCTCAAAATCTTAATGAATAAGTGAAAAGAATATTGAAAATCCTCAACGCGAACAGATTTCAGAATGAGAGGCAACTGGCGATATTCCAATCGTGGTACGGCCAAGAGACTGTCGACGAAGACTCTATAGAAGACTTCAGAGATGAACTTTAAAAGCATCCACGAATGGTCTACTTTCCTAGTTCCGTGATTCATCAGCATTCAAAATGATCCACCCTGTATGCATTACCCTACTCTAATTGCTCACTAATAATTGCGAGTACGACCGTACGTGTTCACGCTTCTTACGTATAGATGGATTGAATAAAACTCATTATGCGATTGGATGTGGTAAACAAATGGTGAATGCTGGCATCTTGCCAAGACCGGGAAGTGCAATCAAAGTGCACACCCAGCAGAGAGACGAGTCGTGTGTCTGCCGTCTCTCACAATAACATACTCTCTCCCTCTCCCTCACTTTCTCTCTCCCATTCGCCTTTCCCTCTCCCTTACTACTCGCCTTCACTTCTTGCTCGCGTTTTCAAGTTTTTCTCTGACGATTTGCGATAGTTTACTTGCCATGATCTTTTGCCTGAAAATCCTCAGATGCGTCTCCTTTTCTTCTGTTCCTTCTTTCTGGTTGTCATCCACTGCAATGTCATCCAAGATGTGCCGGACTACTTGGACCTTGAGGATCCTTACGAATTCACGAATCCGTTCGAAAGTGAGTAACGATATATCGTAGAATACCAATGAGTTCCTTTTTTTCAGAAGTGGAAATGACTCTGGAAGATCTTTTCGTTCAATATCCGACACTCAGAATTACGGATGATGAAGAATTGATTGATCTGAAGAAAAGTTTTCTCGAGTATCAACATGAATGAGAAAAAGAGAGCAAAGGTTGAGAGTAAGCATTCTTAAAATGTTGGATTTTAATCATTGATTATTTTCTTACAGGTTCTCTCTGGATTTGCGAAGCAGCATAAAGTGCTGAAACGAGTACTGAAAGGGTTGACAGAGATTGCTGAAGATGAGTTCGATGATCTAAGTGAGGAGGAGCAACAGTACTGTGAGCATGTGAGTTACAAAGTTAGAGTTCAATCACGTTTACGTTAATAATGCTCACTGAAATTGATTAATAATTGAATAAACAGAGGGTTGCCGACTTCGTTTGGAGCAAGCTTAGTTCAACGGCGACGATGAAAATCATCAGAAGAAAGATGGCTCATTACAAGAAACTGAAGATGACCATTTATCAAAGTAAAAAAGTAGAATTGGAGAAAAATGATTGCTGTTTTCAGATTGCAGCTAAGAAGATGGAAATTTTCCACAAGGATGATCCTAATACTGAACTTATTCTTTCAATTCTCTTTATTCTTTTCATTAATGACATTTGCTCTCAATTCCCTAAATCTATTTATTATTCGGTTTATGCTGATGACCTCAAATTGTTTGCTTGTTGCTGAGCCCCTCTTTATTCCGATGATTTGCAATCTGCTTTGAACATTGTTGCTGATTGGTCTTCACAATGGAATTTAGGAATTTCCGAGACTAAGTGTCACAATGTGCATTATGGCAATCATAACCCCCGTAGACTTTTCACAATCAATAATGTTGTCCTCACAGAACCTAACAAAAGTATCATTAAAGATCTAGGAGTGCATTTTTCACCTTCCCTCTCTTTCTCAGCCCATATTTCTAAAATTATTTCTAGTACTCGTTCTAAATCCAATCTCCTCTTTAAATCCTTCCGTAGCAAGTCATCCGAGTTATATCTCAAATCCTTCACAACTTTCATCCGCCCTAATATCGAATATTGTTCTATTATTTGGAACCCCTTTCACAGTGTAGATATGGCTAAGGAGCTTGAAAGGATTCAGCGTGATTTCACACGTAGGCTTTATTGACGCTGCTCCCTGTGATTTCACACGTAGGCTTTATTGACGCTGCCTAATTTTCGAGTAACATCTGGGGGTGGTTGGCACATATTTTGACCCATACGGTTATATATATTTTTCGATTGTTCTTAGGGTCCCTCACAAGATAGCGTCGAGTTTTGTTCCAAATTCTCGATTTCAACGACGACAGACGTCGTCAACTTTTTAAAATTCTGAAATGAGCCTTTTTGAGAGACCTGTAGTGTTTTAAGGAGTAATGATAGAAAGATAGGTTCAACAGATAAAATGTGCTAAATGACGATGAGAATACGCCCGCACATCGATATCGATTTTTGTATTTTCACAAATCGATTTTTTTGAATAACTTTCTCCACAATTTCGGGCCCAAAAGGGGCAACCGACCAATCGGTCAGACTCGACGAGACGAATCGAATGATATGCTGTTCATCACGTGTATTCTGAGAGATTGCAGGAAACCATCCTCCAGATTAATTTTGAGCGTAGAAAACGAATTAGCTAACTAGAGCTCATGAAAGCTCGAAATAAAAAAGTTATGCAATAAATAAAATCGCGAAAAATTTTTGTAGTGGATTGTGGTCATAACTTTTTTATTTCGAGCTTTAGTTAGCTAATTCGTTTTTTTTTATTTCGAGCTCTAGTTAGCTAATTCGTTTTCTACGCTCAAAATTAATCTAGAAAATGGTATAGTGACATGATTCTGAGACAAAAAAATTTCGACCAAAATCGGAGCCCCGAACTCGTTCGAGCGCCCACTCATTCGCCCCTCGCTGTCTCCAGGCATTCGGTCACAGGGCCATCCACAAGCCCCGTCCACCACCCCAGAGTGATGCTTCAGAACTTGATCTGTTTCTGAAACTTATGCCAATCCGAACTGGTTCGTACGCCGAACTCGTTCGAGCGCCCACTCATTCCCCCCTGGCTGTCTCCAGGCTCGTTATTTACTCGTTCGAGCGCCCACTCATCCCCCCCTCTCTGTCTCCAGGGGTTCGGTCAGGACGTTCGGTCTTCGGTCAGGACGTTAGGTCTGTTTCTGAAACTTATGCCAATCCGAACTGGTTCGTGCGCCGAACTCGTTCGAGCGCCCACTCATTCCCCCTCTCTGTCTCCAGGGGTTCGGTCAGGACGTTCGGTCTTCGGTCAGGACGTTCCGTCTGTTTCTGAAACTTATGCCAATCCCAACTGGTTCGTGCGCCAAACTCGTTCGAGCGCCCACTCATTCCCCCCTCGCTGTCTCCAGGCGTTCGGTCAGGGCCGTCCACAAGTCCCGTCCACCACCCCAGAGAGATGCTTCAGAACTTGATCTGTTTCTGAAACTTATGCCAATCCGAACTGGTTCGTGAGCTGAACTTGTTCGAGCACCCACTCATTCCCCCCTCGCTGTCTCCCGGCTCGTTATTTACTCGTTCGAGCGCCCACTCATTCCCCCCTCTCTGTCTCCAGGAGTTCGGTCAGGACGTTCGGTCTTCGGTCAGGACGTTCGGTCTGTTTCTGAAACTTATGCCAATCCGAACTGGTTCGTGCGCCGAACTCGTTCGAGCGCCCACTCATTCCCCCCTCGCTGTCTCCAGGGGTTCGGTCAGGACGTTCGGTCTTCGGTCAGGACGTTCGGTCTGTTTCTGAAACTTATGCCAATCCGAACTGGTTCGTGCGCCGAACTCGTTCGAGCGCCCACTCATTCCCCCCTCGCTGTCTCCAGGCTCGTTATTTACTCGTTCGAGCGCCCACTCATTCCCCCCTCTTTGTCTCCAGGCTCGTTATTTACTCGTTCGAGCGCCCACTCATTCCCCCCTCTCTGTCTCCAGGGGTTCGGTCAGGACGTTCCGTCTGTTTCTGAAACTTATGCCAATCCCAACTGGTTCGTGCGCCGAACTCGTTCGAGAGCCCACTCATTCCCCCTCGCTGTCTCCAGGCGTTCGGTCAGGGCCGTCCACAAGTCCCGTCCACCACCCCAGAGAGATGCTTCAGAACTTGATCTGTTTCTGAAACTTATGCCAATCCGAACTGGTTCGTGAGCCGAACTTGTTCGAGCACCCACTCATTCCCCCCTCGCTGTCTCCCGGCTCGTTATTTACTCGTTCGAGCGCCCACTCATTCCCCCCTCTCTGTCTCCAGGAGTTCGGTCAGGACGTTCGGTCTTCGGTCAGGACGTTCGGTCTGTTTCTGAAACTTATGCCAATCCGAACTGGTTCGTGCGCCGAACTCCTTCGAGCGCCCACTCATTCCCCCCTCGCTGTCTCCAGGCTCGTTATTTACTCGTTCGAGCGCCCACTCATTCCCCCCTCTCTGTCTCCAGGCTCGTTATTTACTCGTTCGAGCGCCCACTCATTCCCCCCTCTCTGTCTCCAGGGGTTCGGTCAGGACGTTCCGTCTGTTTCTGAAACTTATGCCAATCCCAACTGGTTCGTGCGCCGAACTCGTTCGAGAGCCCACTCATTCCCCCCTCGCTGTCTCCAGGCGTTCGGTCAGGGCCGTCCACAAGTCCCGTCCACCACCCCAGAGAGATGCTTCAGAACATGATCTGTTTCTGAAACTTATGCCAATCCGAACTGGTTCGTGAGCCGAACTTGTTCGAGCACCCACTCATTCCCCCCTCGCTGTCTCCAGGGGTTCCGTCAGGACGTTCGGTCTTCGGTCAGGACGTTCGGTCTGTTTCTGAAACTTATGCCAATCCGAACTGGTTCGTGCGCCGAACTCGTTCGAGCGCCCACTCATTCCCCCTCTCTGTCTCCAGGGGTTCGGTCAGGACGTTCGGTCTTCGGTCAGGACGTTCCGTCTGTTTCTGAAACTTATGCCAATCCCAACTGGTTCGTGCGCCAAACTCGTTCGAGCGCCCACTCATTCCCCCCTGGCTGTCTCCAGGGGTTCGGTCAGGACGTTCGGTCTTCGGTCAGGACGTTAGGTCTGTTTCTGAAACTTATGCCAATCCGAACTGGTTCGTGCGCCGAACTCGTTCGAGCGCCCACTCATTCCCCCTCTCTGTCTCCAGGGGTTCGGTCAGGACGTTCGGTCTTCGGTCAGGACGTTCCGTCTGTTTCTGAAACTTATGCCAATCCCAACTGGTTCGTGCGCCGAACTCGTTCGAGCGCCCACTCATTCCCCCCTGGCTGTCTCCAGGCTCGTTATTTACTCGTTCGAGCGCCCACTCATCCCCCCCTCTCTGTCTCCAGGGGTTCGGTCAGGACGTTCGGTCTTCGGTCAGGACGTTAGGTCTGTTTCTGAAACTTATGCCAATCCGAACTGGTTCGTGCGCCGAACTCGTTCGAGCGCCCACTCATTCCCCCTCTCTGTCTCCAGGGGTTCGGTCAGGACGTTCGGTCTTCGGTCAGGACGTTCCGTCTGTTTCTGAAACTTATGCCAATCCCAACTGGTTCGTGCGCCAAACTCGTTCGAGCGCCCACTCATTCCCCCCTCGCTGTCTCCAGGCGTTCGGTCAGGGCCGTCCACAAGTCCCGTCCACCACCCCAGAGAGATGCTTCAGAACTTGATCTGTTTCTGAAACTTATGCCAATCCCAACTGGTTCGTGCGCCGAACTCGTTCGAGCGCCCACTCATTCCCCCCTGGCTGTCTCCAGGCTCGTTATTTACTCGTTCGAGCGCCCACTCATTCCCCCCTCTCTGTCTCCAGGAGTTCGGTCAGGACGTTCGGTCTTCGGTCAGGACGTTCGGTCTGTTTCTGAAACTTATGCCAATCCGAACTGGTTCGTGCGCCGAACTCGTTCGAGCGCCCACTCATTCCCCCCTCTCTGTCTCCAGGAGTTCGGTCAGGACGTTCGGTCTTCGGTCAGGCCGTTCGGTCTGTTTCTGAAACTTATGCCAATCCGAACTGGTTCGTGCGCCGAACTCGTTCGAGCGCCCACTCATTCCCCCCTCGCTGTCTCCAGGCTCGTTATTTACTCGTTCGAGATCCCACTAATTCCCCCCTCTTTGTCTCCAGGCTCGTTATTTACTCGTTCGAGCGCCCACTCATTCCCCCCTCTCTGTCTCCAGGGGTTCGGTCAGGACGTTCCGTCTGTTTCTGAACCTTATGCCAATCCCAACTGGCTCGTGCGCCGAACTCGTTCGAGAGCCCACTCATTCCCCCCTCGCTGTCTCCAGGCGTTCGGTCAGGGCCGTCCACAAGTCCCGTCCACCACCCCAGAGAGATGCTTCAGAACTTGATCTGTTTCTGAAACTTATGCCAATCCGAACTGGTTCGTGAGCCGAACTTGTTCGAGCACCCACTCATTCCCCCCTCGCTGTCTCCAGGGGTTCCGTCAGGACGTTCGGTCTTCGGTCAGGACGTTCGGTCTGTTTCTGAAACTTATGCCAATCCGAACTGGTTCGTGCGCCGAACTCGTTCGAGCGCTCACTCATTCCCCCCTCGCTATGTCCAGGCTCGTTATTTACTCGTTCGAGCGCAAACTCATTCCCCCCTCTCTGTCTCCAGGGGTTCGGTCAGGACGTTCGGTCTTCGGTCAGGACGTTCGGTCTGTTTCTGAAACTTATGCCAATCCGAACTGGTTCGTGCGCCGAACTCGTTCGAGCGCCCACTCATTCCCCCCTCGCTGTCTCCAGGCTCGTTATATACTCGTTCGAGCGCCCACTCATTCCCCCCTCTCTGTCTCCAGGGGTTCGGTCAGGACGTTCGGTCTTCGGTCAGGACGTTCGGTCTGTTTCTGAAACTTATGCCAATCCGAAATGGTTCGTGCGCCGAACTCGTTCGAGCGCCCACTCATTCCCCCCTCGCTGTCTCCAGGCTCGTTATATACTCGTTCGAGCGCCCACTCATTCCCCCCTCTCTGTCTCCAGGGGTTCGGTCAGGACGTTCGGTCTTCGGTCAGGACGTTCCTTCTGTTTCTGAAACTTATGCCAATCCCAACTGGTTCGTGCGCCGAACTCGTTCGAGCGCCCACTCATTCCCCCCTCGCTGTCTCCAGGCGTTCTGTCAGGGCCGTCCACAAGCCCTGTCCATCACCCCAGAGTGATGCTTCAGAACTTGATCTGTTTCCGAAGCATATGCCAATCCGAACTGGTTCGTGCGCCGAACTCGTTCGAGCGCCCACTCATTCCCCCCTCCCTGTCTCCAGGCGATCTGGTTCGAGTCCGTTCCCCTCACTCTGTTTCGTGGGGTGCGGTCGTTCCCATCGCTTCGGGCAGATCGTTCCCATCGCTTCGGGCAGATTCGCTTCGGCCATCGCTGGTTGGGGCGCGCGCCTTTCTCTACCTCTTGCATAACATCACCTGCGGGCGGGAGTCGAACCTGCCTGCGTCGACATGCCAGTCAGACACCATGCCCATTATAGGCTTCAGAAACAGATCAAGTTCTGAATCATCACTCTGGGGTGGTGAACGGGGCTTGTGGATGGCCCTGACCCTGACCGAACTCCTGGAGACAGCGAGGGGGGAATGAGTGCGCGCTCGAACGAGTTCGGATTGGCATAAGTTTCAGAAACAGACCGAACGTCCTGACCGAAGACATCAGGCAGATCAATTCGTAGTATCGTATTATCGTATTATCATTTGTGGCTCGTCTGAAGTATTTTACATCAATTTGCATAAAATCTTGATTAGTTTACTTTTTTTAAGTGCTTGACGTCTTACGTTTACATGATATCACATTGAAAATCGGTGCAACGAATAAGTTTAATGCAAAAATTATACTTTCAAAACAAAATATCTGTAAAGATATGAATAAAAATCCCTTGCGAAAAATATTGCAAAACGAATTACCAATTTTGGCTTTGAAAAATTCTCATCTAGATATAACGCCGCGAATTCTTTCTTGACAATTTTTCCTAGTTTCTTCATTATGCCTGGTAATACGCGAAACTGGGAGGGAAAGCCCGAGAGCACCTGAGATGTGATACAATTTGCATTTTTTGTAGAAAATTATACTAAAAAATACCTCATGCAGTACTTGTTCATTCAATTCTATTTCGGCTAAAAACTCGACGTATTCCTTCTTGAAAGCTAATATTTCTGCATCGGAGGATGGATGTATTGATGGATAAAGTTTGCACAAATCATCGATACTTAGGTCGATCACTGAAGAACTTGGCTAACTCCTTTGTATCACTATTTTGCAACAACAAAAAGTATCATAAGCATGTGAATAAGTGAACTGACGGTCAAGAGGGCCAATTATTTCGTCTCCTTTAATCTTTCCATAAGCTTTCTCATCCTCTTCGACACCGCAGTGAACTGCTGAGGCGAATAGTGATATAGTTAGGAGAATAATCATCTATAATGTAATATCGAATTGCAACTAATTCAAAGTAATAACAATAACGAAAAGTAATAAATAACGATTATATGCACATTATTCGGTGAAAGTTGAATCATTCATAATTATAATCAGATCATTGGCTCGGTATTGTACGGAGTGAGGGAGTGAAGGAGTGTGGTGAACACCATACACAACTGCCAGCCGCATCACGAGTCTGCGCTCTCTCGTCTTTACGTGTTCCCTCCCTCTTCCATTCTCCTCTCCATCTCTACCTCTGTCGATCCCTCTCCATTCAGTGCGCGCTTGCTCACTTTGCGCGCGTCTCTTTTCAAATACTTTCGCTATTCACGTTCTTATTTCTTGCTTCCTTTGATTGAATACTTGTTGTGTTTAGCCTATCATCATCTCTGATTACGTCTGTAACGTCCCTCACATTGAGCTTGCAGTGATAGCGCACGTGGATTATTTTTCAAAAATATTCGATATTTTTAGTAAGCTTTTGAGCTTTTCCTTGTTATTGGGTGCTTTCCAGATTCTTCGCATACGTAGCTTTACTTTCCGGCTAGCTGCCAGTGACAGATATTTGTGCTTGCTCTATTTATCACTGAAATTTTGCTTTTTCATATTTCTCCTCCCTAAATATTCGTGCGTGTCCTCTTTTTCTGTCCCGCTTCCGATCTCTATTCGATCGCTGCGCGTTTACAGCCTTGCGGGCGTCCTTTCCTATCAGTTTTCTCTCGTACATCCGATCTTGACAGCGACCCTAGGCTGTGTTATCATTTCAATTTTCAATGATTTCTCACCAACTCAGAAATGCCGTCGTGCGTCTCCTGCGGGACGTTCTTTCCCAACAAGAGCAAGCACATGCACCAGTTCACCGACAAGCAGGACCTCCGGGAGAAATGGCTCGCTGCACTAACCATAAACGAGGAGCAAAAGACTCGATTAGACATGCATCTGCGTACGACTTCGACCAAACAGGTGAGTGCAACAATTATTCACTTTAGGGATGTCGTTTCGGATTTGTCTCTCTCCATTCAGCACACTATCTCGCCGGTCAGAGAAATGAGAGAGAGTGCAGAATGGAGAGAGTCGAATACCGAAATGGCATCACTTGAAATGTTGGTCTTATTGATCAACCGAGTCTCATTTCCGAGTGATAGTAAACTGTACCACCTTCATTGTGGGTCATCCGAAATAATAGTTTTCAATCATAAAAAAATGAAATTTATAAAATCATATTTATGATGGTCATATTATATGTTTGCATTCAGTACGTATGCGCTAGCCACTTCTCCGACGACTGCTATGCCGAGACCAAAGGATGGCGAGTCCTCAAGTTAGATGCGGTGCCCATGCCTCTAGTAAGAACTTGACTCAGAAACAATTATTTGAACGCTTGTTTGTACAATTATCATCTACAAAAAAGTATTTTTTAAAAATCGAATGTGGTTCTTTGCAGAGACCGTCTCCGATGGAAAGACCTCCCACTTTCCGATTCGCTTCAGTGGTATGTTTCTAGTCTTATCGCCGAGATATCGATAAGTTATCGATCCCCTTTATACTTCTTTCTCCTTCAATATTACGGATTTTTGCAGCGTAACAACCCAGTGCTTGTTCTCAATGGCCCTAATGGTGTGATCAAGACTGAGGAGGATCCCATGGATGTGTACTTACTCAACTCGGTAGGTATTATTTTCGAACCAAGCGTGGTTTACGATAGTATTCAACTCGATACAATTCATAGTATTGAGCCACGCAAAAACCATTGCCATACATATTTTAGGGCAACGCTTCGACCAGCTATTCAGCGGGAACAAGTGGGTCTCGTGGAGGGAAACTTGTTGGTATTGTGAAGAAAGAAGATATCAAGGAGGAACCAGTGGAGATAAAGGAGGAGCCAATCGATGATTACGATGATATCAAGCAGGAGGAGCCAATGGTCGATGTGAGTTTTGAATATTTAGGGAATGAATTCATTGTATTTTCCTTCAAAAAATATTTGCTTATTTAATTAGAAAGGGTGCACCCCCACATCTTATATTGGGCAAGCTATCAGCTCTATGTATGGAAACTTCACGCTGAATTTATTGGCATGTGTTGCAAAAAATCTTCCGTCGACCCCTCTCAGAAGCTTCACTATACCGTGAAACGGCTCATAAACAAATGCGACATCATTATCAGGTGTTTTGTCCAACTACCGGCACTTCTCGTCCAATTGATCAGTCGAGTTTCTCGTCCAACTACCGCATGCGAGAACTTCCTGCTAAGAGACCTGCAGCTTCAATAATCGCTGAAATGCCGTCGGTTGGAGTCAAGCGGTGAATATTTGAGACTCTGTTATATGTAGATATCTTAGCAAAAAGATACGTGATTAATGATATAGAGAAGTTTATAAAAGATTATTTTAAGTTAAAGAAACAGATGTTTTCAAAAGAAACCCGTTCAGAACCTAACCTTGAAAATTAACGAGGCCCATCACAATTAACGAGGCCGAAATGGCCGAAATTCCAATTTACCCTTCGGGATTTGCATTTTTTAAACATGTTGTTTTATTCGATAGTGATGGGTCTCGTTTATTTTCATTGTTTTATTTTGTGTTTATCTGTTTGTATTTTCATTCGAATAGTCCATTCCCAGGAGAAAACTTGGCCCGGGTGGGAATCAGTTCATCATGGAACCTATGGAAGTGCTGGCTGCGGAAACTATCATCGATTTGGAGGATCTAACATCTTCGAATCTGAGCAATTACATTGGTGTACAGTGCGATAAATCGACAGAGACAGCCAGGATGGCTGTGGGGTTTCTTGCGAGGTAAATAATATTTGGAGAAAAAAGATATTACGAAAACTATTGCGGTCGAATCGAGAAAGGACTCTCCTGAATTTTCGTGCTCCCTCGCCGGTCAGATCATCGAGGGTGCATGCTAATTGAGCACACTAGATCTCGTTTGAACACCTCCAGCAGTCCTAACTTCCAGATATTCGCTGATCGAGAACTCGAAGACGTGTGCGAAGTGTGGAGGTCCGATGACACTTTCCTCTGACAAGAGCATCTCGCCCCATGATCATATTCTCTGGCGTTGCACGCCGTGTAGAAAGAAATCAACGACGTCCAGAAAGACCGTCAGGTGCGACTTCGTAAACATCTCAGAGTTTCTAAACCTAGAACATGAGAATTGAATAGTACTATTTCGGCAAGCTACGAAATTTTCCATCACGCATATTGAATGCCTTATTTTGAGGGAAGGTTCATTCTTCGAGGGAGTCAGACTGACCATAAACCAGGTTATTTACCTGGCTGCCAACTGGCTCGAGAATCCCTCACAGCCAATGAAGGAAGTGGCGCGAGACTTCGGCATCAGCGCCCCGACCGTCGCCAATTTCTACGGATGGTTTAGGGATATGAGCCAGTTTGAGAGAGAGAAGGGTGAAGGCGATAAGCAAATCAATAATGATAGGCTCCTCAATCACTTGTTATTCGAGATGAATTTCTATCGAAGAGATCGCCCTTCCCCGCAACCTCTGTGGCCGCCTGATCTTGCTCACTCGAGACCGACTATCTAGACTTAGAACAACCACGTTGTGACCTTTCCAACTCCCGCAGATTATATTTTCACTGGTACTACAATTTCATTTCGATATGTGTTCACTGTTGTTTTTGTTGTTGCTTGAAACAGATGCGATAAATTCCATTGAATGATACTGTTATGACACATGAAAAAGTAAGCAAAAATATGAAGAAATGACGAAACCTTCCGCTATGATATGGCCTCGATTCGACACCCTCGTTAATTGTTGACGAGACCTAATTTTTATAGGCCTTGTTATATCGGGTTGAGGAATAAGTAACGCTCGTTTTTGAATGGTTCTTGAAATAGTTGGTCAGTACGGTCTGGATAGTGGTTCGGTCTTTGAAGCTCTGTCCCTTGAGGAAACGCTGGAGGTCTGAGAAGAGGTGGTAATCGGAGGGGGCAAGGTCGGGTGAGTAGGGAGGGTGGGAGAGGACAGTCCAGCCATAGCCCGCCAGCTCAGCCTTGGTCTTTCTTGCGACATGCGGGCGGGCGTTGTCGTGCTCAAAGTAGATTCGAGCGTCCTTCCCGCGTGTTTGTTCGACAGCGAGTCTCAGCTTCCGTAGCTGAAGAGTGTAGACCTCTGCCGTGATAGTCGTCCCCGCGGGTAGGAGTTCCCAGAACTCCACTCCCCGCACTGACCACCAGATGCACAACATCACTTTTTTGGAGTGCAAATCGGGTTTTGGGGACATCTGCTGGCTTTTGGTCCTCTCCGACCCACTGTCTCATGCGCTCATGGTTGTCGTAGAGCACCCACTTTTCATCACCTGTGATGACATTGTCCAGCCAATCAAACCGGCGATGCAGAGTGAGAAGAGTCGAAGCCATGTCCACTCGGCGATCCTTGTCATAGTCGGTCAGGTCATGGGGGATCCATCTCCCGAGTTTCCACTTCTTTCCAATCGCGTGAAGTCCATTCACGGCAGTTTTTTGGTCGACCCCAAGGAAGTCAGCAAGATCGCGCGTAGTGAGATACGGGTCAGCCTCCACCTCAGAACGCAATCGATCGAGGTCCAACTCCATGGGGCGACCGGGTCGGTCTTCATCTTCGAGGGAAAAGTCGTGTTTCTCGAATTTGACTACCCACTTTCTCACGGTGGTTACATGCGAGGTATGTGTGAGGTAAACCCGTTCATGAATGGCGGGCGTTTTCAAGCCAGATAGAAAGAGAAAGAGCATCACGTTCCGAATGTGAATTCGGTCGGGGACGAAATTGTGCGGCATTCTCGCCTGGGAGACTAGGGAAAACTGAATCGAAAACATGTGTGGAATGCCCGAGGGGCCCTCTCTCCAGTGTAAACAGGGTGGCAGACGGCAACAACAAAAGAGCGAGCACGAGGGTTCTAAAGTCAGAGAGAAAAAACGAGCGTTACTTATTCCTCAACCCAATATTTAAAAGACCCTAATGGGACTCGTCTAATTCCACCGAACTCACTGATATTCATTGGTCCTGGATAACTCTGATCCTATCACGGGGTATTAAAGTTCAGATTTGAGATTAAAGGATACTCTTTAGAACTCATTCTGCAGCGCCATTTATAAGCGGGTTCAAGTGGCGACGCGTCACTCTCAAAGATTCAGCAGCTTCTTTAACTGTGAGAAAAGGAGAATCACGCGGGTCTTCGAAGGATACGGTGTGCGATACTTCTCTGCATCTTTTTAAATCTATCACTGTGCAGGCCTTACCAACCCCATATCCCATCTCACTTCTCAGTGATAGTGATGCAATCGGTGCTGCTTCATCATCATCTATCAAGGTGACAAGCGAGTGATCGAGAGTGACAGATTACAGGAATACCCCTCCATTCCTCAATCAATGTTTTGCTTTCCAGATCGAACCAGTCGCATCGTCCATTACGAACCAAGTAGTCGTTATCAAGAAGGAACAGGTTTGCGAAATATTCCTTATAGTCCTCAACCAATTTCTGCTCAGAATAAAACTTGCGAGTCCACTTCACTCGATTCCTCGTCCATTGGTCACACTTTTATTGCGTGCCGGTTCTGCAAAACGCAAGAAAAATCTAGAACGGATATGGATGCTCATATGCGCCAGAGTCATCCGGATAAATATGCAAAGTGAGCTGGCTTTATATCATGCAATCCAGTGTCATTTCTATTAACTAATAATTTTATTTTATGCCATCGAATGATTTAATATATTTAACAGATACCGCAGTCTTCGATGCATTCATTGCGATTTCCGTGGCGAAACCACCAACGATTTGTATACGCATATCAAAGCGAACCATGTGAATGAGAAGTACTGCATTTTCAACCATTCAGCATTGTACACTTAGTTTTTCCTTTCTAATTAGTCAACACCAAATGTACATCACCGTAAGATGATAGAAATAATTTAAATATAAAGATACCAATAAAAATTTTGCAGGAAACTCTATTCGTGCGAATATTGCTCTTTCAAAACGACTAGTGCAGAGAAATCTGATAAACATTCGAAGGCGAGTTTTTTTTTGGAAATTGACTACCTTCAATTTATGAATTAAGAAATAAAATTTTGAATGGTCAAGCCGATTCTCCTACTTTACATTTTCAAGAAAAAAACTAACATTTGTTTTTATATTTCTTTATTTAGATGGTTAAATGCAAGGAATGTGTATACATAGCGCCCGCTTGTGATATGAAGTCACACATCCACACAAAGAAACTCTAGTAAGTTTCACTATTCTTGGGACGAGAAGACATGTGAAATTGGTTTTTGATTTGTTGCGATTTTTACAGAGATTGACGGATCTCGACATTCACGATCTTTATATACTCGAATTCATTAATGATCATTTTAGTTGCCCCAACCCCCGATGCATTCGAAAAGGATTTCTTGCCGACGAGAAATTCAGAGATCACATATCGGTATGAACATGAGTAGACCATTAACAAGAAGGATAAAATCAAAAAATATACATCAATTTTGTTTTAGTATGAAAATCTGATGTTACTCTGATCTGATGCAGGGAGGAGAAAATGAATCATGCACGATTTGTATGAAACGACGTCCTTTGTGCGTGAGTAAGGATGAGCACTGTAGAAGAGAACATTCTGATATGTGGTTGAGGTTAGCTTTTTAATTTATGACAATACTTTTTGAATAATTAGTATGCCAAGGTTTAAGAGAGCAACTCTGAATTTTTTAAACCTTTCGGCGGATTTCCGGACATGCCGCCAGGATTTTCGATTTAGACCTCCATACGCATACCATGGAGGCATGTTGGGTACTTGTTTATAAAAATGGTCAAATTAGGGCGCCGAGTCTGCAAAGCGGCGCGCCAGGAGGGGCCAAGTTTGAAAATCGGTTTTTCATATTTTCTCAGCCGGAAAAGCTAAACTCAAAATTTCTTTTGCATAATCATAGACATGTCTGAGAACACCATTGATATCTTTTTCAGGTCGATTCCAAATCAGTTTTCGTGATTTCAAAAATCGGTTTTCCGACAAACTAACCTACCTTTCGCGAAGGGGGGAATTAGCCACCTATCACATAATGAAGCCCGTGCAATTCTTCTACAAATGGTATGTAGTACAGATAATTTCACTAAACCAGCCGCTGCAAAAATGGACCAGAAACCAAAAAAACATCGATTTCGACCATTTTTCGAGCAAAACTTTTTTCTTTCACCTTTTGATGAGCTCTATATCAGCGCGCAAAAGTACGTCAGAAAAAAATATAGTCAGATTTTTCTGAGATACAAATTTTTTCAACTTTACCACGACCCCGGGGTCGAGGTCACTTTTTCGGTAATTTTTCGGTAAAAATCGAATTCTGACATTATCTGATTATGCGTTTATATAATGTAAGTGGTTGCGTATAATTCGAATTTGTAAACTAGAGCTCACAAAAACTCGAAAGAAACAAATTATCTTAAAAAAACTGAAGATGTCACTATTTTTCGGATTTTCGAGCATACCTTGTTTCTTTCCCGTTTTCGTGAGCTCTAGTTTACAAATTCGAATTATACGCACCCAAATACATATTATAAGCGTATAATCAGATAATGTCAGAATTCGATTTTTCTACCGAAAAAGTGACCTCGACCCCGGGTCATGGTAAAGTTGGAAAAAATTGTATCTCAGAAAAATCTGACTATAATTTTTTCTGATGTACTTCAACGCGCTGTATCCGAATTTCAATATTAGAGCTCATGCAAAAGTGAATGAAAAAAGTTTTGCTTGAAAAATGGTCGCAATCGAGGATTTTTTTGTTTCAGTTCCATTTTTGCAGCGGCTGGTTTAATGAAATTTCCTGTAATACATATCATTGGGCGTAGAATTGCACGGGCTTCATTGTGTGATAGGTGGCTAATTCCCCCCCTCGCGAAAGGTAGGTCAGTTTGTCGGAAAACCGATTTTTGAAATCACGAAAACTGATTTGGAATCGGCCTGAATCAGATATCAATGGTGTTCTCATGCACTCTCGTCATGTCTATGATAATGCAAAAGAAATTTTGAGTCCAGCTTGTCCGGCTGATAAAATATGAAAAACCTTTTTTTCGATTTTCAAACTTGGCGCCCACTTGGCGCGCCGCTTTGTTGACTCGGCGCCCTAATTTGTCCATTATTATAAACAAGTACCCAACATGCCTACATGGTATGCGTATGGAGGTCTGAATCGAAAATCCTGGCTGCATGTCCGAGCAGGGCCAAAAAAAATCAGAGTTGCACTCTTAATCAAGAAGAATGGGGAATTTTTTTTCATTCTGATAGGGTTCAGTATGTTCATTTACAGCCACTCGACTGAATGCCATCATCCGTTCTGCGACTATCGATCAATCGATTCAACCCATCTGAAAACACATGAGGTCAAAGATTTTAAATTGCTTTCAAATAATTTTGCAAGAATTTTAATGCTCAACAAAAACAGTTCAGTGTATAACGTTGGGTAGGAGTTAAAAGTACAGCTGAGGACGGAACGGTTTATTCGCTAGGAAGGGTGACACGCAACGCGTGCTCAAAACGCTGACGCGTATCCCAGCGAACTTTTCGTGATAGTCAACGGCCGGAAACTAGTGAAACGGGATATTTTCTTACAGTAAAAGCATTTGGATAATGTAATTGTTTGGGGACGAGATGCGAGATCTCGAGAAAATTCACTAACGAATGGTGCGATGAATACTGTTCCAGCTGCAATTTCCAATTTACAGAACACTCATGCTCAACACGATAAATTGCTGAGTAGACATCATTTTGAAAGAAGTAAATGCATCTATCGTATTGACATTTGTTTGTAATTAACAGTAATTTTCACGAATGAAAGATAAAAAAATAATGAAAAAATAATGTATCAGATACACTCTGTCCATACTGCTCGCTTCAAGTCGCGAATCTCGGAGAATTGAATTCTCACTTCAGCCAGGAACACTCGTTCATGCTCACTATCGAGGTATCGTCGTACATCTTTGTTCTTTTATTCATTAATTAACCATAATATTGTGAATAGTGGGCTTGCTGATTGCAACGTCACTATTCCAGATGACAAATACTTGACATTTTTCAGGCTCAAATATTTAGATGCGTCATTTGCTGTTTCACCGCTGCAAGGGTGCATGAAATAATCGATCATTGGATTAAGGTGAGATCAGAATTGGATATATTTTATTTATCAAATGATTATTGTTTATCTCTCAGATGCATGGTCGTTGCTCTTTCGGCATCAGTATTAGGTATTCTATCGCTGAGAAAGCTCATCTCGCCTATCTCAACGCACAACGGAAAACTAAAAGAGGACCTGAACTAGTGAAGATACCTGGGCCCGAGATATAGTTTGGTCTAGCGATTCATGCATTGATCTATGAAATTGATTAAACATCGATCCATTTTTATGTGTTCTATTGAATGTCAAAACATCTACGGTTTACAAAAAATAAATATCTGACCAGTTGATTCACGTGGATGTACAAAACGTGTATAATATCACATAATAACAAGAGAAAAGGGGTAAATTTTTTGAGGATGATGCATAGTAAATGGCTCAGTTGCCAGAGAGATCACAGAACGGAAAGAACGAAGTCGATTGAATGCCTTATAGTTCAACATGGTCGGGATTCTTCCTCTTCCTGCTCCCACCAAACCACAATCTTCTCACTGCCTCATCTCTTTCGAACTGAAATTGGTGAGATCTTTAGTTCTAGAATGCTCGTTCTTCAAGTGAAGTCAGGCATCACTGGCAGGTACATATATCATACCTCTTGCAACAATTCCGTGTTCTTATTTATATCTTGTATAAACATAATGTATTCCTTCTTGAAAGCTAAGTATTCGTCATCCGAGGATGGGCGAATGAAGGAGTAAGCATCGCACATTAGGTCAATAGCCTCTCGTCTTTCGCAATCACAATTCGATATTGGAAAACTCACGATCATGTATAAGAACGAAATCCTTGAACGTGATCGCTTCAAAGACCGCACGTTCCTGCATGATATCCTTCGGCAGCAATGCCGGTTCCTGTGAATATATCTATCTATCGTTTTTGTCTCAAATTTATGCATAAAACCAGAATAAAATCTGCAAAAAAATTGTTCAGTACTTTTGTGGCTCTATAAATCCTTGAAAGTATACGTTTCTCCTATCAAAAAATGCAATATAATACGCACATAATCCTTCTTTTCTCGGTCAACATTCTTAGCAGCTAAGATTTCCTTGCGCATTTCGTCCACCAATCGTGACGTCAGATCTTCCTCACCCACGGGTCCTTCCTCTAGTTGTATATTTTCAATCAGCTTTTCCTGAAACCACAGTTCCTTTAGGAATAACTAGATGATATATTAGATCGAATAATTCGCATTCTCTATGAATCTACTGAGTCATTGTATTTTTTTCAGTAATTGCCAATGTGATGCCACTACCGAAATCTAGCGAAAATTTTTATTATTGCATGAATTCCTGATTAAAAAATAGCTCGAATTATTGAAAGTGCTCACTATTTCTTCTCCATCCATGATCTCACGCACATCTTTGAGATTCTTGGAACTTGCTCTGATTCGTGCAGCAAATTCCGGGGATGCAGCGATTCTGAGCGTAGATTGGACCGCTATGATGTGCACCACGTATCCTGCTAGCTGAAAACTTGGATATAATAATGATATCATGATATATGCTGTGCACCAGTGTCTATGGATGACACACAAATAAATCGGAATGAAGCAAAGGAAATGAGAAAATGAGTTTTCAGGTAATTTGTGTCAAAATTGAAACCGAGACCAAGAAAATAGACGCACTCTCAATGCAGTGCTTCTCCTTCTTGCTCAGATTCTTGATTTCAACTTGGGCAATCCTTGCAAGTTCATTCAACTTGGCCGGGATAATTTTTATACTTGGATGGGACTTCCGATAACATCTGGGCATCATTATTTCATGATCGGTTAGAGTAGCCGCTCTCTCCATTCTTCACGCTCTCTCGTCTGCTAATAGAATGACAAGAGGACTATTCGATCCGGGAACTCTAATAGGAAATGCATAGTGCTGTGATGAGGAATACACAAACCTCTTCCAGATTCCATTCAATTTCTTTCAAATTGTCGTTGCGCATGAACTCGCTGAGTTCCTTCGTGAAAGTGATCGATTCTTCATCAGATGCCGGACAAAGTGAAGGGTAGGTGACACATAAATCATCAACCACGAAGGCATACACTGCAAAAATTATCGTAAAATGCCATCACAACAAGTGCGACTGCATTATTCACCGTAATTTTTTAGCAGTCTTTCAAACATCCAGGATTGTGTCATTATTTACACATTTCCTCCAAGGTATCTTGATCTATTTGATCTATGTGATTTTATTCCAGTACGAATGCAGAACAACAACAAAAAAACCAACGCTGTTCAATCGTTATACCACTAAGTTTCTCGATACTTGCATCCAAATCCTCGCACTCTTCCATGAGGGTACGTCCAGTGGACTTGGCACGAGAACTCTTCGTTTCCTGTAACTTTTTTGCCTTACTTTTTTTTTAAAACCCTGAGTTTTTCTACAACGTTATATCGATTTGATGTTAAAGTTCTAAAACAAGTTCCGGTACAGAAATGTATGTAGTAGGTCTAAAGGAAAAGCCCATTTATCCCTCACTATAACGAAAGCGGATGAAACTTAAGTGAAATATTGCTATATTCTTTGCTGATAATGACTCACATGATGCTTCTTTGGGCAACCACTTATTTTCTCGGCTTTCAATTCGGCAATCACTCGTCTATGTAGCTCCTCTGCAGGAATGCGCCACTCCTTATTTTGTATTCTTTCTGCTATTTTGTTCTGCAATTGTGCTTTTTTTTCGTAAAACAGATAAATGGTTTTCCTAACCCCTCGATTAGTGGCAATGTTGACAATATTCATTATCCCTTTATACGTATGTACAGCGTGCTTTATTTTATTCGTTTGTGAATCCCTTGAATCATTTGGTTATCTTCGACCACCATCTTTGCGAATCAAATTACCTTGTCGAAAAATACGCAAAATAATATTAATCGTTTATTCAAAAGAAAAAAATTCATTCAATGAAGCTGTAATCTTGAATAATTTTCGCAGAAATGCTTGATCCACAAAGATAATGAGAGAAGAACTCACGAATTCATCATTAATCGTGCTCGGTCTCCGAGGTCTCTCCCTTCTGCCCATTCAGACGCCACGAAGTCACTCTCAAATCGATTTTCATTTTACTAAAAAATATTATTTGAGAAAGTTTCTGATTAATAGATACCGTTAATAATAGATACCCCGGCAAAAAATGTACTTGCCAGCGTTTTAGGCTGATAAAAAATGCGAAAATTTACTAACAATTTCTTGTCTACATTGTCCCCATTGTTTCTCTTGTTTCGCGAGTAGATTCTCTTCTTTTGCTGCTATTAACTTGCGGGGAATCGATCAGTCTGAGTCGAGATTGTACTGCTATCATGTACATTACTAACCACGTTGGCTGAAATTAGACTTTCAACAAATACATATACTCTTTAAAACGTCACATTCTTGACGTATCATTTCTCCTTCTCAGATAGCGAATCGAATGCCGTGTTGGCTATCTTGAAGAGCTCCATTAGCTTGCCAGACAATATGCGATACTTAGATTGAGATCCAGAAAGCGTCTGAAAAAATGATGGGTGTGATAGATGAGCACTGAGTGAATCAGCGGAAATGATGAGGGGACGAAATTGCGATCATCAACTCCTATTCATGGCTCACAACCACAGCTGTACGCTGCTGATTTGATCCAACCTCGTTTAGCTTCGATGCCATTCCTTTCCAATCATTTTCCGTCATAAAATCACGAAGTTCCTCCTTGAAAGTGGCCAGTTCTGTCTCAGAAGAAGTGCTTAGTGCAGGAAATCTTTCAATGAAATCATCGACGAGTAGTCCAACCACTGAAAATATCGATTACCATTATTGCAAATTGCATCAAACGGCCAAATGCAGTATCAAACAACGAACACTGTTTAGAGCGCAGTCCTTTCAATTTCTTGTAACTGGATTTCAACTCTTTACGCTCATCCATGAGCGTGCATTGAGCGGTTGCCATAAAGAGCAACGGGAGAATAAGAAGAACCATCTGAGTGCTGAATAATATAGTTTCGACGAGTGAGAATGTTTGAAACATTGCTGAATGAGGCACAGTTATGTGGAGGGGTGACAATCCCGCAAACGACATTTCCGCAAATAAAATTATTTCCGCAAACGCCTTTTCCGCCACCCCTTTTTCCGCAAACGATATTTCAGCAAATAATTTTTTTCCGCATACGACATTTCCGCAAATACATTTTTTCCGCAAACGACATTTCCGCAAGTATTTTTTTTCCGCAACTACCGTAATCTTTGAATTTTCATTTCAGTTTACGATTGTGGAGCGAAGAAAACAGTCATTTTCACTTTCTTTCTGTTTTTCCAATACTTTCTCGTGTTTTAACACTTGCGGAAATGTTTTAACACGAGAAAGTATAGGAAAAACAGAAAAATAATTGATTTCTTCTTTGGACAATCGTAAACTGAAATTAAAACTCAAAGATTACGGTAGTTGCGGGAAAAAATTTACTTGCGGAAATGTCGTTTGCGGAATTGTCGGAAATGCCCAGTTGCGGAAATGTCGTTGCGGAATTGTCGCCCCTCCAGTTATGTTTATCAGTTTATAGTTTTCGACAATTTACTGACTATTCGCCTAGCGTGAATAAAATGAAAATTGAGAAGGAACACGAGAAAATAGTAGGAGAAGCGAGAGCGAGCAGAGTGCAAAGAGAGGTCTTTGGTTCGATAGGAGAGAGGAAGAGAAGGAGTTTTTTGGTGCACGCTTCATGGCAGACACCCTTGCTCTGCTTGTCTGCGCGCTCTCTCTCTCTCTCTCCTATATACAATCTCTGACCCTTCTTTCTTTCTTTCTTTCTCTCTCTCTCTCTCTCTCTCTCTCTCTCTCTCTCTTCTCGGCCATTCTATCCCTCACCAATGCACCTTTGAAACGTACAGAGCCAAATATTCATACAACGATGCTTATTTATGCAATTTATGTCAAGAATCAGGAAACAAGGAATACACCAGAGATTTGTTTTAAATAACTACAGATCGAATATTCACCCGAGGAGAACATCGGCAGTTCCTTTAGCCATGGACTTGAATCGATCAAGCACTTCTTTCGCGATTCCGACGAGATGACTGCCATCGTTCAATGCTTGAGCCTGTAATCGATTGGTATTCTACGAATAAAATAATAATCATCAAAAATCTACTGGGTAATGACGAGATTAGGAAATATAATAGGAGGATGTGACCTAAATCATCGGGGTTGGGGAGTCATAATCGGGTGGTTTTCTAATTGACTCTGATAGGGCACCAACTTTTAAAGATAGTGTAAACACAAAAAATTCGACCCCAATTTTATTGTTTTATTGGAAGCCCACTGTACTGCTGAGTATGGAAACAAGAATGAAAAAGTTTGAAAATAGCTAAAAGAGCAGAATTCGATTTTAAAAAGTCGGGATTGAGCTCAGGGAATTTGTAGATTACTGTAGCTGCGTGGGTTATTGATTACTGTAGCTCACTTTGCTCGCAGCCGCAGTTGAGTATTTTCCGCTATTTGTTTTATTATTTTTGTCGTTCATTTCGCATAATTTGATTTCTATTGTTTAGAAGCGACCATATTAGAGCTTCTGTCAATATTCACCTCTCTGTCAAACTCAAATTTGTTGTTACTCCATCGTTTGCATTCGTGTACTTTTTGAAATTGTTTAGAATAATTTTTCAGACTTTGAAGAACGTCAGGCGCACTTCGGGAAGGATCATAAGCGGCGAACGCCGCCAGGCCAGTTGCTTCTATATTTACAAAATTTAAATGAGTGATTAGGACTCTATTTTTGTTACGTGTTGCTAATATTTGTGCGGTAAACCACTGAAACCTTAATGTAATTGTTTATCAGTAGTAACCTGATCTCCAACAGCTGCTATCAACTCAAAAGCAAATAAATTTATTGAACAAACTCGTTGTGCTTCCCAGTTTACTTTTATTATTATTATTTGGCACGGTCCGTCTAGTTAAACCGTGTTTTCGGCAGTGGTGAACTGAATCTAGCTTTAATGACACACAGAACTCGATATTCAGTGGTTTCCAGCAGAACTAGTACTAGAACACAATATTAGCAACACGTAACAAAAATAGAGTCCTAATCACTCATTTAAATTTTGTAAATATAGAAGCAACTGGCCTGGCGGCGTTCGCCGCTCATGATCCTTCCCGAAGTGCGCCTGACGTTTTTCAAAGTCTGAAAAATTATTCTAAACTATTTCAAAAAGTACACGAATGCAAACGATGGAGTAACAACAAATTTGAGCTTGACAGAGAGAAGTGAATATTGACAGAAGCTCTAATATGGTCGCTTCTAAACCATAGAAATCAAATTATGCGAAATGAACGACAAAAATAATAAAACAAATAGCGGAAAACACTCAACTGCGGCTGCGAGCAAAGTGAGCTACAGTAATCAATAACTCACGCAGCTACAGTAATCTACAAATTCCCTGAGCTCAATCCCGAGTTATTAAAATCGAATTCTGCTTTTTTAGCTATTTTCAAACTTTTTCATTCTTGTTTCCATACTCAGCAGTACAGTGAGCTTCCAATAAAACAATAAAATTGGGGTCGAATTTTTTGTGTTTACACTATCTTTAAGACGGCGTCTCGCTAATTTGCGACCACCTCCCGGACACGTTTCTCTAGCAATGAGAACCAGAAGCCCATACTGGAGTCTTGGAAGGGTCTTGGTGCCCTTGTGCACAAACCATGACTTCTTTGTTGTTACAGACGTGACACATGCAGAAACATGATTTTCAAGGTAAAATGGTCGAAAAATCACATTTTCACAACCGATCGAGATAGACCGATTTTCTTTTCTGCGTTTATTTTGGGGTGCCCCGAGGGTCTGAAATAACTGTTCTGATCGATTACTGCTCATTGCGAAATTCACTTTTTTGACATCATGTTATTTTTTCAACCAAGTTGCCGATTTTAGCTAAAAGTCATAGACACCACTATATTCATGTTGTAGCCCGTGCAATTCTGCATCGAAAAATTCTAAAAACGGATTCAACGATCGAGGCTAAATTTGTCATTTATTCGATTAACTCCAAAAAATGCTCAATTTCGACCGTTTTTCAAGCATAACTTTTTTCTTTCATGATCTGATGAACTCTAACACCCAAATTCTAATTCTACGCATTAAGTTACGTCAGAATAAAATATGATCAGATTTTTCTGAGATGCAATTTTTTCCACTTTTTTCACGACCCCGGCATGGTCATTTTTTCGTCAAAAAGTCAAAATCTCAGAACTATCTGACTATAGGTGTTCCCGACGTAGCTTTACTCGTAGATGTCGAATTTTCACACTAGAACTTACCAAAATGCAAAAGAAAAAAGTTACACTCGGAAAACTTGATATTTTTGAGTAATAGAACATAACTTTTTTTCTTTTGCATTTTGGTAAGCTCTAGTGTGAAAATTCGACATCTACGAGTAAAGATACGTCGGCAACACCTATAGTCAGATAGTTCTGAGATTTTGACTTTTTGACGAAAAAATGACCATACCGGGGTCGTGAAAAAAGTGGAAAAAATTGCATCTCAGAAAAATCTGATCATATTTTATTCTGACGTAACTTAATGCGTAGAATTAGAATTTGGGTGTGAGAGTTCATCAGATCATGAAATTAAAAAGTTATGCTTGAAAAACGGTCGAAATCGAGCATTTTTTGAAGTTAATCGAATAAATGGCAAATTTAGCCTCGATCGCTGAATCCGTTTTTAGGATTTTTCGATGCAGAATTGCACCGGCTACAACATGAATATAGTGGTGTCTATGACTTTTGGCGAAAATCGGCAACTTGGTTGAAAAAATAACATGATGTCAAAAAAGTGAATTTTGCAATGAGAAGTAATCGATCAGAACAGTTATCTCAGACCCTCAGGAAACAGTTAAATTAATTCAAAAGAGAAATTGGGTCTATCTCAATCGGTTTTGAGAATTTGATTTTTCAACCATTTTTCCTCGAAAATCATGTTTCTCCCTGTGCCACGGCTGTAACAACAAGTAAGTCATGGTTTGTACACAAGGGCACCAAGACCCTTCCAACACCCCAGTAGGGTATTCTGGTTCTCATTGCTAGAGAAACGTGTTCGGCGGGGCCAAAATGCTTGCAAATTAGCGAGACGTCGTCTTAAAACCCCTTGGAATGACTGACATGTTCTTCCTTGATTCTGATATCGCACTCGTTTCTCGGAACGAGCATTCGAAATTAGGGCAGCCACTCTGATTGGAGATTGAATCTCTATCATGTGCCACAAATATCCTGTCGGCTGAAATGATAGCGTTTAAGCTAAATGTTTAAGCTAGCAAGGCAGGATGCTACTGCATCTGGCCCAATGTGCGGGTTTTCTCACATTCTTGTAAAGAAGAGTTGCTTTCTCTTCTTCCGATAGCGCAGCATAATTATCCTCGGCGATTATTTCGAGTTCTTGCATCATTCCAGACAATGCACGATACTTGGAGTGAGAGCCGGATAGCACCTGTAAAACGATCGTCTTTCTCTAGTTTTATAATAAAAAATTAATCTTCGTGGAGTCAAACCTCATCCAGAAATAAATCATTCCAGAGCGACTCCCTCAAGAACTCATCGAATTCCTGCTTGAGAGAAATGAGGTCTCCACATGACGTCAATTGATAGGTAGAGCAGAAATCGTCGACAATCAAGCCGCGCACTTCAATTATCGATCAACCAAGTTGCAATCATCAAGAACGATTGTTCAATGAGAATTGATAGGAAACTCACATGTTATCGCGTCGAGATTTTGTAAATAAGGGGTAAGTTCATAGAGTGACTCTATTTCATCCATAATAATGTTGCCTTGAACATGTACCAGAAACAGCGTCATGGCAATAAACAGAATCATCAGAGGGCTGAATAATCATTAAATCGAAAAATCAGAGTGATTGAAAACCTAGCGAATAGCATGGAAAAGTCTTCTGCTCGGCGATGAATACATGAAAGTATTTGAAAGGATTTTTGTGCGCATGGATCATTCGCGTCAATCAAATAGCGACAAAAAAGCTTTGTGTGACTAGGCCTTATCACCTAGTCACCATCACTCTATTTCTCCTTCGGAATCATTCGGTCAGTTTTTTGCACAAAGAACTTGTGCGGAACAACAAACAGCTCATTTCAAATTGAAATACTATGAGGTAAGTTTTTGGTTGCAGAATAATGGTCGTTGGTTCTTTCTGATCCGAGTTGTATCGACCAATGAATTGTGGTAACCCGACAATTTCAGAAAATAAGCTCGAAATAAAATTTACTGTATCGTGAGTTGTTTTTGAGTATGCGAATTTCATTTATGAAAATCATTATCCCATTGGTGAACAAATGATTTTGTTTGAAAACGATCAAATGCAACAAATCAGGGATAATTGCGCATTGTCAGAGATCAAAACGAGCGAGAGGAGATAGTTGTTCTACAGCTCCATATGATTGAAAATGTCATTCTCGTTGTCATCAAAGGGATCATAATTCTCCCACGAGTTCCGTACCTTCGTCTCTCTCTGATCCTGAAACCGAATTTTGTCTTTTATCTGTATGATTATGCATGACTCAATGTCTGCAAGGCGCAATTCTTTCTTTCAAAACATGTTACGGTTGGTCTGTCCGCTGGGTGACATCAATCGCTCACCAATTCTTTCTCGATCTGCTTCTTGGTTAGCTTGCGCTTCTTGAAATCGGAAGTTCTCGCATAATGCACTTTGAGAGGCACGTGAGCAAGCAACTTATGGTCCAGATACCCGGTAGGCTGAAATGTAGAGAATTCAGTTTCGAAGGTATCTTGGATAGTCCAAACTGACGTTTTTTGCCTCCCGCTTAGTTGCATATGATGATTCGAATTCGTCTTTGGCGAACTTGATAAGCACTTTTAGTTTGTCTGGCACTATGCGATACTTGGAAGGGGACCCTGTAAGCATCTGAAAGATGGATAGTGAGAATATTGTGAATAGTATCGTGAGACTAATACGATGTAGGCATATTAAGTTGGAAGTATCGGGTTGAGGAATAAGTAACGCTCGTTTTTGAATTTTTTTCACTTTATCATAAAAACTTTACAAAGCACGATAGAATCTAAAAATATTCTCCATGCGCATCGATGACCTTCTGCCATCTACCAGGCAGCTTGTGGATGCCCTCGTGATAGAAGGAATGGGGCTGGTTCTTGAAATAGTTGGTCAGTACGGTCTGGATAGTGGTTCGGTCTTTGAAGCTCTGTCCCTTGAGGAAACGCTGGAGGTCTGAGAAGAGGTGGTAATCGGAGGGGGCAAGGTCGGGTGAGTAGGGAGGGTGGGAGAGGACAGTCCAGCCATAGCCCGCCAGCTCAGCCTTGGTCTTTCTTGCGACATGCGGGCGGGCGTTGTCGTGCTGAAAGTAGATTCGAGCGTCCTTCCCGCGTGTTTGTTCGACAGCGAGTCTCAGCTTCCGTAGCTGAAGAGTGTAGACCTCTGCCGTGATAGTCGTCCCCTCGGGTAGGAGTTCCCAGAACTCCACTCCCCGCACTGACCACCAGATGCACAACATCACTTTTTTGGGGTGCAAATCGGGTTTGGGGACATCTGCTGGCTTTTGGTCCTCTCCGACCCACTGTCTCATGCGCTCATGGTTGTCGTAGAGCACCCACTTTTCATCACCTGTGATGACATTGTCCAGCCAATCAAACCGGCGATGCAGAGTGAGAAGAGTCGAAGCCATGTCCACTCGGCGATCCTTGTCATAGTCGGTCAGGCCATGGGGGATCCATCTCCCGAGTTTCCACTTCTTTCCAATCGCGTGAAGTCCATTCACGGCAGTTTTTTGGTCGACCCCAAGGAAGTCAGCAAGATCGCGCGTAGTGAGATACGGGTCAGCCTCCACCTCAGAACGCAATCGATCGAGGTCCAACTCCATGGGGCGACCGGGTCGGTCTTCATCTTCGAGGGAAAAGTCGTGTTTCTCGAATTTGACTACCCACTTTCTCACGGTGGTTACATGCGAGGTATGTGTGGGGTAAACCTGCTCCAGTTGTTCATGAATGGCGGGCGTTTTCAAGCCAGATAGAAAGAGAAAGAGCATCACGTTCCGAATGTGAATTCGGTCGGGGACGAAATTGTGCGGCATTCTCGCCTGGGAGACTAGGGAGAACTGAATCGAAAACATGTGTGGAATGCCCGAGGGGCCCTCACTCCAGTGTAAACAGGGTGGCAGACGGCAACAACAAAAGAGCGAGCACGAGGGTTCTAAAGTCAGAGAGAAAAAACGAGCGTTACTTATTCCTCAACCCAATATTAAGAGTGAAATCACTTATTCTGCACATTGCGAGCTTTGAAGATTCAGTGTGCGAAAAGGAAATAGTGTTTCATTACTAATAAATTCTTAGAGCATATTCAATCTCCATGTGTGAATGCAGCGAAATGAGATATTTCTAATGCAAAGTAATAACGCATAACCTCGTGTATTAGTTTTTCATTCTTCTCCAGATCTCCCATGAAGTCGTAGTATTCCTTCTTGAAAGCTATGAGTTCTGCTTCTGTGGAAGGTCGAACAGATGGATACTGCGTACACAGATACTCGACACAAAGGTCGATAACTGCAAGTAACGATTCATTTCCTTTTCATGTGATTCAATCGATCTTAGTGTAAAATAGCGATCTAGTTTCGAATGTTATATTCTGCACAATCTCTTGCCGTATGATACCTAATAATGCATTGTGATACTCACAGTCATAAGGCAAGGCAAAATCATTGTACTTGCTGTTGCTGTGCACTTTTCGTTCCTTGTGAACCTGTCCTTCACGGGGATCCGTCACCTGTAACTCAGTATTTTAAAAAAAGTGATATTAGATTTGCCTTTTGATGCAACAGTTATATACCAGATACAGCCTCAACACTATGATGCACAGACCGGTCAAAATATTGTGAGATTCCATAAGAAGCGCCTAAAGGGGAATATAATCAATAGTTGCAGATCTTACATAAGCGAATCGCTCCTTCAATTTAGGATCTCTTCTTTCTTCATTGTCGTACCACGAGTTCCATATCTCAGTCTGCCGATCGACCTGCGAAGTTGGGATTCGATTCCAAAAGTTCTCAAAGCACATTTAGTACTCATACTCTCTCTGGTGATACATTTTGAGCGGCAGATGGATGTGAATCTTGTGGTACAGATAACCGAGCGACTGAATTGAAGATGTAATGCATGTGCAAGCATAAAAACTGACATCGTTTGCCAACATTCGATCTTCTTCTGAAAGCTCATGGAATTCCTTTTCGATTATCTTGGAGAGTTCTTGAATTTTGACTGGGACGATAAGATATCTTGACGGGAGACCTTGGAGTACCTGCGAATAAACTTGGTCAACAAGATTATCATTGTTTTAGAAGTGAGTAATAATTCTGCTAAGTGATATATTGAAGCCAAACCTCGTCCAACAAGTTGTCTAGCAAGTTCTCGTTCAATAAAATATCCTCTCGAAATTCGACGAATTCCTTCTTGAATGCTATGAGTTCTTTTTCGGTGGAGGGTCGGAGAGAGGGATACACAGAGCATAACTCATCGACGATCAAGTTCATCACTGCAATTCTTGATTGATTAGTCAGGGATTGATCTACCACAATCAAGATTAATTAGTGAGATACTTACAGTCATGGGGCAAAGTGTAATCGGAAAAATCCACCCTTTCATATACTGCTCGTTCCTCTTCGATTCCCTCCGGTAGCAACCGCGTCAGCTGAATATTAATACAGTGCGAAATTGGGTCATTCACTACTTGTTATTCAAATTTTATGAGATAAAATTAGAGTAAGACTAAGCATTGCTCAGAGATGGCAACATATTACAGTCCCGCAGAGTCTCCGCCCCAAGAAGTGGGGCACGGAGGGTCACCGTGGGTCACCCGAGGACACCCCGAGTTTGAGGTGGCCTTAGACCCCTTTAAAATGCGAGTTCGACTTACTATTTTTGGCTATGGGCTTTTCTCATGAGGGTCCATCGATCTGTGAAAGCCGAATTTCAAAGTTGGCATTCTGAGCTACTTTATGAGACGTCTCCTCCTTTCCACTCCCCTTACCCATTCCTCACTCTCAACTCTCGAGGGAGCGCTCGTTTATGAACATGAGGGGAGGGGACGAGAGGAGGGCTAAATGATAACGTCTCAGAAAGTAGCCCAAAATGCAATTTTCGTAAATCTGCTTTCACAGATCCATTGACCCTCAAGAGAAAAGCCCATAGCCAAAAATAGTAAGTCGAACTCGCATTTTAAGGGGGTCTAATGCCGCCTCAAATTCGGGGTGACCTCGGGTGACCCACGGTGACCCTCTGTGCTCCACTTCTTGGGGCGGAGACTCTGCGGGACTGTAGTTTCGATAAATACAATAGTCTTACCTTGTCCTTCTCATCGCGACCCTTGTTTTTCGAGTCCAATATTTGTTGCCGGAATTCATCGACCATTCGTGAAGAGAGGTCCTCCTCGCTGATATAAGGTTCCTCTTGTCTGATTCTAGCTGAGAGCTTCATCTGGAACGCAATTTTCTTCAGAATTGTTTAATACTGTTCTACTCCCGCAAATGTTCTACACACTCAATGTTCAAAATGGCTAGATGCAGAAACTTGGAGACATGTGATTTTATTCTGTTTCCCGACTCGAAATGTTAGTCACAGCGGCATTATTAGCGGCACCCTCGTGAGAATAATCATAATATATTATGAAATGGCAACGTTTTGGAAGTAATGCGTTCGTTATGCAATATTTTCATGTAGTCAATACGAGAATGCGAAATCGAAGTTCACTGAATATCTATTGACTGAATTCCTATCACAGTATATGAAGCCGTTTGCGGTAGGATCAACAAGTGTCGGGAACAGGTAAAACATGACATACGCTCAAAAATTGGCCCTGGGGGTAACTTTTGATTCTGAATCGATTGGTGGAGCCCGATTTTCGATCTGAGCCTTCTGAATTCCGGTACCGCATGACGTCAATTTCGCCAAAATCTGTTTCTGCGATTAAAACTTGCCCAGAAAGGGCGAAAATGGCCGAAATCTCGCGACATTTAACCAGAATTTGATTTTTTACAAAATGAAACTTTGGGCGAGGCTCTATCTTTTTTCGTTTTCGAGAAAAAGTATTCTTTTGACACAGGAAGTTGGGCCAAGAAAACCGTTAAAAATTATAAAGAGCAGACTCTCCTGATCATTTTGGTATATGTGATGAAGGATTCTACCCATGCCATAGTGGTTTTACATCGCTTTTAGTGCGGCCAACTCGCGTTTTTTGAGGTTTTTCAATTATAACTTTTTTTATTTCGTCTTTTCATGATCTCGCATTCAGAAATTCGGTTTCTACGTGCGAAAATACGCTAGAAACTCCTATTGTCAAGTGAATCTGAGAAAATGAATTTTTTGACCCCAGATTCCATCTCAACGACGACGTCAGGGTCGAAAAAGTCATATTTTTCAAAAAATACATGAGTATAAGAGTTTCTGACGTATTTTCGCACTTAGAAACCGAGTTTTTGAATGCGAGATCATGAAAAGACGAAATAAAAAAGTTATAATTGAAAACACTCAAAAAATGCGAGTTGGCCGCACTAAAAGCGATGTAAAACCACTATGGCAGGGGTAGAATCCTTCATCCCATAAACCAAAATGATCAGGAGAGTCTGCTCTTTCTACTATTAACGGGTTCTTTGCCCAACTTCCTGTGTAAAAAAAAATACTTTTTATTGAAAACTAAAAAAAGATAGAGCCTCGCCCAAAGTTTCTTTTTGTAGAGAATCAAATTCTGATTAAGTATCGCGAGATTTCGGCCATTTTCGCCCTTTCTGGACCAGTTTTAATCGCAGAAACAGATTTTGGCGAAATTGACGTCATGCGGTACCGGGATTCAGAAGGCTCAGATCGAAAATCGGGCTCCACGAATCGATTCAGAATCAAAAGTTACCCCTAGGGCCAACTTTGTATGTCATGTTTTACCTGTTCCAGACCCCTGTTGTCGCCTTGTTGATCTTACCGCAAACGGCCTCATATTGATAGAGGAGCTCACCATCTCTGCCTCAAACATCTCCTGCATCTCTTTCATCTGCTTGGTACGAGCTTCTTTCGTTGCAATAACTTCCGGAGAGGTGGCAATTCTCAGTGGAGCTTGGACGAACAGGATGTGGATAACATAGCCCACTGTCTGAAAATACAGGATTGGTAAAGTGTGGTGAAAATATAATAAAATACACCCTTTACATCGTTGATATACTCTTTCTCCCCTTCTCATTAGAAATCTTCTCCAACTCTTTCATTACTTCAGCAACAATCGGATATGGAGATGGAGAGCCCGAGAAGATCTGCGAACCACGATTATAGGCACCGAAGATGAAATGGCCAAACCTCATTCAACTTCGATTCAAGATCCGAATGTTTAGTCCCATGATAAGCCTCTACAAACTCGGCAAATTCCTTTTTGAACATTGTCATATTTTCACCGCAGTACGGACTGATCGTAGAGAAAGTTGCACATAAATCTGCCGCAATCAGTTCGTACACTGTAATTATCGCGTTTGGAAAAATCAAGATGTTTTGTATAAAAAAATCAAAGAACGAACTCTCTTGCTTGCCCGCAACTCCATCAAGAAGATTTCCTTGACGTTGCAATTGACGCAACTCCGTTTCCTCGTCCATGAGAGTGCACTGAGCTGTTGCCATGAACAGCAACGGGAGTATCATACGAATCATCATAGACCTGGGTGATTCTGATGATATACGAATTTGAATGATTTTATGCAGGAAAGCCGACGAAATTCAATGGGTTTCTAAAATTCAGTGATGGCTACTAGCAAGTATCGAAAGCCAAGAAGACAATTTGAAAAAAAGAGCAAACGCGAGAGGGCGAAGAGAGCAAGGAAAGGTCTTTGGTGCGATAGAGAAGAGTGGAAAGGGGAGAGGGTATTTTTTGCTTCACGCCAGATCCTTTCCGTGTCTGTGTCCTCTCTTGCATTCACGATCTCTCTCTATCCCTATCTCTCTCTTTTCTTCTCGCTCGTTCCATCACTCCCCAGTGCACTTTTGCTGACTTTGATTGAATCGTACTCATGGAGCGTAGAGAATAAGCGCCCAATTATTATTCAACCAATCCCGCATGGAACACGTTGAGTTCATCCAGATTGAGGTATTCTGGATGGAAGTGAAAAGCATGAGTGAAAATGCAGTGCACGATCATGAATATAAAGTGTTTATCATAAAGCTCGATTACTAAACTCATATAATTATGGATGCATCGCAGATATACCAAGATAAAAAGATTACGGTACGGAAACGAGAAACAAGGTAGCTAATAGTATCGTGTCCTACAGCTCTGTATGTTCGAGGAGGTCATTTATCTCGTCAACAGCATGCCCGATATCGTTCCATGAATTCTTCACTCTCGTATCTCCATCGATCTGAAATCGATGAATTGTGTATTCACAGATTTCAAATCACTACGAGAGAATCATTTTTCAAATCATTTACGTGTAAGAAGTGATATGAACTGACCAATTCTTGCTCAATCTGCTTCTTAGAGAGCTTCCTCTTCTTATTATCGGCTTCTCTCGCAAGAAAGACCTTGAGAGGCAGATGGACCTTCAACTTGTGGCGCAGATATAAAGTAGGCTGAAATGATGGTTTGAATTATGTAGAGTGGTCGTACTCACGTTCTTCGCCTCCCTCTTATCGGTGTTTGATAGCGACTCGAATTCCTTCTCCAAGATCTTGGCGAGCTGCTTGATCGTCGGAGAAAGAAGGCGATATTTAGAGGGAAAGCCGGTCAGTATCTGATAATATCATTAGTACCGTAGCTCCAACTAATACATGTTTCAGACCATAAGCTACCAATAAAAATTTTTAAAAATTTTTTTAGAAAACAAACCTCGTCCAACAGATCTCTCCAATTGAGCTTGCTAAGAAACTCGAAGAAATTCCTTCTTGAGAGTGATCAATTCTGCTTCAGAGGATGGTCGAATTGAGGGATAACTGACACACAACTCGTCGATAATTAGATCAACATCTGCAATTATCGATTGATTTACCGATCTGAATGAATGAGAAACGCACGATAACGAGGATATGCAAAGCCATTGAAATCAACTTGATTTGATTTAAACAATTCAAGCTCCTGTTCGATACTTCGAGGAAGATACTCTGTTTCCTGCAAACCTATGATATAGTTATTGTTAAATTGCTACTGTTGTCACCACATCTTACTTTAGAGCACCCAGCGAGCGTGCTAGAGACTAAGAAACCTCAGAACCCTCGATGAATGAATGAATAACTTACACGATCCTTCTTCGCACGTTCTTTCTTTCCCTCGGCAAGCCTATTGGCTGCAAATTCCTCCACAACTCGTTCATGCAGATTGTCTTCACTGATGTATTTATCCTCTTTTCGGATCCTCTCTTCTATTTCCTTCTGTAATCTATCATTCAGCGAAGTTCAGCTTTGCAAGGCTATAGAGGGATATTAATTCTCTCTCTCTCTTCTAGGTCATTCTATCTCTCTCCGAAGCAAGCTTGCAGATTTCCATCTTCGTTTATTCGAACAGTGATCACCAAGTGCGTAAGCACAGAATGCATTATCAACGCAATTGTTTGTATTAGACATGTCAAAACATCTCGTGGAACAGGTGATTTACAAATAAAGGTAGTCAAAACTCGTATTATGAGACGAATCGCCAGATTTTCGAGAGCCCTGCGGCGGTAGGAATTTGTATCTCCGATCTTGCCATAACTCGCCTCGCCATAACTCGCTTCGAAATTATGCTAGAGACATTTTCCAAAAAGCGTTCGAATAAGGAGGTATAGAGACACATTTCATATGTTGATGATGTCATTCCTCTTCCGTGCGCTGGCGCGGAGCCGTCGGTTTCTCGAAAAATTGGTGTAACTTTCCAAATAGCGAATTCCGCAAGAAGCACCGAAAAGTGATTGAAGAACATCCTTTCACCTACCTACAGTATCGTCCATAAGTCATGGGTCACTTTTTCATTCTTTCATAACTTTTGACTCGTATGAGATTTCTTGCTCATACTTGGTCATGACACACCCACCGAGTGTTAGGGTTACGAGATTGGGATATCACAGAACGCCCTGGTTGTTGCGTAGTGATGAAGCAATTAAGCAATACTTTTTCAAACAATGAAAATTCTCACAAGGATTTTTCCTCAGCCTTCCTACTAGGCGTGATAATAGAAGGATTCAATACCTTTTCGATGAAAATATGCACTCATGGGAGGATGACGTACAGTGGCTTTAGACTGTCTCAAATTAGGGTTCCGAAAAAATGGGTTTCGGTTCATAGACATGCTAAAGACTCGTTTAAAAGCTAAAAATGATCCTCATCACAATTCCTGATGATCCCCAAAGTTTGGTAACGATAGCTCTTAATTTGCCCTGAGGGCACGAAAATAACGAATTTTTCACTTTATCACATAACCCTATTTTGGATGTTTACAGTTCTGATGGTGATTTTCGTTCAAAGATCATTCCAAGACACAATGGTAGCAAATCCATGGAATATACGATTCCCACCTTTTTAGAGCATAAGGATACCTTTCCCGACCGCGGCAACCTAAATTCCGAGGTCAATCGAATTTCAAAATCGGCTATTTTTCGACATAATGAATGTTAACTTTTTTCATTAATCATATCATGGGCTCTCATATCGAAATTCGGATTCAGCACACAAAGATATTCCAGAAAAAAATTTATTCAGGAAGTTCTGAGAGACAATTTTTTTCGACTACTGATGGGGGGTATCATGGTAATTTTTTCGGTTGAAAATCGATTGACCTCGGCGGAGCTGTCGGTTTCTCGAAAAATTGGTGTAACTTTCCAAATAGCGAATTCCGCAATAAGCACCGAAAAGTGATTGAAGAACATCCTTTCACCTACCTACAATCCAAAAATCAGAGAAATCGGAAAATGGAAAAAAAATGCGCGCAAATTTTTGTCCGAAAACTGCGATTTTTGCAGTTTTTTGAGGTTTTTCAAGCATAACTTTTTTCATTAATGTTATCATGAGCTCTCATATCGAAATTCGCAATCAGTGCTCCAAAATGCACCAAAAACTCTTCTAGGTATATTTTTTCGAGATAAAGTTTTCGACTTTGACCACTTTTTCACCATGTGGTCCCCCCTTCGGTCCTAATTTGGTCGAAAAGTGTTTGTCTCAGAATCTTGTCGCTATAGGAATTTCTGGCTTCTTTTTGAACGTAGAAAACGAATTTGCTAACTAGATCTCATGAAACCTCGAAATAAAAAAGTTATGCTATAAAGAAAATCTCCAAAAAAATTGTTTTCGGACAAAGACCCGCGCGCATTTTTTTCCATTCTCCGATTCCTCTGATTTTTGGATTATAGGTAGGTGAAGGGCTGTTCTTCAATTAAGTTTCGGCGCTTCTTGCGGAATTAACTATTTGGAAAGTTACTCCACTTTTTCAAAAAACCGACCGCTCCGCTCCAGCGCACGCACGTTGAATGACATCATCAACATATGAAATGTGTCTCTATGCCTCCTTATTCGTACGCTTTTTGGAAAATGTCTCTAGCATAATTTCGAAGCGAGTTATGGTATTTTTCGTGAGACGAATTTCGCCTAAAATTTCATAGGTCACCTAATTTGACCTACCAATACTCGGAGATGAGACCAAATATCAAAATTCCGCAAACGCTGTTTGAAAGAGCATCATCAAAAGTACATAACTTTCTCTTTTGAACAAGATCAGAGAAACAAATTCCTACCGCCGCGGTATGGTCATTTCTCTCGAATCTCTCGCGATTCCTCTCTTATTATGATCAAAATAGCCCTTTTTGAAATTCCTGATGCCATGTTAGAGTTCTCCGTGAACCGCGAGACGTTCAACCAGTTCATCGTAATACCCAGCGAGGTATACCTCTGGCCACTTTGTCCTCCTGGAATGTTTGAGATTTATTATGAAATCGTGATTCACAATCACAATTACATACAATTTCGTATTTTGATCTCCACAAGGTGGTTCTAGATATTTAATTTTTTCTCTCTCGATATGACACATTCCTCGTGCGCAATTTTTTTGGCAACAAAGCTAAACTTTTTTCAACAACAATAATGATCTCCGGTGTGAATTTTGAGGAATGATGAAATACTACTCGTAGTAAACATCGATTGGAAAACTAACCACTTCTTTGATAAGCTTATCAGCGATCGCAGTGCGCTTCTCAAAACTTGGCATCGCTGTCCCATAGCCATTTATCCTAATCGTCTCTTTGACTCTGAGCGGAGCTAAAACACACATTCTTAGCATACTCCTTCTCTTCTTCACTCAGATCTTCAAAGTCTTTCTTGGCGATCTGTCCGAGCTTCTTCAACCGTTCGGGCACAAATTGGTACTTAGAAGGAAAGCCCGAGAGCACCTGAACAGTAGACGACAACAATTGTCAAAGCAGACGGAGCTATGCCTCTTCCAGCAAGTGTTCATTCGCATTAGAATCGGCGAGAAATTCGGCGAATTCATTCTTGAAAGAATCGAATTCTTCCTCAGTGGACGGACGAATTGAGGGGTAGGTAGAGCATAAGTCATCCACGATCAGGCCAAATACTGCAGATTAGTGATCATTTTGTCTTCATTGTATTAGTTGTGATTAGTGATGCTGGATCGCCCCGACGTTCCTCAATTCGCATGCTCTCGCCTTTCTCTGGACGGCAAGAGATTACGCGAATTGATGAGAGTCAGTCAATAGTCCTGATCAACTCACAATCCTTGGGATCTTTGAATATTGCAAGAAATCTCGGCAGAATAGTTTCGTATTCCTTTTCCTCCTCCCTGATACGGTTTTTTTGAACTGTGGCCAGTAGCAACGACACAACGAGCAGAAGAATCATTAGAGAGCCTATTATAGGTGATGACTCTCATTGGATAGACACATACAATCGACAAGTATCGAATGGAAAAAATAGAGATGCACATTGCATGCGTGCGAATTAAAATATAATTTGAAAACTGGAGAAAACACTACGTAGAAAATAATTAACGGAGCAGAAAGCGATGTTATTGGCGCGCATGAGGATAGGGATGGGATTGAGAGGTCGCCTCACCAAAGCGTCTAACGTCTGTAATCTCTCTTCCATTCACGCACTCTCTCCTACACCATGTCTCTAGCCTCTCCTCACGCAGTGACCGCACCACAGACGCGTTTCTTTGTCTTTTCTCTTTCTCTTCTTATCTTACAAACAAGATCTGTAAAGCCTCATAACATGATTTACTACCTGACTTTCTCCGATCTTCCATATCACTGAGTTTTCGGTAACAGTTCACTGGGCCCCTGTGTTCAAATAGAGCAATCAAATTTATCGGATTTCTGTGGAAATATTTATAATTTTAAACAACAACAAAAATGCCGTGTCCGAAAAATCACAAAATCACTGATAGATAAGCCAGAAGGCCTACAGCTCCAGATGGATGTCTCGGGTTAACACTTCTTCAGCCAGTCCCGGCAGTCCAGTTCCCACCTCAGCCATGTCTTCTCCTCCTTTCTGTGCTCTCTTCGCTCGGTCACTCTGAAAAATAAATAGTTATACATTTTATGGTATCTTTCACAGGGAATCAGTCTTTTAGCTAAGATCACCATCAGCTTTGAAACAAAGAAAAAAATAACTCACAATTTTTTTCTTCAGCTTCTCTCCCATCTCTTTGCGCTTCTCGAAACTTGGTAGCTCTGAATCATTTGTTCTAGTCTTGGCATCAACTCTCAGTGAAGATTGGACCAGTATCTTGTGCCAAATATATCCCGTCAGCTGAAATTACTAAATCCCTGTATAGTAAGCAACAGCTAATCCAACATCTTTGACGTGGTTTCTCTCCTCTTCGGAAAGCGCTTTGAACTCCTTCTTTGCAATTTTCTTCAGCTGTTTCAACTTGTCCGGAACTATTTTATATTTGGAAGAAGTGGCCGAGAGCACCTGATAAATATAATTTTTGAAAGCTCATTTAGAGAACCTTATGTGTGCTCACAGAGAAGTTATGAAGTGATATATAGCAAACCTCATCCAGCAAATTCTCATTAGAATTCGAATCGGTAATGAAGTCAATGAACTCCTTCTTGAAAGATTTCAGTTCTTCATCGGTGGACGGGCGTATTGAGAGATAGGTTGAGCACAAGTCTTCCACGATCATACCAAACACTGTAAAGATAAAGAACTTACTTGGAAATCTTCTGAAAATACGAAATAATTATTTTGTAAGAACTCACACTCATCTGGCTCTTTGAATTTGCCGAGAAAGAATGGCAATAATGCTTCGTACTCCTTCTCCTCATCCATAATAGTACACGTGACAGATGTTACCATCAGTAATAGACTTGTCAAGAGAATCATCTGAGTTATCAGTATCGGTAGAATGTAAAGGCTAGTGAATATTGAAACAATTATTCATCACTCGAAAACAACAACAACAAATAACTTTTAAAAAATGGATTTCGCGCAAAGCAGAAGAACATACGAGAAGACACAATGGCCAATCAAGAGGTGACAGATAGGAAAGAAAGATCGTTCGCTCTGTAAGGAAGAGAGGAGAGAGAGGGAGAGAGTAGGAAGACAAACAAAGGGCACGCCACCCATAGCGAGCGCAGGCCGCGCTGTGTCTTAGCTCTCTCTCTTCCAATCACGATCTCTTCATTCATTTCTCGCTCTCGTGTCTCTTCTTCCTTCCATCTCTGTCTGATTACTGATATCAACCGACGTTTAGTATTGCTGTGGAACTTTAAAACGCATGAGCGTAAAATTATATTTATCCAATTCATAAAAAAGGGAAATTGATGATAATTGTAGATTTTAAAAAAAGATACGTGAGATGAGATGTGATAGTTGAGGTTATTGAGATATAATTTCGAGGCAGAGGGAAGATACTCTTCCTACAGTTCTGGATGCTTGTAACGATCCAGTAATTCTTTAGTCATTTGCTCGAATTCTTTTGCCACTTATCGCATATCTTCGCCATTCTCCTGAGCCCTTTCCATTCTGTCCTTCTGGAATGAAATTTCTTTTTTTGGAATCTGTTCTAAAAGCCTTCTCATATTTCCCACTAGGCCGTTTATTTCAATAGCTCTTACGAGTTGTTTGATGACTTCTTCTGTGACTTCTTTACGCCTTTGGGGGCCATCCTTTTTATTCGCAGATACCACTCTGAGCGTAGACTGAATAGCTATCATATGCTCCATATACGCCGTAGGCTGGAAATAAGAATTTTCAACGGTAGCGAATGACAAATCATACATTCACAGCATCTTTCTTCTCTTATTTTGATAAGGCTGCGAACTCTTTCTTGGCGATCTTCGCAAGCTCCTTTAGCTTCGCCGGAAGAATTTTATATTTTGAAGGAAACCCATCTGAAAATATATCTGAAAATATTATATCTATAAATCTCGTCCAAGCAGTTGTCATGCACAGGGGAATAATCAATTGATAAAGGCAAACCTCTTCCAGAAAATCGTCTTTACCCTTCGATTCAACCATAAAGTCTATGAATTCCTTCTTGAAAGTAATGTGTTCTTCATCGTTGGACGACCGAAGCGAAGAGTAAGTTAAACACAAATCATCAGCGATCAAAGCGTATACTGCAGTTTTGATTATCTTGCCAATCCCCGGTCTGCCACCCACTACCAAGCTAAATAATGTGAAACTAACACTCATAAGGACCGGTAAACGTGTCGCTAACTATCGGTAAAGCAGATTCCATGGCGTTTAGCTCATCCAGAATAACATTGCTTCGAATAGGGGCCGCAAACAGCAATAAAGCGAGAAGTGGAAGCATCACAGACCTAAATTGAAGGATTCAATTGCTGGAAACACAGGCGAACAATAAACAGCTGACGAAAGTTTCAAAATATAGCTCAAAACGATTGTATGTCGATACTAAAAGGCAATAAATGCTAATATCGGAATAATAAGAAAATATTACAAAACAGGCCAAAAACAAGAGGTAACAGAACGGGAAGAATTGTTTTGATTCGGTGGCGAGAGTGAGGGGAAAGAGCGGTTGGTGCACGCCACACACAACCAATTTCGTGTCTGCACACTCTCTCCTCTATCCCCTATCTCTGCTTCTCTCTTTCTTCCTTGCTCTCAGTCTTTCCAACTCTATTCGCGTTACTGAGTTTCGCACAAATTAATTTTCATTGCATTAGATCATTTCTTAATCGGAAGATAATGTTTAACAGGACCAAGAATCTCCTCACCCAATCTTACCCTTTTATTTCCTTCTTCACCCTCGTATCTCTCCGTCATTTCATCTTTGTCTCTGATTACTGATATCGAGCGATGTTTAGGCATGCTGTGAAATGCTTATCCGCGGATGAGTGCGATTATATTTATCCAATTCGTCAAAAAGAGAGGAGACGGAAAATAAAGTTATTTGAAAAACAGGCCACCGCTTGCAAAGATAGGCGAAGAAACAAGTATTTCAATCACAACAAATATTGTGTGAAATTTAGAGCAATTAAGATTCTATAATTCTCCATGAATAGCAAGACGTTCTGTCAATTAATCGTAGTATTTTCCGATGTCTTCTCGTCTTTCCAGCCTATCCGTCTAAAATCGAAATGACATATATTCGTAATATTATTATGAACATTGAGTTTGAATCCAGGTATTTCCATTCAACTTTATAAAAAAATTTCAAAAAAATTAGGACTCACCATTTCTTTAATGAGTTTGTCACCCATCTCTTTGCGTTTCTCGTAACTTGGCAAGTTTCCGAAACCATCTTTAGTCATCTTGGCTGCAACTCTTAGAGGAGATTGAATCAGAATTTTGTGCCAAAGGCACCCATTGACCTGATATTCAAAGCGATTAGACCAAACTGCCACAACAACTGGTAAATTTTTTTTTTTTACATTTTTTAATTTTTTTTTTTTTCAGCATAAATTTTCCCCTCATCAGATAGTTCCATGAACTCCTTCTTCGCTATTTCGCAAGCTCTTTTAGCTTGTCTGGGAGTAATTCATACTTGGACGGGAATCCTGACAGCACCTGAGCGAATACAAATTCTCTCAATTCACTCACAAGGGAACCGCAAAAGTAGGCCGCGGTCCCGGTGAAATTCGTTAACGCAGGTTGCCTCAGACCCCTCAGGAGACCTCCTAACCGTTTTGAAAAGTTCCGATATTTGCTTTCTAAGTACCTTTTTGAGGTCATCCAAAATACGTGGGAAATGTGTGAGGACGGCGCTTGAGCTCATATCCGAGTTTCAAGGGATCAAGAGATCTGCTCTCGTGGAATAGTAGATAGTGTTCCTGGCTAACATTTTGGACGACATGGGTTCGAATCCAACTTCGACATACGTTTTTGCACTATTTTTTCGTAATATTTTCTTGCGCTTTATATCGCAGTAGTATACCTTGTGATCACGTAGTAATATGTAGCTGTTGCGAAGCTTAAAATATTTTTTTTCTTCACTTTTTTGTCTTTTTTCAATAAAAATTTGGTATCAAGCGCTATACTACTACGGTAAAAAGCGCTAGAAAATATTACGAAAAAATAGTGTAAAAACGTATGTCGAAGTTGGATTCGAACCCATGTCGTCCAAAATATTAGCCAGGAACGCTATCCGCTACTCCACGGAAGCTCATCTCTCGATCCCTTAAAACTCGGATATGAGCTCGAACGCCGTCCTCACAGATTCCCCACGTATTTTGCATGACCTCAAAAAGGTACTTAGAAAGCAAATATCGGAACTTTTCAAAACGGTTAGGAGGTCTCCTGAGGGGTCTGAGTCAACCTGCGTTAACGAATTTCACCGGGACCGCGGCCTACTTTTGCGGTTCCCTTGCCAGGGAAATGTGTATGGCGAAATAATTCAAACCTCTTCCAGCACTTGTTCGCGGTTTGAGTCGTCCACAAAGTCTTTGAATTCTTCCTTGAAAGCAATCAATTCTGCATCGTTGGACGGCCGTAATGATGGGAAGGCAGTGCATAAATCTTAGGCGATGAGAACAGATACTAAAGCAATTGATTCATATTTGCTTGTGATAATAATTATATCACTTTCCATCAGAGTATTGAATAAAGGAAAACTACGCACACCCTTCCGGTCCAGCATATCCGTGTAAATTGTGCGAGATTTCGTCGTACTTTTGTTTTTCATCCATAATCGTGCACTGAGTCGTAATAGCAAGCAGGGATAAAGCGACCAGGAGAAACATCTGCAAAAACACATTGAATGTGAAATAGATTAAATATCTATGAGGAAAAACGATAAAAAAGAATGCGATGCAAGAAATGTATCGTAGTGGGAAGAAATGCTTTTGGCTCGGAGGTGGTGAGGATGAGGGAAAGAAAAGCAGTTAGTGCAGGCCACACACAACACAGCCGCGTTGCGTGTCTGCGCTCTCTTCTTTCTTCTCGATCTCTCGCTTCGTTCTCAATCTTTCCATCTCTCTTCGCGTTACTTAGTTACTCGCTGTGAGCGCTCACTTTTCGTATTTTCAAAGATTTATTAGGGCTTTTCGAGGCGATTATTCGCCTAATGAACATGCGATTCAGATGCGACTTCTCTTTGTGTACTCATTGTTGCTCACCTCTATTCACAGTAACGTGATTGAGGAGGTTTACGAGTGGTTGGAAATGGATTCGTCCATTGACGGAAATCATTCGCTGATTAGTCCTATGGAAAGTGAGTTTATGATTACTAGTTTATTATGCTCGTGTAAGATCGAGTCTTCTCTCTTATTCGTAAAACTTTCTTTTTAGAAGCGGATTTGATCATTGAAGACCTCTTTGTTCAATATCATGAGCTCAAACCGTCAACCCCTAAGGATGTCATCGAAATCAAGAAGAGCTTCATGGAATTTCTTCAAATGACCGACGATCAGAGGAATGAGGTACGGAATTACACTTTTTTGGCTGAATCTCATCTCGCAGATTTTCGCTCGTCTCCCAACGCCACACAAAGCTCTCTCACAAATGCTGAAAGTGCTTATTCAAATCGCGAAATATGAATTTGAAGACCTCGAAGAGGAAGAGCAAGAATTCTTGGAAAATGTGAGTATTATTATTGTCGAGTAGAGCACATTTGACTCAATGATAATAGAGGTATTCTGACATTCTTTGATCAACCTCCACAACCGTTTATTTGGTTTTTTCTTCACGAATTCAAATAAAATCGTACAGTTTCTCATTCAGTACGTATTTTTCTCACTTCAGGTCAACACGTTTGTTTGGCACAAGCTCAGCGCCCAGGCAGCATTGAAATTTCTCAAGAAGAAGCGGGCTGAGTACAAGAGTCTCGGTATGACTCAGGAACAGATATAGTGAGTTTTTGTTGTTGTAGAAATTGTATAAGAAAAGATAAAGCCGAATAGTGAGTGGTTCAGATTAGACTTTTACAAAGCTCTTTTCAGGTGGTCAAAGGTGTGGAAGTTCTCCAGTCTTGGGGCTTGAACCCCGATGAATTCATTGAAGACTTGAAGATCAAGTTGGCGAGGGAGGAACTATAGATAACTCAACTGTTTCTAAACTTGGCATCGCATTATTTTATTGAAGAATATCCCTTACGGAATTTATGTGATCTTCAAATGTACATTTTTAAAAAATGCAATGTACTAACTATTTCGATACGATAAAATTATATTCTATAATCGATATTTGCAAGATAAATAATAGAAATTTGCGAGAGAGAAAAAAACCGACTTCGGAGACAACGATAGCGAAACAATAACATTTTTTTTAAAAAGTATTTTTATCTGCGCGGCGATTGAATAAAGTTAAGTTAGAAAACTTCTCAAGTTGGAGCACATGACAGAGTAAATATGATACATAGATGAATACAAAATACATAAAAATAAATATAAATATATGAATACATGATGCTTTATGGTGAACATTATAAAAATATAATATTTCGAATAATAGACAGATTTAACTGTTTCTACAGTTCGATATGATCGCGATTGTCATTATTATCTCCATGGTCATCGGAATCTTCTTCATCATACCACAGTTTCATTACTGCCGCCTCTCTTTCTTCCTGGAATCGATAACTTCCATATTTCATACTGAATCATCAGCGGCTACTCTAATAACGACGTTTCCGACTCATAACTCTTTGCCTAGGACAATTCTTCGATGGAAGCTCTTAATTTGTCTATCAAAGCAAACACTCACCTTTTCTTTTTTGATCTCGCCATGCTTACGCCTAACGACATCGTTCTCTTTGTCGACTTGCACTTTCAGTGGCATTTGAACGATCAATTTGTGGATCAAATAGCGAGTCGTCGGCTGAATTGCATAATTGATTCAGAAGCTATAACTCAAACTGACATCCATCATCAGCTGCTTCTCCTTCTTCGATAGGTTCTCGAACACATCTTTGACGATCTTTGCGAGCTCCTTCACTTTACCTGTCACGATGCGATATTTGGTGGGGAAGCCATCCAATACCTGAGCAGTTTTGATTGCAGATATCTACTCTTGCGGAAATCTGATGTATAAGTGATAATTTAGAAACCTCATCCATCCCGATTCAATTTGAGATCTTTCAGAAACTCAAAGAACTCCTTCTTGAAAGCGATCATTTCATTATCTGAGGATGGACGGAGAGACGGATAAGTTACACATAAATGATCGATAGTTTTATCGATGACTGCAATAATCAGTTGAGAGTGTGTTTCACTATAATTAGCAAATAAATAAGAAACTTACGATCATGAATAAGAACGAACTCGTCCAAAGTGACTATTCCGAAAACTTCCTGTTCACCTTTAAGATTCCATGGGAGCAAGTGAGTTTCCTGAACTAACGTGATAAGACAGATCTTTCATACGTCGAGATCCTTAAAAAAAAAACGCAAAAATTCTTCAACCCGAAGCGGACATCTGTCATTACCGCTTTCATACGGTTCAGCTGTTCAGCAAGTATTTTTCGTTCGAGAAGTTCTTCGCTGATATCTCCCTCTTCTCTTCGTATCTTCTCGGTGATTGTTCTCTGCAATCAAATAAATTTAGGTGCTGGACACTATTATCATCGAAACTCACAATTTCATCTTCCTCCTTCTGCTTCTCTCTTTTGATCTTCTCCTCGCGAGATTTTTTCACTGCTGCAACTTGTGGAGAAGCGGCTATTCTGACTGGAGATTGGATGGTCAATATGTGCAGCAGATAGCCTCTTGGCTGAAATGGGAAGTTAGAAGCATCCACAATCCTGATGTTTTGATGCACTGTTTTCGGACTTGGCTTGGGTTAGAGAGTCATAAAATCATAAAATAATAGCTTCTATTTGTTCTGCATAGCTCGTCCCATAACACGAACATTTTCCAAGTAGCGATGATCCTCATTAGATAGCTTCGCGAATTCCTTCCTCGAAATCTTCTCGAGAATCTGGATTTTTTTGATTTTTCTGCCCAAAACACGGTAATTGGAACGAGAGTCACCGAGTATCTTTTTTCTCATCTTCACATTTCAACAAATAACTTTTGATGCAAACATCCGATCAATATGAGTTTAGGCTCATTTTGAAGTGTCATTATTGCTCTTCCAATTTCGCATTTAGTGAGCCCCTACTATTCAGAACTCTAGGAGTAGTTGAGGAGTGTATTGGGTAGGGTAAGCGCCGACATTGCGTCGGAATATGAGCCACCGTTCCACAAAGAGTCTACAATGGCCTACTATCATGTTACTATTGTAGAGGGTATTGGTATACGATTTCATCAAAACATTGACTACGTGTCTCGTTTATGTTCCAAAGCTTTGCAGCGTTCACTAATTTGCACCGACGGCTACCAGCTTAAAATAAAAATCGTAAAATCCGTATAGTTTCTGTATCGAGAAAAGATATGAGTCAGCATTATAAGGCTAGACAGTCTACTCACTAGGCTTGCTACTAGAATTAATAACTTCAGGACTGCTCCATTCAGAAAGTTACGATCATGCTCCAAAGTCAGTGATCAAAATTTCGAGATCAAAATCGATGTTTCATAAGAAGCCCTATCGTTCGCGCAATATGGGTTGTCACGATTTAGTAACTATTTCGTAGAGGAAGCTCAGTCTGATCATTCCTACGAAGGAATAGAGCTGGACTTCGCTTGGTCGAATAAGGCTCAGTTTCCACAGAACCACTCAATAGTAATTTTATGAGTATTTTCCTTCCTATCGAGCATTTTAAAAATTACAGGTTTTCTGATAATAGAACAACCAGCAGCTCGTCCATTTTTATTTAACAGTAGTACAGTTAGTGTCTGATTACAGCGCCCCTATGTAGACCGATACTCAACGATCACCGAAAGAATGGAAAAATCCCGTCTTGAACCAACATTTTGAAGATGGCATTAGTTTGACAAGAGATAACTCTTGACTAAGAAATGCGGTCATCAAAACGATAGACGTATTCAAAAGAGGACAGCGAGGGCTATACGTTTTTGTATTTGAAGTAGACCAGAAACCATTCCAGACTAAATGTGACATTGGTGAAAAAAATATCATAATTTTCTGCCCATTATGGTCACAATGTTTTAAATTTTTCGTGGCATAGGAGGATGATGAGCCTATGCATAGTGAATGATTATTATATGCGAGTAGTGCCCTACAACTCACTCTGAAGGAGGGCTGATTGCAAATCAAACAGCCGAGAATTGCCGGGTCAAAACTTAGCATCAAAAAAGAAAGGAACCTTTGCATCAACCTGATAGTAATCAAATCGTCGACTATCAAGTCCCACACTGCAATTATCGATTAAAATGTTCGTCAAATGGCGAGGAACGAACTCTCTTTCCGGTGAAGGCCCCGTAGATGTTCCACTTTCGCATCCAATCCACTTCCTTCCAAACCATCGAGAATACTGCATTGCGCCACAGCAAAAGAGAGTAACGAGACAATTAGAAAAATAATCTGAAATTCAGAGATGGATGGGAAAAATTGTCAATGGTTTCAACGGTTCAAACTTGTGAGGAAGACAAAATAATGAAAATATCGAGCAAACTCAAGAAGGAATAGAGTACGAAGGACAATCTTTGAGCCTGTTAAGATGAGAGTTCAGAAGTGCATGGCAGGCAGAGAATTTCGCTGTCTGCGGTCTCTCTCACTTTGATGTTCCCTCACTTCTAACGACCAAAGAGGAGAGGAAGAAGAGTGAAGAGGGAGGTCTTTGAGGAGATCCACCACACAGAGTGCATTCAGTCAGAGTTCTTATTTGTCTGCGCGCGCTCTCTCTCTCTCTTTCTTTCACTCCCTCTTCTTCTCTTTCTTTCCATTTCTCGCAAGGCACTGCGCTTTTTGCCCTCGTGCTATATTTATTCTCAATTGTGTCTTTGAACGCTCAGTGCTCGATTTTCAGTGCTTAGAGTGCGGGGTTTGCTACCACTTCATAGCTCTGCATTTGTCGATTACTATCTTGTGCATTATAGAAGTTTATAATTTTCAGTCGCTATGCACAAAAATCATTCAAATATAAGGATAAAGAATTTAAATAACGCACGTGAGTTAAATTGGATTACTCCATATAATATGGACCATATTCTCATCTTTTGGTCAACTTATTTCTTTTTTCCCATCATCTCAAATATGGAGCACAATGCGAGAGCAAGGACTAGCAGTTTATAAATATGATATCATACATTTCTTTCATATAACGAGGTAGGGAATAAAAAAATACACGCAACAATGGCAAATAATTTACATTTGTTTCTATTTTGGCATGGAAGACTGCTGGCAGAAACATGAGAATAATTCCCTGTTACAACTCATCAAAGTTATCTCCGCCTAATCTATCTCTCCATCCAGGGATGTCGTTCAGATTGACGTCATTGGCAAACCATGAGTGGAAGACCGTATATTCACGATCGGCCTGCAATATAAATGATAAAAGCACGGTTCTAATCGGCATTTTTATTCTTCTAATGATGACTAAGCTTAGAAGATGTCTTGGCATTTATTCCTAAGTAGTCATAGAATTACTCGATTGAACAGCATATCCTGGACTACAGTTCTATCATCAACTCACAATTTCCTGCTTGATTTGATCTTTAGAGAGTTTACGCTTCTTGAAATTTTTCTTCTGTGATGTAGCAATTTCGAGCGGCAATTGTATTAGCATCTTGTACATGATCAGTCCGGAAGACTGAAACGAACGATTGATGACACTAATTGTGTGGAAAAAGCCAAATTACGTCTTGCACGAAACGCTTCTCCTCTTGCGATAGCTTCTGGAACTCCTCATTCGCAAACTTTCTGAGCTCCGTGATTCGACCCGGTAATACTCGATACTTAGATGAAGAGCCCATTAGCACCTGATAAATTATATTGGAAGGTTCAAGTGAACTGCAAATGCAGTAATCTTACCTCTTCTTTCATCTGTTGACTATCGGCGATAAATTCAGAGAATTCTTTCTTGAATGTGATGAGATCTTTCTCAGAAGAAGGATATAATGAGGGGTAGATAGAGCACAACTCATTGATGGTACTGTCGACTACTGCAATTATCGATTTCTTATTGGCAAGGTTTTGACATAAATTGAATACTGAGCATAATCGAAGAGAATAAGAACATAATGAACATACGTTGGTGAGGTCCAATAGCAAATGCAAGATCGATTGCATCATATCTTTCGGTGTCATCCATGAGATTACATCCAACCGATCTCACAAGGGCAGCCAATACAGCCAGAATAATCATCTGTAGTTAGACGTCGTGAGTAACGACCCGCATAATCTGTCAAAAAGCTGGGAGAAAACCTCGTCAACTTTTGTGCGAGCTCGTTGAAAAGATGACGAGAAAAGGTCCGAGAAAAGTTCGCCGCTTATCGCGGGAATTCAAATTTATTCATTCCAATTTCCTCTCCTTCCTCTCTCTTGCCAGCCTCTAAAGAATTTATGATACAGTGCCTGTGAAATCGATACTAAACGTAGATAGTTTATCAAATTCATCCATCCTAAAATATCACTCATATGAGCCCGTTCGCCTAACAAGGGAATGGCCTGAACTTAATTTAAAATTATGCGGAATGACCTATATTCGGTCGAAGGGCATCCCCTGGCGGTCAGGAATCTGTTTTCAATAAGGGCGTGTGGTCACCCAGGAGCCAGAAATGGGTCATTGAAATTTGCCTTTTATTCAAGGGAAGCGTTGACATGAGTTTCGCGTAGCAGGTACCGAAATAAATATAACTAACCAAGGATATATAAACATTTAATTACACAAAAAGAAAAGCAATATACGGGAATAGCGCATCCTAACCGCTTCAATGACCGACTAGTCACTACACCAGTAAAGAAATATGACCCGCATCAAGAATAATAAACGAATACAACAAGGAAAGCAATACGAATAGCAGAAAAGGTGCGAAAAAACAGTGATGGAAAAAGGTGCGAAAAAGTTAGAGAAAAGCGAAAGAGCACGCGAAACGAGAGAGCGCAGAAAAAGTAAACAAGTCGTTACTTCCTCTAACCTCTCCTCAAACACACGCTCTCTCGCTTTTCTCTAACTTTTCTGCCACCTTTTCTCCGAGCTTTTCTCGCAGCTTTACTGACAAGTTTTTTGATGAGCTGGTTAGAGAAAGAGAAAATAGTGTGTGTATGCAAGAGAAACAGTTTTTTTCTCATCGAAAAAGCTCGCAACTTTTGTCGCGAGGATTTCTCCCAGCTTTTTGACAGATTATACAGGTCATAAGACTTTCAATAAAAAATAACGCTCGACACAGTTCAGAAAACACAAAACTGAAACAGTGAGCTTTCTCAGTTACACATAATCAAACGCTATAGGAAGTCACGTCAAATGGTAAGAATACCACGCGAAATAGTGCGTTCAATCGAGAGGGAACAGAGAGTGGTCATGTGAAAAAAGAGTGGTGAAGGAAAAGAGCGCGCCACACAGCGGACAGACGCGTTGCGTGTCTGTTCTCTCTCTTCCTCTCTCGATCTCTCCCTTCTTGTTTTCCCTCATCGTATCTTCCTTCATCCATCTCGCGCTATGCAATTGCTGACTTTTCGTGTTTTCTGCTGTTTCGTCCATATTTGATCATTTGCATAGGTATAAACTTTCCAGATGCGAACTCTGCTTATCCTCCCCGCTTTATTGGTTACAGCAAGCAGTAATGCAGAGAAGGAAGCAATGGAATGGCTTTCCATCATGAAAGACGGATTTCACGCTTTTCAGTTTATATCATATTTTCTGACTATGCAAGTGCTATTTCGCTTTATACACCTTGAGTATTGTTTTAACAAAACCATTTACAGTCACGGAAAAGATTCTGGAAGAAGTATTCGTTCAGTACCCTGCGCTCAGACCCTCGGATAAGGAGAAATATATTAGACTCAGAAAGAGTTTCAATTCATACATTCTCACGATGAGCGTCGAGGAAAGGTTCCAGGTTTGTCTGATCGTTTCTTCTCGTAGGTCAATCAACACAATCATTTACAGATTGCAGGCGGCATTCAAACTTCGCACAAGGAACTTTCCCGACTGCTGAAGAAAGTTGCGAGACTCTCAATGGATGAATTCGAAAATCTTGAAGACGAGGACATTGAATACTTCGGAGGAGTAAGTATTTCAGAAAACTCTTTTTTAATCTTCAGTGTTTTTTTAAGTAATAATTATTATTTCCAGGTTAACGAATTCGTATTTCACAGGCTGTACATTAGGACTGCTAGGAAAATTGTCGAGAGAAAGAAGGCAGAAATTAAAAATAAGACGAAGGCTCAGAAAATGTTGGATTATGTGAGTGATTACATTTATTTCATGGTTTGTTTCCAGGAAATAGTGAAAATGAAGAACTAATTTATTAGACAATTTATGATTCACGCAAAAGAAGGCTTCACAAATTCAAACAACTTATAGGCAGCAGAGGAAGCTGTTGCTCTCTACCTCAGAGGACAAGGGATGAAACCCGACGAGGCAAAAGCCGACTTGATAAGGGATCTGGGATTGACAGAAAAGGACTTGAAATCGAAATCCGAACTCTTATCACAATCTTGGATACTCAATGTGATATATTATTGTTCTACTGGTTTTTTTTTCGTATCCTTCCGTGCCTTCTCAAATAAATATCACATCTGGGTTGCAATCCACAGGTTTAATTTTTTTTATACATTGATTACAAATATCAAAGTACTCAAGCAATCGAGATTTGAGACCACATTTAAGTGTTTTGACATGCCAAGACCAAACGATTGTGCGAAGAGGGCATCGCTGCCTTTCCAACTCCAAATAATCGGAACTTGCCTCTCTTCTCAATTGTATTGTCTTCTCAATATTAGTTTTCTCACATAACCGTGGCCTTCTGCAGCTCAATATTGTATTGGCTCATGAATAATAAAAATTATGAGGGAATTCGTCGACTGGCTGATGTTTTGATCAATTTCATCGTCCCTTTCGGAAACAATTGATTGTGTCATATTGCGATTTGTGTGATTTGTTAGATTTGTTATTTTCTTTCGCGAGATGCCGGAAAAAATCCGTCTTGTAGCCTCGCCTCTTCCATTCACACGATGGCTACTCTCGCAGCATTCTCAATGCAAAGGTTTAGATTATGTCTTTTTTTTTCAAAAAAGGAAGCGAGTTAATGAGAAAGGGAAACACGAGAAACATTGGGTTGAACCGAGAGGGAATAGAGAAAGAGAAGAGTCATTTAGGCAGAGAATAGAGACAGAAAAGAGCTCCCAACGCAATGTATGATGTATCTCGCTATCTTTCCTCTCACTCTTAGTTCCCTTATTTCTCCTCCAATATCTCTACAGGTGTTACCATTTTTATTAGCTATAGCTCACAGTTGCATCAAGAATGGTGACTTGGAATGATATTCCATCCGAGGAGAAAAGATTCATTAGAGTATTTCTGACCTCACTTTCTTCCTATCAAGACCTGATTGGTTCAAGTCCGCACGCAATAACGCTTTTCTCTCATATGAAATGAGTGGAAGATTGATAAATGTGCGTGATTCCCTGCAGATTCGTATTCTATATGATCGATTCCACTTCCTTTAGTTCGATGACACAGTCTATTCCAGATGAAATCATCGACGCGTCCTTCCATTCTGTATGTCGCCCTTCTCTTCAGTCTGGCGCCTCTTGCATTATCACAGGAATCGATGACTTTGTAACCGATTACTTTGAAAACCCGAAAATTTAACCCATTCGATGAACCCTCAAACTTCCGAATTTAATTATTTTTACTATAGAATGAATGGATAATGTTGATAACTTTCAGAAGTGAGATTGTCAACAGCTACCACTTCACTTTAGAGGTCATCCGTGTACTCGCAGTTGTATTCGTTCTCCTTGTCTGCTGTTGTTTCTGTTTCAAAGAGAGGGCATGCAAGCAGTCAACCAATACGCAGAGAGAGTGAGATTTTTGTTATTTGTTTTTGCATTATTTATGAGACATTCTTCTAGAATTCTCGAGCAGCAATTCATCGAAGGTCAGCAGTGATTCGACATTTCCGAACGAATTTGAATGATGAGCATTGAAAAATCAGAATATTGGTATTTTCTCGAGATCGATACCTACCGTATCTTATGCACCGATTTGGCGGATGTTTTTTATCGCTCGCTTACAATGGTTCTCTCATGCTCACTGATCTTACATTAATTTTGAATAATAATCGTAAATACTGACCAATTTACCGATCTTACTCACATGAGCAAAGTAATACTTTGAATTATTTTTCATATCTTAAACGAGAGGATGGCTGAATGAAATAATAAATCTCCCAACTGATATTATAATTCCAATTTTTCTATCTTCACACTATGACCACGCCTCTAGAAATCATTTTCAATGCAAATGTCAAAAAGATGTTGTTTGCTTCCGAAAAGGAAGGCAGTCAATTAGAAAGGGAAACACGAGAAATATTGTGTTGAAGCGAGAAGAAATAGAGAAAGAGAAGAGTCATTTGGGCGGAGAATAGAGAAAGAAAAGAGCCCTCCAAACAATGTCCGAGTTCTCGCTATCTTTCCTCTCACCGTTAGTTATCTTTTTGTCTCCCGCTATCTCCCACGGTGTAATGCACGCTTACATTTCGCTATTTAAAATTAAAGTTTTTTTAAACTAAGATGCCTTCTGCTGTTACTCTCCATTGATTATAGCTGACAGTAGTAAACTATAATGAATTTGATATTCCATCCTGTGAGATGGGATTTGTGAGAGAATTTCTGATGACATTCCCTGCTTTACTTTTGAAGATCTGATTGATTCAAGTCCGCCAGCAATAGCAGCAATAAGCAATGACATCTCTGAGAGATACGTTATATCATACTAGATGAACGGTTCCTTGTCAATTTCATGGAGTTTAATGGCGATTTTTGTCTTCTATATAATTTATTCAATTTCCTTTTACGAGGACTCGGTCTATTTATTCCAGATGCAGTCGTCGATGCTTCCTTCCATTCTATGCTTCGCTCTTTTCTCCTGCCAGCCGGCCCTTGCATTTCGGCAATTGACTTTAATTTTTGTGAAATGTTTACATTTTACACTAGTATGTTCATAAAAAAATACAGGCTCACACGAGCCCGCTCTAAATGTAAGGAGATCCCCACAGAACAAGAAGAGCAAGCACTGAGTATGAGAAGCTCCTTCCCCTCGAGTATATGACTCTTCGTGCATTTAATAATTTATTGTTTCGTTCGTTGTAAAATAAGTCAGTTTATGAGGTTGCAGCTAATTATTACGGTAGCACTTTTTATCGTTCCGGTTGTTAATTTCTGTTTCCACTTCTGCTGTTTAGTGGCGGCGTCATTTTTTCGAACGTTTTTACGTCTCTCTCCTTCGTTCGTTAAACTGTGCTGTGTTTTTTTGTGAGTTTTCTCATAAATTTGTTCATTAATTCCCTCCCTTTGGCATTCTTTCCTTACACAATACACACTTGGTCTCATTATATGGGGGCTACGCCGTATTGAACCTGGAATAGACTCATTTTGTCCATTTTCTCGTTTCTTTCTTGTCTTTTGTGATCCGTGCTCCCTTAGTGCGGTGATCAAATAGGCAATTGGTGTTAAACTCCGTACTTCCTTAGTGCGGGTAACATCAGGAAGGTGTTAAGATCCGTACTTCCTTAGTGCGGGGAGCATCAAGGGCTAAGATCCACACTTGTGGGGAGCAAACCAATTTGCACTGACACGGGGGAACCTCTGCCCAAATTTTGCTCGACTCGTGCGGATTCAGGGTAGTAGGATCGCTTGTGTCAGGACAAAAAGGAAGCGGGTATTCCATAAGAGTGCTGTCCTTCAGCAAGGAATATTCCGCAGGAGGAAATCAAGAGTGAATTGATAAGGGAAAAGCAGAGGAGAGGGAACAACACAACAACAACAACACGGAAAATTGGGAATTATCGATCGATTTGCAGTCAGCACGGTTGATGATGGACGACGACGAGGTTACCGCAGTTGCGACGCCGACTCATTCGCAAGAGTTGGAACTTCTGAATGGAAATACCGCTCAGTCAACGGCTGAGGACGGCAATGGGACTGGTGGAGTCAATGGAGGCGGAGGGGAGACAATGGAGAACAAAGAAAACCGGTGGGTAAGAGACAGACAAGAGCTGATACAGAGGCACTGAGAAAGAATGCTCTGGGAATAAAGGAGAGAATGAAGGTAGAGATCGATTCTATTCTTAAGCCGTACAAGGACTGTCATTCGAGGGTGAAACAGTGCAATGGGGTAAAAACTGCTGAGGTGCTCACAGCAGTGAACGAGTGTTTCAAGATTGCAAGAACTGGTGCTGAGAAAGTGAGGGCTAACATTGAGGGGGTGTTGACTAGAGAAGAAGAACTGAATGAAGAAGTGATAAGTATTCTGGAAAGAGCGCAGGCTCGCTCTCTTGAGGAAGCCTTCCAGTCTATAACAGATGCTCATGAGAAAGTATACGAGTTCAGAGAGATATTGGGAACTGTGAGAGACTCGGAAGGAGTGAATGGAATCCCGCAGCTACTGCGAAAGCTCGGAGATGAGAGAGAACAGCATGAGGCTGAAAGAACTAAATGGGAAGAGGAGATGAGAGAGTTAGAGGAAATAAAGATGGCTGTTGAGCTGGAGGGGGAAGAACGTCTAGTTGACCGATGGAATGCAATGAATGTTAAATTGCAGGAGCTGAATAGGAGACTAGAGGAACTCCAAGTGGATGAAGAGAGGACAGAACAAGATGGAATCATCAAGGCACTCAAGGAAGAGCACGAACAAGCGAGGAGGAAGTATGAGGAGAAAATCATCGGACTGAGGGATACTGTGGCACAACAGAAGGCTCGCATCGTGCTGGTCGAGGAAGAAACAGAGGTGAGCAGGAATCTGACAGAAGGACTGAGTCACTGAGGGAACTGGAAGAGATGAGAGAGCAAAGACAACTGCTGCAGGAGATGAGGGAGATGCGGCAAAATGGCGGACATACCGCAAGTTCTCCTTCTTCAACGGCGAGGAATCAGTCGGAGCCCCCAAGAATGAGAAGAAACAAGAGAGAGAATAGGTGGGCACTCTCCTATCATACTCGGTGCAGAACATTCTGGATATGGAAATGGAATGGGAAATGTGACTCAGGGAGGAATGGGAGATAGAATGGCTGAGTTTGCACACTGGGGAGGGCAAGGAGTGCCTATAGCGAATAGAGAGGAGAAAGTGTGGGGAAAGTCAGTTGGAATGTTGGGGAATTCTCTACCGAAACTGGCCAAGTATTCAGGAAGAAAGGAGATGTGGGATGAATTTGAGCCTGGATTCATGATACGTTTCGGTTCAATGGACAATGCAGTCGCAATGTCTATGCTTCTGGAGAACCTTGAGGGGAAAGCAAGAGAGGGTCTGAGAGGAATACCTGAGGAGGAGAAGAATAAGGTAATATGCAGTGTGATGAATTGGCTGAAGAGGAGACTGTCGGATGACACTCCATTCCAAGAGATCGAATGGGAGAAAAAGCTAAGACAACAGAGTGTGGCCGGGAGATCAATGGGAATAGTGTGTAAGGAATTGGAGAGGTGGACGACTAAGTTGCATTCTGATATGGAGAAGAAAGAGAGTGCCAGAAGAAGGCAGCTATTGATTCTGTACGAAGGAAAGCATGTGGAGCATATGCGACTACTGTCACTGTGGGGAGAGAGTGCATCTTGTGAGAAAATGAAGTGCGCTCTAATCGAGTTAGAGTATCTCAGGAGGACAGAGAGAGAGAGATCAAAGGGGGAGTGAAGGAACTCAACAATGTCAAGTGTCGGAGGTGCGGAGGATCTAGGCATACGGAAGCAACCTGCGCAACGAAAGTGGGAGGTCAAGGAGGGTCCGGTAATGGGAATGTGGTGGATTCGGTGGACAGTTCAGAGGAGGAGGAAATCATGGATATACCCAGAGTGGATACAACTACAATCAGAGAAGTGGCGGTTGTGTAGGGCAGTCAGGGAATCAACAGAAGTACCAGTACAAATGGAATACCAGTGGATCGGGGAATACTTCTAATGGGACGGGAGCAAATGCGACTCCGATAGGAAGCGGAAGTGGAAGTGCTCCGGGGTTGAATGCAGTCCGAGGAATGCCAACAGTGCACAATAGTCTCGAACCGTCTTCTACGATGAGAGACGAGGATAATGAGAGACTAGAGCGAAGAAGGCAGGAGGAGGAATACTTCTTCATCAAGAAGAGAGAAATGGTGAAGGGAACAGTGAATGGGAAGCAAGTAGAAGTGCTTCTTGATACTGGAGTAGATGTATCGATCATCTCAAAGAACATCGTTGAGAGTATCGATGGAGCACTAATTGAGATGGGAAGTACGGTAGTGGTGAAGGATGTACAAGGTGGAACAATGGACATCATTGGAAGGACAATCCTGGAAGTGCACCTCGAAGTGGGCAAGAAAACCCCTGTTGAATTCTACGTGGTGAACAATAGTATGAGTAAAGTACTGATTGGAGGCAAGGGACTAGAAGACATTAGAGTAGAATTGAGGGAGGTGAAATATGATGAGAGGAACGATAAGAAGGAGGAGTTCCAAGGAGAAGAAGCAATTGTTCTGAGAGATGTGGTGATCAGACCAGGCGAATTAGGACGGGTGTGGGTCTATGGTAAGACATATGCAGCTGTAGTGTTGGAGTCGAACATCGAGCAGGCATTGGAGGGAGTAGCCACATATGAGAAGATAGAGAGTATCCCCGTGATGAATGATACGAATGAGGATATGCACTTCAAGAAGCATCAATCAGTGGGAACATGGAAAGTGTTGATCGGTGCAGTGAAGGGAATGTCTTCAGAGACGGTTGATTCAGTCGGAAGACAGAGCTGCGAGTCTGCTGATTCAAGTATCTGGCATGGCATAAGGGAGAAGTTAGTGAAGAATAGAGGACTCGAGTTGGAGAACATTTTGGAAAAGGTGTTGAAAGGCAGTTCAGATGCATTTTCTAGAGGCGAAGAAGACATTGGGAGATTGTCTGAATGGGAATGTAGAGTAGATGTGACAGAGGGAAGACCAGTGAGACAGAAACCAAGACCAATCCCATTCGCGATTAGAGAAAAGCTGAGAGCATTGGTGGATCGAATGGTGAGACAGGGAGTAGTGAAGAAGTCACAGAGCCCATGGAGATCGCCCATTGTGGTGGTGAAGAAGAAAGACGGAACACTGAGACTGTGTATTGACTACAGAAAAGTGAACCAAATGATAAGATTGGATGCTCAGCCGATGCCTCATCTAGAGAGTACAATCCAGTCTGAATGGAAAGAAGTTCTTTAGCACCATAGATTTGCAGTCCGGATTCTGGCAAGTCGGTCTTGAAAAGGGATCGAGAGAATTGACAGCCTTCAGCTTGTTGGGAGAGCACTTTGAGTTCCAAGTGTTACCATTCGGACTGAATGTGCCCCCGTGCCAGTTCCAAAGAGCAATGGAAATGCTGAAAGAAGACATGGAGAAGGAAGGGAAACATAGGACGGTTTTTTGTTACATTGATGTTTTTTGTTACATTGATGGGGAAACATAGGACGGTTTTTTGTTACATTGATGATGCTCTAGTGGCAACAGAAACAGAAGAAGAACATCTGAAGATGCTGGAATGGGTGCTAAGAAGAATGATCGAGAGAGGAGTCAAAGTGAACCCAAACAAATGCAAATTCATGATGAAACAAGTGGAATACTTGGGACATTATGTGTCAGACAAGGGAATCACTATGGAAGAGAGGAAAGTAGCTGCAGTACGAGAATATCCTTGACCCAATAACAGTTCGGAGATAAGATCATTCATCGGCTTGGCAAGTTACTATCGAAGATTCGTCAAGGGTTTTGCTAAAATTGCTGAACCATTGCATGCTATGACAATGCAGAATGTGGAATGGAGATGGGGAAATGAACAAGAGAAGGCATTCGTTGAGTTGAAGAAAGCTATCACAGAGGCACCAGTATTGGTACAGCCAGACTGTGAAGCAGCATTCACTGGAAAGAGACCATTCCTTGTGACAACTGATGCAAGTGGACATGGTATAGGAGGAGTACTGTCACAGACGAATGAGAATAGAGTCGAACAACCAATTGCTTTCTACTCACGATCCTTGAGAGGTCCAGAACGGAATTACTCAATCATTGATCTCGAGGCTCTCGCCATATTCGAGGCAGTTCGTAAGTGGAAGTATCTGATCTACGATACAAAAGTTCAAGTGAGGACCGATCACGCGCCACTGATGAGCATGTTCAAGAGACAGAATGTATGTCCACGCATTCTGAGATGGGCAGCCGAGATGTTGCCATACAATCTCGAGATAGTTCATGTGAAGGGAAAAGACAATGTTGTAGCAGACTCTTTGTCCAGATTTCCCATGCAGTCGAAGGAGGAAGATCAGAAGGATCCGGTCACTATCGGAGAGGATCTTGTGATAAATGCAATCACTAGACTGAGAGTGTATGAGGGCAGTAGTCTCCGACCTTCCAACTACTCGATACGGTCCTTCCCAACTAGTCCTCAATTTTGGATTCATTTCCTTCCCTTTCTCCTTATATGCATAGACTCTATCCCCCACCAGTGGTTCATTCCCATTGTTGTTCTGTCTAGTCTTATCGTACTCCTTTTTCATCTTTTCTCTTTCTCCTTTCAGTCTCTCGTTGACTTCTTCCTGAGTCTTCTTCATGAGCATCATCATAGATGATTTGTAATCATCCATATCTCCCGCATATCTCTCATCTACCTTCCAACTCTCTCCCAGTGGCAGCCTTTCATCCCTTCCATAGAACAAGAAAGCTGGACTTTCTCCCGTTACTCCATGAGGGACAGTGTTGTAACAGTACACAGCGTATGGGAGTGCTTCTTCCCACTCGTCTGTCCTTCCTACTAATCTCCTCAACGTCTCGGTGATCGTTCTATTCAGTCTCTCTACTCCTCCATTCGCTCGAGAGTGATACGGTAGGGTGCATTTCCTCTCAATCTTCCACATCTTATTGATCTCTTCATTAATGAATTCTCCTCCATTATCGCTCAATAATGCCTTCGGAATCCTCCCTCCTTCTAATACCCATCGAGTCATGAATTCTCTGGCTACAGTAGTTGCCTTCTTGTCCTTGATTGGATACACACCAGCATATCTTGTGAAAAGATCGATAACAGTCAGAATGTATCTGTTTCCTTGTCGCCCTCTTCCTATGTCCAGTAGATCCACAGCGACTATCTCCAGCGGGGATTTCGCTTCCATTGGTCGCAATTTGGGGATGAATCGTTTCCTGGGCTTACTCTTGAAGCACAGTTCACACTTCTTCAGCATTTTGGCGATATCCTTGTCCACTGCTCCCCATATATACTCCCTTCCGAGCATTTCCATCATCTTCTTCCCTCCTGCATGACCAACGAGTACACTCTCGTGTAATTCCTTGATCAGACACATTCTCTCAGGAAAGGGAGAAGGAGAACAATCAGAGAGTGGAAAGAGAAGGGCATGAGAACCTCCAGAAGTGGAAGGATATACAAAGAGAGGATGAATGGGTTCAGGATACGATTCAGAAGAAGATAAGTGAGAAATCAAATGGGATGGATGGATCAGAGATGATAAGAATGCCAGATTCTACGAGAAAATTGAGTATGGCTGTTGGTTCACATTTATAGGAATAATCGTTAGAACTTCGAGCCTGTTAGAGATGGAAATGGGCAGAATCGGAAATTATTCATCAGATTGAGGCTGGCACAGACAGCCGAGCGATGCCGAATGTTTCAGGGAGAGGAAAACAAGTCGAGGCGACTAAAAATTCTTGGAGGGCAAATGAATTTTGCTACCCATTGTCAAAACAGTATAACGTAAATTTTCGATTTTTATTATCGTTCAAAGAAATTAGACAGACCTATTGAATAGAATAGACTATAATAGAATAGATTTATCCGCACAGTTGTAATTGTTGTGGGGAGGGGGAGGGGGATGGAACAAGTTTCTGAACAGGCAGGCGCTCTGTTGCGCGTCTTCCCTTTCAACCTCTCTTTCAATGCCATCCATTTCGTCGCTCTCAACGAGCTAACTTTCCATCATTGCATATTTTCACTGTTATTTCTGCACCGCAGATAAAAGTGTAAAAAAAAATTGAGATAAATTAAGATAAATTAACTTGTCTGCCGCCATGGTGTAAGTTTTACGGCTTTCAAGCTATCGTGTAAAATCACAAATTTTTAATTTCAGCGTACTTTATCAAATACAACATGTAGATTAACTACTGCCGAGACAGCAAATCGATGCAAGAGTTTGATTGAATTTCGGTGTTGCACAAATAAATATCCCGTGATTATCTGATAGATAAGTCGCAGAATATAATTTATGAAAGGTTGCTGAATTGAGATTGGCACTATGTTTTTTTGTCCGAGAATTGTTATAAGAATTGTTATTTTTAGTTTGCAATAAGGAGAGAATAAATTAGGATCGATGCTTGCTGTTCACAAGTTTCAATGTGTTCAATCATGAATGCTTCTTCAGAAGCATAGCTGCTCATTGATAACTTGTACACACTAATGATTTCTTCTATCTCATTCTAGATGAAATAAAAGTTTTTTGACGAGACAACGAAACGAAGTTTCTCTCCAATATGGTTGATGAACTAAACAAGCGTGAGTTCATTTATATGGAGTTTAGTTTTATTACTCATCAGTTGCTTACTTGAATGAGCTGTTCCTTTACGGCATTCGAATACTTCATTTGCCATATCATGAGGTTGGTGCATTTCCGACTAAGAATCTGTTGCACAATAGATGTTGAAACTTTTAATATTGCTGGAACTCTCGTCCAAACAAAAAGTAAGATCTTCAACAATATCGGATACTTGCAGCAGGAAATCGATTGAATCTGGAATGAATAATCTTGGAAATTCTACATAAAAAATTACCATCAGTGTAGAGGAACTCGTTGAACCTGACGCGTTTAGGTGTCCATTTTCTGAAAATTTTCTGAATATATCTAGCCAAGAAGCGCTGAAAAAGAACCCATAATCGCAACGGATAATGGTAAACTTACAAATGGTGATTTTATTCTGTTTCTGGAAAGAACGAATGTACAGTTACATTCGAAATATAAATTCCTTCGACGAAATCCATGATCAAATGAATTGTTTCTGTGTTGATTTCGTCAAACCACATCGAAATGAGCTCAGTTTTTGAAAGAATTGGCTTCAGAAACACTTTCAACTCTCTAATATTATTTGGTTTCTCAAGAGTGAATATTATTTCCTGAAAAATGAATTGATCGTTTGAAATGGGATATGTATAACAGACAGTTTCGTAGAATTGACATTCATATTCAAGAAGGTCCTCGGGTTCGAAGACAGATGTAACATAGAGTCTCCATAGCAAACAATGTCTAGCATTGAAAAATGTGAATGGGACTCGTATTTTATCAGTCAACAGGGGCTGAAAAGATCCCAAATTGAATAGCAAGGTAAGGTATCACTTACCCCGTTCGATAAAACTGCGATTTGATTAACCACAGTTTTCTCACCACTGATCGAAACATCGACCAGTTTCTTCATTGCTTTGCAAACCTATCAAAATAAGATTAAACGAGAAATACTAATCGCTTGATTACTATTCTCATGCGCAGAAAGCATAAGTCGTTCATGAAGTGGCAGATTTTGTCGATTGCACGACTGGGAAGAGCATCGATAACGATTGACATTGATCTGGAATTTGTTTCTGGAATCATTACGATCACGGAGATACAAATTTAGACAACGAGACAAGCACAAATACAAATATCGCGAAAGAAACTGCAACCATGTAGGGTAATGGATGAATGAGCTGTCAATTCCTTTCCATAAAGGTTTTCATGAACTGAAGAAACGACGCCCTTCTATCGATTGAGAGAGGTCATTTATCAAGAAATGATTGTGATGAAAATGAAAGGAGCGACTCTTCTGGTCGGGTTGTCCAGGAGGTTCGCTTTAGTAAAGTTGATATATATATTTTTTTCTTTTTTTCTTCTTCTTTGCAGTTTCGTTAACAATTTTATTAGCTGTTTCACAACAAAATCGACGACTGATTGAATAAAGTTCGTTCAAAAAATTAATCGTGTTTTTTGCTCAATTACGAATCTTCCGGATATTCGGAAATTGTTGATTTGTAGTCACCACTCAAATACCCTATAGGCTATAGTAAAAACCGGCTAACTTACTTAGTTTGAAAGAGCACCATTTGAAGTATGTAAAGTTAAATTTTCAGTGGAATAGGGGCACAACTTTTCTGTCCGCAGATAGATACCTCAATCATCTTGAATATCTCGCAATTCCTCTCATATGTTATGTATGTGGCATATCCCCATTCCGGCATCTCTTTTCTAACCGTGTTCCATCCATTCAAGTTGCTCAAAAATAATTTATTCAAGAGCATTGATAAATATTCTAGCAGAAATGGCAGGTCTTAGCACAATCTCTCCTCATGGAAGAGGGGTTGGAAGTGCATAGCAGAGGGGAGGAGGCGATCCAAGCCGCGCATCCCGATTGAGTGTCGATGCAAGGGGAATGGACGGAGGGAGCGGATTGCTGCTGCTCCTTGATAACTGCGTCGAGAACTACGCGAACCTTAAACAAATAAAGGTATAGGTGCATCCCGACTTGAAGATTCGGCTCGCGAACACTTCTTGTTCAGTGATACAAGGCACGCGGTTCGCCAACCTATGGCAATCGAATCATTTTGAGAAATCATAACAATGAGACAGCAACTCACTCCATTCCATGTTTCACCTGCAAACGAGGAATTGAATAATACTGCCATAAAGGTTGGAAACGAACGTGCTGTTGGTATCAACTCGGAGGGACGCATAACGAAGCCATTGAATGCAGTGTAGAGCGGACGCAATTCTATGGTATCTGAACTCTCGTTTCGTGTTTCGTATATTGCTTTACGAAGAAACACTTACAACTGTATTTCACTGCAATCTTCTCAGTTGCCCAATCTAAAATATGTATAACATTTCGACAAGTATATCCGTAAATAGACTTATCGAGAAATAAATGTTCATATTTGTTTTCTCGCATTTTGCTTTCACTTTCGAATAATGAGAAAATGGTCAATAATGAGAAAATCTCTTCCAGATTAAAGTGCGCTTTCTTGTTTTGCGAAATGTCCTTTTTAATGTTTTGTCGAAATGTCTTCTGACCCGTGCTTCCTCCAGCGAATCCGTAAATAATTTCTGGCCCGGTTCCGAATTGATACTTGGTACCATACATCTTCTCTATTTCTTTCACAGCATTCGATGCAACTCTTCTCTGAAAATCAGTCCATCAGGGATATTTACGATAAAGCGATATTATCACCCACAATATCATCAATTTCCCTCGGAAACGCCTTTTCTCGATGAGAATAAGAATGGATAAATCTGAAATGGATAGATAGAGTGAGGGAGAGAGGCATACGATACACAGTACAATTGTGAATAGGAGTGAAGAGTGACGTAGGCCCGGATTCTACCCTTGAGTGAGAGGAAAAGATCGCGAATAGCCCTCAAGAAGCAATCGATTGGAAATAGGGTAGTGTTGACTTACTGCGTCTCTGGTTCACTGAATGCGAATGGTCCATGAAATATCTCCGAACAGATATATCTAGACGATCCGATTGCTAAATGGTTCAAAAGGCCTTTCTTGACTCATTTGACAGGCACTTTAATATTATTCAATAGTATTCTGATTCAATGAATACCTCCGAATTGGAAATCGAAATTCCTATTGAGATCAACTCCTTTGCAGCATCGCTTTTCTCCCTCAACCGTACTTGAACACAATTCTCGTCCACGATTCTTTCTCCACATACGATACTGAAGGGAACATAAGAAATAGAAGGGGTTCGAAGAGATGCTGGACGAACCTTTGGATTCGTTTCATCTATCCGAGTGTATTCATATCCATCAGGATTGAGAACAGGAAGAACATAGATCACTAATTTGTCAACATATTCCTTCACTGACGAATCACTACCAGGATTTATCAACTAAAAAAGCTTGAGTACTCAAATTGAATGTTAGAATATCATTGGGTAAAACTGGTAAATATAGTCCCGTCTTTATCATGTTTTTCAATAGGCGGAACATGCGCCGGTGTCTTTTTGTCTCGAATGGAGTAGGTCAATCGAATTAGGAGTGGTTACTTGATTGATGAAGTAGAGTGCAGTATGGACAGTGGCCCATTCTCTCGCATGAATGCCCGCATCAAATATAACGACATCCTTCTTCCCATCGTCGTTTCCTATCTGAGAATGTAGAATAGGTAGAGATTATTGTTCGATTTTCGACCCTCTTCATTCTGCACACTCTCTCGGCTCTCTGACTGGTGAAATGGAGTGCAGATTGGAGTGAGACAATACCAAATTCACATCCTTAGTGGAGATATCATTCCATTTTTTTGCGTACCTTCAGTCCAGCAATAGGGCGTCCCTCTACAGTATTCCCAATTGTGATATATTTAGCCAATCCTTTGGATGAATCAGCCATTCGTTGCATTGAGTCAGTGATTGCAACATGACCTTTAATAAATACCTTCGAAATGAAAAACAAAATTCGTGCCGAGTTTATACCGTGATAGGAACCGAGCGGCAGAGATCCGAAAGGCACTGTAAAATAGAGATCAGATAAAGAAGGAAGAGATATAAACTAACAAGAGAGATCATCCAACAGGCGTTTCTCCCCTTCTAGTGACTTGGCTCGTTTTTTGAAGAGAAGTGAGTTGGAAATGAGATCTCTGAAAGGCTGCTTAGTCTCAGTCTACTCCTGATTCCTTCGCTTACTTCTCGACATCATCGAGAATAGTCGTTGAGCTGATATTCCATTGAGAAAGAATGAGTTCTAGATTAGAATGGGGACTGGCCATTACATGAGTTGTGTCGTTTATTGAGGAAGGAGGAAGCCAGAAGTCTGCTATCTGGGCAGATAATCATGAACCTTATTTGCATTATAATGTAAATTTAATAAATATTCCCTCGTTTATGTATCGCAGCTCATATCTTTCTCATTTATTATCTCAATCTACTCAATAATGTATAAAAGTGTCAAGTGAAAGTAGTGTTTCATATGCAGACGAAAGTGAGAGAAGAGGAGCACTACATGTTCTCTACAAGTTTTCGAAAGACACATAAGCATAGGGTTTTATGCTTCAAGCTATCTAATGATAGCTGCTATTCTCAAATGAAAATTGAGCCATTTCAAACTTTAAACACGTGGAACCAAACGCGCAATCACAGTGTAACACTCAATCTGCTCAAAGATGAAGCAGGAAAGATTTGCTTTCACAAACCAAGCCAATGGAAATATGTGTAATCATACGTCCTGAGGATATTTCTCAGCCAAAGCTCGAAGTTTCTCGAGCTGGAATTCATCTCGTGGAACGATGGACAAAACTCGATATTTGCTGAGAATGAGATAACAATTTCAGAACTAATCAAGACAAAGTGATGACTTACCTAACCGATTGAACAATACAGGAACAAGCAGATAGGAGTAAGAATAATCCGGGACTCTTAGCCATGGCCAATTGACTTTGGAGTGAATTGAAAGGCGGAGTTCATCCCTCTCCCCTCCTTTCTCTTCCCCTCCACACGCTTTCCCCTACTTTTTCTCTCTTCTCCTACTAGTGTGTGAAACAACAAAGGTCAACTTTCCCCCCATTCAATGCCATTACATCTTCCTTCCGTTCACCTTATCATTCCTATCGCCCCACATCAAGATCACAACTTCAGTATTCACTACGCTATTCCATTTTCAGCATTTTCATATCCAGATATCTGATTATACTACAGGACAATTGCATTGGCCTACTGCTTGCGCGGTGATGCGCCTCTGACCCCCGTTCCGCGGATCGTTCTTGCGTAATGAGTACTCATTGAGTAGACATGTTCCTGCTTCGGGTGTTAATTTTCGTGATCGGAAGTCGATTTCAGATGGAATTGATTATAAGATCATGTTTCATACGTTTATGTTCGGCTGCTGAATGAGAATTATGAGGGGAAAAGTAAGTGTATGCAACAAATCAATCAGGAATACGTTACAACCATCGTTCATTGATAATTTGTACTCACCAATGAATTCTATTCTATAGCTGTGTTCGAGGTCGGATGCATTTTTGAAGTGACGAAGCGAGCTTTCCTTCCAATGTTGTTGAAGAACTGAAGGAAGTTAAGAAAAAACAGTGAAGTTGGTTAAGCGGATATTCATTTGTCTTTATTATCAGTTGCTAACTGTGAAAATTGAATGTGTGAAAGATGCGTGTACCAGAAATTCATTAAAATCTGGAAAGAATAATCTGAAGCAATCACGCGAAAGATAAGAGAATGAACAAGTGTACGAATTCATTTGTGGGTATCAGAAAAAAAAACGAGAAGTTGTAGATACATTGACCTCTCCGTTCTTCGACGAATGGTCAAAACCGGCGCATTACCACTTCACAAACTCCATCATCCCATCCAAGTCTCGTATCGCGATGGATAAAAAGAGGTAGGCACGAGATGCAACGTGGCTGACACGCAGATTCGTCACTTCAAATCTTGAGTCTAGTCGAGTTTGATGGAGGAATGACGTAGCCATTTTGGAGGATACGATGCAGGTGACCAGTTTCTGTGTCGATGAATGGCAGACCATCTAAAAGCAAGCAGTAAAACAGCATAAAGTAACTATGGTGTAGAATTACTTCGAATGCTTTGGCAAGTCCTGTTGCAGTTATAGTATTGTATCCGGAGAAATATGTGGTGTTGAAAGAATTGCTGACAAGATGCAGAAAACATTCGTCATTGAAGAGTGACCGTTTGAACTGAAAAAATTACATCTTTGACAGGATTGTATCTCCCTTTAAAAATGCTTTTGGCTGTTAACTTACAGGTAGAAGGAGCTTGCAGTTATTCATAGGCGGAAACTCCATAATCACTCGCCGAGCAACTTCTATCTCTTCGGGAGCATTCCACCATCGAATAACAACTTCCTCGATGAATCGACGTCCTCGAATCAGATGGTCAATGAGCCTTAACGACGCGATCGTTCATCAAACTCTGATCAAACTTCGCACCTTCCAGAATCTTCTTCGGATATTGACATTTGCAGCTTCTGGAAATTTATGGTCTCGAATACCGACCGTTGATTTTTATCGTCTTCATTGTTCAGACAACCCTGGAAAATAAAATTTAAAACTCATTTTGGATTGAAATTTTGTTAACCTGTATGTCCAGCTTCTCAGTCGTGGCGTGTTTGAAAAATTCTAAAGTCGTTTCGACTGCAGTCAGATCGAGGAACATCTCGGAGATCATGTTGTTGGAAACGGAAGTAGCCTTTATCCGTCCCATGGAGAACTGGAAATAATAATTTATCTACGCACTTGGCGCAACAGGAAAATGAATATGTTAATATTATGAATTTAGGAGATAATTAGTGTTGTGATTGGGAGATGTCTTTAATGAGGGGGTGGTTTTCTAAACGACGTTTAAAAATCATGATTAAACTAATGAGTTGTTGTCATCTCAAAAGTACATGGATACTCTACCTTGCTGTTCCTGACTGGTCGGTTAGAGCGCTTGTGATTAGACGATTGCATTAGAGAAATCAAAAAGTGAAAATCTCAAACCACAAAGAAGTGAACGTTTGTGAAAATACGGCGTCCGGCCTTTCGTTCGATTTCACCAATACGATCATTGACAGCTCCAAAGCTCACACGGTCCTTTACACTGAGGCAGTACATTATCTCGGCCAGTAGCTCATTTGGAAGACTGAGGAATGGGTTCTGCAAAAGGTATTTGTTTAGCTGGTTATCGACTAAAATAATTTTAAATACCTGATCCCATTCGTTATCCTTTATCGAGCTTCTGCAGGAAAAATAAGAATACTGGAAAGGAGAAGCTATCATAATAATTTTACAAATATGATTGAAAATTGACCAAATAGATTCAATAAATTTCCTTATCCGATGTAGAATCGACTGCCATGCTGTTACAGGAGAAGTAATCAATCTATAATTGAGTAATGAACATTATTGCACTCTCATGATGACAGGAAATAAAATATTGATAGCATACAAACCTCATCAACTGAATTCTCCTGTCCTGAGCAGCTGGAAATGAAGGTCTTTCTAGTTCGTGATCTTGGTTTCTTCGATGGGTTAAGAAAGGGTTGTGAATCAGGCGATCTACGAATAGAAATGGTGGATGCCGAAAAGTCAAATGTCGAAGGAACAGCCTCTGGAGATCCACGTATTCCGAAACAGCAGAACAGCCAGGACATGACTATATTGCGACCTAAAATACTTTCAATTAGCTAGGAATATTGTCAAAACAATCATTCGAACCGATATGTTGATGCAAATTGTTTGAATGCGTGAAAAAACGAATGCATGAAACACCATGATAAGCAAGATAATGTTAGGAATTGGTAGACCAATGTGTGGAGCAATAGGGTGGGGTAATAAAAACGGGAAGGAAACCATTGTAATGAGAATGCCTTCCGAGGGCACAATCGATAGATGACTCTTATGTTTCTCGCTCTAGGAAAAATACAAAAAAAAATTAAAACTGACAACCCTTCTGGGTTGTCAGAGTTGTATGAAGAAGAACAAGACGTTACGATGTTAAAACCATTCTCCTGCATTATTTGCCAAAGAGCAGGCAAATAACATTTGGGCACAGTGCGCAACTAGAGAGTGTGGATAAGTGAGAGGGTTCAGACACGAAAGGTTCGTCCTAAGCAGAGAGCGACAGCCGCTTTCTTGCGCGTCTGTGTTCTCTCTCTTTCCTCTCATCTCTCTCTTTTCTCCCTATCTCTCATTATCCCTTCTTCTACCTCTTTGTTTACTCCGAAAGAAGGCTCACGTTTTTGCTTAATTGAATATTTTCGCAATAGTTTCTTGTCATTTCTGGGTTATCTATCTTTTTTTCCGACTGATGCGACTTCTTCTTTACTTGATCCTGCTGATGATCGTTACTGGCGATTTACTCGACGACACTCAAGAGTTTGTTGACCTCGTCGATTTTCACAAGTTGATGACTTTCCCCTAAAGTAAGTATTTAGCATTATCTTACAGCAAAATGTTAAGCAATTTCATTCGCGACTCTTATATGCTGTATGATATTCTTTTCAGGGTCAGAAATCGCCATGGAAGAAGTTTTCGAGCAATACCCTTCCCTCAAACCATCAAGCGAGAAAGATGTTATCGCACTGAAGATTGGATTTGCGAAATATTTCGATACCTCATCGGAACAGAGAAAAGAGGTTCATGTTATATGCAACTAGAACAATTCTTTTCCTTTTCCTTAGTTTTGCGATTCCTTCTTGATTCATGGAACCTCTTGATATTGATGTTCGCTGAAGACAACGATCATTCGAATTTTGTTCGAATTAACTCCTCAAAGAAGAAGAAATAAAATTCAGTTTCTCGCCAAGCACAAAGAACTGGATCGACTGTGAAGGGACTAGCTGAACAGTTGAAGGAGGAATATGATGAACTCGAGGATGATGAGCGCGATTTCTTAACGAGTGTGGGCGAAGATCGAGAGATCTCAGGAGTGAGAATTTTTATTTAATTCAGTTTGAAGTGCGCCTTCTCTTTGATACTTGTGTTGCAGTTCAGAAACAATAAACATCTAGCTTCTCTTCTTTTTTCAGCTTGAATATTTCACGGAGCACGAGCTCAACATCGAGAGCGGATTGAAATTACTGAGCAAGAAGAGAGAACATTGGGAAGAACTGTGGAAGATCGGATACACAAGAGAGATGGGGGAGAGGAAAGCGGTGAGTGATTTATTAATTTTGTGAACATTGAAATGAGTCCCTTACTTCACGGTTTTATGTTATTGCATCAAAAACGGCATACAGTAATTCACGGCTTTTCTCACTCTGTTTTAAAATATTAGAACGCCTTCAGTGCAGAGGATACACTTAGCTGATCATATTACTCTGAATATGTATTTTTTCAGAGATCTCTCGGAACTACTCTCGCCAAGTCTTGGGGATTACCACGTCAGGAAATCTTGGATTTGAATCTTGGATGGGCGCCAGAACTCGATCTGAGCACCGAACTCATCAAAGAAATGGAGCAGAAAGCAGAAGAGGAAGGTTCTGCGATGTATTCATGGGTCCAGGACGAACTCTAGAATAAGTTATGACATATCTAAAGCAAATATATCCTTGCATCTTGTGTATATTTCAGTTTTAATTTTAGTTTTTATGCGCCAACCTGCCACTAGCAGTGCTAATTTGTTTACTTTAATTCAAATACGTGGATGCGCTTTGAGTAGTGCGTACCTCAAAATATGTTACGGATATTCTTGCAAATCTGTTTCTCCAGGTGACATTTCTCTAAACCGTATAGAGAGCTGTCTATATAGTACAATTTTTTGACTAGACGTGAACATCAACAATTACTTTATCGAATTATTCCTCGTTCGTATTATCATAAATCGGTGGTTCCTGGAAGACCATTTCCTCATCTGGGCATTTCACCTCTCCTTTCGTCGTTTTCTCGATCCAATTGCAGTATTTGTGCACAGTCGTGAAGGAGGCTGAAAAACTCACAGGTTGTAGTCTGTATGTTTGAATAAACTTACATTCTCCTTTTTCGTAAATAAACTTCTCAGAAGGGTTCGCACTGTAATCGTGAGTTTTAGGATCAAATTTCTGTGTTTCCTGCTCGGTCCGTTGTACTGAAAAAACCTTCCGGATTTCGATACAAAAGAGTCAATGGTTGCCTGAACTGGCCCCGATTCCTTCAACTTCCGAGTGTTCGCTTGACAAGGCCAATGTTCCGTTTTCAGATTCTAAGGCTTTCATTTATTAGCGTGTTTTCGTTTAGCAATTTACCTTACCTCCGCTGCCCTCGATCGACGAATGAACGCCGCTCCCTTCATCACGTTTTACTGTCTCTGTAGTGCTTGGAGGGGTTGTGGTTTTCAGAACCCCCACTGTTTTATAGCCTCCAATCGAGCTGATTCCGATCTGAGAATATTGAGTTTTCGAGGATATTTTAGGATATAAAAGATACGATATCCTTTGAAATATCAAGAAATTAATTTCTTACTTGAAACCATCTTCCATCAGCTGCTTTCATCATTATCGGCCCTCCGCTATCGCCCTAAACACATTTTGCATCATAATAGCCTAAAGATTAGATGAAATTTGCTGCTCACCCTGTAGGTATTGTGCTTCGCATCGCCAGCACATAGCAAAAGCCCTTGAAGGCTAAGAGATTTGTGTTGCATTCCGTGATGCGAATAGCATTCTTGGTGGGGAATGAGGGAGAGGGACGCTTGACGTAGTTTTTTATCCGTGCTCAGATTGGCCCTGATCTCTTCCATAGTGCCTACTGGTGCTGAACTATTGATTAATTATTTCGAACTCATGAATGAAGGTTAAAAATCCCTTTTTAGATATCATTCCAGTATTAGTGATTTGATAAAGGTTTATTGATCGCATTACTGACCGTACGTCGCTCCATAACCGATAACTACTGCTTTCACATCAATTGGAATGATCTGACGCGTCGAAGGAAGGCAAATGGGGATGAGTGGAGGATCCATTGGGAGACCGTCTTCGAGCTACAAACTAATGTCCACTACCATTTACCCGAATGATTCTGAATGATAGTCGGTGAATGATAAAACGGATAAGTGCGTTAGGTAGCAAAAAAAAATATAGAGAAAACAAAACAAGAAAAAGCACCTCCAACAACGCGATATCCCAAAGAAAAAAATCGTTATCATATTTGGGATGTCTGATGACTCTCCTAACTGCTCGAACGATATCCTGAAAAAAGAATGATTTAAAATCGATGGGAATAGACAAATCACCGTATCTTCTTCTACTGAAGCATGCGCTGATCCGATCAGCACCGAGAAGTTTCTCTCGATTTCCCTGTTGATGGGGAGCCTGAAAAAAAATCCATCAATGTGAACATCTGAATACTCACATGAAGCAGTGCGCAGCAGTAAGTGCCCAACGGCTGCCGATGAGTGTTCCTGTGATATTAAATTCATTAGAAAAAAATTAATATAGTACCTCCACATCCAGCCCATATCAGACTTCCATCACTCAGATTTTGTTTTTGCAGTGATACTTGCCATGGCCAAACTCCCTCGTTCACTAGACTCCCTCCGATGATCATCTGAGATGCAGCTCTATGAAAGGAATACATTATCTCACTCACTCGAGGGAGTCGATGATGTGATTCCCTTCCAATCCTCAGTCCGCATTGCACAGACACTGCGTCAGATAAGAGGAAAGGGGAGACGAGGAGGAAAAGGAAGATGAACAGGCGCATTTTGGTGATCAAAATTCGATAGAATGAAGAGAGAAAAGGCAATGGTGGGGTGCCATTGTCATTCAATGAATGAATCATCGGACGAAAACACAACAACGTATGTTTAGAGAAAGAATGAGAAGGATAGAGAACAAATCAGAGCATATCGATTTAAAAAAAAAATTGATGTGGATAAGACGTTGACAACTCTCAGTTCTCCGAATTTAATCGCTCATCTCACAGCTCTCTTCTGAGCCCACACTCAGCTGTGACTCATATCATACCGAGTTTCAAAAGAGTAATTCAAACAAAAATACTACAGATTGACTCTCAACTGCATGTCGTTTATATTTACATTTAAATATTAAAACTGCTGTGACTACATTGTTTCCCTATCAAACAGCAGTTTATCAAATTATTCCTCAATCACACCATCATCACTCTGCAGTTCTTCAAAAGGGAAATCACCCTGAGACATGTTCGGTGTTTCTTCGACACCTCCTTGCTCATCAGGGAAGGGTTCATTAGGAATGTTCGGTGTTTCTTCGACACCTCCTTGCTCATCAGGGAAGGGTTCATCAGGAATGTTCGGCGGTTCTTCGACACCTCCTTGCTCATCAGGGAAGGGTTCATCAGGAATGTTCGGCGGTTCTTCGACACCTCCTTGCTCATCAGGGAAGGGTTCATCAGGAATGTTCGGTGTTTCTTCGACACCTATTCACCGAGTCTGCCACCTATCTTGGAGGAAGAATCTCCCTTCCCCTCGATCACTCGGATGAAATAGAACACCGGATCCGACTCGGCTGGTATGCATGGAGCAAGCTTTCAAGTCTCCTCTCATCCCGCCTACTTCCCATGAAGACCAGGAGAAAACTTTTCGAAAGCTGCGTCACATCTATAGTACTCTACGGAAGCGAAGTATGGGCACTACGATCGAGCGATAAGGAGAGATTGAGTGTGACCCAAAGGAAGATAGAAAGGAAAATGGTTGGAGTTTCGCTGAGGGACCGATGGAGAAACGACCGCGTGCGAGGCATCACAAAACTGCGAGACTGGGTCGAGGAGGGATTGAAACGCAAGGCTCGCTGGGCTCTCAAGGTACGGAACATGGACTTGGATCAATGGAGTCGCGCGACTACCGTATTGACGCCATTCAACAGGAACCGCCCCCAGGGCAAACCTAGAGTGCGCTGGAGAGACGACTTGAAGCGAGCTATTGGCGCTAACTGGTGGTCTACAACTTATGAAGAATACCGCCGACTCATCCCCTTCTGAGCATCTATTGCCTGACATGATAAATTGATTGATTGATTGATTGATTGACGCCGATCGACAGAGAGAAGGCGGATTGCGACAGAGCTGCTGACCAGGTCTCAAATTTGATCTTTGATCTTTGATCTTTAGACTTTTGAAACCAGTAAAAATTACCTTGAGCAGCCAGATCTTGTTCCAATCGCTCAATCCGAGGAAATACCGTATACCCTCGCCCGCTCCTGGCAGCGTCACTCCACGGAAGAAGAGAATCGCCATGATGAAGTACCTGGAATAAAGTCAGTCCGTGATAAGTGGTGTGCGAGTTTACGGTAGTGACGTGGTGACGAGTGATATTTTGCCCATTGACTGCACTCCCTTGATTAGACCACCGGCTGTGAGGGCCCAGCAGACGAAGAGACATAGAGCGAACTGCAATCAATATTTCTTAGAAATTTCTTTCGAAGTCAAGCTTTTCACCATCCAATTGAACCCGCCGAATTCGAAGCTTCCATGCTTCATGGTGATGACGTTACTGAAAAAATCTTTGATCCTGATTAATTTACCGATATGCAAACGATTTTTGCTGTCTATTTTATAATATTTCTGCTGTGGTGTGAGGCCCATCTAACCCTAACAGTACAGAAATGTATAATGAGTGAATCTCATCACATTTTTCACATACAAACCCTACTAAGAAGGACTATACCAATTGCATTTTTCAAAAATTGTCATTCTGCCCCCCCCCCCCCCCCCCCATTCACAGCAGTGTCTTCCCCACTCCTTCTCATTTTACTAATGTGAAGAATTCCTGCTGCGCAGATTGCGAGAGACTCTTGTTGTTATAGAATAGTGTAGCATTTTCCAAAGTCATGCACATTTTGTTAAAGACCACCTCAAAAGATACGTTAAAAAAATACTCGATTGTTCGGAGTCCGAGCCTCACCAGGTCTCCCGGTTCGTCTTTGCATTGCGTCGACGAGTCACAGACTGAATATTTGAATGATTAATTAAATACATAGTAATTATTCCACCCACATTTCGTGTTCCATTCGTTCGTACAACTTGACATCGCCGACATTTTCCCCATACACAACTGCAAAGGGAACGGTATTCGCTTTTTCCAAGAAAAAAATGGAAGTAGGGAAATATGGAGAATAGTGTTGCCGAATCGATTAGTAGCTCTCTCCATTCTGCACACTCTCTAGTTACTCTGACCGGCCAGATAGAGTGCATAATGGAGAGAGTAGTATTCGATCCAGGCAGAACAATTAGCATTTTACATATTTTCGGGGAAATCAGTGAATGTGAGAACAACACGTTGAGGCTCCATCACTCGTACATTTTCCTATGCAGTAGATCCTTAGCTCACTGGTTCGAATCCGGTTGGTTGGAATTGTTTTGCTGCATTTTCCCGATAACATCAACTGTTCGATTTCACGTTTTACATTTCCCCGAATTTTTAGCTGTCAGAAAAAAATGTGAAAAGTTTGAAATAGTGTTGCGAGTCGAACCTGCCTGCGTCGGCATGTCAGTCAGACACCATGCCCAGTAATGGGCATGGTGTCTGACCGGCATGCCGACGCAGGCGGGTTCGACTCCCGCCTGCAGGTGATGTTTTGCAAGAGGTAGAGAAAGGCGCGCGCCCCAACCACTTGTCTCCGTCAAGCGTTCCTGGCGGTAGGCCGCCCTGGCCTAATGGGCATGGTGTCTGACTGGCATGCCGACGCAGGCAGTTTCGACTTAGGTGATGTAATGTGATGTAATGGGCATGGTGTCTGACTGGCATGCCGACGCAGGCAGGCTCGACTCCCGCCCGCAGGTGATGTTTTGCAAGAGGTAGAGAAAGGCGCGCGCCCCAACCACTAGTCTCCGTCAAGCGTTCCCTGCGGTAGGCAAGCCGGCATGCCGACGCAGGCAGGCTCGACTCCCGCCCGCAGTCGAACCTGCCTGCCTGCGTCGGCATGCCAGTCGGACACCATGCCCATTAGGTCAGGGTGCAAAACATCACCTGCGGGCGGGAGTCGAACCTGCCTGCGTCGGCATGCCAGTCAGACACCATGCCCATTAGAGAATGGTCAGACACCAACCATTCTCTAATGGGCATGGTGTCTGAATGGCATGCCGACGCAGGTGACAATGAACTAGAGTTCTTGAGTGCACCCTATTCTCCTCATATCTAGCCCTCCCTACGACTCGCTTTTCATATAGTAATGAAACTCATGTCATTGTCACTCATCATTCCTCCTAAATGGTCAGAGTCAATCAAACTCATGTCATGTTCTAGTTGAACCCAACGGTACACTATCTTATAAAAATCATCGAAACTTGATTCCGTATTTCATTTCATTCGCATTTGATATCATAGAATCGATTAAATTAATTTTATCTGCACATATCTTTCCATCCACTGCATAACTCTGACTGCTCTAGAGTCCATGATACTCATCTTATTCTATCCTAACCATCCACGACCGCTCACTATGCTATAGAATCAGTGAAACTCATTTCATCTTCTCCTTTCAGATAGATTGATATTTGATCTCACCTGTACAATGTACATAAACGCCCAGCAACAGGGCACGACGTAGACAAATCCGATGGAAATGAGGATAAAAGCCTGTGTCCATCCGAGACCTGGAAATAAAATCAGTTCTCGATCGCTCTCGAGCTAGATACCGTACCCTGCGCAGCCGGGAAGTACTGTCTGAAGGCGAGGGAGGGACTGCTCTGCGAGAATTGACCGATGGAGGAATCGATGTAGAGCATGGGAAGACCGAGCAGGACACCCATGCAGAGGTACGGTATGAGAAAGGCTCCTGGACGATCGAAGTCGGTTACGGTATCGATTAATTTAACAGTAACCTCCTCCATTCTCGTAGGCGACCGCGGGAAATCGCCAGATGTTGCCCAGTCCGACCGACATTCCGATCACAGCCAGGATGTACTGTAATCAGGAGGGATTACTGTAGGTGTGTGTTGCCCGATCGAATATTAGGCCACTTCATCAATCACACGCAATGGCCGGTCAGATCTACGATCGAGCGTTCAGAATGGGAGAACTACTACTATTCCACCTGGCACTACTACTATATGTCCAAAGTTACGGTAATGGATACCTGTGTTTGACTGGAGAATCCCGTTCGACTCTTCTTCTAACCATCGTGGGAGGGCAGAAGGGGAAGACCCGCCTTGAAGAGATGAGCTTTCGCCTCGAATTCTGCAAGAGTAGTACGGTAGGTCAGCCATCAATCATGAATCTGACCCGACTCTGAGGCCTGCACTCGAGTTGAGGCCTTGGATGTGAGCTGAAATGAGAGGGATTCAGAAGAGAATCGGAACTAGCAAGAGGGATGGCGATCTTGTGCCAGATCTTGTTCATGAACTGAACACAGATGATAATAGTGCACAAAAAAACTGGTATTACCTCAGTTTTCCCGACGTCTGGAGGCGGAGTTTCCATCACACAACCGGAGGAGGGAGGGAGACGAAGTGAGGAAGGAAGAGGGAATGGGACAAGGGAGGGGCAAGGACAATGGATTATTAATTCCTTTGTGAGACCTTGGCACGTTGCCAAATTGATTGGTATGGAAATTTAGGAATTTAGGGAAAAAAAAGAAAAAAATTTTTTTTTAAAGTGTGATGACGTGTTCAATAGGAGACAGATGTTGCTGTTATGCTGATCATAACGGTCAATTCACCAGGATCTAAACGAATTCAAACACAATCCATTCAAATCGTTCCCGATCAAAATATATGTCTATAGTTTGATCGTATTTCAACATGGACTCTGAGACAATGCACGTTATTCATTGTTCCTCACACCCTCTCCTCTCCTCATCCCCTCATTCTCTCCCCTCTCCCTCGTTCCCTGCGGTCGTATGCCTTCTCTCCCTCCGTCTCCTGCATCCACAGACGCGGAACGGGCTCACGAGGTACTGTAGATTATGGTAGATCACGATACCTACTGTTCCCTTCGATCTATCGAATCCCCTTACAGATCGTGAATCATCCTCCCTCCTCCAGAAGACAGTCTGACGCCCCGCCCCCTACCACCTCCCGATCCTCCTTTAAGGCCTCGGAATCAGGTATACGGTAGATTACTGTAGTAAGTTGCCGATCGAGTACGATACCTACAGTACCCTTTGTTCTGTCGATTCCCCTTACTCAATCAGCTCTTGCCATGAGCAAGGCCGACTAATTTTGATAAACACATTTGAAAGTGACTCATCGATCGATACCGTACACTACAGAACGCTCAGCTACAGTAAACTCTCAATTCAGAATTCGATCACAAGGCACTTCTGTTCAAAGCCGGTGAAGTGATCATCCCACCTCAAGATGAGGAGAAGAAAGACCGCAAAGGCTTCTCCACTCAATTTCAGGTATTACAGTAGCCCACAGTACCCTGACATCTGTAGATTACTGTAATTTCCGTAAACTAACTTTGAAATCACTGCCACAGCGAGTTACAGTAATCGAAAGATAGGAGACATATACTGTTACGGTAGTTCGGTACCTACAGTATCCGTCGGTCTATCGATTACAATAATTCGCTTTCAGTACATCCTGGCCGTAGTCGGAATTTCGGTCGGACTGGGCAACATCTGGCGATTTCCCGCGGTTGCCTACGAAAACGGAGGAGGTTACTGTAGCGCCAGTTGATACCGTAATCTCCTCGATCGATTGCAGTAGCCTTCCTCATACCGTATCTCTGCATGGGCGTCCTGTTCGGTCTACCGATGCTCTACATCGACTCCTCCATCGGTCAATTCATGCAGAACAGTCCATCCATCGTGTTCAAGCAGTACTTTCCCGCCGCGCAGGGTACGGTAACCAGCTAGAGAGCGATCGATAACTGACTTCTTCCCAGGTCTCGGTTGGTCAATGGCCGTTATTGTCCTTTCGATTGGATTCTTCTACGTTGTGCCGTGTTGCTGGTCGCTGATATACATTTGTCAGGTATCAAATGCCACCTAAAATGCGGCTCTGAAGATCTGGAAAATCCGGATTTCAGTTGATCGCCGGCCGAATGAAATACATGACGAGTTGCGACAACGCTTGGAATACGATTCGTGAGTGGGAGAACGGAGTGCTTGACCTATCTCCTCATCCTTTAGACTGCGCCTCCTCCCTCGCCTGCGAGGACCATCCCAACGGCACGGTACGGTAGGGTTACGGTACTTTACAAGACCGAATCGACACCATGTTTGCTGTGGGATCACGTTAGAAGAATGACGATCTGGTGTTGTAAAGAAACTCAGGAGGGGGGTGGGTACGGCAGTAAAAATTAAACAATAGTTCTTGAGGCGTACTTCAACGGCTCGTGCATGCTGGAAGCGACGCGAAAAGAGGCGATGGAAGCCGCTAATATTATTGGAACGCAGTCGGCCCCAGAAGAATTCTTCTAGTCAGTTCCATCGTTTTGGCACTCAAAACATAAACATTTTTCAGTTTCTACCTCGTCAACAAGCGCGCCAGTCTCGAGTTCGGAGAATGGAACTGGATGGTGAGCTTTTCATTGATCTTCGGTCTTTGATCTTGGCGACTGAAGATCAAATACTAAAGATCAACGATCTCAGGTCGGCACATCCCTCTTCGTGTGCTGGGCACTCACAGCGATCGGCCTTGTCAAGGGCGTGCAGTCGTTGGGAAAAGTCGCCTACGTCACCACCATACTACCGTATGCCCTTGCACCATCAATCACTAACTGACTTTAATCGTCATAGGTACCTCATCATCTCGATTCTTTTCTTCCGTGGAGTGACGCTGGACGGAGCCCAAAAGGGCATTGGGTTCTTTCTCACAGGCGGAGGAGGATCGGATACAACTACCACATCGTGGGAGAAGATTCTGCAGGCGAAGGTGAGGAGATCAAAGACCTAAGACCAAATATCAAAGATCAAAGATCACCTTGCAGACATGGAAGGCGGCGCTAAGTCAAGCGTGTTTTTCTCTGTCCATTGGTGGAGGTTCGATGATCATGATGGGATCCTACAACAAGAGGACGCACACCAACTATAAGGTGCGCTTGAAATTTGCTCTTTGATCTTCAAGAATACGGTACTGGAATAATCGAAAAAAAAGAGATAAATATTTTTAGATCGTTGAAAAATATATATATATTTTTTTATAAATATTCAAAATCCAATTCAGGACTGTCTAATCATTCTGGTGGCTGACACGTTCATGTCCATGTTCGGAGGCACGGCAGTATTCGCAATTCTTGGGTCGATGGCACAGCGAATGGGAACGAGCATCGATAAAGTCGTCGCCTCGCGTAAGTATTCTTCAATTTTCCTGACATGGATATGTTTCCGAACTCGAACTGACCCTGAAACTCTTTATTAATAGTAAAATCTTTACAAGAGTTCACAGCTTGAATCACCGATGAATTGCAGCCCTGACTCTGACCTTCATCGCATATCCCGAGGCCACCTCTCACATGCCCTGGTCTACTCTCTGGGCCCTTCTCTTCTTCATCATGATGTTCGTCCTAGGATTATCGACCATGTTCGGTGAGTTGGTTTGGGAAGAAACAAATATTTTTCGATTAACTAGAATCATTTGAATGAGTTTCACATAAAAATTCAATTGCTTACGAATTTAGTCGAGTATAATGTACCACGTAGTAAAAGCCACAATCGGAAGGAAATAATTAGAATATCAAAAGTACATGCATGAGAGAATTCCCTCAAGAATCGATGACTTCCTTCAGCCTTCGTCGAAGGATTGGCCACTTGCATCATTGACGAAAATCCTCGATTTGCCAAATGGCATTGGCTCGTCGTCACTCTCATATGTCTCGGCAGCTATCTATTGAATCTCCTCTGCTTCAGTTTTCAGGTAAAATACAGAAGAAAGATCAGCCCCAAAGCAACGATCTTGTTGAATAAAACGCCTTCCAATATAAACATAAAAAGATCTTGATTTCAGAATGGATTCCACATCTTCCAAGTGTTCAACGAGTGCCTCGGGGCGGTTTCACTACCAGGCGCACTCTTTCTCGAAATTATCATCGTCATGACATACTATGGTCAGCTTTTATTTGATGAAAATAGAAAATTTCGAAAAGTTTTTCCACAATAATCAAGCTTAAAATATTTAAAAAAATATATTTATTATTCTCAGGCGCTCCTCGTTTGTTCCGAGACATTCAGTGCATGCATGGCCTCCCGACCTCTCAATTCGCTCGATTGTTCGGAAATATCGGAGTGTACATCAAGATCACTGTGACCTTCACTGCACCACTCCTTTCCGTTGTAAGTTAAGCAAATAATTAAAATTTAATAAAAAATATTATTGTTTTATGCCCTGTAGATAATTGAATTGCTTTTTCAATTTCAGAAATCTTCTATACACATTACTTTCATGCGATTTCAGATCATGGCTGGGATTTCAATTTCAGAAATCTTCTATACACATTACTTTTTCAATTTCAGAAATCTTTTATACACATTACTTTCATGCGATTTCAGATCATGGCTGGGATAATTGCCTACGGTTTCATCGGATTGGAGATATCTGATAAGATAAACGGTGAAATGTGAGTTGCGAGAATAACTGTTTGATTCGACATTTGTATGTAGTGAATTTTGAAACATAGAATCCAACCCTTTCATTCAGATTCACCTACTCTTCTTGGACGGTCGTCATGGGCCTCTCTATCGGCGCATTTCCTCTCCTTTTCGTCCCTTTCGGAGCTCTCATCAACTATCTACAATTCAAGAAGAGAGGAGAGGTGAGTCAAACTGCCGATGACGTAATCGGTGAAGAAATCGTCAAAGATGACATCATCATTGCAGCCTATTGCTGATCTCTTCCGAATCTCGGATGACCATCCCTCAGTTCGATATAATCTACCCGATCCTGTCCCGTGGAAGGAATTCTTCTTCCCTGCACTTAGAAAAGTGAGCATTTTTTTTTTTAATATTTTAATATTTTTAAACTCTCTCTGTTCAGCCGCTTCCCGAATCGACTGCTCTCTCTACAAAGAAGGAGTCAGAGACGGCTACTACCATTCCAACCATTCCTACCATCCCTTCCAGTGGATGAATAGCCTTTCCATCGTAATCATTATCGAATTCAACCCTTTATACTGATAAAGATGATTATTGATAAAGGGAGATTCATAGACAATACATCACCAACATCATCAGAATGCATTGGGTTCGATCACGGGACGAATGATTCAATGGCGAGAGAATGCCATCATCCCTCATTTTAGATTAACCATTCCACATTCTCTCGAATTTATCAAACCCTCCTGCATTGACAACTTCGCTGGAAACTTTCTGACGCCATCACAAAAGATGTAATCATCGCTTGTTATCGCTCATCTCCTTAGTCACATTACCTCTTCTTTCCCTCACTTCGACTCTCAACGACGATGGAAACTGCACCTCCAGAAGATGGGAGAACAGAGGTAACTGTCTTTAGTGTAATCTCAAAACGAACATTCTCTTTCTGTACGGTTCTGTCACGTGTGTCAAACCCTATTATCATACTATTCATGATTCGATGGAAAATCTCTCACGATTCCCCAACATTTCAGCATTCCTCCAAATTCAAGGCGGGTCTTCCCCTTCTGCCCTCTCACGATGATGAGAAGAAGAGTCGGACGGGATTTTCCAGTGAAGTGCAGGTATCGATTACCATAATTCAGCTCCTACAGTAATCTTACAGTACATCTTTGCTGTGATAGGAATGTCTGTCGGATTGGGCAATATCTGGAGATTTCCGTCAGTCGCTCTCAAGAATGGCGGAGGTTACTGTAGCATTGATCGATACCGTAACCCGCCTCGATCCGTTCAGGAGCCTTCCTCATACCGTACCTGTGTATGGGCGTTCTTATCGGTCTTCCCATGCTCTACATCGACACCTCCATCGGTCAATTCTCACAGAGCAGTCCTTCTATCGCATTCAGACAGTACTTCCCGGCTGCGCAGGGTACTAGTTTTGTCGGATCCAACAGTTCCTTTATTCGTTCTTACAAAGTATTCATGAAACTCAATTTGAACTTTAAATACGTTTTATAAAGGTGAAACTTGTTTGAGTTTCATTCACAATTTTGTGCATATTAGCAGCGACTATAAATTATTCGATCTCATAATAACACATGGTATGATAATCAGGTGGCTTTATTGTTCGTTAGAGATCTAGTTTGTTCGCAGGTCTCGGTTGGGCAATGGCATGCATTCTCATATCCATCGCATTCTACTACGTCGTCCCTTGTTGCTGGGCGTTTATGTACATCATTCAGGTAAAGACAATAATTTAGAAGGAATAAATGAGAACGTACATTCGCAGTTGATTTTGGGACGATTTTCGAACATTTCAAGTTGTCTCAACGCATGGAACACGGATAGTAAGTCGATAACTGATTTCGGATGAGAAAATACTACCAATTTGAGACTGCGCGAGCAATGAGCGCAATTCAAGCGACACAAATTTCTCGCGTTCTGCACAGCAGGAATTTTTCGAGTGAGTGTTTTTCGTAAATTATTTTTTCACGATAATGATAATAAAGTGAAACCTTTTCTAGCAACTTCATCCTTATGAAGCATGCTAGTTTCGAATTTGGGTACTTCAATTGGATGGTAAATTAAGCTTCTTTTCGATAAACTTCAATGGCATAATCATTAAAGTTCGCTGGATGTCTCTTCGTCTGCTGGGCTCTCACTGCCGCTGTCCTAATCAAGGGAGTGCAGTCAATGGGCAAAATATCACTCGTTACCACGTCCCTACCGTATACCGGCACACAACGAATATCGATCGCTAACTGATTCAAGGTACTTAATCATCACTATTCTCTTCTTCCGTGGAGTATTTCTGGATGGAGCTGGCGAGGGCATACAATTCTTCCTCACCGACCCTGATTGGAGCAAACTTTGGCTCTATGATGTAAGTGGGTTGGTCGCTCTCAGTTATATCATAATTTACCTTGTCCAAAGATAAAAGATTCGATCGCAGACATGGATCGCAGCATTGACTCAATCCGCCTTCTCCCTGTCTATCGGTGTCGGACCAATGATCATGATGTCATCTTACAACAAGAGGAAGCACCAAAACTATCGGGTAATCTAACTCAATCATTGGATTTTTTAAAAAAACGCGAAATCATCACAACAAGTTAATTCAATAGGTCGCAGTTCCAATGTGCCGAGTATCTGCATGTGAAATGAACCAATTAAAACATACATCTCCTAGACATATAATTCCATTAGGGAAATATTGCGGTTCTCATCGTACCGTAATCCTCTTATTCCTCTTGCAGGATTGTGTCATAATTCTGTGTGCGGACACGTTCATGTCTGTTCTCGGAGGGACAACTTGCTTTGCCATTCTGGGATCGATGGCGAAACAAACGGGAAAGGATATCAAAGACATCGTTTCGTCGGGTGAGAATTCTTCCAATGTATTCTATGACGATGAAACTATTCAGCCCTTACTCTGACCTTCATTGCTTATCCCGAGGCGACGTCTCAAATGCCCATGCCTACTCTCTGGGCACCACTCTTCTTCATTATGCTCTTTATGGTCGGAATGTCCTTCATGTTCGGTCAGTTTATTATTCCAATATTCATTTACGGTAAGTTACGATAAGCGATAAGTTATCCCAGTCGTCATCGGTGGAGTATTTTAGCCTTGGTAGAGGCACTCGCTACGTGTATTATCGATGAGATCCCTCGACTGGCCAAATGGCATTGGCTTGTAGTTACCATCACCTGTGTTGTCTGTTATTTACTCAATCTGCTCTGTTTCGGGTTTCAGGTGAGATGGTTGCATCTTGAAAATACGCTTCTACTGAGAACTTTTTTAATCGATCGTTTTTTTAAACACCATGTAATTTTAGAACGGGTTCCACATCTTCCAAATCTTCCATGAATTTCTCGGATCAGTAACACTACCAGGAGCACTCTTTCTCGAGATTATGATCATCATAATTTACTACGGTATTACATATATTTATTTTTTAAAACCTTTTAAATATGTTTTAATGTTCTGAAATTCCATAGCATTCAAAAATATTATCTTAAATGCAATTTTAAGGTGTTCGTCGTCTGTTTCGTGACATACAGTGCATGCATGGTCTACCCAATAATCTTTTCTCACGTATCTTCGGGGATCTCGGAGTGTATATCAAAATTGCTATGACCTTCACTACTCCTATGATCTCTGTGGTCAGTTTATAAATCGAGAAGACTCCTTTTTGCAAGTATTTAGACGGTTCGGAAAATAATCGCAGTATGGGGAGAATATAATCAGCACGACTTATAATCTGTTTTTTTCGTTGAAAATATAAATTTATAGATATTGACCTGCTTTATTATCTACAGTTTGATCGTGGGAAAAAGGTTGGAGGATGGCGAGAAACAAAACGTGTAAGCGATATCGAGGCAATATAAAATCTCGCCAATCACTTTTTCTTCAAGATTCGTCTATCCTCAATGGACCAGCGTTCTCGGCTTCATAGTAGGCGGCTTTCCCCTCCTTTTTGTGCCTATTGGAGCACTCACCAACTATCTACAATTCAAGAAGATAGGAAAGGTGGGTCAAGTTGACATCATCAAAGATGAAGTCATCATTCCAGCCTATTCCTGATCTCTTCCGAATCTCGGAGGACCATCCCTCAGTTCGATACAATCTACCTGATCCAGTCCCGTGGAAGGAATTCTTATTCCCCTCGCTCAGATCTAAGGTAAGATGACATGGCGCTTCTACTGTTAAACGAGCCCTGCCGAAACACGACATTAATTCAATATTGAACTTTTTTTTCATTCATTTCATTGAACTCATGTTGCAGCGTCAATGTTTTCACATCCCTTCATCCAAATGAATCAATTATTTTATTTTTCAGGTCGCTCCGATTCCCGATTCAGTCAAGCGCATGTCATTGAATGAAGACGAATCTGTTCCGACCTTCCCTGAAGAGGAGGAGTCCGAAAACGCAAACCCTACTCCCGAGGCTCCTATCGACGACTCCCGAGTCTAAATTCAATTAATTCTCTCGCAGTTGTCAATCCCTAAATAATTCTCGTCGAACTCAGCTCTCTGTGCAAGTTCAATAAATGATATTTTCTTTCGGTTTTCACAAAGAGAAATTCCATGAAACTTCTCACACATCAACAGCCTGATTCTCGGCCACAAACTCATGATAATAGACATAAATGTTGATCCATTCATAGAATCGGTTTCTCTAATGTGAACCGTTGAAAATACTTGAGAAGAAATTTGCTTTATATCGATTGAGTTTACAATGCCTCTCTCCCGCACACAGGCAACGTTTTCCTTTTGATTTAATCCAAACATAACGATGATTCCTTCCCTTTTTCCAATTAGGAACGTAGATTCAGCTGTCAACTCTCTTCATTCTACAAGCTCTCTCGTCTGCATAACCGGACAGAGATAAGTAAGAAATGATATTGCTAACGATAAATGGATCCATGGTACAGATAGTGAATCATTCGATGAATGCTTCCTCCATTCTATAAAATCGACGGACTTGCATTGTGATTCCATCTTCAAGATGCGTCTTCTTCTTCTTCTCCTCTTCTCTTCCTCCTTTGCTACACTCGGTGATGCGGTTAGGTAAGTCATCAGTTATTGAGTCTTGATCAGTTCTGAAATTTTTCGTTCATTCTCAGCAAATATCGAGTTTTGTCCATCGTTCCACGAGATGAATTCCAGCTCAATAAACTGCGATTTTTGGCCGAGAAATATCCTCAGGACGTATGATTACACATATTTCCATTGGCTTGGTTCGCAAAAACAAATCTTTCCTACTTCAACTTTGAGCGAATGAGTGCTACACTTTGATTGCGCGCTGGGCGCACGTGTCTGAGCTTTCAAATGGCTCAATTTTCAGTTGAAGATTGCAGCTTTCATCAGATCGCTTCATCAGAAGCATAAAAACCAAAGAATAATGTTTATGATTGTCTGCCCAGATAGCAGACTTCTGGCTTCCTCCTTCTTCAATAAACGACACAGCTCATGTGATGGCCAGTCCCCATTCTAATCTTGAGCTCATTCTTTCTCAATGGAATATCAGCTCGACGACCTAAGCAGCCTTTCAGAGATCTCATTTCCAACTCACTTCTCTTCAAAAAACGAGCCAAGTCACTAGAAGGGGAGAAACGACTGTTGGATGATCTCTCTTGTTAGTTTATATCTCTTCCTTCTTTATCTGATCTCTATTTTTCAGTGCCTATCGGATCTCTGCCACTCGGTTCCTATCACGGTATTAACTAAGCAGAATTTTTGTTCTCCATTTCGAAGGTATTTATTAAAGGTCATGTTGCAATCACTGACTCAATGCAACGAATGGCTGATTCATCCAAAGGATTGGCTAAATATATCACAATTGGGAATACTGTAGAGGGACGCCCTATTGCTGGACTGACAATTATTCGTTTGAACGGAGAAGTTTGGTCGTGAAAGGTGTACTCAGTCTTGTCACCGAACGAAGTTTCGAATGCTCCTTTCGTGATCTTAGACCAATTACCGTAGACACGTAATAAATATTCATTCGGCTCCCTCCTATTACCAAAAAATTTAAACTCGATCTCAGATATCATGGGAAATTAAAAATAAAAAATAATTCTAATTATTTTAAAATTTTGAAAAAACATGTAATTGACGGAGACTAGTGGTTGGGGCGCGTGCCTTTCTCTACCTCTTGCAAAACATCACCTGCGGGCGGGAGTCGAGCCTGCCTGCGTCGGCATGCCAGTCAGACACCATGCCCATTACTGGGCATGGTGTCTGACTGACATGCCGACGCAGGCAGGTTCGACTCGCAACACTATTTCAAACTTTTCACATTTTTTTCTGACAGCTAAAAATTCGGGGAAATGTAAAACGTGAAATCGAACAGTTGATGTTATCGGGAAAATGCAGCAAAACAATTCCAACCAACCGGATTCGAACCAGTGAGCTAAGGATCTACAGTCCTCCGCTCTACCAACTGAGCTATGGTTGGTGATGGAGGGGCGCTCATATTTTCTCTAAACTCGATCTATTTCAATAATTTTGCTCCTGAAAAAAAAAAGATTTTCTTAAATAATCTGCAACTCACGAAATATTCTTGTCAAAATGTACGATGTATGTGAACGTGATTTCATCCACGATGACGTTGCCCATCGATTTCTTGACGGCATTAATCATCCCTCGATCCAGATGCATATTTAGAAAAAGTTTCTCAATGCGAGAGCAACGATTGAAAAGTTTAGCGACTCCTCGTGGAAATGTGCCGAATTACCACTGAAACAATCCTAAAAATTATCGAAGAAAGAAGGCCACTCACATAGTCCAAATCCGGAGCTGTCGAATTCTGCCAATACTTGACTAAAAATTCACGTAGTTGTCAGAAATTTCGATCCTCAGAATTGTTTCCCCATAAAATCCCAACGGGATGAAGGAAGGAATGCGATTTGACAATTTTATCCCAAATGAATTGATGGGAGGAAGTCGTTTGCGTTTCGTGATATGCTCTACAGCTAGATCATTCCAACGAGTAGAGATCTGGATGAAAGGATAAGTCATGCTCTATTGATAGTATATTCCTTTAAAAAACCCTCTGACAAAATCGCATACTTACCAGGTTCATGCTATAGATTGATTCTAATTCCATACCAATGATCTTACGAATGATGTCCGTTGGTAAATGAGCGAGATCGATTCCATCATCTTTGAGTGCCGACATCAAGAGGTGATGTGAACGGATATAAAATATCAAATTAGCAAAAAAAAAAACACACTTCAGATAATGAAAGAATAGAGATTCCGTCGATCAAAACATCGCGCCGAAAATAGACGCCTCCTTGGAATTGAAACCAGCCGCGTTATTATAGACCGATAGATTTCACCCGCTCATGATTGTGGCAATTGGAGTACGATAAAAAGAGAAAATTAAATTTTAAAAAGCCTTCAAGCCTTTGATCCTATTTGTGAAATCTTCCTCTCGGTCTCGTTCAATAATACATTTCCTCAGGTCTTTTCTCCTATGCTTTTTTTCATTCTGATATGCCAAAAAATCTTATTCGAAGCTATCCTTCAACTCTCCTCATGCATCCACACAGTTTGAAATGACAGACTCTTCTCTAACATTGCGAAATTTGTTTTTCACCCTGCGCTCTTTGCAGAGCCACAAACAACCAGTCTCTCTCACTCTCCCTCCCTCTCTCACTTCCACGCGCTCTCTCTCGTCTCTCCGTTTTTTCTCTCTCCTTCCTTTCTCTCTTTTCTCTCTCACACGTGCAGAATCTACTCGTGCCCACTGTTGACCATTGGTGCTCGTGGCGTTTTTTCTTTCGTTCTTCCCTGCCTTCCTCATCTTGAACAGTGTTTTCCCCGTTCTACTCGTTTGCTCGCATATTGCATGCATTGCGCTGTATTTTTCTTCTCGCTTCTATCCAATAATCGCTGCTTCAGAGCCAGAATCGTCCTGAAAATGAATGCAATCGGGATTGACCTGGGCACGAGTTACTCGAGAGTCGGCGTGGTCAGAGACGGAAAGGTTGAGATCATCCCCAATGAACATGGTCAGTGATATTTTCCTCTTTGTTCTATGCCCTAATATGCTTCTGAATTCACACGGAAGAACCACTCTTTCGTGTTTTGGAATTGAAAGACTGATGCTTGAGAATTTTCGCGGCAGTAAAAAAATGCAGGTTCTTACTCGATAGCTTCATGCGTTGCCTTCACCAACAACGGACTCCTCATAGGAGATGCCGCCGAGAGTCTGCTCAATCACAACTGCAGCAGCACCGTCTTTGGTTGGTATTCAACTATCTTCCAACTACATTTAGAATCTCTTTTCCAGCAACAGTCACTGGTCGCATAGCTGCGTAAAAGAGTCCGCGATACAAAAATGTCTGATACATGATTATTTTCGGTCCTTTACTTGCCTATTTTTGTTGTAGACTCCAAGCGTCTCATCGGGCGCAAATTCGACGACGCCTTCGTTCAGATCAATCGAGTGCACTGGCCGTTCAAGGTGAGGTCTAAAGGGTATTAATTGAGTGCACTTCAAGAAGTGAAGGAAAATGAAAATGTCCTCGATCCGCGTGCAATATCGTCGATTAGAGAGACGAGAGAGTGTGCGAAATGAGGAGAGTCATTGCCGATTTGACATCACTAAACCCTAGACGAAGGATACAGTTTGGAAACCAGCTAGGGAATTTGTCAAGTGTCTCGGAACGTATTGAGCGACCTCATTACGTGTGCACGTTTTCGAAAAATACGTTTCAATGCATAAACAAATATTGATTACAGGTCCTCTCAGGTGAGGGAGGGAAAGCAATGGTGCAAGTCCAACTGTACGGCATAACAAAGACGTTCACTCCGGAAGAAATGTGCGCCTTCATGCTATCCGAGTTGAAGGTTAGCTGCGAAATTAACAGAAAAAATATACTAAACATAACTCTCTGAGATTTTACCTATAACTACAATAGCAAGTTGGCAAATTTTAGAGACTACTATTATTATTCACATTTTATTATCTCACAGAAAACCGCAGAAGCCTTCCTTGGATCTCCAGTGACGAATGCAGTCATCTCAGTGCCCGCGCACTTCAATGAATTGCAGCGTCAGTCGATCAAGGTATCTATTGCAGTATATATCACAGCACAATACAGATCATCCCGCCTCCTCCATAATATCTAACAAAACTTACGACAGATATTTTGCAAATTCAGGATCCTTCATGTGGGAAGGTGTTTTAAATATGAACTAGTTTTCTCTTTAGCACTCGGGCTCCATCGCTGGATTGAACGTTGTCAGAGTGGTCAACGAAGCAGCTCTTGCTGCACTCGGACTCGACATCAAGGGCGAAGGGGAGCGGTACGGTAGTTCATTCAGGCGCCTTTAATTGATTCAGAATTTGATGAAAATATGCTTTAAATTGTTAAATTTTTCATACATTTCACAATATCTTCCTTGTGGGAACATCAGTTGTCTTGCTCATAGAGCGGCTTTACCCAAATAATCATATTAACCGTAAGCAAATGTTTTCAAAAATAAATTAAGGAATGTTCTCATCTTCGATCTCGGAGGGGGCACTCTGGATGTGTCCATTGTCTCCATCGACGATGGGATCTACGAGGTCAAATCAGTGGCTGGCCACACTCATCTTGGAGGGGAAGACTTCACCAATCGAGTTGTCGACCACTTCATTGAAGAGTTCAAAAAACACCATAAGAAGGTATGGAATTTTCTCAAACTTTTGAACCTAATGTTGAACCCATTCAGGACCTCGCATCGGATCCCCGTGCACTGAGGCATCTTCGCGCTGCCTGCGAGCGTGCAAAGAAAACTCTCTCAACAGAATCACAGGTGAGGACTTCGGAACGAATTTATTCAAAATTTTAATGCCATTCTTCACCGATAACTGCGTAGAATGGATTGTGTGACGATTTAATAAAAATTATGAGTGGAGCGAAGATTATCGATTTTTCTTGCAGGCATTGATCGAGATCGATTCACTCTTCGAGGAGATTGACTTCTTCTCTTCCCTCACTCGTGATAGATTCGAGGAACTCTGTGCTGATCCCTTCAATGAAGCCATGGTCACCGTCGAAAAGTGCCTCAGGTAATGAGAAGATGATATATCTTGTGAACTCTAGTAGTTTGTGCACTTCACCGGTTACAATATTTCTGAGCAGTTTTCTACACTTTTATTACCGAACGATATTTAATTTCAATTTCTCAATTTGATGTGTATAATTTTCAGTTGCGACTTCTGTTTCCTATCCAGAGACGCTCCGATGGAGAAGTCTTCCATTCACGAGATCGTCCTAGTGGGAGGATCCACCCATATTCCCATGGTGCAGCAGCTACTGGCTGACCTTTTCCCTGGAAAGGCAATTGGTCACAGCGCCATCTCTGATCATGCGGTGGTTTGTGGAGCCGCAGTGCAGGTAGGGACAAGTATCGGGAAATTTAGGTGTTTACCCCTCCATTTTCATACCTGGAACCTCTAGCAGGAAGCGCAATTCGAAAACAAGTTGAGTAATCTCCTCTCAGGCAGCTATACTCTCCGGTGACGAGGCTTACAATGAGCGAATCCTTCTCGATGTTGTTCCATTTTCCCTCGGAATCGAAACTGCTGGTGGGTTGGCTAAATCTGTTATGAAATTTTTGCCAGGTTTTCAAGGCACGGTGGTAGCTACCATTTGAAAAGTTTCCTAACATAGATACTCAAATAATTGATACGAATTATGCATTTGTTATATACAGAAGGTGCCATGACTCCGCTAATCAAGCGCAACACGACCATTCCCACGAAGACGAGTCTCTCCGTCACCACTGACACGGATGACCAGACTGCTGTGAGGATCAAGGTATGGTTCAGGAGTTTGGAAACAACTTGAGTTCTCTTATTGGAGAGTAATTTTCCTTAAGCGTTATTGTAAACTCTCACTGCTCGTATAATGAGTGGCCGGGTTAAATAACATTTAAAATATATCGGAACGTGTTATGGGGCTCTTGAAACTCTCGTGTAATTTTAGGTATACGAAGGCGAGCATACCAAGATCAAGGATAACAATCTCCTCTGCAAATTCCTTCTCTCCGACATCCCTCCCGCACCCCGTGGAAAACCCGAGATTGAGGTCTGCTTATATATAATTTTTTGGACAGGTTTCGTCGAAATATCTTCAGGAGGGGATGTTACTGATTTCAGTATTGATTTCGTTCGAAGTTGGGAAGACGACCGACCATTAATTTTTCAAAATTAATATTTTGTAACTTATGTTTCGTTGAAGGTAACCTTCGACATCGACGCCAATGATATTCTCAGTGTTTGTGCAACGGAAAAGTCAAGTGGAAAAGGGAAGAAGATCACTATCACAAACTCCGAGATAGAACAGTCTGATGAGAGGATCGATCATCGTGCGCCCGTCTCTCGGACTACCTCTGTCGCATCATGAAAAGGGCAACGTATTCTGTATAATCCCTCTACATTTATCGATTTTATTGTACATATTTGATGTGCAATTTGGTGTAATATTTTGGATGTCTTGTCTGATCTACTTTAATTTTTAATGTGCACGTAAATAGCTTTGCGAATAAGAATTTTTTAAAAAATCCCTTATTCAACAATTTTCCATTCTTTTAACGCGTACAACAGGTACAGCTCTTGTCGGAACAAAACTAATATCATAGTTATCTCGAATAGTGGGAACTAAACTAAGTTTTGAAAGAACATTAAAAAATTCTCTGTCGATACATCGGTGAACAATAAATAATAGTAAGGGAGCTGACAAGAGTGTGCTTCGTAATGCAAATCCAGTGCATTGGTGCTAATCTCTTAGCTAAATATAAATTACGACCACAAAACTCAGATGTTCATTACCGAAACGATCGTATTCCTCTCCCAGATGAAATATTGTTGGAGCGAATTGCAAGCACAGATTGGTTAAACCAGGAATCATGTATACTAGACTCGGAACAACTCCCTGAAATTTTTCCATTTGCAAGTCATGGATATTCCAAGTCGCTAGATGCTTCTAAGGAATTATTTTTTGTTCACCTGTAGAACAAGTGAACGCACGGCGAGTCGTTGGTACCTGAGATGTGCATTAGTTTTCTCGAGTATCATTCCTTTTTTCACGGATTGTAACTCGTTCAACTCAAAAGATGATCACCTTCGAGTCGATGCACTTGCTCCGCGCATGCCTCTCTTAACCTACCAAATAACGTTATATTATTGGAAAAAATATAGCCAAATAAATAAATTATTAAAGCTCGCCTCGTTCATGAGCTGCATTTGCATAAAGATGCATTCGACGAAGAATGCATATAACATTGGGAGTTCGACTGAGAGATACAAAAGCGTTTTTCGAGCAATAATGAATTTTGGGAATTGCGCTTCGTTGCCCTGTTGTATCTCACCATAGTTTGCGTAGCGCATATTGCATAACTTCTGAGAGATACTCGACCTGTATAATCTGTGAAAAAGCTGGGAGAAAACCTCGTGACAAAAGGTGCGAGCTTTTTCGATGAGAAATAAACTGTTTCTCTTGTTTACACACGCTATTTTCTCTTTCTCTAACCAGCTCGTCTAAAATCTCATCCAAAAAGCTGCGAGAAATGCTCGTAAAAAAGGTGGCAGAAAAGTTAGAGAAACGCGAGAGTGCGTGTGTTTAAGGAGAGGTTAGAAGAAGTAACAACTTGTTTACTTCCTCTGCGCTCTCTCATTTCGCGCGCTCTCTCGCTTTTCTCTAACTTTTCTGCCACCTTTTCTACGAGCTTTTCTAACAGCAGTAGCATGCAAGACCCAATGATCTACTAATTTTCAACTAGCATGCCAGCGGGAAAATATGTCAATCGATCGAATTTCGGGAATTTAACAGATTATTCAGACATTTACCGTCTTCCCTTTCGGCTAAACAAAAAACAATCAGAAGATAGACAAACAGCTATATGGTTTCATTCTTTCAACATAATATACAATTGAATCTCACAAATGTTGGTACATAGTCGACGGTCGTCCCGGGTCGTAGGGTGGAGATCAATCATCAAATATTCGTACGGTTAAGATTTGACAGCATCTTCGTACGCCTCCCAGAAAAAGTTATTTTTCCCAGGGAATACCAAAATTCTGAATCTGTAGAGTGTCACCAGTTGACTTTGTCAGGCAAATGTAGGTACTATTAGAGCGAGCCGTTCTTTCTTGAGTGAATATTGATTGTACAATGTTGATGATGGAAGAATTTCAGTGATGAGCTACCCGAGTGACCAGGTTGTTCAGCTCAGACTTATTCTTAGCGTAGTAAGACATGAGATCATCCAAGATCAACAGTTTATGATCCTTTCCTTCTAACATTTGCATATCCGGTGGACCTTCATGAAGCTCTATCTTATCATTCCTCGGGAAATCACCAGTATTTATGCCGTAACACCAGATTATTCTATCAATTGGCTTGTCAAACATATGGACTTCATTTTCTAACAATTTCCGCAAAAGCGTTGTCTTACCAGTCTGAGTCGCGCCCGAACAATAAAGCAAACAAGGAGTCTTTATAATAAACTTGTGTTTGTTCATAGCTTTCAAATGATTCAACTGACTCCTGGAAAGCGGTCTTCCCTATTTATTGTCTTCCAATTGACAATCGTTGCAGTCTGTATCGCTACAGCTTTGATCAACATTACCATATTTTCTGATAGTGATAAACTATCCTTTTGTCTTGGTCTATTGTCTAGTTGTCTGGCTCTAATAGTTCCCTTTCCTATCAGATATGGCGGATTTTTTCATAACTCTTCCATCCAACATTCAAGACCACCCGGAGAACTCCAGCTCGTCATTTCTAGTCCGCCTACCAGAACCAATCAAGCTGAAAAGTGAAAAGTGGAAATGTGGACTTGCTGAGATCGTTTATACGAACAGTTTCGAGAATATCCCAGGACCGATTAGACTCACCACTACTTCAAAAAGCGGAGAAAAGAATAATTATTTCCTGCCTTCGGGTAACTATAGGGATGCGATGGGCATGTTGGACGCTTTATGGTCCATTACCCCAAACAGAAGAAAACGAGAAGCCCCTAAAGAAGAGAAAGGTCATCTAACCGAGGCAGAAATGATTGCTATGATTGAGAGAGGAGAATATGAAGACGCAACCGGAGAAGATATCAAAGACTTACTTAGATGGAGAGAAGAACGACCTAAAAAGGAAAAGGTTGATCAAACGGATCAACAGCAGGAACAACCGTCTCCTCCCGCCACGACTGTCCCACCACCAACCCCTCCACCAACCGTAGCACTTCCAATCACAACCGTTCAACCTCCTACAGCACCTCCAACACCCAAGCCTACCGAAGAACAAGCCAAGCCCTCTGAACAACCAAAGCCTTCTGAACAGCCGAAACTTGCTGAAGAACAGCCCAAAACTGCTGTAGACCTAAACCATTTGAACAAAAATTCTACTCAGACAGTTTTATTCGATCCAAAATTTACAGTGATCTTCAAAGAAGCATTCGGTGAATATGGGAGACAGGCTGAATTGTTGAATACGAGGATTCTCAATGCTGCAAAACTGAACACCAATAGTTTGCTGGATGAGAATCGAAAAGTTCAGGTTATTTTGCAAGATTCGATTCGAAATGTCAAAGATGAGACAGCGCATATTGTCAAAGAGAACAAGACAAATCTCTCTACAATTATCGAAGAGAACAAGAAAAACATCTCTACAATTGTTGAAGAGAACAAGAAAATTTCGATTGATTTCAGCAATAACCTTTCTGCAATTTTCATCTATGCCGATTGCGTACAACCTTCAATTGTTGGAAATTCCAAGGCTCAACTTTTACGAATCATCCCGACATCAGATAAATCGTCAACCATATCAACAGTTTGCAATCCGATCCAACATTTACCCATCAACAAGGAAATTCTAGATACGATCAGGATAAACATTTGTGATGCATTCGGAAAACCTATAAAATTCCATTTCGGAACAACCATTTGCACTTTACATTTTGTTAAAGGCAAATAATGCCCGCCATAAATTGTTCAGAAGTTTTTGACTATGATAAAGTTGATTTTATAAATCTCCTACATAATTCCAATCAATACGGCGGTAACAGATTTGTCGGCATTTGAAACCAACGAGGTCGAGGTGTAGCTGGAGTCGTAAAGAAAATACGAATCGCAATACCGGCATTTCTGAATTCTCCTGTCGGCAAACAAGTAACGCAGGCAGCTTCTACCGTCGCAAGCGACGTCATCAGCGGATCGGCATCGTCAGATGCATTTTTTTTATTTATTTATTTATTTTGATACGCCCCAAAGGGTGTGACAGCATGTGAATTAACATATACAGTAATAAGAAGAGTTGAGGGAAGGAGGAAGGGACAGGGATCGATGTAGATGAGGGGAGGGAGGGGGGAGGGAACTTCGTATATTGCACATTCCCAGAGTTGCTCTTGATTGACGAGGTGGACGAAGCCTCGGAACGGGAGGAGACCGTTCGATCCATGTATATCGTATGGATCAGAGCAAGGGAGGGAAGGGTGGAATGAAGCTACAGTTTTGGAATCTCTATCTGGAGAATGTGGGTAGTGTCGGGGTTAGACAACAGGCGAAGTTTGATAGTAGACAGAGATAACTTGGGATCAACAATTTTATGGATCTTACAAAGAAAGCGAATAGAACGGTGAGAAAAGGAAGATCGCAAATTCTCTCTTCGAGCAATGGGAATATGAAGAGAGAAAGCATTATTTCTAGAAGACACATTACGAAATGAATAGAAACTAGACATAGGAAGATTTACAATCCCATTAATAATCTTTAGAGAGAATACAATATCAGCTACTACACGGCGAAGGTACAAAGATTTTAAGTGTGACTGGGCTAGTCTCTGATCATAAGAAGGCGGGAATGAAATATGAGGAGATGTACGATAGTGCAACAGTCGCGTGAAGAGATGCTGGCATTTCTCTAATTGTCTAATGGGGCCTTTTGCGGAAGGGGACCAGACTGGTGAGGCGTATTCGAGAATGGGTACAATGAATGAACGATAAGCTCTAATGTAGGGATCACTGGACGTACATGATACAGATCGAAAAAGCAGATAAATTAGCTTTAGTGCTTTTTTACAAATGAGATCAATGTGTGGAAGGAAAGAGAGGGTTGAGTCGATATAGACTCCAAGGTCCCGAATAGGTTCGGGGGGAGACACAATGGAAGGAAGAGAGAGGGGTATGGAGTTGAGAGAGTATTGGAAGAGGGGATTGTTTTTGCCTATGTAAAGGGCGGTGCACTTCTTTTCAGCGACCGTCAACTGCCAAGTTTCGCAGTATTCTAAGATACCCTGTAACCCTTGTTGAAGTTGAGAGGGGGTGGATGGATGTTGGTCAGGTTTGTGAGTGATGTACAGTTTGATGTCATCAGCAAAGAGACGGAAGTTGACTAAAGGGAATGGAGAGAGAGCCCGAGGGACATCGAAAAGGTAGATGAGAAATAGAATCGGAGCTAATACAGTGCCTTGTGGGACACCACTGAGAACCACTCTCTCCGAAGAGAGAGAGGAGCCAACTTTTACCTGTAAGTGACGATCGAGCAAGAAGTCCGAAATCCAGTTAAACAGACAACCACGAATACCAAGGCAATTCAATTTATGGAGGAGTTTAGAATGAGAAACAGTATCAAATGCCTTAGCTAGGTCAACATAAACAACGTCAACACAATCATTCCTATCCATTGAATCACGCCAAGATTGGGTACACTCAAGAAGTTGGGATACGGTAGATTTGCCACGGACGAATCCGTGTTGTTCAGGTGGAATTATGGAATGGATTTCGCACCAGCGGACTAATTTGGGCTTGATGATTCGTTCCATGACTTTTCCATTTAAGCGAGCAGGCAGACAGGCAATCCGCAATCTAGTTGGTCTAGGCAGTAGAAAGCGGTCCAGTTCTAATACGATCCCTGTCGAACAACGGTCGTATTTCGTCCCCGCTCCATAATGAAAAAGATTTTCAACCCCAAGTCCAAGAAGACAACTGTCCCCGAACTTGATCTTTTTATCATTTACTTCAGTTGGTGTAGTAAATAGTAGATACATTGAATGTCCGCTCACAAACTCGTTTCATTCTGGAATAACGCAAGGGCCTTTCGAATGGCGTTACAATTTACAAAAGAATTATCTAAATCTTCAACGCAGTTATCATACCTTTCAATTTCAACGGTACACCGAAAGAGATGAGAGTTTCTGAAAGACTCATCTCTTTCAAGGCTGGCTTGAGCTTCCCAGCCCTTTTTGTTACTATTCCTTTCATTCCTGTGTTTACCGTACCCGATTGCTACGTGCGGGACTGTAAATTAATTAAAATAATAAGTATTTGAGGCAGGAAAAGGAAAAAAATGATTGTGGAAAATTTCCTGGATTTACCAGATTTTCGGCGTCTTTCGACTGTTTCGCAGTTGGTCGCGAGCGGCTTGGGATGGACGACGAGCTTTAGAGCTGTCATCGTCCCTTCATTTTGCTTTTTACTTATATTTATATCGCGAATATTGTTTATTCTCATGTCTAATATCACTGTACTAAGGCTGAGGAAAGTGATGGAAGCGTCGCAAGGGCGCGGGATCGCCGTTGGACTTCGCTAAAGGTTGGTGTTTCTTGAGTGACAGCTCTTCTTCCCGTCTGTACTGTTATCTTGGTTCATTGGCATTGCCCATTGATGTAATTTTGCTAAAATGAATAAACGCAGGAGCCACAACGATCGGGAAGAGGGCCGACAGCCGATTGAATGGTAGGTAGGAGCGCCACGAGGAAGGGCTAAAGCTAAGTTTGCTTCGTATTATTCTTTATTTGGTTGATTTTGAGGCGTTAACTAGCGCGAAAACTACGTAATGATGCTTCTTATTCCGCCTTTCTTTTAGTTCTTTATGAGAAATCGCTTGAAAATAGTGTTGGCATGTGCAGTCGCAGCTCTCTGCATTCAGCACACTCTATCACACCCGCAAGAGTATGCTGAATAGGGAGAAATAGAGCTGCTATTATTCTACAAATCATTATTCTCCCTAGTTTTATATCGCGATAGCTTTTTGTTTTTTGAAACTATGTTTCCAAATCGGTGTTGCTCCTTTTGTGCTAAAGATACCGTAATAAATTTAAAATAAATTCAAAACGTAATAAATTCGTAATAAATTTCCATAGTAAATTTAAATATCGATCGTTCGCTTTCTTTTTTAAAAATCTTTTTTTTCAGTTCGCTGCGAGCGCGACTAAGGAGGAATCGTTGCCCTTGAGAGGTAAGTATGGCTTGTTTCTTCAGCTTCTCTCGAAAAGGTCAGTTTATTTCAATGGTAGATCTTGCTCATAGGTGGATTGATGTTTCGGTGTTTCAACTTTGATTCTTGACCAATCAGGGGATAACCTGTGATGCACTTTGCTAATCTCATTTGATTGCGCTGTCTCGCACTTATGGAAATGATCACTCGTTGACCATTCATTCTATTTCCTGGTCAGATCGTCTCAACGACTGGTATCTTCGATGCCTCGTTTTTCCCTTCCTTCCTCCCTCCCTTTTCCTCCTCTTCTCCTCCCCAGACAGAGTCAAGAACAGAAGTCGAATAAAAGTGACATACATAGTTTATTTAGTCGAAAGAGCGTATTCCAATAGGGCTTTTAAAACAAAGATGAGTGAGTATTTTGAGTCGGTTCCTCCTCCTGTCGCGCCCGCTGCAGCTCAGCCCTCTCGCAAGAATCGTCGAGTTCCTCCAGCAGCTGCGCCATCGGTCGCCGCTGACGATGGGAATGAGGGTGCAGTCCCGGAACAACTCGACAATCTATCGGATAGAGGTACTGTAGTTACCGTATGATTCTACAGTAATTCAAGAAGACTGATCTACCGTACTCGAGGAAACAGTAATACATTAGGGCTGATCTATCGTGTGATTATACAGTAACTCAAAAGGACTGATCTACCGTAATCAGAGCTACAGTTTACAATTACAATTACAATTACCAATAAGAACGAACTTACCTTTAGAAGTCATGCTCCTTCTCCTCAAAGAGGTTCGATCACTCAAGGGCGGAATGGATAGCCGACTAGAGACGATCGAGGATCGACTGACTGCGATCGAGGCTCACGCTGACATCGCATCCAGCGCACGAGAATGGAATTGACGTAAATAATAGATATTGGTTATCCTACTTATTACTTTAATTCAGATGGTGGCCATAGCGAAGAGTATGGAGAATCAAGAAGATGTGATCAGTCAAATGGAGAAGGGATTACACGAGATCACTACCACAATGCCTCGCGAATTGAGTTAGACTATTACTGTATCATACTGTAGCACCATTATATATCTACTCTAGGGCCTTCGCATTAAATATAAACTATTGTAGTCTGCGACTACACTCTTCTCTCGGGACAGATAGTGAGTGAACTGGATATCAAGGGTGAATCGGATGGGACATTTGGATGGAAAGTAGCCGAGAGTATTTCCCGATACTCAGATGTTCATGATCGTTGATGATCGGGACCAGCCAACGTACAACTGGATTGTGGATGTGAGACTGATAAATCTATTCCCCTTCCTACGTATACTACTTTCAGCTGGTTTTTCGAAGAAGGGCGTACTCTGAATATTCGAGGGAACGGACTAGACGGAAAGTTCAATCGGAAATTCGCACATTTCTCAATCAGAAGGCCTCGCGACTACGAGAAGATCACGGAATGGTCAGTAAACATTTATCTACAATATTGATAGATACGATTCACATGCTATTCAGACTATTATTATAACAGTTATTGATAGACAAAACGATAAAACAATCAAAAGGGAAATATCGTAATCATATTGACAAGACAATATAAACAAAAACCTTCTACAGGATCATCCAATTCCGATGCGGGTGAGGAAGCAGCAGGAGAGACAGCAGCGAATCGTCCAGATCGCGCAGCAGGTGGAGGCGAGGCAGCAGGAAGTGACTGCAAAGTGACAGAGACTCATGGATCAGAGAGTGGAGACAGCAGTGTCTCAACAGCTGCGCAGTATGGGCTACCTAGACAATGAGGGTGAACCAGTGATATTTTCTGTTCCTCGTCCCCGTGTCTTTCCCCCCTCTCCATCCACCCCATCGATTCGTGCTTCCCTTCCCGGATCCCTCAAGCGTCCTCTCTCCCATACTACTCCTACCCATCGTCCCTCGTTCGGTTATCCTAACAATCGAATTTCTGGTCAAGTAGTCCTCCAATCCAACCCAACCACCAGTCAGAGACCAACCCAGAGCGTCTCGTCGTTCCCTAAGGCAGCCCCGGGAACTACTCGACGGCTGTGCTACCCGGCCAGAAGACGCCCTGGACCATCTCGCCCGAGGGATGGAGGAGGAGGAATATGCTGAGAGACCAGCCGAAGAGGTGTCAATGATCCCAAGCGAGTTTTTCGGTGATCAATATGACTACCTGGACTTGTTTCATTGTTTCCCTTAGTTCTCTCCTACAGCTGTTCCCCTGTCATCCAAATGTTAATTGTTGCCTCGTTGTTTCGTTATCGTATTAAATGAATACCTGGTATCGATCGATCCTTCCGTCCCCGCAACGAGAGAAGAGAATGGAGCATGCAGCGAACTGCAACTTATCCACAAAGTATCATGGTCTTTCCGATTTCAATACGTTTGTGCCCCTTTTAGAATCACAAAAATAGGTTTGGTCATTAAACGATCGTTGAAACTTGTTTTTGTCTGGCAAAAATATGTTTTGATTCGAAAAGAAATTGATATGGAGCAAACAAACGTCCATGATAAATCGGCATCCTCGATGAGGAGAGAAGAAGAGAGGGAGGGAGGCCAGTCATCATCTGATGAAACAGCACAATTAATTATTTGATTGATGTTGAATGGACACAACCTACTAATAGCGCACTGATCATCCAACACAGAAGTGAAATGAGTGTATTCAATTTCAACCGATGATTTCGAGTTGCACAGATATCAAAGGAAACACGTTCGATAACTAGATAATTATCGTAATTATAAATGTTGACTGGAAGAATCGCGATGGGGAAACTCTCAAACAGAAAAGTCATCATTATTGAATAACATAATCTATTGTTGCAGTTCTAGCCTTGCTATCGTGTCCGCAAACAATACCGCAATCTAGATAATAATTTATTGCTAATAGTCTCCTATCAAGCCACTGTAATGCTACCACCACCGGGTTACTGTAGGCTGATACGGTAATATCGGTAACGGGATACGGTAGGACAGCCTCACTTAAGTGTGATCTACCAGAAAGTGGACCCTTTATTCACCCAGTTCCTTTTGCTCAATCAGGCACCGAAAGACAGATACACGGGGTTACTGTAACACCTTCTTGACCTACCCGATCGATACTTGAATCACCTACGCATCTGATCACCCAATACGTTGACTATTGCCTTATTATGCTCATTCAGTTACCGTGATGTTCCCTGGCTTCTCTTATGAAAGTCCCGGAATTATTAATTAGTCGCTTCATGAAACATGTCCCTGCTTGGTTAGATCGAAAAGTATTTGACCCAAGGAAGAGAGAAATAAACGAAAAATCTTTTCACCCCAAAACTATCATCCAATTTTATAATCAGAAAACACTTATCTGACTGCAAGAAGTCCAACTTCGAAGGGAAGAGAAGGGAGAGGGAGAGGGTCCGGAGAGAGAACGGCTTTCTCCCTGAATAACAAGACAGTAAATATTGGATAGTAATGATGAAAGACTACCGTAACCACAAGCCTTTGAAAACCACAAAGATAGCCATTGATCGAGAGCATTGTCACCACGATTGGAGAAGCCGAAAATCAGCTCCTAGCCAGTAAAAGATACCAACCTGGTATGGAGAAGAGGAGGAAAAGGGAGGGAGGAAGGAAGGGAAAAACGAGGCATCGAAGATACCAGTCGTTGAGACGATCTGACCAGGAAATAGAATGAATGGTCAACGAGTGATCATTTCCATAAGTGCGAGACAGCGCAATCAAATGAGATTAGCAAAGTGCATCACAGGTTATCCCCTGATTGGTCAAGAATCAAAATTGAAATACCACCGAAACATCAATCCACCTATGAGCAAGATCTACCATTGAAATAAACTGATCTTTTCGAGAGAAGCTGAAGAAACAAGCCATACTTACCTCTCAAGGGCAACGATTCCACCCGATTCGGTATCCATGGCCATTGAACAGCTTCTCAAACAGGAAAAGATGATTACGTATCCGTTGACTAGTGTGGAGATGCGTTGTTTCTATGTCACTGCTGGCCGTTTCGATGCTCCAGAGTGTCGTCTACTCACTTCAGCACTACCAAAAAGAGTCATCATGTGCATGGTTGATGCTGAATCGTATCTAGGCGTTCATACTAACGTACCTTTCAACTTCAAACACTTTGACGTCAAGGATGTTTCTCTTGAATGCAACGGCAGGATAATCCCCGCTCGTCCGATGAATCTCAATTTTGAAGAAGGTTTATTCATGCCCGCATATCAAGCTATGATTGAGGGTTCGGGAATGGGTCGATGCACTGGAAATAATGGCATCACCCGGGATATGTTCAAGAATGGATACACCTTCTTTGTATTCGAAATTTCACCAAATCTACACTCGGAAACGTTTGACCTAATCAATCCCGGGACGACCAGCTTCAACGTCAAGTTCAACAAGGCAGCTCCTACTGGTGGTCTGTATTGTATACTTCACGCTGAATATGATTCTGTATTTAGTATTGACGATAACCGTGTTCCCCATGTAGATGCACAAATGTAAATGATAAACTTTATACTGCTTTAACAAGTTCTTGTTCATACACAATACAAGTAATTTCTTCTCCTAGTGCATCGACTACTCGGTAAGTGGGTGGTGATCCTGCGAGAGATTGAACAATTTGGAAGATCTCATTAGTCCATCCCGACTCGTAACCACGGCGGAAAGCTCTGTTCTGATGACTCATTCGAACCAATTCGCCAAGTTTCTATTTTGGATTTTTCATGGGAATCGAAGGTATTTCTGCAGGTATTTCTTGACCGGAAGATACTTGCTGAGGCGTTCGCTTGATCATCCTATGATACGAATTGTTGATACCATTGGTAAATTTTTCGGCAATATCCATCCATTTCTTTGTCTTATTAGCCGTTAGATATTTGAAGAGACGAGTCTCCCATGTACGATTGAAACGTTCGACGATTGCACATTTTATATCCGAATTTGGATGAATTAGATTGATATGGCGAGATTGAAGATAATCTTTCACGCGAGAGTTTACGAACTCTTTTCCCCTATCTGTAATGAAAAAGGCCGGAAACAAGTTTAGCCGTTCGAACGTAGTCTCCAGCGCACTAGCCACCTCTTGAGCAGTTTTTCTGTGAATCGGAATAGTGAATGCGAATCTACTATAGCAATCAATCATTGAAAAACAGAAGCGATGTCCCTTGTTCTGGCGGGAGAATGAACTAAGATCAATCAAATCTGCTTGAACATGAGAAAATACATAGTCACCTCTAGTTTGTCTACGCGGAAACTTGTATCTGATTTGTTTATGCCTCGAGTAGACGGGCTGATTTTCTAGAAAATTTTCAACTTTCTTCCTAGATTTCTTACTAGCCTTTTGCAAAGGGCCATGGGAAGAAAACGCAGTAGGCTCATCAAGATTATAGTATAGTCTGTTCACCGAAGACATGAAGAATGATTAATTTCAACTTTTATCAAACATAAAAACAATCATTTCCATGTCCTAACATACAGCCTTCCAGTTCCAAGTTGAACACGACGAAGTCGAGACGTGTTAGTAGGTCTCATCCAGCTAGGTAGACTACCATCCGTTGTTGGCGTAGGTTCCCTTGCTTTTCTTCTATTAGTTGTTTTTGTAGGTTTGGACATAGTAGTAGGCTTGGTGAAGTAATTCCGTCTTGAATACGGAGGCTTGACCATTGCTCTTTTCGGCATTACAGATGATACTATTGATGGAGTCTTCTTGACTGGTCGAAACAAGGGTGGAATATGTCGAACTTCCTCAATTTGAGCTTCGTCAGTAAGGACATTATCGAGAGATACTGAGTGTTTAGCCATAGGAAAGTCTTCATCAATAGGATGACGAGGATGGGAGTAAAGGTCGACAAGCGGAGAGGTCTCAACAGTACTCGGTTCCGATCGTTCATCTTTTAGATCATTATCTTTCCTAAAAATTAATCAAACGAGCGAGCCCATCTTGATACAGTCTCATTTTTAGATGAGGATCAATATCGTTTCTCTGTGCGATTCCATCTAACCGCCTCTCCATTTCAATGGCATTTGCTTATTTCTGTGTAACTGCAACAAATGGCTGAACTCGGGTAGTAAACTTCATTTTGATGATAAGACAGCTTGGACAATAATTCGTAGGAAGTGATGAGCAAAGGTTAACAGAAGATCGCGGGCTTTTTCGGCTTCTCGGCACTTGCCAACGTATCGAATGATTGGAAGAAATCGGAATATTGAATTTCGGTCTGAACGACTGAAAGCATTTTTATGAACGTTGAAAAGGATTTCAATTAGACAGCCAATCTCTGAATTGGAAGCTTGTTTAATGGCCAACCGAGTATGACGAAGTACTTTTAGTAGAAAATCAGTATGACGGGCGACACGACTGTTCATGTCGGTTTGGCTTTTGTAGACGCTGAGATTGCAAACTAGAAGATTCTCGTCCTTGACTGGTTGTTCGATAGAGGGAGGTAGATGAACCTTTTCGTGACGATTGCGAGAAAATGCCGATGAAAATACACGATTGCAAATATTACAATCTAGTCTTGAATGGTTTTCTGTCAGATGTTTTGAAAGATTGTCAACTTGGCTATGGCAGATCGTACAGAGCGAAGACATTACCGACCACTTGGTGTTATTGTAGAGGGGGTAAATGAAATGAGAAATGATTTTTGAGATATTTACGAAGATATATATCATCTCTCTTCACCCGATGAAATGTAGAAACTACAGAACGGTAGGATTTCCCCTTTCCGAACATTTGATTGATCATGAACAAGCAATATCCTCCACACGTTATCTCCTCTAGATGCTGATGTTTCTGACGATTGAAATAGCACGTCTCGAATTGTTCGCAAAATAATCGAATACTCTCGATTTGCGGTGTGCCTCCAAAAGAATCAAAATAAAAACAAGTGGCGTCCTGAACTATAATGCTAAGCCAATGTGTTCCATTTTCGGATGAACTGTCTGTATTGACGATAAGTCCATATGTTGAAATATTATCTGCAACAACGGGTATACAGTCTGATGGAAATACTCCCAAGAAATTAGGAATATGGGGCAGTATTGAACTAATCTCAATCGAATTCATGGTAATACAATTTTATCTGTTGTTGAATTTGCTTTTAACAATTCCGTCAATGACGATGAATGAACGATTATGACAGTTCTTTTGAATAAATGTCGTCAAATCCTTAATTTCAATGATTTCATTTATGTTTCGAAGAATATCGACCAAACATCCTATGGACATTGGTCCTTGTCGCAGGAAGACAATCAATTCAACGAGACGGGAAAGACCAGAGGATTCATCCGGATGAAAAGTCCTGTAGATTGGTGTATACGACGACGAAGAAGAAAACACAGGAGATGACCAGCCACTCATGATCAATGCGAACACACAGAATGGCATTTGTACAGTTCCGACAATATTAAAGCTCTACTAATCTACGGCTAGCCGCGATGGACTCTTGATTTCGATGAATAATGAAACAGTAGGTTAGCAGAATGTCATTCGCAGCCGTATTTAGAAATTTAAATACCGGATAGAAAATATTCGAATGGAATCTCACTGGTAGATTGTCATAAGAAGAGTAGACAATACCACCATGTTTATAGAAAATGACTTTGGTGGCATTATCGAAAAGGTATCCTTGAATGTTTTCGAGAAGTCTCACTTGGTTCTCTTTTCCAATATGAAATAGTGTGTTATGTTCGAATAGAAAAGATTCTTCGTCGTTTATCCATTCTTCGCTAGCTAGCGTGAGGCCAGTAGGAGAATGAAAATCATGACTGACCACTTTTTTTTGATTTCTTGATCCCTAACTCATACATCTCCACCAACTTCATACCCCAAGCCGCTACTTAAGCGTGCAAGCATTACTCTATATTGAGGAGATTCGAGCTCTTCCAAAACACTCCTCCTCCCTCTCGCTCCTTCATTGAGTGGAAATAGGATCACACAACCCGGCAATGAAAGGGAAAGGGGTTGGCAGATAACGATCAATGAATGAAAGAGGTGTGCTAGAGGAAAGCGCGCATGTGAAAGAAAATACCTGACTGCATGGCAATTAAAATAGTCAAATTGTACAATTACTGGAGATCTTTTTTATGATAGTGCGTGGTCTGATAAGTGATAAATTTTGTTATCATGATAGTGATTATTTTATTGATTGAAATATTTTCACGCTGGTGAAAACATGCATGCTTAGTTGAAAAATGGTAGATCATTGGGTCTTGCATGCTACATAGTCAAATGAAAGATCAAATTTGAATTGGAAAGATCAAACTTTGCATGCCACAATGACTTTTGGTTAGATCAAAGTTGGAAGTTTGCATGCTACAATTGAATTGGAATTCGGTCAAAAAAAGTTGTAGCTGGTCCCTAGTCTTCAAATGACTACAAAAAGTCATTTGAAGCCTAATAATACTACTATCCGAACCTGCTGGAAAGTGAAACTTAGGTACTTTGAACGATGCTCTTTCAAACTACGTTTGCGGAATTTTGATGTCGGGTCTCATCTTCGAGTATTGGTAAGTCAAATAGGAACACTATGAAATTTCCTGCTAAATTTGGTTCAGGAAAACAGCCATAACTCGCTTTGAAATCATGCTAGAAAAAATTTCAAAAAAATAATTCGAATGAGGGGGCAGAGGGTAACATTTCTTATGTCGATGATGTCATTCCCCGTGCATGCGCCGAACCGGGGCAGTCGGTTTTTCAAAAAAGGAATTTAACTTTCCTAATACCGATTTCCCCAATAAGCGCTGAAAAGTGATTTGATAAAATACTGTCACCGAACTACAGTCCAAAAATCAGAGGAATCGGAGGATGGAAAAAAATGGCAGACACTTATGAAAAACCTGCGATTTTTGCAGTTTTTTGAGGTTTCTCAAGCGTACTTTTTTTCTTTCACGTTTTCATGAGCTCTCGTGTCGAAATTCGGAATCAGGGTGCAAAAATACCCCAGAAATTAGAATAGACATGTTTTTTCGAGAAAATTTTTTTCCGACTCTGATCACTTTTTCACCATGTGGTCCCCCTTTGGTCCGATTTTGGACGAAAACTTTTTGTCTCAGAATCATGTCCCTACAGGAATTTCTGGATTATTTTTGAGCGTAGAAAACGAATTTGCTAACTATCGTACTTTGTAAACTAGCAGCCTGCGGCTGCTACGTTGTAAGCCGGGTCGCAAGCACAGGTTAACCATGCACCGCTTGCTTGCGAGTGGGGCGTATACCGTTCCAAAAAGCTCGTGAGGCTTCGAGCGCTCCGGATAAGTTGCGATGTAGCCACTCCGCTTCCCTCCGTGGCTACATCGCAACTTTTCCTCCACGCTCTCAGCCTCACGAGCTTTTCACAAAAGTATGGCCGAAGTGTCTTTAAAAAACTTATAAATGTTCATAAAATGTCGTTTGGCACTTCTCCCGAGGCTCTCCGATGATTTTGAAGCGAGTTATGAGCAAAAACGTGACGATTGCGTAATGATGACGATATCGATAATTGCGAAATCTGAGCACGGGAGGTCGAGCACGGGAGGTCGACACGGGAGGTCGAGAAGTGCCTTCTCCCGAGCTTGTCCGATGATTTTGAAGCGAGTTATGAGCGAAAATGTGAAGATTTCGTAATGATGACGAAATTGAAGATTGCGAAATCTGAGCACGGGAGGTTGTTTGGCACGTCTCCCGAGGCTGTGCGATGATTTTGAAGCGAGTTATGAGCGAAAATGTGAAGATTTCGTAATGATGACGAAATTGAAGATTGCGAAATCTGAGCACGGGAGGTCGATTGGTACTTCTCCCGAGGATCTCCGATGATTCTGAAGCGAGTTATGAGCGAAAATGTGAAGATTTCGTAATGATGACGAAATTGAAGATTGCGAAATCTGAGCACGGGAGGTTGTTTGGCACGTCTCCCGAGGCTGTGCGATGATTTTGAAGCGAGTTATGAGCGAAAATGTGAAGATTTCGTAATGATGACGAAATTGAAGATTGCGAAATCTGAGCACGGGAGGTCGATTGGTACTTCTCCCGAGGATCTCCGATGATTCTGAAGTGAGTTTTGAGCGAAAATGTGAAGATTTCGTAATGATGACGAAATTGAAGATTGCGAAATCTGAGCACGGGAGGTTGTTTGGCACGTCTCCCGAGGCTGTGCGATGATTTTGAAGCGAGTTATGAGCGAAAATGTGAAGATTTCGTAATGATGACGAAATTGAAGATTGCGAAATCTTAGCACGGGAGGTCGATTGGTACTTCTCCCGAGGATCTCCGATGATTCTGAAGTGAGTTATGATCGAAAATGTGAAGATTTCGTAATGATGACGAAATCTAAGATTGCGAAATCTGAGCACGGGAGGTCGTTTGGCACTTCTCCCGAGTCTGTGCGACAATTTTGAAGCGAGTTATGAGCGAAAATGTGAAGATTTCGTAATGCTGACGAAATCGAAGATTACGAAATATTTACTTTAGGTGGAAAGCGCTGACGATTCTGAGTCGATTGACACTGTTGCCGATCTTTACGGACGAGTTTGAGCTGAATTAGGAGCGAAAAACGACTTATTGCGTAAACATGACGAAATATTGCATAGTGATGACGAAATTGGTACCGAAATTTGAAAAGCTCTTCGAGAGGGTTCGAATGGTCAAGGACTTGTCCTCGAGCGATCAGCTTAAAGCGAGTTATGAGCAAAAAACGAAAGCGTTACAAGCAAGCGGACAACGTGACAGACAGACAGACATTATGGTTTGGTATTCTTTAGTAACAAAACCGAACAAGTGAACAGTTTTGTTCATTTTTGTCACTTTTTGAAAGTCGCTAGTGGCACACTTAACAATTCTAATTTTTGTCTCTTATTTTTTGTCTCTTAGCCCCGATTTGCCGGAATCGATCGGGCATGTCACGGTGAAATATTCCTTTTAAATTGAGAAAAACGAGAGCTCTAAGTCAATGATTACGGTAGTATGTGGTAGGTAGATAATTTCTACCGTAATGATTAGGGCGTAATCCCTAGTTTATTTTCAATTTTCATGTTTTTTGCTCTCGTTTTTCCCCATTTTAAAGGAATATTTCACCGTGACATGCCCGATCGATTCCGGCAAATCGGGGTGGACAAAAAATAAGACAAAATTTAGAATTGTTAAGAGACCGTCTCGGTTATTTTGGACCACCCCCCGGAACCGGTGCGCTAGCAATGAGAACCAGGGGCTCATGCTTGAGTGTCAAGAGGGTCTTGGTCCCGTATTTCACAAACCGTCACTTATCTGTGGTTACTGCCTCTACGAGGGGAGAAATGATAATTTCAATGAAAAATGGTCGAAAAAAATTATTTTCTCAACCATTCGGAATAGACCTAATTTCTCTTTTGCGTTGATTTAGAGGTGCCCTCAGGCTCTGAAATATCTGTTCAGATTGATTACAACTCATTGCGAAAGTCACTTTTTTGCCTCCTCATTTCGGATTTTTGGGTCAAGTGGCACATTTTTGGCGAAACTTCCAGACCGCACTATATACATTTCGTGGTCCTTACATCCATGCATCGATACTTTTTATCGTCGCGCTCATTCATTCTTTCCGAATACACTCCGAGATAAATTAAGTCCGAAAAGGTCGTTTTGGAACAATAAAAATTTCTAACTTTTTTCTTTCTCTGTTTCATAAGCTCTAATGCCAAAATTCAAATTCTGCGCGCCAAACTACGTAAGAAAATACTATAGTCAGATTTTTCTGAGATTTCGACCTTTTGACCCAAAAATGAAAAAGTTGAAAAAATTTTATTCTCAAAACAATCTGACTATAGGTATTTCTGACGTATTTTTGCACGTAGAATCCGAATTTTGCTATTAGAGCACATAAAAACAAGAACTAAAAAAGTTATGATTTAAAAACCTTCAAAATTACGACTTTTTGGCTTTGTTAAAAAAAAATATTGGGATTTGGCGTCCCTGACAGAACAATTTGAACAGTGACTCCCATGTATACATGTAATAGCTACAAAACGCACATAGTGACTACTTGTAGTTCGGCCAAAAGGTAACAACTTTATCCGAAAAACTGAAATTGAAAGTAGAAAAACCCATTTTGGAAACAACTAGAAATCAATCAGAACGGGTTTTCCAGAGTCCCAGGGCACCCCAAGAATAACGTAAAAGAGAAATTGGGTCTATCCCGAATGGTTAAGAAAATATGATTTTTCGACCATTTTACCTTATAATTCACTATTCTCCCTCCGGCAACGCAGTAACCACAAATAAGTGAGCGTTTGTTAAATACGGGACCAAGACCTTCCTAGTACCCGAGTATGAGCTTGTAGTTCTCATTGCTAGCGCAACGGTTCCGGGGGGGTCGTCCAAAATAACCGATCTGCTCTCTTAAAGGGACCCAGTAGCCTCAAACTTTGAATTTTTATTATTTTTTATACTTTCATTATCAATATATATTTTAATAACTATAATTACAGATATCACCGCAGCTCACCAGCACGCAACGAGCGTGGAGATGGATACGGTCTGTCCAGGAGAGGTACGGTAACTTGATATTCCGTGAAGATGCCAATCTTCTCCACTGACTACAGCAAGAGTGGGGCTGTGAATGTATCGTGAAATACGTATCGACTGGCTTCAACTAATTAGATATAGGGGGTAACTACAGAGCGAAACGTCCCAATCGTTCGCTAAGTCTATGCTTATGTATCGCACCGTGCGCCCATGTTTCCCCATCCCTAGTCCAAAAATGTCGCCGCCATGGTTGGACTGGTATGAATGTCATCTTCAATGGAAGTGAGTGACTAATCTAACTAAGGTGTTTATTTTAGGATCTGCGCGTCTGAATGGGGCGACTGCAGGACAAGCAAGCAGCTACCATGGCACTTCAGGTGAGAGGAGAAGGTTACGGTATTCGTTCAACAGGATACGGTAGTTATTGATATAAGCAATACGGTAGTGATTTCAGAATCGGAACGAGCGATCGGAGAAGTTGAATGCGACTGAAAATCTGAAGAATTCAACGACGAATATGGCATCTCGATTAGTCTAGATTCGGTTCTTTCATTTGTACAGATTGTTCATCGTTAGTGCTTTCGTGAGAATAAACATTGTTGTATATGCTCAAATGAAGAATCAATAATGCAACGAACCCGAGCACGAATTGTGGTGAGGGTGGAGAGACTATCATGCTCCACCAGGCTGATCATTGATGGGTAGATCAGTCGGTATGAGTAGGCCGTATATCGTATTCATCGATACCTCTTGCTGTGATAGAACAACCTAGTAATATGATATGCTTCAAATCTCTTCCTTTGTCTCCTCAGGGTCAATATATTAATGTACGTCATCTGCTTCCTCAGCACATTCTAGCACATGATTGTGTTTTGCGGCACTACTCCCCTTTATTAGATTACGGACAAATATTTAGATTATGTCTGATCCTTATCAGCCTAAATATGTCCTAAAGAAGTCTAAGCAAGAACCAAATCACCTAGGGTCTAATCATGACCCTAGGCAGCGTAAGAATATGCCTTGGCTCCAATCTGATAAAATGAAATAAAGACGGTTCAGGAGCAACACGAAGCTAAGCCTGCGGAATGAGGCGAAAGAAAAACTAGTAACTCTAACTACCCGGCTGAAGTTCCGTTGAAGGCGCTTCTGTCGTCCAACTCCTCCATTTCTTGCTCGAGAAGGTTAAGACGAACTACCCATTCCCTTCACATCACGAAGTGTGAGAGCGGTTGTTTGGTAGGAAGCTTTGCAGGTCACGCAAGGTCGTGTTTTACCAAACTAGGAGCAAAAATAAGTGATAATTGCAAACTGATAACGTTCGTGACGCAATCAAAGCGCATTCTCGACCGTTTACACGACTTTTAGCTGGCAAATGCTGTCTAGAGTTATAATTGAAAGCTCTATCAAGCGCAATGCAACCCAATAACCTGAAAATAATAAAATGAAACCGGAAAAGCTGCGGAAAAGTGCCCGAAAAATGGCGAAAAGTGAAAATGAAGTAACAGCACGACATTCGAGCACGACTTAACCATTTATTTAATTATTTAAATAAAATCTGAATCAGCAGTCTGACTTCGAGTACGCTATAATAAAGATATAGCCGAGTTGGCTGAATGAGCTGATAAGACTCAAAATATACACCAGCATGCTGCAGGTTACATTTCCAGCTAATTATATGTTTCACCGGCATAATTTCACAAAAATTGGTTTGCCATAATTTAGTCAGCGCCGGCGTTAGAACAATAATCATTAATGTTAATGCGAACCTGGGCGATCTCGAGCGACGCGACGGGGAGCTTCGATCCCGTCGAGGTGGCGAATCACGACGACTAAATATAATCAAATATTATTTAAATTATAGAAATATGAATAATTTGATATCCCCCTCTCTTCCCTCACTCAGGGAAGGTGCGTGCATCTTTTCTCTCTCTTTTTCGCGTTTATTTCCTCTTATTTCCCCTCCCCTAGTATCATTCGTTCTTCCCCTATTCTGGCCATGAAACGTTCAACTTCTGGTGGTGGGTCCCCATTGGCTAAGCGGGGAGTAATCGATAACTTGATTTGCTCTGCCCAGGAGCTTTCTATGAGGGACACGCCTAAGGGAGTTGATCAATCTCTTTGGACTGAGATCACTAATGTCCTCAGTCAAATGGCTACACAAGTCGATTTGCTCCTGAAAAAGTAATGGCCACTTCCCCCCCCCCTTCCACTTCCTTCTCTCATTCCACTCCTCCTCCCCTCTTCCCTTCCCTCTCCTCCTCCTCCCGTCCTTCCCCCTCTCTTCCTGGCGAGGACCCCGTTGAGGCCCATCTGAGAGCGAGATCTCTCGTTATCTCTGGTGTTCCCGAGCCCGCCCCTTCTCTGACTCTTGAAGAGAAGCTTGAGAGTGATAGGGCGGCCGTAGGTCGAGCCCTCGCTTCTCTGATGGTCGAGGCAACTCCTCAGATGGTTTATCGCATGGGAAAGCCGTCCAGTATCCATCCCCGTTTACTCAAAGTAGTCCTCCCTTCTCGATCTCACCTCCTCACAGCTCTCAAAAATGCCCATGTTCTCCGCAAGAACGAGGATTGCAAGGGTATTTACATTCGCAAATCTCAGACTGTCGAGGAGAGAGAGAGAGGTAAGACACTTAGAGCTAGACTCAAGTCGATGCGTGAGTCGGATTCTAACTGTCAATTTGTGATCTATCGAGATGACTTGTGGCACAGGGATGAAATTCGTACTCATAAGCGCACTCAACTCCCCCCTCAGGGAAACTAAGTTGTCGTACATCACACCCTGACCCCTCTCACTCTGTGAACAGTATTGATTCGTCTCTTGTTGTTGCCACGACCTCTCCTCTTACTCTCTCCCCATTCCCCTCTTCCCCTGCCCCTCTCTCGTCTCTCTCATTTTCACACACTCTCTCGTCCTCTCTTGCCCCTCCCCTCTCCCCTCTCTCGTTTTCCCATGCTCTCTCGCCTTCCGTTCCCAATTCACCTGTCTCGCCTGTCACCCCCACCCTTCTCTCCTTCCCCAAGCACCAACTAAGTTCTCATGTTTAATGCTCGCTCCCTTTGCAACAAGCTACCTCACCTCCACGCTATTCTTTCTATCGACAAACCTGATTTCCTGTTTGTAACCGAGACTTGGCTGTCCTCTAAGATTCTAGACACTGAACTCCTCCTCTCCTTTCCTTACCGTGTATTCCGTTCCGATCGTCCCCGTCGTGGAGGCAGTGTTTGTCTCTTTATTCGCGATCATCTCCCTTGTTCCCGAGTCTCCCTTCCTTCTCGCATTTCGAGTAACATTCTAGTCGTTGATGTCCATTCCCCTACTGCCCTTATCCCCACTCGTTTTGTTCTAGTCTACAGGCCTCCTTACACAACCACTGTTCAAAATACATCTCTTTTCGATCTAATATCTTCTCTGTTTTCCGTTCAGTATAAAGTGGTTGTGCTAGGTGACTTTAATTTGCACATCAACTGGAAGTCTCCTGGTCTTTTATCCTCTCAATCATTGTGTCTTTATGATCTCTCTATCGACCTTGCTCTTTCCCAAGTTGTTCCCTCCCCCTCACTAAATGGTCATTTCCTTGACGTCATTCTCTCTCCTCCTGACATCATTTCTGATTGTCGTGTATCCGCTCCATTTCGTAATGCCGATCATTCATCTATTGATTTCAAGTTTTCGTTTCCCCTCTCTCATCCCATTTTAGTGCATACTTTTGATTTCCGCAAAACTGATTTCTCTGGATTGGACAATGCACTTTATGGGACTGATTGGGAAGCGATTCTCTCTGATTTCTTCGATGTATCGGATTTGTATGATCGTTTTGTGTCCTACCTCACTGCTCTTTTTAGTCGTTTTGTCCCCCTCAGAAAGTGTTCTCTTCCTTCCGATCACTACCCTCCCCACATTAAATCGCTTCTCTCACATAAACGTTCTCTGTTTGATAAGATTAGCCTCCGACCAGTACACGCCCAGTTTATTCGTGTCTCGCGTAAACTAGATTACGAAATTCGAAAGTATGTTCGTTCCTATGAGAACCGATTGCTCGCCGGTAATCATAGTCGCTCATTTTATCGTTATGTTTCCACTCGTTTCAAGTCTAAAGGTCTAGTAATACCCGCTATTATTGCCCCTGACGGTTCCGTAGTCACTTGTCCTTCTAAGAAAGCGGAATCTCTCGCTGATTACTTCTCCTCAGTTTATACTAGCGACGACGGAACTGTCCCGACCTGCCCCTCTCTTGTTTCCCAATCCATTCCTGTCTCTATTATCCTCCCTCACGAGGTCGCCTCTCACCTCAGTCGTGTCTCTTCCTCCTGTTCCCTTCCGTCTGACAACATCCCATCCATTATTTTCAAGAAGTGCTTTGCTTCCCTATCCACACCACTTCCTCATATTTTCAATTACAGTCTCATGCTTGGTACTATTCCATCTCTCTGGAAATCATCTATTGTGGTCCCCATTCCTAAAGTAGCCTCACCCTCATCTGTTTCTGACTTCCGCCCAATTAGTCTAACTCTCATCCCAGCTAAAATTATGCAACGACTGCTTAAGCCCTCGATTATCGATTGGTGTACCTCCCACAATGTAATTCCCCCCGAGCAGCATGGTTTTCTCTCCAGGCGTTCTACCGTAACCCAACTGCTTGATTGCACGCAATCTTGGCGTGATGCGATCGATCGCGACTATTGTGTTGACGTTGCCTATATTGACTTAGCTAAGGCTTTTGATAAGGTCTCTCATAAAAAGTTATTGCTCAAATTAGAATCGATTGGAATTCGTGGTTGCTTGCTAAATTGGATCTCAGGTTACCTCTTCGAAAGGAGTTTCAGAGTGCGAATGGGCAATGTTCTCTCTTCTGAGAAAGCAGTTGTCTCAGGCGTCCCCCAAGGTACAGTATTGGGTCCTATCCTCTTTCTGCTTTATACTTTCGATCTCCCTAAGGTTTTCTCCCCCTACCCTAAACTTTCATGTCGGCTCTTTGCTAACGATATCAAGCTCTTCACTACTTTCGATCCACTCTCTCCATCCGACGCCCCCACTCAACTTCAGTCCGGGATTTGGGGTTTCACGGAATACTGCAAAACATGGCAGTTAGAAGTTGCTGAGAAAAAGTGCAACATAGTTCACATAGGACGAAATAATCCCCGAACCGTCTACTCTCTTCTCTCTACAAATCTCGCAATCTCTGACTCTATTCGTGACTTAGGTGTCCATGTCGATCCCCTCTTGAACTTTGATTCTCATATAAAGATTGTTTGCCATAAATCAACTTCACTTGTCTATCTCCTATTTCGTAGTAGTACTATTCCTTCCCCTTACATCTCAGCCTTCAAGTCATTCATTATTCCTGTATTAGAATATGCATCCCCTGTCTGGTCCCCATCATCCAAAGGTCTTGTTCGGAAATTAGAGAAAGTACAATACTTGTTTACTATACTCTTACATTTTCGTTGCTCCAGAGTAGAACCTATCATTCCATGCTACTCTGATCGATTATCTCTCTATTCACTTAACACCTTGTATACTCGTCGTATTGTGATTGATATTGTCTTAGCTCTCAAAATTTTTGCCCATTTTGTTGACTTAGAACCTACACATTTTTTACACATATCGTGCAATTAGTAGACGTAATGGTTCGTTTGTCCTTCATCTACCCCCGTTCAAGAGAGAGAATCTCAAAGTATCTTTTTCTCACAGAACCGCTCGATTATTAAATAAATTGCATTTGATTTGTAACCCCAAATTGTCAATCCCCGTTATTAAGGTTTACTTATTCAAACACCCTGATTTACCTCGTGTTTTAGGAATAGAAGTTTCGAATCTTTGAGCCCCGTCCCCTTTCAACACGCATCCTTCCCTTTGTTGTATTCTTACTAACTTTATATTTCCTCGTACATCCTGTACTTGTTGAAGCACCTTCAGTGGTGTACGATAAATAAATAAAATAATTAAATTAATAAATTTACACAGGGTCGCCAACATCCCGAACAGCGCATTATTACAGACGTTTTTATAACCAACTTGAAAACAATTGGAAGGAAGACAAGACAAGGACGCGCTAACTAACCGATCATCGCGTCTCCTCTAGTCCCTGCCGCGCTCCCTTCTGTCGTCGTGACGAGGCGAGCGCCGACGATCGTCTATGATTATATTAATTATATATTAAAATTTAAATAGCAAATAGTCGATAAAATAGGTAAAACTGGCCAAAATAAGTGAAAACCACCTCGGACGGCGGCGAGGCTTTCCGCTTGCTGGACGGCGACGAGGACATTCTCGCCTTCTTCGAGGGAACAGCTTCTGCGATATTAATGTTAAGCAGGAGAAAGTACCGCAATAATCGAACATAACAGCAAAGTGGCCAAAGAACAAGTGAGGAAGCGCCATTTTCGAAAATACCGGCCCTACTTAGTGCCTGGGCGCCTAACCTTGGAGCTGTTGCTGCTGGCCGAGTCGGAGCCCAAAGCAGAGGACGAGGAGTCGCGGCGCTTTCGGGCAGGCGGTAATTCGGAACGCGCCATCTAGAAAAAAAACAGGTGCTATCGCAACGATATCGAGTGACCAGTCAAGCAAATAACGGTGATGTGGCGAGGAAACGATCAAACGCAAGCGCAGCTACGCGATAGTGGTAAAATATCACATCACGACATCGTGGTGGACCTAAGGTGAGACTCTGATAAGAAAAAAGTAAGCGAAATGGTCAATAAATCAATAAACGGCATGAAAGAAAAATAAAGTAAAAGGACGCGCGTCCGGAAATCGTGACCGGAAAATGGTGTGGTGAACCTCGCCAGAGTTCACCACCCCGTTCAAATTCTCGCTGGTTTTATTTAGTCTATTTAAAAAATAAAGTAAAATTGTATTTAATTTTAAGTTTTAATTTTGATTTTAATCCAGGTATTTCTGTCGATAATGAAAGTATAAAAAATAATAAAAATTCAAAGTTTGAGGCTACTGGGTCCCTTTAAGAGAGCAGATCGGTTATTTTGGACCACCCCCCGGAACCGTTCCTCTAGCATTGAGAATCCTCATTCCATACCCGGGTGGTATGTGGGTCTTAGTCCCGTAATAGACATTATACCACTTATTTGTCATTGCTACCTCGACACAGGGAGAAACATGATTTTCAAGGTAAAATAGTCGAAAAATCAAATTTTCACAATCGATCGAGATAGACCCAATTTCTGTTTTGCGTTTATTTAAGGGTGCCTTGGTGGTCTGAAGTAACTATTCTGATCGATTACTGCTCATTGCGGAATTGACTTTTTGACATCATCTTTTGATTTTTTGGACCAAGTTGCCGGTTTTCGCCAAAACTACTATATACGTTTTGTAGCCCGTGCAATTCTGCATAGAAATATCTTTAAAATGGATTCGGCGATCAAGGCTAAATTTGTCATTTATTCGAATAACCCCAATAAATGCTCGATTTCGACCGTTTTTCAAGCATAACTTTTGTCTTTCATGATCTGATGAGCTCTAACATCCAAATTCGAATTCTACACAAAAAATTACGTCAGAATAAAATATGATCAGATTTTTCTGAGATGCAATTTTTTCCACTTTTTTCACGACCTTTTCATTTTTTGGTCAAAAAGTTAAAATGTCAGAACTATCTGACTATAGGTGTTCCCGACGTATCTTTACTCGTATATGTCGAATTTTCACACTAGAACTTACCAAAATGCAAAAGAAAAAAGTTATGCTCAAATAAATTATTATTCTCTTGAATTCGTTCATAACTTTTTTCTTTTGCATTTTGGTGAGCTCTAGTATGAAAATTCGATATCTACGAGTGAAAATACGTCGGAAACACCTATAGTCAGATAGTTCTGATATTTCGACTTTCGACCAACAAATGACCATGACCATGGTGTCTGACCGGCATGCCGACGCAGGCAGGCTCGACTCCCGCCCGCAGGTGATGCTTTGCAAGAGGTAGAGAAAGGCGCGCGCCCCAACCACTAGTCTCCGTCAAGCGTTCCCCGCGGTAGGCCGCCCTGGCCTAATGGGCATGGTGTCTGGTCATGAAAAAAGTGGAAAAAAATGCATCTCGGAAAAATCTGACCATATTTTATTCTGTCGTAACTTTTTGTGTAGAATTCGAATTTGGATGTTAGAGCTCATCAGATCATGAAAGACAAAAGTTATGCTTGAAAAACGGTCGAAATCGAGCATTTATTGGGGTTATTCGAATAAATGACAAATTTAGCCTCGATCGCCGAATCCATTTTTAAGATATTTCTATGCAGAATTGCACGGGCTACAAAACGTATATAGTGGTCACTGGTAGTTTTGGCGAAAATCAGCAACTTGGTCCAAAAAAATAGAAAGATGATTTCAAAAAAGTCAATTCCACAATGAACAGTAATCGATCAGAATAGTTATTTCAGACCACCAAGGCACCCTTAAATAAACGCAAAACAGAAATTGGGTCTATCTCGATCGATTGTGAAAATTTGATTTTTCGACTATTTTACCTTGAAAATCATGTTTCTCCCTGTGTCGAGGTAGCAATGACAAATATGTGGTATAATGTCTATTACGGGACCAAGACCCACATACCACCCGGGTATGGAATGAGGATTCTCATTGCTAGAGGAACGGTTCCGGGCAGGAGCTGAAATGCTCCAAAATTACCGAGCCGGTCTCTTAAATCATAGATGGCACATAGTAGTATTTTAAGCACCTATGGTGTATCTGATTTAATTCATCACTTTTAAGAAAAAATTGAGTGAACGAACGGAACACCCCAATAATTAGTCAGATTGTACATAAACTTATGTTATTCGCAAGGTAATGTTTGTTACAAGTAGTTCTTTTTTCAGCTGGATAAAGTTACTATACTTGAACTTTACCCGCTTTTTCCATCGAATTCAATTGCCAGATCTAATATGTTTTTATCATAGGAGGTACAGGGTTTGTGAAACGATTTTGAAAAAAAAATCAATAAAATATAATCATTAGGGAGATGATCTTCTGACGGTCTCTTGGGGAAAAAAAATTGGAAAAAAATCGCCAACGAATATTTGTTTTTCATTCGTGTACTCGCAAACATAGATATTTCGTGTGAAAAATACATATTGCAAAACGAAATTATTCCAACGTAATGAGTCAAATAGAGAAAACGCTTTACTCATCAACCGGAATTCGAAAAGCGCCCTTACACAAATACTACTCTACTTGGAAAAACTGCAGAATCGGCATGCCAGTCAGACACCATGCCCATTAGGCCAGGGCGGCCTACCGCGGGGAACGCTTGACGGAGACTAGTGGTTGGGGCGCGCGCCTTTCTCTACCTCTTGCAAAACATCACCTGCGGGCGGCAGTCGAACCTGCCTGCGTCGGCATGCCAGAATGACACCATGCCCAAAGTAAAAGTCTATCGAAAATGCAATTTGACGACGTGGGATTATTGAAATTGTATATAAACAGGGAAATTGGCGGGATAGAGAAAGCGCGCCTTTCTCTACCTCTTGCAAAACATCACCTGCGGGAGGGAGTCGAACCTGCCTGCGTCGGCATGCCAGTCAGACACCATGCCTCTCTGCCTCTTGCAAAGACATGTTCTTCGAAAAAGTTATGATTGAAAGACTGTAAAATTTTCGAAAAATCGCAGGTTTTTCGGCCGACGCAGGCAGGCTCGACTCCCGCCCGCAGGTGATGTTTTGCAAGAGGCAGAGAAAGGCGCGCGCCCCAACCACTAGCCTCCGTCAAGCGCTCCCTGCGGTAGGCCGCCCTGGCCTAATGGGCATGGTGTCTGACTGGCATGTCTCCATCGTGCAGAAAACAATCACAAACATTCTAGTTTTGCACAGTGACGACTTTAAAATATTTCGGCGAGAGAACTTTTGCCCAGTTGGGCGCCGATGCAATGGAAGGATGACCAATGACAATGAGAGCCTCCTGATGACGAGAGACGGATACGTTACATCTGTAAGTAAGTGTATGTAGATTTATTAATATTATTCATCATACAAATAAATCTAAGTAGATTCATTTGCATCAATCTATCTACATCTATTGAGCAGCATATGTGCTTTGTTGACACGCTAACCACCAACCAATTCTGCAACGAACCTGAGAGGACAAATAAGGAAGGAGCCCTTTTCCCTAGGCATTGATGTTGCCGTCGTGAGGACGATAACGATGCGCTTCTCGCGACCCTGAAGTAATGAATTTTTTTCAGCTCCAAAAACATAAGTTCAGCACAATATCGTGCCTTCAAACTCATCAACTCACCTGAGCAGAATCGACGGTGAGCACTTCGTAGCCATGGGGCAGAGCAGCTTCAGCCCTCTTCCGCTGTGCATCATAGTAACAGATTATCATGACGGATTTCTCGTCGAAGTTTGACTTCCGCAGGGTTTCTATGATGTTCTTGAGTGCTGTCAGTTCCCCATCGTTATACAGCGAGGTCCCACTAGGCTTCGCCGGTCCCTTTCGCACTTTCCAGAATAGACATCGAGCATTCGATCCCCGAAGCGCCCCGAAGCAAGTGAGAGGATTGGTCGTCGACTCGGGCTTGCACGATACCAGACATCCGCCATAGAAGACGTTACTATAGTGGGCAACAAGCGAGGGCGAGGCTCTGTAGACGTGTTTGAGTCTGATCACCGGCAAGTTTCCCTTGTCCTTCATCACGTCTAGAGCGGAGCGACTGGCTAGTTCACTGACGACATCTCCCGGCTCATATTTGAAAGGTGGCAACTGTTTCTCGTCTCCGATAAGCACGATCTGCGCTTGTGGAAAGGAGAGGATCAGGGCGTTGAGCGCTGCCTCGGTGAGCTGAGAAGCTTCATCGACGACGATCCTCTTTACGTTCGTAGTGAGCTGATTCTTGATTACATCTACGTAATTGCCTGCGTTTACCCTTACAAGCCTTCCCAATATCGAGTCGACGGTGGCTAGGAAGACATCGTAGTGCGCATCGAAGATCGGCCTGCACAGTCGGTGAATCTTCCTTCGCAGCTCAGCCCTCTTCTCATTGTCAGGTTCATTATCAATCTCCTCTTCCAGCTGGCAGATCTCCTCATTGAGATACGGATGCGCTTTCGCCAGTGAAAGCACAGAGAATGGTGAGCGAGTGTCCTCCGTCACTTGATCTTCGCGCTCCGAAGAGATGAAGTGGATGGCTTTCAGGTTACCGTAGTCCAGTCGGGAGAAGGCAAGGGCCATATTGATCACGGGAACGTTAGCTGTGGAAAGGAATAGCTGAGCGCCGGAACCATTATAGGCAAGAGCCATTGCTGCCGCTGTGAGGGTCTTGCCCGAGCCTGGCGGGGACTCGACGACGAAGGCCGGACAGGTAGAACAGTTGTAAAGACCGATCGCTTGCGCCTGCTCTGCATTGAGACGCAGTGTGCCGGCATTCTTTGCAAGGCGGATCAACTGATTGGCAGGTGCGCTTTTAGGAAAATCAGTCGCGATTGATTTTCCGTAGATGGTCTCTAGCAGGCGCCAGTTACCAATGGCCTCCGACTGCCTCTCGTACTTCCTCATCAGAGCCTCCGTCACGCGAGGTACTGCAGTCGTCGTGAACAGAATCTCCAGTTGATCATCGGGAAAGATAAAATCATCAAGGGGCTCATCTGTCGGGTGGCAGGTAACCTGCCATCGCTTCTCTTGCTTCTGCACGGACTTGACTGTTGCTTCAAAAGTCTCGCCGTCAACAGTTCGCAACTTGACGGTTCGACCTCTGAAGGCAGGTGACGGCATGGTCAATATTAGTAGAGGTGAAGAAGAGATGACCTCGGCGCAGCGCTGTTCGAAATCGCGCACTCGGCAACCGAGTAGGAGTGCCGGAAGAACGAAGGAGCGATAGGCAGAGCTGCTTGTGAATTGGAAAGTGGCTCGTTCGAGATATCTTTCGCGCACGATGTCTCCTTGATCGTAAGAGGAAAGGTAGAGTTCGTCCTCTTCGAAGTCAGAGGGCGATGAAGGACTGAAGACGACAATCTCCTTTCGAGTGGGCATGAACAAGCACAAATGCTCATCGGTAACCCATATTGAGTAGTAGAGCGTGGGATGGGGAGTCGGGGTTGGTGCCGGCTTTGGAGGTGGAGGAGTCGAGCGCACGAACGCAGGAGGTGCGGTGCTTCGCGAGGCATAGGTGTCGGGTGTGTATGTCTGCAACAATAATTGGAGTTACGTGTTCCATTGAAACATATAAACGTTTCATTGCGTTCTGACCAAGCTCAATGCATGTGTTTTCTCTATAACACGGATCTTCTGTTATATTGTAGGAACGCCGTCCACTAGGAAAAACTTTGTGTCTCCGATTTCGATGAAACTTGGTTTATGAGTAGCCTTGGGGGTCACGAGGAGGTCCATCCAGTCGGTTTGGCCAAATATGCAGATTATCAATTTTTTGTGATCTACCATTAAAATTACCATAACTCAATGAATATTCATCGTACAGCGAAATTTAAAAAGTCATTCTACTTGTCTTGCAAAGTCCTAAAAAAAACTCAATAATGACCAATGTCGGAAAACCCGTCTTCATTATGTCTCACTCGAAAAATCAAATTTTCGACTCTAAAACCACGTTTATCTCGAAAACGTATTGAAAAACCTCCACTTTTATTTCAGAAATAGATTCTATGTACACGATATAGGGTCACTTCATATTACGTTTTCCCTATCTCGTTGCCCCGGATATCGATTTACTAGTAGGGTCTGGGACTTGGTCATTATTTTCGCCAAAATTTCATTTGATAATATCTCGCTTCAAAATGCTCGAATTGTGCATTCAAAAAATGAAATCGATAGCTCGTGGTGACGCGGAAAATTAAATATCTGATAAACTTTTTGATTAGACGAGCCATTTTCGAGTAAAATTTCAAAAACTGTCAAAAAAAAAGTCAAAATGGCAAAAACATTTTGCAGCTGGTTTACCATTTTAGTGGGGTTTAAGGTATAATAGCACCCGGAATCATCTGTGCCATCTAGTAACTGAATTAAAAATTATTCTATTATCATTTTTCTTTTGTTTTCTATCAAAGATCGGTTAAGAACCTATCAATCTTAAACTTTTCATAAGATAATTGTTATAAATTTGAATTTTTTTGAAAGAATTTGATTAAAACTAATTGTATTTAATTCTGACATGCTCGCCGTTCACCTTCTAGATGGCACATATGATTCCGGGTGCATTATACCTTAAACCCCACTAAAATGGCAAAAACAGCTACAAAATGCGATATTTTGACAGTTTTTGAAATTTTACTCGAAAATGGCTAGTCTAATCAAAAAGTTTATCAAAGAGTTAATTTCCCGCGTCACCACGAGCTATCGATTTCATTTTTTGAATGCACAATTTGAGCATTTTGAAGCGGGATATTATCAAATGAAATTTTGGCGAAAATAATGACCAAGTCCCTGACCCTACTAGTAAATCGATATCCGGGGCAACGAGATAGGGAAAACGGAATATGTAGTGACCCTACATCGTGTACGTAGAATCTATTTCTGAAATAAAAGTGGAGGTTTTTTCAATACGTTTTCGAGATAAACGTGGTTTTAGAGTCGAAAATTTGATTTTTTCGAGTGAAACACAATGAAGACGGGTTTTCCGACATTGGTCATTCTTGAGTTTTTTGTAGGACTTTGCAAGACAAGTAGAATCACTTTTAAATTTCGCTGTACGATGAATATTCATTGAGTTATGGTCATTTTAATGGTAGATCACAAAAATCGATAATCTGCATATTTGGGCAAACCAACTGGATGAAGCTCCTCCTGACCCCCAAGGGTACTCATGAACCAAGTTTCCTCGAAATCGGAGGCACAAAGTTTTTCTTTGTGGAAAAATCGGCCGATTTTCCTTCAAAATAACAGAAGATCCGTGATAAAAACAACAAAAATTCAACTATTCTTTGAACTACATAGATATCTTCAAAGAATGAATGATTGCAGTTGAAAATGTTTACTTACTGATGGCGTCCTTCCAGTGTTGTATGTGTTCACCGAGTAGGATTGTGAGAAAGAAGATTTCGCGTATGAATTTGAGGTCTGGTCAATCGGCGCTCGTTTCTTGCTCGAAAATATTCCTCCCATGATTTCCTGATTAATTTTTTTTATTACTATTTCTCCTAGTCGTCAGGATACATTTATTTTTCTATTTAATTATGATGTGACTGTGTGCTCACCTCTAGTATTTGTCCGCTGTAGTTGAAACTGAATATGAATCTCTAGATGCAATTAACAATTCAGATTCTCCTGAAAACGTTAGATTAAAATGATAGCATATTTTCAGCAGGAATTTCAATTCAATGAATGCAATGCGCACTTCTCTAACAAGGCGTTATAGGACGTATTGAACATAGTGCTGTAATCCCCAACAATGTTATTCACACGTATTGTGAAAACGATGTGCATCAATAGAAAGAGGACGAATTGCGAACTGTTACTCAAATCATACGATAAAGATCATTTCTGGACGTGAGAACGAGTGAAAAAAGATCAGCGACTCGAGATACGATTGAAGGCTGTCATCTGATATGGAGATGACTCATTTTTGATAGTGATAAGAATCTTGAATTCGAATGATACCGAAGTGTTTTCATTATATTATTTGATAATTGCGGCCCAGTTCAGCAAATGCTAATCGTCACCACTTCTTTCATTCTTGCTTCATATTTTTGTAATTGATAAAAAAAAAACTGATTACTAATCATTTCGGGCATGTATTTTTTTCAAACAGTGTTACACTACCGTAGAGTTAATTAACCAAGCAGATCGAAGCAGAGAGTAACGAAGAGTAACATCAGATAACCCTGGCTTTTAAGTGGTCTGAACCCCCAACAATATTCAAAAATAAATAGTTGCTCTCCACTCCTTTTCTTTAGAAGGCTTTTAAAATGTTAAATCCACTATCACTCTCTCTAAAATCACTCTATTTACCATTGTCACATAATTATCTTCTCAATTAATGAGTTTTACTGTAACTTTTACACCATGCGACAAAAAGAATAGATTTATTTATGTGTACATGTACTTCACTATCCGAATCGCGCACGCATGATACAAAAATGGTCTAAGCTCTAGCGAATGCGATAAACACAAGGATAAGTGAGAGAAGCGGTGTCATGACCAATCCCATGGTGTCTGAGGTCGTCGATGGTGGCGTTGTCGTCGTGGATGACACTGTCGTTGATGCCGTGTTGACATCGGAAACCGTCGGAACAGTCGGATTAGTAGGCACTGTGGGAACAGTAGGGACAGTGGGAACGGTGGGAACGGTTGGCACTGTCGGAACAGTCGCAACAGTGGAGTCGGTCTGCACATCTCCCCTCTGCAATATCACAGGATTTTCGATATAAATTAGATAGGTCCGTAAAACGATTTTGCAACCTATGCTCGAAATTTGGCCCTAGAGTCAACTTTGGACGTAGAGCTCGAAAATCTACCTTAGAAAGCCGTATCTTCAAAGCATCATTCCCAGTGGCACTCTTTACCGTGTGCTGTCGCTTTTCATATCTCATGAACGGCGCTTCGTAGATATTCGTGGGTCTCCGAAGCGCCGTTCATGAGATATGAAAAGCGACAGCACACGGTAAAGAGTGCCACTGGGAATGATGCTTTAAAGATACGGCTTTCTAAGGTCGATTTTCGAGATCTACGTCCAAAAATGACTTTTTTTACGCTAGGGACAAATTTTGAGCATAGGTAGCAAAATCGTTATACGGACCCTTTGGACAGAATCTCAATTATATCGAAAATCCTGTGATAACTACCATTAGGTCTATTGATTTTGGCCCTGCCGATCCTAGGAATATTCTTGCCGGTCAGATAGACTTGAGAAATGGGCAAAACAGTGAGATTTGAAAGCGGAAACGATAATCCTAATCACATTATAAAATCAACACTGATTGACTGACGGTGTATTGCGGAAGAAGGGGCTTTCTCTCCATTGAGTATGGCACTGCAGTATTGTAGTCCTTCTTTTTGAGGAAGGCATCGATCATCTGGAGAGCGGGACCGGGTCGATCCGTCGGAACCATGTGGCCAGCACCCTGAGAGAATTGTGTTATTGATTTTTTTGTTCCTTAAACTCTCTCCTATGAAGTCACCTTATCGCTAATACAGTAATGACTAATCGCCTTGCATAACTGCGGCCGCGGACCGCGGCTATATTTTATACTTTTATTTGCGAGATTAAAAATTATGTCTGACCCAGCGAATAATTGATGGCCCGATTGAACAATTCGTCCCAGAAGCCCAATTCTGGCTCAAACTCGCTATAATTGATACCATGCATTAGTCTATCGAAAAGAAGTATCATAGCATGTCTAGTTCATCGGGTCAACTATTGTTCGCTGGGTCAGGCTTTTTCAGAGAATATTCTTAAATCCCGTATATCAAAGTGTGAAATATGATCTTATAATACTTTCGATAGGAAATCCACTGGCGAACACGAAAATCAACACCCCAGCGTCTGAAAATGTCTCAGCTTTGCGATAAATCGATCCGCGCAAGCCGCGGTCCGCGGCAGCCCGCCGAGGCCGCAGTTATGCAAGGCGATTAGCCAGTACTGTACTAGGATTACTAGGATCTTATCGCTAATACTACTAGGGGATTTCCGAAGATAGAAATCTATCATGAAATAACCAAATTACCTTGACAGTGACCAGGTCGAGCGTGAACTTCTTGTCAGTCTTGTACGATGTCTGATACCCGGCGATAACTCCGCGGTAGTTCCACTCGGTCTTCTCACTCTGCAATTATAGTTATTTGTACATTACAGTTGAATGCAAGGCTAGGAAAATAATATCAAAAGTAAAGTTCGATCAACGGTCCTTCAAATACATTTATAACACCACCACAGAAGTTTCACTTTCACTTCTTCGGTTTCAGGCTACGATTTCTTTGCATTTTCGAACTTCTCGCACGCTAACTTATGTAGTCTAAGAACCGGGCTAAATTCTGTTTAGCTTACCTCGGTCCATGAGTGGTTGTGAGCGAGTGTCTCGACGAACCACTGTGCCTGTTGCAGCTGACAGACGTCATCGATGTCTCCGTTGTAGAGAAGCACACGCAGATCCAGGGGAGAATTCATGAGGAACTGAAGAAAGAACATGAGAAAGGCCCGGTTAAGTCTACATGTTGAGCTAGATAAAATATACTGCAAATGAGAGACAGAGAAGGAGGATACTAAGGATATTATCAATTTATCTTGTTTTTTTCTGAGAAAAAAAACGCGAATCAAAACAGCTAAACCGCATTTACTATAATATTCAAGTGAATACCTCGAATTGCTCGCTCATATCATCCTTGTTCTGACGGTATGCAATATTGGCACACTCGTCCCATGCCTGGACGTAGTCGGGCACGTGAAGGGACGTTCGGACGTGAGGCTGTCATTTTTTTCTCGGTGTAATATGTTTTTATTGAATGAAATCAGCTTAATAACACATTATTTGAGCAAGTATAACTTTTGAGACATATTGTCATATTCAACGCTAATTTTGTGTTGGCAACATTTTTTCTTGAGTACAGTAGTTTCAGACCCACCATATTCAGATATGCGATCGTCGCGTCATCCATCCAGCACTGATAGCCATTCGTGTTGTCGGTAGACAGCGGATCCAGATTACCCTTGAAGATCGCAGAGATTGGTTTAAGATCCTATACTGAGAAAGCAATTCGTTTTCATCATTTCTCACCCAGTCAATAGTGTCAAAGTCCAATCCATACTTAGCAGCGTGTTGCGCAGCTCGTCTTGCGCGATTGCGCATGGCGAGAATTCGCGATTTGTACTGAAATTTATAGGAATATTATTAAAATTGAAAATTATAATAAATTGAAACGTTGAGTTGATACCGAAGTGTTGCTCCTCGTCGGAGGCTGCACGCCCAACAGACTCTTCGGAGATGTATAACAGTCCTGGTACAGATTGTAGGCATCGTTTCTACAAATATTCACAGTTTTTTTTATAATCGACATAGATAATGCATACGTGTCACTCCATTCTACTCCCTCGGCGCCGACGACGTTCATGAGAGCCTTCACACATGCTTTTTCGTTCGCATCGAGCTGAAAAAAAAGAGGATGAAGAAAGGACAATGCTGATAGAACCAGAAAAATGGCGTTGATGAATCTAATAGAAAAAACCATCCATTGCATACGTTCTACGTTGTCGTTATGACGTGACAGTATACGGAATATAGCAAATAACAATTTGATCCGGCAACAATATTTTCGTATAATGAAAAGAGTCGCTGACATCTTTCTTCGGCTGCCAGCTGATGGCGCTGTCGAAGAAATCATCGTAGTGGCAGTAGAGACCTCCAATGGCGTCGTCGCCAGTGCAACATTCAGGAACAGCAAGTTTGTCGTACTTGCTGCAAGGCGTATTTGGACAAGGACATGATTTTACGAAAGTGCTGATTATCTAAAGGACTAGTGATTACGATCACTTGTAGATGAATAGTAGTTGAGATTGGCGATGGGTCAAAATACTAAAAACCGAAATTATATATAATTTAATAATAAATCTTACTCTTTGCCGACGATTCCCTTCATGTAGCTGAACGAGGGCGACGTACGCATCTGCAAATTCTTCTTGAGCTCTTCTCTTCTTAATTTTCAGCATAAAATAGACTCACATCCTGTTTGAAGCTCACTTGTCCGTTTCCGATGATCATTCCCTTGAGGTTTATGCTCGATTCCTTCGCCTGTAAGAGGAACACTGTTCTCACGAAAAGAAATCAGGGAACGTGCTTCTGATATTGCCCTTCATAATGGTAAATAAAATATGTAATTATTCTTCAAAAGATTTTGAAGCGCATAATGGTAGGCTAAAGATGGTGGGTGAAAAAAACCACACAACAATAAGCTTGTCCTCTTCAGGTACCTCGATTTTCTCTGCAACGTGAGCCGTGATGAGTGGGAGGTACACTCCACAGTACGATTCTCCAGAAGTGTAGAAGTCCTGAAGGATGAATTCAATCCAGCAGTATTTTACATTAAACTTACGCGTTTCTTCATATCAGGGAAGATAGTGAAGAAGTCTTCGAGAGCCAGCCAAGCGTCAGGAGCGATCTGAAATGATCATTTGCTACTAATTTTAGAGATCATATATCAAGACACAATGCACTTCAATATAGTGACTTTCCTTGCAACTATCAAACACAAAATGCTTACGTCGTCGTCGCTGACGGTCTTCGATGTATTCTCGGTCATGTTCTGGTACGAGAATCCGACTCTCTTGGGCGAGTCAATGTAGAGGACGTGGGCGGCCTTGTTCCACGAGTAGACGTTCTCCCAGAGGGTTCGCCGGTCCGGGTTCACTCTGAATCATATACATAATTTTGTTAGAAAAGTAGTAACTAAAGCTCTGGACGGGTAGGAGAGGCATGTGTTCATATGGAACTGACCTGAATGGACCGTTCTCAGTGAACAATCCGATGAGTGACGAGCAGCCTGGTCCTCCATTCAACCAGAGGACAACCGGCGCAGACGGGTCAGCATTCTGACTCTGGAAGAACCTGAAAAAGTAACGAAATTAATTTTCTCATTGTGGGAAATCAAGCGATGACAAAACATGCGAATCCAAGCGCAGACCATTTGTTGAAAGGGGAAATTGAGAGCTATAATATTCCAACTAACCAGTAGAACAGTTTGTTGCCCTTGGCAGCCTGAAGATATCCCGACCATTGATCGAAGGCGTAATCGTAGGTAAGACCGGGGAGGTTGTAGATGCGATCAGCGTCAGCTCGGCTTACTGAAAAGTTATCAAAATTATAGATAAATTTTAAATCCTAGCGCTCTGAGGGTAAACATGAGGTTAATAACCTGTTCAACTAGACTTCTCAAGGAATTGAGTAAATAAAAAAATCTAGCGAGCACTTCTACAGTACTTTTGATTGTCTCTGATAGATGTTTGCACCCTTGCGGAAAATACCCTTACTTTTTTTCTGTAAACACTTAAGCAGCTTACCCAACGACGCAGGAGCGGCGAAATACTCCGTCTTGAGTGGCTTTCTATCCAGAGTGTCAACCAATTTCCATAGGGGAGTGTTGTAGTCCACGGGGTTCCTTCCCGTCTTCGCACTATTCGCGAAATTGTAGAACATCTGGAGAGCCTCGCCCGGACGATCCATTTGCACCATGTGACCCGCACCCTGCAGCAACAGATCAAGGTAACGTCCATCACATTTTCTATGAATGTAAAATACATTTACAAAAAATACATTTTTGAAGAAAATTTAAAGGGTTGATAACCTTGACAGTGAGCAGATCAATCGTCACTAGTCCATCAAGGTGATACCAAGACTTCTGGTAACCTCCAATGGAGCGCATGACCGAGTATTTCCTGAATGTATTCAGATTAGAGTCAACAGCACGAATCTTTCTCACTTAGTCTGCTCATAATCCCAGGGGGTGTATGGCGTCGTGACCTCCATTCCATTTCTTGACGCGAGCTCTTCGATGAACCTGAATTATTGATTACTTGATCATTCAGTTCAATAAAGGATGGGATATGGCGTAGTGAAGAACTGGTCCATTTCATGATCATGTATACTGTAGTTAACCCTATGTATAGCAGTTCCTGGCATTGTCTCACCACTGTCCGGAGAGGAACTGGCATGCCATGTCAGCAGCACCGTGGTAGATGAGGAAACGCACAGGCTTGTTCATCGTTTTGATTGACGCGAAGATTGACTGAAAATTACAATATTTTTGTATCTAGTTGGTTTTCATAGATGAACGATCATTTAGTAAAATTTAACCTCAAAGACAGCCGTCGTATCGTTGTGCTGCTGCTCGTAGTGGAGTTGGACTGTCGGTCTGAAAAATTTTTGTTAGACCCACTCCAATAAATCGGATTGAAATTTTTTTTTAAAATGAAATGAAAGCCACTCACTCGCATTCATCCCATTTCTTCGTGTAGGAATCGGGAATGTGGATGGCCTTTCTCACATCCGGTCTGGAAATATAGTTAAATTAAAAGTATTTTTATTCGCTGTTCGTACCGATTGAGGTAGGTATCCTTCATATCGTAGCAGTACACTCCGCCATTGTTGTCCGTCGAATCGTAGTTCATTCTCTTCTGAAGAAGAATCGAATAGAGTGGTTATTTTTACACATCAATGGATCATGATTTTGGAAAAATAGAAGGTATACGCACCGCTTCATCTACAAACGGATCGTACGACATTGATCGACCGAGGGCGTCACGCTTTACTCTCTTGTGGTCTTCGTTGCGACCTGAAAAACATTGTTTCCAATGTGTCAAGAGGTTCCTCCTCTCACTCGATGCTCCCTTATCTCCTGGTTTTGTCTTGTAACAGTCCTGATACGTGTTGTAGACGTCGTTTCTGAGAACGTTTAAATTAAACTGTTTAATATCGTAGTAACGATCTATTTACTAATTTTCAAGATTCAGTAGCTCACTTGGACATCCAGACATCCTCGAATCCATGTTTGATTACTTTCCGTCCGCATCGACCCTCTACCGTCGACGGATCAAGACTCTTGGGAATGAGCTCGCCATTCTTAGCGATATGAACGTATCTAGAAATGTTTTCAGTCTCAACATGTTCAATTTACTCAATAAAACCTGTCGAAGTCGAAGAAGGTCATTGGACCGTCGTGGTCGGCCGTCACACACTCCGCCATATCCTTGTAGTCCCTGAGAGTTTACTGTTTGAAAAATTCAACAACTAAAACAAAAAAATGTGTCTTTAAAAATCACGTCTGGCTGTTAATTCCTCTCATGTAGGTGAGTGAGATGTCCGAGTTGAGACTTTTGATCGAGGAGAATTCTCCATTGCCGATGGCCACTCCTGCCAGATTCACGTTCGTCACCGAAAGGTCCTGCGCAAATTACTAGTTAGACAGCAATATTGTATGAAAAAACATGTGTCGTAGATACATCTTTTGAAACACACAATTCGAGAGAAATATAGAGATGCCAAAAAGGAAAGTAAGATGATATATCACTTACGTTGATCTTCTGCAACAGCAGATCGACGAACGTGGGAATGTACACGCCGGCATACGACTCACCAGTGATGAACAGCTTCCTGAATGATTTTGGCTCCAGTAAAAAGATATTTCAAAATGATAACCTGTTCTTGTATTCGGGGAAGCAGTTGAGGAAGTCGACAAGGGCAGCGACGTTACCTTCAGCTGTCTGGAATATTTGTTTTATTTATCAGTGTTGATTTTTGGAGAAGCTAACGTTCGAATAATGTACAGTAGAGCGTTCGTTGTGAACAGAAAATGATCGGTTTCGAATAACTACCCACCAAATCATCACTGTACTCGTGAATGGTGTTGGGATCAGTGTCACTGGCTTGATAGGAGAAGCCAACACCACGGGGTCCCTCGAGGAAGAGAATGTTGCTGGCCTGAGTAAAATTCGCATTACTTTTGTTTCCTCTCTCTTTTTCCAATTTTCAATGTAGAGCTTGGTTGCCTGAATGAAATGGGAAATGTTTTCATTTCACAATTTCACACCATTTATATGAAAGACGTTTTAAAAAAGGCTGTAAACACGTACTCTATGCCAGGAGAAGACATTCTCGTACAGCGTTTCTCCATCGCGATTGTTCTGGAACGGACCGAGCTCCTGAAACATGTTTTTTTTTAAAAATCTATTTCCATTGATAACGAACGGCTCGTTTCTACTTGGTAACCCTAGTTTTATTGGTAATTAAATTGAAATGTTATTTGTATTTACATTTAGCAGTCCAGTGAGCGACGAGCATCCGGGTCCTCCGTTGAACCAGATAGTGATCGGGGCCTTATCATAGTCTGTAGCTGCCTTGATCAACCTGGGAATAATTCATGATATCAGGGTTGCTGGTCAAAATAAGAATTGTTTTGGAGAGGGAAAATTACCAATAGTGCAGATATTGTCCCTTTATCGTGTAGGCACTGGCGTTCAGATATCCAGAGTAGTGCTTGACGCCGAGGTCGAAAGTCAGACCGGGGAGATTGGTCACCTACGAAATATTTACGTGTTAGCAATACTGTAGATAGGGGACTCCAACATAAAAGTGAAAACAGCCAAACATTCTCCTACCTCGTTGTCGTTCTTGTTGCAGGCTGGGGGCGGGGCGGGAAGGTCTCCTCTAGCAGCTTCGGATGCCGCACGCTTCGCTCGAGTTTGAGTCGCAGCAGCGGCCGGCAGGTCTTTCTCGCGACCAACCTGCAGTTACAGTTATTTATTTTGGAGAGGGAACGTATATTAGTGCTTCCCTGCAACGTAACATTTATTTGAACACGTTTTGTAGATGTCGAAGTATATCGGTGAATACGCCTAACAATTCCGGTACACGAAAAATTACGGTAGATGCAGTTTTTTTTGCAAATAACGCACCAGTTCCTCGACTGAGTATCTCTGCAATAGATCAGTCAGCCCCAGCTTCACCGACACTCCGGTGTTCAGTGGCTTGTCGTCAATGAAGGAGGAGAAGACTTGGAGGGTCGGACCAGGCCGGTCCAGTGCGCAGAAGTGACCCGCTCCCTGCACATTCATATTTTTTTTCTTATTTAACCTCAGCATCTCATTTTCAGTTCAATAAAACACTTCGCATGAGCAATCGAAGTGAACAATCAGACAAAAGATTAACAAAACAAACCTTGACTGTGAGAACGTCCATGGTGACCTTCTTGTACTTGAATTGCTCGGCGTATCCTCCGATCTCCGTGAGATAACTAGAAAGCAGATTGAAAACATTGAAACTTTTAAATGTGGAAATTAAATAATTCGTTTTCTTTGTCTCTCTCGACCCAATTGGGTTGTGTGAAACCTTGTATTTTGGTTTGGTGCTAACGATTTTGGATGCGCTTTCCTTCCCAAGTTGCATAACTCCACTCTTTCAACTCACAACCAGTGGGTGTATGCATTCGCCAGTGTCATTTTGTACTCATCGGCGATAGACTCGGCGAACCTGTGGAATTGAATTTCATACTCCAAGATTTCACGAAATATTGCCGTAAATTTTGATTGATTTTGTTCAGATGTAACTAATCAATTCCAAGTTTTTCTACCATTGATCTCCGAGGAAGTTGCATCTCATGTCGATATCTCCATTGTAGATCATGATCTTGAATTGATGGTCCCAACTGGAATGGAAGATGTCTTTGGACATATGAAAGGTCGAACGAACTCGATAATCTTCCTGAAGTACGGACGCATGTCGAAATACTGCGATTTGTAAGATTCTCCGATCGAGTTACTGTAAATGTTTTTTTTTTTATATTCATGCATTTCAAACTTTTTTTGTTAAATGTCCCTTTTTAGTACGGGTTTTACAATAGATTCAAAGCACTCAGTCCTTGCAAACTGTTATCTTTGTGGTTTGTGTCTCGGAAATAAGATACAAATTCGGCACCGCTGTAATAGCGTGGACTGATAGCAGGACGGTGTGTTCGATAAGGAATGATCGCTAGTCTCTATTAGAATTGTTTTACATCACGTATGCTTGCGACCGGAAGATCGGATGATTCATCGTACTATACTATCATCATACAGGCCTAGTGCCTTGAGGACAGGATACATATATGAGGCCGTTTGCCTAATTTTCGAGCAAGGTTTGGCACAGTAAAAAAAATAACATGTGCTCAAAGTTGTCCCCTAGGGTAACTTTTTATTCTGAATCGATTAGCTCGATTTTAGATCTGAGCCTTCTGAATCCCGGCACTACGTAAATTTCCGATTTTTGCCAAATTGACGTCGTGCCATACCGGACTCAAAAAAAATTTACCACAGGAGCCAACTTTTGAGGGTATGTCATGCTTTACCCACAGCATTCCTTTCAGTGGTGTGTGAGGAGGAAGCGGAATTGTCTGCCTTTAATTTGTTCTAATTTGGTTGTCCGGAGGTCGGGGGTTCGATCCGCGGTCTATGCAGTTTGTCTTGCCGGATTTCGAGGGAGCGTGGTGTGAGTGCACACTATGGTGCATTTTCTTGATTTCCGTTTTCTATTGCTTTGGAATACTGTGTACCATGTTCCAACCACTTGTTGACCCTACCGCAAACGGCCTCATATCTCCTATTGATTAGTGCCTTCATCGATATATTAAAATAAATAAGGGAAGAACTAGTACCTGCATGATATCCACACCACTGGTGAATGTTTCTCGGGCACTCTCACGTGCAGCGCAGCTTGGACAGCGGGAATGTTCATGTAGGCTCTGAAATGTCACTGAGAAGTTGTTCAAAATCCTCTCTGAACGTTTCCTCCTGAAAATTCCAGAGAGTACTAATGCACCAATGAGCTCGCAATGGTGTCATTGATAAGATACTCACCCAACGGAGAGCATTCCCCAGCATAATTGGCCGTCCTGATTTCCGGATGCCTCGTGAGAGACCAGACGCTGAATGGGTTCTTTCACTCATCTTCGAGGTCTCTTCGTAAACTATCAGTGGTGTTTCCATTGAAAAAGGCTGCACGGTTGTTTCTGGATCGAACACACTGGATAGATTACTGTTCTATTCGTCAACACTAGTTTGCACCAAGACGCCATACCGCCTGATCGATGAATCCCTTCTTGTAGAATGGCTCGACTAGCTCAGGTCTGTCATTGCCGTGGTTGAGGATCTCGTAGCACGAAGCATACAGGTTGTATGGTGTCTGAGGGCCACTAAAAAAATACTATTACGAGAGAAAAAAACATACTGAATCTTACTTCCATGCATCATACGTGATGTTGATGATTTTCTGGCCACAGAAATCATCGGGATTCTTGGGCTGAGGAGATCCATGTCTGAAAAGTCCGATTTCTGAAAATAACAAAAATTTACATACTCGTCAAAATCGATGTGTGCACTGGCGAAATCGCAGAACTCAAAGTACGCATTGTCATTCGTGTGGTCAGACTTCTTGCAGCATTGCTGGAGAGAATCATAGTCGCTGCAATTTGCTTTATTTTATCAAATGGTCACTCAATCTGGAAAAAAAGGAAACAAAAAACACTAGAACGCTATAAAAAAAAAGTAAGAAAAAAGATCAAATGAGGAAGAGTAAAAAAAGAAAAGTTAAACAAAGTCTTACTCCTTGCCGATGCCTCCATGGAAGTACTGGTATTGCAGCAGTGAGTTGAGCTGAAATATCAGAATTCCGATATTTTGTATAATTTTTAAACAATACATCATCGATGTTGCTCAAAATTGCGTTCGCCGTCGCGATTCCTTTGAAGTTCAAGTACGGGAGATTGCCGGCCTGAAATTGTATAATTATATAATTCACCATCGAATCATCACCTTAATCATGTCAATCAGCTTGACGGCTGTCGTAGGCACGTAGATTCCGCCGTAGGATTCCCCTGAAGATGGTTATCTTAAGAGACCGTCTCGGTTATTTTGGACCACCCCCGGAACCGGTGCGCTAGCAATGAGAACCAGGGGCTCATGCTTGAGTGTCAAGAGGGTCTTGGTCCCGTATTTCACAAACCGTCACTTATCTGTGGTTACTGCCTCTACGAGGGGAGAAATGATAATTTCAATGAAAAATGGTCGAAAAAAATTATTTTCTCAACCATTCGGAATAGACCCAATTTCTATTTTGCGTTGATTTAGAGGTGCCCTCAGGCTCTGAAATATCTGTTCAGATTGATTACAACTCATTGCGAAAGTCACTTTTTTGCCTCCTTTCGGATTTTTGGGTCAAGTGGCACATTTTTGGCGAAACTTCCAGACCGCACTATATACATTTCGTGGTCCTTACATCCATGCATCGATATTTTTTATCGTCGCGCTCATTCATTCTCTCCGAATACACTCCGAGATAAATTAAGTCCGAAAAAGGTCGTTTTGGAACAATAAAAATTTCTAACTTTTTTCTTTCTCTGTTTCATAAGCTCTAATGCCGAAATTCAAATTCTACGCGCCAAACTACGTAGAAAAATACTATAGTCAGATTTTTCTGAGATGAACATTTTTCAACTTTTTTCATGATCGTTGGGTCATGGTCGTTTTTGGGTCAAAAAGTCGAAACCTCGGAACTATATGACTATAGGTGTTTCCAGCGTATTTTCGCCCGTAGAAATCGAATTTTTATACTAGAGCTCGCCAAATTGTCAAAGAAAAAAGGTATGCTCTAATAAATGATTTTTCTCTAGAATTCGAAAATAACTATTTTCTTTGACAATTTGGCGAGCTCTAGTATGAAAATTCGATTTCTACGGGCGAAAATACGCTGGAAACACCTATAGTCATATAGTTCCGAGGTTTCGACTTTTTGACTCAAAAACGACCATGACCCAACGATCATGAAAAAAGTTGAAAAATGTTCATCTCAGAAAAATCTGACTATAGTATTTTCCTACGTAGTTTGGCGCGTAGAATTTGAATTTCGGCATTAGAGTTTATGAAACAGAGAAAGAAAAAGTTAGAAATTTTTATTGTACCAAAACGACCTTTTTCGGACTTAATTTATCTCGGAGTGTATTCGGAGAGAATGAATGAGCGCGACGATAAAAAATATCGATGCATGGATGTAAGGACAACGAAATGTATATAGTGCGGTCTGGAAGTTTCGCCAAAAATGTGCCACTAGACCCAAAAATCCGAAATGAGGATGCAAAAAAGTGACTTTCGCAATGAGTTGTAATCAATCTGAACAGATATTTCAGAGCCTCAGGGCTCCTCTAAATCAACGCAAAAGAGAAATTGGGTCTATTCCGAATGATTGAGAAAATAATTTTTTTCGACTATTTTTTTTCATTGAAATTATCATTTCTCCCTTCGTAGAGGCAGTAACCACAGATAAGTGACGGTTTGTGAAATACGGGACCAAGACCCTCTTGACACTCAAGCATGAGCCCCTGGTTCTCATTGCTAGTGCACCGGTTCCGGGGGTGGGCCAAAATGCTTCAAAATAATGGAGCCGGTCTCTTAATATTATTCTTTTTAATACACAAATATCTCATGTTCTTCAGACTTCAATGAAGATTCGTCGTATGTAAGATGAATCAGTAAATCTAAGTACCAGAAAATAACGTAGTAACTAACCAGTAAGGAAGAATGGCCGGTTCTTGTACTCGGGGAAGACCTCGAGAAAGTCGAGAACGGCCAGTTTCAAGTCTTCTGCTGTCTATAAATCGGAGATTATCTTATTCTTCAAGTGATCGCATTACTAGATCATCGCTCCACTCGTTGCTGGGGTTCTCGGTCTTATTCTGGAACGAGTAGCCAACACCGCGAGGAGAGTCGATGAAGATCACGTTGGCGATCTGAACGAAATGACTTTATTATGCATGTCTAGAAAATAACCTTATTCCACGAGTAGATGTTCTCATAGAGCGTCGTTCCGTCACGATTCGCTCTGAAGGGACCGTTGCCCCACAGAAGAGCGGTGTAGCCGGAGCAGCCAGGGCCTGAGATAATAGATAGGTGACAGTTATCTCAAGCATAAGAAAATTAAATCTAGTTCGGAATTGAAAAAAATCCGCTATATTCAAGGATAGGATTGACTAACCTCCAGAGAGCCACAGCACCAGCGGATCTTTAGCGGGATCTCTCTGCGATTCGACGAACCTCAAAATAATATTATTTATTAAATATCCAAATTATTTTTCAATACTAACATGTAAGAGAAGCGTGAACAAACCAGTAGTGGAGGTAGTTGCCCTTGATTCCGTTGAGATATCCGGCGAACTGATTGAAGTTGGGCTTGAATGTCAATCCAGGCAAGTCGAAGATGCGATCCGATTCCTTTCTCGATACTGAAATTTTTGTTCGGTTTCTATCTGTCCGGATGTTTATGAAAGAAAATCAAGCTCACGCTCAGGCGCAGGTGCAGATTGGAAATCCTTGAGGAGAGGAGCGGGATCAGTGGAGATGTTATCGGTGTGGTCGTATTTGACACCGGAGATGAAGTTGTTGATCATTTGGAGGGTGGGACCCGGTCGATCCATGGTGGCGAACAGACCAGCGCCCTGTGGTGAAGATTATTATAGGTTTTCCACTGGGTTATCCTGCTCTTCAGATCCGCGGATATACAATGCTAATCCTGTTTTTATAATTGCAAAGGGATGTATAGTATGATAGCTATAAGAATGCATCAAGATACGATGGTTTCAGGAGTATCTCTGATTTTTTGTGAATATTTTTCAACTCACCGACCTTCACTTGCAGCATATCGATGGCGAATGATTCCTTCGAGAATCGCTTCACATATCCTGCGCCGACTGGGGGAAGCTGTAATGGTTAAGATGAAAATTCAGCATAATTAAAAATAAATGTCGTATTATTACTCACTGTCGAACTTCTCTTGTAGATCCATTCCGCTCTTTCGGCAACGACTTTCAGCTGAATCAATCAATATTTCGGATAGAGGAGATGAAATTACTCACTTTTTGAGCATCAGCGATTCGTTCGACAAACCACTGATCGGCAAGGAAGGAACTGGTCAGATCCATATCACCGTTGTAGATCAGACCACGAATTGGAGCTCCTGAAAATTTCCTTTTAGATCGAACGTCGCCCCACTTCACCATTTACTTCTATGCTAGTAATGTGACCATCAACAGAGATGCTATATAAATATAATGAATATTTAACCAAATTGAAATCTAAGGAACTGACCAGAATCGATGATCGAGTTGAAGACATCAGTCATGTCCCATTCATTCTGCACGTAATCACTGATAAAAGATGGAATATTTAAATATTTTATAATTGGCTCTCACCCGCATTGCGCTGCCGGCACCTTGTCGATGTGCAGAGCCTTTTGCACCTAAATGTGAAAATATTATGAAAATTGTACAAATATTATCTCTGACATCTCTGGCTGTGAGGACCACTCACTGAACGATCATTCCGAGGCAACTATTTCTATTTTCTGACCTCGGGAAGACTCAGATATTTGTCGATCGCATTGTCCACGTAGCAGGGAAATCCGTTCATTGCGTCAGTCGAGTCGGCGAATTGGTTTGCCTGATAATAATGAGCATTTGTGAAGGAAATAAAAGAGGTTTCCTCACTCCCTGATCGAAGAAGTCGTTCTCGTAGTTCTGATAAGTCTTGTCTGCATTGGAGACTATCTTGGAGTTCGGAGCGTTCGAGTTACCCGTATAGCAATCTTGATAGGGGTTGAATGGACTATTCCTGAGAATATTTGTTTCCAGATAATAGATATTATTAGAAAATTACTTGGAGGAAAACACTTTGTCATTGCCGAGCTTGTTCACTTTCGCGGCGCAGTCTTGAAGGATCTATCAATTTCAAATTAGATCCATCAAATAAAATTATTACCTTGTCGGTGAACGTTTTAGGGGTGATCTTTCCACTATCCGAGATATCGATGAAATAGGAGAAGTCGCAGTAGAGGAGATCAGAAGTCTGTTTAGAGGCAATGCAGCAATCTTGGAGCGAGTCGAATTCACTGAATAGTTGGGTGGTTATCAATCATCCTCAAATAACTCACTCTTTGCCGATCATTCCTCGATAGTACAGAAGGTCGATGTTGGAGTTGAACTGCAAAATATAAAGTAATTATCGAAATCACAGCACCCCAACCGTATCGGATGATTTCATAAGCCCATTGCCGATTGCGAATCCAGTGAGATTGAGGGGCACCGAGTCCTGATTTTTTTTATTATTCTGTTTGTGTGAGGATGGTGATATGAAAAATACCGTATGGATGAGCTCGTTGACCAGCAGAGGGACATAGATTCCTCCATACAATTCTCCTGAATTTGTGAAAAATTATATCTTTATTTTGTAAATAGGCATACCGGCAACAAAAAGGTCTCGATATTGCAACTCGGTATAGGCTGCTACGAAGCTTTGGAGGGCAAGAACCAAGTCATCGGTGGTCTTCAAAAATATTAATTTGCTGTTTATTTTTACTCTAACTTTACCTTCGAATTATTGCGAGCACCATTCGCTGTGTTATCCGAGTAAGAGAGGCCAGTGCAGACGGGTGAATCGATGTAGAGAACATTGGCGATCTGAATTTGACGTAATACTGAGACTGGGGATGTTTGCTGTGTTTTTCTAGTCTACTTTCATTCGCTTTCGCTCATTTTGAGCACTCAAATAATATAAAAGTACCGAGAGAATCGCGGTCTGTGGTGTCGTTAATATCTTATCAATTTGACGACACTCGAAACAGGAAAGAATCATTCTGATGCATTTACGACCATCTGTGCAATCACTCTCACTAATCCTACTAATCTGATAAATAACATTGCCTTTCAATAGTACTCTCTTCATTATGCAAATTATCAGACCTTTCTTCGATCCAGCAATCTTACTAACCTTATTCCACGAGAATACATTCTCCTGAAGGTGTTCACCGTCCTTTGTGGGGTGGAATGGGCCGTTCTCTTTCAGAGGACCTGGTCAATCAATAATAATATTATTATAATGTGAAGGCCATACTCTAGGCTCTTTCGTTTTGAGTATTGATATGCCCGCATAAAAGTACCATTAGAGCGAGGTTGACAGCTCGTAAACCGAAATGTACTGTACCTGAGGAAACTTTCGAGAATGGTGCGCCATTCAACCAAACGATGAGCGGGTCAGAAGAAGGGTTGGATTGAGACTCAAAGAACCTTAAGTATAACACTGTTTTGACGCCCAAACACAAGTACCAATGAAGGGATGATATTATTTTCATTCGTTAATCAAAGGGAAACAAAAAATGGAGATGTGCTCTGGATAGATGGAGGAATATGATATCATCCAAATGTTACCAGATTATTCGAGAAGCCAACTGTAAAAAGTGCTCACCAGTAGTGCAAATGATTGCCTGGAGAAGCATCGAGAAATCCGGAATAGTGCTTGAACTTGACTTCAAACGTTGATCCTGGCATGCTCTTCACCTCATCCTGAGTTTTGTCCGCACAGTGGCCTGAGAAAATATTAGTGAATGATTCATGGAATCTGTGAAAGATTTAGTGAGTATTCCATCTCAACAAATGCAACGGCGTTCCAATGAGATTCACTTCAGGAGGCTACGAATAATGTTTTAGAAGAATACAATTGGTGTTTTCATTCGAATAGTGGACATTTCAACATTAAAAATGCTCAAAATACTCGTCAGAGTTTAAATTATCCTAGTTGTGTGTTTGAACAGATGAAGAGGAATCAAACCTAATACTGCCAGTAACGGCAGCAGTAGAAGCCCTCGCATAATTACCTGAAACAGAATATGTATTGAATCATGCAAAAAAAATTATTATCAGAGCAAAGACGCCGCGTAGCTTGAAGCACGACAACAAATGACCATTGCTCTCTGGTTTTACATCGGTGACAAATGAGCTGATAAGGGCATGCGCTTACATCAATCAGGCAATTAATCCCATGAAGGATGACTTCGTCGGCTGTGGTCTCTGCATTTCACACAGTCTCTTCATCCTTCGGTTGGCAAGACATTGTGCACAGTGAAGATACTGTTTCCCTCGAATACAGCCTTGACGTACATGGGTGCCGATTGCGCTCATTTTATTCTGGGATGCTTCTGCAAATTGTTGCCGATAAAGATCTGATCATGACGTACCAATGTGCAACGATTCGCCGTGTTTTTATCAAGTTTGTTTGTTGATCTATTGGACATTCTGATAGAGGTTTGATCAGACATAATAACTATGTTTTTTCCCACTAAATCGATTAGTTATTATTTCTAGTAAAACATTTCTAATTCACTCTTGCTTTGAGCTGTCATGCATCGAGAATATATTGCCAATAAAACTGAGTAGATAAAACTTGAATTGTGAAACAAAAGAAAATATGAATCGAGAAACTACAGTAACACATAAGTATTTTCCCCGAGAGCTCACTCTGGCACATTTTGCAATAAAATTTGCTCTACTGATGACATCTTTAGTCATAATGTTACTGTACATCCTATCCTTGTCTCGATTTTTGGGAATGACATCATCAACACGTCGGCAGGGAGGAATCGTGAACCCCGCAACCGTCGAGACCGGAAGGACCTTCTGGCAAGGAGGAAATCCCCCCGTCGCTGACGCCGTCAAGCATTTCTGGCAGGGAGGAATCGTCGACTCTGCCAAGCCTTTCTGGCAGGGAGGAATCGTCGACTCTGCCAAGCCTTTCTGGCAGGGAGGGATCATGAACCCCGCCGCCGTCGAGACCGGAAGGACCTTCTGGCAAGGAGGAAATCCCCCCGTCGCTGACGCCGTCAAGCATTTCTGGCAGGGAGGAATCGTCGACTCTGCCAAGCATTTCTGGCAGGGAGGAATCGTCGACTCTGCCAAGCCTTTCTGGCAGGGAGAGATCATGAACCCCGCCGCCGTCGAGACCGGAAAGACCTTCTGGCAAGGAGGAAATCCCCCCCCCCCCCCCGTCGCTGACGCCGTCAAGCATTTCTGGCAGGGAGGAATCGTCGACTCTGCCAAGCCTTTCTGGCAGGGAGGAATCGTCGACTCTGCCAAGCCTTTCTGGCAGGGAGGGATCATGAACCCCGCCGCCGTCGAGACCGGAAGGACCTTCTGGCAAGGAGGAAATCCCCCCGTCGCTGACGCCGTCAAGCATTTCTGGCAGGGAGGAATCGTCGACTCTGCCAAGCCTTTCTGGCAGGGAGGGATCATGAACCCCGCCGCCGTCGAGACCGGAAAGACCTTCTGGCAAGGAGGAAATCCCCCCGTCGCTGACGCCGTCAAGGCTTTCTGGCACGGAGGAATCGTCGACTCTGCCAAGCCTTTCTGGCAGGGAGGAATCGTGAACCCCGCAGCCGTCGAGACCGGAAGGACCTTCTGGCAAGGAGGAAATCCCCCCGTCGCTGACGCCGTCAAGCATTTCTGGCAGGGAGGAATCGTCGACTCTGCCAAGCCTTTCTGGCAGGGAGGAATCGTCGACTCTGCCAAGCCTTTCTGGCAGGGAGGGATCATGAACCCCGCCGCCGTCGAGACCGGAAAGACCTCATGGAAGGAGGAAATCCCCCCGTCGCTGACGCCGTCAAGCATTTCTGGCAGGGAGGAATCGTCGACTCTGCCAAGCCTTTCTGGCAGGGAGGGATCATGAACCCCGCCGCCGTCGAGACCGGAAGGACCTTCTGGCAAGGAGGAAATCCCCCCGTCGCTGACGCCGTCAAGCATTTCTGGCAGGGAGGAATCGTCGACTCTGCCAAGCCTTTCTGGCAGGGAGGGATCATGAACCCCGCCGCCGTCGAGACCGGAAAGACCTTCTGGCAAGGAGGAAATCCCCCCCCCGTCGCTGACGCCGTCAAGCCTTTCTGGCACGGAGGAATCGTCGACTCTGCCAAACCTTTCTGGCAGGGAGGAATCGTGAACCCCGCAGCCGTCGAGACCGGAAGGACCTTCTGGCAAGGAGGAAATCCCCCCCCCCCGTCGCTGACGCCGTCAAGCATTTCTGGCAGAGCGGAATCGTCGACTCTGCCAAGCCTTTCTGGCAGGGAGGAATCGTCGACTCTGCCAAGCCTTTCTGGCAGGGAGGAATCGTCGACTCTGCCAAGCCTTTCTGGCAGGGAGGGATCATGAACCCCTCCGCCGTCGAGACCGGAAGGAACTTCTGGCAAGGAGGAAATCCCCCGTCGCTGACGCCGTCAAGCATTTCTGGCAGGGAGGAATCGTCGACTCTGCCAAGCCTTTCTGGCAGGGAGGGATCATGAACCCCGCCGCCGTCGAGACCGGAAAGACCTTCTGGCAAGGAGGAAATCCCCCCCCCCCCGTCGCTGACGCCGTCAAGCCTTTCTGGCACGGAGGAATCGTCGACTCTGCCAAGCCTTTCTGGCAGGGAGGAATCGTCGACTCTGAAAAAGCCTTTCTGGCAGGGAGGGATCATGAACCCCGCCGCCGTCGAGACCGGAAGGACCTTCTGGCAAGGAGGAAATCCCCCCGTCGCTGACGCCGTCAAGCATTTCTGGCAGGGAGGAATCGTCGACTCTGCCAAGCCTTTCTGGCAGGGAGGGATCATGAACCCCGCCGCCGTCGAGACCGGAAAGACCTTCTGGCAAGGAGGAAATCCCCCCGTCGCTGACGCCGTCAAGGCTTTCTGGCACGGAGGAATCGTCGACTCTGCCAAGCCTTTCTGGCAGGGAGGAATCGTGAACCCCGCAGCCGTCGAGACCGGAAGGACCTTCTGGCAAGGAGGAAATCCCCCCGTCGCTGACGCCGTCAAGCATTTCTGGCAGGGAGGAATCGTCGACTCTGCCAAGCCTTTCTGGCAGGGAGGAATCGTCGACTCTGCCAAGCCTTTCTGGCAGGGAGGGATCATGAACCCCGCCGCCGTCGAGACCGGAAAGACCTCATGGAAGGAGGAAATCCCCCCGTCGCTGACGCCGTCAAGCATTTCTGGCAGGGAGGAATCGTCGACTCTGCCAAGCCTTTCTGGCAGGGAGGGATCATGAACCCCGCCGCCGTCGAGACCGGAAGGACCTTCTGGCAAGGAGGAAATCCCCCCGTCGCTGACGCCGTCAAGCATTTCTGGCAGGGAGGAATCGTCGACTCTGCCAAGCCTTTCTGGCAGGGAGGGATCATGAACCCCGCCGCCGTCGAGACCGGAAAGACCTTCTGGCAAGGAGGAAATCCCCCCCCCGTCGCTGACGCCGTCAAGCCTTTCTGGCACGGAGGAATCGTCGACTCTGCCAAACCTTTCTGGCAGGGAGGAATCGTGAACCCCGCAGCCGTCGAGACCGGAAGGACCTTCTGGCAAGGAGGAAATCCCCCCCCCCCGTCGCTGACGCCGTCAAGCATTTCTGGCAGAGCGGAATCGTCGACTCTGCCAAGCCTTTCTGGCAGGGAGGAATCGTCGACTCTGCCAAGCCTTTCTGGCAGGGAGGAATCGTCGACTCTGCCAAGCCTTTCTGGCAGGGAGGGATCATGAACCCCTCCGCCGTCGAGACCGGAAGGAACTTCTGGCAAGGAGGAAATCCCCCGTCGCTGACGCCGTCAAGCATTTCTGGCAGGGAGGAATCGTCGACTCTGCCAAGCCTTTCTGGCAGGGAGGGATCATGAACCCCGCCGCCGTCGAGACCGGAAAGACCTTCTGGCAAGGAGGAAATCCCCCCCCCCCCGTCGCTGACGCCGTCAAGCCTTTCTGGCACGGAGGAATCGTCGACTCTGCCAAGCCTTTCTGGCAGGGAGGAATCGTCGACTCTGAAAAAGCCTTTCTGGCAGGGAGGGATCATGAACCCCGCCGCCGTCGAGACCGGAAGGACCTTCTGGCAAGGAGGAAATCCCCCCGTCGCTGACGCCGTCAAGCATTTCTGGCAGGGAGGAATCGTCGACTCTGCCAAGCCTTTCTGGCAGGGAGGGATCATGAACCCCGCCGCCGTCGAGACCAGAAAGACCTTCTGGAAGGAGGAAATCCCCCCGTCGCTGACGCCGTCAAGCATTTCTGGCAGGGAGGAATCGTCGACTCTGCCAAGCCTTTCTGGCAGGGAGGGATCATGAACCCCGCCGCCGTCGAGACCGGAAGGACCTTCTGGCAAGGAGGAAATCCCCCCGTCGCTGACGCCGTCAAGCATTTCTGGCAGGGAGGAATCGTCGACTCTGCCAAGCCTTTCTGGCAGGGAGGGATCATGAACCCCGCCGCCGTCGAGACCGGAAAGACCTTCTGGCAAGGAGGAAATCCCCCCCCCGTCGCTGACGCCGTCAAGCCTTTCTGGCACGGAGGAATCGTCGACTCTGCCAAACCTTTCTGGCAGGGAGGAATCGTGAACCCCGCAGCCGTCGAGACCGGAAGGACCTTCTGGCAAGGAGGAAATCCCCCCCCCCCGTCGCTGACGCCGTCAAGCATTTCTGGCAGAGCGGAATCGTCGACTCTGCCAAGCCTTTCTGGCAGGGAGGAATCGTCGACTCTGCCAAGCCTTTCTGGCAGGGAGGAATCGTCGACTCTGCCAAGCCTTTCTGGCAGGGAGGGATCATGAACCCCGCCGCCGTCGAGACCGGAAGGACCTTCTGGCAAGGAGGAAATCCCCCCTCCCGTCGCTGACGCCGTCAAGCCTTTCTGGCACGGAGGAATCGTCGACTCTGCCAAGCCTTTCTGGCAGGGAGGGATCATGAACCCCGCCGCCGTCGAGACCGGAAAGACCTTCTGGCAAGGAGGAAATCCCCCCCCCCCCGTCGCTGACGCCGTCAAGACTTTCTGGCACGGAGGAATCGTCGACTCTGCCAAGCCTTTCTGGCAGGGAGGAATCGTCGACTCTGCCAAGCCTTTCTGGCAGGGAGGAATCGTCGACTCTGCCAAGCCTTTCTGGCAGGGAGGGATCATGAACCCCGCCGCCGTCGAGACCGGAAAGACCTTCTGGCAAGGAGGAAATCCCCCCCCCCCCCGTCGCTGACGCCGTCAAGCCTTTCTGGCACGGAGGAATCGTCGACTCTGCCAAACCTTTCTGGCAGGGAGGAATCGTGAACCCCGCAGCCGTCGAGACCGGAAGGACCTTCTGGCAAGGAGGAAATCCCCCCCCCGTCGCTGACGCCGTCAAGCATTTCTGGCAGAGCGGAATCGTCGACTCTGCCAAGCCTTTCTGGCAGGGAGGAATCGTCGACTCTGCCAAGCCTTTCTGGCAGGGAGGAATCGTCGACTCTGCCAAGCCTTTCTGGCAGGGAGGGATCATGAACCCCGCCGCCGTCGAGACCGGAAGGACCTTCTGGCAAGGAGGAAATCCCCCGTCGCTGACGCCGTCAAGCATTTCTGGCAGGGAGGAATCGTCGACTCTGCCAAGCCTTTCTGGCAGGGAGGGATCATGAACCCCGCCGCCGTCGAGACCGGAAAGACCTTCTGGCAAGGAGGAAATCCCCCCCCCCCCGTCGCTGACGCCGTCAAGCCTTTCTGGCACGGAGGAATCGTCGACTCTGCCAAGCCTTTCTGGCAGGGAGGAATCGTCGACTCTGAAAAAGCCTTTCTGGCAGGGAGGGATCATGAACCCCGCCGCCGTCGAGACCGGAAGGACCTTCTGGCAAGGAGGAAATCCCCCCGTCGCTGACGCCGTCAAGCATTTCTGGCAGGGAGGAATCGTCGACTCTGCCAAGCCTTTCTGGCAGGGAGGGATCATGAACCCCGCCGCCGTCGAGACCAGAAAGACCTTCTGGAAGGAGGAAATCCCCCCGTCGCTGACGCCGTCAAGCATTTCTGGCAGGGAGGAATCGTCGACTCTGCCAAGCCTTTCTGGCAGGGAGGGATCATGAACCCCGCCGCCGTCGAGACCGGAAGGACCTTCTGGCAAGGAGGAAATCCCCCCGTCGCTGACGCCGTCAAGCATTTCTGGCAGGGAGGAATCGTCGACTCTGCCAAGCCTTTCTGGCAGGGAGGGATCATGAACCCCGCCGCCGTCGAGACCGGAAAGACCTTCTGGCAAGGAGGAAATCCCCCCCCCGTCGCTGACGCCGTCAAGCCTTTCTGGCACGGAGGAATCGTCGACTCTGCCAAGCCTTTCTGGCAGGGAGGAATCGTGAACCCCGCAGCCGTCGAGACCGGAAGGACCTTCTGGCAAGGAGGAAATCCCCCCGTCGCTGACGCCGTCAAGCATTTCTGGCAGGGAGGAATCGTCGACTCTGCCAAGCCTTTCTGGCAGGGAGGGATCATGAACCCCGCCGCCGTCGAGACCGGAAAGACCTTCTGGCAAGGAGGAAATCCCCCCCCCGTCGCTGACGCCGTCAAGCCTTTCTGGCACGGAGGAATCGTCGACTCTGCCAAGCCTTTCTGGCAGGGAGGAATCGTGAACCCCGCAGCCGTCGAGACCGGAAGGACCTTCTGGCAAGGAGGAAATCCCCCCGTCGCTGACGCCGTCAAGCATTTCTAGCAGGGCGGAATCGTCGACTCTGCCAAGCCTTTCTGGCAGGGAGGGATCATGAACCCCGCCGCCGTCGAGACCGGAAAGACCTTCTGGCAAGGAGGAAATCCCCCCCCCGTCGCTGACGCCGTCAAGCCTTTCTGGCAGGGAGGAATCGTCGACTCTGCCAAGCCTTTCTGGCAGGGAGGAATCGTCGACTCTGCCAAGCCTTTCTGGCAGGGAGGGATCATGAACCCCGCCGCCGTCGAGACCGGAAGGACCTTCTGGCAAGGAGGAAATCCCCCCGTCGCTGACGCCGTCAAGCCTTTCTGGCACGGAGGAATCGTCGACTCTGCCAAGCCTTTCTGGCAGGGAGGAATCGTCGACTCTGCCAAGCCTTTCTGGCAGGGAGGAATCGTCTACTCTGCCAAGCCTTTCTGGCAGCACTCTGCCTCCTCATTCGAATGTTTTTTGGAAATGTCTCTGAAATTGTTTTGTCTCGTATCAATAGGAATATGTGTGTTTCTGGTCTATTTTTGCGCGTAGAGTCCGAATTTCGGCATTAGAGATCTTTAAAGTATGAAATAAAAAAGTTGTGCTAAAAAATGGTCGAAAATCGAGTTGGATGTGGTTTTTAGATTTTTTCGAGCCGCTCAACGGGTCTGGCCTCTATGTCTAATTTTTTTTTATATGCCACGTATATGACGATTTAAAATATGTGTTAGGTATACCTTGCTCAGGGGGGTCGCCCGCTCAAAAAATATTTTTCTGTTTTTTTATCAGTTTTTCAAATTTTTCATATTGAAGTCGGCCTCGTAGCTCTTTTCTTCAAACAGAAAAGTTTCTTAGAATATTTTTTCCGCAAATTTTGAGCCTTATGCCGTCATTGTAGCTCAACTGGGAGCTGAAATACGAAAAAGCCGATCCCAGAACCGGAAAAGGCCTAAAAGCTGGTTCTGTGAGTCTGTGCTCCCACTTCCTCAAGGGGAGTCGGTTTCCTGCAATCTCTCAGAAAACGCGTGATATGTCTCAAAATACTACTTATCATGGAAATACGTTCGGGGTACGACAAATCCTTCGTTCAAGTTGTAATGAACCGTTCAGAGGTCCGAAGATTTTCGCCTTATCCGATCTCCTTCTCATATCTGGACTCTCAACTATTTCTAGTTCTTTCTGTTTACATGTGGAAGCCGTTTTTACTGAAGAAAGAAAGTGATGAGAGAAGAGGCGAGGTGTCTTGGTGAGTTCATCGTTGGGATTAGAGTTATTTGGATGACTTTCAATATGTTTAGTGACAATCAGGCGTTGCTCGAGAAGGCGCCTTGAATAGGCTGATTATGCTCGACAGTCGCGTCGCGTCAATCGTTGCTATTGTAGCGGGCTGTGTTATCCTACTCAACCCCTTATGGATGAAATATCAAAGACTCGGCAAATCCTCCTTCGGACAATCGATATGACTTCTAATTGTTCATTCAAACGTGGTTGAATCTTTGAAGTATGTGTTCCTTTATTGAAATCGTACTCAGAATTTATTGTGTTACTTTGTCAGTTAAAAATATGAATATTTAGAATGCGATCAGTTTTGTGACTATGTTGTGCGAACAATCTTACTGATATTGTTTGCGCTTTGTAAGAGTAGCGAGGAGATGATCGTTGATAACCTTTCACTCTCTTTCTCCAATATATCACAGAGGGGAAAAAAAACGCCCTTCGAAGAATGAATCAGTGCAATCAGTGTGGCAGCGACACCGCGATTTAATTGGCGGGGATGAGCAATCGCAAATTTAAATCACTCCAGCACCAGGATTCAATCTCAATTAAGGAATTAGTTGGCAGTTTGACTAATATTCGCGTGGTATTCTTCGTTGTTCTCTTTTCTTCCGGCTTCACGGAGGATAAAATATGGAATGTCATCGCCGATGGGAGATTGTTGTGTGGGAGAGAGGCAATTGCCGATGCCGAAGTTCGTCTCCTTCAGAAATCCTACTGTGAGTGCACCAATCACTATTTCTCCTTCCTCCAAGAAGTGCTTCCTATTTTTGAAAATTCAACATTGATGTATGTTGGCCTCTAAGGGGGGAGGGGGCTTTTTAAAATATCTACAGAATTATATACTGAAATTTCTGATTCAAATGATTGCAGGGTACAGCGATAGTGTGACTGGAAAGACGAAAACGGACAAAGCGGGCGACTTCCAGGTAAAATCTAACAATAACAGTTCTCGATTATACTCCAGACTAGCGTTATGGGTTAGTATCGATTGACCCATGATCTACTATCATATTGCCCCATCTCAACTAGGCTGACCCCTAGAGTATTACAACTACTCGTTCCCTCTCTCCCTCTGCACAGCTGACCGCTGATGCAAATCGCACGGCCGCGACGCGCGCGCCGATTTGCATGCGGACTCTCTCAATTATCCCTTCTCTCTCCCCCTCTCGGATTAGTGCCTGAGCGATCAGGCCCGATTGGCACACAGCCAATCGCTCATAACTCGGTTCAAACGAAAATTAGTAACATGCGTCTTTTGAAAAGTGTGATCAGATAGTGGAGACCCGTTAACTCACGTCGAGAACTCATCAACCCAGATGGTCGTGTTCCCCCTTCTTTAACATCGAGGTCACGTTCATGTGCGGAAATGAGACTCTTGCCGGTGCCGAGATTCAACTCATTAAAATTTCCGGTGGGGAACTTTTTTATCTCTGTAATTTTTTTTCAAACAAATGAGTTCACAGGCGGTAAAGCAGTGCAATCCAGGGCTATGACTAACAAGAACGGTTACTTCAAGGTGAAATCGTCGGTTGCTAATTGCACCTTGTGTTTTGCGAGGGAAACTGAAAAATGATTTTGGTCATCTATGAGGAATAAAGTCCTTCAGATAGTCAAGACAGTATCCGTTTTTTGGCTCCCATCTCTAAATGTTACCATCATACATAGCTGCAATAGCACGCTGATCGATAGAAACGGAAAGGTAATTAATTAATATTAAACCAATGCTTCCTGTTTTGATATTTTCAACTATATATGAATTTAACATTGATTTATTAATTACAGAAATGCAAGCGCATGAGTAGCTACGCCATTCCCTCAGAATACATCGCGACGAGATTTTCTTCCCATAAAATGTGAGTGACGAGCTGTATCATCGACTAAGTTTCCAATCACAAAAATAATGATATTTTAGATTCAAGATGGGCAAAAAGAATATGGAGTGGATACAGAAGGGAGAGATTTCGTGCCTTAGAGATAGTGCTGCTTTCGATTTCTCGTATTATCTTCTTCTCACGTTTTCTCTCATATTCTCTTGCTCTTTCTAGTTCTCGCACTCTTCAATTCGAAGTAATTTTCTAAGAATTGGAAATCGTGATAAAAATTAATTTAGAAAATAATTGTAAGTAGAAACTCAATTTCATTGTGTCAAACTATTTTTCAAATTAATTTTGTATGTACCGTAGTTCAATTGAAAAAAATCAGTTGTGAACAATTTTAAATCAGTTTTTGTCATATCTTTTATTTTCAGTAATTTATTTTACAGCAAGCTGTTAGTCAGGACATCAGAAAATCGATTGGCTATAGTCAGTAGAATAGGGCGGGGCCGGAAAGGGGGCGTGGTTTGAGAGGAGGCGGGGTTTCATCCGATTCGGTCTGCGAGTTGCTTCAGCTGTTCCTCGCTCACTCGACCACTTCTCTGCACGGCGATGGAGGCGAGACGGAGAAGGGAAGGAACTTTGAAAGGGGACAGAATTATGAATTATATCTTGAGATGGAAGGTATCACGTAGAAGTGAATAATTTATGACATGTTTTGCAGTAGTGTACAAATAAAAATAAAATATAATCTTGCTTTTTCATCTTATTGTCTTAGAAAGGGTCTTACAGAGTCGTAGTGTATTCGCTCATTCTAGATGATTTTGTGTGAGTGTGATATTCTCACTTGAGAGGGTGTCGCACGAGACGGAATCGTGTCCTCGCCATCTTCGTCATCCTTCGACTTGTCGATCACGCGACTCTCGCCCTCTTTGTCAGTCTGAAAAATACCCATAACTGAAAGAACGGTAGCTAGAAGTGGAATTAAATATGGATTTACCTCAGCAACGACGACGATATGGGATCCATCTCTGAAGGGGACGATGCTATCATAGTCTGAATCCGTTCTTGGGTCCACCTGGAAATTTCAAAATAATTTCAAAATAATATGCTATACTGGCCTTGCAATCCGACCATTCGAGTGTCCGCGTGTTCAACCTGCCGATCTCGATTGAATCATCGTAACGGAGGGTCACGATTACCTGTAGTTAGGTTGATGTGGTGAAGAAGTATGTAGATAATGAAAGGTTCGGTGGTCCGGATACAAACGAATAAAAACCCGAAAAAAGTTTTTAATAGGCAGTGAGATATGTAGTAAAAATATATATAATAGACCTTTTTGTCGTTCCTCGCATTGAAACTGATTTCGGTGGCTTGCAAGTTGCGGGAAGGAGGGAGCGGGCACGATGTCTTGAAGATAGCATGAGCCACTTCTGCAATTTACCACCTATCGTTAGCCATGCCGATCAAGTCCAAAAATGAGGAATTTAACTCACATCAAGTCAACGACGACTACAGTATTCGCATCGACAGCAAAGTTGTTCTCGATGTAGAATCCGAAGGCCTCAAATACATTGACATCAGTTCGCTATCGTTGGTTGGTTATTTACCGTACTAGAGATGAAGAAAGGTGGACAGAAGATAGAGACATTACGGACGTCAAGTTCTTCTCCTCTACGGTAGAATTGTATCGCGTACTCCATTGCCTCAATTTGAAGTATATTTTGATTGTTGAACTGATTTAGTCCCGTACTTTAGCCACTAGCCACGATTCTTCAGAAATAATATATCACCTTGTATTTCAACGACGTAATGTCCCTGTGTCTTCTTATCCTCCTTATCCTTGATTCTTCAGAAATAATATATCACCTTGTATTTCAACGACGTAATGTCCTTGTGTCTCCTGGATCTCGCCCGCCACTCGCCGCCTCATCGCAGATCGACATCTCCAGCGTGCGACCCCTCGTGATGCTGTCTCTTTCTCGATCGCCTGCAAGACTGCCCGTGCCGCACTTTGTGATGACATCCGCCGAAGGAAAGAAAAGCAAGCCACTGAAGCAGCCATCTTAGGGAGAAGCATCGTCCGAACTATGAGAGATCTCCAGTCGACTAAGAAACGCCTTCTCGTCCCCGATCCCGTGACTAAAGCGCTATCTCAAGACGCGACGAAGAAGGCAGTGCAGAGCTTCTACAATAACCTCTTCTCGCCTGCAGTCTCGCTCCCTCTAGCTGTGCCTCTCTCCACTGAGCCTCTTCCGCCCTTCCTCGCTGACGAGTGCCGAGATGCGATATCTCACCTCAAGTGCGGTCACTCCCCGGGCTCGGACAAGATTCTCCCAGATATGCTCAGTTTGTCTCGGGAATATCTTGCTCAACCATTGACCGATCTACTCAACCGCCTTGTTGCCGGAGATCCCGTCCCAGGAGGCCTAGTAGAAGCCATCGTCTCTCTACTGCACAAGAAAGGAGACACGACTAACATCAGCAACTACAGGCCCATCTCTCTCCTCCCCGTCACCCTGAAGAGCATTACTCGTGTGATCATGAAGCGAATCGAAGCGAACCTCGATGAGTCGGAGTCCCTCACCCAATCCGGATTTCGCAAAGGGCACTCTACTCTCGACAATCTACACGCAATCAAACAACTCGCCGAAAGGACTCATGAATATGGGATCTCCCTGTACATTGGATTCGTGGATTTCACTAAGGCATTCGACACTGTAGAATGGAGCGCTGTCTGGCAGGCACTATGGAAGTCTGGAGTCCATCCCTCACTCGTCCACCTCCTCCGTCGCATCTACGAAACCTCGTCCACCCTCATCCGAGTCAACGATGAAGTAGTTTCTGTAAACGTGAGAAGAGGAGTTCGTCAAGGCGACACCCTGTCTCCCCGCCTCTTCAACGCAGTACTTCGTCTTGCGATGGATGACATAGACTGGGAGAATTGCGGACGACGGACGCCATCTATGTCATCTCGAATACGCTGATGATGTCGCTCTGGTCGCCAAGTCTCGTCCGGAGATGGAGAAGATGCTTCAGAAGCTATTGGAAGCGTGCGCTCGAGTAGGATTAGAAGTAAACTCATCCAAGACCGTCCTCCTCACTTCCTGCACCACCACCCGAGCCCCCATCACTATCGGAAACCTGGTATTTCACTTCGCCGACTCCGCAACGTACCTCGGTGGAAAGATTTCTCTTCCCCTTGATCCTTCCGCTGAGCTCGAACACCGGATTCGCTTGGGATGGGCTGCATGGAGCAAGTTGTCTCATCTGCTAGCTTCACGGATTCTTCCTATGAAGACAAAACGACGTCTCTTCGACAGCAGCATCCGAACAACCGTACTCTACGGTAGCGAAACCTGGGCGATGCGATCGAGCGACAAGGAGCGTCTGGATATCACTCTAAGAAAGATGGAGCGACGAATGGTCGGAGTTACTCTCAGAGATCGAATGAGAAACGAAAGGATACGTGAGATCACCAAAGTTCGAGACTGGAACAAGAATGCCCTCAGAAACAAATCAAAATGGGCGCTGAAGATCCGGGCAATGCAAACCAATCACTGGACTCGTGCGACTACCGTATGGACGCCCTACAACGTGCACGCCCTGCGGGCCATCCCAAGACTCGCTGGCGCGACGATCTCAGGCGTATGATCGGTCCCCACTGGTGGAACGCAACTAATGAAGAATATGGCCCCATCCTCACCTGAGCATTACTGCCTGAAGTGATAAATAATTGGAAATGTCCCTGTGTGGATTAGCATTCAGTGGATTGGTAGGGAAGAGTAGAGTACCTCAACACATGCAATTAGAGAAAATTTTTGGTTCTTTTTCTGAAGCCCAAATCAACAAAGGCAACCCTATTCTATTTCTGAGAATTGTAAAACACCGCAGTCTGATAGACAAGAAATTATCATGTTGTTTTGGGCTTCATCAATAGATCCAAATAATAAATTGAGATGCATTACTTTCGCCTTTTGAATTCGCAGTCGCCCAGTCCTGAAAAGGTTGTCGATCTCTCTGGTCTCACTTATATAATATAAGTTATATCGGAGCATCTTCTTTTTTTTCTGGCCCTCTTTGCGATCTCGCAGATCGAAATGAAATGGAAGGAATGGAAATCTAGATAGACGAGGTAGATAAATCGATCACATAATTTATCTAATTGCTTGCATAATTTATCTAATTGCTATCATAATTTAATTGATTGGGCCAGAAACCAAAGAAGTGCCCCTTATATCATCCTCACCTTTCCTATCATGACGCAGGTTGGATCAGATATCACGGAATAAGTACGGTATATGAGACATTGGGCCTGACAAGCATTGTATGAACACATTTCCTATCATGCAGCTCTTTACCTTATTTTTGTTCCAATCGATCGTCACAATTCGTTGACGGAGTGCGTTTTCCATCTTATAAAACATTTTTTTAATTGCCTAGGGATGCTGTCATACCGAGTTGTAATCGAGGATTACGACAGTATCTTTGTCGAGAGCGTAGAAATCATTGAAACTTCCGAACGAGTATAGATCTCCAATACTGCCGAATGAAATACATCTGAAAGAGATCTTCTCTAAATGTTCCCTCTATGATTTCACTGATCTGGATGAATGGCTAATAAATCGGTTTTATTTCCTTCTCCCAATGAACTAACTTGGATAAGAATAGATCGATGGCGTAGAGGTCGAATGTGACAGCTTGCGTGTCTGTCGCATTTTCATCCAGATCCACGACATCCGTACTACCGCAGACCTGAATAGGTAATTTATATTTATATCTCAGTTCTTCTGAAAGCAGTTTTGGTGCTATACACCTCTCTAAACACTTTGTCTCTTCATACTTTAGTTGTCGGATTGCATCATCACAGCGAAATGACTCACTCGTTGATCGCCCAGCATGAAGATGTATCGACCATCGGCAACCCCGCGCAGCCCCCCCCCCCCCCCTTTGAATAAGGACCTGCCCGAAAGACGACCGAATCCGTCAATATTTATGTCACGAAAGCAAGATCGAAGATCAACGGATACACCATCGAGGAAAGATCAAAGATCAATGGTGACGTAATAAAGAAAGGATCAAAGATCAAAAAAGACACTCACCCTCTCAAAGGCACGAATTGGCAAAGGGGAGTTGTTGTTCATTTTATCGAGTAGAGGAGACAAATCAGTGACGGGGAAGGGTTAGTGGAGCGAAGAAAAGAGTGACGAGCGACTACTCGGAATGAGGGAAAGGGAGGGAAATGAGAGAGGATTGGACGTGCAATTTAGTTGTTTACTAGAAGAAGTGCATTCAAAGTACAAAATTACAACAATATTTGTTCCTTATTTCACTATTCTTCTCTCCCTCGACTCTTCCTCCTCCCATTCTCACTCCTTCCCCTCGTCTAGAGTGGTTTCTCCTCCCCTTCTCCTCTTCCCAAATGTGTTATTGCTGTGGATGCTGCGTCAACAACGAGCCTATCAGGTATACTGTAGGCTTCAACCTACCGCACCTTACCCAAGCGATACCGTACTCGTCATCTACCGTATCTTCTACGGTAACCCTCCCTCTTACAGTAAGAAAGCTCCTCCCAATCTGGCGGAATCTGGAACCTCGAGCAAAGCGGCCGTCACACAGCAGCCGGTACGAAAATATCCTTGAGTCCATGATATCTGATCTCAGACCTTTGATCTTTGATCTTTGATCCTCCATCCAGGGTGATGTCATTTCAGGGCGAATCCAAAGCCAGGGATTCGGACTGCGCGAACTACGAGAATGTGAGCATCTTCAAGTAGAAGAAGAAGAGAGAAGAAATGGACGAAGAATCGTTCGAATTCGTCATCCAAATGCCATTTGATAAATGAACATTGCACTAATGATACTCTCCTCGGAATCTATTGGCTGTAATAAATCGATACCTAGAACTAAAAATGATATGATATTCTAGCACAACACACACGCACACAATAAGTATCAGCATTTATATTGCCGGATCAAGAAGTGATGTCTCTATTTTCCTCGTTTTATCTAATGTCATAGTCTAGTTATAATGACTCTAAACGACGGTCAAAGAATCAGAAAACGAACAAGTTTTTAGTGAACAGTTATTGATTCAGATGGATTTAAATTTAATCTCAGATACAAAGAGTGCTGGTTTGAAATAATTGTTTTGTCGAGTCTGCTATCAAAATAGTTTATCAGTTCGCATCCTTCTCACAAATATATTTGAATGCGAAATCGCAGTCAACATTGTTCCACGAATCAGTGAAAGAGCTGATAATGACACAATCGCCAGAAGATGCATCCAGATTATCTGAAAATTTATATTTGAATTCATATTATTATTTTTTATATTTAGTGACGAGACAACCTATGAACAATGCATGTAGACCGAGTCAAGAACAAACTGTAAATAAATAAATAAACATACATTTACTTGCGTAGTCCACACTAGTTCCGTCAGTCCACTTGAACTCCTTCTCTTCCTTCTTCAGTCCAATGAAAACTCCGATCGGAGTGCCAGAGGTGAGAGATTGGATGAAGGTGTTTGTCTGAAATCATTTTGTCATTTGATTAGGATATGTTTCAGAAGCACGTTTTCAATGCCGAACAGAGCACAAATCTATTTTGGTGGAGATCCATTGAAAAATATAAACAAATATAAAATTTCTATAGAAGCTTACGTCTTCATTGTGAATGGATGCGAGATGGCCGCCCTTCGTCGCGCAATTCGCTTCTGCGTCTGAGAAAGTGGAGAAGGATTCACTGAAAATGACCAGTTTCTACAGGAAACAACACACATATTTAGGAAATTAGCAGCCAGTACAGATTCCCGGAGTGTTTGTGATAATGGAATACGTTTGTAAATCACCTCAGTTGGTAGCAGTGATCGCCCAGCTGGAGGAAATCAGCGTTGCATCGCTCTCCTGAATGTTATTTAATCTTCCTGAAACACAATCTAAATTCGATGAAATGGGGTATCACTGTCGCCGGTTCGAAAGAGCTCGCTCCACTCTGCACACTCTTTCACCAGGGAGATCGTGCACAGTCAAGAAAGTAATCGATTCACAACAATAGGATGCGTCGGCAATGAAATAAGACAAACTCACTACTCGACACTACAGTGATGAAAATGTTGTCCGTGTTCTTCCCGATCTGATTGGCCTCGAGACCAGTCACGTAGTTCACATGAAGTTTCAATATGATATTATTTAAATTTGTAACGTTACATACTCTGAACTTCTCCGCATTGAGAAGCCAGTCGATCTGAGTCGACTGCTTGACACTGGAAAAGTGAATAATAATAAAAAGGTGTCCTTAGATTGGAAAAAATTTTAGAGTTTCATAGAAGCAACTGACATCCTCTCTCCACAGTTCTCATCTCCACAGAATGCCTGCAGTTTGAGGGTGTGATCATTGAATGGATCGAAGGTGATGGAGGCTGTGATGTGCACTGAGGCACGACGACTGAAAACCTTTCATATTTTGCAAATCACCCAGGCAAAATATAAATTCCCCTGCAGAAATAGTCTCTCTGGGATAGTTTGGATGACTGAACTACCTTGGACTGATCATACCCGTAATTGGCCTGGACGACCTTCATTGTGTTCTGCTCTTGGAAGGTCGTCGCTCTTCCCGATGACATCACTGTCACTGAGTAGCCAGGATAGCCGAAAACGTTCACTGCAATCACGATTTTTAGCTCTGATGATGCCACGAAACATTAACTCTGGAAAGAATTTCCTACAGGGAAACCTGCAAGATATCTAGCAGGAAGCAAACTGTGAAACTACTTGGGGGGAAATCTAATAGTAGTTTCACAGTTTGCTACCTGCTAGATATCTTGCAGGTTTCCGAATAGGAAACACAAGAAAGTGTGCGTTTCTCACACTGTACAAGTGAGTATCGGACATCGAGAAGCTAATAAGAGGCATATACAACCATGTACCATGGCTCAGTCGGTAGCTGGTTTATCTAGAAATCCGACCTACGCGTGTTCGACCCGGGTGTGATCAAAACTGTCCGGTGGAATTTGCAAGTCCTTCCATAACATCTGAAGGTGGGGGACGGTTTGACATGGAGCTGTCCCTCACTGCTCCATGTTTGCTCGGAAATATGATCCCGGAAATCTCTTTTTGGGAGCATCTCTTGAATATTGTATCTTTTCTTTTTGGATCTCTCTCGGTAATGAGAAATGTCGGAAAAAAATTTAAGAAATTTTTTTTTTAAATTGGTATTCCAGAAATGGACTGGTTTCTGAGCGAATCACTTGAATTTAGATTCACTCGCAAACCTTAGCCCATCGTTGCACCAATCTAAAGCGAGTCACTAAGGCGCGGTCGGAAGCGAGTTTGGCTCCCCCTCCGAAGGTTGATAGTTCAGTCCCCGGGGTGTGATTATGCCTGTTTCCGGTGGATTTACAGCGGTCCATTACATCTGAAGGTGAGGGACGGTCACGTATCGCCGTCCCTCACTGCTCCATGGATGCTCGGAAACTATGATCCCGGTGCATTTTGTTTCTTTGATTTGTTGTTTCATGGTTGTAGTAAGCTTGTTGTGCAAAAGCAGAAGCAGTAACAAAAAATTGGGGGTGGTTTTCAATTCTATAAGAATAATGACTAACGTGCTTTATCCGCGAACGTTTGGTATCCGATCTCGACGGAGATACCAGGTGGAATCTTCACTGTGACCACGGGATCGAACATGTCCGTGTCACGGCCCTCGGCTAGACTGGAAAAAATGACTGGGATATTCAGAGAATCAATAAAACTGGAAGATGCAGAAGATGTGACACCATTTCACAGTAGTCAATCGATGACTAATGTAAAGCGTTGCTTCCGGCTAAGTCTAAGTCTATGATGTCGGCTAGGTTTGAGTACACCGTGGATATAAACGACTAATGAAAGCTCACTCCTTGGTGACGAGTGATCCGATTGGATAGAGATCTTCCTCGGGCCCCGATCCAACTCCAGCGAAGAATGCTATTTCTTCCTGAAAACACCGCCTTAATAATGTCTTCTTTGTGTAAGATTTCAAGTTGGAATTGTATTTCAGCTCTCTCCATGCACAATAATGATGTATTTTCGGAAAGCAATCTCTCAGAAAGGATGCTTTCGAAACTTCATCTTTCATCACGAGTTATTTTTATCAAGATCTCCTCACTTAATTTCACTCCATAATTTTTTTTAACTCTCACATATCCAGTGACTTCTCCCTCAGTATGCCAATTGAGATTGATTCCTCCACGGGGAGAGACGAAAGTGAAATCGGCACCCGGCCCGCGAATCTTCTCGTACTGAAGATGAAATGACTTTCAGTGAGAGAGAAGAGGTGAGCCGAGCTGCGGGGTTATTGTTTTGAAAAAATGTCATGTTACTTATCGTCCATGGTAGTTATAAGTACACGTAAAAAGAGTAGTTACCGTATGAGGCTGAATAACGACCAGATTCGTCTGGACCGATGAGAATAGCAGGGTGATCTCATATTCGCAATCGATGGAGGACGGAGAGTGAGTGACCAATCGCCATGGGCCTTCTCCACCCACACAGGGAGAGGGGAGGAGGGAGGAGAAGGAGGAGAGACTGGAAAGGGGAAAAGTCTCTCCATTCTGCACACTCTGTGACCTATGAGAACCCAAGCAGAATTTCCAAACGCATTTTCCGTTTTGACAGCCCAAATAGCTGTATTATTGTCAGGAATATTCCGAGATTGTTACATAATTATTCAGAAAATAATTTCGGAATCTGAATATGTTTCAGTATGTCGTTAACTACCTTGCGCAACCACTCGAACGTTCATATCAATCCTTCCGATTTAAAATAATAGGAATACTCACCTGTACTGTTTCCCGCTTGCATCATCCCTAACAAAGACGGAGCTGAGCCAGGGAGTGTCGGGTGTGAGCTGAAAGGGCGATATTCTAGGTTCTGCACTCTCTCCATTCTGCACACACTCGTTTGTCTCTTCGGCAAGATATCAATAACATCAAAATTCATCGCTCGATCATATGCCAAATCAATGTGACACTCACCAAATCCTGCAGCGCAACACACGCGAATTTCGACGGAATGCTTAGATTCTTGGGCAGAAGCTGAATATTTAATTTTTTTTAATTTTTTAAATATTCTCACCGTGTTCGAGATCTCATTGCAAGTGTACACGAAAGCTTGCGACTCTGAGAATCATTTTTCGAAAATAAATAAATATTTTAGTTTACAAACCTGCGCCAAGAAGCAAGATGAGAAGCGAGGAGAGGACGCGCATTCTAGTGATGGAAATAATTGTTGGAGGGGGAATCGTCACTCCCTTCCTTTTATCAGAGAGACCATAAAACGACCACTGATTAGATTGGGGTCAGATCTTCTTCTCTGAGCTTCAGTACTAAAGACAAATCAGAATCATATTCGATTCACTTGTCATTCTGATCGTTCTGTGGGCTGGTCTGAATTTCATCGCAAAACTACTCATAATTGCAAGATTGACAGAATCCACTATCATCTTGAAATTATGAATTTTTATGAAAGGCTTCAAATAGTGCTCACTCCATTCAATACAAAATCTTGCAGGTCAGCGTAATGAGAGTGTGGGTACTGCAGAATGGAAAGAACGATTCAACATTAGTGCCGACTGCACTGCAGAGTGCCCAATATTGATGTCGAATCTTTAGTAACATCTACTCGATTTAAAGCGGAGAAATATTGTCTTCGATGAATAATGGAATGATTCATTCATTTCATGTGCATTTTACTTCTCTCAGACAATAAACTCAGTAATGTGGTGTTAGTTCTCCGGAAAAAGGGCGTGGAAAAAGCAAAAGTGTGTTAGTTGTCATTTTCCGGGAAAAGCAATTATCTCGGTTCCCTGAAGAGCTAGCGACTTGAAACTTCGTTTCTAGGTTAGAAAGCGTGAAAAAATCTTATAACCAATCTAATCAGAGAAAATATTGGTCGACACGAGGAAAGAAATCTATAGCTCATCGGAAGAATTGTATGGTATTTCATAATTGTAAGCTATTCAAATCTCGCGTGATTGATTCTCAAATATCTTTGCATCTCACTTTACAGTGAGGTGATGTTGCTCGTTTCCGTATCCTTTCCTTTTGTATTCATCAAACACTAATGGTCTCTCTCCCTCTTTTTCTCATCGTACTCGCTCTTCTCCGACTCCATCTCTCAAATGCTACGATTGGAAAGAAGTGAACGATCGTCCAGAATACTCCGTCAAGAAGGTGCGTCTCTCTCCATTGAGCACACTCTATCGCCAGTCAGAGAAACGCGACAGTGTTCAGAATGGAGTGAGAGCTTATATTATCACAGAGTGTCAAAGACTACATTACCACGAACACATTATATTCTTTATCGCAGCAGTTTAATGCGCGAACACAAGCGCCATTAGCTTGGATGACAAGTAGTAAAATATTGAGCGAAGTAGGAAGGGGAAATATTATGGATGGATGTCATATGATGGGGCCGTTTGGGCGAGTGCGAAAGTGTAATACAAAGATAAAGATGAACGGGGGTGAACTGGGAGAAGAGAAGAGAAGATATGGTGAATTCGATGGGATCAATAATTTGAAAGAGAATTCGAAATGAGAGTGAGGTTAGATGTAAAGGACCATTAAAAGAGTGGTGAGAACGATGAAGAATGGGGGGGGGGGGGGGGGCTCACTCTCGGTTCGGGCGCTCTTTCCTTCTCCAGCACTCGGGCTTCTCCAGTCGGATGAGCTGCAGGTTCTTCACCACGTAGATCATCTCTCCGGCTTGATCGTGGGTGGAAGGGGAAGGGTAGGTCATTGACGATTTGGCGACTGGGGCAGGGATGACTAATCTCGAAGAAAGAGAAATTTAATGCGACTATCCGATGGAGAAAAGATAGGAGAAACAGACAGGAGGTGCCAGCTTCATCATATGACATCCATCCATAGTATTTCCCCATTCTGTGCCAGCTTCTTCTAACATTCCTCTGAAGTGAGTAGGAGCAGTGGAGGATGTGACTATGGACCGCCTGTGATGCAGAAGATGTGTGAGAAGGTGAGTTGGAATGCTGCCCCATCATAACTCATCTATTTTCTGGAAAATGTGCGAAATAGAGAACTCAGAAAACCGAAACACGGTCATGGGACGTTTAGGAACCTTTTCGAACAATTTTTGTGATTTACTGAAATAGATACGTTTTGTTTAGAATCGTGTTTCCCGTTGAAAAGAAAATCGGAAACTTCTCATCATCCGATGTAACGATGTTAAAAAGGTATTTTCGTGCCGGCTTGAAGGCGTTCTCAACGGTCAAGCCGGGTTGAACCAGAGTCGAAGCCGACCTGCAGAGTCCGTTTTGTCATCACTAATCCGATGACCGTCACGAGGGATGCTCGACTGTGAGGAAGAACGCCGGACAGGCAGGAATGGTGACAGGAAAAGCTATGCTGCTGATGCTGAAGTGATCTGTGCAATGGGAACTAAATAAGCCCACGATTTAAAATAAAAACATGGCCATCGGAATAAATCCCAGTTAATATGTTTTTTTAACCTTTAAAACTATTATCCTTGAATCCTTGAGATGTTCTGCACAATTTAGAAACATACAGTGAAAGCAGCGCAACTGTTCAAGTCGGCTGCTCTAATCACCAGAGGTCACTATAAAGCATCTAAACTTTGATAAGCACAGACAAGAGAACGGTTGATAATTAATGTTCCTGATCGGATAGTGTTCTCTCTATTTTGCACACTCCCTGGTCTGTTAAAAACAAACCATAAAGTGTGCAAAATGGAGATAGCTGGAATGCGAAAGACGCCTCTAGTTGTATTCTTTAGTGCGCATTCTTATATTCTTCAGTGCGAAATGATGGATCATGGTCATAACAATGAGCTGGAAACGCAGCTGCTGCATAGATTGGAGAAGGAATTGGACTATAGATATATCCCCTCGCTCATGACTTCCCTTTTCTAACAACTGTAACTCAGCTGGAATAATAACTCTGTTTTATCTTGCTTTCTCTACGCAGCACACGAAAACAACAAAGAAAAGGTTATTTAGTTGTAAGAACTTTTCTAAGATATAACAAGGTATAAATATGGAAAGTTTGACTGAGATTTGATCTGATTCAAACGGCCATTTGGAAGTGGGGGTATCACAATGGTATGTCGATCGATGTACAGTATACAGAAGGGAAAGAAGGGTACGGTACCCGATGATACCGTAATCATCACCAGATCTACTCGTTACGGGTCAAGACGGGGTGAGCAATTCATTGGCTGACGCTCTAGGATCGCTAAATCCAGAAAGTCCGGACTAGGTGCTCCTAGATGGAATTAACCTGAGGGACTAGAGGGAGTCGGAAAGGGAATTCACAGAGTGGCAAGAGAGGCTCTCGAGGGAAACTAAGCTAGTAGGGGTGAGTCTATGGAGAGGGGGGATACTGTAACTGGGGGAAGGGTCGCAGGATACGGTAGATGCATGACTGAGATCAATTAGCGAGACCCGTTATATGACAGACTAGAGGCTCGGAACGAGTGGGGGAGTGGAAGAAAGGAAGTCATGAATTTACAATCTAAATTAGACTCTGACAAGGAGTTGGTAAATTGAACAGAAGAGATGTGGGAGGAAGGAGTGATAGCTTATTAGGGAGAAAAGACGGGTTCTAGAGAAGTAAAAGTGATGAGATGAGACAAGAAAGTGAAGGAAATTATCGAATCGAAAGGAGAGCAAATGAATATTCACATTTACTACTACCGTATACTCTGGGAAGGGGCGGGGCAAGGAGTGAGCGGAAACTGGAGAATATCGATCGATGTGGTAGATCATCTCGACTATCGATCGGCGGCTTGTCGTCGGATCACAGAGTGGATGGTCTCGTACACGAATTCATACTCCTCCTGAAAATATCAAAGATCAATTTGGATAAAATATTGGACAAGTGGAAGGAACATTTCCATTCGCGCTTCTGCTATGAATGGTCATTTTTATTATTTTGAAAGGCAAAAGGATCTACTAACTGAGAAGTTCATCTACCAATGGCCGATGAGATACCCCTGAAGCGATAACCGCCTGGGAGCCATTCGCACAATCGAGGAGACATGCTGACTATTTTCCTATTCATGCATATTTTTTTCATATATTTTGTTCTCGTATTTTTACGTACTTTTCGAAGGAACATCATCACTAAAGAAATAAATAAACCAGTCTATAATCAGTCCAACTTGACTCACAATAGTGGCGAAAGTGTGTGGTCGGGTGTGTTTGATGCCATGGACAGTCTGGAATACATCCACTCGCTCCTCGGCCTTCAGTCGCTCGATCAACAGCGAGATCGCACACAATACACCGCATTCAGTCGAGCCATTCCTGAAGAAAGAGAAGAATTTGGGCTTGATCAAAAAAAAGATCTAAAGTGGCAGATGAACTCTTGTTTCAGCCTGTACATATTCAGCGAAATGTAGAGGAGATTCAATTTAATGAGGTTCAATAATTCGGAAAAAAATAGTTAAATACGCATTCGAAACTGGACTGTTCTCGAAGAAATCGGACAGAAGGAAGAATGTATAACGATGTTTATATTTCATGAGTCACAACTACGATCCACTTATTCTTTCGGTTCAGGTTATTAATATAATTTAATTTTTTAAAACTAATGTCTGCTGACCTCGAGTGCAGCAGTATGGGTGCCATATCATCCGCCAGTTGGCTCTGTCTCTCCAATACCCTCCCTATCACTGATATCATGGATTCGGTGTCAGAGGGACGAGCCCGTCCCACATCCCATCCACCAACGCAGTACTGAACTACCGTCCGCGGCTTGTCCGACTGAAATGGATATGGTCACTGATGAACAATTATTTCCGGATATGCCCTATTTGACAATAGTCAGAAACCAGGAACTTCGTGGCTTCATCGGATTTTTTCCAAGAATCTTTTCCTCACAGATTGGTGATACCGATGGAAAGGTGGAGAAACAAAAGAAATAACGCAATAATCTTTAGTATCTCACGTTATTGTGATAGGAGAGAGTCCTTTCTCTACACTTCAACCATTGATCCTCCTTGAGATTCGAGACGGAAATAGTGGAGAATTTGGAAGAGGACGATTTAGATGGCCAATACTGAAATATGGAGCATTGTTATTGTTATGTTATCGATGTGTTACTGTACATTCGGACCATCACATGGTAATGAAACATAAAGTCTGCTAGTTAGCCGAATTATCTTGTCATACGAATATCACAGGAAGTAATCAATTTGTCTACAGTACCTTCTCATCGCTCTCGAATTCCTCTTCAGGAGTCAGCATCACAATAGTGGCTACATTGTGATCGATAATCATCCTCCAGAAGTCGAATGCCGTATCCGGGCCGAGTGGGTCTTGAGCCAGAATGTACGGATAGAAGTGACCCTGGGAAATTGATGGTTTGGTTATGGTCAAAGTAGAAGATCTCTAGTCTAGATTCAAAGACTTCATGTAATATATCTGAAACAAGTATCTTCCTTGCTTCTAGTTTTCCGAATTGAAAAGTAGCTCTCTCCTGCACACTCTCGCCGGACAGAGCGGCTAAAGATTGTGCAAATGAAGAGAGTACTCTAGAGATAGTAAATGGATACGGTACCTTGACAGTGGACGCATTGATGTACTGTGCATCCGCGTGACCACCAATCACCGGCGCAAGAATCACGCGCTTACTGTAATGCACAGATGAAATAGGGGTCTTAAAACCAATCCATGGACGAGTGGTTAAGGCACAGACAAGGTATGATCGTGAGGTTGGAGAGTTCGAATCCCACCATGTGCAAACACTTTTGCCAAGCATTGAGGATTAAGCAAAGGGATTCGAACCCCAACCTCACCGATCATACCTAACTGCGCCTTAACCACTTGGATTCTAGCACCGTTTATTTCATCTTTGCTGTATATCGATCAGATGGTCCTGACTGGATCCACTCACTTGTCATACGGTACCGCCGAGGGATATCGATTCTTCTCTGGATTCTTGTCGGCGAATTTGTGAGTGGGTGGAACTTCCAGCGTGTTTTTCAATCGCTGCAGAGATTGTTTTTACCTCGTCTGATTGGATAAGAACATCTCGAGAAACTCTTACTAACTATACCCGAGGCATGAAACCTTGATCTCCCTTCAAACAATCAGTTGATTCAATTATATTCCCATTCTCTAGCTGAAACCTCAATCTCCCCTTACCTCAAACTCCCTCTCCATCTCCTTCTTCCTACTGATTTCCCTCCAGTGTCTATTGAATTCCTCCACACTTCGATCCGTTTCTCCGAACATTTGATGTTCCGCGAGTGCACGATAGATGAACACGTACTGCTCCTGAAATCAATTATCGATTAGATATAGAATAAAATCAGTCCTCGATAGTCTGATTAGGGCACATACCGTATTCTGGACCATGAGATTCCGCTGTCTCCTCATGCAGCCGACGAATCCGAATACGTCCACTTTTCCCTCCTTCTGACACTGGTCGATGAGGGAATCGATGGCGATGAGAGTGCCCGTCCGACCAACACCCGCACTGCAAAAAAAGAGATGAAGGATGCAGACGCGAAACTATTTTCAAAACGGTCAACAGCAGAAACAATATTGTAGGCAGAATTTGAGCGAAAAATTTAGTTGATTGAAACTAAATTTCACACAGTTCAATAAAATACAAGATCGAAGATATTTACAAATTTTTTCTGTGTGAGGTCTGAGACTAATTGTGAGAAAAAATCTGTGGATGGAGCATGACAAGTGAAGCGCCATTCAATCTGGTTTAAAACCCAGACAACTAATTTTTGAAATTATCAGCCACCTGCAGTGTATGATCGACGGGTGTTCTTCGAATTCTGTAAGAGATCGCAACTTCATCAGGAATCGGAGGAGACCTGAAATACTTTGTTAAGAGACCGTCTACGAGCTAGTGGAGAAGGTCCTCGGATGGCAAAAAATAGATTTCCCTCATGCTTTTTTCCTGAAATGGGGGTTCCAAGGGATCATCGCAGGCACCACTAGCTAAGGCCTCAGGTCGACTTTGACAGAGTTACAGTACGCCCTATTTTGGGGGTCGAAAAAATCGAAATATCAAATGTATATGATTAGTAGTGTTTCTGACGTATTTTCACAAATAGAGAACGGATCTCTATGTTAGAACTCATGAAACGGTGATTTGAAAAAGTTATGGTCGAAAAATCTACTTTTTTGGCCGAAAATCGTACAAATCGCGATATAGAAAAATTATATGCCCGAAGTGCACTTTCTAGCTATCATAATCGGATTCTACATCGAAAAGTGTGTCTAGTGAATTTTTTTCACAATCTTAAAAATGTGGCTTTGGGTTCATATATGGACCGAAACATCTCCCGAGGTATCGATTTGATCAGGCTCGTTTCGAGGGTCAAAACAGTTTTTATCAGACAACCACCCCACTACTACATTTTCTGACGTATTTTTACTCGTAAACATCGATTTTTTACACAAGAGCTCATGAAAACGCGAAAGAAAAAAGTTATGATCGAAAAACCTTGTCATTTCTTCCGAAATCGAGAAATTTATTTTTCAGTCATATAGAGTCTATTCACTGCGAGAACTTCGCTCTCAGGCTATATATGCTAGATTAAGTGGTTTTTGTGAAATAACCATCAATTCGAAAGAAATTTTAATTTTCGAACTTCCTCTCGATTTCGGAAGAAAAGACCAGGTTTTTCGATCATAACTTTTTTCTTTCGCGTTGTCATGAGCTCTAGTGTAGAAAATCGATGTTTACGAGTAAAAATACGTCAGAAAATGTAGTAGTGGGGTGCCACATTTTTAAAATTCTGAAAAAAATTCACTAGACCTACTTTTCGATGTAGAATCCGATTATGATAGCTAGAAAGTGCACTTCGGGCATATAATTTTTCTATATCACGATTTGTACGATTTTCGGCCAAAAAAGTAGATTTTTCGACCATAACTTTTTTCAAATCACCGTTTCATGAGTTCTAACATAGAGATTCGTTCTCTATTTGTGAAAATACGTCAGAAACACTACTAATGATATACATTTGAGATTTCGATTTTTTCGACCACCAAAATAGGGGGTACTGTAACTCTGTCAAAGTCGACCTGATGCCTTAGCTAGTGGTGCCTGCGATGATCCCTTGGAACCCCCATTTCAGGAAAAAAAAACATGAGGGAAATCTATTTTTTGCCATCCGAGGACCTCTGCACAAGTGCACCGCTAGCTCGTGGACGGTCTCTTAAATATTTTTTTAGTTCCACAAGGGTCTCAACAATGTTGTTCTCAATCACTTTTCCAACACTACTGCAACCTCATTTCACATAGAATAATTTTTCGATATCTCCAAAATTTCTTCTCTATTCCTTTTGTCTATCACTATTCTCACCAGTCGGACACTCGGGTGCCTTGTAGTCATTCCACGCCGTGTAGTGATACTGGACGATGCGTCGGGCTGAAACGATTTTTATTTAAATGAATAAAAATACATTGTAACAAAAAAAATTGTTTAAACTCCCGCCACCTTCGTGCTACACCTTTATCTTTAGACATGCTCGAACCACAAGAGTTGATTTCTTGCAGCTTTCCGGCGTACATAATTTTAAAGAGAAAATAGAGCTTGACTTACTCTCAGCGTGGTTGATATCAATGAGACTGGAGGCCCTTCCATCTGATATCACTGCCCCGATCGATCCTCGAGAGGAGGGAACATTCGCATACTCGGAGGTTATCGACCCCGTCGCCTCGGGGGAGGCTCTGAATGAAATTTGTCATACTATGATACCCGCTAATTATCGTAGAAAACAGTTTCGGTCTTCATTCAAACTATTATTGAAACGCAACATCACGATGCTCTTTTTTATCAGGTTTGAATGACGCCATGAAACAAAATTCCTCCAAACAACTGCTCTACCCTATGCTTCAATTGTAACTGATGCTTCTCCCTCTAAACAAATCCAGCTACAGTACTCGATACCCATTTACCGTACCGGGTGTTGACTCCTCCTCCTCCATTTGCCCTGTCCATGGGTGGCCCCTGGTAGGTCACATCGAAGGTGCGAATGCAGTGGTCGGCCATGTACTGCTGGCCACACGGAATGATCGAGAAATCACCCACGTACGCACTACAAAGGAGGAAGGATTGGATTACTGTATTTGACAGAAACAAAAATGAGTGGAACTGAAGCTGCGCGATTATAAGATACTATGTCAAACAATTGACACCAACAATCTTTTTTTTTGTTGTTGTTTGTTTTACTCATGGAAAATAATTATTTTTTGGTTAGGAGTAGAAGAAAACCATGAGCAAAAGTCAAATGTAAAATATTGTGTGCTCGCAACACAGGACTACCTGGTTCTACATTTTTCGAAAATTTCGATAAATTAAGCCAAAACATCATAAATAAGTACAAACTTACGGTTGCGGAGTGCTCAGCTCATCTGGCCAATACTTCGCACTCTGATTCCTGTTCCTCTCCACGAGATTCGACAGCATCACAACGATGCGAATGTCGTGCTCCCAGATCTGAAAAATAAAAAATTTTCACCGGCGCAGGTTGTGTTTCACTCGCTTGATAAGTCGCTGGTGAATTTGCTCAACTTTATGCCACTGCTGAACGTCGGGGGAAAATAAAAATACGAACCATTCTCCAGAAATCAGTGAGCGTCGATTCCAATGGAGCCTGAGAGGCAATGAATCGCTTACGACCACCATAGCTCTGAAAAGGCAATTGATATGGAATTAGAAGATAGTCTATGGATAGAATTATGTATAGATTGTAAAGTATATGAACTACTCCTCTTGTAACCTCAAATCCCCTCCTAAATTATTAGCGAAAATAGACGTCAGCTTCGTCTGAGTTAGCACAAATCCATAATATATTTTACCTTGATCCAATTGGCGTTGATGTAATCACTCGTCTCCACTCCGTTCACTTTGTTCAGTTTGACGCGAGTCTCATCAAAGGCAACGATGTCCTTGTATCTGCAGATTACGGTAGATTGATTCGAACAGTGTACTACTGTAGGTCAGTCGATTCAGATTAGGCTAGAGATTATTGGGTTCTTATGATGATTAGTTTCCATATTCAGCTCTCTCCATTCTGCACACTCTCTGGTCTGTCTGACCGACGAAACAGTGTGCAGAATGGAGAGATCCAAAACCCAAATTACATCATTAATTCAATTCTACCATACCTGTTCTTGCTGGCATTTCTACAACTCGCAGTGGCGGGAAGTTTGGGATAGGGAAGAGCCTGCAAATCCTATACAACACAAAAAATAGCGATCTAATCGTCTTCCTTCAGAGATTTTTTTAAATCAGCGCTGACACAATCCCGCACTTTGTTATTGCTAAATCAGAGATATCTCTCACAGATGTTCACAGTTTCGGATATTCTTCCAAACTGCTCACCTCAAACTCCTGGGTGAATAGGTAGTCGCTGTCTCTGTGTTTCATGATGAATTCTTGAGGGAGATTCTCAGCGGGGATTGGTTCATAGGCGGGTTTGAGGAGGGATCGACGGTCTCCCGACTGCACGATGCCCATCATAATGGCGCCCGTTGATAGGGGAGAACCGTCGCCCTTCTTCAGACAGGGAGACAGCAGACCGAATCTGAAATTTATTGGAGGTTTGAACACAAATCGATCATGAAATCAAATAATAGTCGATACTTCATCAAATGAAGAACCAGCGGAGCACAAATGCGGTAGGTACTATTTCCATATTATATGAATAGTTTCCAAAGATGTTCGGACTGCACATCAACAAATTATGAATATTCAATCAGATGATGCACATTTGCATCTCAAAAGTACCTAGGTAATTTTAACCGATTTTTTAGTTTTAAATACAAAAATAAATTTTTAGATCTAACCGATGTGCTGCGACACTGGCTCCGACTGCAGCAACCGCCAAAAGAAGGAAAGAGACGCAAATGGCGATGAGAGTACCAAGGGAGGAGGAATCTGAAGAGAGGGAGGAGATTATTACAATTTTAATAACTTTTAAAAAAATATTCTATCAAGCACGATAATCAGAGCGACGCCATAGACAAGCCAGTTGTATACTCGTTTCGGATAATACTCAGTCAACCATATTGATAATGCTTAATCGAAGTATTAATGCGGTCTGCATTTTACAGCGATGTACCAATTGAATACAGGTTTCATGAACCACTCATCACGAGCGTAATGAAAATGTTAACAATTAGAATGGCAACTCTTTCGAAAAAAACTATTCCTACCACTCACTAGCGGATGTATTAGTGCTCTCTCCATTCTGTACACTCTCTCGCCGGTCAGAGACGTGAGAGTATGCAGAATGGAGATGACTACCACTTGATCTGGCATCACTTTCACTCACCATCAGTAGTTCTGAGGAATACTGGTTTGAAGTAGTCCGAGTATCCATAGACTGCTTCTGATGCTGCCGATGACGAAGTCTGTCGACGAGATCGATTGGAGGAAGAGGAGGGACGGACGAAGAGCTCGGGCTCCTGCAAAGACAATGTCATTGAAGATAACCGGGGGGGGGGGGGGGGAATGCAATCGCTTGCAAGCTGTCGGTTTCAACTGTTCAAACCAGCTGACCTAATGCTTCATAGAAGCATGAAGTTCTTTTGTGGGATAATATTAGCAATTAGAAGTGGCCGAAAAGGGGAAAAAGAAAACACCAGCCAGGCTATCAAACCAGCTGGTCTGGTGCTACTGTATTCTCTCAAATAACATGCATAGAGCATATCAACAACGATTATGACTGTTCCAATAACCAAAATAAATTCAAACTCACATCAGTCCTTCCTATCTTGTCCACTCTCACAACGATGAATCCCGTGTACTTCAGTCCCGTCCTCAGGGGTCCATCCTCATCACGGAATCGGCCCAGATAGCTGAAGAGATTACGGTATTTATTAAAGTTGCTAGAGAAGATCAAATTGTTCTACCGTAACAGCCACATTATATATCTAAAGATTGAAACCGAAATCCTTCTGGGAAATCAAGCAGTTCCAGGAAACTGTAAACTTTATGGTATGAGTAAAACCGGCCCCCTGTGATTTATCGAACCTCCATCGTAACAAGATAATTTAGCGATACACTAACACACAGATCTACCTGGTTTCATGAATCCTCTAAGTATAGGAATAAAAATAGATCGTACTTTAGACTGCAGTTGCTGCTTCCTTCACTCAATTGCCCGTCTCCGATTATGGTCTCGTAGGGGAGATCAGAGTACGATTCAGCGATGTATGCAAGGAATCTGTAAAAAATAAAAATAAAATTTTAATAGGGAAGCTCCTAAATCTTCAAAAAAATTTGCCTACGCAAAGATATTGACACGAGGAAGCCCGCGTTTCACTCTACAATCAAATATGCTATCTCACTCATTTGTTTAATTAATTCTATGGTAGAAATAATAAGAAATTAAATTTTCAGTGGAAAAATCAACACGTGCTAGATACGTGTTCCGCTCATCTTTCAAATACAGGAGAAAAAAATTGATACTATTCGACTCTTTTTCTACGCCGAAAAAACACACCTCTTGCTCTCGATGGCATTTCCGTGCAGATTATTCGTGTACGCATTGCTCATCGTGTCCATGATTATGTCTCTGCTAGTGGGAATGGAATCGATGGAGACATTCCCTGGCAGGGGAACCACCGCGATGTAGTAGCATCTGCAATGGGCAGTCATTGGGAGAAGGACCAGGGCTGATTCGCGTTTCGGCAGTATACTGATACTGCTATTTATTCTACCCGCACTGATAGGAGGCAGTCTTCATTGCAACTCACACAGATTACACATGTATTCATTCCTAACACGTGAATCAACAATTCATCATTCCGCCTAACATTTGTGTTTCAACACCGGTACAACTTAACCAAATTGCTTGCTAGATAATAAAAGGGCTATACAATTGTAGAAGAAAACTGACGAAATGGGTCCATTGGTCTCCTTGGGTGGTTTATCGAATCGTAGTGTGAAGTGCGTGTTATTGAGGGCGTCTCTCGTCTGAGGAATGTCCACTTGCCCAGGCTGAAAAGGCGTGAATCTGAGATACAGTAATCCAGAGATTCGTTTTTTTTAATTCCTTCCTTTCTCATACGAAATAATCAGGAACTAAGAAAATGTGGACGAAAAAAAAAGACCAAGAAAATTCAGGGACAAAAGGTATACACACCTCAGCGTAATCCGTCATGCAACTCTTGGTGAAGTTGACTCTCATCGATCTCGCGGCTTTGTTCTCAGCCCACAGGGACACGGAGTAGTTGCGGTTCGGCTGCAAGAATTATATTTTTTTGCAGTTTCTCTGATATGCGAGTGCGTGTGCAGAATGGAGAGAGCACTATTCGATCCGGCAACACTGTCTAGTATATCTACAGTAAGTATCATTGCGGTATTCTATAGTCCACTTAATGTTGTCGGATCGAATAGTACTCTCTCCATTCTGCACACTCATTTGCCTATCAGAGAAACAAAAGAGTGTGCAGAATGAAGAGAGCCACATAAAATACTGACCTTGAGTGGCCCATACTTGCACGTGAAGAAGTCGTATGGGTACTCCACCGGATTCACTCCTGCAATATTGCATATCTGTACCTCCATAAATAAAACCTCGACCGAATCTACAGTACAACTACTGTCTCCTGCACACAACATCGTGACGTACATGCTACCAATCCCACACCCTTCTCCATTGCATCAACTTCGACTACAGTACTTCCCAATAGGGTTGCCATCACCGGTCAGACAGGTGAGAAAGTGCAGAATGGAGAGAGCTAGAAACCAAAACGAGACCACTATTCCTCACCCTTGTCCGCATTCTCGGTGGTGTCATAATTGGCGCATTTATCCTCCTTCGGGGGAGGAAAATGGAGAGGAGCGCCGCCATTTCCATCGGGAATCTCGTCCAGAGAGGGAGCGATCGTACGGAGGGATCCCTCCACTCGAACCTGAGATTGGAATGCATTAGAATGGACGCCATCCACGGATTTGGTGATCATCAGAGAATATAGAATTATTAATGTTTCATCAACATTATAAACGTAACTTTGTTTTTTTTAAAGCAATGCCGTCTTATATTGCTTTTGAAAATATGGCAGTTATGTTCTCGTTTCAACCTCCACTCATATTCTTACCATCTCTCCTTACTTCAATCCTCGCATGAATTCTCGCAAGATGGATAACCGTAACTCACATAATACTTGGTGATGCGTCCATTGCTCACAGGGGGACTCCTCCACTCCACTTCACAGAACTGCCCACTCTCCTCCGATTGAACACGCACGTCCTCGGGTTTCGGAGCGTGCGGACCTAAAAGAATCACTGTTATTATTAAATTCGGAAAGAATCCAGATGTAATCGAATTCTCACGTGATTCTCTTAAACATGGCTTGTACTTGGTGCTTGGATTCACCGGGATTGTGCAAATTTATCAACAAGAATATTTTATGAGCTACATCGTCGTCTCATTAAAAATCAGTCAATTCCCGAGACTAATAGTAGACTCGAAACCGCAATCCACAAGGTAGAAAAGCGAATGAAAATTAAACTCACGGGCGTCTTTCGTCTGGAAATTCTGGGAGAATTTGTATGGCTCAGACTGTCCATCGACCACAGACACGAAGATTGTGTAGGGAGTGGCCGGACGGAGGTCCTGAACGGGAAGGATTGTTTTAAAATAACGTTTTATTTATTAACACAAATAGTGGTGTCTGCATCAAGCCCCGATTTTAACGCCCCCACAAATATCTAGCATTTCATTACGTACGGATAAAACGGGAAAGAAATTGCAATATTTTTGAGGAGAGCGTGAAAATAAAGTTTACGCTTCGCAACGATAGTCTTAACTAAATTATCACATACTTTGTCGTTTCAAACAGAACAAGATATCTCGATCGGACACGCCTTATTTTTTTAAAATAAATAAATCTAACCTGTATAACGACAGACGAACTCGCATTCTTCATCGTCCAGACTTCCTGCCCATTTCTGTCCGTTCGACGCACTAATCTGAAAATACATCATCGTAGATCATTGGTCAATTTTCGAAAATAAATCTGTCCAGATTATTGCACCAAGTTATTACTTGTTTCAGAAACCTGTCAAACACACGATACACCGTGCTCGTTTGATGATTGCATTAAATCTTTTGTTTGAAAATTATTCATCTCAGGTTCAGACTGCACTACATTTCAACTAACCAGTTTCAGGTTTCAGAGAGCTGCCAAGAACACGTCACATAGTGATCTAATGATTTTTACGCATCTCCCAACTCCAATAAAATATTCGCACCGTAGATCGATGACCAGGGGTGGCTCCACATCGGTTCTCGTCCATGTCAGCTCAGCGAAGGTCGTGTTAGTCGTCACGTTGAAGTCCTGGATGCTCCGAGGGGCTGAAAAGATCAAATATCAATCGGGGATCGACGGATTACTGTAGTCTAGCATATCATGCCTATACCAATCACATGTCACGATAGAATCACGGAAAAGAAGGAGTAGAGATTAGTGATGTAGTAACGGTTTTCAGATCTCTCCATTCTGCACACTTTCATCTGTTTGAACGGTGAGACAGTGTGCAGAATGGAGAGAACCAGAACCGAAATTGCATCCCTAGTAGGGATAGAGGATAGAAGAGGAATCGATAAACCATGGATAGGAAATGACAGAATGGAGCACACGAGAGGAGGCACACCACGACAGAGACGACCGGGATTACGGTAATCGATCGATCGAAGGGATAACCTTTGGTTGATTGGGCCTTCTTCTTTTCTCGATGGAAAGTCTCGTTCACAAGAGGAGAAGAGGGAAGAGAAAGGGAGGCGGATAGATTAGACAAAGAAGGAACAGAGGAGGAACGATGGGAGGAGGAATGATGACGAATTGGGTGGAGAATTGCACCTATTCGTCGATCTGAAACGTCGTGTAGGGGGAATGGAGAGGGATTACGGTAGGCGAAAGAACAACTACGCAAGACTTATTTTGGAAGAGATATGGAACGACTAATATGTTTGGATTGGAGACAAATACCCATTGTCATATTCATCTCGAGGACAATATATCTTATTTCTGAAACCTCAAAATTCCTATGAAACCAACTCCTTCCTTGTTCACTTCAACCGTACCTTTAACGACGACTTGAATCTTGTCCTCCACTTCCTCTCCTCTTCCCATCTTCAGATTGCACGAATACGTGCCAGAATCAGCGAATTGGGCATTCGTGATCCTCAGCACCCAACACCATTGAGGGTAGAGACGCTCCAGCGAATTACGCTTGTGCATCTATAATTTATTCAATTAAGAATTAATACACGCAGAAAGAAATTTATTCCCAGTAAACCAAGAGATTGCATGTTTCGACTCTACTATTTAGAAGTAACCGACCATAAACGAGGATTTCAGAATCCAGTAATTGAAAAAAACCCCAAACAAATGTACTAGGCACTTGCATGTTCCAACCCTACTACAAGAAACTGCGTTGGCACGAAAATTCGATACGAAGAAGTCATCATCATCTCAAAACAAATATGAATTTTAAAAATAAAATACTTGAATAACACTGACATCATCGAAGGGAGTCGAGGTTGTCTCTCGTACTATCGTCGTATTCTGGATGAATTGCACCTGCAAATCAGCCATTTATTTATTTATTGAAGGATTTTTTTTAATTGCCGAAAAAATGAATTATTTCCTAGGGCGAAAACGCTCAATACCTTAGCAGATCTACCAACCGAGTAAACAACGATCTATGAAACGTCATACTCACAGGTTCTTCCATTTCCAGTCAGAAATAAAGAAGAGAAAATGGAAAAAAGTGTCTTACCGCCGAGAACTCGACAATCCTGCTTGGATCCATGTTGGTGCAACAGAATAGAGTTAGCTCCGCGCCTCGAAAGACAGAGGGAGAGACAGATGCAAGGATCTTCACGTTCATCTCACCTAGAAAGAAAATTTTTTATAGAATGCGTGGGTATTACATTGATGTTACAAGGACTGCTCCTCATTGGAGATTCTCAATAAAGACCGGAAACATGATCAAAAAATATTTAACATACAACTCCAAATGGATTCATGTTTCATGGAAATCACAAATTCTGAATTTTTGTGGAAATATCAATCGACGACCGACACAACTTTCAAAAATAATTTGCTTCGTGTTTGCCAAGCTTCCTTTAATATTGATCACCTAATTATATTTCTGATCAAAGGAGAAATTTTTTTTTCGAAAAAAAAATATTTATAAACGTACGTCTATCGCATCGAATGGGCAGCATCTTCTGCTCGGTGTTGAATCGAGTGGGAAGAGCAGAGGGATCGAACATCGGGGGACACGCACAACTGCCCTGAAGAGAGTTTGGATGAGATTCGTGAATCAACGTTCTATGATTCGCTTATCCGTCGACATAGATCAAGCTGTTCAGTATTGACTTTGAGCTCGGTGAACAGAACTACTCTGAAGAGAAAAAGGAATTTACACTTGAAGAGATACACCTGGTGAATTAGAGGTGCGTGTTTCACTTACTTATCAGCCTAACCTAAGCTACTCAATTGGATCTCCATTGGCAGCAAACATGAAAAGAAGCAACTCAACGCACGGCATGGCAGACGGGATGATGGAGGTTGAATCTGTTCGTGTAGTTCTCATCCATCATCAGACAAGCATTCTCCACCTTCCGATATCTGTCGTACGTCCGACAACGAAGGGGAATGTCTGCAATGAGGGAGGGAGTTAGCATGGAAGGCAAGGCAATTGAGAATCGAGTTATGCGAAAGATCCAGTGAACATTATGTTCAGCGTTTCGTTGCAGCCTATGTGACAATTGTGAAAATCCAATGAAGCGGTCAAGAGAAATTGTTGCTATTTAACATCGATCGGAACAAAATCATCTCCATCGTTTTCAGACAGTATTTGATTCATTGTTGAAACGCTAATGACCCTACCATTCCCTACAACCTCTCTTATCTCAACAATCGAATCAACTGACGGGAGGGGCAACTGCCCGGACAGAGGCATCTTCCGTGTCCGTCCTTCCCCTTCTGACAGACTCCATTGGCCACGCAGTCGTGATTCGTCTCGCAACGAGGAATACCTGAAGGGCGGAGGAATATAGAGGAAATTCAGAAATATTTGAATAGCTCATATACCACTTTATCACAGTTTTAAAGACATCAGGTGTTAGTCAGATATTATTTGGAGAACAGTTTCTATACCCATTTTCATCAGAGAATATTTACGTTTCACTGTTCTAATTTATGCCGGAACTTTCGACATTGATGATTTAATTCTCGTGCGTGTGTAAAAAATATTTAAACATTACTCTGCACTTTTGCGTTTCGCAGTACTGAATTGCAAGCTCAATTGCTCAAGGATAATGCGACATAAAAAATGAAAGAAAATCTCGAGTAAAAATAACAACTCACCAAGATCATCAGCGGACATGGGGAAGGTGGTATTGGCCAGTGTCTCCTCCAGTGATCCTGTCTCTCCCTCCTCAGAACTGCACTCCACACTGTGCACTGCATCTGAAGTATTTTTATATTTTTAAAGCCTGTATCCGGGAATTATCATCTCAAGACGATTTCGTGTACTCTCAAAGAAAGCACGAAACACTAATCTGTCAGACTATTTTATCCCAAAAAAATCAATCAGGAGCTGGTAAGAATGACATTGTGTAAGAACACGTATATATATTTTTTTACTTCCGAAACATGGATGCACTAACATTAGAGGTACCGGTCGTTGTTCATAGCAACGATGAAACTCAAAATAATCAGGCATCTAGCAAATTAATAAAAATAAACTCACAACACGCGATCAACAGCAGTGCCAGGAGCGACCTCCCTCCTCCTCCTCCCTCTTTCCGTCTCGTCTTTGAAACTGCTACTGGAGGCAGCATCTTATCTGCAATTATTTATTTATTAATTAAATAAATAAAAGCTCGAGAGCAGTCATACAAGCTCAAACACGAAATCTGAGGTGGATATGTAACTCGGGCCCTTGAAAAACTCGGCGTAACCCGATGCGGGGGTATCTCTCTCCCTCACGTAAGAGAGGAGTTACCCCTCCCTTCTCTCTATCAGCACCAGTTGTCACAATGTCCACTCCCTCCCCTCTCACACTTTAGAGACGAGCAAAAAGTAGCATCATTCTCTGCTTTACAACCTCACTCGTCCCCTTCCCATTCAGTCTTCTCTCCTCCTCTACAGTCCTTTCACTCCTCCTCTACAGTCCTTTCACTCCTAGTCTTCCCTCTACTCTTTTCTTCTTTTCACTACAGATTCCGTCAGACAAAGGACTTGGACAAGTCCCTGAACTCCAAAACTTTTGTTGTTTCGAGCCATGTCTGTTGACGAATATTACTCCCCAATTTTGTGTTTCACAAATATAACATTTTTAAAAGAATTTAAGAGATATGATGGTTTTTTTTTCTTTGTGCGGTGATTACAAAATTTTAAATGCGAACCAAGATCATCCGAAGACATGTCATCAGTCGAATTAATGTAACTTCCCACTTTTGTGCTTCTCAAGAATATCACTACAAGAAGAACATCGAGTTCGACGATAGCCCTCCCTAACGGAAGAAAAAAAAATGAAAATACGAACCCAGATCATCAGCCGACATGGGGGGAGGGGAATGTGCCGATGTGGTTAGCTAGGAAAATCACCCCCAGCTCCCGTTTCCAAGCGCCTTCTGGGGAAGTCTTTTACTACTGCGTCTCTCAATTCTGCACACTCTCTCGGCGGTCAGGGAGATGATAGAGTGTGAAGAATGGAGAGAGCCTAGAGGGCATCCCTTCTGGTTACCGATTCCTTCTGATCTCTTCCGTTCACATCAAAGACTTCCCTTCCTTCTCATTTCCCCTCACTCTTAACACATGCAAACACGCTCTTGCTCTCCTTCTGTACTAATCTCGTCCTCCCTCCAATCCCCTCCTCTCCTTGAGGCTAGAGCAGACGAGATAGTGTGCCGAATGGAGAGAACAACTCTCTCTCTCTCTTTCCCTCTCCATAACCCCCAAGGGTTGGGGTGGTCAACGGAGGGAATGGGCATGGATGGCTAGTATTGTCCCCTCCCCCTCCAAGCTCGTCTCCAGAGGATAGTCCAGAGAGGAATGAGTGTACTTGAACACGACATACTACAAGAGGATACTCGCCCCGCACTCTCTCCATTCTGCACACTATCTCGTCTGTTCTAGACTACTGGGGTAGGTCAAGAGACTAGGCATGACAATAACTATCCTCATTTTACTGGCTTCATCGCCAGACTAGGGGTGGCTTGGCAAGAAATGGTCTCTCCATTCTGCACACTCAATCGGTAGAGTGACCAGACAGCGTGTCAGAATGAAGAGATCTCTTGCTTGCGAAGCCATCCCTACTCCAGACGCGGGAACGAGAAAGCACACAAAATCTGGGATCGAGCGCTAGGTGGGATATTATTTTTGAGGAGTATAATTTTTAAAACTTTCCCCAATAGTTCTATGAGGCCACTTCTTTGGCTGAAATGATGGCCTATGTATTCGTACTCTGATTGTGAGTGGAAAGAGTCATGCATAAATACCCACCCTACCCTACAGTTCCTTTCCGCTCCATAAAGCGTTGGTGGATAAAGAACATAGGGAAGGGTTCGCTCACTAGGGATGTAAATTCGATTTTCCACTCTCTCCATTCTGCACACTCTCTCGTTTCTCTGAACGGCGAAATAGTGCGCAGAATGGAATCTAAAATACTATCGCTCACTCAATGGGAGATTCCCTGGCCCGTGGTCGTCTCTCCTCCTGCGGTCATCGAGGGGCGACGATTGCCTAGTGATGATGATGACTCGAGGGGTAGATCAGGGGGCGATCTGAATTGGAGATTATCGATTGATGCTCCTTCGTTTCTCTCGATTGGAACGAGTCGAAAAGCACGCAAAGAATGGACACGGCGAGTCAATTGGTCAAGGGGGAAACGAGGGGAGAAGGTATGAGTGGAAAGATGGAGAGGAACGAATCATTCCTACCATTCTTATGACAAGAAATGAAGAAAGAACCATCGTTTGACCCCCATTCTCGCCATTTCTCCCTCTCTCATGAGAAAACTCACTAGCACATATTTTTCTTTCTACATTCTATAACGGATCCAAGTTTCCATACAAGGCCATCTAATGCTTCACCATGCGACCACATGTTGTTCATCAATAATCTCTGGGGAGAAACCCCCGCTACAATTGCGATTATTAGGGGCAGCGATGGTTGCTCAATGGAGAGAAAAAAGAGAAGCGGGGGAGAGGCCAGATGGGATGAATTTACGCTACTACGACCACATGGTTGCGTTATCTTCTATACTCTGAAATGTAGCAAAACAATCACTTGGTCATTGGACAATCGAGGACTTTTAGAAGGAATCGTCCCCAATTGTTTGCTTCATTACAAGTATACTCGCCAGTTCCATTCCTCCCTTCAATCCAATATTCATCGCTGCTCTTTAATTTCCCTCACCAAACCGTTCCGACGCGTGGCAATTGTTGCCAATCATGGTACGATTCTCGACGGGATTTCCTATTATTCGATAAGGGGGAGAAGAGGAGAGGGGAGGGGAGTGGGAAGGGAGGGGCTCATTTGTGGTGCAACCCCCACTGAGAGTACGGCAAAATGAAGATGAAGATTGATCGAGATGGACCGAGATTGGGACCGAGACTCTAGTATCTACTCTAGTATCTACTGGAATGGATAAATGGAATTGATCTGATATCGTAATCGATTGCTCTCCTCATGATCTCTTTTTCTTCCTTTCGTCATTACCGATAAAAGAGGAACCGTCGATTCCCTTTCTCTCTTTCCCCCACTCTCTCATCAACCCTTCCCCTTATCAATACTAAGCTGTCCCCTCTAGACATTTAAATTATCAGTTAGCATCACCGTGATAAGACAAATAGTCGACGGTCAATGATGGATGAGTGCACAGTGAAGGGAGAAAAAGTGAAATGGACCAAGTCAATCAATCGATCGAGTATTGTATCAATCTCTCGGCGTTTCGTGATTGATTCACTCCCATATGTGCGAAGGAAAGAGAAAAGAGAAGGTGAAAGAGAACACAAGGGGGAAGATCACAGGAAGTCATTAGGAAGTGAATCAATCACTAATCAATTCGATAGAGGAGAGAGCGATTTGAGTGCACAAAGAAGGGAATTGTGAATCAAAATAAAAGCATTAATTATGACCTACTGAGCGCCAAATAAATCGAATTGGAAGGACAAGTGTTCCTATCGAAACCATAATTCTATTTTATTATGTCCTTCCCTTCCAAACAATCCCGAAAACCGGAAATAGGTTAAATCTAGCGACTATTCCACTTCACCAAAAATATTGGTCTGAACATGCGCTCTGAACTAGATGCAAGAATGAATCCTTAACGAATGGGAGAGACATCTCTATGATCAGCTTCACAATGGAGAAATGCATGGCTAATTCCAATTAGAAGAGGATACGACTACTCCCAAATTAATGAATGGGCATACTAGTGGTGGATACTGAAGAGAGGGAACACGAGAAAGGGACGACAAGATTGGAGCAGGGACGGAGGGAATGAACAATGGGTGACCAGTGTGGGGGATGAATTTATGATGGCCCCTAGGGGCACAACGATACCCTCTAGAAGGGAAAGAGATCATCTAGTCAAAACCGAGACGATATGAGTCAGATGGAAAGAGGGGGAAAGCATCTTGAGGCACTTAGTCAGCGCCAGAAATGTTTACATTTAATAAAAATGTCAGCGACTCTAAAGGAAATCGGAGAAAGGCAAGCGTAGAGGGGGCAATCACATTTAGTAAAGGAGCGGGGGAGAGAATGAGCCTGGTCTCCTTTCTTCCCAGGGCTATCTTAGGTTCGCCACGGTGAAAAAAAGCTAAGCAAACTGAGAGCCTCTCGTGTGTTCGCGCGCGCACTCAAATCAGAAAACATGACTAAACAAACGAAATTGTGGACTAATAACGAAAAAATTGAGATGATAAATCAGAATTTGGCTCAATAAACAACAGCAAATAAGAGGAAACGCGTGAACGTCAATGCAAAACGCGATAATTTATTAATGCAGCGGGTATTATCAGGTGAGGGAGAGTGAGAAAGGGCACGAAGTGGATAAACTCGAGAGTACTAAGCGGGAAAGCGCATAAAAGAGGCCTAAAGGGTATCCCTTTCGGGCGTTCTCCATTCTCTCTCGTCTGACCTCTCTCCTCCCTCGTCCCTCTCTTCTCTCTGTCCATCTCTCTCCTCTCTCTTGAGTGACCAGTCACGATCGATCTCTCGTCCCTCTCCACCCTCCATCCCCTTTCCTCTCTCTTCCTCCTGTCCCTGCCAAGTCTGTCAACCAGGGGGGTAATTGAAGGCTGAGGAGGTCAATCCCCGCGCTAGCTAGCACCCCCCCCCCCCCCCCCCGTCAGATTTCTCCTGAGACCGACCACGCTTCTCATTAGTCACCTCTCGCGATCTAGATTGGGCGCACAGATATGGCCGCAATTCGCCGAGGGCGAGGAAAGTCCGCGCTCATGAAAACAGTGAAAACCGCAAGCGAGCAACTCTCTCGAGGCATGACAGGAATTTGAGATTAGGAGGAAACACGGGGGAAGAAGACGGAACCAAGTGGAGAGAAATCGGATTAAGAACATTGACTAAACACGAGAGACTTGCGCGATCGGTAAGATGAGCAAAAATTACGGAGAAACAAGCAGGAATAAAAAAAGTAACTTTTACAGTTTTGTAGTTTGTAGCCGGACAAAATGGGCTAATCAATGTCTGTCAAACCCCTGATCAAGCGCGCGTGTTCAAAACAGATTACGGTATTTGGCAAAAATAAATTCGCGAAAATCGTAATTTATATAATATTTGTGGTAAAATTGGTAATATCGAGCGATGATAAATATACGATAAGGTGGAAGGAAGGGTAGAGAGGGGAGAGATTGGAAATGGACGAAAGGTGAGCGGAAGTGAGAGCGGGGGGCGATAGAAATGGCCAACTCTCCCCTATCATCACTCACTATCATTGACGCTTTCTCTCCCTCACTTCTCTCTCCTCTCCATGCTCTCTCACTTCCCATTCAGTCAGACTCGTTCCTAATATTGTAACTTGTCCTGCGGTTGCAGATAAGGGAGAGATATCAAGGGGGGTCGATAAGAGGGTAGATCACCTCTACCGTATGCCCAACTACCGTATCTGGATGGATGGATGAGTAATTCTCATCCGGTTCTTCTCTTCATCAACACTACTCTTGTAATGGGAAGCGACAGCCCATCGATCGTCTCTTTCACAAACAGTTTATAGTAGGAAAGAAATTTTCGTTGTCGAATGTGGACGGGGCACAGTGGAGGAGAGGTCATTGAGGGGTCAGGGGAGGAGTCAGACTACTTCATGTTGTCCAGACACACGTACTGTCCATCGTCCTTCGCTGGCTCAACCAGCTTCTTCACGGGGGTCTGCAATCGATTAGATACAGTTATATTTTGCCTACCGTAATCCAGTCCTCACTATTGCCTAGCCAAGCTACCGTAATCATGACAGTCCTCTACAGTACTCCCCATAACCACCCCGACTACCGTACTCTGTGGTTATCGGCCTTCTCGTCCTCTCTCGACATGGTGGGAGTGTTCTTCTTGGCGGCCTGAAGAAGTTTAATCGATATCCCTGATCAGGCACCGTAATCCTTGCCTCGTCCAACTTCCCGAGCAGGGCGGTGAAGGGCGCCTCCGACGAGGACACCATCCCGTTGTGGAAAGCCTTCTGGAGATGCGATCGATAACGGACTACCGTACTCCTATAGACCCGTATACCGTAATCAGGCCAATCGATCAATGACTTTTTACAAATAAGAGATGACATGCTAGCTCTCTCCATTGAGCGGAGAGCGCTGAATCCCGAAACGAAATTCCCTGATATCAATCAGTCGATCAACTACCGTAATCCCTCTCACCATCTCCTTGAACAGCTCGGCGCACACCTCGCGATGCTCGTCGTACGTCTTCTCGATCGTATTGAACCTGGAGATCAAATATCATTCATCAGAGATCATAGATCAAAGACCATCTGACACTTACTTCTCCGTCACCAGCTTGGCCTTCATGGCATCGTATCGCTCCTTAGTCTGGTCGAGCTGCGAAGGAGGAGATTACGGTAGTTCACGGTGGTCAGAACGCGGGTCACACCTTCTTCTTCTTGTTCGGATCGGCCTTTTTCATGTGGGCAACGAGCGCCGCGTCGTACTGGTTTTTAGCCATTTGCATCCTGAGAGAGGGAATACGGTAAGTTACTTTCATTAGAACATGGTATGTACGTTGGCTTTGAAGTAGCCGTAGCCTACAGTACCCTTCCAGTCGCATACAGTAATGTAGGTTACTGTAGGCTACAGTATGCTCACGTTCGAATCTCCTGAATGGCGGGGCCGCCCTGATCGCGCATCCAATTGGTGTAATTGGCAATGATCGGCTTCGTCTTCGCGTAGTGAGCCAGCTGGAGAGGATGGGGGTACGGTAGTCGATCGATTACCGATCGATCGATCGGCTACCGTATACCTCGTGCGAGGTCCACTCGCGATGCACGTTCGCCGTGGTCTGCAGACTCTCGTTGGCGAGTTTGATGGACGCCAGACGGGGAGCGAGCTGAGATGTAGATGAGATAAAGGTACGTGAGGGTACGGTAGTTTTCGTTCTACCGCATCCCATTGCGGGCTACGTCTCTGACTCGGACTACGGTAGCTCTACCGTATCTCGGCCAGGATACGGTGGATCTACCCTCTCGGTACTCGGTACCATTTATCGAGCAGCGGGTTACGGTAGGCCAGGGATACGATACTCACAATGCCGGTGTCGGTGGCGACGATGGACTGGGACGACTGCTTATCCCTCACGATGGTCAGGGGCTTCATATGGTAGAGTTGGAGCGTGTCGATCAGTCTGCTCGATCCCTCCACGTAGTTCTGCAGAGTACGGTAGGATTACGGTATTCATGGATGTAGTATCGATCGATCGAGGAGTACTGTAGGTGGAAGCGATGATTAAGGAGTACGGTATCGTTCGATACCGTACTCCTTAATCATCGTACCACCGTATATGTACCTTGTACGTCTCAATCTGCTCTTCGAGGTGGACATCGGCGGCGTTGAGGTTGAGAGAGGCGTTGGCTGATTGACGAGATCGAGAGGCCCTGGAGTACGGTAGGTCAGCAATAGTTCGGTAGGTCAGTGAGGGTGCGGTAGGCCAGTCTAGGAGGGTACGGTAGATGGAACAAGACAACTACGTTAGGTAGATCAAGGAGAGGGAACGGGAAAGCGGAGAAAGAAGAAGTGAAGCAACCGACTTTGCCGGGTCCATCGTATGAGAATGAATGAAGAAGGAGAGGAAAAGAGGAGGGACTTGTTTGTGAATGACGTGGACCAATCAGAGAAGAGATCGAATGAATGAAGGAAATGTCGCGAGGGAAATGAATTTCGGATGAGTTTCATAGAGGAATCAAGAGTAGGACGAGTGCTGTTGTTAACGATTATCATAACGACGGAAGTACTGTATAAAAAACATTTGTGTAAATGGGAATAAACCATTTATCCTTGCCCTTTCACACGAATCCTCGCATACAAACGGTACATAGTAGTCTTCTTTTGAGCAAAAAAAGTCATCATAACTGTGAAAGAGAGTGTGTAATAATGGGGCTACAACACTAAAGATAATCGTTCGAGAATGTACACATCAATCGATAGGTGGCGGATATCGTAATCATCAGTGGTGTTGTGGCTACCGTACTCTATCCTCATCGGAAGGACAGCTCCGTGATCGACTGCGCCTTGCTCATGCGGCCAAACTCCTGAAAAGGCATTGCGGTGTGCGTGGTGTGAGTTCGGAGGCGACATTTCCTAATCGTGGGCTTACATGGTTCAATCCGTGGTCAAAACTGCTGGCGGATGCCAAGCAATTGGTCGAGAGACCCCGGTAGCCCTGCCGCCAGAGTTGAAGCGTGTCCTACAACGATGAACATGAGAATTACTGATGTCATTTCGGTTTCCGACTCCCTCCATTCTGCACACTCTCTCATCTCTCTGACCGGCGAGCGAGTGTGCAGAATGGAGAGAGATAGAGAGAGAGAGAATGAGATCTACCGTAATTCTCACCTGGAGATCAGGCAATCCTAGCTGGGACCGACTTCTCCTGAGATCCTCCTCTCGCTCCCTCTGTAGACGCATCTCCGCTGCGATGAGATCCGCACCATGACGACCCTCGAGAGCCTGAGAAGGGAGGGGATGGATTTGGAATGAATTTCACGAGGAAGTCAAGAGCAGGAAAACTCCGATTTCAATGATATTTGTCAACCGCTGTGACTTCCAAAATTTACAAATACAAAAAAATCACTGTTTGGAAGTTGCATGTCGTCAAAGAAGCTAGTGAGCGTGCGAATCTAGTCAATCAAAAGCAAAACGACCGAGATCAAAAATCAACTGCCCACCTGCGCTGCTTCCCTTCGATTCTCGGGCACTTCTCTCACTATCTCGTGTCTTCGTGGGAATCGGGAGGGGGACATGGTGCGACGGACGAAGCGATCACTGCTGGTGGATGAGGCCACTGGAGAAATCTGCTGAAATCGATAAGATTGAGGAGGGATACGGTAACAGTTGATACTGTGTCAATATTATGCAGGTCAGTTGAACTATATGTAGTGTGTACATGTAGAAAAGGATCTGCTGAAAAGAGATGATCCATTAGTGGGGTACTGTAGGCAGATCGAGAGATATGGTAGCTGTGCAGTATATAATTTCACTGTATCTTTCTCTTCAATTTCGGATATGTTTCAGCTAGTCTAGATAGGAGAGAACGATCGTCCATCAATAATAACATCTATAATAACAGTTTTCATAGAAAAAAAAACATTATTTCATTGTCTGAATTTTGACTCAAGCGATTACTGTAAGAATGGTAAGGATACGCACCTGCTCATCTCTAGTCACGATCTCAGTGCGTCGATAGGAGGTGCTGTTGGAGGGAAACTGGAAGGAATAACGTCATCACTAGTCGACAGTGATGCCTTTTTGGTTTTCGACTCTCCTTATTTTGTGCACTCTCTGGTTTTTCTGACCGACGAGACAGTGTGCAGAATGGAGAGAACCAAAACCGAAATTACATCCCGACTAGCCAATCACTTCTCTCTCTTGTGTATCCCCTCAGACACGATCGACATGGAGGCATATTGGAAACATGATAGCATGTTCGTTGGGAGACGCCGGGATACAGTAGGTCACGAGGGGTACTGTATGTGTGCGGTAGATGATACGGTAGTTCTCACCTCTTCGTACTTCAGTTGTTGGACTGGTTCTGAGTGGGCGTAGCTCGTGATGACGTCACGCATGAGATCAGGAGGAATGGAGATGCCGAGGCCTGTATGGAGAGTAGAGATCAAAGATCAAAGATCATCTTAGGGACGTCGTTGTGGATAACAGCTGTCACCATTCAGCACACTCTCTTGTCTGTGCAAACCAGAGGTGTGAAAAAATTTTCCCGCACTCTGATTTCTCATGATCTCTTGCCGGTCAGAAAAAAAGAATTTTTTTTGCACACCCCTGTTGTGAAAGATGAGACAGTGTGCAGAATGGAGAAAACATTAATCGATCCGACAAAATTACAGTGCACTATAGCCAGATGAAATCTAATTAAACTGAACTATCACTATTGTACTGGACAATTTCATTAAGCGCCAAAGATCAAAGATCTACTCACTGGTGGCGACTTGAGCGTTCTGTCGAAGGAACTGCACTAGTCTGGCCTCTTCGGGTGATAGACGAGAGGATAGAGAGAGGGAGGAGCCGAGATGGGATGGAGGAGCGACTGAAACTATTTTAAAATTATTGATTAATTAGATTGCTAATTAGTTAAGAATAATGATTATTTATCGGCAAGAGAGTGTGCAGAATGGAGAGATTATCGGCAAGAGAGTGTGCAGAATGCAGAAATTATCCGGCTACACTAATAAAAAGCTAATAAGGAGATCAAACTCTGTGCAAAAATTTTCCGATAATCCGTCTATATATCTGATAAACATGTACAGGGGAGTTGAAGAAGAAAAGCATGAGAGATCAAAGATCATTTTCTCACCTCGAGTCATCTGTGGTGGAGTGAGACGGTGATCTGAGGTTGGGGGAGATGCGCGCTCGTCGATCTCAAAGATAAAAGATCGTTCACCGATTAAAGATCAAAGATCTTCCAGGACTCAGGTGTCAGAACTATTAGTGTTGCCGGGTCGAGTAGTGGTATCTCCATTCAGAACACTCACCGGTCATATAAACATTAGAGTGTGCAGAATGGAAAGAGCTACTATTCTAACTGATAACGATTCCGACTAGAGATCAAAGATCAAAGATCAACATACGATGAGTCGTCTGGGATGGGTAGGTTGTTGTTGGGGAGGAGGCTGAGGTTGGGGCGATGTGAGACGGGAGTTGGCAGTCGAATCTGAGAAGAAGGAGGGAAGGGGTGAGGAGGGGGCGGATTAGGGTCTGTTTGAGTTACCGATTGCTGTTGTGTGTATGAAAATAACACGCTGACTTGTCGGCTGAGGTGGTTCTTTTAGCGCCGCGCGGAGTAATAGAAACGGCAAACTATAAGAGTCAATTGCTGATCAAAGATCGGCATTGGACTAGGATCAATGCTGAATAGTATCTAACTGTTTGTTGCGCAGTTCTTCTTTGCATGTTTATCTGAATATTTCACTACAGGTTGTTGAGAAGCGATTGCTTTGAGAAATTCGAGTCTGTTATTGCTTTTTTTCGCAGGAAATAGTGCATTACGACTTACGAATGGGCGTCTCGAATCGAGCCCTCGTCCTCTGTAGATTGGCGATGCTTTCCCTCTCGATTCCTCCCCTGATCTCCCGCTCGTCGTACCACGGAGAGTGGTCCAACTGAGGATTATCGATCGATATTGGGATTACAATGGTCAATCATGCTACGGTAGTCAGATTACGGTAGGGATTACGGTAAGTAAATGCCAAAAAGGACTACGGTAGTACCTGCATATTGACTGCGTCGACGCTCCTGCCCCTGTGCAGGGAGGGCTTGCGAGCCAGAGCCGCCTCGCGATGGATCAACACCTGTGAAGAGAGATTGAATAACTGCTCTCTCCATTTTGCACACTCTCTCGTCGCTCGTCGAAAAAATGAGAGCTAACGCGAAGCATCAACTATTTTCTTTACGCAGATCATTGGTTTAGAAAGGATAGTAATGTAAATACAACTAGATTCGATTGTTAGGCAGCCCTGAGGGATAAGAATAGAGCGACCCAATCGACCCGTCAGGTCCGTTCCTACCTTTGTCTCTCTCGCCTCCATCTCCGTCTGTCTCATTCTCCTCTGTCGATCCTCGGGGATACGACTGTCCATCGGGATGTGCACCGCCCCTGACACAGACAAGAATAATTAATTTAATTAATTAATTAATATTTTTTCAGAGATCAAAATCGAGAAGATTATCAAAGTCCGGCATTCTAACTCGCTTATGAATGAGAGGTGAAACGCATCTAACTGAGGAGATAAGGTATGATCGGAACTCTAATTTTCTGAGCCTTTTGCAGCATTTCTAATTGCGTTTCTTGGTTCAAAAACGAACAAGCATATCGTTTTGAAGCAGTTTTGCGGGCTGTAATGTTGCAAGTTCGAATAGCTTTCTCTCTCCAATCTGCACACCAGCTAGCGTATAAATTGAGCGCAGTGTGCCGATTGGAGAGAGCTACTAATCGATCCGGCAAATGATTACGGTAGGGGGTTTACAGAAGGAGATACTGTAGGGCGGATTACGGTACTACGTTTCGGTAACCTGAGGTAAGGACGATTACTGTATCCCTGACCTTTCTCGTTGGATGCCACAAGGGAGGCCGAGAGGGCGTCGTTGGACCTCCACTTGGGGAAGGAGTAACTACTGCCACGAGAGCGAGAGACACGAAGGGCCTCCGACTGAATGGCAGAATATAATTCGTTAGATATTGCTACAAACTAAAGTTGCCGACCAAATAGTGCTCGAATAATGGGAGTGTGCAGAATGGAGAGAGCTACATGCATTAGCGTCACTAATCTCTACTAAAAATCGGTAATTTATCTGGTATTATAATGAACTCAAATCTACAAACTGGGCAAGCATTTTTTTTAATACGTTCCCTCATCAAAGCGCTTGGGTAGAGAGAAAATACAATTGGGAAAGTGCGAACTGAATGATCGGGATATTCAAGCTCACAATGTCAAAATGGAGAAAATTCCCAGAGATTATGGAAAGAGTTCAATCAGAACGCCGGAGAATGTGTGAATGGAAAGGGAGAGAGGGTCTACTATTTCCCTCAACAGAATGGAACAATGAGAGATTGGACTAATACCCCTCAAATAACGATGTCGCTTCGGTTTTAGACGCTCTCCATTCCGCACACTATCATTTCTCTGACCGGCGAGATAGTGTGCAGAATGAAGAGAGCCAAAACCGTAATTACATCTCTACCCTCAACCAAGGGAGTGCAGGACAGGTTCGGAGAATGACTAAGAATCTCTATTTCGGGAATTTTACGTTTTTTTGGGATGCTCAATTCATCGCTAATTAATATTATATTAATATAAATTAATACAAACCCTTGCGTCGGACTCGTCCCTGACGCAAGCGGCTTCCCACTGTGATCGAAGGGAAGTTGTCCTGTCCGATCGGAGACCCGAGGGAAGGAAGGAGGATGAACCTGGAGTGGATTGGAATGGATCGGAATGGATCTCGCTTCTCTACTCTCTCCAATCTGCACACTCTCTCGACGCTCTGAGTGATGAGAGAGTGGGCAGAATGGAGAGAGCCAGAGCAGAACTGGCATCCTTGACGATGAGATACATATAGGCAACACCTTCTCTGCAGAATTTTCTTATGTTTTTTTAAAAATATAACGCGTGGCCATGTCCGAATCAATCAAGCAAGGGAGCAAACGAGTTGTAGATGCACTGAAACTCAACTCTAACTCCCGCCTTATAACTGCCAAATCCTAGTGTACTTTGGAGATGGCGAATGAATCCCTCCTCATTCTGCCCACTTTCTCTCGTTTTCTCTACCCTGCGAGAAACCACTTTGATAGAAGAGATTCATTCGGCGTTCCTTGTAGGGATGTGGGATGAAGAAGGCGAGATAGTGTGCAGAATGGAGAGAGTCTACTATTTACCGTCAAAGGGAGTTGGAGGCATGATTCCACTGTCGATTGGGAGGGAGATGGAAGTGGTTACTGGTTAGATGAGGGAGTTCTCTCTCTCTCTTCCAACTTCTATGAGAAAATGAAGACAAACAAGAGGGAAGAACGGCATGTGGCGAGTTATTTACAGTGGGATTGGAACGAGAGAATGAGGGGGTGACCTACCGCCTATTTTTTTCTAATTTTAGCCAATTCAGTCCAAAGTACTCCTCTCCTATTCACGGTTTCGAGCAACTACCGAAAAATGCATTCTAGATGCCCAGTGCAATCACCGAGTGACCTACAGTAATCCCCAATCTACAGAATTTCGTACCCACTTTTGAAGGGAGATTATTCATTCGAAAATGTCGAGTGACTCCTTGATCTACTCCATCCGATCCCTTCTCTAGGCTAGACAGGAGCCAACAATGGCAGCTTTTTGTGCGTCCTACTTTTTCAGGATATTTTGTCCCCGGCGTTCTTGGGTTCCAAAAATACCTGAATTCTCTCATCTTTCGTCGTTTTTCTCACTCCTTGCTGATATACAAGACGGACTAGAAAAAAACAATGACCTCGCCCTATTTATTCCTTAGAACTATTGAAGTCGGATCGAATACTCACTCTCTCCATTTTGCACACTCGCTCATATCTCTGACCGACTAGAGAGTGTGCACAATGGAGTGAGCGCTCTTCTCTCACCTCTGGATGAGGCGACAGAGACGGTGTCAGAGGGGTGTCTCCATCCACTCTCGTCGATCGCTGTGAACTCACGGAGCTAAAGAGGGTGGATCAAACCAAGCCAGTCCTAGCATACACGTGGACAAGCTATTTCCCATGCAATACGGTAGTCGATACGATTTGGATAATCGACAACGAAGTGAGACTGCGATTAGCAGTCGTCTGTCGGATCGAATAGTAGCTCTATCCGTTCCACACTGTCTCTCATCGCTCTAGCCGGCAATATAGTGTGCAGAATGGAGAGAGGACTATTCGATTCGGGGCATCACACTCCCTCACCCTTTGCCTCGTCAACTCTGGTGGTTGGGAGGATGATCGCTGTCTCCTCACATCCTGCAGCCTCTCCTCACTTGGACGGGGAGGGGGAGGAGGCACGACCGCCCGTGAGGAGCATTCTGCCAGGAATGAATTAGGACGCCTAAGGATACCGACGTAAGCTTAAGACCACCCAAGGGTCTCTTTGGTAGTTTTCGGTTTCGAGATTACGACCGCCCCCTACCCACACACTCCCAGGAATAAACGGATATGTTTCACGCTCCTACATCTCTTGGCCGCTCTTTATATAATTTCTTGCTGCTATCGGGACAAAAATCAATATCTCATCCCACCTTGCCTGCTACCGTACTGCACCGCTGTGCGTTCTAGCGACTCCCGAGGCGACTGTTCGAGTACGGTAGGCGGAGGTGGAGGGGGCGGGGGAGGGGGAGGAGGATGGCTGACCGGCGGCCGGATAGTGGTCGTCGGCTGCTTGAGCAGGATCTTCTCAGTCGCCGTGAACTTGGTCGGCTGCAGGTGCTGCATCTCCCTCTCCTTGGCCTGCTGCAGCAACTCCTGCTGCATCTGTCTCTGCTGCAGGTGGACCCGCTCCTGCTGAAGCTGCTGCAGCTGCTGCGCCTGCTGGTCGATTTGTCGCTGCTGTTGCTGCAGCTGCTCCCTTTCCCGCTCCTGATGAACCTTCTGTCTATGCCGCGCCTCCTCCTGCTCCCGCTCCTTCTGCCGCAGCTGCTGCCTCTCCAGCATCGCCCGATGCTGCGCCTCCTGCGCCTGCTGCAGCTGGCTGGGCTGCAGTTGTGTATGTTGCTGCACCGGTCGGCGTTGCGGGAATGCCGAGTAATCTGCGGCAGTAGGAGGAACGACGGGCACTCGATTGGGCATGGGCCCGACGGAGACTCGAAGACGGGGAGCCGAGATCTGCAAGAAGAGAAAGATGATGAGAGAAATGCATCTTCCCATTTAGCTCTCTCCATTCTGCACACTATCTCGGCGGTTAAGAGACGTTCCACGATATTTTGCACCTACCCTACGGATCACTTTTTTGTAACCTATGCCAATAAGTTCAGGGTGAAGTCCTCATACCTAGAGCTGATAGCTGGCCCAATATGAGATGTTGAGGTGCATCCTCGGGGAAATGCCAGAGGTGTCCAAAAAAAAGTCCGAAATTTCATCCCAGAAAAAAATACGTTCTTATAGGTTTTTCTGACGTATTTTTTGATGAAAATAATGAAAAACATAGTTTGGAAGCGAAAGGACATCGTTAAAAGGTCGAAAAATCGAAATTTTGTCATTTTTGTACCGCCGTGAAAATCTCAGAATTGTTGCAGTAACTTATTCAAGTGATTTTACGTTGAGAATGCACCATTTGGAGCCCAGATAAATGAGTTATGAATTTTTGAAATTTTGAGATTTCGAAAAAGTGATTTTTCGACTTTTCACGTTTTTCGTGTTTTATCGATATCACAACCCCATATCATCTTCAAAAATGCTTAATAACGATAAATGGGACATAAATCTGTTATAAAAGTGACTGTATCGCTACGAAATTTCGAAATCTCTCTTCATCGTTCTCCTTGGAGCCCCCGAGAGAGCCTCGGGCGAGAAGTTGCAGAATCCGGGCTCCTATATGAAAAAAACGTGAAAATTTCACACGGGGGGGGGGGGTAGTTTTACACGTAGAATCCGAATATGAAATAAAAATTTTCCCATGACATTAAAAAATTTTCACGGCGGTACAAAAATGACAAAATTTCGATTTTTCGACCTTTTAACGATGTCCTTTCGCTTCCAAACTATGTTTTTCATTATTTTCATCAAAAAATACGTCAGAAAAAAAAAACCTATAAGAACGTATTTTTTTCTGGGATGAAATTTCGGACTTTTTTTTGGACACCTCTGGCATTTCCCCGAGGATGCACCTCAACATCTCATATTGGGCCAGCTATCAGCTCTAGGTATGGGGACTTCACCCTGAACTTATTGGCATAGGTTGCAGAAAAGTCATCCGTCGACCCCTCCCAATAGCTTCAAAATACCGTGGAACGTCTCTTAAAAGAAACAGTGTGCAAGATGGAGAGAGGTGAAGTGATGGTGAGTGAGTAGGAGGGAAAGTGAGTTATCGTTTTTGATAAATGCTAAACTTTGGATTTTTGTAGATTTTGTCACCTGTCGTGGAATTATATTAGCAATACAATGTTACCAGCAAGATATATCAGCGCTGAAACCAAACTCTCCCTTCCCTCTGGAACTTGGGATATGCAGGTTAAAGAGTGGTCTAAAGATTCAAAAAAAGGCTGAAGATTCGAAATAATATTATAATATTCCCCAAGAATTCGATATCGCATTATTGCTATTATTTTTAATAGCAATTTTTTAGAATTATACTCTATCCATTTCCGGACGCTTGTCAAGTGTCAATGTGGGAAAGTGTGCAGAATGGAGAGAGCTGCTATTCGATTCTCGAACATTCTTACTGAGTCTGAGATGAACCGTATCAGATTTTTGTCATTGAATATTGAGACCACATATGGACTCTGATCCTTGTCTAGACTAACTACCGAGAGAGTGTGCTAAATGGAGAGAGTGTGCAGATTGGAGAGACTCACACTCTTCTTGGGGGTCTCTGGCAGCGAATCCTCCTCATCCATACTCGTGTAGAGGGAATCGTGCTCCTCCTCGATCGAGGCGACGATGGAACGAGCGTAGGAGAGGGTCTTGGAGCGAACATTGCCTGAGAGGGGTACGGTAGCTTCATGAGAGACACGGTATGATGGGATTATCGATCGCGAGCTCTGTTAGCATTAAACAGATTATTGACCATTATAGGTACTGTCGAAAATCAGAATGTGTTTTTTTTAGATTGGAATGCATTCATTGATCATGCATTCAGAAACCTTCTAACTTTCATTCAACGCCTGAAACTCACGCGATTTCCGAATGATCGGCGTTAAGAAAAAGTTAATTTTTTAAAAACTTTCATAATTGACATATGTTTTATAATTGTAGAAAGATATTGAGAATCATTGAAAAAATTTCTGCTAGTTTTAACGGATCTAATAGGGTTATCTCCATTCTGCACACTCTCTGCGACCAAAGTGTGCAGAATGGAGAGAGGTACTATTCGATCCAGCTCTAATTATAGGGAAAAGCTTCAGATCTTTCCGATCCACCGAATGACCTACCATTCTGCAATGGCTGCCGTCTCCACGATGACGGACTTTTGTGATGATTATTATTGTTGTGATTTATCCCGGTACTCTGAGCCGCCTGAAGAAAATCGATAACTAATTTAATAAATAAATAAATACATACCTGAATGCCGGCCTGAACGATGCCGGGTCTCGGTGCGCCATCTTCGTCGGGCATACTGTAATCTAAAACTATCGATTGGGACACAATCGTAATTGGAACAAGGCGAAGATGATGATGAGACAACGGAAAGGTGAGGATGGACTAAAGAAATAGAGTGGATTCGGAGTGAGGGGGGGATAGGGAAGATGGGGGGAGATAGTGTGTTCTCCCTCTCTCCCTTCTTCCCGTCCCCTATCTCCATCTAGAAGAGAGAGGGACTATCACCGTCCCTTTCCTTGGCTTCTCCGGGGTGTGGAAACATTAGGAAAATATGCAGATGACGTCATTCAAGAGAAGGACTGGTAGCTTGAAATCACGGAGAAGTGCATCTAGGAATCTACCAATAAGTCATAGGTGAGCCCAAGAGGACGCTAAAATCGGATAAACTCACAAGGGAACGCCAGGGGATCGAGGTCTACTTTTATAGCCTTGTAGACAATTTTTCTCTGAGAAAGAGAGCCAGTCTACGTGCAAATGAGTGACCGATGGGGATCAAACGAAGAGATGAGAGGGAGGATAGGGGTACACGGTACTGGATATGCCTGGGAATGTTTGTCAGTCGAGCAAAGGGAATCAGAGACCAAATGGGATTCACTAATGAGAGTATCTCGACTGTCCGTCCCTCCCTCCAATCTTCCCCAATTGGGACATCTCATCCTTCTCAGGAGATTTCTCAAGAGTGCAAACACATGCATGCTTCTTCGTCCCTTTTTCTTATCCCGTGTTTCCCCCTCGACCTGTCCCCCTACTTCTCTTCCAGAATACATCATAGCTTCATCACAAACAAATCAACAATATATGAAATCAATAACAGATCACTATGCTCTTTAGCAGGGGCTACAGTACAACGGGCGGATTACGGTAGTGGGGTAGATCAGTACTCCTCCGGCTTCAACTTCCGAGGGGGAATCACGTGGTTCTTACCGGGTCCTCTACCGTATCTGACAGGGGGAACGCGAGGAGGACCGAAGAGAGACTGGTCGAGAGACACCTGCAAAGAGAAGAGTACAGTACTCTGAGCACTGTAGGTGATGGATACGGTACTTTTGTTGCCATCTTTTTAAATATCTTTTTGGTTGAAGGCACTTCCCATCCGGACACAATTCACAATCGTGAACATCAGCTAATTCTAATCCGAATTGAAACGAGAAATCGCCGTGAAAAAATTTTTGTTCTTTGAAAATTTAGAACAACATGTTAAGAGACCGGCTCGGTTATTTTGGACCACCCCCCGGAACCGTTCCTCTAGCAATGGGAATCCCGAGCCCATACATGGGTTTTAGGTGGGTCTTGGGCCCATATTTGACAAACGGTCACTTATTTGTCATTCCTGCCTCGGCGGACGGAGAAAGGCCGTTTACAAGGTAAAATGGTCGAAAAATCATATTTTCTCAATCGATCGGGATAGACTCAATTTCTCTTTCGCATTACTTTAGGGGTGCCCGGATGCTCTAAAATATCTTGTCTGATTTATTGATTCTCATTAGAAAAGTCACTTTTTGCATATACAATTTCAGTTTTTCGGACCAAGTTACTCACTTTCGCCAAAACTACCAGACCACAATATATAGGTTTTGTAAGCACACCTATTCCGCATCAGATCCACTAAAAATCAGATCCATTGAGAAATATATATTTTTGAAAAATGACCTAAAATCCAAAAAAATGCTCGATTTTGATGATTTTTAGATCAGAAGATTTTTCTTTCATGTTTTCATACGTTCTAACATCAAAATTCATAATCTACGCGCAAAAATAGTACAGAAAAATTATAGTCAGAATATTCCGAGAGAAAATTTTTTCAACTTTTTCATGTCATGGTCATTTTTGGGCCAAAAAGTCGAAATCTCAGAATTATCTGACTATAGGTGATTTCGACGTATTTTTATGCGGGGAACTCGAATTTCGATACTAGAGTTGACGAAAGTGCGAAAGAAAAAAGTTATGCCCGAAAACAATAAAAATTTTAATTTTTCGATCATAACTTTTTTCTTTCGCACTTTCGTGAGCTCTAGTGCCGAAATTCGAGTTCCCCGCATAAAAATACGTCGAAATCACCTATAGTCAGATAATTCTGAGATTTCGACTTTTTGGCCCAAAAATGACCATGACACGGGAGTCATGAAAAAGTTGAAAAAATTTTCTCTCGGAATATTCTGACTATATTTTTTTCTGTTCTATTTTTGCGCGTATGTTATGAATCTTGATGTTAGAACGTATGAAAACATATCTTCTGATCTAAAAATCATCAAAATCGAGCATTTTTTGGATTTTAGGTTATTTTTCAAAAATATATATTTCTCAATGGGTCTGATTTTTAGTGGATCTGATGCGGAATAGGTGTGCTTACAAAACCTATATAGTGTGGTCTGGAAGTTTTGGCGAAAGTGAGCAACTTGGTCCGAAAAACTGAAATTGTATATGCAAAAAGTGACTTTTATAATGAGAATCAATCAATCAGATAAGATATTTTAGAGCCTCCGGGCACCCCTAAAGTTATGCAAAAAAGAAATTGAGTCTATCTCGATCGATTGAGAAAATATGATTTTTTGACCATTTTACCTTGTAAACCGCCTTTCTCCGTCCGCCGAGGCAGGAATGACAAATAAGTGACCGTTTATCAAATATGGGCCCAAGACCCACCTAAAACCCATGTATGGGCTCGGGATTCCCATTGCTAGAGGAACGGTTCCGGGCAGGGTCCAAAATGCTCCAAAATAACGGAGCCGGTCTCTTAAAATTTATCGGGTACAGCTTTTAAAATAATGAAGGAATAACACGAAACCATCAGGATAGTCCGAATAGCATGTTTGATTTTTTTAAATAGCCATATCACACTAATATATTTTAACAAACACTAGTCGTCTACTTATCGGTATCCGCGTCAAATGTTTCAGTTAACTCTGTTTTGCAACGAGAAATCGCCTAGACGCAAGGTTTGACGAAAATATGTAGCAAACAAAATAAATGTTTAAGAAAATAGTGAATACCTGATGGGAGGGCGAATCGGGATGGAGATCCTCGATGGATCGCCCCTCAGAGACAGCCATTGCTCGCGTCAGAGAAACTAAGCTCTGCAAGGACTCACTTGATTTCCAGACGTGGATAGACTTGATAGCAACTTTTCATTATATTTTTCATATATTTTTTCCAGCCAAAAATGGTAGATATCACATTAGGAAAATATTTCTTGCTATAAGCATTAGGCTGGATCTAGTCGTCGGGCCAATAGACAAGGATTTTAATTAAGGCAACGAATACCGAAGATAATCGACAACCAATAATCTTTCATCTGTGGAAGCCAATCACTCAATAAATTCAATACGTCGATAATATTGCTGTATCCTACTGTTTGATATACAATCGGTGTAACAGTATCTACAGCAGAAAAAATAATACCTCGAAGGTGCGAGGTTCGTAGATAGCCAATTGTGAGAGAACCACATTGTCGAGGAGAATATTAGCCCTGGAAATCATTCAATTAGTATATTTCTCGATTCACAAACACCTTCTCTAGATATCGACATAACTAAACAGTTGAACTACACATACGTTTGAAATTGGAGCATAATCACTACACGAATGAGAGAGAAAAAGCTGACTTACGCTTCAGATTTCTCAGAATCCTTGATGGACAAAAAATAAGCTGTGTCAGGAGAAGGGTAAACGGAATATGTAGTGGCCCAATATCGGGCATTTACGGCGCCAAAATCTATTATTTCTGACCTGTCGAGCATGTTCCTGAAGTGTTTGTACTCCATGTTGTATTCGGCGAGAGCAGCATCCAATCGTTCACTCGCAGACTGAAAATTAAAGGTATTTAAAGGGTAAACTAGTATCAAAATTATGAGCATTCTGGTATGACTTCTTCGAAGCTACTATTTAATATTCGTTTAAAAAAATTAATTACTAGTGAGACACTTTTTTAAACCTAAAATCATGAATAGTAGCTAACTTTCTTGTCATAAATACCATTCGAGACAAGTCACGCTGGGGCTACTCGCTTTAACAAGGATTCTGGCTAGCAATCATAACGATAATAATGTCTTTAAACATACAAACTGTTCGCTCTTCTTTACGTCCGCTCTCTGCATGTCCAAGTAGTGGAAGAGTTTGTTCTGCTTTCTGTTCGCTCCTTTGACGGTTGCTCGTTCCGATCCGTATTGCCACTGAAGCAATAGAGCTAGAATAAGGGCAAAGGAGAAGAACGTAGCCCAAGTAAGTCCAAAGCTTTCTATGATAGTACTAACAACTATCCCTATGAATTGCAATCCTCCGTATTGGGCTGGTCCCGTGTTCTGTAGTAGTACCCATGTGCGAAACACCAAACCCACAGCAGTGAAACGGTGCAATCTCTCCCTGTTTAGCCACACATCCGGCTTGGGCACGACTGAGAACGGATGGTAGGTGCTGTTGATGATTCGCCGGAGCAGAGCCGGCGTCGTGAGCTTCATCTTTGGAGTGCAAAATATACTTACAAAGTTGAAACCGCATCCGAAAAAGCCGAAAAAAAGTTTAACCGAATTTTCTTATAGTATCCTCCAGAATTTACAGGCATGGGGCGTTAAAATATTTTTCATTTAAATCTTCCAGCCTGGGTTACGGTAAGAAATCGGTCAAACTGTGTGAGTTTCAGTGAAACACAAAACTGCGTTTATTAAATTTGACGCCATTTTCTTCATTTTCTTCATTTGTTCTCGTTTTACGCGGATCTAAAACGTATTTTCCAGTGATCAGCATGGGGAAGGTTACCCGCGTCAAGAAGACTGGCAAGAAAGAGGGCATCTCGGGAGGGTCGTCACAGGGTGAGCATCTATTCTACGCTTGTTCTTTGCTTCCATTTCTCTCTCAGTCCTTCCATTGTCACTCTCGTTCTTTCAGCGCTGCCCTTCAACACGGACAAGGGCCAGCACATCCTCAAGAACCCCAATATCGTCAACAGTATTATCCAGAAGGTTGGTCGATTTAGTATGTTTTAATTGTGATGTTTGTATATTTTAGTCAGCCCTCAAATCGACGGACACCGTGTGTGAAGTCGGTCCGGGAACGGGTAATCTCACCGTACGGCTACTGGAGCAAGCGAAGAAGGTGAGTGTCCTTTCCCTCCTGTTCCCTCAAGTGATAGAACTGAAAGATGAGCGTTTGATGAGGAGCCAACCTAAATGAGAAATTGAATGAGTAGCATGGACTCGTTCAATAGGATAATTTTCAAAGGGCCAGATTTGGTTGATTGATTATGCAATTTAAACCACTCATTGTGCAACTATTGATAATCAATATTTGGCAGGTCATCGCATTCGAAGTAGATCACCGGATGGTTGCCGAGTTGAACAAGCGAGTCCAAGGAAGGTTAATGCTATCGAGTCTCTTATCTATCTCTTTACCATCAAATCTGGGGGGATATATATTTTTATACAGTATTCTTCTGTTTTGTCTTGTTTTGGAGTAGCTTGAGAATGTTAGCGAAAATATGCCGCTTTCTCTATTATAAATATATTCTCTCTCTCTTCTCAAGCTCTTACCTTATTGATTTCCCTGAGCTTACCGTAATCTTCCCCTTCAGTCATCTCCAATCGAAGCTGGAGATTCGCGTTGGCGATGTGATGAAGCAAGAAGAGTGGCCGTACTTCGATGTGGCAGTGGCCAACATGCCCTACCAGATCTCGTCTCCCTTCCTCTTCCGACTCCTGCTCCAGAGACCCCTTCCGAGGTATGCTATGATGTGGACTTGAAACTGAATACTCACGGGATAGCAGATATTTTGATAGTGTGCAGAATGGAGAGAGTGAAAGCCGAAACGACATCACTAGTAGATATAGATATTAGTGGACGAAGATTTCGTATCGCTACCTACAGTAATCTTCTTCGAATATGTGACAATCGATAAATCAGTTATTACCGTAATCAGCTCTTATTGTAATTCAGGTATGCAGTCCTGATGTTCCAGAAGGAGTTCGTCGACCGACTCATCGCCAAGCCGGGAGACAAGGACTATTCCCGTCTCTCCGTCAATATCCAGATGCTCGCCAAGGTTATTGAAAATTTTGGGAATTGCAGTGTGGGAGAATTGATCAACATTCCGGGTTTCGTGTGATTACGTATGCGCAACGAAACGAGAAAATCCCTGGAGAAAAAAATAGAAAATTTCTGTTCAATGTAAACTTAGATGCCTTTCTCGCTTTCTTTCTATTCTTTGAAAATTAATGCAATATAGTAGATTTTGTTAGAAGCATGATTATTTTTCTATATATTAAAAATAACAATATTTTAATTATAAACTCCATTGCAGGTGGAGCACCTGATGAATGTGAAGCGAACTGAGTTCCGTCCCCCTCCTCAGGTCGACTCGGCCGTCGTGAGAATCGAGCCGAAGAACCCCCCTCCCAACATCTGCTATCCCGTCAGTTTGATGTTTCTGTTGGATATCATTATAGGACAGTTTGGAGATTATTTAATGGTTGAGTGTCTCATCTTCTACATAAAAACACTGCAATATCCAGTAAAAATCAAATAGTAGCAATAAATAGCGTCTTGATTTACAACGGAACAGCATATACCATTCCGAAGAAAGTGGTTTCGTTGTATATTCGTCAATTGATTTTGAAAACAATCTTTCGGTGAAAAAATTATTTTAAAAAAAATATTAATGGCCATTTAAGTATTAATTACGGCGTTCTCAGGAGTGGGAGGGAATGCTCCGACTGGCATTCTTGAGGAAGAACAAGACCCTCTCCTCCATCTTCCATCAACGGCAGATCATCGAGTTGCTGCGACAAAACTACGAGGCCATCGCCAAGGTCCAAAAGAAGGTACGGTAATCAATCGATATATCATGAATTGAGCCATTATTTTAAGAGACGATTCACTAAACATGAGATAGAGAGCAGTCATAGGGGATCCAATATCAGCTCTATTCTGCACACTTTTTTTGTATCTACTGGCAAGTGAGTGTGCAGAATGGAGAAAGCAATTTGCGATCAGGCATCGCTAATGGAGAATATTTTCCCGATATTAGGTCTAGCATGCGTCTCAGAAGCTGCTTGTTTCCCTAGAAATTGTTATCTTTTAATTGTAATTTTTACATTAATTTGAATTTAATTAATCAACCCGGGTGATCTTTGATCTTTGCAGGTCGTGCCCAAGGACATGGACATGAAGCAGCATATCGAGGCGACTCTGGCTGAGAGTGGAATGGCAGAGAAACGAGCGAGGAGCATGAGCATCGAGGATTTCCTCAAACTCCTCCTCGCATTCAACAAGAATGGAATCCATTTCCATGTATGAGACAAGATTGACTACTGTAGAAAGTATGCCCGCCAGATTTGATCTACCCTCCATCGTTGATTTGTTGTTGTTATCCTTCCATTGTTACCGTTGTTTGACGATATAAAATAAAATAAAATATGCGTTTATTCTTGTAAATGTTTGATGGACACAGAAAACAAACAACCGCGTTCGAGTGGATACGGTAGGAGGGGGTTACTGTACATCTCATTCCTCGTCTGAGGACGAGGAATATTGGGCGAGGGCGGAGAGGGAATTAATGATTGCCATCTTGACGTCCTTGATATCTACCGTATCCTTCCTGTCTACCGTATCCTTCATGTCTACCGTATCGAAGAGTGGAATTCCTTCTGGTTTCACGTCACTGACTTCTTCCTTCAACTCGATCGAATCCTCACTCTCTCCATCTGGCTCCACTTTGACCTGGAATCGATCAATATCTATCTCGCTACCGTAACCCGATAGCAGGAGAACAGTAGACATAGCATAACGAAATTTGGATAAAACAACAAACCCCGGCGATCTGTGGTTTCTCGAATTCTTTGTGAACAATTTTTTGCGACTTAGTTAATGAAAAGTGGTTTAGTTCTGGGAAAGAATAAACTATCCGTACCTTCTTCTTGACAATTCCCAATGCACTTCTCGTCAGTCCGGATGCCTCTCCGATCCTTCGCTTCCGCTCGAACTCATCGTTCAGTTTGCGATTCTGCAAGCAAAAATCAGTTGGCTACCTTTTCAGATACCGAACTCCCAACAATATCAGTTACCCTCCAATTTAAATTACCGTATTACCCTACCATACCTTCTGTTCCTTTAGACTCTTCACGAGTCTTCCCTTGCTCGAGCAGGGTTCCTCCTCGTCTTCCTTCTCTCCAATTTTGAATATTCTTTTGCTCGCGATCGACTCCCGATCCTCCTTTTGTCGCTCCTCGTACGCTGCAATCAATTCGTGCCCTACAGAGCTACCGTAATCAGAAATTAATGTCCTACGACTACCACTACCGAATCGATTAGTAGCTCTCTTCATTCTGCACACTCTCTCATTGCTCTGGCAGACGAGATAGTGTGCAGAATGGAGAAAGCACTAATAGATCTGTTCCATAATCTCTGAACAACCCAACCACCATAACCCGAACTAGCAAGTGTAACCTCTGACCCACTAAACTACCGTATCCCTCACTCACACTTGACGTTCCTGTATCGGGTTATCATTCCTGCCACTTTCTTGTCCTCCGGATGCTCTGGCATCAACTTGATCGACAACGAGCTTCTTTTTCTCAGATCGTCGTCGAGTGCTCGTTGCTCCTTCAGGTCCTTCTTCTCGTTCTGAAAACATCCAGTCCAAGATCGATTGATTAGCCATTCCAAGCTACAGTAATCGAAGCGATTCCAATAATTCTGCGCGCACTCTCTTTCCAGTCAGACTAAATAGGCCTCTTTTTAGCGAAAAGATGTGCAGTTTGGAGAAGGTGGAAACAACTTCCCTCTATGCTACCTTAATCACATGGTTGGAGTTGTCTGAATCGCGTCTGTCTGACAAAACGTTCCCATCTAAGGAGAGGAATTTTGATTATGATTTTTAAATTCAATTTTACAGTAATCACTGCTACCGTAATCCTCACCCTGAAGCTGCGTCTCAGGGCGGAATTCGCGGCGAAATCATCTCTCATCCGCTCCTGCAGCCACTCGAGATGGTCGATCTTCTTGTCGTCTTTCGTGCCCTTCTGACGGTCCTAAAAATCGATAACCGCTTGATACCATATCCACAATGCATTGGACCGGATCGGATAGCGCTCTCTCCACTTTGCATACTATCTCAAATCGACTAATGGAAAGGTACCACCCAATAATGTATTGTGCACAAATCAAATTGCCCCATCACTTACATCCTCTTGGTTCTCCGCCTTGTACATGGCGTCTGCGGCCAATTTCATATGCTCACCACGATCGATCGGCGCTGAGCCATCGACCTGGAATGGAATACGGTAAGGATCGATCAATAATTGATTACGGTAGGTCGAGGGTCGATCGGTATTCTTCGCATACCGTAGACGGATCGAAGCGAATCTCCTGCCTGCGACATCCCTCATACATTTCGTAGTCGAAGTTCTGGAAATCAAAAGCTTTTTGAAAATTATTTGACGGGGAATCAAAAGGATACTTGTGAGAAATGCGCTTCACTTGTTAGAAATGTGTTTCATTAATGTTTGATAAGTAATTGATGAGCATTCGTTTGATTCGGTCTTGTTCGGTTATAGAACTATACAAACTACTTATTTTATCGCAACAATTTCTTCCTACTAGATGTCGTTTCGGTTTTCGACTCTCTTCATTCTGCACACTCTCGCCTTTCTCTGACGGCGAGATAGTGTGTAGAATGGAGAGAGCCAAAACCGCAATTTCATCACTACTATTCACCTTGGGATCCGTCCGGATCACTAAGTAATTGTCACAGAGATGGCATTTCATCCGGAACTCGTAGAGGGGAGTAGTGTAGAACATTCCGATCTGAAGAGGAAGATTGGACTGATGTAGAGTCATGAAGTGAAATGAAGACATTAGTGAGAGATGTGCTTCACGATCAATTCATGCTCAATATTCAGTGTTTTAATTATTCTTTGGTTGGTAGTGGAAAAATATCCAGTTCTGAGGCGAAAGTGGAGCCTGCAAGACTCAGTATCGACTACCGTATACCTTCTTCTTCTCCGCATTGTACCGTACTCCCATACCGATGTGGTTATTGCATCCAAGGCACCAGATGTTGAAGGGCATCTCGAATCTGTGAAGCGTATATTATTTTTTGCCCAATGAAAGCCACAAGAATCAACCCAGTAGCGAAATCGCAGTACACAAAGAATGCTTGAAACCACAAATCTACTGGGTCCTTTTTTCCACTCAGAACTCTATGCTTAGTCTACCATTCTCCTAGTTTGCAGTACATTTTTATAATAATCGATCCCTCCTAAGTCGCTATACTTTTACTGTCCTTTAGAGATATCGTTTGTTTCAAACGCTCTCTTCATTCCTTAAACTCCCGATTGTCTAGTGTGCAGAATTTCGAGACAAACCTACCGTACTCTACCCTCCCCTACCGTACCTGATAACGAGGATTCCCTCCGAGATCTTGTGTGCCCTCTCTCTGAGTGCATGGACTCCATGGTAGGCATTGAGTGTCTTGTGCTTCGCGGGGTCAAAGTCCGGCGGGTAGTAGTGGTTCTGTCCCTTGCGCTCTCCCATCTGCCAATATACATTGATTACCGTATTCAATTATCGATTTACTGTTCTCCAGCAGTTCAAAGTTGTGAACTCATTTTGCAGCACTCTCCATTCTGCACACTCTCTATCTGTCTGAATCAATAGATAGTGTGCAGAATGGAAAGTGTTGAGAATCAAAACGACAATACTTGTTTAGATATATCGTACGGTCTCGAACCGATAGATCATCAGCGAATCAAATCTTGTTCACACAAGAAAACAAATATTTTATCGTCCGTCTACCCGGAAAGTAGCATTAAAAATTAGCAGAGCTAGTAAGGCAATCAATAATTCGACCCGAGTGAGTGATATCCGAAAGACAGGCTGAGAAGCACCAATAAATATTCCGGTAGGTCAACAATCGTGGCAAGAAAGTGATGAGCAGTATTGCAAGGTGACAACGTGAGTACGGTATTGCAAGAGGAGTGATTTACAGTAATCATATAGTATCTGAATGCTGATTTATAGGGGAGAATCTACGGTAATCGACACTACAGTACTCGTTCGATACTACAGTATCCTACAATACTCAGTCCAGTCCGATGGCGTCCTTCTGAAGGGGCGTCAGATAGACTCTCTCCCCGAGGGTCGAGTTATCCGCCCGGCCCAGCTTCGTCTTCTCTGTGCGCGTGTGCCACACGAACACCTGCGATTGGAATGGAATTATCATTTGGATTTGACTTTGTTAATTACAAGAGGGAGATCAGGACCATCCTACTTGCACGAATCTCCCAACTGATAAGGTAAACGTGAATCTCTAACCCTCCAAGGATTCACGCGGTACAAGCACACAACGATTCCTCTTATGTAACTCCTGTTTCTGGGAATTGAAATAAGGCAGCAGACTCAAGACCATCCTAGTTCAGCAAACCTCACTGCTGATACGATACAAACCAAACACAAACCCGCCCGGTAGAATATCGAGTAATAGGAGAAACGAGACCACTTTGAACGGAAGGGAATAAGCCGGGATATAATTATTGTTGCGCGAACCTCACCGCTGATAGAATAGACATAAAAAAGATATTAAACTATGATCTGCCCGGAATTAAATGAAAAAGAAACACACTTCATAATGGAGCAAACGTGAGTGTAATTTTAATATGGAGCCAAAAAAAGTTCATCAAGAAGAGAAGAGCCCGTTCCTCCTAACTAATATGATGCTCGTGCAACTCAAAGCCGCTCCGAATACAAGGGAGACGTATTTTATGTACTTCATGTGGAATTGAATTATTTTTAAAAGGCCGAAAACCAGGGACCATCCACGCTGAGTGAACCTCCCAGCTGATATAAAAACACATGCGACTCTAGACCGCCGAGATTTACATCAACATTTATCTTTTAGGGAGCTTCGAGATATTATGGCAATTGGGAATTTATTTTAAATTTATTTATTTATTCCCAATTCTCTCACCTTATTGGCATAATCTCCTAGTGGTTCCATCTCGCTCGCGCTCCCGATGCCACACGACTGAAGGAAGTGCGACTCCTGCACAATTGATGGTTATTTTACATGACAACCCCGATTCACAACACAACCATAAGATCTCGTTAGATATTCGAATACGCGTGAAGCTCAAACATCCCACATCCGGTATAAAACAAACGGCTGTAGGCAATCTTGTAAATTTTTCTGTTGATATTCGACTCTTGTAGAGTCCCTCACACACATTCTCTCAACGCTGCGCCCTTTGTGAGTTTACCCAAATATGTGCTGAGGAATCAAACATTCCCCGTTTTGCTAGCCTTTATCCTGTTCTAGAAACTCGCTTCCTCCTGGTCTCCATCTTCACATCGCACTCTTTCAAATTTTCATTATGTTATGGACCATGCCACTCATCACTTCATACGACAGATCCACTTCATAAGATATTTGTGGAACACTAACCAACCATGAAATGATAAATCACGAAAGCCTCGATACCATTCTAATTTCCTCACCCCAAATCGCCTGGTAAAATGAATATATTTCCCAACTACTCACCTGATATCCCCTCGGGACGTCATAGCTGAATTCCGCCTCCTTCTTGTCCACCACAAGCGAGATATTCACTGCAAAAGATTTTTCATCCCTTTAAAAAATTTCGGAGTAGGTTAGTGCCAGCGTGAACCTATTCAGAAAATACCCCAAAACTTTTTTTTTCTCTCTGTTCGTATCCGACCTGGTCGATAATGGACAGATTACAGTATCTGCCGATCGATAACTGCCCGACTATCGTACCTGCGAACGAGGCCATGTCGATGGGGAACGGCCGCTCCGGCTTCCACACCGCATTGAAGCCCGTGATCACACCTGCAATATTTGATTGTGTATTCCTCCTAATCGTTACAAACCCGCACGAATCTCAGAATAAGTTCCCCATGACGTGAACAAATCGGGTATCCCGAAAAAAAGCGCCGTTTCAAAGACAGCAACTCTGGTTTTCGAATCCCATTGAAGGAAATTATCTCACACTCTAACAGCGGTCGATAGTCTACTTTTAATCTAACATAGTCAGAGCTTATTTATTGTACACGAACACGACTATAATAAATCAACTTTACTCCTCGCCACTTGCAATATCCATCTCGCGAAACACCATTCTACAGGTAAAATCTCATTGGCCAACAAGCTATTTTCCTTTTCGATAGATACACAACCGTGAACATTTATCCATCTATTTTACGGTTCCTTTCAAACTACCGTAATCCACCTATCCATCCACCGTACCTTCTCCATTGATGATTGCGTGTTCCGCCAGCAGTCCTCCCACTACTCCGACCGGCCACACTCCCACTCTCTTCACTCTTCGCATCTCATCGAACAGTCGCCAGTCTGTGAGCCAGTCCAATAAATAGAAGTCCAATCAATCAATATTCGACTTACCGTACACATTGTCATCGTCACCGAAGTAGATCACTCCCGTGCGAGAAGCACCGAGGTTGTTCCTGCAAATTATGTGATTCAAGCAGAAGTCCACTTCGTATTGCAGTTGCGCGTGCTCAAAGAGAGTCATCACACTCTGTAACCCAAAATCGTCAAGTTCCCTAACCGAAATTGCTGCGATTGTCTAATGCGAATAAAGTCGGAGGAATCAGAGCCGACAACACTCGCACAGAAGTGTCAAACTCCACCACACATTCACATAAATACATTTTCAATTATCATTCAGAAGACTATTGGAAAGAAAATAAGCGGTCGGATGTAACATAACTCTGAAGTACAAACTCACCGCGTTTACAAAAATCTCGAAAAAAGGGGATAACACAATTTCCGCTCCGTTATCATCATCCCTATCGCATGTATTTGCAATCTCGTCGCGAGTATAGCGAATATAAATTATTATAAAGATAACTAAGGAATCAATCAATATCCACCTACCGTATATACGCGAGGGCTGCATTTCGCTGTGGGACACCCCGGGGCAGGAGCCAATTGGGATCCGTTGCCTTCATCTTTGTCTTCTTCGGCGTGGGCACAGCGATATGCGTGTACTGTACTCGGGATCTGATGAGAAAATCGATATATTAGATTACAGTATTTTATTCTATCTGACCCGCTCTCTCTATTCCGTACGCTCTATAAAAAACCTTAGTGTGCTGATTGGAGAACTGATTGCGCAAACTACAGGGTGTGCCAAAATTACGGACAATGTTTTGCAAGTGTTGTGAAATTCATGCCAATCGATAGCATCTTTCCTGGTTAACACCAGTAGCAAGAGGGACCCTCGGAATATTACTGTTATATGTTTCAAGTCGATCGCTCAATTCTCGGTGTTGCTAGAAGTAGTTGTTTCCTACTATGAGCAATATTAGAGCGATACAGATAATGAGACTCAATTGAACGATTTTTCATTCTCAAATTGGTTGGCCAGGAGATAATATTTGCATACTATTGGGATGTATGGGCAATACACTAGTCATTATACAAGTCTCAATTTCGGTCTCCGCTTCTATAGTCCATTATATCAAGCGAAAAATGGCATCATAGAATTGCAAAAAGAGATTTTGCGACTCGATTTACTTGACAACTATCAATATGAGAGCTATGCTAACCCGTGTCAACAATTGTCTATCTGAGCCCTATAATGTGTGCAGGGGAGATGGTGAACTGAGCCTGCTACACTGGGAACTAACACCTCAAAGATGAAAGAATTGTGTCAAGTCCGCGAGTTTGACGTTTCGGTTGAAAAATCAATGTGACTAATTTTGCACCCCTTCCATCCGGTTTGATATTTTGTTTAGTATCCATTATAGATTCCTTATTTTTCTAATGACGTATCATATCGAATTACCACCATTTTGAAATTCTGATGCACAAAATAATGGCGAATGAGCTGTCAACTTAGCTTTCTCGTTAGTTGAGGTCCTGATTATATTCGATAACACCATCAGGAAGTGTTAGGTGCTTGTTTGTTGAAAATCATATGGTCAGGGTCGATCTCCATGATACGGATATGCGGAACGAAAAATACCAACAAAAAATCACAGTACGTCCGTTGTGTCGTCAAATGGAACTTTGGGAAAACAAGTGATTCTCAATGATCTCACAGCTGATCTCCATGATGGTTATATTGTTTTGTAGCTTCATGGATGCTTGTCCTGGGACAACCGTAGCAAAGTTCAAATACGGTTTGTTTTGGAACAGCACTCGTTCAAATGGGGAAATGGCGCGCGGGAATTGTTGTTTGGCGAGTACGGTATCGGTTCGAATTCCCGCGCGTCGAGAGCCGCGACGCGTCTCTGCACATCATATGCCCTGAGAGGCATCCCAAGCGTCCTTTCCCCATTCTAGGCTTTTCTGGGGAATTTTGGCTGTTTTTATCGATTTATTGTTTGTTTATCGTGTTCATTTCACGCTGTTTACACGCGAGCAGTTGATTACACCGATTGCAGGCTAGTTACGAGCGAAACTGGCGAGTCGAGCCCTGCGGCGACCGACAATTCCAACCTGGAAGTGCTTTTCAAGGATTTTCTCGAGAAGTTCACGCCCGCCACCATCCATTCCATCCCCTCTCTCACCCGGGGGTTCAACTGTCACCTGTTGAACCAGCTGGAGGTCGCAAAGCGTGACTCCTCCCGAATTGACTCGATCCTCGATACGATCATGGAGCGTAACCAACTTCTCGTCATGGCGGACAAGGATCCCGGGGTGCTAGAGTTGGCGGACAAGGCGAAGACTCTCGCATCCCTTTCCAACGGTTCACCCTCCGGCGGCTCGCCTCTCATACAACTCATGATGCTCCAGTCCCTCAATAAGACCATCGATCGCAAGAGACGCGCGTCTTCCCCTCCTTCCCATCAGCCCTTTCGCCAGAGGGCGTCCGCCTCTGTTTCGGCTGGCGCCTATTCCTACTACAGACCTCTTTCATGAGAGTGAGAATGAACGCGAGTTTCAAATTTCATTGGATACCGAGAGAGATGAATGTGGAGGCCGACTTGGCAAGTAGAGACTTCGATGGAGACGATTGGGCCATTCAGAGATGGGTGTTTGAGCAGGCTGTGAAGAGATGGGGAAGACCCGATATAGACATGTTTGCGGACGAGAGAAACGCAAAATGTCAACGATTCGTTTCCAGAGTCCCCTCCCGAGATGCCCTCTCCGTCAACGCCTTCTCCGACCCCCGACTGTGGAGATCTCACTCTCTTCTCTGGTGCGTTCCCCCTCCATCCATGTTATGCCAAACAGTGGCATGGATGAGAAGAGCAAGGGCAAAAGGAATGCTAGGCCTTCCCTATTGGACTTCCCATCCGGTGTTCCCTACACTATTCCCACCCAACCATACCCCCTCTTTTGTAAAGGATTTCATCATGTTCCCTGAGGGCAATCACATCATTACCCCGAGTACTCACACACAGGGTCCTTTCTCCCGCATTTTCTTGGACTCACCCTTCACCCTTCTCCTCCTAGATTTCAACTTTATTTGATTCTAGCTCCCCTGCCCGATAAAGCCGATACCTATCGAGCCAAACAGTGGTTATCACGTATTGAGTGAGTATACGAACGATAGAAGTGATAATCATGTGTTCGACTCCGATCACTTTTGCTCCCTCTCACAAACGAGACAATCGAAATATCCTCAAACCGAATATGCCTTTCAAGTACTCTAGAGCACTACTTGAAGTGTTAGTGAGGTCGAATATTAGATGTTGTTTCTGACGGAGCACGACTCAATTCAATGATTGTCCGTAATTTTGGCGCACCCTGTATAGATAATCTGTCAGACTGGATCCCATTTATCCAGTGTGCACACTATCTCGCCTGATCAACTAGACGAGAGAGTGTGCTGAATGGAGAGAGATCGATAACCTACCGTACCTCTTGATGATGTCATTGACCGACTTCGTCGTCGTCTCCGCGTCCTCGACGACGATCCAGTGCAGATTGGGAACCTGATGAAGATGCTTGTAATTTTTTTAAACGAAATTTAGAGAAAAAAAATTTCAAATGAGAATGTCGGAATGAAATGTACACCAAGCTACTTACGAACATGATACTTTCTGTATAGAGTATTTTGAATTAGTGTTGCCATATGAGGAAACGAGTCATTGCACAATCCACGTTTCTCCAAGACTTGACTGAATTCCGAAACACGAACTCAAAAAAAAGCTGTTTGTCAGACACACTAATTCCACTAGTGAGAAGTTGAAATTTGGCTTAGTACAAGGCGGAATCAACGATGAGTTGGATGAGCCCTGATACTACTCAATAGGGATACCTTTTCGATATTCAACTCGCTCTACTCCGCACATTCTTTCGTCCGCCTGACAGACGAGAGAGTGTGCAGATTGGAGAGAGATAGAAACCGATAAGACATCACTACAGTTCACCATCATTCGAAGGGAGAAACAATGAATGGACCAATTCCCTCACCAGGGCGAGTGTCTGACTCAGTCTCGTCAGATCAGCCTTCTGCTCCAATCTGAATCCAGTCGGAGTCACGAAGTAGATCATCGGCAGCGACGTCTTCTTACGATTCGACAGCAGTTGCAGTCGGTCGCGGACTCTTAAAACGATTGTTGAAATTACTGCAGTTCAACATTTTTTAACCATGTGATTTGTGCTTCAGGGTTGAGTTACTACTGGGCGCATCAGCGCAACAACAATTCTTCGCGCTCGATAGTACTAAAAATTCGCATTAATTGCACATTGTTCCATTAGCGATTCACTCAATGGCGAACGGTCAAAATGAACGGTCTCAATTCCATTCTGAGATGGAATTCCATTTCTTAGTGGAATTCCATTAGTGCGTAGGCCATTTGCGACGGATTCCTTGGAAAAGAGCGGTATGTAATGGAATTCCAAAAAGGCTAATTTTGTCAACAAGAGAACCCTAGTCCTTACGGGAGGCGTTACTGCCACATCGATATTAATTACACGTATATCAAAAAATATAAATAAGTCGACATTGTATTACGCAAACTGTCAATATTTTCAGGGTTTTCAAAAAAAACAAATGAGCTTGAGAAACGGGGTTCGGTCACTACCTGGGAGCATTGCTGTTATTCCAATCACATTCCGACAGTCTCAACAAAATTCATAATGATTCCATTATTCAAACACTGGCCTGTGCATTCTAAACGCAACAACCAGGTGGGTTTGCGTCTCTGAATTTAGTCACTACTGGAAGTAATCGCGCTACTCCGATCCCATCATCGATTCCAGTGTGTTCAACAATACCATTCCACAGACATTTTTCGCAAATATTCGGCTTGTGTAATGGGTTCGCGCTTTGGAGTTCAGTCACTACTGGGAGCATTGCTGCTACTCTAGTGTTTTTTCTTCTGGTCGAAAACAAATTAACTACTCACTGGGCTTCAAGCGTCTCCAAAATGTTGACTGACATAATTTCTGGTCCGATATCGGATTACTTCCTTTATATTTTTGTACTCCATTAAGGATGACAGAGCCAATGTAACACTCCTACTGCACGCTGGTTCCACATTTCCCAAACACCTGGTTCGTTTGTGTTTCCTAGTTTACTAACAGGGTCACTGTCCTCACTATAATTAATTTATGCGCCATCTCAAATTTACAAAAAATAACACTAACTACTCACTGAGCATCACGTGACTACAGGTTACGCAAATTGCATGTATTTACTTGGTTAGTTTGTGTTTCTTAGTTTATTTACTACTTGTTTCTTTCCCTCTAATCATCGCTGCTCAGGCAAATACTAAAAATAAACGAGCAACTGACTGAGCATCAAGAGACTCCAGTCGGAGGTTGAATCGGTGCACGTTCCTCTCCATCTCCCACACCTTCTGCTGCAGCACCGCCTTCTTCTGCTCCAGTTCCTGGACCTGCCAATCGATAATCGACCACCGTATCTACTACAGTATTGCATAAGGAATCGAAAACAGATTATCAACCACAACTAAGTTATTTTATCAGCAGGAGGGTTTGCGCTTCGTAGTTTCGTTACTTCTGGGAGCATTGCTACAACTCCGCTTATTTCGACGCATTTCGTACCATCAAAATATTCTTTCTCGTGATATTACGTTTTGATTTTTAAAAACATGGATTCGATAACTGGCAATATCGTAATTTGAAGACTACCGTACCTGTTCTTGCAGTCCCATCCGACTCTCCTTGTATCCCTCGATACCGCTCCATGACATGTACAGATTGAGAGCGAACAGAAGACCGAGCAAACCTAACAGTCCCTTCACGACGTCGGACATACGGTACCTACAGTAACCCCGACGATTATTGATATCCTACAGTAACCCGGGAGCCCCTTATCCCCCCTACCCGTATACTGTAGCATCTCCGCCCTTCCAGGTATATTGCATCGATCTCTCACGAATGAGTGCCAAGGGCACGTCACGACCGATAAAATTGCAAATTTTATTTGACTGTAAATGAACACCTGGAGAAGGCGCGGGATGGGGGGAAATACACACAAGGCAGAGGGGACTCATTCGAATCAAGGAATACAAAAGGGAGGAGGAGAGAGAGAAAAGCATGATACTGTCGGTGTGTGTATAGCTACTGAGATAGGTAGATCAATCGAATGATTTGCACTATCGGACGATAATAACAGACGAAGAATAAAATAAAGAAGTGAACGTATTGAGAAGCGAAAAGCTGCGATGGACGGAATAAAAGCGAGAATGGGACGGGAAATCTGTGCGGACAAATTACAAAGTTTCGAAGCGGCAGATAAAATGCTCTTTAGGAATCTTTGCATGCAAAAGTGAGAGTGGGGTGGCACTGTGACGGAGGAGTGGGGAGATAGAATGACAACTCTCTCCATTCTGCACACTCATCTCAACGAGATAGTATGCAGAATGGAGAGAGCCGCTCCTTGCCTTCTGGCATTCCTCATTGAAGGGGGAGACAACCATGGTGTTTAGCACGAATGAAGGGGAGAAAACGAGTGAGGGATCCGAATGAAGGGATGGAGTGAAGAGGAAAAGTGACACAGTGAACAATGAATATAGAGAAGGGGAGTCTTTTGTACAGATACAAAATGGGACTATTATGCAAGTATTGAACATAGAAAATACGAAAAGGGTAACAAAGGCCATGATATGATTGCTCAAGAATCCATCAATTAGAGAGGAGACATATTTGGGTGTATTTCAAGTTTTAGTGATCTCTAGATTAGAATAAGTTAGCAGTCCACAGCGTGGAGTTGAGATACCAAAACGAGTAGAGAAAGCAGCATATTACAGCATTCAAGAAGTCATACACTATTATGACTTAGAAAATGATGATGGGAGAGGTGGGAGGGTAGATCATTGGAGGCCCAATTATGATTACGGTGGTTGAGAAATCAATCGATAATGGGAAGCGCGGACAAGGCAATGGGTGAGATACGGTAGAATTTTGAGAGGAAGGCGCGATGTGGGATCAAAGTGAGGGTACGGTAGCTAGGCAATGATCGATTGGAAGCGGATAAACAAGAAATCGATAAACTGTCGGTAAAGTTTAGCGTCTACGTGGAATAAGTAGACACGAGGAGCAATGGGAAGTGAGAAGTACTATCATGAATAAAGATCTACATTATAAGGTGAAGGAAGAGGTTAATTGGCGCAAGAACTCTACAAACTACAAGGGAATAGCACCAATCGAGGATAAGGCATGTATCACAATTATTGAGTATATTCGGATGGATTGGTGGGTTGGAGCAACTGGGGAGAAGACACAGCTAGGAACGAGAGCAATTGTGGGAGGAGTACGGATACTATACGGGGTTGACAAAGGGTACGGTAGTTGAGAGGGGTAGGTCACTAGTATCCAGCAAAGTCCCCGCTGGCCACTTCGTCCTTCGTGTTGAAGTCCGATATCAAACTCGCTTTGATCTTCTCCACTTCTTGCTTCGAACAGTCCTCGCCCTGCACAATTTATATTATTTTATTTTTCAACATGGCATCCCCATGTTAAAAATGCTAACCATATCCGGAAGAATGCAATATATGAAATCGTATGAAGTCTGATATTGAGCTATCATTTTCCCCATCTCGGAAAAATCGGATTTCAGGCGCTAGATATATTCCAACAAATTCAACAGATCTAATTGCACCAGGACTTTCGTTAACTAGCCATGAAATTCCCTTTCCATTCAAGTAAAATAGCAGATTTAATCGATTAATTTTTCGTGCGCAAACCATATCCGGAAGAACTGAGCAGATGCAATAATTGAAATAAATGTACCAAAACTTAGTGTCATCTCGGGCTATATCGGTTTCTGCTTGAACACGACAAAAATTTCTCAATTCAATATTTGCCCTTCCAGATCGATCCGTGTTTCAAGCTCTAGACATATTCGAAGGCAATTTCCAATATTAATATTGCTCTTCTTGATCGAGTTCATCGTCTCAAATTTCCTTCAACCCATACCTCAATGTGATTGGTGTCCATCGGTTCCTGCTTGGGCGTGATACCATCTTGGCCAGAGGAAGGAGGCACGCTGCCCGCCCCGCCAGAGTGCACCGAACCTGGCGCGCCAGAACCCGGGCCGCCTGGAACCGAACCAGATTTGACTATAATTATTATTTTTAAAGTAAACACAAAGATATGCGCTAGAATATCATTATTTATTTGTTAGCGACCATTGAGCGGAAAATCATTGATGACAAATTGTTCCTAGAGACAAGACCTTTTTCGCAAAACCTCGAACTTCCGGGTTGTCTTCAACAACTACAATCAAGTTTTATAACCGGTAAAATATTATTTTATTTATCAGGCTCACCCACCTGGATCAGAATTTGCACGAAATCATCAAGATACGCCTATCTTTTCATGCTAACTACAGTAACTCTCTGTTAATATTATTCGTACCGTTCTGGTGACAAACAAGCTCGAATATTGAACTCCACTCACTAATGATATCGTTACAGCTCTCTCCATTCTTCACACTCTCTTGACCGTCTAGCGGATGAGATAGTGTGCAGAATGGAGAGAGAGAGAATACACCTGAATGGCATCCCTACTACTCACCATGCCCTCCAGGGGTGCCTCCGTTTCCTCTGGGTGTATGGGGTGAGTTCTTCATCTCTCCATTCATCATCCCTCCTCCGCCCATGCCTGCGTTGCCCGCTGAGAGCGGCGCGCCTAAAGATAATATTATTTTATTTTAATCCTCAAATTATTAATAAATAACTAAGAACAGCAAGATATCGAGTGAATCTATGTATGATATCAACTAAATTATATAATGACTACTCTAAGACTAGTTTTTAATCCAGAAGAAAAAATGTTTAAAAATTTTGAACTGTCAATAGTGTGTTTCAAACATCGCCCAAAGGGTCAGATCGCCGCCAACTTTGATTTATCTTTTTCGCCCGTGTCAAATAAACAATCCCCACTTTTTCAAATTAAGGTTTCTAATTTCGTTACCAGTCACCAGGGTATTTCGTGCATCGTTGAAGGTTTACATCGCCGTTAATCGGTGATTCGTCACCGCATTTTCCTTTAATTAATTTCAGCGTCAATGTTTTTTTAATTGGCCAGTCACGACAGAGTTTCAGGCGCTTCACAATGGTTCTGATCACAGCTAGTAAGTTATTATATGTCGATAACGCTTCCAATATCTAACTATTCCACTCACCACTCGTTCCGGGTATTCCGGCGGAGGCGGGTCCGTTGTTGCCGAGTGGGGTGTGGGCAGACTGGGAGGGGTGCGAGGGTGGGCCGGTCATTCCTTCGGATGAGACACCAGGAGCCATCCCGCCGAACTGAAACATTCTCGACTAAAACCTATGTTTCTCATTGTTAACATATTCAGAATAATGTCCATCAAAATAATTTGAAGTTGACCGCCAGTAGAATATTATTTTAGATTGCCAGAAGACATCAAACTTAACTAAATTTCTGTTGCAGGTAGATTCGTCCCGATAATTTATTGGTTCTCAAACAATAGAAGAATATTTGTTTTCATGAAAATGTTCACCACGATAAACAAATGACCCAAACTTAAGAACAGGCTCGATTGTTGCCAAATCACGGTTGATTCGACTTTCCCAATATTATATTATTCCTTATTGTTCCAGGAACATTGATAGAGCAGACAAGCAAACGCATTCTAAATGCACATTCTATGTCGAATCAACCATAATGAAACAGAATCAAACATAAATTGGTACCTGCATCTGAGCACTGCTGGTAGGCTGTTGCATCATCATGAAGCCGGGAGGAGCGCCGCCGGCTGGAAAACCCAAGTTTATTTTCAGTTTGATGGGCCAATTCTGACCCCGCAAAGTCTAGCACACGAGCGCGCCATTGATTCCATCAGCAATACCCACCCGGTTTTGGCCCCGAAAAATCAGGCTTTCAGAAATTCTAGGTCACTGAATGAATGATCGCACAGAAACAGAGAAAATGCGAAGATAACGAAGTAGAAAGGGAAAACGAGCGAAATTTGCGAAAAGGGAATTCAGCTTGGAGATTTTGCTTACAGTATGCATTACGGGCATAATTAGGGCTGGATCACATTTCTTACTGATTATTTCTCAAAATGCATGGAATATTAAAAGTCTCAATGTGTTATTTATTTTTATTAGTCTATTTTTGTCTCACACTCATCGATCACTAGAAAACAATGGAGGTAAAATATTATTCATGATTTGAATATAAAATTTCATCCCCACTAATTCGCGCTTCGCCGTTATTCTAACAATGTAAGCGTAAGTTGTCTGAGTATATAAATTTTAGTGGGGGGGGGGGATAAATCTGATAGCGCATTTTCGATACTTACCTAATCCTATCCTATTTCTCGATCACTATAAAAATTTTTTAGTATAACATGCGTGTCGCCTAATATTCGAGTAAAATCGGGGCACATTTTTTGACCCCTATGTTTCAGTACATTGTCCGATATCCCATAGGGTCCCTCACAAGATAGCGTCGCGCTTTTTCGCCTAGGTTCGCATTTAACGATCAGGTAGGTCATAAAATTTTCAAAATCTGAAAAATCCGATTTTCGGGTAGATGCGGTGCCTTTCAGAGTGGTCTGGGAGCTGGGTCGTCAACAGAGAAAATGTGCCTACGGGCGTTAAAAACAAACGTGCACAACTGAAACATTGTAAGTTGCATTTGCATTTTTGTAAATCGATTAAATTGAATAACTTTCACCACAATTGAGTACCTAGGATATTTTTGAGCTCTCCCAATCAATCTCGCGAAGACGAATCGAATGATATGCTGGCGGTTTTTCCACCGGGGTGCGGAACTGAGATAATCGCAATATTGACTTTTTCGCGACCTCTCATTTCGCGTTTCAGTCATTGTCCACCCTCTCATTCTGCGCTCTCCCGCGCGGCGAGACGCGTGCCGGGGCTATTTAGCCCTGTTCCCGCTACCGTATGATCCTGTGTGATGTTTTTCATGATTATTTTCGACATTTCAAGCACCGTCGTAATCGTTTCACTTGAAATGCAAAACAACAGTGTTCATTGCATTTTGCCGTGGCAATTCAATTAACTCCAATTGCCTATTAAGACGTCATTATTGGTCTTTCTTTGCCTTGTTCTGCCCCGAATGCAATTACTTTTGCATGGAAAATGGAATTAATACAATGGTCTTCGCCTTCACCCATCGTCGTTCGTTGCTCTGCGCTCGTGAGGAGTGGTCGATTCAGTTGTGTGTTCTATTACACGTGGGTTTTCTCAATTTTTCTCAATATTTTCCAACGCAGATGGCTTCCACATGCTACTACAGCATGAACAAGCCGGGAAACTACGAAAACGTGCCACGACTCAAGCCTTTCGACCTTGCTGAGACACCATGCGGAGGAATGTGAGCTGTTTTAATGCCGCTCTATCGGATGTTTTATTTTTTCACCTGTTTCAGTGAAAAATCGGATCTACCGTCAATCTGCTCGGATGTAACTTCATTCTTGATCTCCTCAATCTCAGGGCTAACGGCGAACCTGTCGATGGGAGCAACCAGGTAGTCACTTCATTAGTGTCTTTCCGATTTACTCATCTTGATTAGCAGATTGACTTGGGCGAGAGAATCATCTGTTATGATCACTTTCAATCCCTCCTCGTCAATTGGGAGAATTTCTCACGAGGAGGATTTTTTAAAGAAAATCCTCGAAGAAGATAGAGAGGAAATTTTACTCTGAAGATCTAATTTCCCACGGACGTAGTCGACTAACAGATAAATATTATTGCATGTGATCATTGGCTTAATTTGCATGAACATCGCGAAAAAAACATCACACAGGATCATACGGTAGCGGGAACAGGGCTAAATAGCCCCGGCACGCGTCTCGCCGCGCGGGAGAGCGCGGAATGAGAGGGTGGACAATGACTGAAACGCGAAATGAGAGGTCGCGAAAAAGCCAATATTGCGATTATCTCAGTTTCGCACCCCGGTGGAAAAACCGCCAGCATATCATTCGATTAGTCTTCGCGAGATTGATTGGGAGAGCTCAAAAATAACCTTGGTACTCAGTTGTGGTGAAAGTTATTCAATTTAATCGATTTACAAAAATTCAAATGCAAATTTCAATGTTTCAGTTGTGCACGTGTGTTTTTAACGCCCGTAGGCACATTTTCTCTGTTGACGACCCAGCTCCCAGACCACTCTGAAAGGTACCGCATCTACCCGAAAATCGGATTTTTCAGATTTTGAAAATTTTATGACCTACCTGATCGTTAAATGCGAACCTAGGCGAAAAAGCGCGACGCTATCTTGTGAGGGACCCTATGGGGTATTGAAAAATGGCTTCAGCTCATTTTGGACTTTTTGAATGTGCCAGCGGTTATTGGAACCTTACACGACACGCGTGATAAATATCCCCTCTTCACAGAGGTATCGAAACCTACAATGATGTCTGAAAAGCAAATGTAGTGATGAACTTACGATGCTGCATTGGTTGCATTCCGGGTGAGCCCATGCCCATCACTCCTCCGTTCATTCCCATCCCCGGATGCGAGGGGAAGGAACCGTGAGGGGGACCGCCCGCCCCATCCATGAATGGGCCACGATACATACCCTGCAATGATATCACCTTTTTTGATATTTTCATCTTTGAAGATGTGATAAAGTCGAAAAGGATAGATCAACTGCAATTTTCCACAAACGGTTCATTCGCAGAGATAAATATTTATAAAGCTACTACACATTAGTGATATTGTTTCGGTTCGTTTATCTCTCCAATCTGCACACTCTCTGGTATCTCTGACCGGTGAGATAGTGTGCAGAATGGAGAGAATGAAGACCGAAATAACATCTCTTCCATACCTGGGGTGGCATCTGCTGTCCCTGCATCTGTGGCGGGAGTCCCTGTGGAGGTCTCATGGCGACTCCGGGGAAGGACCCTGGTGTCACTTGTGGTTGGCCCCGGGGCCCTCCTGGTCCCACGGCGCTCATCGGTGGTCGTGGCGCCCCCATCCGAGGGTCGAACTGCATAAACCCGCCAGGACCCATGGGGTGTCCGACGGGCGGACCACCTCCGCGACCGGGAAAACGACCAGCGAAACCTGAAATGGTATTTAATCGTATTATCAAAGGACGATCTCGATGGCCTATTTATGTTGTGATAAGTTCACCATTTGTTCTATCATAAGGCACTTTTTAAAATTTTTATTTTAAACTTGGAGAGTTCCTCGAATCAAGAGAACATTGCATGTATTGGATTCTTACTGATACGCCTAGCATTGAATTCTCGCTATGAAAATGTTGTAAAGGTCGGTTACTTTTGGATGCTTTTATCTCGACTTTTTCCATTCATCAATGAACTAACCAGGTCCCATCATTCCCTCCGGTCCCATCATTCCTGAAGCAAACTGAAATGAATTCTCTGATTAGATCTGTCTAGCCTTCCTCTTCCTCCTCCATTCCTTCCCTATTCAGTATACAGAGAAAGGGGGCGGGGAAAGCGGGGAATCGTGGGCCACAACAGACTCCTGTAGACCCATGGTCTGATATTCCTTTAAAGGATTCCTTTGTTGATAACTTTCTCGCTTAGTTAGGGTAGAGAAAAGAAGGGGGGGGGGGGGGGGCTATGACCACTCTCCCTCTTTGGGGTCATCCCCTCTTCTCCTTCCTCAGATCAATTGAAGCAGCTAGAGGGGAAGGGACACTGGGGACTAGTGAGAGACAAGGGGAGTGAGGGAGGACGAGAGAGATTCTCATACTGAGAGGAGAGTGGCGAGAGATAGAGAGGGACGAATAGAGAAACAACCATTCCCTCCCTTCCTTCCCTTACTCCTCCTTCTAACCTCACTCAAGCGTACAATGCTGCATAGATCCTATGAGAGACTGTACGGGTATGAGTTACTGGTGATGGATCGGATAGTAGCTCTCTACATTCCACACACTCTTTTGTCTATCTGAAGAACGAGGGATCGCACGGAATGGAGGGAGTAGTGCTCGATCCGGCTAGATACACTAGTATAAGGGAATGACAGAAGAGAAAGTGAGGTAGAGAACCAATCAGTGAGGACTGAGGAGGTGGTTATGAATGGAGAGAAAGGGAAAGTTTGAAAGGAGAATTGAACAGAAAGACAAAAACTACGGTGAACCCGGGTTGAAAATATACCTGAGGATGGACGCCGTTCATCATTGGATTGAAGTTACTCGGAATAAAGCCCTTCAAATGAATAATAATCTCCATAAAAAAAAATTTTCAATTATAATATTAGCGATAAACTAGAAATGAATACATATTTATGAATAAAAACAACTCACAAAATCATGGTACATCTTGGCTTGATCTGATGAGTGCATCTCTGGATCACTCCTTCGTTCGGGTGCAGCACAGTATAGGTCGTAGAATAAGCTGGAAGTATCAAAGTTGTAAAAATAACATTTATCAGAATGAACTATTTTGGGGAAGATTTCGAAACGGCATGCTAAAAAGTAAATAGGCTCACCTCCACCAGTTTGCGAGGAATCCGGGTTGCTCAGAGGAAGTCGCCCATTTAGCATTCGGGAAGTTCTGGAAAATCATGATGAATTCTTTTGTTTTAAATGACAAATACTACCCAGAGTAGACAGATACAAGATTTAGAATCAAAAAATAAACTCGAATGGGAGTAGAGAATTTGATGAACAACTCACGGGTCCCATTTCAATCTTGAGTGTCTCAGCAGCCTTCGGAGCGCCTTGGAGTATGAGATACTCATGAATGCTCATGATCAATCTGCAATGAAGGATCATTTGGACTTGATTGGGATAGCAATTTTTATAATTTCGAAATAAACTATCCATCTAATCACTGAAAACATCAAACATTCACACGATGATCTAGGAGATAAAAGTGAAACATACTTCTCCTTGGCTGGATCATGGGCAGGTTGTCGCGGTAGTTGCTGCTGTTGTTGATGCTGTTGTTGCTGCTGTTGCTGTTGTTGCTGCTGTTGTTGTTGATGCTGCTGCTGTGGTTGCATGAGCATGGAAGGGTTGGACATGGGTTGCTGCAGGGGTTGGGGCGTTCCGACGGGTCCTGGCGTGCCACTGGCCGATCCCGGGTGGGAACCAGGCTGCTGCATCACTGGAGCAGCGCTCATTCGATCAGTGAGAGCCACTCAAATTACCATCGAATCGAGATTCACAGCGAATCTGTGCAAGAAAAGGAGATGAACGCTGAAGAAATGAATGAAGGGACCAGGAAAGACATGAAAACAGATAATGACTGATAACATAATTTTAAAAATACTTTATGATTACTAATTCACGTTTTGAAGTAAAAGAACAGTCCAAATAAAGGAGCGCATGACACGGTATTAGTCAGTATGCGTAAGAATCGCTAATTTTATAGAGAGGAATAAAGATGCTAAAATAGGGGCGGAAATAATAGCACGAACTACTGCCAAAACGTAAACTGCTTTTTTGGCTCGAATCCAGTGTCCGGCTCATCGATCGAGCCAGTCCAAAAGACTCCGCCTCCACACTCGCTAAACATAGGAACGCTTTCTTGCGGCTCCGCCCATCCGCTAAGAATAGAAATGATGCCGTGTTTTACAACACTTTGCAATACTTGGGAAGATACTTATCGGCTGATGAATCAGAAGAATTGGTAGGTCAAACATGTAGGTGTCAAACAGTGACTTACTTGCATGGTTTATTAGAACAATCTGAGCAAACCGAGAATAGAAGGGGATAATCTGGTCCGTTCAGAATATTTAACAAAAAAATTCAAAAATTTAATAGAAATAAATAACGAAAATTAAGTTTATCGAACCAGTCCAAAAAAGCTAGAAACAAGTCCAAAAGGTAAAAAAATTAGTTTGAGTTTTGTTGCGTGTGTCTAGATTACGGTGCTCCCCCTCTCCATGCACCTCGACAACACTTTTATTTTTATTTTTATATTTTGTTGTTTTTGTCTTCTTATTGATTCGTTTTACCAACTTCCAACATGCCAATTTGCAGATGACACCAGGAGCGAAAGGTTTTTCATTCGATCCAAAGTTGGTGCATCGTGTTCGTGAGGTAATCTTAATTCTTGGAATTCTGATATCTTTATTTGCGCCTTTTCTGCCCGTTTCCTCTTAAAATCGAATCCTTTCAGCACGTTGAGGGCGCTGAGGAACTAGAAGATGCGGATGAAATCGCGTTCGCTCTTCAGCAAAAGTTTCCGTGAGTGAAAATTATAGTTGTTAACGCGATTTCATCACGATTGCAGTGAATACGCACGAAAGAAGAAGGCTGCTTTCGAGAAAATTGTGAGGGAGGCGCTGAGTCGATTGGGCGTCGATGAATCGGCTGCAGCAGTCACTGCCACGAGTCGGAAGAGGAAGCACGCGCCGTGAGTCGACCACCCACACTAGATTGTTACACTCTGCATTGTTTATGTCTGTGCAGAAGTCTCAACAAGTCGTTGGAAGAAGTTGTAATCTCCAGCGATAACGAGGAAGACGTCGAAATGTTGGAGGCGCACGATAAAAAGGTTTGTGAGCTCTGAACAGAGCTCAATACTATTTATTTATTTTTCGTAAACCACTGAAGGTGCTTCAATAACTTCACAATGTGTGAAAGAAACGTATTAAAGGGGGATTTACATGAATGGTATATTTATGAATGATCAAGTGGGCAACATAGTGCTCAATCTACCGTACCTACTGTAATCTTCAGACCACCAACAGCGCGAACAATTCGGTGCGAAGTCTCTACGCGAAACCGTCGACTGCTTCGCCCGCAGTCTCGGCCAGGACCACTCCTGCTCCCACTCCAGCTGGAAAGAAGAAGAAGAGAGAATCAGGTGGGATTGCATGAACTGACGCAATCATAATACGGTTTCTGGTCTGTAACACATAGTATGCTAAATGCGAGGTTGCGACCGTTTCCCTACCCTACCATGTCAGAAAGATCGAATGAGAGTTTATAATGGGTATGGCCGCTTCATTCATGCATTAATTATTTCGATCTCAATTTTTCGACTTTTACACGGTGTCTGAAACAGCAATTCATGTGGACGTATTTTCGGATAATTTTGAATTTCGATTACGATGTATTGGATCCACTGCAGAAGCCCAGATTGGGTTCAGATAGGAGGGTAGATCAGATCTTTTGAGTGATGATAGTTCATTAAGGCTGATGCTTGAGATTTTTTAGACAGCTTTACATGTCTGGATTTATACGTGATTTCTCAGTGGCCCCTCGTGGTCTGGGCGGGGCTGCGAAGGCAGCTCACACCTTCGAACTCGCCGAATCAAAGGTGACCTTCAAGGAGATCGGAGGATGCGACGAGCAGAAACTGGTGAGCGAAAGGGATTTCGGGTTGGCTTTCTCTATTTTGCACACTGTCTTGTCGGTCAGACGAGAGAGTGTGCAGAATGGAGAGAGTTGAAAGCTGAAAAGTCCTCACTAGTGAGCGATCAATTTTCAGCAAAAATTATCTGTAAATCTTTGCCACCTCTTGCCAATATCTCAAAAGAGTAAGATGAGCCACGATGAACTAGATGCGTAACACTCAGAATAAGAAGTATACTGTAACATTAATTCGGAACACCGAGAATAAAGAATAGACTAGAATTTTATTTGGTGGTCTGGGGTTCAGCAGAGACCCTTTTAGTTTGAATCTGTTTTTGTGCTACTTTAATTTTTATTAATTATTATATATATATATTATTTATTTACAATTAAATTCCAGGAGATCTGCCGACTGGCAATGCACGTCGCCCGTCCTCGCACCTTCTCCCTTCTCAATGTCAGTTTTTTCTCCATTATTGGGCTTCTCATCAATTGTTTTTGTTCCTATTTTTCGATCTTTGATCACTTTGCGAAGCATCAAACCTCTGGCAACATTCATATTTTTTTTCTCACACCATCTCCCTATCAATATTTTTTCCATCAGTTTTCAGGTCTATAATTAGATTTGATTTTGAACCTTCAAATTTTCGGCGCAGTTATCATTATTGTGCAGTTCATATTTTCCCGTGCTTTGCTCATTATCGCAGCTTTCGGTTCAAGATTAGTGTTTGAAACACTAAACTTCATGGATAATATTTATTCCCATTTTCCAGGTGGAACCGCCCAAAGGCTGTCTCATTCACGGACCTCCCGGATGCGGCAAGACCATGTTTGCCCAGGTGAGAGACAATTACTCATTAGCGAAATATTGGTACCACCCTCGTCTGGAGATCTCGGGTTTCACTGGGTCTACACTACTTTGCAATCTTTGATGTCTTTGATAGACCGATTACTTTCCTTTCAATAAAATTACTATGGGTGAAGCGTCTCTTCTGGAGATATTGATTTAATTTTACAAGAACATCATTCCCCTCGATTAATTTAACAAATGTAATTAAATTAATTAACCGGCAGGCGATTGCTGGCGAATTCGGCGTGCCGATCGTGCAGTTGGCGGTGACGGAGCTGGTGTCGGGAGTGTCGGGAGAGACGGAGGAGAGGATCAGGAACCTCTTCGAGACGGCTAAGAGGAATGCACCCTGCATTGTCGTGAGTGTTTCGCTGTACCAGGAACATACTTTTTGGTACCGTAAATGCCCGACGTTCGAGTCTCTACATATGTAGTACCCTCCACTGTCACTATATATATTTCATATAAACTCTGTCCAGTCACCAAATATTTCGCTCCCACTCTGTCCTGTCGCTACATATTTTTGTTCCATCGAGTATACTGAAAATGTATGACCATGCAGCTTCCGATCAGCAATTATCTCCACAAAGTGGGGAGTTATGATTACGGTGCAACCAGCAAGTGACTTGTTCATTAGAGGAATCCCCCCCCCCCCCCCATTAGAGGAGCGCTCCCTGCATAGTGCTGCATTGTCGTGAGTGGTTTATTTTTTTTATGAAATAGGATTCTGGTAACAACTATGGTGCCCATGAACTAGAACACTTATGAGGGTGACGCAGCCAGAAAGTGCCAAGTAGACCCCTTGGAGAATCTATCATGTTGAGAAGAGTATGCTAGAGAGAATCAATTATCGTAGGAAGTTTTTTTTGCATTTACAAGATTGTTGTAACCCGGAAAGTGGCCAGAATGGAAGGGATTTGTTTTGTGGATCTGCACATTCTGAGATATTTACGATTGTTCTCGTGAATTAGAACGCTTATTATTAGGGAGCTGCTAGGAAGTAGCAAATGCCTGCGTCGATCGTAGTGAGAGGTTTCTTTTGGAAGATTCATTTCGACGTAATCAACGAATCCACGAACTCGGGCACTTATGAGCAAGGTGTAACCATAAAGTGTCATTCTCCGTTGTGCATTTGATTTTTTTCATAAAAATACAATTTTAAAAATATTTAAATAAATAATGGGCACCTCGCAGATTCTGGACGACATTGACGCGATCGCGCCCAAGAAGGAGACGGCGACGAGGGAGATGGAGAGGAGGGTCGTTTCCCAGATATGCTCCTCTCTCGATGGTACGGTCACTAGGAGGGATGCTTCTCTCTCCATTTTGCACACTCTCGTTTTTCTAACCAAGAGTGTGCAGGATGGAGAGAGGAACTGCTGACTAGGAGTCGTTGGGTTTCATCAGTAGTAGTTGAAGTGATGCCCGTGAATAAGTTCGATGCCACTTTGAGGAATGAGGAAAAAAATAATGTATGAATTGTTTCTCAAATTTTTTCGTAATTTGATAACATCTCAGCCATGATCATTATAGTTTCAAGAACAATCCATGATCAGGAGAGTTGCGAAAATTAAATCTGGGAGTTGTGAGTTTATAATTTTTTTTTAACAAGTTCATGTTTTTCAGAACTCTTCGGAACGTGCTCAAAGAAGGAGCCGAAGCTCAAGTTCGGCGCAAATGGAGATGTGGCATTCGAGAATGAAGAGGAGGAGGAGGAGAAGGAGTACGAAGGAAGTCAGTTGCATTCGGGAATTATCTTCTTTGAAAAAATATTGCTCTAATGATAAATAGAAAAATCAGATATGTATCATTGTATTTGCAGAAATATATTTATGTTGCTCGCTGCGTCTAGTACTTATTGTCAGAATGCGGTAGCACATTCAATCTAGAACGTGAAAAGACCAGACTCATTAGCATTTCACTATTAGTATCGGGTTGAGGAATAAGTAACGCTCGTTTTTCCAATTTCAGATTATGACCTCTCCCGTCTTTCTAAATTGTGCAATTATATTCCGGTTTTTGATGATCGATAAGGGCTTGGATACTCTCTTTAGCGCACACTATATCATATATCTCCGATCATTTAGGCGATCACAATGGCTGGCTCAATTCAAAGTTGTCGCACCTCACCCTGAGATTTTGACAGGTCAGCACTGAGGGAAGAAGAATTATTGAGCCACAATTAAGCTGCAGTAGTAAAGTATCATGGTTATACATTACACTGATGATATTCAGAGGAATATCCAAGTAAAGGCCTGGGTGAGATATGCGCCTAACGAGAGTGTAGGATTTTCAGTTACTGACCGAAAGAAGTTGTGCTAGCCGCGTTTTCTTAGCAATAGATCTAAAGACCTCAATTATGCTTGAATGTGGAGTACCTTTCCTGTTGAAAATATGGACGAATTTTGCTAAGTGTGGAGCATTCTCTTTATGAGTTAAATTGCTCGTAAGTCCGATATCGAAAAACAAGCCTCGAAATCGACATTTATTGCTATTTCCTGTAAACCGTACTAATTGAATGTAAGGCCTTAGATGGTTAAATGGACGAGCAAATTTTGCACTATAATCCACCAAGTGGTCACAATTATAGAATGGCTACTATGTCTTGGGTATGGTTTAATCCAAAGTCCTCAAAACACGCATTTCTTTTGATTCCGTCACAAAATAATATTTTTGGAAAACTGTTATTTTTCAAATAGGAGCATAAGTAGCACCAAATGTTTATAGTGATAATATAGTGAGTGACTGGAGCGCACTAGTGTATAGACCAGCACCTTCGATCCTCAAGGTAGACAAATAAGTTAAGTGAACTGCAATTTTTCAAGAACGTTCCCCTTGAAACGTCTATAAAAATACAACAATGAATCGAGCACCATTCTCACTTCACCATGAAAGAGGTGTAGTATCGGGCTGCTCACCTGAGAATGTGTGAATTTACCGAACAGTTTCCACGTTAAATTACACAATTTCGAAAAAAATCTAAAATTTTCGAAAATTATCAGGTACATTGAAATCTAAATTTCTCTCCTACACAGGAAGCGTGATATTTCTAATAATAACGGCTATGATACTCGAGCATACCCTGAAAAAATGCTATAAAGTCAGCTCGTTTAGATTTGATTGGCGGGAGATATATGAGCCCAAACACGATGCTCAAAAACGAGCGTTACTTATTCCTCAACCCAATACTTTCACTGGTGAGTTGCGACATTCACAATGTGGTGCTGATTCCAATCGAATAAATATTTTTTAAACTCTTATTTGGATTGAATTTTGATTCGAGCGACCAAAATATTTAAATATTATATATAAATTAAATTAAACAATATTGAGAGTTCCGTCCGGTGCTCGTGATCGGGACGACCTCGCGAATCGAGAGTGTCGATGGAGGATTGAGGAGGTATTCCAGTTGTTTTTCTCGAATGAGTTGTGCACCTATTACCGGGTACGAATCACTCTTGATGATAGCTTTCAGTCATATCACCGATCCGCCTGCTCAGAAAGAAACATGTCTTATTTATTGCGTGTGCTGTTGCTGCCCAATAACAAGGATGTATCAATTTTAGCCGAGAACTATTCCTCATAATGGTTTATCGTATCACGAATGCGCCTGTTCAATTTTTTTTACATTTTGGGATTGAGATATATCGCCCAATACAGTATTTTTCTTGCGCATCAGGGCTTCATAATGAATAGTCGTATCAGAAATAATGCAGTTCGGATGGGATTTTCGGTTGTGATTTATGTATTTCTTTATTCTAATACAGTCATTGTCGATATTATCTAGAGCTGTCCACTATTGGTGGTAATGGGTAGTCGTATAATGAATCTCCCTGCTCATAATCATTTGGGTATTCATGATCGTAATGATCAGCGCACAATTCTTCCTCCCAAACTAAACTATATGAATAACAATATCACGAATCCGTATGCAAAAACTTTGTTTGGGTTCGTGGTGCTTTTGTTTTTTTTATCGGTCAGCACATATGGCAATTTCATTGCTCGGTCTCAAATATTCTTGACAATATCTGTCCGTTGTCAGGGCGGGTCGCTTCGACAGCGAGATCTCCATCGGCATCCCCGACCAGGCTGCACGATTCGAGATCCTCACCGCGCAGTGCAAGTCAGTTGGCGATGTTTTTTCCGAGATCATTGTATGCCGTTTGTATACATTGATCAACAATAATCTCTTAATAATCTTAATAATCCATACCATGGCTTCTTGAATTGAATATTACTGTAGTGCTATCTAATACGATATCCCCTCAGAGTGCCTCTGGACGATACGGTATCACTGGCTACGGTAGCCCATCTGACCCCAGGCTACGTGGGCGCGGATCTGTGCGCACTCGTGCGGGAAGCGGCCAAGTGTGCTGTCAACAGGTGAGTCTCAAGGATGCCGTTACTGTTCTCAGCTCTCTCCATTTTGCACACTCATTAGTTAATGTGATCGGCGAGAGAGTGGAAACGAATCGGCTTGACTACTGTATAGTATTAGCATATTGTATTTTTCTCATCCAATATAATTGAATTATTGTTTTTTCATCATGACACTAAATGATAATAGGTGGACGTATCACGAATGCGTCTGTTCATTTTTTTTTTTAAACTTGCGTCTGGTATCCACCTTTTCCGAATTCTCATGAATATTTTCCATCTTCCGTGTGTGGTTGATTCTAGGCTGCGCTTTCTCCATTCTGCACACTCTAATCATTTAGACAAGCCTGAAAGTGTGCAGAATGGAGAAAGCTAAAACACAACTCGCCATTTTTAATTGATTGCAACTAAGCTGATAATATCCATCATCAGGATATTCGACAATCTGGTGAAGCGAGAGACGAGGGAGGCATTCAAGAGACTCACCAAGGAACAGACGAAGGAGGAGTTGGACAAGGGTGAGTCGGGATTCAATGACCATTCAATTCAACTTATTATCAATTGGAACCATGCATGTCAAACAGTACCCCATCGCAATTGGTTGGCAAAATTAAAATACGAGAATGATATATAGTCGAGATGTCGATTGGCTTTCACTATCTCCGAAAATTGCGAAATCGAAAATTGTGTGCTTGTGCATGGTCGCGATTAGTGATCAATGCATTGCTCGCACAAATTATTTAGTCAACCTCGATTGATTGGAGTTTCAACATGCAATCATAATTAAGAGTTGAAACTGTATCAATTATCTGTCTACAACCGTCGTCAAACTCTCAAAATATTTCAGCGCGAACTATTCTCACTGTATTTATGTTCCCGAAAGTATTCATTAATTGTGCTTGGCTTCTTCAATCATTACTTGTAGGGATGTCATTTCGGTTTGGGCTCTCTCCATTCTGCACACTATGCCTGTCAGAGAAACGAGAAAGAGTGCAGAATGAGTCGAAAACCCAAACGGCATCTCTATTGTTTCACTGATCCCTTTCAGTTCTGGGATGGCTCTCCTCCGAGGACGATCCTTCCTCTCTGGCTGATCAGGGTGGACTACTGGTGGGATTGGATGACTTCCATCGAGCACTGCTCAATGTCCAGCCATCTGCCAAGAGGTAATTAAGTGGAAATTGAAATTTAATTTTTTTTTAAAATTAAATAAAAATAAATGAAGATTAGTCACCGTGTGGATTGAGGATACGAATATTATTCATAGTTGACTCGTTGGCATGGGCAGCAATCTCCGATTCTCACTCAACAAACAATCTATTCATATCTTACGACAATTTCAATATTTGCTACAGTATTTTGCACATCAAACAAAATTTCGCGCTCTCGGAATACGGTAATTACAATAGTGAATACCGTATTCGTATTGCAGAGAAGGCTTCGCCACAGTGCCGGACGTCTCGTGGGATGACATCGGAGCACTGAAGAGGATCAGAGAGGAGTTGGAGTGGAGCATCCTTGTGCGTTTATTGATTCGTTACGGTATTCTGATGTACAGTATTTGAATGTACTATCTCCATTTTGCACACTCTCTTCTCCCCTTGAGAAGAGTGTGCAGAATGGAGAGACAAGCAATCGGACCGGCTTCTTTATTGGTTACTGTAGACTGTGGTACGGTATCCTTTATGCTATTGATTTGCAGTGTCCAGTCCGCAATCCGGCCGATTTCGCGGCTCTAGGTCTCTCCACGAGGGCGCAGGGAATCCTGCTGTGTGGACCGCCTGGTTGGTTCTCGGGTTTTCAGCGAATCTCTGCAGTTTTCAATAAGTTAGAATCCGAGCACAGTTACTGGGTGAATGGAAGTTGCATCATTGAGTGATAGTTGACGGAATACACCAGTTTCTAATTTATCTCTTGGTTCGTCCCCTAATACCCATCTTGAAATCTTTCTGCCCCGTTTCGCAGCCCTTCCATTTCCATTTTTTTTTCTATTTAAAAAAAATATATTTTAGTCACGGACGTAATGGGATTTGAATTTATTTCGAAATTTCCGAAGAATTATCATAGTTCAACCTAAATTGGTTCCAATTCAATTACTCGATGATTCCAACTTGGAACTTCCAAGTTGCATCGTTGAGTAATAGTTGGCTTTGCCGGCGTGTTTCGAATACATCTGTGACAATGCCAAACTCATCTCACAGATCGTTTCATCTCTTCCCTACCGCCTCTCCCTCTCCTATCGCCAGGCTAGACTCCATATCAACTCTCGAACTCCCTCTCATCTCTTTCTTCTCGGCCCATCCATTTCTCTCTCTCTCTCTCTCTCTCTCTCTCTCTCTCTCTCTCTCTCTCTCTCTCTTCTCTCTCTCTGTCTCTGTCTCTCTGTCTCTCTCTCTCTCTCTCTCTCTCTCTCTCTCTCTCTCTCTCTCTCTCTCTCTTAAGTCCCTATCTCTCATACTCTCATCTTACGTATTTCCCCCTCTTCCGTAACTAAAGGCATACTTTTCGTATCTCTCTCTATTGGCGTGCGCACGAGCTTTGCGAAAAAAAATTGAAATTAAATGCATAGGTGGTCGCATTCACTTCGTGATTTATATTTGCGCAATTGGTTACTATGTGGGCGCTTCCTACCGCTTCTAATGATCCCAAGTAATTTTGTTGTTTTGCTGTTCACAATTCTGTAATATCTGAATGGATCCTAGAAATACTAATGCGAGATGAAGAACTGGTCTATCTAACACTATTTTATAATCCGGTTATTACACGACATTCGATTCGAAGTTTCAACAGTTGGTCATAGCTGAGTAGGTTTCAGTGCTACTGATGCTAGGTAGATTCTGTTCATTAATCGATCAATATATTGAGGCTGCGGCAAGACCCTGGTGGCGAAGGCAGTGGCTAATGAGAGTGGACTCAACTTCATCTCTGTCAAGGGACCCGAGCTGCTCAATATGGTATGGCATCTCAGTCTATTCATTTTTCTTTCTAGACCATTTTCATAACCTTTTAACCAAAAATTGTGATATTGTTCACTAGAACCACGTTATCTGAATACCTGGTTACTAAGTGATGGTCGTATACGATCTCTTTCAGTATCTTGAATAGTAAATACCGTAGCCACTCCTCATCATGTACCACGTGGGACAAAGTGCTACATGGAGACTATTGGATACCGTAACCCTTTCTCTCCTTTGCAGTACGTGGGAGAGAGTGAGCGGGCGGTGCGCACGGTCTTCCAGCGTGCTCGTGACTCCTCTCCCTGTGTCATCTTCTTCGATGAGATCGACGCCCTTTGTGCGAAGAGGAGCAGCCATGAGGTGGGGATGAAATTTCGGTTTTCGCTCTCTCCATTCTGCACACTATCTCGCAGGTCAGAGAAACGAGAGAGTGTGTAGATTGAAGAGAGTCGAAACCCGAAACGAGATCACTACCATGAGGTGGGGATTTGATGATCGAGTGGTTGATGTTCTGGCATTTTATGAGTATTTACGAACTGGAAAAAATTAACATAGGGGAAAAAAACACATCAGGTTATTTGTTTTACTTCTTGTTGACTGCCCAGTATTGTTGACAACATAATGTTGTGAACAATACGAGGCAGTCGTTGTCGACATTGGTTGAAGAGGTATGACAGTTGCATGAAACACAAAATATCTTGGACTATTGGTTGCAAAATTATCCATGCGAATTGTGTTGTTTTTATTGTGAGCATTCGTGCGTGTCTTCAACGCGATTGTGATAGGAAGGGTATGATAACTACGTGGAACATGAAAGAAGCGGGAAAATCAGTCTAGATAAGAAGTGCACACGGTGTTCCAGCGGTTTGAATATATAATGCAAACATTGCCAACAAGTCTAACACAAAAGGTGCTGTGGATAGAATTTTGGGAGATCAATGACTTTGGAACCCCGAATTTGTAACCATCGATTTGAGCGCTATTGGTTTCGAACAGTTATTTTAGAACCCACTTTATGGAACCGACTTTTTAAAACCGATGGATATGTAAACGCCATTTTGGAAACGACGATTTGTAACTTTCAATCTGGAATTGATGATTTTAGAAACGACAATTTGTTACCCGACGATTTGTAACTTTCAATCGGGAACTGATTTTTTTTACAGCAGGTACGGAACTACGGGGTTAATTTTTCAATTTTCCGAGCTATTTTTGATTTATTTTCGAAATGCTTGCATTTCCCTTATAATTACTGATTTTATTGGTGCTCATGATCGATTAATTGGCTTGAAAGTCGCCACCAATGCGCTCGTCACGCCCGTCTCAGTACCGTACCTGCTGTAAAAAAAAAATCAGTTCCCGATTGAAAGTTACAAATCGTCGGGTTACAAATTCTCGATTCCAAATTGTCGGTTCCATTTTCAAGGTTCCTAAAGTGAAAGTGTATATTTTAATAGTGTCTAAATCGTTGGTTACAAAATGATAGTTACATTTTGAAGGTTACATTTTCTCGATTCCAAAGTAGTCGGTTACAAAGTCATCGATCTCCGAATTTTGTGACAGCATCAATCGAGGCATTATCGATGGAAATTTGATGGATACTTTATCAAGAAGCTATTGCCAGTAACAGAGCTAGAATTGGGATATATGCGGCGTGCAACGCAAATTCTGCAGGAATTCAATATCTTTTTTTGTTTATGTTTTTCGTAGTTTATGAGATTTTAAAATACAAAAATTGTAGGGCAGTGGGAGTGCGCGACTGGTGAATCAGTTCCTGACGGAGATGGATGGAGTGGAGGGAAGGAAGCAAGTATTCATCATCGGAGCCACCAATCGACCCGGTCAGAATCAATAATTCTAGAAATGAAATATTGCTATTTTTCTAATCAGAGATCAGTAGCTATATTTTGTTAATTGTGCCAAAACAATATTTTTTATGGTTGCAACATGCGGTGCTTCGTGTAGAAGAAATGTAGCGATTTTTCTGATAGAAATGTTTGCCGAATCCGTATTGTTTCTCTTCAATCAATCGTCCTTTTGAGACATGGTTGACGCGGCGATCCTCCGACCGGGCAGACTCGACAAAATTCTCTTTGTGGACCTGCCCAATCAGGAGGACAGAGCGGATATCATCAGGAAGAGCACCAAGGTCAGAGGTTGATCTTTGACCTTTTTTTTGTGTTTAATATTTAATTTTTAAAAAGTTTAATAAATTAACATTTTTAAATATCGCAAAAAAATGATAATATTCCTGGTGTTTATCTTTGGCAGTGTTGCTCGATCGAACAGCGCTCTATCCATTCTGCACATTGTCACCGGCCAGAGAGACGAGGGAGTGTGCAGAATGGAGAGAGCTATTATTGATCTTTGATCTCTCTTCAGAACGGCACGAAGCCCCGTCTGGCGCCCGAAGTGGACATTGAGGTGTTCGCTGCTGATGAGAGACTGGATGGATTCACGTGAGATTATTGATTCTTGATCTTTTGAGTTCACCGAAATACCGCGAACTTTTGACTTACAAGGCGCCTAGTTTGTGCAGTTTTCAATGTTGTCGTTGGAGCTGGACGAAATAATCAATAATTATTGTTACAATGTAATTAAAATATTTATTTAATTCCAGAGGCGCGGACATCGTGCAGGTGGTGCACCAGGCGGGTATCCTCGCGCTCAAGGAGAGAAGGTGAGTGAAAAGATTGGAGTGTGGGGTCCATGTTTCAAAAATGAGATATCAATCTGGTGAAGTCAATAGAAGTCGATGATAAGTTCGATTGTTGTGATAAAATCCCCCAATATCTATGGTTCACAAGGAGTTATTAATTCCCTTTTTTTCTATAGAACATTTATTGTACCGTCAGATTTTTACAGTAAATTTTAATTTTCCTGACACATCTAGGTTTCTCCAATGTTTTATTCTTGGAATGCTTATGGAGGAACTAATTTCTTGAGGGCTTGTCGAATATTAATAGCAATGCCAATTGCAGAGAGCGTGGAGATGGAGTGGATTCGGTGAGTGTGGCGCATCTGGCACGGGCAGTCGAGGAGACTCGTCCCTCGGTGACTCCCGAAGAGATCAAGAAGTATACGGTAATGAAGGAGAGATTCACCAAGCAGATGAAGAAGTGACAAGGAGTACGGTAGAGGAGAGGATATCGATTGAGAATACTGTAACCGTCCGTTGTTTGAAATGTTGTTATTCTATTGTTGTTGACTTGTTATGTCTCATTGTTGATTGATAAATGTTATCTGAAAAGGGAATTATTGAATCGAATGTGTTCAAAGGTCACAGAAATATCTGGATCTACGGTTAGGATTTGCCAATTTTATCCCGTGAGGTTCAGGTTTCTTCAAAATGTCGAAAGTGAAGACGGGTAAGGAAAAAGGAACGAGTCAAGATGTGAGAAATGAAGACAGATGTGAGGACTCGGCCCTCGGTCACAGTGTGGATCGAAGTCCCAACCAGGACAAGGTACTGTAGTATCGATCGATATTAAAGACTGGGATGGGGAGTATGGTATTCTGGTTGAAGAAGAAGAATGTTAAGGAGCTCGACGGTCTCTGCGATGCGTTGAACAAAGTGGAGGTGAAGGGAGAGGAAGGCGACAATAAGGTACAGTAACTCGGAACTACTGTAACCTAGTGTTTGATCGATTAGTCCACTCTGCACACACAGTCTGGTCAGTCTGACTGGTGAGAGTAGTATCATTACCGTAATATACTCCAGCCCTTCACTGTGGTTGACGATGTGGAGAAGGAGGAGTACGAGAAAGAGTCAGAGAAGAGGAAGGAGGAGGTAGATCAGAAGGTAAGCCATGAGCCGATCAATAATCTCTCCTTACCATACTCCATCCAGCTCGCTTCCAAGCTGCCCCCTCATCTCAAAGCGCCGAAGAAGGAATACAAAGTAAGCAATATCGGTCGGTTAAGGTTTCAAATAGTGCGCATTTTCTTTTTTTTTTCTTTCTATTTTCCAGCTTTAGCCTATCGATCGATTACAGCAATTACAGTAACACACCCTCCTCTGCAGATTCCTCGCGAATGGGCGAATTACACGAAGTGTGGCGAGGTTGTGCCCACCACTCCCTTCCTTCCCTTCAAGGTACGGTAGATTCACAGCCTAAATCAATCGATTATTGGGCTATTTTTGTGCTGCAGTGGCCATAATTTCGGTTTGGTTATTTTTTCTGCATACTTTCTCGCCGGTCAGGCAGACGAGAGTGTGCAGGTTGGAGAGAACTGAAAACGGAAATGAGCTGATTATTTGTCATTAATGAATATTATATTTGGACTACGGTAGACTCATCATGAATCGATAACTGATTGAATTCAGGCGCCCCTGTCGGAGGAGCGATTCAAGCGTCATCCGGAGCTGGAGGAGCACACGATCGTGTCCCTGATAAAGGTGAAGTGCAGTTATCGATCGCCCCTCGGGTTACCGTAACCTCTCGCTCCTCCTTTTATTGTATCTCGAATAACCTTGTGACTTTAGTAACGTCTGATTCCTGATAATAGTGATGTCGTTACGAATACTAGCTCTCTCCATTTTGCACACTCTCGTTTCTTTCTGGCCGATGAGAGAGTGTACACGATGTAGAAAGCTACTATTTGTCCCGGCAACACTACTAACACTTGTGTAATAATTGTTTATTTCCATTACCGGACTAATATTCACTCCACCACAATCAATCCAATTATAGGGGATTTGTGAAACATAGCATTAACTTCACACGATGGACTTTTTAAAATCATCATTTTTTTTTTAAAAAAAGGCCTTATGAAACATGTCTATCACGCCCTTCAGCTATTAGAAAGAATTGAGCTTATTGATACAGTAACCGTCTCTCACTTTCTTCGGAACCCCTTTTGATACAGTAACCCCTCAACCTTTTCCTTGCAGGACCTCTCCTCGAAGGGAATCAGGCTGACGACGGTGATCGACCTCACCCTCCCTTTTTTCTACGAGACCGAGTACCTGGAGTGAGTACACTTGGAATTTAACTTTTATAATTTATTTGTTAATATTTAAACATCAAGTGTGTCCGATTGATTGCACAATTATAGTAAATTTTGAGATGTTTTTAAATTTTCGAGATATTTATTTTGTTTATGATAACACAGTCAAGTACACGAAATTAGTGAGGTTGAATCGAGTCGCATAACAGGTAGTGCTGAAACATCAATAGTGCGGTTCCTATAAAATTATGGAAACATCCTGCCCTTGAGGCCGATTATTGCCCAGTGCAGTTCGAGTCGCCCAAATGTAATTCTAAACCAAAAATTTCAGGGATTTCGACGTCAGATACGAGAAGATTCGGATCAATAATCAGGAGCCGAGATGGTATGTAAGGGATTCATGGTAGAGATGACAAAAGGAACTCGCCATGCCGGCTTAATATTAGACTAGGGTTTATGCCATCATCGTTGAAAATACCGCTGTGAAGCCGGCATGAAATGCCGTTTAGTAATCACTAATACATGGCCATGGCCCAACTTACAATCTCTACAGGTACCAAGTGAAGAAGTTCCTCGAGATCTGCGATGAATTCGCCGAGCAGCAGTTCAAGTCAGTTGACCATTCATCATCCTCCCCCCCCCCCCCCCCCCCACTTATCTATCGAGGATTGGGCAATTTTTTGGGAAAGGCCAAATGCTGACAATCATTGTAGGCTGTCTCTTCCTGGTTATAGTTTAGCAGTGAAACGCAGATGGTCGTGGTTCGGGTTTCTTCAATTAATGACAAATGGAAGAGTATCATCGATATGGTTATAATAGTAGTAGGGAAACTCGAATGGTGCGGTTCTCGAACATCGATAATTCCTTATTATCGATTAATCCATTTTTCTCTTGAGGCGCAAGCGTGAATGGGACATCCGTCAGCAGGAGAGGAAGGAGAGAGGAGAGGAGGAGGAGTACTACATGTACGAAGTGATCGGGGTCCACTGCACCAGAGGAGTCAACAGAACCGGGTACGGTAGGCATACGGTAGAATGCATGAAGGGTTACGGTAGCTTGTTGTATTTATGAAAGTAAAGAAATGCTTTTCGGGAAAAAGGAGTGCGGTAGATTGTCTTTATTAATGAAATGCAACGGTAGGAGTCCCGCAGTGGCAATTAAGGGTTACGGTACTCGATCGATTTCTTGCAGCTACATGATCTGTCGTGCGATGATCGAACGCATGAACTACACTGCAGAGGACGCAGTCGCGCTGTTCAATCAGGTACGGGAGAGTTGCCGGATTGAATAGTAGCTCTCTCCATTCTGCACACTCTCTCGTCTGATCGACGAGATAGTGTGCTGAATGGAGAGAGTAACTATTCGATCCGGTATCACTAAGATACGGTGGCTGATATCCGGGGATACTGTAGGGGTTTATTTATTTCGACAATGACGATTGTGCAGCGGTAATTGTGAATTTTTAGCTGTTGATTTTTCGCTGAAACTCAAACCAGCAGGGGGATCTTGCAAGTACGATACACGTTTGCTAATTTTCTGTAGAATTTTATTTCTAAACTACGCCTTCTACGAATCGTTAGAAAATTGTCTATTCATGATTTGGAGTTGCGCTGGGACTCAAATCACCTGGGTGATTTCGTTTCTACGATTAACGTACATCTTGATTACCTACCGTACCCTGACAGTTTACTGTATCGAATCGATTGCAGGCACGTGGTCACAATATGACCGAGTTCATGCCGGAACTGAAGGCTGCAGAGGAGAAGAAGAGGGCCTTCGAGAGAAGGAACCATTATGGAGGAGGAAGAGGAAGAGGAGGAGGAGGACAGAGGGGAGGAAGGGGTGGTAGAGGAACCCCGAGGGGAAGAGGACAGTAGGAGGGACTACTGTTTTGTCATGTCTCTGTAAGTAATATCAAGTATGAGCTTTATCACAAAGTGAAATCCGGTTCGTTGTTCATCAATAATTTGTCTTTTCTTCTGGATAACCTCTAATTCCCTGTTTTACGAGTTTCGTTTACTTGTTTTCTCGCTAATTTAATAATTAGAAAATTGGATAAATTCCGCTGTTTCCTCGTGCATTGTCCAGCTATTTCATAACGTCGGATAAATTCACTTGCTGTTTTACATCACAACACTACAATACCCAATGACGACGCTTTCTTCAGTGTTTTAAGAGAGCAACTCTGAATGTTTTTACACCTGCCCGGACATGCCGCGAGGATTTTCGATTCAAACCTCCATACGCATACCATGTGTGCATGTTGGGTAGTTGTTTACAAAAGTGGTCAAATTAGGGCGCCGAGTCTAGAAAGCGGCGTGCCACGTACGCGCCAATTTTGAAAATCGGTTTTTCATATTTTCTGAGCCGGACAAGTTGGAATCAATTTTTCTTTTGCATCGTCATAGACATGTCGAGAGTACATGGAAACACTATAGAGATCTGGTTCAGGTCGATTTTGAATTAATTTTCGCTATGTCGAAAATCATTTTTTCGACACATTGACTCACTTTTCGCGAGGGGGGCACACAGCCACCTATCACACGATGTAGCTCATGCAATTCTGCGTCGATCGGTATACAGTACTAATCAACCTACTTTGGCAGACCCCGCGAAAATGTACTTTGTAGCCGAAAAATCCTCGATTTCGACCATTTTTCGAGTACAACTTTTTTATTCAACTTTTTCATGAGCTCTAATATTGAAATTCGGATTCAGCACGCTAAACTACGCAGGAAAAAATTATAGTCAGATTTTTCTGAGATACAAATTTTTTTCAACTTTACCACGACCCCGGGGTCGAGGTCTCTTTTTCGGTAGAAAAATCGAATTCTGACATTATCTGATTATACGCTTATGATATGTATTTGGGTGCGTAGAATTCGAATTTGTAAACTAGAGCTCACGAAAACGGGAAAGAAACAAGGTATGCTCGAAAATTCCAAAAATAGTGGATATATTCAGTTTTTCGAAGATAACTTGTTTCTTTCGAGTTTTCGTGAGCTCTAGTTTACAAATTCGAATTCTACGCACCCAAATACATATCATAAGCGTATAATCAGATAATGTCAGAATTCGATTTTTCTACCGAAAAAGTGACCTCGACCCCGGGGTCGTGGTAAAGTTGAAAAAAATTTGTATCTCAGAAAAATCTGACTATAATTTTTTCCTGCGTAGTTTAGCGTGCTGAATCTGAATTTCAATATTAGAGCTCATGAAAAAGTTGAATAAAAAAGTTGTACTCGAAAAATGGTCGAAATCGAGGTTTTTTCGGCTACAAAGTACATTTTCGCGGGGTCTGCCAAAGTAGGTTGATTAGTACTGTATACCGATCGACGCAGAATTGCATGAGCTACATCGTGTGATAGGTGGCTGTGCGCCCCCCTCGCGAAAAGTGAGTCAATGTGCCGAAAAAATGATTTTCGACATCGTGAAAATTAATTCAAAATCGACCTGAACCAGATCTCTATAGTGTTTCCATGCACTCTCGACATGTCTATGACGATGCAAAAGAAAAATTGATTCCAACTTGTCCGGCTGAGAAAATATGAAAACCCGATTTTCAAACTTGGCGCCCACGAGGCGCGCCGCTTTCTGGACTCGGCGCCCTAATTTGACCACTTTTGTAAACAACTACCCAACATGCACACATGGTATGCGTATGGAGGTATGAATCGAAAATCGTCGCGGCATGTCATGAAATTCGACGAAAGGATAAAAAATTTCAGAGGGGCTCTCTTAATCGTCGAACTGATGATAATATCGTAGTTTTGTTGTATATGTGTCGAGTTAGCACATACTGCAGGGGTAAATTCACTTGCTGTTTTATTATCATACGAGTACAGTAATTGCGGGACGATAAGACAACCGGTATGGGACGAGAGAAGGGGCTGTGAGGTCAGAGACTAGTCGGTGGTGGGGGTACTGTAGTATGGGGGTACGGTATCTCTTTGGTTAGCTGGGGGTACTGTAGGGGGGTAGGGATACGGTAGTCTAGATGGAGACGCAGTACTTGGGCGCCTCGGGGGCCTGCAGAGGCTGCTCGGTGGTCGTGGACTGGGCTGCCACGGCTTGCGTCGTAGTCTCGGTGTCGTCCTGGAGAGATCAAAGATCAGATTAGAGTCGATGGAAAGATCAAAGATTAAAGTTCAGACTAGAGCCGAAGGAGAGATCAAAGATCAGTCAGACAAAGAGCTCCACCTATAGTCTAATGAGATTATAAGAGGCATGTTATCAAACTATACTCTAGCGAAAGATCAAAGATCAACTGACCTTGACCTGTCCTCCGAAGAGAGAGGCGAAGAAATCGTTGCCTCCGAACATTCCCTTGACCTGCTTGTGGATCTGGTCCTGCACCTGCTTCTGATAGGCAGTCATCTTAGTGTCGAAGGTCTGCAAAAATCAAAGATCAATCATTACGGTAGAGCAGAAGAAGAAACTAGATATCAGTTTCGCTCTCCATTCTGCACACTGTTCATAGAGATGATAAAGTGTGCAAAATGGAGAGAAATGACATCAATAGATCAAAGATCAGAGATCAGTCGAAGTAAGATTTCTCAGTGTTGACGTTCTCTATACGTTACACTCGCCCCCTCAGACTGTCGAGAGGGAGTGTGCAAAATGGAGAGAGCACATCACAGATCAAAGGTCAAAGACCTACCTGAAGCTGGGCGATCTCGTCTTGGGTGAGGTCGCGAGCGTACGTCTTGCCCACGTAGACCTTGTTGTTCTGCAAAATCCATCCATTACCGTATGCCCGTAATCCACAATCGATATCCTACTACCGTACCTGGACCATGCATCCATCGAAGTAATACTGCGTTGTCGTGGCCTCAGAGCAGAACGAGGGACGCGCGGGAGCCTCCACGTTCTGGGGAAAAATCGATATCGATTGGACGATCAGTATCCTACCGAAATCTAAAGATACCATGACCTTATCAGCACCATCCCCGTAGAAGCAAAAAAAGGCACCGCAAGAAATACTCTCTCCTTTCTGCACACTCTCGGTCAGAGAGCGGGGTCAGACTGGAGAGGGAGTTTAATCCGGCCTCATCAAACGATCCTACCGTACCCCCTCCCTGTCTACCGTATACCTCATCTCCGTCCTGATTGGCTCCCGCCACGACTTGGTTGTTGTTGTTCTCTCCCTGTCCTCCACTGGCCATCATGCTCATCATCTGCTTCTTGATCGTCTCGCGGTGCGATTCAACCGCAGCCTGCTGGGGATCGATAATTGATACCGTAATCTGATAGGGTAAAGTACCCCCTTAAATCTACAGTATCTGCCAGCACATTATCATCGATCTCAATAGATGACAGGAAAGTGCCACTTCGGCTTCCGCTCTCTCCTTTCTGCACACTCACAGGGTGTGGTGAATGGATAGAGCGGAAGAGGCATCCGTACCTGCTACTGTAACCCTCCTTCCGATAATGGATCTCGCAAGCCCGCTGTTTCAGTATCCTATCTACCACATGCCAGTCCAATCGATATTCCCTGACTACCGTACCCCAGTCAATCGATGGATCGATACCGTACCTTGACCTTCTTCTTGTAGTCTCCGAAGGCAGTCTCGTAGGTGGTGAGCTCGGACTGTTCGGCGGCCGTCAGATTGCGCAGAGGGAAGCCATTCGCGAAGAGGACGTTGCCCTGAGGAGGACAGGGTTACGGTGGGTGAGAGTAATGTAGGCAGGATGGACACGGTAGGCATACGGGTGCATCCGGGAAACGCTTCATTATAGAAACCAAGGAAAATGTACAGATTCGCTTGCTTATTTTTCTACACCAAACCCGTCTCGGCTAGATATCACGCTGACTTGACAAGCGCTCCTATCCCCTCATCGACGGTATCGAGTGAGGACCGGGGGTGATCCAGGCCGGCCACTCGTTTATCCGACGGCTTACGAACGATTCTAGGCCCCGTCCGTCCCCTGTTGGTCCCACCCGGTGCCAGATCACCCGTGGGTACCGCCCTGGGTTCAAAGCATTTTAGTGCGCCACCACCGACGGACGTGGCAACAAACATCTACCGTAATATAAATCAATCAATTTCTAGACTATTTCCCACTGCGTCGACTTTCCCAATCGTCGCCCTCGGCACACCAACGACTACACCACCAACTGCACCATGCTCACCGTTACGACGCATCCGGCGGATCCTCCGATGGACGAGGCGAGGGCGGCGAATCGCTTGGCGCGCGTCGCCTCGACGTTTGCGGCGAAGGGAAGGAGGGCGAGGATGAGGAGCGACTTCATCTGAAAGCATCGTGGTGAGGTCAATGGTGCACGGAGGGCGACGAATGCGAAACGTCGGCGCAATGAGAAATCGACGCTAAATGAAGGTTCAGGGCGGGTGCACGGGAGCGTATTTATAGGATTCGGAATCTCTCGAATCTAATGGGTAGCAAGAAGCGATAGAAATGGCTTATTTGCCATCCCGGCAAAGTAACGGGCAAATATTGAGAAGAAAGTGAACCAAGGATTCAGAAGGAACTTTCTCGAGAGAGAGACGGTTAGAGTAGGGAAAATACTGGGAAGATGAGAGATCGAATTGTCGCTCGGTTTCGAATCTCTCCACTCTGCACACTGTTTCGTTTGCCTAATCAGAAGAGGAGTGTGCCGAATGGAGATAGTCAGAACCGAAATAACATCTCTGATCGACCCCCTAGATCCTCTCGCTTTATATCCCTGCCCTTTTACAAAAGGGGGTTGGCCTGGACTGGATCGAGTTGGGATGGATCGGTGAGTCAGTGTTATGGCGGAGAATGTACTGGAAACGGGAGGAACGACTGCTATCGTTCATTTCACACACCTCACTGACTCACAACCGCATCGGGCAAGAAATTACAGACACAAAATGAGTCAGATGGAGAAGGGGGCTGATGGGAAAACAACCCTAATACACACTGTCAACCCCTACTCAATTGACATCAGACTTAGTAGATTATAATGGTTGACTAATCGCAAAAGGGAAGGGTGATAAACAAGACCAACAATAGGCTCCAATCAATCGAAGGGGAAATGCTAGGGCTAGATGAAATAGCAAAACAGATGCTAGGAGGAGGAGAAGGATCAACGATAAGCGAGGCTTTCAGACTATGACATCACGAAAAAGAATCAGTCTCTCTATTCTGCACACTCTCTCGTCCCTCTGACAGGTGATAGAGCGTGCAGAATGGAGAGAGAGGGAAATAACTAACGGCATCCCAATCAACAGCGAGGCTAATGAACGATCTGATCCGAACAACAGAAGGAAGCGGAAGGGGAGGGAAATGAGGGAGAGGAGAAAAGAAGGGAAGAGGGGGGAAGGGAGAGAGAGACTCCCACGATCTCAGCTACCACTTCCCCCTTCTGGTCGATGAGATGGGAAGAGGGGAGGGGGAAGGAGTGATCTACCAGGGGAAGGGAAGGGAATTGGCTTCCCCTAAACTGTTAGAGGAACCATAAGGCCAGGAAGTAATCAGAAGGTCGTCACCGACGATACCGACGGTATCGTCTATCCATACTAGAGATGGGAGGCGGAGTGATCTACCATCGGGGGAGGGATCAATTGGTTGGAGCAGCCAACCACGGCGTTGTTTTTGTGTGCGCTGTTCATCCAATATTGCGCGAGGAGAGTCCGGATATAGGAGGGATTGTGAAAGAGACTGGTAAAGACTTCACACGATCATTCAATGGTAGGGATGGGAGATCAAGCAAGCGTCTCATCGCACATGTCGGGATAAAGATGTCTCCATTCTGCACACTTTCTAGTTCCTGTATACTACTCGACTAGTTCACAACATCTCGCATGTCAGAGCGACGAGATAGTGTGCGAAACGAGGGGAGTCTAGTTGTCAATCCGAATGATCCGAGGATCCGGAGGAGGGGAGACAAACCCTCCGTCCCCGACGCCCAAACAACTCAATGGCGAGGCAGCCAACTGTTATTTTTCGAACACAAACGAAGTAAACCGATTACTCATTCTCCGAGGGAGATTGAGGATCATCCATCCGAATGGCTATTATATGAACAATTCTATCCGATCAGCCTCTCGAGAACGGAATCAGGGACGGGATCAGAGTACCGTCGAGCTCCCGAGCGGATGGACTACGGTGGGATACGGTAAGACGCAGAGGAGTACGGTATCCGAGAGATGGAGGGAGGGTATCAACAATGAGCGATAGTGTGTTGACCCCTCTCGATGAGCTAGTCAAGAGTGGTGGGGAACAAAAGAGGTAACGTGAGGATCGCCGATTTCTCCACTCCCAGCCCAAAAAGAGGGCGAGAGATGGGGATCGGATATCGATAGTTGCAATACCCGGAGAGGAAGGAGGAGAGCAGAGGGTAGGTAGGGAGTGATCAGCTAGGGTTGCAGGCGCGATCGAATTGTGTGAAAGTGTGCAGAATGGAGAGCCGAGATCCCTGAGCGGATCAGGGTAGATCAAGGGGGGGGGGGGAATTTGGAATGAACCTGACTACAGAAGTGCAACAGTTGCTTCACAGACTACGAGAACATCCAGGAATCGGAGACGATCGAAACTGGGAAAGTAAGGGGGAGAAATTGATAAATAGGCTAACGAAAGTGAGCTGTGTGAGCGATGACAGAACCAGAGCTTTCTCTTGATTGAGAGGGAGAATCGAGGGAGGAGGAAGAGGGATAGGATAGTCTCTCGTACCTCCTCTCCCTTTATAGGGCGAACAGGGATCATCACGCATTTTAATGAAGAGGAGGGAGGGATTGAATGAGTCATATCGGTCGCTATTTTTTTCGAGAACTTTCTACTGATTCAGACCCTGCCCTTCAGACAGCAACTCACTGTTTACTCTTATCTCTTGTGTTGTCTGATCGAGTAGATCTATCTCCATTCTGCACACTCTCTCATTCATCAGAGAAACTAGAGAGTGTGCAGAATGGAGAGAGCTACTGTTCGGGCTGGCATTACTACTCTTCTTTCTTGTGCCATCCGATGGTGAAAACACATATTTCGCAGCAGGGGAAAAGGGGATGTATTGAGACGATTGGTCAGCTGTCTGATTGAAAGGGACTAGCAGTCAGCAGAGAGGAGGAACTGACTCTCCTCGGTTCGCATGATCTCTCGTCGCACTGGCCGACGAGGGAGTGTGCTGAATGGAGAGAGTCAGACTCTCTTCATTCCACACGATCTCTCGTTTCCATCAGCAAGACAATGCAGTGATTTCCATGCAAGAACAGCGTCAACAGTTCAGTCATCAATACGACCGACTCTCCTCATTTCGCCTGCTCTCTCGCTTCTCTGACCCACGAGGGAGCATGCAAAAGGAGATCAAAACCATCCACGAATTCCTAGTTATCACAGCTGCGATAGCACAGTCAGCGATTAATCTATTATCAGTCAATAAACCGTTTGCCGTTCAGCGAAACAGAAGGGAAGAAGGGAAGAAAGGGACCAAACCCTGGTAAACATGACTCTCCATTTCACGTGATCTACCTCAAACAAGCGGAAACTCGAGTGAACTTCGGCAAACTGTTTCTCTGTGATGTCAGCAGCATGGGGGGATCCATATTTTACTCGAAAAAAACCTTTAGCATAGTTTCTGAAAGACTAGTTAGGCCTCTTCATTCTACAAGCCCTCTGATGTGTACGACAAGCCGGCTTCCCTCTCCATTCTCGGCTCTCTCGTTATAGCAGTTTCCAAACCCGGGGCCTACTCACCCCCTCTTTGGTTCCTCGCCTCTCGGTATCTATGGCGATGAGGGAGAAATGGGTTGAGTGGCCCCTTCACTCTCGATGACTCAGTGTGATGGATTCTCCCTCGACGTCGACGGAGGGAATCAGAAGGCCGGCCAGAAATCGGAAGGTCGTCAACGATGAGGACGATGACATCATCTACGCCTTCAAGAGGTGAGCGCAGCCTTTTCATTGTTTGTTTGAGCCTCAAAGAAGATGAAAGCACGCCAATTCAAGAGCAAGAAAGATTGTTTCTAAAAACGTGGATAGCAACGAGATCTAAGAGCGCATTCACAACCACTGAAGAGGGAGGAGTGAAACACGTTTGAACCTTGCGCAAATTGATCAATCTTAAAGTGATCGAAAATGCAGTATCAAAAAGTGACGAGGTTCTAGAACCATCGGAGTGGAAATAAGTTGCTCGATTGAATAGTAGTTTTCATCGTTCTGCACATTTTCTCCCTGGTCAGACCGACAGTGTGCAGAATGGAGATTGCTACTTTTGACCGCGCAAATCTAGTGGAAAGCCTAACCGAAGAAAAAAAATAAGTCTAAACCCAAATTACTCCTGCGCTACGCACCGGCGTCATGTGGGGCAGACGAGGCCACTATTATCATGTTTGTTTGCTTTTTACTCGTGAGTGTGTGACTCGACTACAGTAATCAGAAGTGTTACACGTGATCAATATTGGGGGATTACTGTGACTCAGTTATCATAAAGTGATCATCATTCAGATACGTCCACGTGCGAAAGGAGAGGAAAGAGAGACGGAAGGACTGGAATTATGGTGGGTGTAAGGGAGTCATTTCGGTTTCAACCTTCTCCATTCTGCACACTCTCTTGTCGGTCAGATAGAGGAGACTCTCTCGAGAGTGTGCAGAATGGAGAGAGCTGATAACCGAAATAAATTCTCTTGGGTGTAATCCGATGAGAAGGGGCCGATTGGAGACCAGACACACACGCTTTATTTAGGACCCCTCTGGTAGACCACAGTGGGCAATTTTCTATGTTTCGAGATCAATAGAGGATTTGGACGAACGTGGGTGTGTAATCCGATTAGGGACCAGACGCAGAACATCGAAAATCTCACTCTGATCCTACTAATAAATCCTGTGCGCTCCCAGTAAAGTTGGATGGGTGACAATTCCGCAAACGACATTTCCGCAACTCGACCAAAACGACATTTCCGCAACTCGGCCAAAGCGACATTTCCGCAACTCGACATAATTCGATTTCTAGCTAACCTAGGATCCTGGCAAACGTGTCAAAATAAAGAAGAAATTATGCTGATCAGAATGACACCTCTGCCAGGATCCTAGGGTGGCTAGAAATCGAATTATGTCGAGTTGCGGAAATGTCGTTTTGGCCGAGTTGCGGAAATGTCGTTTGCGGAAAAAAAAATCAAGTTGCGGAATTGTCACCCATCCGTAAAGTTGTTTAGTACAGCTGCAGAGGGGTTGATTTTGCTACTGATAGGGCGATCGGATCAACCGAGAATCTTCTGTACTAGTGATGCGGAACCGAATAGCTCTCTCCATTGTGCACACTCGTCACTCTGACCGGCGAGTTATTGCACAGAAGTTCAACTGTACTACTCAATTCGGCATCACTATTCTGTACTCTTCTTCATGAAGATTTGACCAATACCTACGAGTATGCACTCTATTCAATACAGGGATACACGAGAAACGTTTGTTTACTCCCGGAGCTTCAGCAGTAGTGCCGAGTATTGCGAGAGTTGGCACACAGTGAAGTGTTTTGTCATTGGGTACTCAACACACTTCAAGCACATGTTTCTTCTAGAACCATTCAGAAGCATCTTTTGTGAGAGGATTACATAGTGTAGAAATAAGAATCTCGCCGATCACAGAAACGGGGAGATTGTTTTCCCTCAGAGAGAAGAAAGTTGTTCTTGTGAACCCACTCCAGTAGCAACTCTCTTCTCTTTGCTCTCTCCATTCTGCACACTCCCTCGCCGATCAGACAGACGCGAGAATGTTCAGAATGGAGAGAGCAGAAAACCGAAACTATCCGTATCCACACACTTCTCTCATATCTCTTCAGAGCTCAACGAGGTCGACAATCGAGATGTGAGAGGGAACGAGAGACGCCATGAAGTATCAGAGGAGATCAGAGAGGTCAGAAGGAACTCTCTCCATTCAGCACACTATATCGTGTGAGAGATTATGCTGAAAGCGCACTGTCTGTTTCTAGTCGGCGGTATGTCAATTCACTCTTCATCATCACCATTTTGTGACCAACACTGACTCACGAAACTATAGTATTCCTAGCCATCTATACATTTTATACTATAGACATAGCGCGGTCATAGTCTGTCTCCTCTGTGTATGCTCTTCTCTCTCTCTCTCTCTCTCTTTCCATGTCTCTAGCGTGGCGCAGGTGGTAGTGAGTTAGACTGCCACTCAGCTCCCACGGGTTCGATGATTTTACACATACTGTTCACGTGCTGATGAAACTTTGAAGAGGAAACCCTCATGAGAACTATTTTGTGTTTGCTTGTTCTTTTCAAGCATACAAGCAAGCTATTTGCTGACATAATTTCGTTGAGTCGTCCAGTGATAAGTCTGAAGCATCACAATTGGATAGTCTATCTAGTGACTAACGAAACTATAGCATAAATTTTAAATTAAATAAATGACATAAACTACAGTACCTCAGAGAAAAATTGTCATACAGTACCCCAAGAAATCAATAATCAGGCGGCGGAGAGGGATCGTAATCGTCGACGGACTCGTGGAGGAGCGGCAGTGACCTACTCTGATCCCCTCGTCACTCAGACCGATGGGCTATCGACTGCGACCAGTAGATCAAGGAAAGATGATAATTATCGATCGGAATATCGATCGCGCGACCCCCAGAAGGGCATCTACGACCATCCCTTCTACCGAAATCACCGTCAGAAGCGATCGCAGGTGACGTAGAACCCTGGGCAGCGCGTAGTAAGTATGCCATCACGGTTGTCGGCTCTCTCCATTCTGCACACTCCCTAGCCAGCGAGTGTGCTTAATGGAAATTCTCAGAACCGAAGCTGCACTATTAGCGCGTACTGTAAATTAGCTTGATTTGTTGAAAGATTTATTGTATTTTCACTAATATTGTTCTTTGGTTTATTTTCCTTTATCCGCCTCATATTGCAGTCAGAAACCAACCTGCTCTCAAACAAGCAGCAAGAAACACGGATCCACCAGGACCAAGGGAAAGAAAGGAGGGCGAGTCTCCGCCCTGGCTCCACCAAGGGCCATCAACAGACTGAACTGCCTACCGCCAGCTTTTCTGGTCAGAGTCTCAGCAAATACAAGAAGACGAAGAAGAGCGGGAAAGGAGAGAAAACTGTCTCGAAAAAGGATGACACGAGTTTCATGCTCATCGGTGGAACGTATGCCAACTCATTGTGAACCAATTCATTCCATTGTAACGTTGCAAATACAAATTAAGAACCAGTTGTTATTGTTGAGCTCTAATTAATGCAGTTAGCGAGATATGGTCTTCTCTAATAACAGAAACTAGTAGGTTGAGATTATGTTGCAATAGGGGTGCGACCGTAAGAGGGAAGCGAGATCTGGGAATGCATACAACCAATCGGGGAAAGGGGTCAAGCGGGGGTACGGTAGGGATACGGTAGGGGATCGGGCTCACTCATTTCTTGTGTTTTCTCGCGATTTGGGAGATGATCTCTGAGCGACGACCCTTCTGGAGATTGCGCATTCCTGGAGCGGGATTTATTTTAATTGAAGTTTAATTATTGAAAACATTTGAAATTAAAATAAAGTCTCTTCACATATTCCGATGGATATTGGATAGCTTTGTTTGACATGTTTTCACAACGATTCCATCAAGATATTTGCACTACTTCACTACACGGGATTCATTTAAACCCGCAACTCCAACTCACCAGGCACCATTCTCCTCAGCTCATCCTTGTTCGCTTTCAGCGCAGAACCGACGCCCTTGGCTGAAATCGATCCGTTACCGTATGCCCACTCTGCCAACAGTGATCCTACATTGGTAGATCACAATCTACCGTACTCCAACCACCCATTTGCCACTTACAAGCCTTCTGAAACCTATTATGGTAAACCCATAATTTTGTCGCGGTGGGGAAATATCTCAAAAAATTGAACATTCGATCCCCTATCGTACCCCTCTCCTCAAGCCTACCGTAACCCCCTCCTGGGTAGATCGCTCACGTCTATCCTCCTCATCCTCCTCCTCATCAGTCTCATCACTCCTCGCCTCTGCCTCCTCATCCTCCTCCACAATTCTCTTGACGATCCTATTGGCGAGGCCGGGGATCGGACGCCGCTGCTTCGGGTCGGAGGCTGGAGAATGCATTCATTATAAATATTTATTTTATTATTAATTAAAAATTACACGTAAAATTTATTTTCAATGGTTAGGCGATTAAAAATATTGGAAAATGTTTCACGAAGGCGAGCGGTGCATTGACCAAGCAAAAATCTGATGAACTTGGTGAAAGCGAGGAACCAGAAATCGACTGGTTATTTAATTGTATCCGATCTACGACAAATTCATTGAACCAGCTCAAACTTATTGAACCTGGTTGAAGTGAGAAACTCTAGATCAATAGGATCTCCAAAAATATTTTTACATCAATTAACGCATCCCCCCCATCGAATCTTCATCCCGAAAAGTAAGCTAAAGAATCCTAGAGAAATTATGCGGACAGAGAGATCAAAGATCAACTCACGTTTTCTGGTGGGTGAATTGAGACCGGCTGGCTCGACACTCGCCGTTCGCTTCCTCAGTCGATCCTCACGAGACGAGTCGATTCCTTCTGCAATTTAAAAATAAATGAATAAGTATATTCTTGACGAATTCACATTGGACTCTAAGGCAGTGTTCGAAAGATAAATGTTTTTTTTCAGGACTGTCGCTCAATCAGTGGCGTAACCAAAACCTTTTGAACATGGTTCAGATGCGGAACAAGAAACCGACAGGTAAATCCCCTACCCGATCCCGCTCTCTTGGGCAGACTAGCGCTCTTGACGGGTTTGAGGGCCTGCCGTTTGGGGAGGGGCGAAGGCTCCTCGGCAGACTCCTCAGAGTCGATCACTGGCTTGCGCACGCGACGAGACTAAAATACACTGACCTCTTGCAAAACATCACCTGCGGGCGGGGGTCGAACCTGCCTGCGTCGGCATGCCAGTCAGACACCATGCCCGGCAGGCCGCCATATTTACAATAAATTAAGGCACATTCGATCAAAAATCGCTCAAATTAGGTAGGAAACCATACAAAAAATGATTACTGACAGAGCTCTTCGGAATAACCTCCTCCTCCTCTTCATCACTCTCCTCCACCACCACCTTCTTTGCCACTACTCGCTTTGACGTGGAGGGCTTTGTCGTCGCCGCTTTTGCAGTGGTGCTGAAACAGTTGCGATAAGGCTCGGCCTGCGAGCGATGCTCTCATCCGCCTCATTGGCTCAGTGGCAGAGCGTCTGTCTAGTAAACAGAAGGTCGCTGGTTCGATTCCAGCATGAGGCACTAAACTTTTTGTTGCTTTCCCCTTGTAACCACTTTGCATTGACGAACCTTTCTGCTTTTTTGGAAGCAGCAGGCTTCTTGCATGCAGCCAGGGCTTGATCGAGCAGCTGAATCAACTTCTATTTTAAATAGAATAATCAGTCAACGCTTCAAACAATTATTTGCACTATCATAATTGACATAATTGTCAAAAATTAAATTAAATTAAAACATTCAAACCTTGAAAACAGCCACAGTGTCGACGTAACTCGTGTAGGGCGTCTTCTGGGCGAGTCTGCAACATCAGAACTTTAGATTCACTCTAAAAAAAACCATCGGAGAAGTTCCCGAAACCAGGCGAGTTCGCGGCGCACGTCTATAACTAACTCTACGGTTTGCTCCGTTTTCAAAATATACTGAAGGGAAAAAATGTTCAACTAGTGTTGACTAATAGTCTCCCCGTTGGGCGTTATTCGGAGTGACAAAAAGTGTGCGGAATGGAGAGCGCCCTATTCGGTTCGGCATCAACAGTACCTGTATATCTTAGCAATGGGCCCTCCAATGGGAGATCCAATCAGCTTCTCGATCTCCTTCTCTGCACTCTTCTCCCACACTTCCTTCTCCGTCTGCACTGCCGCCGGGTTGGACTCCTTCGGCTGCCAATTGCATTCATATTTTTAAATATTTAAATTTAATAATGACATTATGCGTACTTCTCCCAACATCAGATAATCAAAGCGCCGATTGGAGCACTGCCCCATAAACCTCGTGCAACTGCCAAACCAGGTGAGTTTGGTGTTCGCATTTCTTTCTAGAACTATGAATCCACAAGGTGCCCAATATCACTTGCAGATCTGCCTCTAATGAAATCAGCCATATTTTTTATTGATCATTATTAATAATGATGAGGATTCACTGTCCGATTCAGAAAATTACTGTCCTTTTTACAAAAAGGCTATTAAAAAAAAGATATCTCTACATCATGTGCATAAATAATTTTACTGAAACGAACCTGCCAGGGCAGCTTTCCACTGATCCAGTACACGATGTTGTACACGAGAATCTCCACGTCACCTCTGGAAAAGGAGATTAGAGATTAAGTTGAAAAATTAGCTGAGTTTGCTCTATCGAGCCTGCTAGAACCTATTGAACTTGAATGGTGTGTGGGACCAGAAAGGAATCAGCAAATCAAGCCATCTTCCCTTCTCCCAGAGGATCATGAATCAGTTTGTAAACCGGGTGAATTCGCGGTTTCTAGAGTCAAGGGGTCTACAGGAGTCCAATGCCGTTGAGATTTCGTTCAAGGAAAATCACCCATATATCCGTAATCCCTACTAAAACGGAGACAAACAATGAGTTTTACCAATAACTCTGTGAGAGCATTGGGATGGCGGAAATATAGCAGAACATTTTGGTCAAATATTCGGGATCCGATGAAAACCAGGTGAGTTTGTGGCACATGTTTATTTCAAGAATTAAGTTGAATGATGTTATCTAATTTCTTTGCGGACTCATGGAAAAATAAAAAAAAAGGCAACCAAATTCAAACAATTATTCTATTCTAGGAAAGAGATGGTAGAGGATAGGACATAAATTAATGTTATCGTGGATTCGACAGCCGTACGAAACCAGGAGGTTTGGCGATACATAGTTCTTTCTAGAGTATCGGAACCAAGGAGTGACCAATTTCATTCGGCTATCTGCATCAAAACAAATCATAAATATCGTTCGTCTCTGGCGAACAGAAGAGTGCGCACAATTGAGGGAGTCCTACAACGCGATTGAAAAACCAAGTAAGTTCGTGTTACACATTTCTTTCAAAAGTTGAGGAAAACCAGGAAATAAATTTCGTTCTGGATCTTTATTCTAGAACTAAACAATTTCCGCATTACTCACCTGTAAGATGGCTGGAATCCCCTGTGCGCGTCGAGTGAGGTGAAGATGGCTGTGCCGTTGTGGGCTGCAATCAGGAGGAGTACGGTATTGCTCTCTCTCTCTCTCTCTCTCTATTCTACACACTCGCTGGTAAAAAGGACGAGACAGGACGTGCACAACAGATGAGGTCATCAGACGATTGAGTATCACTAGAGTACTGACTATCCTAATCGATTTTGACTACTGAGAACCGAAGATCGGAGTTATTCGGCTGTGAATTTCTTTCTAATCTTCAGGGCGAGTAATTCGAGCAGTCGTGTATTCGTTTCACGCACTCAATAACTGGATATTAAGGGAAAATATCAATCCTTCTTGAATGACCAAACACAATGTACATACAGTAATTTTTTGGAAAAAAATCACAATCTACCGTACCCCTCTTCTTATCGGCCTTCTCCACATTGCTGCTGGCCATGCGCGCTAGGCCGAAATCGACCAGCACCGCGCCCTTAATTGAATTTTTATTTAAATAATGCAGCTAAAATAGTCTGGTGTGTCCATCTATTATCTATTCGTTTACTATCTATTCGTTTCACACTCCCTATCACTTGATTGTGTGAGAAGAGATGAGTCATTCTTGAATTACCAAAGCAGTATAACCGATCCTTCGTTGAAATACCTCGTAGTCAGAGGGAGAGGGGAGGAGGATGTTCATCGACTTGATGTCGCCGTGAGTGTAGTTCTGAGAGGAAGGAGGAGGATTACGGTAGCTATTGATTACGAAACATCATCGATATCGAAACAAATTTGGAATATAAGGTATTGAAGTACGGTATATATTTTTATTTCCAGAAGGAAATATAAAGTATTTAAGGACTGCTCACTTTGAAGGCCAGATAGTCCAGCGAGCGTACTGTAGCCTTGGCTACGGTAATCGCTGCGGCTTCATCGAGACGGCCAGACTTCTCACTGCAAAGGACAAGTTCTTCAATGTCGGTGTCATTCTTAAAATCAAATTAAATGCAAATTACTTCGCAAACTCTAGTCACGCACCCTACGTTTTTATATGATACTTCTTTATTCCGGAGCTTAACTTTTACCCGCTTCAATCTTGTTTCAATGCATGATAATACCGTACCGCACGGCCTCGAGCGATCCGTGGTACTTGGGCATGATGAGGAAGCGCATCTTGTCCTCCTTATAGTCGAAGATGCCTCCAGAGACCATGTGGGGAAGACCCACCGACTTGATCTCTGGAGAGGGATACGTTAATTGGGGAATAGCAGTGGGTCAGTATCTGCTAGCATATCTTCAGAAATATAATTCATTCTACGACCCAAGAAACAGCCTAGACTAGTATACACAAATATTAAGTTAATTCTAATACTCAGGAAGCAGGAGAAAAATGGATAAAGACGTCAGACTGACTCTTCTCCTTGCAGTACGCCTGTATCATGTCGAGCTTGAGGGCTCGCTGGAAGACCGCGATCTCGACGAAGAGCGGACCATTCTCCGCCGGTTCCACCTTCACGCAAAGAAGCTCCTTCTTCCCGGCCTGAAGCACGAAGATGACGAGTGCGTTGATAGACTCGCATAGATGATAATGAGGAGATGCATCTCATATGGACACTTCTTTGGTTGTTGCTCATAGCGAAACAATCAAATAAATAACAAATAATAATATCATTTTCGAAAATAATCATGAGTCACCTCGGTGCAAGTGTAGATGCGACCGAATCCACCCGTGGCGAACTGCTTGCCCAGCACGAACTCTTTCTTGCTCGTGTCCGTGAACTTGAAGCCGGACGGAATCTGAAACAGCATGCTGTGATTTGTCTCTACTAACTAATACTAGACTCCATAGTGGCATTGGACCCTTTTATACTTCACTCATTAGAAACAAAGGTGCGCCATAAACTCACCTGCCTTGATGCATGCCTCAAATTTTATATTTCTGAGTTTTTATAACAATACACCCTGTCTTCTATCAACTCTATACAATGATTTGAAAATAGTCGCGCGAAGAAAACGAACCTCTGCCGCGAGTACGTGGAGTTTGGACGCTTTCGCTTTCGGCAGCATGGTTTAACTGGAACCGATAGAGATGAAAGCTCGTACAAGATTGATTACCAACTACAACTAGCGCGGATAAATCAATAAACAGGATATTTACATAAATGTACAGAAAAAGTCGGGGTCATGAATATGTCCTAACGTTTTAACGTTTTAAAAAACCGCCGAAGTGTGTGCAGGTCTCGGGTTTTTCCGCGCTGCCTGCGCGCCACTTTTGCGAAGGTGCGCAGCCACCCTCTCCGCTTTTCACGTGCTCTCTCACCTGGGCGAGAGAGTGTGTGAAAAGCGGAGAGGTTGGCTGCGCCGCTTCGCAAAAGTGGCGCGCAGGCAGTGCGGGAAAACCCGAGGTGTATGAGGTTTAGCTACGGTGCAATTAGCCGCCGGTCACGCATTTCCTTCATTTTCTCTTTCTTGCACAAGTCTTTGAAATCTCGTGTTTGTTCGCCTTATTGCGTATGTTTCCCAATCTTTGCATTTCAGGGTTAAACCTGTTCACCCGAAGACTATACGGGCAAGCTGTTAAGTTAGATAATCTGTGAATAATCAAGACTAAACTCCACAATGGGAGTTCCCAAGTTCTATCGCTGGCTCAGCGAGCGTTATCCATGCCTCAGTGAGGTCATCACTGATGCTCAAGTGAGTTCCATCCTTTCTCCTTCTCAAAATTGCTCGACACGTGATAATTTATGCCTTCCAGATTCCCGAATTCGACAATCTGTACCTGGACATGAATGGAATCATTCACAACTGTTCGCATCCCAACGATGACGACATTACCTTCCGCATTTCCGAAGAGCAGATCTACCAGGATATCTTCAAGTACATCGAGGTTCGCCAGTTTTTGCTCATAATTGGACTAATCAGCGTTGAAATGGGTATTAGTAGCTCTGGTTGACTGCTTGACCTACTTCCGGCATTCAGAATCTGTTCAACATCATCAAGCCTCAGAAGGTTTTCTTCATGGCAGTCGATGGGGTAGCGCCCCGTGCGAAAATGAACCAGCAGCGAGCCAGACGGTTTATGTAAGTATTTATTTATTTTATTCTTGCTTATTTATTCACACGTATTTTCCTTGGCTCTTGTTTTGTTCCTTGAAGGCCTCATTGTTTATTCTCTTCCACCATTCATCACCAAATCTGTCTTTCTTGGCTGTAATGTGTCAAACAACCAATTCCTGAGCTTTTAATTATACTAGTACCGATTGAGTCACTCTGATATTTGATCTTTGGACTTGACCAATCAATAATGGCAGGTCTGCCAAGAACGCCGAGGCCCTGCTAGAGAAGGCAAAGAAGGCGGGCGAGGAGATTCCCACGGAGAAGCGATTCGACTCCAATTGCATCACTCCCGGTAATTCCCCTCTTCCCTTCACTTCCGGGTCGATTGGGCTCGCCTCTCTTGGAAACAATCGCCTATTGGAGTAACGAATAGCTCATAAATAAATATTAATACTGTCGCATATTAATAAAATAAAAATTGTCGCATGGCAATATATTAGCAATGGAAGGCTTGTACTTGTACTTGTACTGTAAGGATTGTAAGGATTAATCGAGTCGAACATATTTTAGAAAAGGAACTAACTGAGAAATGCGGTGGTATTACCTGCTGGTGTGCTTATTTGTGAAGTGAAATAGCGATAAGTCTTTTAATAGATAGTGAAATATAAGATAGGCGAGAGTGTGCAGAATGGAGAATCTCAAATCACAATAAACGATAAATCTCCTTGGCAGGCACTCAGTTCATGGCGGAGCTGCAGCGGCGTCTGGACGAGTGGGTGAAGCACAAAGTGAACACGGACGGGAGATGGAGGGACAGACGCATCTATCTGTCGGGACACGATGTGGGTTACTGTAGCATTTGCGGGATACGGTATATACCGATTACTGTAGCTAATCTGATGGGACATTCGGATGAGAGTCCCAATATTTTTTTTAGTAAACTCTCAGTGTCAAGTATATGACTTAAATAAAAAATTCCCAAGTTCTCTTCCAGTAGGCTATCATCTGAATGTTAACGTGTCACTTTAAACCATGTGGTGGCTAAGACATGTTGAAAAATTCCCCCTGTTGATTTCTAGTTCCACACTTTAACCTTGTGCAGTTTATACGTGTTCAATGGAATGGTATCGTCATAAACAAATTGAAGATTGTGTGGATTCTTCAATAGTATAAGGCCCCTAAATATTTATAGCAAAACCTTTTCGCAATAAAAAAACGTGCACTTTGCAGTGTAGAGCTCGAATTACATGTCTCAGATTCTCCATTTGGCACACTCTTGTCTGAGTGTGCAGAATGGAGAGAACTATTGCAACAAAATAAACCGTTTCACTTGTTATTACGAACGGTCCAATCTACTGTGTTTAGCAATCATTAATAAGGGATTCTAGGAATCAGTGTTTGTATTTAATCAGTGCATTTTGCGTCCAGGATCACATAGGAGAAATATCGGGAATATTGGAAAATTAAATAAATAGTTAGCGAATATTTTGTTCCGCTTATCATGCCTACTGTATGCTAAACAGTCCATGACTTTAACTGAGTTTTTGAATCTTACAATAATAACCGAGACGATATCCCTTCTAGTGATGTTAAATCTGAAACTACTCTTCTCAATTCGTATACTCTCTCGCTTGTTATAACAACGAGAGAGCGCGCGAAATGAGGAGAGTCAGATGTCTATTTGTCATACCTGATCCCTGCCGTTGCAGTGTCCGGGCGAGGGTGAGCACAAGATTATGGACTTCATTCGGGCAGAGAGGGCGAAGGAGGGATACGATCCCAACACCAGACACTGCATGTATGGATTGGACGCCGATCTCGTGAGATTACATTTTTATTTCCTTTATTTTAATTACTTTAAATATGTAATGAGAACGTGCTGTAGTTGATTCATCGCATTCATTACTAGTCATTGTATGTATGGGATCAATGCATTGAGAAACGTGTGCTTACTCTGTAAATATGCGCAGCGTGTAGCTCAAAATGCGTTGGTGCGTTTGCATTTCAAAATTAATAATGAATAAAATGCTAATAATTTGTCAGATCATGCTGGGAATGTGCTCTCACGAGCCTCACTTCTCCCTTCTCCGAGAGGAGGTCAAATTCACTCGCCCGCCCAAGCCAGGAGGAAAGAAGAAGGCCCCTCCGCCCAGGAAGTTAGTGCTTCACTCACATTATTTATTTCTTACTTGAAACGAAGTTTTGATGAATTGACAATCTGGCTGTAAAATGGAAACTAAAATAAATAAGGTGTATGACAACTGCATAATTTTGAGGACTGAAGCCGATGCGATTTGCTTCCATCTCCTCCATCTCTCCATTCTGCGAGAGTATCTCTCATGGGAGTTCATTAAAGTGAAGGTATCGTATTTATTCATCATTTATCGTCTCAGCCTCCTTCCAATACTAGCCTGACCAATTATCGATTTCCTTGCAGGACTCAATCTCGTTCGACTATGATATGGAGCGAATCATCGACGACTGGGTGCTGATGGGATTCCTGGTGAGATTCAGTGATGGCAAAGTGGACACGACTCCTCAATTCGCGTGCTCTCTCGTTGGTTATGGAAAGAGAGAGAGAGAGAGCACGCGAAGTGAGGAGAGTCCGGTTCCGATTTGCCATTACTAGTGAGATTGGTATTTCATGATGGTTAGATAGAAAGGCCATGGTCGGATGAAATAGTCATATGCTTGTTTGCGTTTTTAAACAGACAAATATTTTTTGGTATCATTATTTTGTATTACTGTTTTTGTTTGATCACGATTACAAGATCACAACTGAATGATTGGTGTTTTAGCCGTTTATGAAATATCAATTCCAGATCGGAAATGATTTCATCCCCCATCTGCCCAATGTCCACATTCACGACGACGCTCTTCCTCTTCTGTACAAGACGTATATGGATGTGCTACCCACCCTCGATGGTCAGTTATTTTTTTACAGCCAGAGTTGACAACCATTGAGCGAATATTCCTAGCGAGCCGAATCACTAACCCTAATCCCGCAGGCAAATTTAGTTTTTTTTTGTGACAAGCGATGTGTCGTCGTTCATTGACCGAATGTTTTGTCGAAAATTATGATCATGCCCCGAACCCCGAATCTCGCAGGCAAAAGTATTTTTTAGTGGTCTGAGCGCTACGTACTTAATTGCATGAATGTTTTGACGAGTACTATGATCCTGGTCTAACTCGAATCCCGCAGGTTACATCAACGAGAATGGCTACCTGAATCTGAAGAGATTCCAGGAGTTCCTCAAGGCATTCTCCAGGAATGATCGGTCAGTTTTTATTTCTCATTTCACACCAGCTGATTTTGTGTACACTTACACTTTTGTGTACACTTCTTTCATATTTCCGAGATAAATGCGGCGATTTATTGTGAGGAGATAGTTTTTTTTGCAACCAAATAAATGGTACCTTTAGAAACTCGTTCCTGCAAGTGATGGAGGACGAGGAGTATCTCGCAACGAAGATGGGCACTACGGGGATCGATGACGATGTCGAGGTACGGTAGGAGCAGGGATGGTGTTGCTGGAGAAGCGCATACAGGTTGCGGTATCACAAGTGATGCCGTTTGGAGTTAGCCTCTTTCCATTCTGCACACTCGCACGCCGGGCAGACAGTGGAGGCAGTGTGCAGAATGGAGAGAGCTGAAAAGGCATTCCTAGGACTACAATTCACAGGGCACACTGGTGCAATTCCACGACTCGGACATGTCTACTGCGAGTGATGAGGAAGAGGGAGATAACAGTGGAGAAGGAGAGGCTGCATTCCAGGTTGGTTTTCGTCTTATTGTAGCGCTAAAATAAACTAAAATATTTTTTTCCTATCTAGCAAATCAAATTGTAAGACTTATGATATCATTTTTAGTAAGTGTTTTTTTTTGCAGTAACCGCTACTTTTGACTATTTTTTATACTTCAAATAACCTATTTTGCAGTCGTCGGACGAGGAATCGGTTCCCGTCTCTTCCTCTCGTGGGGGTCCCTCACAGGGAGTGCTGGCTGATGGGGGAATCGGAGGAGCCGCTGATCTACTCGCTCAACTCCGTTGGTTTATTGATTTATTTTAAGAGACCGGCTCGGTTATTTTGGAGTATGGGCCGGACATCGATATCACCGATCCGGCCCAAACTTTTTCCCTGGATACCCCCATGGGCCCCCATCACCGAACGGGACACTATATGGTCCAGATCATTGAAACATGAAAATGCCGGGATATCGAATTTTGAAAACTCGAAAATCAGATAAAAATAACCGAACGACCTGGGTCTAAAGTTAGTGTGGCAATATTACATACATGTCTAGACAACAAAAACACGTTATAAGTTGGTCCGATATTTCGATCGCAAATTGTTTTTTTCAAGTTTGAAAAATGATTTTTAAAATTTAAAAAATCCATATGAGAAAAGCGCAACGCGGGACTGAGTGTATATTGTAGAGCATTGAATTCTGCATCGAACCTGCTAAATGCGATAATTTTAATTTTAGCCTCTTCAGATCCATGGACCCGAAAGAAGCCGATGAAAATTAAGTTTCCGGAACCTTAAGAATATGGTACTCATTTTGAAGCCCACATCGAGTGCATCATTTTTTGTGTTGACAGTATTACCTTAAATTTATGTTCGAGCATGCTAGTAACACGAAAATTCACAAAATTCTGAAATTTTAATTTGAAAATAACAAATGAGAAAACCGCAACGCGGCACTTAGTGCATGTTGTAGAGCATTGAATTCTGCGTCGAAACAGCTAAAAGCGATAGTTTTAATTTTAGCCTCTTTTCAGATCTATGGACCGGAATACAGCAGTTACAAAAAAGATTTCCAGAACCTTATGAATATGGTACTCATTTAGAAGCCCACATCGAGTGCATCATTTTTCGGGTTGACAGTATAACCTGAAATTGATGTTTGAACATGTTAGAACCATGCAATTCACAAAATTCGGAAATATTAATTTTCAAAAGTAAAAAGTTCGAAATCGCACTCCGGCTATTATATCATGTTGTAGAGCATTGAATGCTGCGTCGAATTGGGTAAATGTGATAATTTTAATTTTAGCCTCTTTTCATAACCATGGACCTGAAAGAGGCCGATGAAAATTAAGTTTCCGGAACCCCCACAATATGATACTCGTTTTGAAGTCCAAATCGACTAAATCATTTTTTGTAATGACAGTATAACCTGAAATTAATGTTTGAACATGTTAGTACCATGTAAATTTACAAAATTATGAAATTTTTATTCAAATAAAAACAAATTCGAAAAATTATTTTTTGTGAATTTTCAGGGTACTAACATGTTCAAACATCAATTTCAGGATATACTGTCAACACAAAAACTGATGCACTTGATGTGGGTTTTAAAATGAGTACCATATTGAGTGGGTTCTGGAAATTTTTTATTCAACTGCTTCTTTCGGGTCCATATATCAGAAAAGAGGCTAAAATTGAAATTATCGCATTCAGATGATTCGACGTGGAATTCAATGCTCTACAAGATGTACGTGATGTGGAGTTGTGGTTTTCACATTTGTCTTTTTTTGTAAATTAATATTTCAGAATTTTGTGAATTGCATGGTTCTAACATGTTCAAACATCAATTTCAGGTTATACTGTCAACACGAAAAATGATGCACTCGATGTGGGCTTCAAAATGAGTACCATATTAGGTTCTGAAAACTTTATTTGTAACTGCTTTATTCGGGTCTGAAAAGAGGATCTGAAAAGATCTGAAAAGAGGCTAAAATTAAAACTATCGCATGTAGCCGTTTCTACGCAGAATTCAATGCTCTACACCATGCACTAAGTTCCGCGTTGCGGTTTTCTCATTTGTTATTTTCAAATTAATATTTCAGAATTTTGTGAATTTTCGTGTTACTAGCATGCTCAAACATAAATTTCAGGTAATACTGTCAACACAAAAAATGATGCACTCGATGTGGGCTTCAAAATGAGTACCATATTCATAAGGTTCTGGAAACTTAATTTTCGTCGGCCTCTTTCGGGTTCATAGATCTGAAAAGAGGCTAAAATTAAACTTATCGCATTTAGCAGGTTCGACGCAGAATTCAATGCTCTACAAAATGCACTTAGTGCCGCGTTGCGCTTTTCTCATATGGATTTTTGAAATTTAAAAAATCATTTTTCAAACTTGAAAAAACCAATTTGCGATCGAAATATCGGACCAACTTATAACGTGTTTTTGTTGTCTAGACATGTATGTAATATTGCCACACTAACTTTGGACCCAGGTCGTTCGTTTATTTTTATCTGATTTTCGAGTTTTCAAAATTCAATATCCCGGCATTTTTATGTTTCAATGATCTGGACCATATAGTGTGATATATCCCTTCTGGACCATATCCCGTTCGGTGATGGGGGCCCATGGGGGTATCCAGGGAAAAAGTTTGGGCCGAATCGGTGATATCGATGTCCGGCACTTACGGCCGAATCCTCGAAAATAACGGAGCCGGACTCTTAAGCAGATGGGGTCCGAAGTTCAATCATTATTGCCACAGGTCGTTGAATATTATGTGGAGATCCTGAAACAAGTAGTATCCGGGTGATTAATCGCGATCCTGAAACATCGTTTCTCAGCTGATAGTTTTCAATTGTTTACTTTCCCGCGCAAGGTCGAATTATCATTGTACACATTGTCCGATTCTCATTGTGTCTCATTGTTCATCGATGGTAATGAAATTGTGAAGCGGGAAGTTTCCGAGTAACCATTTTTGAAATTGACCGTTCATATAATTTTGCCCTCACCTCTCTCAATCCTCATTTTTATATATAAACAGGTATTAAAATACAATAAATTACAGAGGAAGATCCAGTGGAGGACGAGTTCTCCGAGCAATTGGCCGCCCTCCAGTTCAGAGATATGGACGATTCCGAGTTCGAGAATAACGTCGATGTGAGTTGAGAATTTATTTTATAGCGTAAAAAATAAAATAAATTAAGAGTAATTGTTTGAGGATAGTTTGGTCAGTGTAAGATAGCGAAGATGATTTTTGAAGAAGGTTTGATATAGTAATAGATGACCTTTGTCCGATGAGACGATCAGTTCTTGAAGATGAGAGGTGGGATAACAAGATGGGGTCTGGGAGAAATGGTGTTTCACTGTTACTATTAGTAATTCATAGCTTCGATTCGAGTCGCTTATAGGCCGCAAAATATTTAAAACAATTTTATATGAGCCCGTTTGCCTAATAGTCGGACAAATCTGGAGGAGTTTGGCACAGCTAAAAAAGTCGATTCTCTGAAACTCTGTGTTTCGGGGTTCTCGAGTGTGCTGATGACGATGGACATGCTCATTTTGCTCCCAGACGACCCGTTGGCTCCAGACGGAGTGACGTCAAAAAACTCATTTTATTCCATTTCTCGGTCATTTGAGCATCTACTTTTACGCAATACACCCTGACCAGAATATTATGGCGATCATTCTTGTTTAGTTCAATTCCCTCTATTTTCAAAAATATTTTTATTAGAAAAATTATTTAATTGGAGAGACAAAAGAATCCCGATATTGTTGTATTGATCGAAGCGGAACAAAGTGCTGATTCTAGATATATTTTTTATTCCGTAGAAAACGGTCAAAAAAAAAATGTTTTTGAAAATAAAATGGAATGAATTAGACAGGCGTGATCGCCATCAAATTCTGACCCGGGAGCAATGTAGATGTTCAAATGACCGAGAAATGGAATAAAATGAGTTTTTGACGTCCTTCCATCTGGAGCCAACGGGTCGTCTGGGAGCAAAATGAGCATGTTCATCGTCATCAGCACCCTCGATAACCCCGAAAGACAGAGTTTCAGAAAATCTACTTTTTTAGCTGTGCCAAACTCCTCCAGATTTGTCCGACTATTAGGCAAACGGGCTCATATAAAATTGTTTTAAATATTTTGCGGCCTATAAGCGACTCGAATCGAAGCTATGAATTACTAATAGTAACAGTGAAACACCATTTCTCCCAGACCCCATCTTGTTATCCCACCTCTCATCTTCAAGAACTGATCGTCTCATCGGACAAAGGTCATCTATTACTATATCAAACCTTCTTCAAAAATCATCTATGCAAACTATGCAAACGGGCTCATATATCTTATAAATAAATAAATATTGTAAATGGCAGAACTGCTGGACTCGCTCGATCAACAACGACTTCAAGCGACACAAGAAGAGATACTACAGCGATAAGCTGAAGATGGGGAACATCAGCAAGGGCCAATTGAGGGAGCAGGCGGAGGGATATGTGAGAGCCATCCAGTGGAATCTACACTACTACTACCATGGATGCTGCAGTTGGAATTGGTCAGTGAGAGGGGGGATTTGTGAATATAAGCTAGTAGTTATCGAGTAGGAACGTGATGTTCTTATTACAATTAGATAGGATGGTAGAAACGGAGATGTGTTGGGTTTGTCTTCGAAATATTCGAACCGATTACAATTAGATTTTGAGACCAGACTGAAAAACTAATCAAGTATGGTGACCTTGTTCTTGTTACATTGAATAGGTGAAACTGCATTGTACGGGGGATGGTTTTCAGAAGTTATTCCGGATCGAATAGTTGCTCTCTCCATTGTGCACACTCTCATTTCTGATCGGTGAGCGAGTGTGCAGAATGGAGAGAACACTCGTCGAGTAGGAATACCTAGTAACTTCCCATGAAATAAATATTTTATTTATATTTAAATTAATCATTGAAGGTACTTCCGTCACCACTACGCTCCCTACATCTCCGACGTGCTCGATTTCTCCTTGATGGAGATGGGTTTCGAGATGTCCCAGCCCTTCCTGCCCTTCGAACAACTCCTGGCCGTGCTCCCAGCTGCCTCCTCCGAGTGCCTGCCTAAACCGCTCAGGGTGAGCAAGGGTACGGTAGATTGAGAGACGATTAAGGGTATGTATTACGGTAGATTGAGTCGATTTAGGGTGGGGATTACGGTAGATTGGAATTGTAGAGGATGGAGGATAGTTACGGTAGATTGAGAGGACTCGAGTGGCCTTACACTCACAATTAGTTATGGTCGTGGATATGCACGTGTAACATTTGCCTTTCAAAACCTGGTGATTGTCGGTTGCAGTAGGGCATGATAGGAACTGCTCTGGAACACTATTTGATTCAGCTTTAGTAATCGGGCGAAAAAATAAAATAATGTAAGTGATGCAAACAATGTAAAATAAATAATGCAAATTGTAGGATCTGATGTGCAATCCCGAATCGACGATCGCCGATTTCTACCCGACGGACTTCAGGACGGATTTGAATGGGAAGAAGAATGATTGGGAAGCCGTTGTTCTCATTCCATTCATTGATGAGAAGAGATTACTGGAGGCAATCCATGATAAGGTGAGCAAGAGGTGGCGGGGTTTAAGGGCAGGGGGATTGAGGTTTCGAAGGGGAATGATGACAGTTTCCCTCAATTGTTGTTTTTCTGTCAGAGTTCTCTTCAAAACAAAGCTTGAAAATTTGCAAATTTGGAGACATGATGTCTGATGTCATAATATTGGGGTGTCCCAAAAGTCCTGTCGTTTTTTTTTGAAAAATATTTATTCAACTGTCAAGAACCATATTGAATCCTGCAAAGCTGCAATTGATGAAGTGACTATGGACCTTCTGTTTTGATACTCTAACCATTGAAATCATAACAATTCCGAAGAACTACGGTATGTAGAACAGAGCAAAAACAAAAATGCCGTTCTCCTTTTTGTGAATAGATAAAAATCAGATTATTGTCTCAAGTAAATAGGGTGTGGTCAACACATAATATGCGCGCCATTCCGGCTTCCCATCTCGAATTGCATCATCACTACGAAACTTGCATTTCCCACACATTTTTTTCAGATATTGATGCCGGAAATTGATCAAAATAATTTCAAATTAATAAAAACGTTCAACCATTAACATTTGAGCCCAATCGAAGGAGACACAAATAGAAAATTAGAAATCGACCTCCAAAATGGCCATGATTTTCAAATTTTCTGGCTTATTTCTGAGATCGCAAAATATATTTCTTGTTTAAAATTTTTATATAAAAGTATGATACATATTACTACTACAGTATTTGTTTGGGCTTCGGAATATTAATCGCCACTGATTTATAAAAATTCAAAGACTTGGTCCAAAAACATACATTTTCTTTTATTGCGTCACCACTAGGTAAGCTCATGATCAAATCGAAGTCGAACAAATTAGTGCATGAGTACTTGCACTTATTTAGAATGAGTGAGGGATATTACGACTTACGGTTCCCTTGAAATAATAAAAATAAAATCAGCGACAAGACTTTTGGGACACCCTAATACGTCATAAATATGAATTAATAGGAGATAAGCAAGGGAATTACGGGCATGGGGAATCGGGTTGTTATACAATCTCCGAACTAAATTACTTGATTTTGGAATGCCGGATGATTTGCCGGACATTCATTTAACATTATTATGTTTGCAGGAGATAATTCTGGCTGGAGAGGACAGGGCGCGCAACGTGCACGGCCCCCATCTACTCTTCACGACGAGAGAGAAGGCAGTGAATGGAGATTGGTGCAGGTGAGGGAGAGGAGAGGAGAGGGAAGGAGAATAGGGGATTGGGGATGCATGCAGGGGAGATGGAAGAGTTAGTGAAATCAAGATATTTTGCAATTAAATACATACCAATTGAGAACATATTGTTTTGTGTTTCACAATTTCTTGATAGCAAGTTATGATTTGAAAAATGAATAGAAATGTTTGATGGAGATTTTAAAAAATTCCAGCCGTGAGACAATCGACAAGAACACGTTCCGGATTCCGCTCGAGAATGTTTGTTATTTTCAATGATAATCAATATTTAAATAATTTAAATAAATAATGAAAACCCCGTCTCTCCCTCAGGTGGTGCATGGCCTCCTCCCCAACGTCAAACTGGACGTGTTCTTCCCTGGATTCCCCACGATGAAGCATCTTCCCCACTCGGGAGATCTGAGAGAGGCCCATGTCAAGGTAAGGCTCTCTCCATTCTGCACACTCTCTCGTGTCTCTGACCAGCGAGAGAGCATGCGAAATGAGGAGTGCGTCAATGTCTTGCTTACCCCTAGTGGGGATGTGTTTCATGGGATAATTAAGAGAAGAAGCAGAAACTGGCAGCAGTGTTCACGCTGCGAAAGACTCGAGAAAATAAATAAAGCCATGCTTCGGAAGAGTCTTTCGGAGCACCCCTATATTTCATTTACAGTTTATATTATCAAGCAAAATTACTTCTTTTCCCTTGGTTACATGGTGTCTGCGCAGGTCTTCAACATGGCCTCTCGCAAGCCGTCCATGGTCCTCACCATTCTGGACAGACCCGACCTTAACAGGGTCAGTTACTAATTGTATTTAGACTAATTACTGTATCCAATTATTTTAAATCGATAATGTTGCAGGAAGTGGAGGCGATTTCCTCGGATCTCCTCGGAGAGGAAGTGTGCGTTGATTGGCCTGTACTCAAGGTGAGGACAGGTTTCATGTGATTGATATAGGATATATATTCTCTGTTGAGTTGGTAGAGCAGACATGCATTTGTTATAATATAATTTATATCCAGAGGAGCTGGCGCTATATCGCATTAATGCGAGTATTTTAATTGTTATCGGGTAAGTGAAACTTGAATGCAACGCGGTCATCACAATACGCGTATATATTTCTTCGGTTCATTAATCCAAAGATTCTGATACATTCCATTGTCTCGCAGGTTGGTCTGGTGGAGGAGATCTGGACTGAGATGATGCGCTTCAAGAGATGCTACAATGAGGAGACAAGAGAGGCAGTCAAGGGAAAAGTGAGATGGGGAGGGAAGAAGGAGGAGGAAAGGCGTACCATAGGGGAGGCATAGGATGGAGTGAATTCAATTGCGCCTCGAATGCATAAATGAAATGAAATTCATTATAAAAAATATTTTATTTTTTAATTAAACGTTAATTTAAGGTGATCTCAGAGAAGTTGGACGAGGATGAGAAGAGTGAGTTCGCAAAGTGGAGGAGAGACGTCAAGGACAGGTGAGCATTGCGGCATTGAACACGACAACTCTCTCCATTTTGCACACTGTCTCATTTCTCTGACCAGCGAGTCAGAGTGTGCCGAATGGATAGAGCACAACTGGATCCGGTTACACTAGTGAGTAAGCAGTAGTAAACAATAACCATCCAATTGCAAACTGTTGCCGATTGACGGGATTACGGTAATCTCCCCTAATCGTAAACCGAGGGGTACGGTAATCTCCCATCCGATCGCAGACTGATGGAACGATACGCGATCGAGCCGGGAAGTGTGAAGGTGATGGCAAGAGTGAGGAGACTACTGGGAACAAGTATGGTCGTGGAGGGAGATAAGGTGAGCAGAGGGGAGGAGTACTGTAGGATGGAGATACGGTAGTCATTGGTGGTGTGCGAGGTTTATAGGAATGTGCAAACTTTGATCAGAAATTCTGGCATCCGAGTCAGTTGCAATTTCGAAACCTGGTGATTTTTCGCCGCGGAGTCGCTATGTGAATCCTCGTTTTCACGTTTTAGTAATGATACTGTGTTCTGAATACACTACCTCAACCTCTATATCTCTCCTCTCTCCCCTCAGGTTGTCCCCCGTCGTCAGTGGACGCCGGCTGACATCGCCATCCCCGTGCCACTCCAACTCGTATGCATCGTAAGTTGATTTCTTGAAATTGGATGGGATACGGTAGTTTCCATTTTTGAATGATCACGAACTGCCTTTGCAGGGAGTGCTCGTGAACGAGAGCATCTCGCGAGTGCCTCTCTCCATCAAGGAAGCCTTCCCCGTCGATACCAAGGTGAGCAGGGGGGTTTGACAATTTTGGACACCGCTTGCGTGCTGGGAAAATGTTCAAGATGATTTCATGTCTCATTGTGACGTTATAGAATATTTATCGTAAAGTTGGTAATGGGCGTGTTGGTGATATTTCATTAGTTTTTCCGAACACCGTCTTTCTATTATCTTCCTTCTCATCAGGTGTTCGTGATGGATCCCGTTTGGAATGGATACGGATATCCAGCCCTCGTCAAGGAGATCATCAATGAGAAGTCCATCGAGGATTGTCAGTTTCAATTCATTCAAAAAATTCAACTAGTAAGGTTGATCCGTGTCTCACCTATGATTTATCCAAGGATGTTATTCGAGATCAACGATAACCAGGTTGAATCCGATTCAATACAACAATGGTTCCTTATCACAATCTGGTCTGATGCCGTACCCCTCTGTTCATGATATATCGTAGTACCGTACCTATCTAATACCGTACCCCTCCGTTCAGGTCGTATCACAGTCCAGTACGCCCTCCCCGCTCAGGAGATGGATCTGCGTGCGATCCGGAGTGAGCCCTACAAGTTCTCCCTCCAGTGGTGCGATGGATACGTGACCATGAGACAGACTGCCTGTGAGTGAACTTGTCTTTCCGACTGGAGGATAGAAGAGACCCGCGATTAGAAGGTTACAAGGACCGGATAAATGAGAGTTTACATTTTTCTGAAATTAGTAGATGGCATATTTTCATTCAATTAATGAATAGACTGCACGATGACGAGTTGGTTAAATGATTGATTGATTGGTTGGTTTCGATGAAAATGTGTAACAGGGAATCGGTGATCTGAGGTTGCAAGGGTTAGCCAAATGATAACGCTTGCTGTTGAGTTCAATTTGATCGTACCTGCAAGGGACAATAGAATATTTGTCCTGTCCTCAAGGCACTGGGCCTGCAGGATAGTAGCTTCGTTTAGGGAGGGAGTGGGATCTTCGATTTCAAAGTCTCTGTGTCAAGGCATGAAATCTTTTTTGGCTTCTTGGGTCAACTATTGGAATCTTGATCGATCTCCATTGAACATTGAAACAGATCATGCTGCCTCCGATGTTGTTGAGTGAGTGATAACGTGGACTATTAGTGGACTCACGAAGTAGACTAGGCGATAAGGGCCTTTCTTGAGGGTAGATCACTTGATTCGGTAGCTACCCATCCGGGATCTCTTCTTGAAGCCTACCAAGCGGGCGATTTTCACCGGTTTGCCCAAGCTGACGGGTGATAGAGAGCGCCTGCAACTGTGAAGTTTCAAGGGCCACACAAATATTGATGGGTGTTATTCATTTGTTAGCGAAGTGTGGAGTGTACAGGAAATATATCCTAATTTCAGTGGATAAGGGCCTGATCGCGCGTCTCACTGGCACCGTATTCCTCATGGACTGCACTCAGGTGAGAGACTACCGTATCCTACCGTAGTATCGATTATCGATTTTCTGTATAAGACATGGCTGATAGGGATATTGTTTGAGTTTCCCTCTCTCCATTCTGCACACTCTTGCCGGTAATACAGATGGAATAGTGTGCAGAATGGAGAGAGTTTAAAATCGTTTCGTAATTACTAATCTGACCCTTCTAGGAAGAGCTGACGAAGGATGGCTCATTCCGTCCCCAGAAGCTCAATATTGGACTGAATCTCAAACTGAGCAAGAGGAACGAAGAGACGCCCGATTATGCGAAGAGGACGAAGGAAGGATACTGGATATACTCTATCCTCACCGTCAGAGCACTATCCGAGTATAAGACCAGGTACGGTAGGGAGGGGAAGGATTACGGTTAAAAAGGCAACGACGAAAGAGTGTGCAGAATGGAGAGAGCCAAATCCGAATTGACGTCCCTGATACGATAGCTTTCGTTATGGGAAAAATTTTCTATTCCAGATTCCCGGAGATCTTCAAGTACCTCGAGAAGAACAATTCGATGGATGACAATTACTACTCGGGTTCGTGATTTATTTTTTATATATTTCGGTCATGGCGGTTGTGTTTCTACTACTGTTATATAATTTCGGAATCCTTTCACTTCCAATTATGTGCTCTAGATGTGGAAAATAAGACTTCCATATTTATATATTTTTGATCATGACATAGTTGTGCTTCATCATTTCGTTATCCTTTTCGAATTTGAGAAACTTGAAAAAGTCTTCAAAGAATCGTAAATAAAAAATAATAATAGAGACGATGCAGGCGATATCTGGCCGAAGGAGGAGAAGAGGAAGGAGAGAATGGCGGAGTTGAGAGATTGGCTGGAGGGACTGCCATCGTTCTCTGAGCAGAAGCAGACGGGAGGAGAGGAATACGCTGATCGGATGGCTGTTGGTGGGTTGTGAAGGGGATGCGCCATTTGGTCAACTCTTCATAGAATGTAGAAATAGGTGCACAGGATACATCGCTGGAATTCTCATTGCAAATGTATATTATATTTATATTTTATCTACGCCCGAGGGCGCAACCAAATAATGATACATTTGAATAATATATTTCTAAAAACGAATGTAATAAAAAAATTATTTTCAAAGTTAGACACATATTTGGAGGTTGTCGTATCAACCAGGAAGGTTCCAGTTTCTTACCATCAATAGAGGCTCTATTTGTTGGGTGTGCTTCAGTGGAACTCAGCACGAAACAAATTAAAAGCAATATATTTGAGCCCATCTCGAGAGTATTCTGGCGGGGATGAACAAGAACTGCGTCTTCAGGAAGAGTATGGTCCGTCCCGCCTTGATATACAGGGTGAGTGCGATTGACTTATATTTTTCGATCGTTCGCCAAGATGTCATTTATAATTCAAAAAATGTTAATGAAGTTTGAGTGTAGCACGAATGGCGTGGGTGACATTTTTGATGTTTTTTTTTCTGATCAATCTCCTGGAGTCTATTGTAAATTTGAGAATAGTTCCTTCCTAAAGACACATTGAAACACAAAAATGCAATTCACTCCTATATTTTTTTCTAAATAAAATTAATGAAATAAATAGTGGTATAACTCGGTTGCAGCCGTCTCTGACAGCGTCCAGCAAGAGGGTCCGCCCCGATCCCGATGCCAACTTCGCTCTCTTCGACAGAGTCACATTCGCCCAGGACAACCAGAATGTTCCCTTCGGACTCACGGTCAGTTTGCCGTTTCACCCCTGGTTGTTACATCAAAAAGTTAATGTGATTTGATAATAACGTGATTCCTTACTCCAAAATACTGACCTTGAGACGAAATAACATATGGGAGGGAGAGGTGTTTCAACTGTGAGCTATGACTATTGCCCTTCACTAATATCAGGAGACTTCTCATCTAATTGCAATGATCCCCTCAGGGCACGGTGATCGGCATCCATGGCTCCGACCACGTCGACGTCCTCTTCGACAAGGAATTCCCGACGGGAATCAAGATGAGGTACGGTAGAGGGGAGATTATTGAGATTGCGAGAGAAACACAGATAGATAAATGATTGGATTGTCTCTTTGGTTTTCAGCGCTCTCGATTTTGCACACCATCACAGAATAAATAGTGTGCTGAATAGAGAGAGCTGAAAGCTCACACTGCAGCCGTAATCGCTAATATCTAATCTTTGATCTGTCGCCCGCATGGATCCAATCTGATCTTTGATCTTTGCCAGATCCTCACTCTCCTCGTGTGCTCGAGTGCTCGTCTCTTCCCTCGTCAATACCACATTCGCCAAGGAGAGAAAGACGACCGGATTCATGAGACCAATCGGTGAGTTCCATTTAGTTTTGAGGCAGAAACGGGAAATAACCAGGCGACGTTTATGCGGTGTTAGTTCTCAGAAAAAGCGACTGGAAAAAGGAAAAAGGGTGTTAGTTTTCGCGGAAATGAGCTTCGGAAAAAGCAAAATATTTGAATTCCCGCACTTTTATATCTCGGCCTCCAGTGGAGATAGAGACATGAAACTTGTTTTACGGGGTTTGTGGACCCTCTAAACATCGTAGCCAAAATTTTTATGTATCTATCTCTACTGGGAATCGAGTTACAAAAGTGCGGGAATTCAAATGTTTTGCTTTTTCCAGTGCTTTTTCCAAGCTGGAAAAGGCGTCAAATTTGAATTCCCGCACTTTTGTAACTCGATTCCCAGCAGAGATAGATACTTAAAATTTTGGCTACGATGTTTAGAGGGTCCACAAACCCCATAAAACAAGTTTCAAGTCTCTATCTCCACTGGGGGCCGAGATATAAAAGTGCGGGAATTCAAATATTTTGCTTTTTCCGAAGCTCATTTCCGCGAAAACTAACACCCTTTTTCCTTTTTCCAGGCGCTTTTTCTGAGAACTAACACCGCATAACATGGTGAAGGTGGATATGAAAGACATGTGTGAAAGCAACCTGGTAATTTGTTGTTGCATGGCCTTTTCAAATGCCCAGACCTTGGCGCATTCCAGTTTCGCATTCCAGTGCGCCGAATTTGCAATCGCAAAGAGAGAGATGGAGAGGGAGGGGAGGCGTTGTTTACATGTTTCCGATTTCGCAATCCGGACAAACCAATCAACAGACAGACGTTTGCGCTTTATTATATAGTATGGATAATATGGATTCAGATGCCAAGAAGAAGGACGCCTCTTCCTCTCTGCCTCCTCCAGCCAAGAACGCCTGGGAGGATCGATCGAAGAAGGGAATGGAAGAGAAGAGAGGAAAGGAGAAGAGCGATTGGAGGGAGAGGAAGGAGAGCGGATCAAAGTGTACGGTAGTCGCTCCCTGTTTCTGAGATCACGGTATCATTTCAGACAAGGAGAAGGAGGGCCCACCCCCTACAGTACTCAAGCTGCTCAAGAACACCCATGCAGCAAAGACGGTGAGTGACAATTATTGATTTATAAATCAATAATCTTAAATGCGAGCTTGTAACCTGTTAGTTTCAATGCAGCTATTATTGCCTGCTAAATTGTGTATTTTTTAATCGTCGAACAATTCGTTATTGAACGCATTTTCAGTTTCAACATATTTATTTAATCTAGATGCACTGACGATTTTGCTACTTGATCTTCTAAATATCATTTTTTTAAAAAGAAGCTTCATTGCAGGTATCGGGAATCGCAGTGAACGACAATCAGAAGAAGAGCAAGGCAGAGAAGACGGCAGAGGCACAGCAGATACTGGATATGCTCATCGGAAGAGGTCCCGCCCCGAATAAGAAGGTACGGTAGGACGGAGGAGGGATACGGCAGATGAGTAGTTTGTGATTGAAAGTACGGTACGGTAAGAGGAGGAGGGATACGGTAGGTGAGTAGTTATTGATTGATTGAAGGCGGATAAAGAGAAGAAGAAAGATGTGAAGAGGGAGAAGGACGAGAGGAAGTGGACGGATGAGGAGGGAGAAGAGGAGAAGATGAGCAAGAAGGGTTAGTGGGAATGAAGCATTTGATTTTTAGTTATTTACATTTATGTTCTATTCAATATTGGAGAATTATTAGGAATGGAGAAAATCAGATTTTATACGTTGCTTGAGAAAATTAGAAGGATTTTTTTTTAGTATCGAATGCGAGTCAATGGTCATATTAGCAAAGTTAGAAATTCTAGCACCTAAAGATGTCTTGTGAAACATCAATTAGTCTGGCGCATCATTGATAACACGGTTGGCAATTCGCTGCCGAAATCCTCACCCTAGCCTGATTTAGCAGTAGATGAGGGGGGGGGGGGGGGTGGGGTGCGATCCAATAAAAACTACTAACCCTACTTGATAGTTTTATTGTCTGAAAAACTCCTATTGTCAGGTGCTGAAGCGGGCGCTGCTCTACTGGCCATGATTAGCTCATCCAAGGGGAAGAAGGTGGAGAAGAGGGAGGATGAGGAGTTGAGGTGAGGGCAAAGAGCAAAGATCAATTTGATACGTCTATTTACATCTTTAAAAAAATAATATTTTAAATATATTGAAATGACTGATATTCCTCACAATCAGTGTGCAATCGACCCCATCCACATCGAGAGAGGAGAAGCCACCAAATAGAAAGGAGAGACGGGCAATCGAGAGGGAGAAGGTCAGATTGGAATTATTGTTTTTTTCGATTTGGCATCTTCTTCAAATCACGTCCCTGGTTGTTGGCCTGTTCTCATAGTCTTCGTGAAACACTGAATGGACTTGACGAATTTCAGTGAATTGTTGAAGCCCCCATGGTCTTGCTTGTGGCGGTGTCTGTGTTTTCCCATTTCCATTTTCGGCTAATTTCTTGATTTATTCAGCAGCGTCAGAACGACCAGTCGACGTCATCTTCGCCATCGAAGAAGGAAGAGAAGGAGTTGAAGCCCCGTCCCAAGACGCCCCCAATCAACAGCGATGTGAGAGTTTTGAATTATTGGAGAGTAGCTCTCGACGATTGTTTGAATGTAACATGAGCATTTAATATGCTACAGTTGGAACTCCGATGCTACAACTAGGTTTTTTTTATAAAAAAAAAATAATTTTGAGATATGTTTCATTTAAAAAAATTCTGATTAAATTTCTAAAAAAACAAAAACCTGTTGCATTCATGTTGCAGCAATAACGTATCAACTAATCAGAACAGCCACCAGCGATCATTTTCCCTTTTCATTCAAATAAGAAGAATGAAAAGGAAAAATTATCGCTACTAACTGTTCTGATTAGGTGATATACTATTGGCATAACATGAATTCCCCAGGTGTTCGCCCTACTGGGAGTCGCTCTCCCCGAGGTTGAGAAGGAGGAGAGGAGAGAGGAGAGCAAGGAGGGAGAAGGAGAGAAGGGAGAAGAGGAGAAGAAGGAAGAGAAGAGTGAGGCAGTGGTGGAGAAGGAGAATGAGGAGACTGCTGAGGTGGGTGTGCTATTTAGAGATGCGTGTATTTAGTCAAGGGCGTCGATTCGCTGATTGCACTTTGAAATTTTTGTGATTGGTATATGTCATTGATGAAACACAAAAGTGAACATTTCGGATTTTTCCCTCACTTTTTCACGGAGTGCATAAATCTGTAAGAGATACACTTACTGGCTTAGTCTCAATTTTTTCCCTATGATAAAAGAAAGATCATTCAGTGTCGGTTGTATGAACATGTCCACTAGTTGATTCGTTTTTTTAGCTCTCTCCATTATGCACACTCTTTCGTATTTCTGACCCGCGCGAATGTGTGCAGAATGGAGAGAGGTCACATGGAAGTCAATCTTACTACCCATTGATATCACCACCTGATCATCTTCCCATTCCAGTCGCCCTCCGCCCCTCCCCCTCCCTCCTGGTCTCCTCTCCCTCCTCAGTCACAGCAGCATCTCTCTCCCCGTGGTGGACGGGCGCACAATCAATTCTGGGGACCATCCGGAGCCAATCGAGGAGCACGAGGAAGGGGAGGAGGAGCCATTCAGCACCATCATCAGCAGCGCCAGCAGCAGCAGTCGCAGAACATGATGGGATACGGTAGACCTGGTCTGCCCCCTCTCAACACGATGAATGGAGCAGGAGGAAGAGGGTACGGAGCCCCGCCTCCAGGGTACGGTAGATATTTATTTTGAATTTTTTCCATCATCGTTATCGGACAATCAACTGTGGAGGAGGGATAGACAATTAGGTAGTTGGGAGTGGCGCGAATGTGCCTTGTTTTAATTTTGGTTCTTCTTTGAACAGCCATTGAAACATCATCAACTAGAAAATATCAGTAGATTCCTATAGTACTGGTGTTGCGTGAACTCGCCTGGTGGAACATGCAAATGGATTGTTTTATGGTCAAAAATAATTTTGTTTATTTGAAATATTAATAAAATTAATTATATTCAGGATGCCCTCTCCTCAGGAGGTGATGATGGCTGTGGCGCATCAGGTGGTCCACGGTGGTCCATTGGGTGCCCCTCCTCCCCCGCCCCCTCAATTCGTCCATCTGATGAGACCCCAACACCATCCCCTCACCCATCCCCGTCATCACCAGCAGCAGATGAACAACCACAGAGGTCAGTGAAGGAGAACAGTAGAGATGTTGCTTCTCAGTTCTAGTTCTCTCTCCATTCGGCACACTCTCATCGGTTACTCAGACGAAATAGTGTGCAGAATGGAGAGAGTAGAGAACGGAAAGGAAATTATCACCTGTGATTATTGGGGCACGAATAGGAGGTGAAGGGAGGGAGATCATATTGTTGACGATCACACATAAAGTAATTATCTCGTATTGCGCATTCTCAACTTATACCTATCGCGAAACATGTACTCACATGTAGTGCTGTCAAACCAATTCTTTTCTATTGTACCTGTTGAACCCGATTACTTGGAATTGGGTGAAGGAATTGGGCCCAATTAGTATGGGTTTTGAGCGGGAATTGGGAATTGTTTTGACATCCCCACTCACGGATAGTTAAATAAAAAAATTAAGCTTCCTCCAAAAAAAGAATTAATTTGCAGGTGGATACAACAATGCCCACTCCCATCATCAGAACGACCAGAATGGAAGAGGAGGAGGAGTAGGGCGGAGAGGGCGAGGAGGAGGGAGAGAAGCGATGAAACCAGAGGAATATGTGAGGGATAAAGTGACGGATCTCACTCCTGCCAGTGTCAGAGGATTCGGAAAGGGAAGAGGAAGAGGAAGAGGAGAGCATAGAGGAGGAGCAGGAGGAGGAGGAAGGGGAGGAAATAGAACGGTCAGTGGGATTGTGGAAGATTTTTTGTGCAATCAATAAGCGAATTATTGCGGGATGACGGATTTCTCCGAACTTGTACCTAGAGTGAAACATATATTTTCCATGAGTAAAATTTGTAAGAAATGTGAAACTTGAATTACCAACAGTTGAATCATCCTAGATTTGTTAAGACGACATCTCGATAATTTTAGACTACCCCCCGGACACGTTGAGCTAGCAATGAGAATCAGAAGCCCATGCTTGAGTGCTGGAAGGGTCTTGGTACCATAGTGCACAAACCATGACTTATTTGTTGTTACAGCCGTGGCACAGGGAGAACCATGATTTTCAAGGTAAAATGGTCGAAAAATCAAATTTTCTCAACCGATCGAGATAGACCCAATTTCTCTTTTGTGTTAATTTAGGGGTGCACTAAGTGTCTGAAATAAATGTTCTGATCAATTACTGCTCATTTATAAAATAATTTTTTCGACATGACTTTTCATATTTTTCGACCATAGTGCCCATTTTCGCCAAAAGTCATAGTCATGACTATATACGTTTTGTAGCCCGTGCAATTCTGAAGCGAAATTTTTCAAAGATTGGTCCCGCAATTATGTGACTTTTAGATTTTTATTCGATTGAATCCGAAAAATGGACGATTTCGCCAGTTTTTCGATCATAACTTTTTTTTCTTTCATGATTTGATGAACTTTAACACCCAAATTTGAACTCTACGCATAAAGTTACATCATAATAAAATATGTTCAGATTTTTCCGAGATGCAAATTATTCCACTTTTTTCATGACCATTTTTTCATGACCGTTCATGGTCAATTTTTGGTCAAAAAGTCAAAATCTTAAAACTATCTGACTATAGGTGTTTCCACCGTATTTTCAACCGTAGATGTCGAATTTTCATACCAGAGATCACCAAAATGCAAAAGAAAAAAGTTATGTTCTGAAACTCAAAAAGGTAAAATTTTTCGAGTGTAACTTTTTTCTTTTGCATTTTTGTGATCTCTGGTATGAAAATTCTCATTGCTGGCTCAACGTGTCCGGGCAGGGGCCAAAATGCTTGCAAATTAGCGAGCCGGTCTCTTAAACGAGTGAAACTGATGTTGCAAAAACTATCTCGAATTGGTGAATTTATGATTCGAGTGTAACCAAAAAGAACCGACTGCGAATCAATTCATTGACATTCCCTCCATTGCAGCCTCGCTCGGTCGCATCTCCGACCTTCGACTCCTCCCACTCCGCCCCCGATGGCTCCCCCTCTTCTCCTCCGACCACTGCAGCTTCTGCAGCAGCTACAGCAAAGCAGCCCAAGGCGAGAAAGCCGAGAATAGCGATGAAGTTGAATGCCCAACCCGAGTAAACCGATCGATTCCCCGTTCTGACTAACTAGTCCAGTTATCCTCTTGTTCCTTTACCTGTTTTCAAGTATTTCCCAGATCCAGTCCAAATCCATCCCAGATTCAATCTACCCTTTCCCTCATCCAATTCCCTGTTATATAATAATTACTCGCATCTACACGGCAGCTTGCAATATTGTATATTCAAAGTATCCATGTAGTTTCACCCCCGTTTTTGCTACGCTTTTAGGGATATTTTTTTTCTATTTTCGTTTATGGTGTTTATTGTCTAGAAAGATTCACCACTATATTGCATGTTCTCAGTCTCATGCCATTATTATGTATGCGTTTCGTGTAGATGGATTACTCTTGAGATCTAATTTAATTGTACATTTCGGAGGACGCTTTGATTGTTATTCGATGCCTCACACGTTGGTCTCTCTTTCCCCTCCCAGTTCACTGCGCGAGTTTTGTCGATTAAACAATCGGGTTGACGAATGAAGAAGTTGTTATTTATTATGGAGTTAAATTGAGACACCCATAGATGTGGCAAGAACGAATAAGAAGAAGAAAGCAAGCGTGATTATTAATTGATTAATTTGTAATTTCGGTCTGTCTATATTGAATCAGTTGTAAGGTAATAGAGTCGGGATAGAGGGGATCTCTATATTCGAGGAATGACCATCCCCTCATCATACCGAAAATGTTTACAAGGTCTTGATTTCGATTGAGATCGTCCTTTTGGCCACTGCGTGCTTCCGCCCGCTCTCTCTTACCCGTCTCGGGTAGAGAGCGCTCGGCCTATAAGTACTCGTCCTTGGCCCCTCTCTTCAGCTTTGGCAGGGAGGTCCAGGGGCGGTGATATTTGATCCAACCCTGTTATGTCATTCTCCGCAGCTGCGTAATGGCAGCGCTGAATAAAGGGTGATTTATGAGTCCTTCCGCACCGTACCCTGGTGGGCCACTCGGGCACAGACCTCGTGTCCCCCGTGGTAAAAAACCACCACCGACGGGTGTGGTAAAATATGAGAACATAATCGCACTTGTTGATTTATTTCTGATTTCATGAGTAGATAAACCACGAGATGGCACTCGTTGTCGGATGCGTTCCCTTATTCGAAGAAGCACAAGAACATCCCCTCTCTAGGGGAGCCAAGAATCATCTTCCTCCAGAGATCTTTCCACTTCTGCGACTCCTTCACTGTCTTTGCCTCTTTCTAATCACTCACTAATTACTCGTCTTATGAGGCCGATTGCGCAAGAGTCGGTAAAAGTGCAACAGGGTCTGGCACAGCAAAAAAATAGAATATGCTCAAAAGTCCTAGGGGTAACTTTTGATTCTGAATCGAATGGAGTTTTCAGTTTTTCGATCAGATGCTTCAGAATCCAGGTACGATGCGACGTCAATTCGGCCAAATTCTTGTTCACCGATAAAAAACTGGTCCGGGAACGGTCAAAATGGCCACAAATTTCGCGTATCCGACCAGAATTTAATTCTCTACAAAATGAAACTTTGTGCGAGGCTCTAGCTCTCTTAGTTTTCGAGATATAGTCGATTTTTGAAACGGTACAGAAGCGCAGGAATTCTTTGGTCAGTTTGTAGAGAATATGTTGCTGATCATTTTGGTATATAGGGTTAGGTATCTGACTCTACCTAGCGATCGGCGGCAACCTGAAAACGCGTCGAACTCGCGATTTTTGTGATTTTTCGATCATAACTTTTTCATTTCGTTGTTTCATGAGCTCTCGTATAGAAATTCGGTTTCTACGTGCGAAAATACGCCAGAACATCCTATCGCAATGTATTTTTGGGAGAATTCTTTTTTTTCATCTGATCGAACAACTCGATTCAGAATCAAAAGTTACATCTAGGACCAACTTTTGATGAGCATATTCGATTTTTTGCTGTGCCAGACGTTGTTCGACTCTTACGCGAACGGGCTCTTATGACTAGTACCCCGACAGTTGCATCCATATGAGAGGAATCGCGAGAGATTCGAGAGTTTTGGGGTATACGCGGACGTAGGAAATAGTTTTTCTAATAACGCTAAAAAATTAAAACTCAAGTACTTTGAGTGACGCTCTTTCAAACTGCGTTTACGGATTTTAGATATCAGGTCTCATCTTTGAGTATTGGTAGGTCAAAGTGAGGACACTATGAAAATTACGAGCAAAAGTGCGGGGTAGTCGGTTTTGCAAAACAGTAGTGTAACTTTCCTAATCAGAATTACCGCAACAATCCCCGCTGAGTGATTTGAGAAAAAAATAGTACCAAACACCACCTCTTAAATCAGAAAGATCGCAGGTTAGGAAAAAAATAATGCGGAACTTTTGTCCGAAAAACCTGCGGTTTTTGCAGTTTTTCGAGTTTTATCAAGCATAACTATTTTCATTCATGTTTTCATGAGCTTTAATATCGAAATTCGGGATTAGCATGGAAAAATACATCAGAAATTCCTATAGTCATATTTTTTCGAGATAAAATGTTTTTCGACTCTGACCACTTTTTCACCATGTGGTCCCCCCCGAATTTGCTAACTAGAGCTCATGAAACCTCGAGATAAAAAAGTTATGCTCCAATAAAAATCCTTAAAATTTTGTCTTATGGATTTTGGTCATAACTTTTTTATCTCGAGGTTTCATGAGCTCTAGTTAGCAAATTCGTTTTCTACGCTCAAAAAGAAGCCAGAAATTCCTATAGCGACATGATTCTGAGACAAAAACTTTTATACCAAATTCCGACTTTTATACCAAATTCCGACCACTACTGTTTTGCAAAACTGACTGCCCCGCACCAGCGCATGGACGTGGAATGGCATCTCCAACATACTAAATGTTGACCTAAGCCTCCTCATTCGAACGCTTTTTTGGAATTGTTTGTAGCATATTTTTAAAGCGAGTTAAGGTCGTTTTCCTGAGGCAATTTTGCTCGTAATTTTCATAGTGTCCCCACTTTGACCTACCAATACTCAAAGATGAGACCGGATGTAAAAATTCGACAAACGCAGTTCGAAAGAGCGTCATTTAAAGTACTTAAGTTGTACTTTTTAACGGGATTGGAGAAACTATTTCCTATGTCCGCAGGGCTCTCGAATCTCTCGCGATTATTCTCATATCCATTGTATTCCCCATTTTGGCTGTCTGTTGTGATATGGTCTACCAAAGTTTCTGATCTTATTGGCGTAATCTCCGGAAGGTTAACATCGAGTTGGTAACATCGAGATTAACTGATTTTTTGAAACGTGATCGGTCTGCATGGGTTTGCTCCTCGCCCATCGCGAGTCGGCCTAGTATTGCACTGCCTACAAGATCGTCCATCTTGCTGGATACATAGCCGACAAAAGCTGATGGGGAAATGGCTTGATTTCATGCGCTCTCTTACTGGTCGAAATAGTGTGCGAAATAACATTGACCCTTCAGCTTTCGTCTACTGTGAATCCAGCATAACCCTCAAGATAAATGAGATCTTCAAAAGAGAATTGAGGCATACTTTTTAAAAACATTATGTTAGGTAGTGAAAGACCCTGAATGACCCTCTGTCAGTCTCTTCTTTACAAAACATAGACCTCATCATGATTCATAAAGGTGAAGAGACAATTTGCACACGTGATTTGAATGGATCAAATTAGATCTGACTATTCTTCCACATCCTTCTTCACTCTTCTCTCTCCACTCCGTCCTTCTTCCTCCATTCGGATCGGTCGCTCTCCATTCTCCTCCTCTCCCTTACTCTCCCCTCCTCGCCACTCGATCGATGGCAAAACAATACGGTAGGTCACGAACCTCCTCTCCCTCCTTTCCTCATTGAGTCCTATCCAGATGAGGGTCCAGTCAAACTGGACAATGGAATCGTCATAGGCGGAGAATGGAAAGTAATGAAGAAGCTTGGCGAAGGAGGATGCGGGGCAGTGTATATGGTCAGAATTGATCGTCATTGTTCCATTGATTACCGTATTGATTGATCTACCGTATCCTCTTGAGGTGGAATCCACACGAGACCAGAAGAAAGCCGCCCTGAAGGCCGAGTCCAACTTCGTCGAGGGAGGCAGTGTACTCAAGATAGAAGTCGATGTACCGTGTCCACTACAGTAATCCTACCGTAACCCCGCCGTTTTCAGATTCTATCGAAACTGAAGGGGAAGAAGCACGTACCAGAGTTGATCCATGCCGGCAAGAAGGAGAAATATCAATACATCGTGATGAGTCTATTGGGAGAATCACTGGCTGAAGTCCTCAAGTGAGACCAATCCCCTACTGTATCTGCTCGGTCCCACCCATAGTACCTATCTATCATCAATTTCCATTGTGACTTACCGTACAATTGACTTATCACAAGCCAATATCGCTTACAGTACCCCTCGCAATCAATGGTGATCTACCGTAACCTACCGTACTCTCAGATCGTGCGGCAAATCGCTATCCGTCTCCACCCAACTCCGTCTGGGCATCCAAGTGCTGTACGGACTGAAGCAGATCCACGATGTGAGCAGAAATCGAGTACCGTGTACTCTACCGTATCCTGGAACTATCGTCCCTTTCCCTTTTCCAGGCGGGATTCGTGCATCGTGATATCAAGCCGGCGAATCTGGGCCTCGGCAATCGAGATGGAGGCACCGATCCCAACTTCATATACGTCCTCGACTTCGGATTGAGTCGGGCCTACGTGACGGTGAGCTGGGGGTACGGTAGGGAAGGGAGATACGGTAGGGATGCTGATGCTCTTGATACAATAGGAGTACGGTAGGAATTCGAGAGGGAAATGGATATGGTAGTTGGTCACCGATGATTGCTAACTGCAGAAGGAGAAGGATGGCGAGCTGGTACTGAGGAAGCCGAGGAAGCACGCACTCTTTCGGTACGACGATGACCTCATCTACCGTACCCCCCACTCTTTCGTTTCCATCCCTCTACCGTATCTATTCCTCTACCGTACCATTCCTCTACCGTACCCTCCCTCTACTGTATCCCTTGCAGGGGGACGATACGGTACTGTTCAGCGGCAGCGAATGAGAAGCAGGACCAGAGTAGGGTGGATGATCTCTGGTCTCTTCTCTACGTCATGGTCGAACTACGTGGCCAACTGCCCTGGAACAAGCTCAAGTTTGTCATCTTCCATTTATTTCCGTGAGCAGTTTGTATGTCTCTATCGTACTCCTCATTGGGGATGGTAATTGATGAAATATTCTCCCAGCATGAAATCAATAATTACCCTCCCTACTGTACTCCAATCGATATCCGTACCGTAATCTACCGTGATCAATTGTCAGGGAGAAAAAGGAGCTGGCTGAGGCGAAGAGAGCAGTCGATGACGATACACTATTCAGCAAGTGTCCACCCCAACTCAAGGACTTCGCTGCCCATCTACGGTAGGTCAAGGGAGGGATACCGTAGTGATACTGGCCGGATACGGTAAGATGTGGTTGATCAAGAGGATACGGTAGTGGCAAATCGTCAATCGATAATGTTTGCAGCAGTTTGGACTACTGGACACGCCCCGACTACTTGCTGCTGTACAAAATACTCGCTGAGTCGATGACAGAAGGAGGACACAAGTGGGTGGAGATCCAACCCAAGTCCATCCCTTAGTCCATCCCAAGTTTATCCCAACCCATCCCAATCCATCCCTAAGTCCTACTCAAATCCTCCACTTCTCTAGGTTCACCGATCCCTGGGACTGGCAGCTGAAGAACAAGGACGGATCGTCCAAGGTGAGAAAGAGAGATACTGTAGCTATGATTACGGTAGTCTGGTAGGTCACTGCAGCCTGGATTACGGTATTTCATTTGAGGGAAGCAGCAAGAGCGCGAAGAGAAGCAAGAGTTCAAAGGGAGGAGCGAAGAAATCGGCGAAGGAAAGAACGATGGAAGTCCCGGGAGAAGAAAAACCATTCTGTGACGAGGATTTCCGATCGAATCCACTTGGATTCTAGAAGAGAAGAATATCAATAGGAATCCATACAGATATCAGAATGGAATACGAGATATAAAGCTTGTGAATTGAATGGAATTGGAATGACAGTGAGACTTTTTAATGGCTGGAGCAATCCAGACAGATTTCACTCCCTTTCAATACAGATGAACGAAATTTCATGTATTCTACACCTGACACATTCGTGAGAACAACAGACGTATTTCAGTGATAATAAATTAAGCAAAACTACCGAACAACATGGAATTCACTTAGAAGTAAGAGCAAGGGTTAAATTCAACGTGCTCAATGCTCAGTTTTCCCCCTTTTGGATGTTTATTTTGCGACTTCTGACTAGAAACCATCACTATTCATTGAGCAGAAACCCTCATACAAATAGTGTGCTGAATGGAGAGAGTTTCCTATCCTTCTGACCTCTCCGATCTCCTCCAAAATATAGTGACTCTCGTTCCCTTTTACATCCCGTATTTTTGATCATGTATTTTTGAAAATATGACTTTTTCGACGATGACACCGTCGTTGAGGTTCAATTTTGGGTCAAAAAATCGTTTAAAAAATTTGCCTATATGATTTACTGGCGTATTTTCGCCCGTAGAATCCGAATTTTCATAGGGTTGTCTTCGAAAACTTTATTTGCGCGGTACTTCGAATTGTTGAACGAGAGGATATGGTAACTCACAGTAAGATAAATAAATAAATCTAAGACATAAAACGATACGCATAAAAAAGGTATAAATTGTTTGAATAATTTTGTTAATTATAATTATTGTTGTTACATTTTTCACCAGTTTGCATGAGTGTAGGTAATTAAGTTTTCTTCGTTAAACTTGTAAAAGTTTAATTCAGTGGCGTCTTTCTTTTGAGAGATGAGAGAACGACTGTTCTCGTCGAGAAGGGTACGACTCTCAGTTCGTTCCCTCTTTTCCAATTTTAAATCACTCATCGAGAAAAGCCTATCGAGTTCCGAGCGATCGCATACGATAGAGACATACTCAGAAGGGTTTCGCGCTGCGCAAGCCAACTGAAAATATATTTTTTTTAAATATTTGAATTTCCTCACCTCGAAAGCTTTCAGTATTCCCTCTGCCGTGAAATTTCCCTTTGGCAACTCGGCATGATTAGTGCATGAAGTGATATGCAGAAGGGTTGCATCGTCCAATACGCACTCATCCGGATCCTGAAGCATACACTAGTCATTCAAAATCTCTTGTTACTGAACAAGCGTCTTCCAGTGGCTGAATTTTCCAGAGACCAGTCCAGTTTGAAATAATTAATCTTGGGCAGCTGCAGCAAAAGCTGACGAGTAGTAGATATGTTGTGAGATGATTCAGTGTGCACATATTGCAGATGTATTTGAACGTTCTCCAAGTTACGATTGCCGAGGAGTGTTGGAAGAAAACTGTAACTTTCAAAACTTATTTTAAACGTAAAAGTGAAAGTGAACCACTTTTATTATTACGAAATGCTTACTTTAGTTGAAGACAACACAAAAGAGAACCGGTATTACATAAAAAAAGTTTTATATTTTAAAAAAATATTTCGCTAACCTGATCGAACAATCGACATCGGACATCAATACCACACGGAGCTTTTCGTAAGTCACCGTTTTGAGAATAGAAGAAATATGTTGGAACTTGGACTGTTGATTTACATCGCCGTTGTTATAATCTTCGTACTGAAAATAACGCTATCCCAATACTATGCTCTTCGTGGTGATGTTTAGGGGTCGTAATTCAAGGATTGGCTCTCTTCAGAGACTATGCAAAATGAGGAGAGTCATCCTTGAATTGACAACACTAATAATGATTCTAAGAGAGTCAGGAGAGAGTCAGGTCCTGTAACGCCTTCAGTCCTTTCGGTGATAATACCAATATTCGAGTCCGAATATGATCGTTTGGGTTACATGAAATAATTCACTAAACGATCACTGCATTGAGGTTTTATTGCTATCTTTATGCATTTTTTCGATTGAAATTGTGTTTCTGAATGGTTTTGGCTAATTATGAGCGAAATTTGAACTTCCAAATTTTTAAACTTTAAATTATTACTTGAAAGACCATGACGTACCTGAACAATCAGATATTCCGTGTGGGATCTCCTGAATAGTCTCAGATTGTGAGATGTCCCTTGAATTGGAGACACGACATCTCCAGAAATTCGATAGTCAGTTTGCTGAGAGCGACCAATGAAATAATGACTGTCGGAAGACTGTAATGATACATCATAAAGTTTGTTGAAAGAAGCAAGGTTATTCAAAATTATAGCATCAACAATTATGATATTCAAATGACACCGACCCATCCAGTGAAAATCCTATTGAAATGTTTTCGACCAAGGTCAAAATCAAGTTCTCTGAACCGCTTGGATGTTGTACCCAGGGGCGCTCGCTCATCAGTTGTTAAATGACTGAAGATCATTTGAAGAATCACTCCTGGTAGATGGGGAACATTGCTATTCCTCTTCTTTTCCCTCTCTTGAAGTCGGGCTGATTTTCGAGTAGCCTGATGGAAATGTTTTTTTTTTAAATGCTGGGTCAGTCTGACATATTTCCAGTTGTGCTAGAGACTTGAAAGTTTGGACTTAGAATTATCTAGGCTTCCAACGAGGATACCCAAACGCTGTATTCTTGGCCTAGCAAGATAATTTCTGATCCTAGAACTTTTCCGCATCCTGGTCAAAAAGAGAGCTAATTTAACGAAGAAGGCAAAACTAAATTACTTGAACCATTTTGCCAGAGGTGTCTCCATTCTTACGAGCCTTCTTAGATTGAGCAGCCATTGCAGAACAGTCGTGTTGATGGTGTTGTGAAGTGAAAGAGAATGAGCGATATGGGGTGGTGAGGTAGGTCTGAGAAAGGACGCGAATCATCATTAGTTCGAGAGTGACGTCCACCTTACCAGCAAACCTTCTGGAGCGGATCTTGCTCATACAGAAGGGTCATAGTATGAGAACCGTCCAAATATTCAGAATCGATCGCCAATCAGAGATTTGTTATTTTCAGCTATAAAATTTCCATAACGTTCGTAAACAAGAGCACACTTTCATAACTGAAATGAGTTGACATTCATAATAGCGGGTGATATACATATGTCTCCTCACATGTTATCAAGAGATATCTTATCCCGAAGTGAAGAAGAGTATAGGAGAAGTATGGTCGAAGCACCGGATACTCGAATATTTTCCATTCAGAGAGAATAAATAGTGCAAAATAGACTAAAATTCGAGTCTGCAGTCGACACAGTTATCCTGGTTTAATTAAAATCAGTGATAATGATTCTGATTTCTTTAAGAAAGATAAATAAGGTTAGCTACAGTGAGCGAGTGTTGTTTTCGCCGCAAATGTGAGAAGTAAAATTCAATGTGTACAAATTATGGGAAGCGTGTTTCGCGGATTCATATACTTCTGTACTCGGCTCGAATGGTTGTTCTATCCAATCCACAACATCTGCAGTATATTCCATCAGGCTACAGTATCCACAATAAAAAATGTTTAAATCGATAAAACCGTCCAGCAGTAGTCAAACCATACCTCCCTGCCAATTCCACCTCTCCCTCCATCCATTCATCCATTCTCCTACAGAAGAGGAGGGAGGGGTGGAAAAATGCATGCGATGGGCTCAATTGAATTGAGCGACGAACTTTTCGCGGCCTTCTTCTCTGCATTTTCTCGCCCTCTTAGGCGCATCATTGAGGGAAATTGGAGAGAACTCGAAGGACCCAAAATAGGCCATAGAGGGGATATTGCTCTCTCCATTCTGCACACTACCTCAAGAGCGATGAGATCTCTAGTCTGAAATAGCCGCAAACTTGGAATATAATTTCGCGTTAGGATCTCTCCATTCGGCACACTGTCTCGCCGATCAGAGGAATGAGAGAGAGAGTGTGCAGAATGGAGAGAGCAGAGAACCTAGACGACATCCCTGATCTCTAGAGATATTCTCGCTGCTCTTTCTTTCAAGGGGCGCAAGATCTTTTCGTTGCAAGGTTTCAGAGCGAGACTCAGTCTCACGTTGGACTGGATCTCTCTCCCTCCCTTCTCTCTCTCCTCCTTCATCTTTATTGTGTTCCCTGGCCCCTCAGGGGAGTCCCTCTGGTTCCATGTATGTGGCCCCTTCCTCCCCTTAGACGACCTCTGATTTATTAGAAAGCATCGAGAACACGAGCAACCCAACCTTTTATGGTGTCAGAGAAGAAGTCACGCGAATGATCATTGATCTTTATACTGAAAAAAGAATCGATAATAGATCAACAAGTCTAAAATCTCCGTCCGACGCGCTCTGAGATGGTGGAGAAGTGCAGAAAGCATAGAATAAAAAGCGATTTTCTCCAGTCGTTTTCTAGATTCTCCTTCCGTTCTCAATCCCTTACTTTTCCATTAAAGAGCCTTTTCCCTTCCTCCTATCAGATCTCAGTCTAGCATGTCTCACTGGATCAGAAACCGAACGACCTTTCCTCCCTCCCTCCCACCCCCTTCCTCTCCTCCTTCCTTCTCATTTCAGCCTGTTAACTCTTCGTCAGACCCTAATCGAGATTGCGAATTCATGACCACCCTGCTCTCTCGACTCCACTATTGAGTTGTGAAGCTGACTTTCTGCGGGCCCTGCTGTAGGGAAGACGGGGCGACTCCACCTCTCTCCATGGGAAGACGGGCGGCTCCACCTCTCTCCATTCTGCACAATCTATCGTCTGTCTGACCGACGAGAGAATGTGCAGAATGGAGAGAGCGAAAACTTGAATGTCGTCTCTACGGTCGACCACTGCTTTGTTGAAAGCAAATAAATATTTCGGATCGTTCCATAATTTCCTTTGGCGATCTCTAGCCTCCTGTCACGACTAAGTTACAGTATCCCTCTCCCCTCTCATCCCTTATTGCTTAGTTTGTATGGCTCGTCCGCTGTCTCTGTTTAACTCGGTCTTTTGTTTATATTCCGTTTCTTCTTAGACGCGGAATCGTTGTTTTCACTCTTTTCTCTTTAGTGTGTGCCTCTCCCCGAGGACTCCTTTCCTCTCTCTCCCTCTCTCTATCCCTCTCACTTTCCCTCTCCCTTTCCCTCTCCCCCCTCTCTATCATCTGAACCCTCCACTCAGACCCTCCTCTGTTTTCTGAGGTTGACCTTCTCAAAGATCATCTTGCCTTATCGTGCGAGTTTAGTCTCCTAGAGTCTTCATTCAAATCAACTTTGATTTACTGACGATTCAGATTCCTTCATTAAACAGAATTTCCATCTTCCGTTCTTTTTGCGATCTGAACATTGATTGTAATGTCATTGTGATTACGCACTGTCAATGGATTCAAGACTCGTCATCCTTTCTTCTTCGTTCGTGATCTTCGGCAAGTTCCTACCACCAAATAAGCTTTTCTCGGCTGTTTTCCCCGGAGCAAAAACGCACGATAAAAAGATAAAAGAGTTACGTACGGTCCATTGAATAGGCGCACGAAGGGACGTCTTTGTAGATAAACAGAGGCTGCTTGCATCCAAGCGAAATAAGTAGAATCTCAGAAGTGGGTCTCGACGATGACGATGGAAGTGGAATCTGAAGGCCGCGTCTCAACGATGAGTTCTCCGATTTCACCCTGCCTTTTACGCATTTCCTCGCGTCTTTGAAGGCCGTTTAGTAAACACTCTCGTGAAGAGCCCCTGCTCTCCTCATTCCGCCTGTTCTCTCGTCTTCTCTGACCGGGGAGAGAACAGTCTAGCACGAGAGAGTTACCTCTGATCTTCTATTCTTCATACGCCGTTGTGATTGCATTATCCCTGCTCGACCTCTCCTCCCTCTCTTCTCTTCTCCTTCCTCCATCCCTTTGTCCTAGCCCTCCTCCTTCTACTTCACTTCATTCTACTTCTACCAGGGCTTCTTTTCTTTGTTTCTGCAGCTCTTAAAATTTCGAATGATTTTTGTTGCCGTGATTCTCGATTTCCAAGGCTATTCGGAGTCCTGAATCCATGCTGAAATCGCACTAGGCATCTGGCTTTTTATCGCTCAAGAGACGCGATCTAGTGATTCAGATTTTACTCTCTCCATTCAGCACACTCTCTTGCCGATCATAAAGACGATAGAGTGTGCAGAATGGAGAGTGCTCAAAATAGAAATGATATCCGTGATCGGATAGGGATCAAGTGTAATAATCTATTCACGTCACTTTTCATCTTTCTTTGTTGTGATCTCTCATGCTTTCTTCACTTCGCGTTTTTCTCGTGTGTCAACGAGATCCGCAACTTCTCTGAGCCTTTTGACTGATCATTGATCTCGAAACAGGATAATTGTCTCGTTTTTAGGGATAAAGGACAATAATCCTTTCGAACTCAACTTATTCTTTGTCTAACGTGAACTCTCTGAATTACCCAATTTCTCTACGTTTCCAACTGTGTTCACAGCTCATTATTGTTCGTTTATCCTTCGTTTATTTCTGTGCATCTGATTTTCGCTGTTAAGTAATGTTGCCGGATCGAACAGTAGATCTCTCCATTCTGAACACCATCTAATCGGCGAGAGAGTGTGCAAAATGGAGAGAGAGAGCTGCTACGATCCGGCAAGAGCCAGTATCAGCATAATTGGATTGCAGGGATGATTGAGAGGCGGGTGGCCCTTCTCCTCCCACTCATCTTCTTGCTCTGGTTGCCCAGTACGGGTGCGACTCAATTGGTCAGTCCAAATCCTTCCCAAATTAAGTCCAAATGCGCGAAATATTGATTTCAAATCATACTGTAGTTCGGAATGAAATTTGGAACTCATTCCAAAATAAGTTAACTCCAAAATCCTGTCTAAACTACATCATGATGTGAAATCAGCGTTTGAATTTCACGCGCTTAAAAGAAAAAAACCGTTCACGAACAAGCCACTCATAGAAACATTTCATTGGGATGATACTTTAAATTGATATTGCCATCTTTTGCATAGCCACACTTAGACTGAACACGCATTTTCGAGCTTGAACTGTTTATTCTATTCTATGTACACAAAGGACAGAGTAATTGGCGTTCCTAATTATAATGAGAATAAAATGTTTTTGTCTGAAGGGTAAATGATGTTGTTCGAATATCGACGGATTGAGTGTCGAGTCGTTGAAAAGGGAAAAGAAACAGAGTATATTTATTCATCAATCAATCCCAAAGATGATTGTGATTATTATCATATCCATGCCCAGTATGCCACACGCAAGTCCCGTTGTGCACAGTGTAATGGAAGCAAAAGCACGCTTTTATTGGTGTCCTGCGATGAAAAAAGATGGTTCAAATAAAACGATATGAGCAGCATGGATATGCCTTCATATTGAAATTTGTTGTGGTCGGTCGATTCGTCTATATCGAAAAGCAGATCGCGCTTTCGAACTTTTTTCGCACGCACCCTTCTCCGAATTGTCTAAAACATATCCGAGCGCTGAATGGAGAGAGATCAAAGATCAAATATCATAGATCAATTTCAGTGTTTCTCCTGTTCGATCTACGAGTTTCATCAAGCGAAGACGCGCTGCTCCAATCCGAGTGTGTGCGAGGGAGACGTCTGCTACACTTGTAAAATATTTAATTAATTAATTAAAATAATAATTAGATTTTGAACCGGTTTTTTTTCGCTCCAAGGTCATTATGATAACATGAGTTTTAAGATAGATTCATGACTGCTGACGATGAATCCTTTCCGATTACTTTGCAAGTGCTATTATGAAAAATAACCAAAATATTTTTCAAATAAAAATGATAATTTCCCTTTTCCTTTCCAGATCTCTCTTCGGATGGAAGGCCAATGATGTTGGCTGGTTGCATCAGTAACAAGTCCAAATTGCCTAAACTGAATGATAATAGTGAGGAATATTTATTTCGATTTAGTTCAGAGAAAGGGGTTCACGGAACAAGTTTTGGGAAAAGTCGTTCTTCAGCATTTAGCCGCTGAAGTGATGAAGCACAGCGAAATCGCCATTTAAGCGAAATTTTTTCTTGCAATTTTCTCTGGAATAAATTTCCGTTGAATAATTAGCAGAATTTATCCGATGAATAATCGGTCTTTCAGATCGAATCCTTCAGAACATTCAGATAAATCCATCGTTCTATAAATAAATCGCAAAAATATAATTGATCGAATATGATATATTTCAGGTCGATTCTTCTGCCACGCCCTCGGTCCCACAGCCATCTGCTTCTGTCCTGCCACCCCTCTTGACGATTCTCCTGTCAATGGTTATTTTATATAATTGTTATTCAAATTTACAAAAAAAATCATCAACGTTTAGCTAGAGCTTTCTCATAAAAATGGGCATGGTGTCTGACTGGCATGCCGACGCAGGCAGGTTCGACTCCCGCCCGCAGGTGATGTTTTGCAAGAGGTAGAGAAAGGCGCGCGCCCCAACCACTAGTCTCCCAATTATCCATCTTATCCTCATTGAGAGGAGAGTCACATCGTTCTTGTCATAACCACATCATTATTTTACTACCGTATCTCGATCTTCTTCTGGTATCTCCATCGAACTGGAGGCGAGGGAGAGAAAATGAAATAGCAATATTGAGAACCAAAATCGTTTCAGGAACTACCATGTCGCCTTACAAGAAGCCGCAACTGCCAGAGTTGTGTAATCGGTGCGTTTTTTTTTTCTTCAAAAATTCGAAATCTATTTTCGAATAGGTTTTAAAAAATACTTTCCTCAGATACTACAACATGAGCGGACTAGCCGGCAACCTCGTGAAGCCGCACGAATTCGAGCATATTATCATGGTATTTTTATTTGTACATATATTTATTTTCAAATCGAAGTTCCGAAATCAATTGTTGTGTTTGGAGTGAGAGATAATTTCAAGACCCATTAAAACAATTTTGATTTGCTTCCGGAAACAATGTGGTTTTATCGAAACACATTTGTCTTTCATAATTTGCTTGATTCCAGGAAACGACGGGTATTGATGGATACTACATTCGGAAGCGATTCAGGGACATGAACTTCGGAGAAATTCCAGATGTGTTCATGGTGAGAATTCATTCCCTTTCTCAACTTTATTAATTCCATTGCCTCACCCTAAGCTCTTGCCAGAGTACTGATTTTACAATGCGTGGTCTATTGAACTCTTGCGGAATGTTCATGAAATGCACCTGTAGTCAAGCTAATTCGGATACTGTCCCATTTGCATTTACTCACATCAAATCGATTAAAGAGGGTGCAGAATGGAGAGATATAATATCCTGAAGTTAATATGTTTCAGGGGGAAATCGTGAACGGCGTCTCTTTGCCCAATCTCTTCTTTCTCTGCCTTCTCGCTCTCCTGTCTCTGTGATTTATGTAGTAATTGTTGACCAATCGAGTATATCACGGGTGCTGATAAAGTTGTTCTTTCTCTTCAGATTTTCGTTAATTGATTAATTAATTTTTTATTATTGGATCTGAATAGACTTTATATCTGTATTAATTTTATAACGCAATCCGTCAAAATGAGATCGCTTTTGACGCAATTTTTTTAAAGCATTATTTTTTCGAAAAATAAAAATAAATATAAATATTCTTTTGAATACCGTCAAGCTCTTCAAATAACTTCTTCAAATAAATTCTCAATCATTTTCTATGGAAGGAACCTGACCGGTGTCCCTTTTAGCTCCACGCTCATTCCCAATTCCTGCCCTTCTCCTCTTTCTCCTTCCCGTTTTACATTTCCGAGCAGGAAGTTTCGCACGTTTTTGCACGTTTTCTCCCCTTTATCCCGATGGAACCATTTCCATCTCCTTCCTTCAGGATTACCAACTTCCTGCTACAAATCTGCAATCTAAAGAAGCTGCGAAGGAGAGAAATCAGGAAGTTGAATTGGCCAGGAAACGTGATTACTTGCAAGTGTTTTGCTGATCGCCATTTCCTCTCGATTTGCAGAGCAATGACATTTCCATATCGGTCATTGTCATCAGAGAATGTACCTTTCCACACGTCTTCATGTAGATTCCTCTTGCAACGAAAAAATTATAAATTGGCGCAGCAATAATCGCATAGATGGTTGATTTGCCCGTCATATATGTGCACAAAGATGCAGCAAGAGATGCAGAACGTCCAAACTTGTGCTACTCGCATTACATAATGCAATAGACTTTGCGACCCTGCAGATTGTTTCCTTGCTCTTCAACCGTCGATCTCTGCAGTAGGGTTGACCAGTGGCTCTCTCCATTCCGCACACTCTCTCGTCGATCAGGCAGGACTATTCGATTCGTCAGCACAACTCTGCAGAGAAAGTATGCGTCATCGATTCCCCCTCTCCCCTCCTCCCGTTCATTCACCAGTTTGTAATCTCTCCCTCCTCTCCCCTCTGCAAATCCTCTCCCAGTCCTCTCTCTCTCCGTTCTTTCTCATTCTGGAATTGAACGAGGAAGTAAACATTTGCGATTCCCCGAAGAAGAGGAAGAGGAGGATTGGCTATTTTTAGGGCGAAGATGTGCACACGATTTCATGTTGACTAACTGGAGCCAATCAATCCTGCAGCTGCTGCAGCATCTCTTTCCTCTCCCCGGCCCCGATTGCACAACACACGACTGTGCTCATGCTCAATCTCATCTTCCATCATCTTTTTTATGCTGGGATAGGGAGTGATCTGGTGGATATTACGGCTCCAGCTGCAGCACCTGCAGCTCTCGTGCAGTTCCCAGTCGGCTGCAAGCATGTCTCGGGGTCGAATAATATTTGCTGCAGGTTTCCCAATCGATAAACTTGTCTTGCCACTTGGAATAAGTTTCGTAAGACTTGGCTTCCGATTACGCCAACCTTTGTTGCTGGTTCTCCGTGGGCTATAATTGGCGCAATATCCCTCTGGATTACTGGCCATTCCTAAAAGAGAGAGAGGGAGTCGGAGTAAGTGAGTGCTGCTGCTGTGTGTTGTGAGAGGGGCAGAGGAGGGGAGAGAAGGAAGTAGAATAAGGAAGTAAGAGTGGACAGAGATACCAGACACGAGGAGGGGAGAGAGCGAGAGGGGCAATGGAGAGACGAGACAGCGAGAGGAGAGGAGGGACAGAGACGCAGAGGCAGTCATTACTTCCTCCTTTTCCTCCCTTCCTCCCCTCCCTCTCCCTCCTCCTTTTCCCCATTCTGAACCTTGCAATTGATACTAGCTTCTCCTCGGCTCATTTAGCCATTTTAAGACTTCCTTCCCAGCGCAACTCGTATAATCCCCTGACTTTTGTCATCCCACTACTCATCCGTACATTCCTTCTTTAATTATGCCGTATGATCGTTCACCAGTGTACATAATATCTTGCTCCCAAACCCGGCACGGATAGTGCGCACCATCGACTCGAATAGGAACACAAAGGTCATTCGCGCGCGTCTCACTCAGTGCCGCTCGATCTTAATCTATCGAGATAGGGGAGATATTGAAATGGAGCACTTCCTCTCTCACATCCACACCATTTCCCTCCTTTTGAAATCGATTTGGGGTGTGCAAAATGGAGAAAACTATTCGATCCGCCTTCTTGCCTTTTTATCACATCGATATCGTCGTCGTTTCACCACGTTTTCCTTCCGCCATCAATACATCAGCTGTCCCACTCCACTCTCCCTTCCTTCGTCTCTTCATAATTTCCTCGTGCTCTCACTTCAGTTATGTGGTTCAGCACTGCAAGTTATAGCTTGCGGAAATCGGTTTTCGGTACTTGTTGAGTTCGCCGGAAATAACAGCTAACATTCCCACTGCTGGTCATTTCCCAACAGAGAATTGCTTGTTGTTCACGAATGCATGAGAAACACGAGAGTACTTCCTTATTATTCCCCCCTAAACTTCTGAAATGTCATGCCGAAATGTATCTGGAGCGATGATTCTTATCACTCGCTATCACCAACGTGGACCAGGAAGTGGAGAGACTCCCTCCTCTTTCTTCTTCTTCTCTCTTTCCTCTTTATCACACCTATCATTCACTCTGTCTATCATGTCACTGATTGTGAGCAGAATTGTTAATTATTGCTTTACCATTCGTCCCTCGACACTTCTAAAGGTATCCATGTTTCGGTGGTCGCATAAATCGTCATCTGTGACCATTCGATGGTAGTTAGAGATGAATCAAACCCTCTAAACTCTCCCATCTTCCTTTCATCAGAATGATCTACCAACTCTGTTCGAGATTTTTCAAGCCTTACCAAGCCCTCTTCTTATTGTCAAAATTATCTGCGCACTCCTTATTAATCTCGTTCCGCAACTATTCGATACGTTTGCTTGATCCATTCCGAGATCCATTCCAACTCCCTTCAGAATGATCTACTCCCTCCTCCTCCTTCTCCTCTCCGTCCTTCTCGTCCGATCCGTCGACGTATCCACTTCCGTTTTCTGCAAGAGCGAGTGCAAGGCGTACATCGAGGTCAGTGGTGTAGCTTATTGTGCACCTCATGTCGTCGACCTTTCTCAAACGTCGCCTTCTTCAGACACCCGACGCACTCATCCCCTACTGCGACGATGCTTTCATGAAGGCCTCCACTTCTTGCGGAACTGGTGAGCGATATCGTAGTGATGATGAAATCGGATGCGTATCCTAGCGTCGTTTCGGTTTTCGACTCTCTTCATTATACACTCGTTTCTCTGATCTCTGATATAGTGTGCATAATGGAGAGAGTCAAAACCGAAACGACATCACTAGCGGATTAGGATTAGTTCCAGGAAGGGATTTCTCTGGACTTGTTTTCGTCTTGTTAGGGATGAAGGAAGTAGGGAAGGCCTCTATCGTACTCCCCCTACGTGTGTAATCCCCACCCCTCATATGCCCTTTACCTCCCCCTGGCTCCGCCCCTTTCCTACGATAACTTTCCTGCTGCAGTGCAACTTTGAGGGAGAGGCGGTAGAACCAACCAGGAGATAATCTATTTCGCACGCGCTCTCACTCCTTTTTGCACACACGACTCGACGTGTGTGAATGAGATTGGAATTGGGAGGGGAGGGAAATACTTCCTTGTCGGAAGGGAGAGACAGATTCCCAGTGTTCTCCCTGTTGAGAAATGAGACAGAAGACAGAGACATGCCGGAGGGGAATAACAGGGCCTCCCTTCCTCCCCCTTACCCAATCCCTCTCCCTCTCTCACATTCTGGAAACAAGCCCGTTCTGCACAAACAATGAGACGATCTCCGAAAAGATACAAAATATTATTATTTTACAATATAATTAATTAATTAATTACAGTAATCAGCTGCGATCTGAGCGATGCTAACAAGGAGCGAATCCCGAGGGCGCAAGCCAACTCATCATGCTGCGTGCACACCGTTATCGTACGTATCCCTGATCAGGGTTATCACATATCTCAAGATAGAGAACTCGTTAGGACAGACAAAACGTTGCGTTTTGTCACCGAAATTGTCGTTGGTGTGTTGGCCTACATATGCCGGTTTCCTTGTCGCTATCGGTTTCCTTGTCGCTTAGACGTTCTCTGTTGGATGCGGTTACTAGGCTTTTCGTGTATCGAAGGGAAGTCTGCATTGGAAACGTGCATCCACGCACATTTGACATCCCTGTCTACGGAGGCATATTTTATCTCCCTGAAAGATCAAAGATCATTGCAGAAGGAGCAGGGCGACTGTAACGACCCGCGACTCCAAGGTATTGACCGGACGCGGATCGAGCCTACGGTAGGTCTTTCATTGATCACCGTAGTGCGGTAGGTCACAATGATGCTGCTCTGTGATCCCTGAGCGGTCATTCCTCATTCGCAACAGATATCCGGAACCGGCTCGCTCCGTCTATGAATAAATGTATGAGGCCAGATCGTAGTGGGGAGAGACTACAATATTCGCAACGCTGCTACCACTTGTCACTTCCGCGCTTATCTCAGCTTATCAATCACCAATCTACGAACGATTAGACCTGCCCTAATCCTTCCTTTTTTCCATCCTTTATGCTCTTTAGCCTCTGGAGCGATTAGAGAGCACGTAGAACGATGAGCTTTCATCACGCTGACTCTCCTAAGGCGCCTCCAAAGCCGCTTACACTGCATGGGTTGTAGAGAATGATTCTCTTACCAGGCATAGAGGCGAGAGTGCATGTGAAATGAGAAGAGCGGGGGCAATTACCGATTCATAATGGCCATCTATTGTCAATCATTCCTCTCGCTTGCGGAACGCGAGTGTTGTCGCGTAGAGGAACACTCGGCCACGTGCGAAAAACAACGCTGACCCCTCTAGTAGAGCTCAAAGATCAATTAACACTGCTAGTTAGTTCCGGCTCGCGGAAAACATCCACTTGATCAAAGATCGGCTTCCTTGTTACTGTGAGAAAAAACTTCGTTTGTCGTTCAAGCATCAACTTCCTTTCATTCGATACAGTGGAAAGTAGAAATGTTTACTTGCCGTCCAATAATAAGAGAGATTAAAAAAACCAAAGATCATTCCAGGAGCAATTCCCCATCTGCTCTTCTTCCTCTTGGATGCTATGGACGATTGCCGTCCTCTCCTGCATCCTCCTCCTCCAATCCTCCTACATCGCCTTTTTGTTCTTCAAATGTCGTCAGAGCTCGGCCCAGAAGATCAGCCAATGGTTCGGTGGATTATTGTTCGTGCCCACATCGATTACCTCTAGATATTTCTGAATTAATTCACAGCAAGCCTTGTCGATTATCGGGTGCTATGGCCAAAATCATGAGATTATTGATATATAAAAAAATATTTGGTCTACCTTTCACTGGGGGTTCACGTAGTTCATTCGCTAATTTTCTGACATGGCCAAATTACTGGGTTGCGAAAAGAAGAAATAATTCACACCTTCCATTTTACCAAGATGCCAATTTATCCAATCTTCAGGCGACATTCCGACGTGGCCTCTACGCAACCGATCCTCCTTGCCCGACCACTCATCCAGCCTTGAACTTCCGTAACCAATCGATTGACCTACCGTACCCCTATCGACTACGGTATCCTTGATCTACCTCATCCCTCCCTCTAGTGATGACCATCTCCCACCTGTATGTATCCTATTCGCTTTTCAATTCCCCATCTTCTCTGCTACTCTAAGGGTTCATCTCTCCCCCACTACCAGGTATCTGCCCCCTCTTCTCTCCGTGTGTTCTCTCTCTTGCCCAATCGATTACCGATCGATAATTCCCCTTTTTTACTCGGAGTGAGATACCATAGCCGCCCCACTGCGCCGCCCTTTGCCATTTCTCGCCCCGCCGGGTACACACTCAACACACACAACACACCACCACACACAAGTCCCATCCCTCCAACGCACCGAGAGATTTATGCTTACCAAATTCATATGATGCGGGATTTTTCTGTTTTTCATCTGTTTGTTAATAGCGAGATAGATTAGCTGATAATAATCAAGATTTTGGATATTTGAATCGATATCAGTCGCAATGAAGAGACAAGGGGTGAAACGTACACATACAGATCTTAGATCAAACCGAATCTACCTTGACATTATGAACAAAAAATAGTAAACTAATGATAAGAACATACACAAACCTGCATCAACATTTACATCAACCAAGAAAAGCATAGAGCATAGTCAAGAATAGAAAAAGTCATTAGAAAATATACAGAACACAAACTGTTATCTTCTATGTGTGGCCAATAAGAGAGGACGAGAGAGATGGGACATCGGTATTTTATCAGTCGCGAGATTCGGGCAGACAGCCCATCATCAGTCAGGAATAACACCTCAAACTTGGGTAATTAAAAAGTTTGAGGCCTAAACCTTAAACTAGTCGAAAAGAAGACCCAAAGGGAGAATGATCACTCCGGAACCTCTCTCCGATTCTGGTTGTTCTCTTCGGTTGTTTTCGCACTCCGGAAGAGGGAGTCCAGATCGACTCCGATCGGGGAGGTCCTCGAGTGATACTTGAGTGTCGTCGGTATGAACACACCATCGAGACGAGCACTGTCTCTCCTCATATCCCATACTCTCTCGTTTTCTCTGACCTATCAGAGGTCATGTCTCTCTCCATCGACTAGATACGAATCGGAACGATGGGGTTCTCTGGAGCTGACTCGGACAGTTCCGGAGCCCCTCTCCTCCTATAAATGCTCTTCAGTCCAGAGGCCATCCATCAGTCAGTCTATTCCTCTCTCAGCAATGAACCTTCTGTTCTCGGCCCTCCTCCTATCGTGCCTCCTCCTCACCGGTAATGCCTGTTTCCTCGGAATTGGGTGTGGCATCGGCATCGGACTGGGATACGGTAGGTGTACCTTGTCCGCTATCGATCAATGACTTTATTTTTCACTCTTGCAAGGATACGGTAGAGCATTGAACCGTAGAATGATGATAAATCAGGGTTACGATAGGCGCGAGATTTATAGGTCGCGTGTCTCCCTTGCACAGGCGCTATTTCGATGCGCACGTCATTCCGACCAGGAAGTAAATGATGTTTTAGTGTAGCCTAGATTGAGAGCATCACTCCCACCATTATCTTTATGTGTAGGATACGGTAGCGATCTCGTTCTCTGCTCTCTCCATTCCGCATACTCTCTCGTTTCTCTGTCCGGCAATGGAGTGTGCTGAATGAAGAGATCACTGCAACACAGCTGCAGATTCATAGATTATAGAATTCTTTATTGCAAAAGTGCTTCCATCTCACGTGCTCTCAACCAGGGAATGGAAGGGACGAGAGTGTAGCCGAGAGATCTCATCCGAAGAGGCGCTAATTTCGCTGAGGATGTTTCCACTCGATGGTCTCCTCTCTAGCCTCTCCTTCCTGAATCCCAGATTAGAAACGCGTGGATAATTGCTAAAGCGGACCTGAACTTAGCCATCTGATTGAAATTAGCATCGACGATGAACTATTGCGAGAATTGTGTCTGACCTACGGCGCCAGATACTATCAGGGTTTTCCATTCAATTGAAAACATCAAAGACTCATGATGAAGCTGCCAATGATAACGATAGCTTATAAGACATAGGATACCAAAATGACCCCCGGGTCCGCAGCTACCACAATCCCTGCGTTTTTCAGGCGGGTTCGGCTGTGGTTCCTTCTGCGGTGGGTACGGCGGGTTCGGCGGCGGGTACGGCGGCGGCTTTGGCGGTTTCGGATACGGCGGCGGCTACGGATACGGCGGTTACGGTATGGGAGGGATGATGGGAGGAGGCTGTGGCGGAGGCGGAGGTTGTGGAGGAGGAGGGTTTGGAGGAGGAGGTTTAGCCACTTTTCCTGAACGTACGAGGTGCGCATTTCAGGCTGTGGAGGAGGGTTCGGAGGATGCGGATGTGGAGGAATTGGTATCGGATGCTATGGGAAGAAGAAGTGAGGAAGGGACTACGGATCCCCGAGAGATTGCATCATCACTACGCCAGATCCATGACTGTGTCTTGCTTTTCGTTGTTTAATAAGTGTGCCTCATAAATATTGAACTTGTTTTGCGCCTTGTGATATTATAGACACTGTTGTTCAAGAAAGGATAATACATAACTTTACAATCTGCCAATTGCTAACTGATTTGCGACTATCAGTGACTCACACTAACAAAATTACCGAGTCTCACAGAATGGGATTATATGTAATTTTGTGTTATTCAAATGCCGCATTAGTTACTTTTAAGCATTCATCTTGAGCCGTTTACTCTTTCATTTCTTACACCCTAGCGATGATCATTGTAATAATCGAGACTGATAGTGATGACAAATCGGAGGAACTCGACTCTCCCCAATTTGCGTTCTCTCTCGTTTCGCTGACTCTCGTTTCTCTCTGTGAGAGTGATTGTGAAATCGAGATGGTAGTGTCCCATTTGCCATCACTCGTGCCCTATAGTAACCGTGTTTCCGGTTTCATACCTCTCCATTCTACACACTCTTTCGTCTATCTGACTTGCGCGACAGTCTTCAGAATGAAGAGGGCCAAAAATATCACTCGTTTATGATTAACACTGTTCTGTTTGTTCCCTCCCTTAGTTTCCTCATTCACACGTGGCTGCACAGTGCAAATAAACAAGAAGAAGAGCATCTCTCTTGATTGTCTTGAGTGAGATAAGAGAGGGACCTTTGAAGATCCGAAAGATCCGAAGAGGAGCAGATGATGAGCAGAAAAACAAGGAAATGGGCGAAAAACATCTGCAAGACTCTCCATTCTGCACTCTCTCGCCTGTCCATTCTGCACACTCTCTCGCCCGCCTGTCGCCTGTGTGTAAGGAAAAGCAATGAAATAAACGGCAATTCTCAGAGCTAACACTATGAAAACACGGAAATGGTGTTTGAGATCTCATATCTAACCTCACCTGTCGTAGTCGCGATATGACGCGCTTTACTCTAGTATAATCGGGAAGATCAAGGAGATCAATTCATGTTTTCTTGTTCCTCCTTGGCACTGAAAACAACACGGAAATTCCTTGTTAGGTGTAATTCAACCTCTTCAGAGCTTGCAAAATCACGGGATGAGGAAGCACTTTCCCATCCACTCACTCAACATAATAACTCCTTCGATATTCTAGTTCCTTGTAGTGCCTGCTCTCTTTTTTCAGCACCTTCTCTCGTCTGTCTGACCGGCGTGGGAAATTATTAGAAGCAGAAGTGATACGAGATCTCTAGTTCCTCGTTGAAAATAGTCGACGATCTTTGACTTTTGTATCCCCAGCAGCTGGAACAGAACCGCTAAATTGCGTATTTCATACCCAAACAAGGAAGTCAAGAGCTGACTCTCTCCATTTCGCACACTATCTCGCCCGTCAGACAGCACGAGATAGTATGTTAAACGAAGAGAGTCAGACCGATGAGGAAATATTTCGCGATTGTCACACGTGCCAGAACTCTGATGCGTTTTCATTAGCCACGAGACTCTCCTCTTTCAGCACACTCTCTCGCCGCTCTGCCCGACGAGAGATCAGGCAGGAAAGAGGAGAGTCACTTCTTCCTCGTTTCGAGTGAGACAGACCTGAAAACAGTTGACGGACGGTAGATGAGAGGAGGGAGAGGGAGGGAGGAATGTCTGAGATGAGGGAGAATGGGTGTGGGTGAACCACAAAACAACCATAATCATACTGTGGTCGCTAAGATCCTCCAGAATCGCTCAGAAAAAATTTAACATTTGCCACTGTGAGGGAATACGGTATCACATTACGTTCACATTATTACAAGAGAACACGAGGCAAACGAATAATTACAGAGCTCACAAATAACGGCTGAACTCCCATCTTCTCCTTCGTTAAATCCAGTTTCTGACCCGGCGCGTCTAGAGAGCGTTTCGCCTTTACAATCCGATGTTTCCGAGCATTGCCGGTTCGGGCTGCGCACGGTTTGTAGGAGAAAGCTTCGGTGCGAGCTGAGTTGCACTTCATGCATGGGCCATTTCGGCGACGGCTGAAACCCCTGGGCATGTGGGCAAACACTTTTGTTCATGCGGGAAACCGTGCGCTATTCCGAATTAGATTAACTTTACTATTCTCAGTAATAAATGTAAAATGTGACACTATGAGGAATGTGAAGGTTACGGTATTCGATTTCAAAAGTATCAGCTGTCACGGGGTGACCTCACTGGATGCTGATTATTGATTTTTTTTCATCGAACGTTGCTGGAAACAACTGTTGGTGCGCAAGATTCCCGTTTTTGACTCCTCTCTGAAGCATAACACATACTAAAATCGACCAGAAGAGTTCACGACGAGGGAAACCGAAAGAAGAAATATTCTCTGATTCCTGAACGTTCTCTACCCGACCAGAAACACGAGGAGGCTTGCGGAATCAGGAGGGGAGTTTCGGAACATCGAAGAAAAAAGAGAAAACAAATAGGATTTTACTCCATTCTCAAGAGGAGACCCCGGATGGGTATCAACCGACTCAAGTGATCTACCGTCAAGAAAGACCCCGATCGTCAAGTCTGCCTCGTGAGTCAATCAATAGTCCACTTCAGCACTCACTCGCCATCATCGGAGGCTGGATGATCTACTTCAAAGCTCAATGGAGTTCGACCAAGACCATTCCAACAGTTGACCCAACAAGCCAAAGAAGATTCCCTCATCCCTTGACCCAGACACCTTGAAATCGAAGATCCCACTCCCTCCCTAACGAAGCTACCATCCTGCAGGCCCAGTGCCTTGAGGACAGGATAAAATCTATCTAAAATCTAGCCACTACGGAAAATTGCGTTACATATTTTATAATTAAAATAAATATTTCTCGTTAGGAACGGCATTCTGCATTCTGCACGATCCCTTCTCTCTTCTCTCCTCCAATCGCAACACTTCTTCTTGCTGTTCGCACCGTTCTTCTTCCTCTTCTTCCTCTTCTTCTTCCTCCTTCTCAAGTGGCCGATCGTCTCTCTCTCTCCCTCCCTTCCTTACTCGCTGACACCTCTTCTCCATTTCTTCTTGTCTAAGAGCGAACACATGAAGCCCGTCGAGACAGTGTGCAGAATGGAGAGAGTTAATATCCAGGATCTTCCCCGACGACTATAGTCAACGGTAAGAGGAGAGAGACCGAGGGAGGGTCAAGGTAGGGGATCAGTCCAACCGGCGATAGATCATGCCAAATGGAGAGAGACAGAGGGGATTGCGCCGAGTGTCTCTAAGCAGGGGTGAACAGGGGGAGAGAGAAGGGATGATGACGCTGACCGGTCTCCAGATTCCCCACGTCCTTTATAAAGAGACCCTCCGTCGAGGGATGAAGGGATGGGCCATAGACGATGACGTCTTCTGATTATTACAGGGAATTGTTTGAATTTGATCCATTACTTGTGATACCTCGAATAGTCTAGAACCTTCTTTCTATATACTTTCTCGCCTGCAATAATCACAGTGAAAAGAGTGAAGTGGCCGGAGGGTCTTCTGCAAATTCTGCATTGATTTCACGTGATTTTACCTGCTCACTTGATGCCTGTCTCGCTGTCATTGGTAGCTTCACCATGAGAGTTTAACTTGATGCCCGATCGATTGGGTAAGTTTCTACAATTTATATGCTATCCTACAATGATGTTCCTTGCTTTCTATAGGTTTTAATCGGCGTTAGATGTGCGCGGCATTGCTCCTCCTCGATCAACTGATTGTTATTTTCGCCTCGGTCGTAGATAAATTATTATATTAATAATATTATAACATTATATTCTCAGAGATGCTGCTCCCTCGGAGCGTCGCTCTCCTCCTTGCTGCAAGCTGCATTGCTGCAGCAGCTGCAGCCGAAAGAAATAACGGAACGGCGACCACTGACAAGGTGCCATTCACTGTTGAATCTTTATCCGGTTGTTCCATTCAGACAGGCAGACAGATTTTTAACTATGTAGGATTTTGTTCACCTTGAATTCGCCAAAAAATTGTCTTTCTGTGCGCGATTCCCCAGTTGTACGCGATCTGAAACTCATTTACAAGCACTGTTCTTAGCATGAATGTTCGACTGCTTATTTTTCCTACTCAATTACACTTTGCTCATGATCCGTGTCGTCTTTGTTTCATTGGCTTCATCAACCGCGCATTCGGAACATCGCGAGGCTTTTTCCATGGACCTGATCCCTTAGTCTTTCGTTATCAATGATCTCTAAGGGACAATGAGCAAGTGTTGCACCCTTCCTTCCATGCTCCTCTTCCCCCTCTCTTCTTCTCCTTCTGTTATCGTCGTCTCTAATCCGATTCTTCGCGCCTTCATCCCCTGCTCTAATCACCCTCTCTTGATCTATTTGTTTCCGGGAGGTGGAAGGGGAGTTGCCTAATAACTCCCCCTCGTGTGCCTCCGGGAATGAGCAGTGTTTACACAGGGATCATCAATCCCAATCTGGGTGAACAATGCCATTGGGAGGGGGATGTATCCCTTCTCCTCTTCCCCCCCCCCCTCGTATCCCTTCCCTTCCCCTCAAGGAGATCGCATTTCACCCCCTGAACACGGAACTTCCGTGATTAAGCAGAGAGAAAAAAAGGGGAAGATAGTCTAGACGAGGGTAGCGATTGGAATGAGTGTCGATCCAGTGTAGTTTGAGGCTTGATCGATGCCAATCAAAGATGGAAGCCATTCCGTATTTCTGAAACTAAGCGTGCTGCAAATTACACCAGAGCTGATAAATAGAAGCTATCTCCATTCTGCACACCCATTCATATGTGTGATCAAACAGTCTATGTGTTCAATTAAGTGGCCAGAAAACAGCAAATTTTCCCTAGTGAATTCCCTAATTGCCTCATCCCTATCCAATCCATCTTCTCTCCCTCCAGAAAGAGGTCCTCTCTCGTGCCCGTAGAGCGTGTCCGTGTGCCCGTCTCTCCTCCTTCCCCACCTGCCTCTGCCAATCGATCGCCTCCCAACCATCCTGCAGGTACCGTACCCAGGACTCGATTACGAACTTTTTTCATCGAAATTGTCATCTTTAGATAGGCCAAAAATCAATAATCAATTCCAGATGCTCTTCACAGTTCGCTCCTCCCTCCTGTGGCTGTGCGAGTCAGGTGAGCTGTCTATTTTACGATGTAGAAGGGGATACGGAATCTTTCGATTACGGTATGTTTCGAAGGAATTCGATGGTAACGGTATTTCGTCTTGATTATATTTTTTACTCGGGCACGAAGGCATATTATAATTGTTGATCTAATGGTTTCTCGGCTCTTAAATCATCTGTGAAACACATATCAAACTGTCTCAAATTCAAGAGATGCGCGAAAGATGCAATCATCATTTTTCGAAACAATCATAACAGCACTCTGGCAAAAATCCTGGACCAAACGATGCCTCGTGAATTCCTTTTTCAAAATAAATATCAATTTTATCATCATTTCGCAATATTTCATCATCCTTATGCAATAATCCGTTTTTCGCGCCTAATTCACTTCAAACTTGACCGTAAAGTCCGTGAACAGTACCAATCGACTCCTCGTGCTTCACACTTTCTACAATCAGCTCTTATTTCGCAATCTTCGATTTAGTCATCACTATTTCGCAATCCTAAAGGCCCATAACTCGCTTCAAATTCATAGTACAAGGTCGGGTGAGGTGTCATTCGGCCTCCCTTGAAGAGATTTCGCAATCTTCGATTTCGTCATCTATATTTCGCAACATTTCGTCATCCTTACGTTACAATACCCAATCGCTACCGTAACACGACTTCTTTCCCCGGCATGTGTCCTGGACCAGTACATGCCAAATGAAAGTCATTCCAAAATGTGGACTGAACCTCACATTTGATCCATGCCAAACCTATTTTCTTTCCCCGGCATGGGATCCACATGGGTCCTCCTGGACCAGTACATGCCAAATGAAAAGTCATTCCAAAATTTGGACTGAACCTAACATTTGATCCATGCCAAACCTATTTTCTTTCCCGGCATGGGATCCACATGGGTCCTGGGCCAGTACATGCCAAATGAAAAGTCATTCCAAAATTTGGATTGAACCTCACATTTGATCCATGCCAAACCTATTTTCTTTCCCCGGCATGGGATCCACATGTGTCCTGGACCAGTACATGCCAAATGAAAGTCATTCCAAAATGTGGACTGAACCTCACATTTGATCCATGCCAAACCTATTTTCTTTCCCCGGCATGGGATCCACATGGGTCCTCCTGGACCAGTACATGCCAAATGAAAAGTCATTCCAAAATTTGGACTGAACCTAACATTTGATCCATGCCAAACCTATTTTCTTTCCCCGGCATGGGATCCACATGTGTCCTGGACCAGTACATGCCAAATGAAAGATCATTCCAAAATTTGGACTGAACCTCACATTTGATCCATGCCAAACCTATTTTCTTTCCCCGGCATGGGATCCACATGGGTCCTGGGCCAGTACAGGCCAAATGAAAAGTCATTCCAAAATTTGGATTGAACCTCACATTTGATCCATGCCAAACCTATTTTCTTTCCCCGGCATGGGATCCACATGGGTCCTGGACCAGTAAATGCCAAATGAAAAGTCATTCCAAAATTTGGACTGAACCTAACATTTGATCCATGCCAAACCTATTTTCTTTCCCCGGCATGGGATCCACATGGGTCCTGGGCCAGTACATGCCAAATGAAAAGTCATTCCAAAATTTGGATTGAACCTCACATTTGATCCATGCCAAACCTATTTTCTTTCCCCGGCATGGGATCCACATGGGTCCTGGACCAGTAAATGCCAAATGAAAAGTCATTCCAAAATTTGGACTGAACCTCACATTTGATCCATGCCAAACCTATTTTCTTTCCCCGGCATGGGATCCATATGAACCATATATCATTGGACTTGACTTTTAGTTATTTTAAAATTTGGACTTGACTTCACATCTGCCCTGGAAAATATACGTTTTTTTTATTATTTGTCTATGCTCCGGCCATGCTATTGTGAAAAGCTCGTGAGGCTGAGAGCGTGGAGGAAAAGTTGCAGATGTAGCCACGGAGCGAAGCGGAGTGGCTACATCGCAACTTTTCCTGAGCGCTCTCAGCCTCACGAGCTTTTTGCAATGGCATACGCCCCACTTGCACGGTAGCGTTTCTTGGTTAACCTTTGCACTCAGCCCGGCTTACTACGTAGCGGCCTACGTCCGCAAGTTACGGTACCTTTGAGTACAGTAACCCTGATTCAGGCACTACCGTAGCCATAGATTACGTTGCCCCTGATTCAGGCGCAAGCGTCCGTCTGCTCTCCCTCGTGTCAGTCCTCCTGTCGCTCCACGTGCCCTCCCACGATGACCGTGGCCATCTGCCAGGTGACCGATGCGCTCTCTCCATTCTGCACACTCTCTCGTTTCTCTTACCGGCGAAATGGTGTGCAGAAAGGAGAGATAGCCAAAATCGAATTCACATCTCTACTACCAGTTCATAAGGGAATACGGTATCTGGGCTTACGGTATGTTGGAATGGCACTGTGTTCATTGGAGTTACGGTATATCTGAAGTTCGATGCTCTCTCTCTCCATTCTGCACACTCTATCATCTGTCTAACCGATGAAAGGGAATTAGCAAAATCGAAAGCGCTAATATGTCCTATCAATATCGAAATACGGAAACTTATGATGTTGTATGTCGCGATGGGAGACATAAGGCTGCGCCCATTTAGTGCATTCACTTCGTTATCGTTGCTCAACTCACAATTTTTTTTCGCTACTGTCTTCGAACAATGGAGAGAGCTCAGAGAAAATTAAATAATTGAGAGAAACGTCACCCTTTCTCTCAAATATTTTTTTTTAAATTTCGAATTTCGATCTTTCGAATCACTATTGTCGGAACATACTCTCTTCCCTTGTCTCCCCACAGAAACTCAACATCCTCTTCACCAATAAAGTTTGAAGGCGACATGCAGCGCCACTTGCCAGTCCTCCTGCCAGTTCAATGGAGCCATTAAGGTTGGACAATTAGCATTATCAATTAATTAATCAATTAATTAATAATTTAATAAATAACCATCAGGTGATTCTCCCTCCGCAAGCGTCTCCCTCGAACTGCGGACCCGTCTGCAGCAGAGCGTGTATGAGGTGAGATTTAGAGCTATTTTATTACTAATTTTATATATTTAATTGATTAGTTACTTATATTTAATTAATCGCTTGTCCCATTCTCTCGACCTATGAGAGAGTGGGCGGAATGAGGAAAATGGTGACCGATATTTCCAACTCTAGTGAGGTTCACAATCCTTTCGTAGGCGGAAAAGACCTGCTGGGAATGATTGGACTGACTAATATAGCCTTCAAAAAAACTTTTGCGTACTCTATAAGGGCGAGAGAGAGAGAGAGTGCAGAGTGGAGAGTTCTCATCATCATCATTATCAGATCGTGCTCCTCCGTGGGCCGTCCCTCCGTCTGCCTGGAGCAATGCCGTCAGCGATGTGAACCCCAGTGTGTGGACCAGGCCCAGCCAGTCACTATAGTCCAGGCACCCAGTAGGGTAAGCAGTAGAGTGTCGAGTAAAGGCTTTCTCCATTCTGCACACTGTTTCGCTGGACAGAGAATAGTGTGCTGAATGGAGAGCGCATTGGAACTACATCCATAGTCTATATAATTGCTATTTCAGCAGTCCGTCTGCACTCCTGCGTGTCAGCCTTCGTGCGATCCCCACTGTATCTCGACGTATGCCCAGATCGAGATCACGATCCAGCATCAGATGATCACTCCCACCACGGTTCGTCCTCTCTTTGTTCCATTATTTGAGTGTTGTGAAAAAATTGGAATCGACACGCTATTGAGCAACAGTCGATCTTCTTGTTCTAGCTCTTTTCTGAAACGCACCTCACCCTAGGGATGTTCCACGGAAATATTGACTGTATCTTGTGATCACAAGTCATTCTGTGGAATTAGCATCATCTTTAGAAGAAGCTCACATCTGAATTTGAAAGAACTAACCGATTTCCAGCCCGCTCCCACCCCTCCTCCCGCTCCTCCAGTTCAACAATGCGCCGTGCCCCAATGCGCTCCTTCTTGCGACCCACAGTGCATCGTCCAATTCATCGTTGTACCCGATCCCACAACCACAACGCCCGCCCCGGTCCAGTGCCCGGTCGTGCAGTGCGCCCCCGCCTGCGAAGCTGCCTGCATCCAGGCTTACATTCAGGTACAAAAAGAAGTAATGATGAGTATTTTTTAACATTCTGCAAAGCACAGAAGCGACTGATAATGTGAAGCTTTTTTGCTAAATATAAATATAAATATTTTTTCCACCACAAACCACGCATTTATGATGATTTATTTGTTACATGTTACATAATCGATAATAAAAAAACGAACCAAGCAGACGGGAAACCATACTCCCTTGGCTTCAGGTGCCCGCGACCCTGCAGCCCGTGCAGCAACCACAGCAGCAGTGTGTGCCGCAGTGCCAGCCCGCCTGTGACCAGGCTTGCATCGATATCTACATTCAGGTAGGTCACGGGACGAGTAATCGATAATCATGAGGAAGTTTTAGACTACCTTAGCCACCTCGGCACCAGTTCAGACTGCAGTGCCGACCTACTTGCAGGTATTTTTCGAAATTAATTATGTTACAACAATTGCGCGTTTCTATTCACGGATAAATCTGTGTAGTGCTGGTTGGAAATGCGTGACTGGCCATCTAATCAAGCTCTGAGCTCGGATTAGGGCTTCGGACACCCTAAGACTGGGCTCATCCTGACTACTGAATCGATTAGAGAGGAATTAGAGGCGCTTCATTACTCTTATCCGGCCTATATTCGGTTATTTGTTCACTAATCTTACTACGACTCTATTGAATCTTTTGCTAATAATAATGATGATACATCGTCTCAATCCTCCCTTCAGGTCTCTCAAACTCCTCCCCCTTTAACTCCCCTCTGTATACCTCAGTGTGCGCCAATGTGTGATTCCATCTGTATCGCAGCCTATCAAGTGAGTGTCGTCATAACTAGGCAATGTTAATTAGTGTAGTTTGACAGGAGTACATTAATTCTGCATGCAGAGGCGAGATAGTGTGTCGAGTGGAGAGAGTACTATTCAATAAAACCGACACAGTCATCCTAGAATCTCTCAATTCTTCATGATCTATCGTTTAACTCATCGGTCAATGATCTCTGCAGCCACCTACCACTACCCAGGCCCCGCTGCAGCAGCTGCAACAACCCGGTTGCATGCCGCAGTGTATGCCCTCTTGTGATCCTGTCTGTATCCAGGTCCAACTGCAGGTCAGATCCACCTAACGCATAATTTAGATAACTCATGCGTCGGTGAACATTTCTAGGTAAAATCCAAGCCTTTACGAACCGTCTGAAACATATCAAAATTTTATTCGAAACATTTGCGTGCTTTTCCTATTCGACTTGATAATTTTGAAGAGCCTTGAACATTTATCTAATGAGTCGTGAACGTTTATTGGGGGTATCCCGAATTGGAAATATTTTTTATACGTTATTCTGGGGTCGACCCCGCTACTAAAGACTTTTTCGAGCAAAATCTCAGTAAAATCACATCTTGCTCACAATTTTTCTTAATTTCCACAGATGGAGCAGCAACCCTCTACCACCACCCCCGCTCCCACCCTTCCCCAGTGCATCCCACAGTGTCTCCCCGCGTGTGAACCAGTTTGTATCCAGATTCAACTACAGGTTATTTACTTATTATTTCAATGTATGTGCCTATTCTGCCGAGGAAAAAAGTCCGATGGCTTAGCAAACGGTTCTAGATTAGGGATTGAAGATCGGAACTTGACTCTCGCATTGTCTCTCTTTGCTCTGATCAAGTGAAACTGTACACTTATTGAGGAGATCGAATTCCCATCTATCACCCCTGATTAGGATAATAACTGATCTCTGCAGATCGCTCAACAACCCGCCCCCACCACCACTCCCGCACCTCCTCAGTGCATTCCTCAGTGCTTCCCGAGTTGTGATCCGACCTGCATCCAGATCGAGCTGCAGGTGAAGAGTAGGGTTCCCTTGATGGAATAAATTTTAAAATTCCGGAATTCCAATAACGCGAACAGTGGAAATAAACTGATCTGTTCGCGAGAGAGTGTGGGGAATGAGGTAGTGAAATTCGAATGGAGTTCCTTTGGAATTCAATTCAAATAAGAGACAATCTCCATTCAATAATCCAAAATATTCATGCATCGTCTCCGACTATTTGTTATCTCCAATTATTTTAGTGCAATGCAATGTCATGAAAATATAACGGAAATTAACAAGCTTTGTTCGTCTAGATCGCCCAACAACCCGCCACCACTCCGCCCCCGACTGTCCAGTGCATTCCCCAGTGTCTGCCAAGCTGTGATCCAGTGTGCATTCAACTGCAACTTCAGGTATATTTTTGTATTCCGCACGGTCTTGGTTTGCGCTCAACAGCAGTCTCAGAATGTGTTCACTTCATAGCATGCGGGACCTTCAAGCATTGGAAACGTTGCAGATGACAATGCCTACATCGGCTCCCATGCCCACCCCTCCCTCCTGTATCCCCCAGTGTCTACCCTCGTGTGAACCACTATGCGTTTCTCACTTCACTCAGGTTCGAATTATTAGCAGATGTTTCACCTTTTTTTTTTGTATTTAAAAAATACTTTGGGAACACTTGTACTAGTGCAGCAGTGCATCGTTTCCGGTCTGAATCGTTTGCAACAAATCTAACGTGTAACTCACTCGAATAAAGCGTCCAAGTCTCTTTATTCGGTAAAGGAACAGTGCGGACAGGGAATGTTCCGGCTCTTTTAATGATCTCCTCTTTCAGGCGCCAATCCAAGTGCCCGTCGCTATGCCCACCCAGGCTCCCGTCACCTGTATTCAGGTTGGCTAGCTAGTCTTTTATTACTCCAGTATGTGAGCTACGAAAGATGAGACAATTGCGCACTATACTTGTCTTTGCATTATGTAAATCGAGCAATTTATTAGCTTATGCATCGATTTTTTCATACATGATTAAGCAATCGATCTCTCAGGCGTGCCTCCCTTCCTGTGAGCCGTCCTGTCTCTCACTTTACACTCCTCCCTCACCGCTTTCCTCTCCCACTCCATCCCCTTTCTGTATTCCGCAGTGCCAACCAGCATGTGATCCTGTTTGCATCCAGATACAGCTGCAGGTCAGTCAGAACAAGAGAAAACATTTTAAACTATAAAAACGGTGATCATAAATCTAGTCATCAGCTCAATCACAACGCGTTTATGAATGCACTGAAACATATCGAATCATTGGACGGATTATCTTATACCATTCCACATTTCAGAAGTCATGTATTCATCGTATCCATTCCAGATCCAGTCCACACCTCTCCCTCCTCCTCCGCCCACTCCAGCCTGCATCCCGCAGTGCTCCCCCGTCTGTGACTCCATCTGCATTGCAGCCTATCAGCCCGTGCAGCAGGTGCAGCCAGTGCAGCAACCACAGTGCATCCAGGTGAGCTGATAGGGTAATGGGACCTAATCCAAAATCATCTCTGTACGATGAACGCCGGATAGTCATCGTAGTAGTTTATCTCAAACTTGGGTAATTAAACTCATACAAAATCTATCTAGATTTGCATAAAGAGAGAAATCTGAAACGTAAAAAAACGACTCTTCTAGAGATAGTTACACTCCGTGGGGAGAAAAGGGAAGAAGAGGGGAAACAACTTAAAACTAGTAGGAGTGAAACTAAAGTAATTATTGCAACCATTGAGAACGGAAAATGTAGAAGTAGTGAAAAGAATAAGGAAAGGGTTGGTAATAACGATGAAATATTGGGGAAAGTTGGGAGAAATGAATTCTCAAACTTGTGATCGGTCCTTGCATCCGCGGAAAACTTCAGAGACAAAAAAGAGAGGGAACAACATCAATTTCTTCTCCTCCTCCAAGGTACAGAAGGGAACAAGAGAAAGATCTAACAGGGGACGAAATGTGGAGAACCGTAGAGGACGTATGGTTGGTAGTCGAGCACCTGACGACCGTGTGAATAGACTCTTTCTTGCACGAGAATGTAGCCGTGAGAGACGACGAACAGTTGATCCGAAGTCGAGCACCTGCCACGCATCCGTAACAATCTTGAACGTCCACTGACGTAGCGCGACATCGATTCAAATCAGTATTGATCCGAGAACTCTGCAAGGAAATCTGCATAGCGAGGGTAGCTCCCGCGGTCATCGACGGGTGAATTCCCGACTCATCGGAATACAATCCGAAGCAGTCTCTCTTGAGTGGTAGGCTCCGTTGTGGAGTGAAATACGAGTCCATCTCTCCGTCGGGACACCTGCAGTAAACTGCTTGCATGGCGGAGCAGCTGTACGGGAGAAAAGTTCAGTTGAACCGAAGAGCATCCAATCGTGATCCGCATTGAAGTTGCCCGACGCTGAGAGGTGTGAACTGGCCTGGTGGGGCATTCTTGACTAGCGTCGTCCGTACTCCATCAATCAGAAAGTGCCAGGACAAAATGGACACGAATGGTGTAGAGGAGTTTCCATAGGTCGCCATGTTACGATGAACGCCGGATAGTCATCGTAGTAGTTTATCTCAAACTTGGGTAATTAAACTCATACAAAGATAAAGGTACAATAAGATAATCAAGAAACGTATTGAATATAGGGTATATGGTATAATTTATGGGAGTATGTAAGGAGCCAATTATGAAGGGGCATGGGAATCAGCTAGATTTGCAGAACGAGAGAAAGCTGCAAGCTATTTGATATGCAATAATTTGGAATATACGACTCTTCTAGAGATCGTTACAGTCTCTGAACAGTTAGAAAAAACGATAGAGTGTGCATGATGGAGGCATCACTAATCGATCCGAAATCACTAAGCTATAGTACATCTTCGAATTGGAACACAGTAATTACGACGATGAACAGTGTCTATGAAGAGGTTGCACTTCCTGAACAATCATTAGATAGTCCTTAAAAATCAGAGCTAAAGATATCAATGAAAATCCAATTTTACAGGCGTGTCTGCCCGCCTGCGAACCAGCGTGTGTCTATGCAGCACCAGTAGTTCCGGTAGCCCCGCTCGCTCCGGTCCAGCAACCGCAGCAGCTGTGTGCCCAGGTAGGTCACGAGAGACACTCGCTTTTACCTGAGAAAACTGAAGAGCGAGAAAGTGCTGGACACTAATGCGTTGTGAGCATTGCCATTGTCCAGATTACGGGGTGTGATGCTAACACTGCGAAGGTCCATCCGTGCTGACTATCTAGACCGAAATACTCATCTTTAGACATTGACAATGATTGCTCGAAAACTTATGTTTCAAGCATTCAATAAACTGTATATTTTTCTCATTGGAACAATTATGTAAATTTTTTAATTCGCAACAGACTCCCAATCCCTCTCAGCCGTGCCTCCCACTCTGTGAGCCCTCCTGCCTCCAGTCCTACTACGCTCCTCCTCCTCCCGTCCCCGCCCCGACTACCGTTGTCCCCCAGTGCATTCCGGTGAGGTCGATCGAGCACTGACTTTATTCCCTCCATCATTCAGACCTGCCAGCCAGCATGTGATCCCGTCTGCATTCAACAGTTCCTGCCTCAGTCTTGCCCACAGGTTCGCTATCTCCCTTGAATGTTCTGGAACCAACCGTATGCAATCTAACGAAAAAAAACACCATTACATCGTTAAACTGGTTCTTCTGAACCCCCTTACAAACATAAAACTATATTATTCCGCTTGTTTTCTCTTCGCTTCTATCCGCTGTGCTCTAACCCTCTCGCCTCCTTCCAGGCCTGTCAACCCTCGTGTCTTCCAGTCTGCATCGAGGCCACTCCCTCCCCCACTCCCACCCCAGCTTGCAGAGAAGTCTGCTGAGCATGCTTTGGCCCAGCCAATGACCAACCGCCGAATTCCAAACTTAATATCATGGCGCTGATCTACATTAGAACCAATGCTTATCTACACTGACTTTTATCTTTGGAAATCCTCTAAAGGATACCCAAGCTTTAACTGCTAAAAGGCCAGCAGAGCACGTTTTCACAATGCTTCTGACTGATTTCTTATTAGCAACCCGAAAAAGTCAACCTCATTGTTATACTTGTTTCCTCTCCCAGCCTCTGACCTACCGCTAAACTATCAATCAATTGTTTTAAAAATTATCACAAGACCTCGCTTGCTTTGCCCATTCGATTTGGCTTGCTTCCAAATTACCGATCATTTTAATCAAGCTTTTAAAAAAATAATCTGACCTTTTGCGAAAATATGGTTCATTGGCGTAATAGGAGGCGCAATATATGAGAATATTGTTGCTCTGATTTTTTACAAATACCAAACATCTCCTATCAACAATGTCCTCTAGAGAATCACTCGATGTTTCGTCCATTCTATGCACAGTAAATTATCAATTTTCTATTACATCATGACTTACCTCATCAATCGATTCTAGGCATGCGCTCCGGCCTGTGAACCCGCCTGTCTGCAGGCATTCGCTACTGTATCCCTCGAGATACTGTCGCAGGTTAGTCATTGACTAGCGATGATGCGATAGTATTTGATAACCCAGTTATTTCACAACAAGAAATACTCAGTGATCATGGTGGTGGATGAACTGTTATCTTCTATGTAAAGCCAGTGAGAGGGGAAGAGAGAGAGAGAGAGAGAGAGATGAGACATCGGTCTTTTATCAGTCGCGAATCGTTTCGGGCAGATATTCCATCATCAGTCAGGAAGGAATAACACCTCAAACTTGTGTAATTAAACCTTTAATTGCCCAAATTTGAATTGTTATTCCTTCCTGACTGATGATGGGATATCTGCCCGAAACGATTCGCGACTGATAAAAGACCGATGTTACATCTCTATGGCCCTTTCTCACTGACATCACATAGAATATAACAGTTCAACAAGAAAGTTTCCTAGTGATGATGTAATAATCTTCATAATAATGACTCATCTCCTCAGACTCCCCCAGTGATCTCCTCTGACGCTTCCCTCTGTCCCTCTCCCTGCCTCCCCGCCTGCTCGGACTCCTGTCTATCACAGGTCACTCATTGTTAAATCATGAGGAAATTTTGATTTTTTTAATAGCATATCTTTCGCGTATCGTCATTCTTCACAATCAGTCAGAGCCACGAACAATATTGAACTGGGACAATGAATATTTTCAAATATGAATATTATATGAATATGAACCGCGACCGGATATTTCCTAAAAGCCGGCTTTGGGACTCGTGACCGGGATTGTTCGAAAACCTATCCTTAGGGTGTTCACACATAATTGTATGAGAGGTTTTAAATATGTTTGAAAAAAATTGTCCCGGTACTGCTCTTCCGGGTCGTGATACTGGTGTTATGATGATGTACCCCCTCTCTCAGTACACTAGAGTTGTCGGAGCGGATAATGCTCTCTCCATTCTGCACACTCTATCGCCCGTCAGAGAGGCGAGAGAGAGTGCAGAATGGAGAGAGCCGATAATCGATCCTTCATCACTACAGTACTCCACCCTCGGTCCCGCCCCCGTGCCCGTTCCTCTGCTCGCTCCGGCCCCATCACCTCTGCAGTGCATCCAGGTACCATCATAAGGAATACAGTAACAGAGGAATACGGTGGCATACATCTTCTGTAATATTAAAGTTCCTTGTATCGCTATCATGATATTATGGTATGCGTAGAAGGATAGGGTAAGAAGAATAACCTTGAGTGTTCCGATTTCAATGGAGAATGAGGATTTGAGTGATAAATTGATAAAATAATACAATTCTCTAGAGATTTGATAGGAATTCCTTGGAAAATGTTATGTTTCAATCCGAGCAGAAAGGCACTGAAAATCGTGAAGCAGCAATACATCGCCGATATGTGGTAAACATTTATGCAGTAAATGTAGCGGAATTACAATAGAAGCGCAAAGACTGGAACTCACCTCTCTTGTCCTTGCAGCAATGCGCCCCCACGTGCGACCCTCAGTGCGTCGAGATGTATCTGCAGCTGGACGCTCCTCCTCCTCCTCCGACCGCTGCAGCCCCCGCCTTCCCGACCCTCCTCCCTGCTGCAGCTGCCGGGCCAGCATGCATCGCGGTAGGATAAATAGCGTACCCTTGCTTGATCTCTTTGAACGAGATTCTGCAGCCGGATTGCACAGTGCTCTCCATTCTGCACACAGATTAATGAGTGTGCAGAATGGAGAGAACTGCAATCATAAGGCATCATTGGACTATCCCGTGTCTTAGACTTGGACTATACAGTGAAGATTTCACTTTAACAAGCTGCAGTAAATGTGACTGTGAGCAACTGTAATCTACCGTGATTATCCCTTCAGGAATGCGCTCCCCGTTGTGACTCCGCTTGTCTCAATGTCTATCTCGCTCCGGCCCTTCCCTCTCCCCCTCCTCCTCCTCCCTGCATCTCCCCTTGTCTCCCTCTCTGTGCCCCCGCCTGCATTGCAGCACATACCATGCCGCCGGCCATGCCCCTCCTGGCGGCAGTGCAGACGGTGAGAAAGGAGATCAGAGTTCAAAGATCAACCTGAGGGCGGTTCACTGAGAGCGAAAGAGGGAGAGATCAGAGTTCAAAGTTCGAGCCAATAAGACAGATCAAGGTACATAGATCAAGAGAGAAGAGGGAAGGGGTGTTGCACAATGGGACTTGAAATCGATCGAATATGAGATGAAATAAAGAGAGAGAAATGTAGAGAGTGTACAAAATATAACAGGAAGGCGCAATTATCAAAACAGTAAATTTATTTGAACAAAAGATCAAAGATCACATCTCTCAGACCTCCCAACCCGCCACGACCTTCTCCTCTCCCTGCCCTGTGGAGGCTTGCGCACCCTCCTGCGAAATCTCCTGTCTTCAGGTATTCAAATTATGAAAAAAAATCGGTAGCAGATAATTAGAGAAAATGCATCAATAAAATTAATCAAATACGAAGAGATACTAGCCGGCAGAGACTAATTTTGACAGGCGGAATCATCATTTTCTAAATGAATTTCATTTCCAATTGTTTTTGTGTTTCACTTCCTCCAGAAAGGCGTGGAGAATCTTGAAACCGCAGTGTTATTCGAACTAGTAGTATAAAAATACAAATATTCTACAGGGTGCGCCATAATTATGGCTACTAATATTATTGAGGCGATAGGATCTCGGTCAATAGTGATGATGAGGTGTTGTCCTTATTCTCGCATTCCATAATTGATGACAATCGGTAGATTGAGTCTCTTACTAGGAGGAGATATACAATCTGACTATCGCATATTTTGAGTGCACAGATCACTAACATTATTGAAAAATTACTTGCTACTTATGAACCGAGTGTCCATAAGACACGCTCATTATATCAGAAGGTAGCACGAATAAATATCAAGCGACGATAAAAATAGCCATCCCACTTGTTACGCCCTAACACAGAGATGTCAGCAACAATGTGACCCATTTCATAAGCATATTTGAGAAATAAGGGCTCTAGTATCTCAGCAATCATCCTAGCTAGACATGTAAAAAATCCGTGCGCACACTTTTGTCAAGGAATACTTTAACGTCTATATGTAGGATGGTTCCTACATCAAGCATCGCTGATAATGGATGGATCAAGTATGATAATAAATCATCAGATCCGCAATTCCAACTTGCTTCATCCAAAAAAATCAATTCGCCAAACTATGCACCTATTTCCGCCGTATTGACTTGTCGAAGTATTACTCATAGGTTCTTCAATAATATGTGTGGTTGTTAGACCGAACGCTCTCCATCTGGGAAATGTGAGGAACAAAACGTGGAAATCTGACCGAGATACACACTTTCTCATCACTATTGAAATCGAAAAGATATCCACCCTATTCCATTGTGCGATAGGAAAGTGGAAGGTCCATTCTAGTCAATGAGTTGACAGAATAGTTGTTTTTGCATGAACCTAAGAAAAGCTGTGGCAGAATCGTTGAACATTTCCGAACCTTGCGTTTCGACTTCTCGAAGGAAGCTTGGGAACTCGATTGGTGTAAAATGCACTATCGCTTTAACCTACGTTCGAATCGATAATTATATAAAGGTATGTATGCTCTCTCTATGTTGACAATTTCAAAGCTGAACCACTTCTAGTTTAGGAGTACCATTCCCTCAAAGTCAAGATTGTCTGTGGACCTCGGGTCTCTGAATCATTTCTCTTCAAATCGCTGTCCAAAATCAATCAGTCGATGCGGACTCAATCATATGCTATTTTTAGATTGCAATTGGTCGAACTTAAAATAATTCATAACTTAGGAATGAATCAATGGTTTTGGACGGATCTAAGATCATTTGAAAAAAGTAGCTATAATTATGGCGCACCCTGTACTCGTCCTGTCTACAGAGACATAAAGCGATTCAACGGCGAATTTTTTTTTCATAAAGTAGCTTATAAAAATGATAAATATTATTACAATTTTCCCGCAGTCGTACCAGCTGCAGCAGGCGCAGCCCATCGCGAGTGTGAGTCTGCAGCAGCTGCAGCAGCCAGTCCCTGCCCCTCTGCCGGTGACCACCCAGGTAGTGAAATTATGCCTCTTTATTAACGATAGATCACTTCTCAGTTTTTGTCTCTCTCCATTTTGCACACTCCTCAATACTAAACGTATGTATGTGCATTGTCCTTATGACAGGTCGTTGGTACGATAATCCCTATCATTGATTGATGAATTATCACTTCAAAAAATATTTATTCGTTTTAAAATCGATAATTTCAGCTCGCGCAGTGCGCAACAGCCTGTCAACCCACATGCACTCCCGATTGCATGGCACAGTACCAGTTTGAGATCATCGTGCCACAGGTGAACGAGGATACTAGTCTACCGTAGTTTTCAGTATATCGTAGTCTGCAGCTACTATGATCTACCTTTCTCTACTCGCAGTAGTAGGCAATAATGTTTTCAATCTCTCTATTCTGCACACTCTTTCTTCTGTCTGATCCGAGAGAGAGGCTGTCATTATACGTAGGCGAAGTCGCTTTGTGAGCAATAATACACATCGTCAGAGGGGAGGACCCAATAGATCGATAATTCAACAATATACATATATATACCGTAATCCTACCGTATCCAGGCTGATTCCCGCTGTCTTCCAGCCTGCGAGCAGTCGTGTCGGTCGGAGTGCGAGGCGCAGCTACAGCCGGCCGCCCAGTGCTCAGTCGCCTGCCAGGTACGGTAGATTGCAATCAATCGATAACTGAGAACTGCGGTATCCTCCCCACCTGTGGCAGGAACTGTAAATACGAGATTCAGTCTCTCTCCGTTCTGCATACTATTTAATTCAGAAAAAAGAGGTAGTGTGTAGAATGGAGAGAACTAAATCAATTACTGTAGATAACAGTACTTACAATAGGAGAAAATGTATATGACAATATATGCAATGTCTATAGCGGAACTATAAAGGGAAAAATCAATTATTGAGATTAAATTACACGGCCCTTTACCGGGCTCTTGAAACATAGGTAGAGACCACAGGCTCCGCCCACTTGGAGGGGATAGAGAGTTGCCAAAAATCCGCAAGAGGTCCGGCAAGTCGGGTTCGCAATCAAATCAAACGATCAAAAGCGTTTTCTGTAGGTCTAAGGATCCTGCACAAATGACGTGATGCGCAGCTTGATCGGTCAACTTTAAGTAGGTCAAAATTGACAATTTATGGCCCAGAGTATCGATTTGAAGGGTTTCTAGTGATCGTACCCAGTTGCGCACCTGCCCTTTACTTCAATTGTATTTTAGAGGAATTTTAAGATTTTTTTTCGGAATTTTAAGATTTTTCTCCGAATTGCCGGCCGAGCGCGGGAGGAGCGGGGCGAGAGAGCGGGGGGAGGGAGAGAGACACACGCGAGAGAGGCTCCGCCCCTTCTGTCTCGTCTCATTTCACTCTCCTTTCCCTTGCCCGCGCGCGCGTGGTTTTCGGGGGAGAACTCGGCTGAGAGATGAGATAGAGACAAACTCTAAATAGGAAAAATGTTGTTCAGATCGAGACCAACACATTGAGCATACTATTGAGTCCGTGCTGTCGATTTTAAATTTCACCCTGTTTTCTCTAAACATAGGGGAATAGATTGATAAATATTTTAAAATCAATTCCTGAAATCCAGGAAACGTGTCAGCCTCAGTGCATGCCCGCCGCTTGTTCCACGTGCACCACGGAGTCCATGCAGGTAATTGATCTGACCAGTCGACTACAGTACTCATGCGCAGTTAGGCGGGTAGTTCGGTGGGGCTCGGGAATGATTTACAATCGTTTTATCATTGAATAATTATGATTACTCTGTTAATTACTGATTAATTAATCAATTATTTTCCAGATCGAGATCCGACTGGACAATCCTCTGACGGAGACTGTCACTTGCGCTCCGGCTTGTGCACAGGTGAGAAACCTCTTCAATTTTATCCATCATTTCAAGGTCATTTCCGTTTCAAAAACCTGTAGTTTTCGATGGATCGATACAAAAGCAGCTTCGAAAAGCGCAAAACATCTAAGGACATGATTATCGCGAGTGATGTTCAAGAGCTCGGGAGTCTCAGCAATTCGTAATGACGATCAGAAGTCGTTTCGGTTTTGCTCTCTCTTCAATCTGTCGTTTCTTTGATCGGCGAGATATTGTTCAGAATGGAGAGAGCTGAAACCGAAAAGACAGGACTAATGCTCATTTCCTTCTCCAGGAGTGCTCGGTCCAATGCGCGGCTCACGCGGGCGCCTCTCCCTCTTGTGTCCCTGTCTGTAGAAGGGCCTGTGACACGGCCTGTCCTCTCGAAGTGCAGGACTGCATGAGTGAGTTATTTATTAAGATTAATAATATTACAAAAATACTTTGCATATTCATTAAAATCCCGTCTAAAAGTACAGCAGAGCATCAGTCATTTAGTAAAATCATGGGCGGGCGAGCGGGCGAGAAGGCATTATTTTCTGCAGACGCATCAGCTTTCTCATACCCGAAATATTATTGAGCATTCCCACATTCACATTGTCTCCATAGTCACATGTTCCAGGGCAAATGTTTCATGCTCAATTGGCTAAATGGGTTGAATTTCAACAGAACCATTTATTCTCTGATCCTCCTGTCAATCATTGACTCTGTGGGATTCTTGTCCAACAAAATCAAACTATCGATAGAGACCACAGGCTCCGCCCACTTGAGGGCAATAGAGAGTTGCCCAAAATCAGCAAGACCGACCACACCTCCGATTCTGAACCAATCGGGCCGATCAAAAGCGTTTTCTGTAGCTCTCAGTGGTCTTCACAAACGGCGAGTGGAGCAGCCTGATCGGTCAAGTCTAATTATTTTTAAAATCGGTGAATAGGGTCGAGGAGAGGGGATTGAGGCACTTCCAATGAATGGAACACGCTGCTCCACTCGTTATACATGTATCTTGTACGTCTCACGTGTGCTACATGGATGTATGCGGGTGGATCAGGCGAGTAATGCATAGTGGGAGCCTCGAGATCACTTTTTCGATTGTTTCTGGAGAATGAGTTGACATATAGGAAAACGGCCAAAAGTATGATGTTTTTGGGTCCCAGAGGGGTTCCTTGGCACTGGTTTTTGCCTGACTGAGTGAAATCGGCTCTCGACCCTGTGGTCTCTAACTATCGATCAGAGATAATTTAAAAATTTTAACCTCTTACATAGTAGAACCCATTCCATCGTAAATTATCCATTCCTTTCTATTAAAAATGAATTATTGATTTTACAAACCCCTATTTTCAGAGGGGATCGGGGGTCGTCACTGCTCCTGCTCCTCCGACTTCTTCTCCTGTGGCAGTCGCAAGTGCTGCAGAGCCAAGAGGAGGAAGACGAAGAAGACCCGGAGAGACACGAGGGAGTAGAGAAGGGCAATCCATCTGAGGATGTCAAACCAATACCATTCTGCTTTCTCGACCCCAATACCAACCCAAATGCTGTTGGTATTGCGGGGTTGGAAAAGATGTGAATATTATTTTGACATCGTTATCTCTCTGTACTCTTCCACCATACATTGCCTTCGTTCTGACGCTTCGATTAACCATTCGTGATGTTGATTTGGCTTCCTCCTCTCTTCATCTCTTCGTTTTCCTGTTGGACCAGAAGAGAGAGCCAACCCCACATCGCCTGTGGTTGACGGTTCTTCTGTTCGGGATGTTTTGAGCTGTTCCTCGAACCCATTTGATTTTCCCCTGATGTCTGTACATACTCCGTGAGAATCTCTGATTGCACTAGGGTAGTCTCCCTGTGTTAGTGGAGCTATCGAATTCTGATCAATCCTGTTGTCTTCTCCTTATTTTTGTGTGTTTTATTATATTATTTATTGTGTGAAGGAGGAATCTTCTTGCCGATGAAGCCTTGTTGCAAATTGTTATGAGGATGGCATTTGACTGAGGTGTGAGGGTGTCAATATTATTATTCTTTCATCTCTGTTATTCCGAGGGAGCTGAAAACATAAAATCCAAGGTCCGTGGGGCAATCTGTCTGGTCGATGAATGGAAGGGAGCCGTAATTGAATAAAGAGTGAATTAGAGTGGACACGCGGGATACGGAATCACATACATTTTCTAACGAATTGTTCAGAATCGCACGTTTTCCTAGCATTTATCTATTTCCATGTAGTATCAAAGAAATTGTAATGACTCGATAGATAGATGAGGTGATTGAATGCATATTTTCCTCTACATGGCGTCAAATACCATACGCTGTATTCATCTCCTACTAGGAATGTCGTTTCCCTTGTCAGCTCTCTCCATTCAGCACACTCTTTCGAAACCCGTAACGACAATCTTAGCAATAGCATTCATTGCTCACCAATCATGAGACATTTTTTGTGGTATTCCGTATCTGCCACTCATGATAGCATCATTACGTTGTACATAATGTCAAACATTTCCATGAATATGTCGATTGATGATTCACTGCTATGTGATGTGCTACTGTAGAAAAAATGTTCAGATATAACAAGATTGCCGTTCATGGATCACTGTTATGTATCTAAATCCTGAAACTTACAGTTTGTAGATAGGCTAGATTGTAGAATAGTTTGTAGGCAAATTGTATCATGCATCCATAAATCCTCAATCCATGTTTCTAGTCACCAAACACCATTGTATTGGTTGGTGGTCACCTAGGAAGTATGCAGTGTCAAAAGTTATTCAGAGCCTCATGGGACGAAATTCCGGAAAAACAGATTCCTCTTTCCATTCATGGTCAAACACTGATTGCCACATTCAACCTCCAGTTATGCGTCAGAACCTCGGGATCAATCCAGCCTCGTTAGTTTGCCTAGAAACGGGATATTTCCGGGTTTTCGTTCTTCACTTTGTTAGTTTCGTCGCTCGACTGCAGAGGAGACTTGGAAACATGCGAAACATGATCGGATGGGGCAGAATAAGGTGTCAGAAGGAGCGGAAACTGAGTGCTTCCGGTAATGATGAAGGAGGACATGGGGTTGCACCGAAAGAGTGCGAAGAATGAACAGCACTCATGCCGCAAGGAATGATTACTCTCTCCATTCTGCACACTCTCTTGTCTGTATCACCGGCGAGAGTGTGTGCATAATGAAGAGAGACAGAACCGAAAGGCATCCCTACAGCGAAGAATGAGAAGTGAGTCAAATAATTGCTTGGGTACAGATGAGTACCGGTTCCACTTCATCAGTTCATCTGAGTGAAGTGGGGGGACGTCTGGTTAATGAGTAAAAGAGAGTGGGAACTCAAAGGGTGCGATGTTTGAGCAGAAATTTGCCAGCCAACTAATCGCTTTGGTACAAATTAGCGCATATTCCACTGCTCCCCAGTGCACTTCCGCAGGTGGAAAGGACCCTGCGTAACTAATGCACAGACCACGTTGGCGTAATCTCCATTTTTCCGGTTGCCCTTAGAATCATCGCTTATCGTTGATGCGCACTCATTCCAATCCTTCCGAAAATCCAGTCTGCTAGACGCAAATTGGTTATTGATTCGCTATTTTGCGTACTCTAAGTCGCTTTGATAAATGAATAACGAGACTGGGTCCTTTTCAGATCTCTGAACTTGTACGGAGCTTAGAGTCTGAACATGTATCTTGTACTGTGCTTAGAGTCTAAGCTCAGTACAGGATACATGTTCAGAGATCTGAAAAAGCTCCCAATCTCGTTATTCATTTATCTAAAGGACGGCCAGCGAAGACGTGTTTCAATAGCACGAAAGGGCATTATTTGTCTTTTCCCTTCTCCATGAATGGGCAATCCTTCTCGTGTGTTTTCTAGTGGCTTCTTCTTTTGCATGGTTTTGGCACGGACTATAGGAAGTAGGGGAACCCTGAGTAGGTCATTCCCGTCAACAACAGGAAGTAAAGGTGACGTGCCAAATGGAGTTTATCATGGGAACTGCACGGAATGCATCTCGGCCAAGAGACATTTTCGGAAGCGAGAAGCTCATTCGATTCGGAAGTAAAGCACAATTTTTCACGCATATGCACAGAAGAAGTGAATTGATAGTGCTCTCTCCATTCTGCACACTCGTCGCTCGTCTGAACAAGGAAAGAGGGCGCTGAATAGACAACACTACTATTCGATACTGGACTGGTCACGTGAAGGCATATTTGCAAGAAGACGGATATCCTATAGGTCTCCCTATTGCGCATGTACACTACATTCTTGAATGTTACATATGATAATTGAGATGACGAATATGTTTTCCCGTCCTACCAATAGATTAATGCAACGGGAATAAGGCCATTGTATGGTGAGTTATCCATGATATTCGTGCAAACATGATCTTTAGCTGTAGTCTAAGTGGTACCAAATGCTCAGTTTTCGATTGGTAGGAACAACAGACTGACTTTCCGAATTTCAAACACCATGTTCTCAGGTGGTTTGCAGCTTTTTCATCTGTGTGAACTTCCGATGATTTAGCACTAGAATCATGGCACACCGAGGCCAATGTAGATCAGACGTGGAAGTGGCCGGATGTTTTCATCAAACGATAATGACGAAACACGGGTTTGATTTTAATTAGATAATTGGAACAAAATACTTAGCATTTCACGAGATTTACCGGTCAAAATGTTCCGTGACCGGATGTTTTCAGCGATTTTGTCACGATTTATGACTAAAAGTTGATTGGGTCATCTTCCCCCACCCACGCATCACACTTCCATGGGACATAACTCATTTCGCACGAAATTCTCCTGACTCGAATTACTCGTTGGTCAAACATGGAAAGATGACTGAGTAGACCCGGAAACGCGCCTAACAACACTGAAACTTTCAGTATTTTTCATTATTATCCAAGATATTTCGGTGACAGGAACAGTAGACATGACGTCTTTCCGAGGAGTCATGTGAAGGCGCTTACAGCCAATTGTTGTAGGCCAATTCCGAAAATGCTGGTAATGAATAATGTAGAATTGTTCGGAATAACCACCTGTTTCGTTGCCACTTTCAAAGTTTCTGCTAAATTTCATCAACAACCCCAAAAAACTTGAATTTTTCATTTTCATCAAAGCTAAATGAAGTTACTAGACCATATTGCATGACGACAACTGAAATAGTCAGATTTTGCAGATTATTTCCGTTCTTTTCACCTCACTTGCTCTTTCTCTTCGTTCTCTTAGAGTTCGCACTTCAATAGCAAATGATATTAATCATTAGCATCATATGCTCTGATGGCTCGCGCTGAGCAAAGAGGAGGAGGAGAGAAGGTGGAGACTAGCCAGGGCGATCTCCGCTCTCTCCATTCTGCACACTCTCTCGCCATCCAGGCAAACAGAGAGTGTGCAGAATGGAGAGAGCTGAAAGCGACATCGGGAGACTCGCCAGCCCCTCCCCCTTTGTGCACCCTTTCCAGTCCTCCTCCTCCTCTCCATTCATTCAGAGAGATTCCATCGAGATGAGACTGGTATCATTCCTCCTCGTCCTTCTCCTTCCCCTTCTCAGCACGGCCTTCCTCTCCAGCAGACGCTTCAGCACATACGACCCTCTCGCCGAACAGATCGTACGTTGCTCGTGTCCTCGATGCTCTCTCTATTTTGCACACTATCTCGCCGATCAGGGATAGTGTGCTGAATGGAGAACGAAGAGCCGTATATCACCTCAAGGCATGGTTTCTTTCCAGAGTATTATTTCTCAGTCAACGATGGGCTACCTCCTGTTTGGAATAGTTAATTCCTGCTGTTTGGTCCTTCTTCTAGACATCTCTATTCATACATCCTCCCTACTCAATGCTCACTAGTAAAGTTATGTGCGCGGTTGTCTGGCCGAAAATATCCCACGCCTACATCACCCTTCCCAATATTGTCTTCCCCCCGAAACTATATTCTGGAAAGAAACCATAACGTGCCTGATGTTGTTTCGGCGTTCAGCTCTCTCTCTCTCTATTCTGCACACTGTCTCGACTGTCAGATCAGTGTGCAGAATGGAGAGTCGGTACGACGTCTCTATTACCTTGTGCTGATGATGATGCCATCTCCTGCTTGCCTATTGATGGTGCAACCTCAGAGTGACGATAACCGGGCTCAATTCCTTCCCTCCTCCAACTCTTTCTGCTTCTTCCATCGCGATGTCTGTCGTCGTCTAGCGAGCACTGAGAAGCGATTCTACCACTCCCAATGATCCCCCCAATCGATAGTCTGATCTACCTTCTGTTATGTTCTTGCTTCAAACAATCGATAAATCAATAACACATAATTTATTCTGGGAAGACGATTCAAACACTTTACACATCTCCTACGAAAAATAAATAAGGGGAGCGATTGCTCAGGAGAGGGCAGGAGGGAGGGGACAGGGTAGGTCAAAGGGGAGAGGGGAATATAACCAAGTATGCACTGTGAACCGAGTTGGGATGAAGAGAGGGCCACTCACGTTGATTAGAGTCAATCTGAGACTAAGAGAAGAGGGGACAGGGCGGAATTGGAGGGACAATAGCGGAACGGAATATTACCTGGTTTGGAGGGGGAGAAGGATCACTAGAGATGGAAGTGAGAAGCCTATGAAATGCATCCAAGTGTGGGGGCGAGAGAGAGAATGGGATGATAATAACAACAAAAGAGGGAAATGATACCCTGAGATATCCGATTATTATAATCTAATTTTAACTGAAAAGAAAATGTAACGAGAAAAGAGGGTGGATTGGTCAAAGGAGGCATTTACTCTCTCCATTTAGCACACTCTTTCGTTTCTCTATTTACGAAAGAGAAAGCTTGATGAATAAAGCTGGCCTTTCCTCGACTCGATGGGATGCGAGGGTGACATTTAGCGGATTATTACTCTAGAATGCAGACGGCAGACACTCACACTAGCAAGAGGTTGCATTAGACAGATTACGGTATCCTGGGGGGAAGGGAACATATCGATCGGATTTCGGTACACGGGTGATTATCGATTGATCGTGATATGTGGCGCCGGAGGACTAATCGACAAAAAGAGAGAGAGATAGAGCAGCTCTACACAATATGTTGGCATTCTAGAACGCAGTGTGTGATCACTCAACAACCGAGTCTACATCTAATACTACGGTATATGGGGGGGAGGTTACTGTACCGAAAAACGACTCAAGATGGCACGATTATGGGCTACTGGGGGAGGGAATACTGTAGCGCGGTAGGGTATCGATCGATTGGGGGGGAGGCGAGACGAGAGGAGGGTCTAATCGGACTAGCTTTGGCTTATGTATTGACTTGAGGCGCCAACCCATTCTCGGGTGTGTGTGAAAGTCTCGAGGTATACTATGGGTCTAGGTGTCGGGACAGGGAATGGGGTCACGGAGGCGGTACCAGGCTACCAGACCTGGGTCTGGCACTGCTGGTTGCGGGAGAGGATGGATCGGACGTCGGAGGCGAATCGGAGAGCATCGAGGAAGGGAAGGAGGTTGAGGAGACACTCGTCGTGAGGGTCCGAGAACCACGATTGGATGGGGATCGCGTTGTCTGCAACGATTACTTTATTTTAATTAATATTAAAACACAATAATAATATTTTATATCCATTGTACATATCAATCAACCATGGAAACTTGATGCTCCACACTTGGGCGCGCTGTGAAACTATTAAAAAAAATACCGGACGTAATTTGGAGTGATTTTGCATATTCAGCGCCAATTCTCCCGACCTATTCATCTGTTCAACTACCAGGAACGATTGGTTCGGGATAGAGCAATTTTATTATTGTATTTTTATCTCATTCATGCATGCCATTCACAACAGGTTGTCTTTGCGTATCTATGCTCATGCTGATACATGAAACCATTTGGAGGCTAGTCAGAAAGGTATTTCCAAATCGAATTTAATAACGATCGGATTCGCAAAAAAATCTCATTTTCCGGAGAACGCATTGCTTCTACTTTCATCGTCTGAAACAGTGTAAAGTAATCAGATTGAACACGTTTCTCGAATAAATGACGTCGGCCATGTACTGCAACTCACGGCAATACACTACAGATCGTCATGTTTTTTTTCTGAGATGCGCAAGTATACCCGGTCGCTATTGCTCACTTTCCCCACACATGTGCGCACAGTGTAACACAAATGATACTAGCGGAAAACTAAAGAAACCTCGTTTTGCTGAAAGATGAATAAAAAATTTCCAGAAAGTAGGTAATATCGCTGAACAAATCCCCTCCTTGCAATATCTAGGCAACGTGAAACATGCTCTTGCTTGGGGAAATAAACTTTCACTATTTCCCAAATACTACTTACGAGCTTCTCCTTATTACAAGCGACAACGAGACACGAATGAATTGGGAGAAATATCCGAACAAGCAATTCGATAAGACTATTGCGTTTACTCGGATCCTTCGCCAATACTGTAGAAACTCATTCCTCCCTATATTAGTACGGCGTGAAACAAAACATACACGAGCGAAATAAACTCCCGCATTTACTCCACATTAAACAATCCAGGTGTTTGACCGTATACCTGCGCCTATAAATTCTCACTCATTTTTTTCAAAGTTTTAATAAGTCTCTAACATATTCGAACGGAATCTACTTACACCGAATCAACTGCCGCAGGAACATTTTTTATTGTATTTTGCGTAAGACATTGGAAGTGATCACAATAGCTAAACACATTTTCGTCATGATATCTGAGCAGCACGAAACACGAATGCAACTTGTCCAAACACGCACACTGTTTAATTTTTCGCTAGACTAATTTGTTCCGGTCGCGATCACAATACAATGACCTACCCGTTCACACGGAAAAGCCTTTTCTGAAGACACCTGAATAAGTCATGAGCCGTTCCCCCTTGTGTTCGTCTTTAGTCTTCTCATCAACACAGGTTCTCAACAGTCACGGAGACAAGAAGAAACGAGAAAACGAGGGACCTTACTCGGCGAAAACACCCCTCAGACTTATAATTTGTCTATGAATCTCAATCGCGCCTTGATGTCATAGAAATACGTAGGCCACCTTGGAAAGCAAAAGTCGGGCATGTTTTTTTCTCGGTTAGGGTCCTCCCTTACAATTATCTGAATTTTGGGTTGACACCGGATCGAATAGTCCTCTCTCTATTTTGCACACTGTCGTTGGTCAGAGCGATGAAAGTGTGTAGAATGAATAGAGCCGATTTTAACTGATTCAATTTGAAGTTGTCATTTTCTTCATGAAAATCAGCAGCAGACTCACTGGGGAATTTCCGGTATGCTCCGGGCGAGTTATCCAGGATGAATATGGAGGAGAGATCGGAATGGATGGCAGAGAGATCCTTCGTGTACCCTCCGTAGTCCACGGTGCAGTGCTGACGGAAGTACCTGAACAGAGATATTTATATTTAATCAATAAAGATAAATGTGAATACAAAATTATGTTTTTCTTTTCTTTTAAAAAACATCCACCATCACCCCACTATTATTACATTTTTGCAAATAATGAAAATACAAAGTAGATTCAATCACTCATTGTTGTTATTGATATGTACTAGGGTTGCGCGATCGAGACCGAGACTCGATCGCGCGACCCAAAAGGGGGGAGAGCGCGCCCTTGCGCTAATTCCTCGACTTTCGAGGGCGAGGAGTCGAGACTCTCGATTTTTGCCTGAAGAAAGAGCGCTCGCCAGCCAAGAGGTGCGCACTAAAAATGCAATAACTCGGTTCTTTTTGAAGCCACAACGATCCCGTTTTTTGCGAAAGTACCGAAAATCATCTCTTATTATTATTCCGTTTTGACCTAAGACCGTCCCTTCATGCGGAATTAGCCCTCCTCTCGAATAGCCCTCCAACTGCCCGTTTTTGGACGTTTCAGGACCGATTGTCCACTGAAAACGCAAGAACTCAGTTGGTTTTGAAGCTACAAGGACCCTGTTTTTTGCAAAAGCACCGAAAAACATCTCTTATGATGATTCTGACCTAAGACCGTCCCCTCACGCGGAATTAGCCCTCCTCTCGATTGTCCCTCCAACTACTCTTCTTCCTCTCTCCCACCTTGCCTACCCGTCTGGTCTAGCGCGCGCCCTCTCGTTATCTAAAAGCTCGGTTCCACAGGTGAACGCTGAGAAGAGAGGCGCGGGAAAAAGTCGAGTCTCGACTCTCGCCCTCGCAAGTCGAGAAATTAGCGAGGGCGCGCGTCTTCACTTCTATTTCTCGACACGGGGCCGAATCGCGCGCGGTAAGTTCGAGGTCTCGAGTCTCGATCCGGCAACACTATTATGTACCACTGCTAATATCATGTAATTGCATTTGGCCATACGTGTCCACAGGTCATTGAACTATGCCACCCTGATGTATGTTGTGGAAGTGGTCACACACAATTCGATATTAACTTCCTGTGTGTCTGAATACTGCAAATAATTCGTCGCTATTATTGATGTCTATGATAAGCTATGCAGTTCCTATTGCATTTGGATGTAACCGCTCAAAGCCCATTGCCCGATGTTACTCAAATATACCAGGAGGGTAAATTGCAAATTGAAAAAAATTAAAATCACTGAAAAGTTTTAATTCATACTAAACCTATTTTTTCGAACGGCTAAATGCATCACAACTCTGCTAGTAAGCATGCCATCTTCGCAGACGTAGTCGAATTTCCATTTCCGTGATTCATTAGTCAAATCTCTAGAGACTCGACTTCAAGACAGAAATAGCCCCGCACACTCAACACATCACATGCGCGATTTTCACAGTGAATCATCATTTTTTTTAATAGAGACGTTTTGATATGGGGATTGAGCAAACTACGGCGGAATATTCTGTAAAAAGGATGAATAATTTCTAAAAAAAATTTACCATTAATTTTGTAAGTATGCTGTACGTAGAGAAGGGCTGATAACGAATCAGATGAATCAATAACTACAGTACACCGACCTTCTGTTGAGGAGTCCCCGTCCTCTATCCAATCGATCAGCCACATGTGATCCGTACACTTCCATGCTCGCGGTGAACACCACGAGATCGAACCTGCAGAATTGGAGTTGCAAGATTCATTCAAGATCACACATTTTCCGACTTTCCAATGCTCATCTCATTGAATGTTCAAAATAATTCAATTCATAATACTCTATTTTACAAATCAAACTTGTTAAGCAAACTTCGATTCATTCAAACTCCTAATTTTTGTAGCGAAAATTAAATATTGACTGAATCTGTGGTGGCTAAATATAGCACATTTTGAGCAAAATCGCTAACTGACTAACCATTGGGAGACTACCGAGAGGAAGTAGTCGACGTGTGGGCGAGCGTGCACGGAGAATCGCACCGGATGACGATCGATCGTCACCTGGAAGGGAATACTGTAAGTTAGAAGATACTGGTGGAGATACTGTAAGAAGAAGGGGATACTGTACAAAGAAGAGTTTTGTACACTGGCACATTGGCAAATCGCTCGAAAATATAATGAATTTGGAGCAGGTGATTGACAGTTTCACATACCTTCTAGAAATTTTCTAGGAGATTCAATGCTGCTTACATTTTTCGGTGTGAAAAAAACTTCAATATTGCATGAATTCGGAGCGGGTTTCATAGACCTATTATCTCTCGCTATTCTCTGGAAGATTTAATCATTTTGCATTTTCCCTGTGAAAATAAATTCACTACATCTATACGATAGGAAATCGATAAGGCCCATATCAATTCGCCTTAATATTACCGTTGATATCGCGATATTTTACCTGTTCTTCATAATTTTCATGGAAACCATTGCATAAATCAATAAAGTGCATCTCGACTCACTCTAATGGTGAAATCGGGCGGTGTTCCGGGAGCGACCATGGGTCTGACGATGCCATCGTGATGCGAGTGGATCAGCGTCTCGTCGAGGTCCAGAACCAGGATCTTGCGACGGACCACCACTGCAAATGGCACGATGTGAAGGAAAATCGAAGAAATATCTACCCTTCCCGACAAGATACTATGATTGCCATTTTTCACGAATCAAATGCACTAGCTTTTATAACTAATACGACGAGCCACCATAGGAATTTTTTTTAGACTTTATTAATAAGCGAGAGTACAGTTGAAAAGTATAACTACTAGCGATTTTCGTGCTAATTCAGTTCCGCTTCTAATTCAGATCTCTCTTAGTCTATCTTCAATTGTGAATAGATCATTTGTGAGTGAACTTCAGGAATAAAAGGAAACGTTGCTACCACAGGCAATGATTTGGCAATTGTTTAGCCGCGATTACACTATGTAGGGCAGAATAGCAATATCCATCGTTGCGTTTAACTTCAGAGGGGATCTCTTAGTTCACAATCTTGTCAGTGGATAAATATTGCGCCATTTGAAGATGTTTCACCATTGAAAAATACCTTCCGGACAAACTACCGTGAAAATATGTATGTTTACTCACCCAACCGATGCGCAGTGAGGGGCGAGAGGGGAATGTGCTCGTAAGTGACCACTTGTCGCTTCGCATACTGAAAATATTAAGCTTCACTCTAAACAATTCTTTGTTTCGAAGGAGAATCATTTGTTGTTTCTCATATCGAGTTGTAATTCGAGCTTGCGGTAACCTAGCAACGATCGCGCCTGCCAGAAACCTACTGACACTAGTATAGTACTGACACTAGTATAATTCACAAGAAGAATGTCCAACAAAAGGTTGAGTTTCACACATTTTATAAAAGAAAATGAGAAATACAGGGATGACGGGAATGAATGGAGGTTATAGGACAACTGATGTGCCCTTTAGTAAGCCAAGTCATATTCCAGATTGTAAAGTGAAAGACTCACGAATCGGTGTGCCTTCCGGGCATTGAACATGAAGAATTGTGCGACGGTGAGGAACGCGGCGAAGAGAAGGGCACACAACGATCGAACGCTCCGCACGACTCGACCTCCCACCGAAGGATTACCCATATTGTCCATCTAAAACCACTCTATTTAGATTCTGACAGTTAATGGGCATTAAAATACACTAATTGAATATAAATATAACTACAAATGAAAGCAAAGTAAGCTACAATATCGATCAAAAGTAGCCTACCTTCAAGTTGGACGTCCAGTTTCGACGCATTAAGACCGCATGCGTTCACGCTGTGTCGACAAAGAAACCACGGGAGTCTGTAACACGCGGAACATTTATAAGCACACGAGGAAAAGCAACGAAAGAGAAAGAAACTATCGAACGATTTGATGGCCCGGCCAGGCGAATTTGTGCTTTATTTCACCCCACGCGGTATTTCCTTTGCGCCACTGCAAAGTTACGGTATGAATATTCCGTTCCGCCAATATGCACTGACTATTTCGACCCGCTAAATTCAAAATATTCATTTCATTTGACCTCGTACATTATCGATCGCTCTTATCACCGTTTGCCGCCTGAATTTAGTGCAATTCGAGAACATTTCAATCTTCGCCTCTTTCCTCTACTCAAAAATCGCGTTTCCGTATTTTTCAGTCGTGTTTTGCCAGTTTTACTTGTTCATTTACTTTTCTCCACGTTTTTATGTTCAGAAGCGAAGCTCAGCGGGTACGCAAGCCGCTAGGATGATTTCGACAAATGAAGAGGAGAAGGTGGGTGGGCTCAATCCCGTCCATTCCATCTAAACTCTGCTTGCAGGGCCGAGTGCCGGCAGCGATGGATCGGGAGCAGAAGGCGAGTCTCATCGAGAAGACAGAGCTCAGCCAGCGTCAGCCCATCCCCGACGTGAGTCTTTACCTAAATCCTGACTCTAACCCTAACCTCAAACTAAATCTGCTTACGATCGAGCTTAGGTTGATTTGGATCAATTTCTGGCAGTCTGCAGTGCTTTTTCCTGCTTAGAATCATACGTAGACTGCTTTCACTCCTTTCCCACCGCGTCCCGACGCCTCTCCCTAGTGCCGCTTATGTGATATCAACTGCACACGAATAGCGACGGGTCAACCAAGCCGACTAGGCGCTGTCTCTCGTTATCATTCAAATCAGTGCTAATTCCCCCCTCTCCCGATTGGTGATGGACACATGTCACTCAGTAGTAGTAGGCTTACCACTGACTTTCATTCATAATAATTATGCTCTCCATTTTGCACACTCTTTGGCTCTGTCTGACCAGCGAGAAAGTGTGCAGAATGGAGAGAGTGGAACCATAGCCTCTCGAACCATCCCTATTATCCGCGGCGGCTCACTCACAGCCACTCAAAAATTGTCCAGTGGCTCGGAAAGGAGACCGATCCTTGATTTTCCAATCCATTCCAACTTGACCTTCCTACTCGAGTATACTATAGCTCAATCATCGCGCACTCACACCGTACTTTGGTTGGTATATTCGATGCAGTGCAACAAATATCCAACTGCGTATTTTGAAAATCTGGACACCTCCAGTCAAATTTAGTATCTCTTGGCAGTTTTTCCTATTTCACGATAGTCGGATCTTAGCTCATGTGCGCATTTACTTCCTTGAATTTCGTGGTCTCCTTATGAAATGTCTGGGTCGTGCGCCTCAAGGCATTTCGTCAGAGAGAGCAGTACGCAGTAGGCCTGAGTCTCTCCCCCTCACTGACGAAACTGCCCCTCCCTCTTCCCCCTCGTGTTCCTCCTTCTCTCTCAATCGGCACGTGCGGACTCTCGAGTCACATCACTTCGGTTGTTTTTACTCTCTCCATTCTGCACACTCCATGCTGGTCAGAGCAGCTAGAGAGCGTGTAGATGGAGGAGAGTTATGTGTTGCACTGTCAACTCACGTCACTTCGTGGAGGAGATCGTTCAGTCGCTAAGTAAACAACGATGATACTCCCTCATCCCTTGATTCAACCCACTTTCCTCTCAGATTTGTATTTTGTGCCGGCTACATTTCTCTCCCAGGGCTTCAGAATTCTCCACGCGCTCTTTCTCCAAGATCTAATCACGCCGCGTGGGTGCGCTATTCCTGAAACTATCATGCTTTGATCTTTTATCTCTTCGTTTATCGCCTATCTCTATCATGTCGGATATCTCTATCCTATATCTATAGAGAATTGGCACCCGAATCTCCTCAGTTTGCGTGTTCTCTCGTTTCACTGACCGGCAATACATTACGCGATTTGGGGAGAGTCGTGGCCGATTTTGCATCGCTTCAATTCAATATCAGCCCACGTGGTGGATGGGAGAAAGAACGAGGATCCGTTCTCCCCACTCTCTCTCCCTCCCTTCCTTCCTCTGTCGAGATAGAGCGAGTGGCCAGTGGGGCTGTGTAGTGTAAGAGGCCCTTTCCCCTCCCTCCCACTCAGTCTGACCCCTCCCACCTCCGGTCACCCAACCGACCACTCCTCTCGGGTGGGTAAGTCACGAGTGAGTGCCTCCCTCCCTGACTGATCCCCCCATTCCTCCTCCTCGTCCTTACTGTTTGATGGAGGGATCAGTGTGATAACGACGACTCCAATCTGCCTTACTCTGGGTATCATTCCTCCTCCTCCTCTCCTTCCACTCGCTCACTGGTTGACATTATCCGCCACTTCTTCCATTGCTCTTCGTATTATTGCCTCAGATCATTGACATTTGCTTGATCTTCATGCTAGTAATGTCAAGTCGGCGATGACTCTCTTCATTTCGCGTGCTCTCTATGTTCTCTGACCGGAGAGAGAGCAGGCGCAGTCAGGAGAATCGTTTCCGATTAGCCATCGTTACGCTGTTTCTGCCCTTTGAAAGTTCCTGAATTGGGGATGCGAGCGCACTTAATTAGTCTTCGATCTGAAACGCTAAATGGCTAGGACGAAGGGAAGCTACGGTGTCAACCCGCAGACGGTATGAATTAGATAATTATCTTTGTTAGAATAAAACGGGTCGTGCCATCGATCTTTGTCTTATTCTAGAGGAGTTTATTCAATCTCTTGGCGTATCTGTTCACCCTAAAGTGCGCCACGTGCTCTATTATGAGTACAAGCCAGCGGTAGCCGATGAACAAACAATCCCCTGCAGTAGACGTATCGTTTCGGGTATCAACTATCTCCACTCTTCACACTTTCTCGTCTGTCTGATCGTCGAAAGAGTGTGCAGAAAGGAGAGAGTGAGAACCGAACAGAGTAAAGTTGAGGGGTCACGTCTCATCTTTCCTCCTCACTCCCTTCTTCTCCTCACTCACCCAACGGGACACCAATCCGTCTTCTTTTGCTCCCCTTTCCTTTCTTTTTCCTCTCGAGCAGCAACTCGCCAAGTGATTGGGAGTGCATCCGCTCAATAGCAGCCACTAATGAACTTGAACTCGTGACGATCGGTGTTTATATTGGGGATTTGGAATTTTCAGCTCTCTCCATTTTGCACACTCCTGTCTGACCGATCGGCGACAGAGTGTGTCGAATGGATAATGAACTATTTGATCCGGCATCACTAGTGTTGCTATCTCGGAGGGTCACTTTCTGGTCTCACATAGTATATGCGATAATCTATCCGGTATGCTTGAGCCGCGCATGTGAATCTCACGATAATCCTCTCTTGACACCTTCTGTTACCCCCAATCTCCCTACTCCTCCTATCATGCTTTCATACTGCTTTGCCAGATCGAAATGTAGCTCTCTCCATTCTGCACACTTTTGATCTCTGACCAACAAAATAGTGTGCAGAATGGAGAGAGCTTTGTACGATCCGGCAATCATTACTCCCACCTCTTCTTCCTCACTCTGATAATCAACCTCGAACGTGGAATCTTCTCTCTCTCCGTGTTATCACCCGTATTCCCTTATCACTGTACCGCTCGCGCCGTGCCTCTCGGGTCCATTCCAATCCATTCCAACCCCATCTCCCTCCTCTCTAGGCCGACCCCTATCATGGCTTCAGCCGCCGAGAAGGAACCCCTCAAGGGGGAGAAGCAGCCCATCCCCGATGTTGGTAGCAGAAAATCATATAAATTTTAATTTTATTAATAATGAAGAAAAAACACTGCAATCACTCTAATTCCAGGGTTCAAGCAGTTCCCACTTTGAAATATTGTGAATTATGAAAATTAAACCAGGGCTGGGACAGAAAAACAAAGAATGGTGATAGCAGTAGATACCAGGGGTGTGCAAAAAAGCTTTCCCGTTATTCCTAATTTCTCATGCTATCTCGCCGGTTAGAAAGACGATAGAGCATGTGAAATTAGAAATGCGAGATTTTTTTCTCGGCCCTGGTTGATAGAATCTGTACATTGATCATTACGTGTGTTTCGCAGAAAAAAATAGGATAGTATCTCTTCACGTAAGGAAATGGCGTCAAGTTTTCTGTTTTGTTTTCTTAGTAGAGGAAATGCACGGGAGAAAAAGCGCCATTCCTAGCAGAGAAGCGATCCCTGTCGACCATTTTTTTTTGCTATGGTAACTTTCATGGTAGAATTTTTGCCCACAATTTTTCGTCTCCGGTTCCCAGCCCTGGTTGGTAAGGAGATGTTTTTTTACTTGATTAATACAATTAAATGGTGGTGAGGAAGAAAATAGTCAGTTGGCGATTAGCTCCGATTACGGTAGTCAATTAATCGATAATTTGCAGGGCAAGCTCACGGGCCCGTTGGTGTTCGCCGTGTTCGCGGTGACGCTGTCCTCCTTCCAGTTCGGATACCACATCGGATGCATCAATGCGCCCATGGAGGTACGGTAGTCCAGAGGGAGGGGGGTATGGGATATGGTGGATTTGGAATGGACTATTAAAATTTCCGCTCACATGGGAATGGTCTCAACTCACATTCTCTGATCGGCACAAAACTTTCAGTATCCACTAAATCGACTACGCTGATTTCAAATCTGTTTTCAAAAACTGCTTAATAGGTCATTGAAAAATCGATAATTCGAAAATTATTTGTTTTTGGAGCATAACTTTTTTATTTCAAAGTTTCATGAGCTCTGGTTTGCAGATTCGGATTCAGCGCTCAAAAATAAGTCAGAAAATCATATAGTGACATCATTTTGAGAATTTGTCTTTTTGACCCAAAAATTGACCAAAGGCCACATGGTGAAAAAAATGCAAAGTCGAAAAAATTTCATCTCGAAAAAATATCTCTGTAGGAGATTCTGGTGTATTTTTGCACGCTAAAAGTTTTTTTATTGTTGTTTTTGATAAAGAATTTTGTTTAAAACTTCTCAAGACAGTGTGCAAAAACGGCAAAACAGTATGCAGGGCGGGGGAACGAACCCAAGCCTTCCGCTTTGAATCCCATTTTCACAACCAATCTACCACGCTTCCACATTTCATCTTTCTCTTGAGAGCGCTCATGTCTCACTCGCCACTGGGCCGAGTACACACCAGAAAATTATCGATTTTTCAATGACCTATTAAGCAGTTTTTAAAAACAGATGTGTAATCAGCGTAGTCTATTTAGTGGGTACTGAAAGTTTTGTGCAGATCAGAGAATGTGAGTTGGGACCCTTCCCATGTCAGTCTTGGTTATTAAAATTGACGTTGGTTGATTGATTTGGCCCAGATTTGTTGGATGGAGGAGATATGATGCAATTGTCTCTACCCGGTTTATTAGTTTTGCAGCAGGGGCATTTTATTGTGTGTTTTTTTTGCCGAAAAAAATATTCAAGTATTACGGTAGACGGGAACTATTGATTGATCGGTTCCAGATCATCACCAAATTCGTCAACTCCTCGCACAAGGACATGTTCAGCAAGCCGCTCGACGAGGGAGAGGTCAAGCTGGCCTGGTGAGTAAATAATCAGTTGTTGACTCGCTAAGATTACGGTAGTCACCAATCAATAAATCGATAATCGCAGGTCCATTGCCGTCTCGATGTTCGCTGTGGGAGGCATGGCCGGAGGGCTCTTGTCCGGATGGGCGGCCGATCGATTCGGAAGAAAAGTACGGTAGGGGGAGGTTACGGTAACCGTTCAGTACTGTAGCTACTGTAGCTGATTGTTGTCGAGTAGTGATCTCGGTTCGGTTCTGTCTCTCCCCATTCAGCACACGCTCTCGTAGGGTAGTGTCGAGAGAGTGTGCATAATGGAGAGAGCCGAATCCCGAAGCGATATCAGGAGAGGTTACGGTAGCTAATCTCTCCTTAGTGCTGAGTATTATCGATTATTAATCGCTGAGTACTGTAGTTGATTATTATCAATCTCGGGTTACGGTAGCTGAGTGTTATCAATCATCAGGGCGCCCTCCTCCTCAACAACATCATCGCCTTCATTGCGGCGGTACTGATGACTGGCTCGTACTACGTGAATGCCTACCCCCTCATCATCCTCGGAAGACTCATTATCGGATTCAACTGTGGTACGGTAGTCTGTGGGTTACGGTAGCTGGATTATCGATTAAAAAATGTGGACTTGATAGACCTCAGCAGTTAATGAGGAGGGTTTGTAACGATCAAAAAAATTTATTCATGTTTGATAGAAAATATTAAAATTCACAATTTTTCACCCGGCTGATTCTTGCTGCTTTGAGAGCTTTTATCCGCTGACGGATATTGAAAATTAATCACATTGGCACTACATGTGTAAAAATATTTATAGAAAAAAAAACTAGTGTCAAAGTGTCAAAGGAGAATTACCTATAATCGATGACATTTCGGTTCTCTGCTCTCTCCAATTTGTACGCTATTTCATCTATCTAACCGACGAGAGGGCAGGAACGGAAACCACCTCCCTCTACCGTACCCCCTCCCTGCAGGTCTCTCATCGGGTCTCGTCCCGATGTACCTGACCGAGGTCTCGCCCGTCAACTACCGTGGAATGCTGGGATCGATCCATCAGTTGCTCGTCACCATCTCCATCCTCTTCTCCCAGGTGAGGAATACTCTCAATTGGATGTAATCTAGCATACGAGAAAACAAATCAAGCCGTGCCGGTGAATTGAGCCTGGAAATATGTGGTTTCGTGGGTATTTAGTATTGGGGCATTCTGCGGCCAGGTAGTGAAAAGAACTCGTGTATTCTAATAAAAAAACTGGCAATCAGGCCCACCTCTTCAGATTCTCGGTCTCGACTTCATCTTCGGAAGTGAGTACCGCTGGCCGTACATCTTTGGTGAGTTGGAAGAGCTACTTGATGTATTGTTGTACTGTCTCACCCGGTTCATACCCGCTGCAGGGGATCAATTAATGGTTCAGGTGAATGGAAACTGGGATTAATCTTGGGAGCCATTCGAAAAAAATAGTAAACGAGCCATTGTGAGAACTTGCTTGTTTCTTCTTCGTTTTCCCGCCCTGCTGATGGTGGTCCCAGCGAATAGGTTTATTTAAAACAAAATTCAAATAAATAAGAAGTTGTTGGGTTCTGTTTCTGTTGAAAAGAAAATTGATGATGATTATTATTAATTATAAAATTAATTTTGAGCCTTCACGGTGGTCCCCTCTGCCATCCAACTGCTCACCCTTCCCGCCTGCGTAGAATCACCCAAATACTCGCTGATCGTGAAGGGAAAGGGAGATCAGGCAGAAAGAGACCTCAAGAAGCTCAGAGGAACCGATGAGGTGAGCAGGGATGGAGAGATGAGGGGTACGGTAGGCGATGAGAATGGAGGTAGTACCGTAGCCAAGGGAAGATGAGGGTTACGGTAGGTGATGAGAATCGGGGTACGGTAGGCAAGGGAAGACGAGGGGTACGGTAGTTTATGAGAATAGGGGTACGGTAGGCAAGGAAAGATGAAGTTACGGTAGGTTAGGGATGTTGAAGTCGTTTCGTTTTTGAGCTCTCTCCATTCTGCACACTGTCTCGTACGTTAGACCGACGAGTGAGTGTGCAAAATGGAGTCACCAGAAAACTAACACGACACCATTAGTTAGGGAGAACTGTGGATTACGGTAGGCATTATTGATTAATTACAGGTGGAAGCGGAGATCAACGAGATGAAGGAAGAGGCTTATGTGGCTGAGCATCAGGATAAGGTACGGTAGTTTTGATTTATCGATTTTTTGTTTGATAAAGTAAAGTGTAGAGGTAGTTGAAGCGGCTTCTCATCAGGTCTCGATCGCAGATCTGTTTGGGCCGGCTCTGCGTAAACCTCTCATTATTGCTGTTATGATGATGCTCTCCCAGCAACTCTCCGGTCAGTTGCAAGTTTCACGAAGCTAATATCTCGTTATTGTTTCCGGAATATTTGATAACTTGATTAGACATCTGTTGAAAAATAATTTACGGTCAAGCTGGGGCTTCGGTGATTTGTTATTCCAAAATATTGTCCGCTAATACGATTTCTGCCGGCGTCATTGCTTCCTGTAAAAAATGTAATCGTTCCCTGGACACTTTGACGCTTCACTGATCCGTTATGGCGAAACAATTTCTGGAATATTTGATAGATAGTACACTTCCTTTACAAACAATATTAATTTCGGTACATTCATCATCAATTAATTATTTAATTAAAATATTAAATGGACAGGTATCAACGTGGCGATGTTCTACTCTAACGAGATCTTCAAGGGGGCGGGGCTTGAGCCGGCGGCGAGAACGTATGCCACCATCGCCATGGGATCAGTTAACGTCATCATGACGATCATCTCCGTCTGGCTGGTGGGTCTGACTATCATACTTCCTCTCCTGGCTCATCCCAGTACAATGCTTTAGTGAGCTGTTAATTGTAGTGGATAGTATGTGTGTGAACACAATTTATTAATTAGCTTCATTGGTATTATCGGTGCCGAGTGTAGCGGCATGGTATTAGCACTTGCTCGCGATGACCAGGCAAATTGACTAGTGCTTGGACAGGAAGCATCGATCGAAATTAGCTGAATTTTTTTATCTTTGATGTTCGCAGGTCGACCATCCAAAGTTTGGCCGTCGCTCGCTCCATCTCACTGGTCTCACAGGTATGATACCGTATCCTTAACTACCGTATATCATGTCTTTCCGGAATACCGTAATCTAGTTACGGTATTTTGCTTTTCTGCTGTAGCCTGGCTTCAAGACGTGAGAGTGTGCAGAATGGAGAGAGTAATCCCTCCTCCCTCTTTCAGGCATGCTGATCTCCTCCCTGCTGCTCACGGGCGCCCTCACCATCTTCCAGCAGGTACAATAGTAGAGGGAAATCAATATCAGGGAAAGGATTGGATACGGTAGTTTATGGCTATCAAAAAATGTCTCAGCCGATATTTTTTTAAACTGAAAATGAAGGGCAATTAGCAATAATGTTTTGCGGTTTAGGCGCAACACGTTTGATTACTTTTAAATTTAATTAAAATTAATAATTCGATTTGAGGGCGCGTCGACGGTCCCCAACCCGTACCAGGCCGCATCGTATGCCTCCATCGCATTCGTCCTTCTATTCGTCATCTCGTTCGCTACCGGACCTGGTGAGTGGCAATGAAGAATGCAATTTTGGTTGCGGCTCTCTCCATTCTGCACACTATCTCGTCGTTCAGAGAAACGAGAGAGTGTGCAGAAGGGAGAGAGTCGAAAAGCAAAAACGACATCACGCGTAGATACAATTTGTGATTACTACAAATTAATTAAATATAGATAAAGGTGAATTGTAGATATGCAATTTCTCTAGGTAGATTGTGGATTCATGAATGACATTAATGACGTGCCTCACCCGTGAATTGATCATGTCATGTATCAGGTTGTCTAAAAAGTTTCTTAGGTTTTTTTTTTAAACGTTTATCGATTCCGAGTTCTCGTGTCCTTCGCATTTGCCTGATCAGCACATGCATTTTCATATTAGATGAGGGTACTATTCCTCTTTATAGCGCACTTTGTATCAGGGCTGACCGATCAGTAAGACAAAGGAATTGGAAAGGCAAAGTCCCTGTGTTCGGAGATGAATGTAACCTTTTTCTTGGATCAGAGCTCCGTGCAGAACAGTGATTGGGCCGAACTGGTGTGACATTTGTAAAGCGTGATGCTTGTGATGCCATTACAGCTAATACTAATGGTCCGTCACTTTTGACCCCCTAGGTATATGGGCCTAAATGTAAATCAGGGGCTGCTAAACTTGTCCAAAATTAGTTTATCTGAGTCTCTTTTCGAGCCGATAGAGATACATATCTCAAATATAGTACATTGTAAAGTACCATGCCTTCTAAGTAAAAGAAATTATTTGGTTGAAGATCCGACTCTCCGGTAAAGGGCATGATTTTGTTGAATATTGATATTGAGTTTCGAACGTCGAAAATGAGACTTTTCCGTTCTCCCTAATTTCATTATTGCCAGCAGACAGGATTTTAGGGTCTTAAATTAACAATCAACTCTTGCCCTAGTGTAGCCTATTTTTTTTATAATCTGAGAATGTTTTGTTTACGCGGGATACGCTTTGGTCGAAAACACTGAAAATCTCGTGTTTTTGATAATTTATATTCTCAAATTATTTTCTCTTCTTCTACGCAAGTGTGATCCAATTAAAATAGACGGTGATAATGTCCAAGGTCACCCCTCAGATATGCTATGTTGCCGATTCAATCAAACGAAACAGAGCAGCAGAAATTTAATAAATGAAAACCTCAGAAACTTTTTAGACAACCTAATAAAACGGGTACATAGAGACTACTATTTGTTTTTTTATTCGTAGTGAATGAGTAACTTTAATATATCGATTACCAGCCTAACACTACTTACCGTACCTCTGTCTCTCCTCAGGCGCCATCCCCTGGTTCTTCGTCTCTGAGCTGTTCCACTCGAACGAGAGAGGATCCGCCAGCTCCATCGCTGTCAGTTTATTGTTTGTTCTAATCTTGTAAATTCAATGATATCTCCTAAATGCGACTTCCTAAAATCACTTCGTGAAGCAGAAAGCTACGGGCTCAATAGCTGGTAGTTTTGATTATTTTAAATCATGAATGAGCTTGATAATGATATCTCCTTAATCAGACTTTATTAGAGTAGTAGGTGGAACACAATTTAACTGGCTCATTGTATTGAGTTTTAAGAATAAAATTTTATTCGTAACTCTACAATGTAATTGTGTCCTTGCTCAGGTTGCTGTGAACTGGACGGCGAATTTGTTCGTGGGTCTCTTCTTCCTTCCCCTCAACAACGCCATCGGCCAGTATTCCTTCCTCGTATTCTGCGCCTTCCTCGCCTTCTTCATCTTCTACACCTTCAAGTTCGTCCCCGAGACCAAGGTGAGCAGGGGGAGAGATCAGGGAAGGGGTACGGTAGGTGAGGTGGCTGGTTGGGGTGTTGGGTTATCGGTCTCCAGGTGGATAGGTGTTTCGTGCGGATATAGATTGTTGTAACAATTTCTCTTGAATTGTTCTTACACTTCTCTCGAATTAGATTTAGAAAGTACTGTTCTGAACTTCGATCACAATCGGTGGGATTGGTGTTTCGTCGAGGTATGATAGCAGTTGGAGAGTGACTGTTTATTCGAAGGTTCCTCCGTTTGAACAAAATTAATCAATCGATGTGAAAGATGAGAATCAATTGCCAGTGGGATGGGTGTTTCATGTGATTATCTAATCGGCTGAGATTGATTCTCGAGGATTTCTAGGAGCTTGAGCCTAAAAAATTGCCGTACTTTATGAGAACCTGTGGATCAATGCTTCGTTGGAATATATTGCCTTGGAATATATAGAATGTATTTATCTTCATTCAACGTTTGGTCGTCGGTGGATAAGTAAACATGGATTATGTTTTCGATAAAGTGAATGCTTAATTTATTATGGATATTTAAATCATTTATAATAATTCCCTCCTTTCAGGGCAAGACTGTGGACCAAGTGCTGGCTGATCTGAAGCGAAGATCGGGAGATGGAGAGGCATTGGAAGAAGTCGAATTGGACAATCGGAACTAGTTTGAGGAGTACGGTATGCTACCGTAATCCCATCATCCCATCCTATACCCCCAAACACACGCATACTCTATCACGGTAGCTCACCCCCACACTTTGTGATAATAAGAAGAATAATGTTTTGTAGCTTACACTAGGCACAGTTTTATTGGATTACCATTGTTGTATGCTCGAGCTTTATTGTATATTGTACAGAGAAGAGATTCGCCCTCCAGTTCAATGTTTCATTCTGGATCGTTCCCCCACTTTGTACGATACTTTGTCTCCCCTCCCAGAAGACGTCGCTCTCTCATGGCACACACTCGTAATGTTCTCTTTTCCGCTTAACATGTTAATAAGTTGATATAATAAATGGATTTTTTATCATTAACTATTTTTTATTTATTTATCAAATAAGTGGCGTATCACTAGTGATGAAGGCGAGAGATGGGATGGAAACCCGTGGTTGAATCGAAGTGAGGAGAGAAGAAGCAGTGGGAATGAAGAAAGGAAGGAGGAATCACTTGGTGAAATATGGTGTCAGAGGGAAATGAAGATGGAAGGGATTGGTGTGAGCGTCGATGGATTGTGGACAAAGAGAGAATAAAAAATTTCTAGAATTCGGAAAGAATCACGATACTAAGGGGTCATACTGTACCTGATGGGGTACTGTGCTTTGCGGGGATTCGGTAATTCTAGTAGAGTTAGTACCTCTCTCCATTCTGCACACTCATTGATCAAAGTAAGAGTGCTGAATGGAGTCCTATTCGATACGACAAGACTGGTGCAGTAAGGTCAACGGTATTATGATGGAGGTACTGTTACAGAGGGAGTACTACTGTATTTATCGGGTTACGGTAACTAGGAGGGTACGGATTGGGTGGATCGGATGGAATGAGAAGGACGGAGGAGAGAAGGAGGACGACGGGAGGAAGGGCAGAGACGACGGCGACGAGAGGAACGATGAATCACCTGATGAGATCAGAGATTAGAGATTAGAGATCAAAGATCAATTCTTCGTGCTCATTCTCCTAGTCTATATCTTGGGGAAATTGTTCAATTTTCGCATGCTTGCAGATATAGAACTAAAATCAGTTTCTCTGTATCCTCTATGCAGCGAGGGATGGAAACGCTGATGGTGATAGAATCCGGCATGAGAACAAGAAAGATCATGCCAAAATACGATAGATCATTCCCAAATTTATCTCCCACCTGCCAACTCCTGTAGAGAATCTCGGCCGAGAGAAGGGAGGCGGCACACTCGAAGAAGCCATAGATGGAGATGTAGAAGTAGTAGCGACGCAGTTGAGGAGAGATCACCACGTAGATGGATACTGTAGATATTGATTGATTAGATGAAATAGAAACGGTATTCATCACGATGGATATTGTAGTGGGGGGTATATATTGATTGTCGCGGGCAGATACAGTATCCTGCTGATATCATAAACTAATTAGATTAAATTTTAACGCGTTTCTCCCCAGTTTTATAGATTTATTCCACAATCTAAATGCGTTTCAGTGAAAAAATAGAATGGGTCTGTTCATATTTTTGTGTAATACAAATATACGAGTTTCAAATGAGTTTCAACTAGACTTCAAACGATTGAGAACGTTCTAAGAATTGGTGTAGTAGAGAACACTCAGTAAAAACAAGAAGTCTCAGTTTTTCGTACCGGATATGGAGTGTGCAAAATGGAGAGAGCCAACACTAGAATAATCAGTAATTCAGCTCACCACTGGCCAATATGATCGTCCTCAACAATTTCACGATGAAATAAGGAAGAAGGAAGTAACGACGCTCCCGATTCAAAGCGAATCTGAACTTGCATTATTATAAATTTATTTATTTAGTATTTTACATACCATTATAATTCCGAATCTAGGCGTATTTCGAATCATTTTTCTTATATATTGAGAGGGTTCGCCGAGGGAACACTGGACGTTTCAATGTCTCTGAGCTGACAAACCACGAGGCTTATCCAGTCAACTCTGACATGTTCGACTTCACTTCCTAGTTTATTCTGACGTTACAAGACTTCATTTTTGCTGCCTCAAGTGTTGTGGGTCATGTCAATGTTGTTCAAAAGAGCGATATTTGTGCAATCTGTGGGAATCTATAAACAGTCTAACCGCCTTGTGAAATACAAAGTTCTAAATCTCTCAATCGGATACTGTGTTTAAGTTTATAGAACAACAATGCGCATCTTGAAGATGGTCCGATAATATCAATAGTCATGGTTAATCAGAGTGGAGAAATTGTATTTATTTATTTGCTCTCTCCATTCTGCACACTATTTCGCCGGTCAGACATAAAATAGAGTGTGCAGAATGGAGAGAGCTGAACAGTGAAACGACAGCCCTACTATGGCGCCAGATTTGGAATTTAAAAAAATGTTTATAGGAAATTATTAAAATACTAAGTAGACGCACTTCTGGAGCAGGACGAGGGAGATCACCGTGAGTGCGCCAGTGAGGGTGAAGAAGGAGAAGGCCGCCCCGATGATGAAGCATGAGACTGCAATGGGGATATTTACACTCCATTCTGCACACTCTCTCGTCGCTCAGAGATGAAGCCTAGACCACTATTTTGAGCACCAAATCAGTGCAAAATACTGGCAATGTTCTCTCCATTTTGTACACTCTCGTTCTGACTCACTAGAAAGTGTGCAAAATGGAGAGATTCGAAGCTTCCACACTCGTTGATAAGAACAATCGATCTCTCTATCCTGTTTGCTCTATTCGCTGGTCGATCGCATATCTTCACATCGAAATTTATTTTTATTATGTTTACTGCTCTACGAATCAGGAAAAAGGGCGAGACACGGGGGTCTCGTGTAGGCGTGGAATTGCCTTTTGGAATGAGCCCCATTCCGAGACTGACTTTCCTCCTCACAAGACGTCGGAAATCACTGCCCAGCATTTTTCACACGCGAATCTTCCACTGAGGAACACCAGAGCCATTGTTTTAAAATTCCAATGAGAAGGTTGAATTATGTTTCAACTCCGGGTCAAATGCCCAGAAGTTTGGAATGAAACTGATACCGACCAGTTTTCCTTATTGATAAAAACCAATAGCGCACCTACCAAATCAATTTATGTAACCCGGATCTTTGATCTTAAATCTTTGATCTCTCACCAAAATCGAGGGGCGAGATGAGCGCGTGCACGAGGACGTTGGCGGTGACGATGAGCGGAGTACCCACCCAGGCCGCTTCCTGAGGGGAAAGGGGAGAATTAAAAAGGTATTTTTCGATCGACCCTGGTTTTAAAAAAAAATCATGTGTGTAATTTCTACAGAATTTATCATATCACGTCTCGATATCTGGGTTCAGTCCACTAGTCCACAAAGCAAAAAGGGTGACCTAACACCTTCTTCTCCTCTTGTTATTTCCTCCCCTCCTTCGCTCATTACCCATTCATGTATGCGCCCGCTCTATGATAAAGTAGCTTTCCAGTTCACGAGCTGGTTGGGACAAGTCGGTTACCACTGCTAGTGATGATGAATCGGCATCCGACTCTCCTCAATTCGCACGCTCGGTGAGAGAAATAATAGATTACGCGAATTGAGGAGAGTCGGATGCCGATTTGTCTTCACTACCACAGAGCCTAGTCAGAACTGAACTGTGCTAATTAGGCAGGTACCTAAATCAGTAAGGCTCTCTCCCCTGCGCGCGCTCTCGTTTGTCAGAGTGATCAGAGAGTGTGCAGAATGGAGATAGTCGCTCGTGGACTGGATTTGGACTAAGTCTCGACTGGTCTCATTCCAACCTGCAGACAGACGATGGAGAAGAGAGACCGGAGGCTGTCGACGTCATGGTCCATCATGGGAGAGCATCGTCAGAGGGGGAGGGTTACGTCATCATTAGGCGATCTGGAATGTAGTGTGTGCGTAATGGAGAGAGATACCTTACGCAATAATGGTAATGATTTCAAGAAACGTAATCGATTTAGGAAGAGTGAAGGGAGGATGTGGATGATTACTTCATCATTTTTCAATCGTAGAAGTTGCATCAGTAATGCGATCTCTTACGTGATAATTAGGCAATCTACGATAATTCTATCTAATCCAGTGGTGTCCATGATTACGCTCGAGCTTTGTTGAGGAAATGACAATTAGGTGATGAATACGGATGAATAATGAGAAAATGTGCGAATGACATCATCAATAGGTAATCGCTGAGTTACGTGATTGAGAAGGAATTTCTTTAGAATCGACGTGAAATTGTCGATCTAGAGATTATCTCACGCACCAAAGGAAGAATTTGTGCGCTCACAAGTCACGTAGCGAGAAAAGCACATGAAATCGGGACGGCTCCCGCGCAGAAAAGGCCCCCTCATATCTCATGTCTTGAATAGGGATACCGAAACGCCTCTCCTCATTCCGCGCAATCTCTCGTATATCTGACCACCTAGAGAGTGTGCAAAATGGAGAGATCTTCTCCATCCCTATTCTTGACTCGGGACTTTGGGTCCATTCCCCGTCTCTCATTTATTGGAGGAAATAAAAGAGATGAATGAACGAAATATTGCAAAGAAAGGAGGAGGACTGGATGAGTGGGAGAAGGAGGGAAGGTTGGGCATGGATACGGATGGATGGAGGGATGTTGGCTCTCTCCATTCTGCACGCTCTCTTACAGGTCAGACAGACGAGAGAGTGTGCAGAATGGAGAGAGCTGAGTGGTCTTTTTGTGCGGGGAGGGTGGAAACATGAGCGCGTTTTCTGATTCTAGAAGGAGCGCGAACCAGGGATGTCGTCTTCGCTCTCTCCAATCCGCACTCTCTCTCGTCCGTCTGACCGACGAGAGAGCAGGCGAATTGGGGAGAGTCGGGGAACCTACAATTTCGCGGCCGGGCCCCAGCAGCCTACGCAAGGCGTGAGAAACTTCCGAGCACGTGTAATTGCCGCTTCTCTTCAAACCTCTGAACGAACAGAAAGAAAGTAAGGAAATGACGAGTGAAAATGGCGGAAAATTGTTGGTGCAACGGACAACATAATTGTTTTACAGGCTCATTTGTTCATGAAAACAACGTCTATCACCTCCTTCTGAATTTGCTCGAGCACCTAAATACCCTTCAGAAAATATCCAATAATGTAGTGTTACTTGTCTTGAGCAGATGAGAAGTGAAAAGCGCGCAAAACGATGGAAATGCGAAGGGAGGAGAGAGTTTGGACTGAACTTGTGAGTCTTTGGGCTGAGTCATTCAGGGGAAGTATCCTGGATACGCCAGGCAATTTATTGCCGAGAGAACTACTAGCAATAGGGAAGAAATATCGGATATTAGCTCTCTCCATTTTGCACACTCTCTTGATAATCTGATTACGTGAACAATTGAACTCATTTCATAATTACAAAAAAATAGCGGCTGGGTAAATAAAAATCAACTAAGTGTTCGCTGAAAACATTCCGCATGGCTGCATGAATCAGGCGCATGGGACCAAGTCTAGAGTACAATAAAATACTATATTTATCCTGTCCTAAAGGCACTGACCCTGCAGGATGGTTGCATCGTTCAGGGAGAGTATCTACCAAAAAGAAAAAAAAGAAGGTTGTAGGCGCCGAGACCCTTGCAAAAAGCATCGAAATTCGAGGCGAGAAATGCTGCAATTGTTCTCTTTCTCTCGAGCCACACCCGAATTCCGCCTCTGAATACGAGATGAAGAAGATGATGATGGAGGGATGAGAAGAGGAGGAAGAGATGAGAACGGGGGAGGAAAAATTGCTTCCCGAAACCTCCCCAGTTTTCCCCGAATTCCAATCTAATCTACAACGCATACGCCGCGGGATCATACGAGATCAAACGTGTAGAAAGAAAAGGAGAAGGTAATTGCGCTTCATTTCATTAAAAATCTACAAGGAATTTCGCAGAATCTACTAATGTTGAAATCGCGATCGATACCGTATCTTCTCGGGGGAGATAGGAAGGAGGGGGAATCGAGACACTCTCGGCGGAGCGAAGGAAAGGGACGAAGAGAGACGCTGATCTCAGCCAATCCGATGGGATTGAGGCCAATCTGAGTGGGTGGAGAAAGGGTAGAAGAGGATGGAAGAGGAGATGGAAGGATGGGGGGATGGGAAGGGGAGTAGTCCTGGACAGGGAAGAAATGGATATTAGTGTAGATGGAACGAATAGTACTCTCCAAAGACTCTTACAACGGTAAGTCAGATTAGAATTGAGCGTAATCGAGAAGGATGAAAAAATAAATGTGATAATTATGGATACGCTTCAAGAGGTTCATAAATCGGATAGTAAAGGATCCAAAACATTGAACGCCAGAATCCCTCGAACAACATTTAAAAAACACAAAAAAGTGACATCATTCCTCTTTCGTCGACCACGTTTCTGTGGTAGTGAATGGCGAGGGAGGGGCAGGGCATGGGATATGCATGGATAGTCAGCCCTCTTTTCCAGAGGCCGATTCGGCCCAGGGAAGAAAGACACTGTCGGTTTGGAACCGTTAGGATTACATGGCGCTGGGGCTAAATCTTATTACCGGATCTGTGATAAAGAGATGCAAAACTGCAGTGAAAATAAAAGCGACCGAATTTTCGTTCTAATTTAGTGATAAAAGTTTATTTGAATGTAATGTAAACAAGGATTGAAATAGGCAGGAATCATAGGAAAATTCATCCGACAAGTGATGGAAGTGTGAAAACATCACGGGAGATGTTAGTGTGTTCATGTGACTAAAGTGTCGATTCGGGATGATCTGTTGACGACATAAGTGCACTCCTCTCCTTCCATCCTTTCTCTTCCCCTCCATCGTCAGTTGTTTCATCTTTCTTGGATATTTCTATCAGCCGGCATCACTTCATCAATAATATCCGAGACGATGAGTAATGGAGACGGAGAAAGGATAAAGACCCGATGAGCTGAGACGGAGTCACTACGATTTTTAGCTTGAAACTATTGCATGACCATTAGGCAATGGCCGAATTAGTCAAACATCAAATGAAGAAGATCTTTCTCATTTTTTCATGCTCATTTGCAGCAATAATAAAGTGTTCAGAAGGAATATTAATGGACTGTTGATCCTACGGATATCCGTGGACATGAGCTTCACGACCATCACTTGCTCCAGCCTGATTGGCCCTTGATTGATAAGCAGATTCAGAATCCATTCGGAGGTGTCATCATCGAAGTGAAAGTGCTCCGTCAACTGATGACGTTTGCGCGTGATGTGCTAGCGAAAGCGTGCGCCGACTCCGATCAGGAGCCGTTCACGACCAAGGTGGAGATGCTGCCCGAGGATGCTCATCAGGAGCTGTTCGATGAGCTCTGCCGCGTGGAGATCGTCTCTCCGCCGCGCATCGTCACTAACCACTACAGGCTCATCGACTACACTGACTTCCCGGTGAGTCCGATAATCGTTTATTCATCTTTGATTGACTATTCATTCGTAGATTAACCGCATCAAAGATGGCGTGATCAAAATCGAGAGCATACCCAGAACATAATTATTTCGTTTCAGATGTTCAATAAGCGTGAACTAGAGCAGTTTATCTACACACGTAGGATGAAGCTTCACGACGATATCCAGATGTTCACTTTCGTTCCGTTTGTCGACTTTCTCGCGGATCGTAGCACTGAAATTTCGAGCGAAATGAAGGCTCTCATCGATCTGGGAATGGCTGCAGGAGTGTCGCTGAGAAAGGTGCGCTGACTCCTCGAGCACGAATTGCGCCAAGATCCTCCTCAGATAGATAATTGGTGCAGGCACAACGTCCGTCGAGAAATACTACACGAATATTGAATTATTATGATGATAAGCAGTTGTGTCGAACCACACCTGGGTGTTCAAGCCGTACTTTCCAGTTGTCGACTACGGAAAAGGTCGCCGGCGTATTCTTGCAATGTGCCAGATTTCTGCAATCACACAAGCTGATGCTGCTAAAATGTCTCACTTGGGGAATCGGAATGGTGCTAGGTAAGCAACACTTACTGATGGTCTGAGTGCTAGGCATTCAATAATTTAAAACCGTGATGAAAATCTTGAAAATCGAAAAAAATTTCAACTTCAGTGAGCTATGGTAGCGAGGCGAGTGACTCAACTCAACTCAACTCAGATCAATTCGGTAAGAGGATTGATATGCAAATATTACAAACTGAAGCATAATTGTCCTGAAAATACGTATTCAATTTTACAAGGATATGCAATATGTAAAAAAAAAATTTCATTTATTTCTTTAAAAAATACTGGCCACTTAGGACAAGCAGCATTCGCAGTGATTGCACCAATCGCTGTACAATTCGCACGTCTGGATAAGGTTCTCCCCAAACACATCATAAAAGGTTTGAAAGTTGTATTTATGTTTCAAATTCAAAATGCTTTCATGCATTTGAAACGACAAAACGGACTCGGCAAGCCGGCTTCAAGCCGTCACGAAAAGCCGTTTTGTCATAATTAGTACCCACTGTTCAGGATCTATACACAGTCGCATCTGCAACGATCGATGCTATCGAGATAGTGCATAATAAAGTCGAAGTAACTCTTAAAGCAAGTATCCACCATTGCATGGCCTATTTCTACGAAAAAATGTCGAGCACTCTTCGGATCGTCTGAGTGAGTTTCGATGAACACTTGATAGTATAAATTAGCGAACTTACGAGGAGTAGATTCATACTGGAAAACTGGTCGATCAGAGAGTTTGGGTTGCTAAGTTTGGCTTTTTATTACGTTGTGAAAATGTGAATGCATCGTTTCTAGTGAATAGCATGATTTTAGTAAATCGATGATCTCTCTAGATACTACAGTCAATGTCGCGTGGCAACGCACATGATTTCGACTCGTACTTCAAAGACCGATACTATGGATGAGTACCGTATGATACGTCTATTCAATAACATTGGCGCAGCTGCAGAGGAGGAAAGCAGATTCGAGGTGGTTCGAGGTATGCATCAGCATCCTTATTTATGCCTTATTACGTGTTTCAAAGTGGACTTCAGTTGAAATATCATATGAAATGATCAAGTTCGTGGCGTGCATTACTTTGGCGTTTCCATAATATATCCAATCAGCGCTTCCTTCAGTCCGAGCTCTCGTTGTGCCTACAAATGGCTGGAATGGAGTGGTTGGAGTCTCTTCAACGTGATCATTTTGTGTCGAGAGTTCATGCGAGGATCTCAGAGATACACCCTTGACCAACGCTGTTGAGAATTAGACACTTTCACTGCCCTTCCATAAAGTGCTTATGCGAAGGAGTTCAAGAAACGCATTTTATGCCTTATCCTGATTTTAAAGAAGGAGAGGCACGAATGCATATGCAAATCGCAGAGCCGAGAGGCGCGCCGATTTGCATGCGCGGTTTCTACATTGTCCCATTATCCCTCTCTCGTTGCATGAGCGATCAGACCCGCTTGTCGCACAGCTAAATGCTCATAGCTAGGTTTAAACGAAAATTGGTTACTTGGGAGTTTCGCAAGTGTGATCGGGTAACGAATCCCCACAACCTCCCCTATAGAAGTCATCAAGCCAGATATTCGTCCGATTTCATATTTGAGAGCCTAGATCAGAGCAGTATTCAATATCATACAACTAGCGAGTAATCATTTATAAAATTTTTACTCATAGAGAATAGCTTTTACTTAGTTCCCTCTCAAATCTTTCATCAAATCGTATGACGGAATCGCGAAACTAAATCGTTAAAAAGGGAGTAACACGACCGCGTATGCAAATCACGTAGCCGAGAAGCGCGAGCAGATCTGCGCGCGGGCTCTCTCCATTATCCACTCTCTTTCCCCCTCTCGGATTAGTGCCTGAGCGATCAGGCCCGCTTGGCACATCGCCAATTGATCATTACCCGGTTCAAACGAAAATTGGTGACATGGGAGTTTCGAAAGTGTGATCCGGTAGTAGTGACCCACAATCGCACGGCGAGAAAACATCACCCCAGATGGTCGTGTTACCCCCCCCCCCCCCCCCCCTTTAATCAGGAACATTTGTTTAATGGTGAATCCGTTGTGTTTCGCGATCTCTTCATCAGTTTTTTCATCGTCAAAATTGCAGCAGATGATTCATGCAGGAAAAGGGGTTTCAAATTGCAACGAATGTGAAAAAAAATGTCGCCATAGGAACGTGGTCGACTTGATATCGTGAATCGGTGTTCTAATCGGGTCTGAAGGTCATTCACACTCCTGCCACACATCGAATAAATTTTGGTTCGGTGACCGTGTTTATATATAAACACGGCCTCATATTCAATCACACCCGTCATTCGGCCCCAACAGCCATCCCTGTGACATTCATTCTCTTATGCCGAACTATCAAAACTCATTTCATTCTATAGCAAAGCTCAATGCAGCAGAGTGTTCACCAAAATATTTGGGAATGACTAGTGTTCCACACATTTAAAAATTATTTACCGGATCTCCTTCCCTTTACACGACAGTTTCTTCGCAGAGTAGGTGTACTGAGCAGAGGACGTTGTTCTTCCCACAGAGTCTGCATTCATCTTTATCAAGCTCGGGTCGCAAGCCGTAGTGTCCCCTGTAAATGTATTGATCAATACACGATACAGTATCCATCCTCTTACCGTACTGAGACAGTCCCACTAGCAAGATCAGTGTGGAGAATATGCATTCGATCCTCCGAGGTATCCGCATTCTGAATAGAATTAAACTTTTTGGAAGAGGGACAGAGAGCATGGCACCAGATCCTGGTACCACAGGATTTGTTGTCTCGAAAAAGGAGCGAAATAGGGTCGATTCCTCACCTCAGACCGAAGGAGAAGAGAGGAATAAACCAGTCGAGAGGAGAGCAAAGGAGACGAATAAACGAGGAAGAGGGTTTTCCAATTACCAACTCGATTTGCATCAATACAATGGGATTTTCAAATTCAATTACGACTAATTGAACCAGAGAACAATAAGAGGAATTCAAAACAACAAACAATGGAATCATAATCAAATTGAGATTGAATGGATACCAGAAATTACGAGATTATCTGTTGCATCAAGAACACTGAGAGAGTGACAGATGGAGTGTACTCTAATCATCCCTCTCACTGTCTCAATCAAGCTTTCAAATTTATTAATTCGAATGCCCCTCTCTCCTGAAATCATCATTTTATTTTCTCACGCCCTTTCAGCTCGACCCCTCCTTCCGTTTCTCGAACTTTTACTAAACGCATCTGAGTAATTACCAATAGTCAGAAAACTTCATCCCAGTATCGCATGCAGTTCTTTATCTGTTCATTGAATAAGTAGCTCAACCACGACAGATTATCCGAGCTGATAAAATTTGCCGATCGGGCCTTCGTTTTTTCGTCTTTCCTGTTTTGGGAAGCAGCTTTGAGAAGAGATCTCTACCTCGGAGAAGTGAGACAGATCCAGGTATCTTCCCCTTACCCGCCACCTTCTTGCAAAAATATCTAAATCTCTGCAAGAGTCAGACATCTGTCATTACAACGAATTGAGTCCTCATCTTATGTTGTATGATGGGGGTCTTCCGCTCTTATTAACAGCTGCCTCTTCCCCTTCCTACTTTCATCTCTAGACCAGGGGCGTTTGGCATTTGGGCGAGCCTTGATTTTTTGTATTATGTTTCTCCATTCGTAGATCATTCTCATATAATTTTCACAGTCCGAAGTGCTTCCAAAACAATTGGATGATTTTTACTGGAAATATCCAGTTCAGAATGCAAGCCCAATTCCTGCTTCTTCTATTCGTGACACTTGCCGTTGCTGATGATCCGAATGCGTATCTGGCGTTCAAGTTAAATAGCACCAGGGTATGTTTTCGTTTCAAGTTCGTTGCTCGTCTATGAATGGCGAAATCCTTTCAGATGGGAAAAGTGATGGACTCTTTTCGTCTGAAGGCCGAATCACTGATGAGAAACAGCAAATGTGAGCGCACTCTTCATTTCCACCTACATATCTTCTTCCCAAATTAAATCTAATTGCCCTTCAAAATACATCCCAGACAGCTTGGGCAAGCACAGTTGCATGTGCATATAATTTTTTCAGACAATAAACTTGATGCCAGCATGAGCTTTATCCCTTCCAATCGGCTCGAGGTTCGACTCATCGACTTCTACTACGATGCAGCCGAGCATCGGCAAATGCGAGTTTCGCAACGCTTCCTTTCAATAGCCAAGATCCCTTTGAGTTTGATCAATATCGATTCATATTCAGTAGGGATGTCATGTAGGTTTCCAGCTATCTACATTCTGCGCATTCACTCGTTTCTTTGACGAGATAGTGTGCGGAATGGAGAGAGCAAAAATCGAAACAAAATCCCTAATGTTCAGGATCCCCGGTATCCTTGCGAAAGCATCTGCGGCTCTGTGCTCGACCTACCCCAGATATCTGGCCTTCGACGACTACTACAGAGTAGGAATTTATATTTGAACTTTCATAATTATCTCACTGTCTTAATTGCAGGATGATACCTTCGTGAAAGGAGGAATCCAGGATCTGGATAATACTCGTTTCGAAGGCGAGTCGTATTCTCATTCGAATCTAACGTTTTGCTTGGTAATAGCAATATCAAACTCTAGAGGAAAATGCTCTTGCCTTCTGAAGCATTTTTTTCTGCTTGCAGAACTGGCAAAAGCACTCAACGACTATGGAATTGTGTATGAGAAGGAGTCAGGTATTTCGAATGAGAAGGCAGGATTCGTTGCTGCTTATGTGAGCAATTGATATTTTATCACGACAAGAATACTACTCTTCTTTTCCATCTAATCAGAATGATCTCACATGCTAATCTCATCATTAGGATTTCGTTCTAACGGACAAGAAGAATTCTGGCGATTTCCTTGACGAACTACTGGAAGAACCTCTCCACTCCTCCGCTTTCATAGACAGTGCGTCTCCGTATTCGTTTTATTTTTAGTTGCATGTGATGGGCTTTCATCATTATCATCTCGAATGATGAGCCACATTTTAAGTAGATCGATGCCTATTCGGTATATCGTTGCCATTTACTGGTCTAGAAATGGGGTGAAGATGCAGTGGCCTTATGCTGTGATAAAGTGGGGGGGGGACGAGAAGAGAAAATCGTAGGAGAGGAGAATATGAATTTGAAATTTGAATACATTAATTCTCCACGTCATTAATTCTTCAGCGATCCACTTGTGTGTCGGGGCCGACCAATACTGTGAGGACAGCCACACGATGGCCTCCTGGAAGATCAAGCAGTGTGGAAGTGGAGACAGGTAGGCAGCAATTATATTATCATATGATATTCTATGAATATTTAGATTTGCATCATACGGACGGCTCGGTCGTGATTCAAACGAGGACTGACTAAACCCCACCGAATACTGTTTTCCTAACTCCATTGACCGATTGATCGACGTTTTTTTTCATTTCGCTATATCCAGTAAAATTATGTGTCTTTCCCTGCGTTATCCCTTCAACTCGTTTGCTCAATGTTCATATCTTTATCATGGCACACGTATAGCGGCAGCACGAATATAATAGGATTATGATCGTTTGTACAGACACATTGGATGGCTCCTAAGCTGCAGCTGCAGCATCTATCTTCTTCTGCAGCAGAGTCTTCCGTTGCCGCACTGGCTGTAGTTCTGGGGGCATCCGCACGACTGCTGGTATTGCTGCTGCTGGTACTGCTGCTGGGGGTTGCAAGTAACGACCGAGGGCTGGGGCTGGTATATCGGAGCCATGGTGGAGGTGATGGGGGCAAGAGGAGGGTTGTAGGTAGAGGGAGAGCACTGAGCAGAGCACGAAGTCTGGCAGGCAGGCTGGCACTGAAAGAGGATACGATTGGGGTTTATTAGAGCGAAACAGGAATGACCAGCGATAAAAAAACTCAGATAGTCAACATTCAGCGAGCATTCGACTTGCATTATCAGTGCATCATGAGTATAATCAGCTAACAGCGCAGACCACTCAGTAACTATTCGGTGCAATGATTGGTTCGAGAATGCTATGAGCTCGGCACTACACCTTCGAGTTATCAACACTACTCACCTAGAGAATTTACGTTATGCCACCATTGGTGTGAGAAGGAATGATACCTGGGTCTGGGCGTAGTTCTGCTGGGAGCACTGCTGGTTACAGGTCTGCTGGCACTGAGGATTGCACTGGGCGGGCGAGGCAGAAGCAGTGGAGTAGGGAATCGTGACCTGAGGACAAATACGTATTTAAAAACAAATCTCGATCGGTCAAATAGGACTACAATTTCCAATGCATTGGATTGTAATCTTGTATACCACTGTCTCTGTGCGTAGAGTAGGTATATAAAACCAGAGAACTCACTCTGATAACAATAGGCGCGGATACCACGTTCACGGGGTTCTGCTGGGTGCACTGAGGTTGGCAGGCTGGCTGGCAAGAGGGAGCGCACTGCTGCTGTTGATCACGAACGACAACGGGGAGTTGCTGCAGATGAGCGAGGCTTTTGAGAGACTATAGTTTGAAGGGACATGTCCTAGTACACATGCCCTTGTGTTCATTGCTGGTGAAAGCAACGCATGCTGGTACCAAGATCTGGTACCTGAGCGGGGGCCTGGTACACAGGGGCGGGAGTGGTGGCGGCAATGCACTGAGGCTGACAGGCAGGCTGGCAGGCAGGGGCACACTGTTGCTGGGGAGCCTACAAGCAGTACCATGCGTGCGCTACAGGGTCGGGATCCATGCGAAGCTAACGGGAACAAGGATATGGAGGTTTTGTACCTGGTAGATAGGGGCGGGAGTGGTAGCGGCAATGCACTGAGGCTGACAGGCGGGCTGGCAGGCAGGAGTACACTGGGGGTTCTAAACCATGCATGTAAATCTAGTATTGGGGGTATACGAGAGAGAAGGCATGCGTCGCTATGGGTGCCAGTCGATGGAATGGTTGTATACCTGGTACACGGGCTGAGGAGTGGTGATGGGAGGCAGGTACTGATGGGTAGTCGGGTTCTGGTAGATCGGCTGCTGGTACTGGGTCTGCGAAATAATAGTTGTTTTTCTGTAAGCCTGATAGGCTTTTTAGATATTTTTTCTGATAGGCTTTTTCTGATAGGCATACGTAGTTAGATTTAGATGTTGTGGACTTTGAGGTGAATTGGCTTTGACTTCAGAAGTGTCTGAGTTACCTGCTGAGTGCACTGAGGCTGGCAAGCCGGCTGACATGCGGGCGCGCAGTTCTGGTTGTTCTGGTACTGAGGCTGGGTCTGCAAGTTGATAATTTGGCAGAGCCTTGCAGACTGTTGTTGGGGAGTCTGCAAGCGGTACCATGCATGCGCTCCAGGGTCTAATACCATTCGGATCCGTTGCCACTAAGGTTGTGAGGATATTGTACCTGGTAGACAGGGGCGGGAGTGGTGGCGGCAATGCACTGAGGCTGACAGGCGGGCTGGCAGGCAGGGGCACACTGTTGCTGAGAGGTCTGGAACCATGCATTGCTAGATGGATTGAACCAATAAAAAATGCAAATGGATTGCGCACTGTTGTACCTGGTACACAATTGGGAGCGGGGCAGGGGTGGGCGCAGGTGTCGTGGTAGTGGTCGTTGCGGCTACCACACACTGGGGAGAGCAGGCGGGCATGCAGAATTCGATACAAACGGTCTGCTGAAACGGGAAAAGGTTGAAAGAGGGAAAAGATTGGTGGAGGGTGGTTGGTGGATTCAGAGTTTTGGAGGGTGTCAAGCAACTGAACCTGGTATTGAATGGGTGCAGGGGTCGGAGCATGGGTGGTAGTGGTTGTTGTGGTAGTGGTAGTGGCTACTACACACTGGGGAGAACAGGCAGGCATGCATACCGATACACAGATGGTCTGCTGAAAGCGGGGGAACGGTGCTTGGTTTCGTGAAGACCACAACTGTACCTGGTACTGAACCGGAGCAGGGGTGGGTGCGGGGGTGGTTGTGGTGGTAGTTGCCTCGACGCATTGGGGAGTGCATACGGGCATACAAGCGGGACCGCAAACCATCTGCTTGGGCTGTGAGGGGGAGGGTGAATCAAAACAGGGGAAGAGATGAACGAGCTGGGTTCGAGAACGTGTTCTATAATACCTGGTAGACGGGGGCGGGCGTAGTAGCGGCGACGCACTGAGGCTGACAGGCGGGCTGGCAGGCAGGGGCACACTGCTGGGCATTCTAAACCATGTTTTAGACCAGTTTGTGGTAGTAAATAGTATTGATCCGCTTATGGGTTGTATTGTTTCTTACCTGGTACATGGGCTGGGGCGTGGTGATGGGAGGTAGGTACTGCTGGGTGGTCGGGTTTTGGTAGATCGGCTGTTGGTACGGGGTCTGAATGGCAACATCTTGTATTATGTATCAATCATAATCGGAACCAGTGAGCTTGCTGAAACCTACTTGCTGGGTGCACTGTGGTTGACAGATGGGTTGGCAAGCAGGAGCGCAGTTATTGCTGCTCTGATACTGGGGTTGGGTCTGAAAGTTGTTCATTTTCTAGTGCTCAGACACATTGGTCCCTCAGATTGGTGAAACTCTTGTTAATCTTTCGATGTCCTATCATTATACAACACGCAATGATCAGCTCCCCCTCTGATCCTCTATGTGCATCTTCCTCAACGCAAAAAATGCTCAAAGAACGTTCTGGAGAAGAGCTGAGATGAGGATCAAGACGAATGTGAATTCTCATGAAGGTGAACAACGTCTGGTGGTTTTCAAGCATCGGTTTCTTGATTTTCCTTAATTGAACTGCGTTTGACAAATGATTAGATATAGTAGTATCATATCGTCAAGATAAATTTAAACTTGCTAGTAAGATGGAGAAGTAACAATGGAATGAGGATATTTAGGAAGCCCTCGAGAAGGTAAATCGAATATGTCTCGCGCTTTCTCTGTTTGCCGACAATGTATGAGTAGTCAAACAAACTTGGAGCAAAAACAACCTGAAGCACCACTAGTTTTCGGTCCGTGACTCGTAAGCTAGCGCCGTTTGATAGTAATTCCTTTTGTGTGTAATTGATTGTCTAGCCGTGCCTTATTTTGAATCAGAACTCTCCTACAAAAACATACCTGGGTTATCTGGGGAGCGCAGGCGCAGTTGGAGTTTGAGGGAGCCGACTGGTGAGCACATCCACAGGCGGAGGATTGACGTTTCGATCGAATCTGAGATTGATGGGGATGATAGAGACAATCGCTAGATGTTCAGTAATCAGAGGATCTGCTATGAATAATGTGATTTGAAACTTGATGTTACGGTTTGCTATATGAACTCACGGGGTCTGCATTGATGACAAGTGCAGAAGCGAGAAGAGCCACGAAGATGAGCTTCATTCTACTCAATGCAGATGGGAGATGATCACGAATGATGTTCCCTCCCCCTCCACCATTCCTCTTATACCCCCAGGGCACCTCCTCCCTCTCCCGACCAGTCCCTCCCCCTCCTTCTCCTCTCGAGGATATCCGGAGACGTGAGTTTCTTGCACATTGTTTGAGCCAATCACTGTTCAAACCCCATGTGGCTGAAGCATGTTACAGTTTTTACCCGTGTCAGAGGGTATATGAAGTGCAAGTACAATACGTGTCTAGTAAGTGAGCTCCAGGGAAATGACTTAAATTTCTCTCTACTTTTAAATGAAAGTCTCAACGATAACGAAACGTTATTTGATTCCATCTCGAACTTTCCACAACACACTCGATTTAGTCGATGGCACGGACATCACTAATTTTCCATCATAAAATTTTCCGATAGCAGTGCTTGCTTCCATTCATCAACTTTTAAAAAAATTTTTTTATTGATACACCCCAACGGGTGTGACAGCATGTGAAATAACATATACAGATTGAAAGAATAAGAGGGGGTGAGAGAGGGGGGAGAGGGAAAGGAAGAGGGAAAGGAATGGAGAGACGGGAGATTAGAGTTGGTCACTCTCACAGATGCTCTTGAATGGTGAGGTGGACGAGGCCTCAGAACGGGAATGGGACCGTTCAATCCATTTATATCTTATGGATTTAGAGCAAAAGTGGGACCTACAGATTGGGTATATCTAATTGGAGAATACGGGCGGTGTGGGGATTAGATAGCAAGCGGAGCTTAATTGTGGGTAACGACAACTTAGGGTCAACTATGCGGTGAATCTTACAAAGGAAGCGGATAGATCGATGCGAAAAGGAGGATCTCAAATTCTCTCTACGAGCAATGGGGATGTGAAGGGAAAATGCGTTGTGTCTAGAGGATACATTACGAAAAGAATAAAAGTGAGACATAGGTAGATCAACAATTCCATTAATAATCTTGAGAGAGAAGATAATATCAGATACAACTCGGCGAAGATACAAAGATCGCAAATCAGCAGAAACTAGTCTCTGATCATAACAAGGTGGAGATGAAATACGAAAAGAAGTACGGTAATGCAACAATCGGGTGAATAGATGCTGACATCTTTCTAATTGCCTAATTGGTCCTTTAGCTGAAGGAGACCAAACAGGGGAAGCGTACTCTAGAATAGGGACAATGAATGAACGATAAGCACGGATATAGGGGTCACTAGATGTACAAGAAACAGATCTAAACAGAAGATAAATAAACATATTTGCTTTCTTACAAATGATGTCGATATGAAGTAAGAAGGAGACAACGTAAACTCCTAAATCACGAACTGGATCGGGGGTAGAGACTGTGGATGGGAGAGGGAGATGATAAGAGTTGATAGAGTATGGGTTGAGGGGATTGTTTTACCTATGTAAAGGGCGGTGCATTTCTTTTCAGCAACCGATAACTGCCAAGTTTCGCAGTATTCTAGGATACCCTGTAACCCTTGTTGAAGTTGAGCCGGGATAGAAGGAAGCTCGTTAGGTTTATGAGTGATGTACAGCTTGATGTCATCAGCAAAGAGACGAAAGTTGACTAGAGGAAATGGAGAAAGAGCCCCGGGTAGATCGAAAAGATAGATAAGAAAGAGGAGAGGACCTAATACGCTGCCTTGTGGGATTCCGCTGAGAACCAATCTCTCAGAAGAGAAAGAGGTGCCAACTTTCACTAATAAGCGACGATCGAGCAGGATATCGGAAATCCAATTAAATAAACAACCGCGAATACCTAGGCAATTTAATTTATGGAGGAGTTTCGAGTGAGAAACCGTATCAAATGCCTTAGCTAGATCAACATAAACGACGTCAACACAATGATTTCTATCAAGAGATTCACGCCAAGACTGAGTGCAATCAAGAAGTTGAGAAACAGTGGACTTACCACGGACGAATCCGTGTTGCTCAGAAGGAATAATAGAATGGATTTCACACCAACGAACAAGGTTAGGTTTAATAATTCGTTCCATAACTTTACTAGGAATGGGAGTGAGCGAGATAGGGCGGAAGTCCGACAAAGAGGAAGGAGAAGAGACTTTAGGAATGGGAACAACAAAGGAAAGCTTCCAAAGAGAGGGGACTTGGCCAAACATCAAACTGTAGTTCATAATGTGAGCAAGTGGTTCAGATAGAGACAAATAACACTTCTTAAAAATAACAGACGGAATACCATCGGAAGGAAGTGAACAAGAGTCAGAAACGCGTCTAAGATGGTATGCAATATCCATTGGGAGAATAATAGAGAAAGGCATGGATTGAGGAATGGTGAGGGGGCAATGAGGGAGAAGACCATCATCAGCAGTGAAAACAGATTCAAAGTAAGAAGCAAACGCTTCTGCCTTATCAGAGTCATTGATTAGAGTATTACCATGAGGGTCTAATAGAGAGGGGGCAATTGAGGAACGAGGTTTAAATCGAGTCGAGAAGTAACGGTAATAGGAACGGCTGCGATTGCCTGATAAAACCTTGTTTTCCTTGTTACGAATGAACTTCCTTATCTCAGAATCAAGCTTAGATGACACAATAACGAATTGGGATCTAACAGGAGCAAAGGAGAGCTTATTAAAGAGACAACGTTTATGATTAAGGAGAGATTTGATATGAGGAGCGTAGTTCTCGAATGGAAGGAATTCCAGTGTTGGGGGGACGGTAAGCAAGAATGATTTGAATGGAAGAGAGACCAAGAGGGGGAAAGAGATCGAGACAGACAACGTCAGACGAGACAGTGGATGGGAGAGATATGCGAGAACAAGGAATGTGATCACGAATGATTACACACACACCACCACCTCGTCTAGCGCGATCTGCTCGATAGATACGGTAGGGATACGATAAGAGAATTTCGGAGTCAACAATGCGAGTTGTGAGCCAGGATTCAGAGATAAAGAGGACATCGGGACGGTCAATTGATAAGATAGAGTTTAGATCGGGCAACTTATTACAGAGAGATCTGGCGTTGAACATCAAACAATTCAAGAAAGGAATGGAGGGAGAGAGTGGAGAGAAAGGAGAGGCAGAACAGGGATAGGATGGATGACTCAATGGATGGACTAGGGGTGTATCAGCAATTAGTTTCCCTGGTTCGGGAGTTGCGTGCGGACACGAGAGGGAATGTCCCCCTTATGCCAGATTTCACATCGATAGACAACGAATGGAGAGGAGGAATCCTTAGCACGCCATTCCCTAACCTTCGCTCTCATCTCCTGATGCCTCGCCAACTCTTCCCTACTCATGGACTGGCGAATGTATATGACCTCAAACTCAGAGTTACCTCTGAGAGTGGAGGCATTTTTAAGAGCCGTGAATACAAAAGAGCGGGCGGGCATCACAAGTTTAAGGAGACGGGGGCGATCCGACTGTTTACCCATTCGGAAGATCTGATTGGGCATAGCATCAACCTTGAGATGACTGAGAAGTCGGGCCACGCCCATTCTATCAGCCTCGCACCTTTCCTCCAGACCCAGACCGACGTCAGGTTCCAGAAGGCCGGCAACGACAAGTGATCTTTGCCTCAGATGCAATTAGAACGGTCCACAGCTGAGGGAGGGGAAGAGGAAGGGAGGAGGAAAGGAGAGGAAGCAGAGAGGACAGACGAGAGAGTGTGGGAAATGGGGAGAGTGTGCGAGGTCGAGGGGAGTGAGGAGTGGGGAGAGGAAGAGGAAGGGGAAGAGAGGAGGGAGAGACTGCCACTGGACTGTCCGGCGACCTGCTCGAGAGCTTTCGCCAATGAGGAGAGCAGACCAGTGACTGTCTTCCACCTTTCCTCGTCGACACCGGACGGGGCGTCCTCCAGGGGAAGAGCGAGGGCGGACACGACCATGTTACTGAGCGTGCCACCCTGTTTCTTAGCCGCAGGACTAGAACCCGCCGACATCGTCGAGGCCCTCTTTTTGGGTGGAATGGTGGAAGAACAGAGACCAAAGATCAAATAAACAAGAGAAGAGTGGGAGAAAGGGGGGGGACTAGTAAACAAACAAACACGCGAGAGAGAAAAGAGGGGTCACACTCCTCGGGCAAGGGAGAGGAGGGAATGACAAGGGAGAGGAAGGAATGACAAGGGAGAGGAGGGAATGGCAAGGGAGAGGAGGGAATGGCAAGGAAGAGGAGGGAATGGCAAGGGAGAGGAGGGAATGGCAAGGGAGAGGAGGGAATGGCAAGGGAGAGGAGGGAATGGCAAGGGAGAGGAGGGAATGGCAAGGGAGAGGAGGGAATGGCAAGGGAGAGGAGGGAATGACAAGGGAGAGGAGGGAATGGCAAGGGAGAGGAGGGAATGAGCAAGGGAGAGGAGGGAATGGCAAGGGAGAGGAGGGAATGGCAAGGGAGAGGAGGGAATGACAAGAGAGAGGAGGGAAAATTCATAAAAAATGATAAAGTTGCATATACTAGTGATATTCGTGCCCCCAACGAATAACATATTTGAATTAAATATCGTCAAAGCCCAGTCATTGGCTGAAACATTTATCCAACATTTCCATTCCAATTCAGACACGTCAATTGGCTCCTTGTCGACAACAAATCGTTATCAGCAGTGTTGAAACGTTCCTCCATCGTCCGTCAGACCCGCAATAGCCCAGACGATGCACCTGCTATCTGGATAATTCCTCGATCATATTATCAGCATTTGCGATAGTAGCGATCGTACAATGAACCCCCTCTTAATAACAGACTCGTTAAAGAAGGGGGAACACGACCGCTGATGCAAATCGCACGGCCGCGACGCGCGCGCCGATTTGCATGCGGACTCTCTCAATCATCCCTTCTCTCTCCCCCTCTCGGATTAGTGCCTGAGCGATCAGGCCCGATTGGCACACAGCCAATCGCTCATAACTCGGTTCAAACGAAAATTAGTAACATGCGTCTTTTGAAAAGTGTGATCAGATAGTGGAGACCCGTTAGCTCACGTCGAGAACTCATCAACTCAGATGGTCGTGTTCCCCCTTCTTTAATGGTGAACACATTTCATTTGAGACTAAATTACCTAATCATCCCCTCATGTGCGACAGATCTGAGGCCTTCCATTTTGCGTATCGCCCCTACCTCATTTGTTACTAATAATCTTTATCCGAGTTCGCAACAGGTTGTCCGATATTTTAATCGTCAAGATGTGATGTGCCATGAAATACAATCATATGAAATTATCTGTCGTATAATGAATGCACATCTTTCTCTAACATTGCCCTTTATTGGACATTCAGCAGTTTGTGTATTATTATGATGGTTCCTCCTCAAACTAATGTTTGAATTGGTAAGGTGCATGTCATATCTATTTACATTTGTGTCTTCCTCTCGTTGTACATCTTTATAAATACTTTAATGTAATAAACCGTGAAATACATTATGTTGCACTTGAATTTATTGATTTCACTTACCTGAATCATCATGTTCTGATTCGAGCAAAGGACAATGCATTTGCACTGACACACTTTTGCAATGCTCTTTCATCACGCAACTTTCAATGTTCATCTCTTTATCATGGCACACGCACAGCGGCAGCACGAATATAATATGATTATGATCGTTTGTACAGACACATTGGATGGCTCCTAAGCTGCAGCTGCAGCATCTATCTTCTTCTGCAGCAGAGTCTTCCGTTGCCGCACTGGCTGTAGTTCTGGGGGCATCCACACGACTGCTGCTGCTGCATCGGCTGCTGGTATTGCTGCTGCTGGTACTGCTGCTGGGGGTTGCAAGTGACGACCGAGGGCTGGGGCTGGTACATGGGGGCCATGGTAGAGGTGATGGGGGCAAAAGGAGGGTTGTAGGTAGAGGGAGAGCACTGAGCAGAGCAAGAGGTCTGGCAGGCAGGCTGGCACTGAAACACGATAAGATTGGGTTGAATCATGGTACTATATTTACTATATTGGGTTGAATCATGGTACTATATAACTTCAGGTCCATGGATGCAGCATTGAGCAGTAAACTCGGGTTTGAATTAGAGCCCGGAACTACACCTTCGAGTTGTCAACACTATTCACTTAGAGAATCTATGTACGTGATACCACCATTGGTGTGAGAAGGAATGATACCTGAGTCTGGGCGTAGTTCTGCTGGGAGCACTGCTGGTTACAGGTCTGCTGGCACTGAGGATTGCACTGGGCGGGAGAGGCAGAGGCGGTGGACAGCGGGATAGAGACCTTATGAGACATTATTGATTAAGGATCAGTGCCAACGTAAGGCTGAATCCAGTATACTCACTCTGATGATGATGGGTGCGGATCCTCCATTCACGGGGTTCTGCTGGGTGCACTGAGGTTGGCAGGCAGGCTGGCAAGAGGGAGCGCACTGCTGCTGTTGATCACGAACTACCACCGGGAGCTGCTGCAATGGGCGGGGATTAAGAGGGTCGGTCGTAGAAGAAGCGTAGTTGTATTTTTCTTTGGTAGTCAACATCTAAATTGAGCATGCAGATGCTACGCCTGTACCTGAGCTGGAGCCTGGTACACAGGGGCGGGAGTGGTAGCGGCAATGCATTGAGGCTGACAGGCAGGCTGGCAGGCAAGGGCACACTGTTGCTGGGGAGCCTACAAGCAGTACCATACGTGCGCTACGGGGTCGGGTACCATGCGAATCTATCGGGAACAAGGATATGGAGGTTTGGTACCTGGTAGATAGGGGCGGGAGTGGTAGCAGCAATGCACTGAGGGTGACAGGCAGGCTGGCAGGCAGGGGCACACTGTTGCTGGGGAGCCTACAATCAGTACCATGCGTGCGCTACGGGGTCGGGTACCATGCGAAGCTATCGGAAACCAGGATATGGGAGTTTGGTACCTGGTAGATAGGGGCGGGAGTGGTAGCAGCAATGCACTGAGGCTGACAGGCGGGCTGGCAGGCAGGAGCACACTGTTGCTGAGGGGTCTGGAACCATGCACGGATAGATGGATGAAGACAACTAAGGAATGGGATTGGGTGCGTTGGTACCTGGTACACGGGTTGAGTAGTGGTGGTGGTAACTGCGATACACTGGGGTGTGCAAACGGGCATACAAACGGGGATGCAAGTGGGCTAAACCAAGCTACGTTGGAACTCATTCCGGGTTTAGCCTGGTACCTGGTAGGGAGCAGGGGTGGGTGCCGGGGTAGTGGTAGTCGTGGTAGCGGCTACCACACACTGAGGAGAGCAAGCTGGCATGCATAGGGCGACACAAATGGTCTGCTGAAACGGGGAAATGGAGGTGGTTGGTGGATTCACGGTTCAGGGAGGTGCCAGTCAGCGGTACCTGGTACTGAATGGGTGCAGGGGTCGGAGCAAGGGTGGTTGTGGTAGTTGTGGTAGTGGTCGTGGCTACCACACACTGGGGAGAACAGGTGGGCATGCAAACTGATACGCATACGGTCTGAAAGCGGGGGAGAAGGTGCTTGGGTTCGGGACATGGTACCGCTGTACCTGGTACTGAACCGGGACAGGGGTGGGTGCGGGGGTGGTTGTGGTAGTTGTTGTGGTAGTTGCCTCGACGCATTGGGGAGTGCATACGGGCATACAAGCGGGGACGCACAGGACCTGCTGGGGATGAGAGGAGAAGGGTGGAACCAAACAAGGGGAAAAGAGGGGGGACACTCTTGGTTCGAAGACGGATTCTGTGATACCTGGTAAACGGGGGCGGGCGTAGTAGTGGCGATGCACTGAGGCTGACAGGCGGGCTGACAGGCAGGGGCACACTGGGGGTTCTAAACCATGCTTGTGACTCTAATGTTGGGTACAGAGGAAGAAATGGGTTGCAATGGGTATCAGAACATTGGATGGTTATATACCTGGTACACGGGCTGAGGAGTGGTGATGGGAGGGAGGTACTGCTGGGTAGTCGGGTTCTGGTAGATTGGCTGCTGGTACTGGGTCTGCAAATACATAGTTTTCTTTCTGAATGTTTGCTAAGCTCTCTGGCCTATGTCTTAATATTCTGTGGACGATGAGGTGAATTGACTTTGTTACATCAGAAGAGTCTCTGTTACCTGCTGAGTGCACTGAGGCTGGCAAGCCGGCTGACAGGCGGGCGCGCAGTTCTGGTTGTTCTGGTACTGAGGCTGGGTCTGAAAGTTGATCATTTGGCAGTGCCTTTGCAGATTGGTGTCTACTCCTACGTCTACATAATCTCTGTGAGGAAGCACAGTCAACGTGGGGTCATGCACACACAGGCACACACTCAGTGTTATGGTTGCTGGGGGGGGGGGGGCAACTACAGTCTAGCTGTAGGCACCTGGTAGAAGGGTTGCTGCTGCATCATCTGCTGCATTGAGGGGTATCCCATCTGGTAGGAGGCAGCAGCAGCTGCAGGTTGCTGCAGGAAACGCTGCAGGAAGGGATAGTTTGCTGCAGGCGCCGGCGTCGGTTGTCGGAGCAGAGGAGCAGTGTGGACGATCAAAAGCTGCTCGTTGGCCATGTCGATGCAGTGTTGGGAACAAGAGGGCCGACAGGCTTGCACGCAGGGGGACTGGTAGGATGGAGTGGAGTCGTAGCCGTATCCATACTGGTGACCGTATTGCTGGTACTGGGGACCGTATTGTTGTCCCATGAACCCGCCACCATAGCCGAAGGGTACCTTCATCAATTATTAGAGAAATTATCGATTAGAAAATAAACCTGGAAGCTGTTAGGGAAACTGAAACGATTGTTGTCAATGCAATATTACACTCGTTGAACGGTAGATAATTCAAAATTAGTGTAAATAAGTCAGCTAATGATCTGTAGTTTATTCCATACCTGCTGGACGGGTGCACAGGCGGGAGCGCAGTTCTGCTGGCACTGGTTCTGGCACGCCTGGTTCTGGTTCTGGTACTGAGGCTGGTTCTGCTGCTGGGGCTGGCACTGCTGCTGCACGCACTGCTGCTGGCAGGTACCGCAAGCCTGGTCTCTCATGACCTGCTGCTGGAATAACGTCAGTTGTCGATCAGTGGCTGGACAGCTACGGTAAGACCGAGAAAGCGCGCGTGCGTTAGGCGAGGAAAGAGGGCGTGGGTTAGGAGCTGGTACCAGGCTGGTACCGTACCGGGTACTGGTTCTGGTACTGTTGGTTCGGGTACTGTTGGTTCGGGCCCATGGTAGTGGGCGCGAATGATGTGGGAGCGTACGTCGTCGAAGGCGAATAGGAAGGCGAGTACTAGAGATAGGAGGAGTGAAGGGGATAAAGGAAGGAGTAGGGTAGGTATCGAATGGTTGGGTTACGGTACCTGGTAGGGAGTGGTGGACATGATCGGGGCCATGGTGGAGGACTGGATGGGAGGGAGCTGGCCTGGCACGTTGTACATCTAAATGGGCAGGGTTACGGAAGTTTGGTAGTTCATAATGTGGGATTGTGAAAGTAGAGTTACGGTAGTATTGTCGATCAGAGCCAGGCTCATGATAAGCGTACCTGGTTGTTGATGGTCTGCTGGGCGAACTGCGCATCAACGGGAGTCTGCACGTAGGGAGAGGCGCTGAAATCATATAGTTACGGAAATGAACGGAGTAATGTTGAAATGTGATAGGGTATTTTTGAGTGCTTCGATATGAGGTAAAAGATGAAATATCATACTATAGTAGAACGGTTGGAATCTCAAATTATATAGTATGGGTACGGTACCAGGCTTGGTTGCAGGTTTGGGCGCAGTTGGGCAGGGACTGGGCCTGGCAGGACTGGGTGCACTGCGAGTTGCACTGCTGCTGCAGCTGCTGAGGAGCGCAAGCGGCAGCGCAGTTGGAGGAGCACGCCTGGATTGGGTTGGGTTCTGGTCTGGTTCCGGTTTCGTTCAGGTCTGGTTCCGTGGCACAGTACCTGGTTGCACTGGTTCTGGTTGAGCTGGGGCGGGCACTGCTCGGAGCACTGCTGCTGGCACTGGGGCGCGCATTGGGCCTGTAATATGGGACTGATTAAGAATTGCAAAACCGCCTCTCCCCACTTCCCGTGTTATCTCGTTCCCTGTCAAAGGAGCATGGAAATAGAAGAAGCTTTTATCCCATTTGCCAAGTCTAGCCAGGACATCCGTGGTGATTACTCTTGAGCGCCGCGCTCAGCTAACAATATGAGAATCTAGTTTCCCGTCTTTTACTTTTGTTCTCTCCCTTCCGTCTCACGCTTCTAATCACTTACTCTTCTGCTCATTGGGGACAAACAACGGGAAAGAGCAAAGAGAAGAGAGAGGGAGACCGCTGATATTGATATGAACTAAGAGAGATTCGCGAACTGGATCGAGATAGAGGCGAACTGGGAATACTGCTGTACTGTATTTGAGAGATCTCAGAGCTTCTGGTTTCGGTGACGAAATTCGTGCTGTGAAATTCGTATATTCACTCCGTAATGTCCATACATCTCTTATCAGTGGTTACATCGCGAGAGCGCAATTACAAATGGTTTCTACTCACATCACTGATGCAGGTCGGAACCACATCTCAATATGAACCCCTATCAGGTACCAATGACCGGCACCACGTCTCACCTGGGTCATCTGGGAGGCGCATTGGCAGTTGGAGGAGGAGGCCATCACGGGCGCGCATTGGCAGGAGAGGGCAGGCGAGGACTGGAGGAGATTGGATTAGGATGGTTTCGGTACGGTAGGCATTAATACGGTGGAAATTGAAGGATATTGAGAGCATTAGTGAAGATATAAGAGTACAGTATTGAGTTCGGTATCGATATATCAGACTACAGTACCTGGCAGGAGCAAGAGGGAGCAGATTGTTGCGCGCACCCGCAGGCGGATGATTGACGCTTCGATCGAATCTGAGATGGAAAAGGAACTGATTGAATGATGAAAAACGCTCTGAGGCTATTCTTGGTTCGAAAGAAAGCAAATACGTCTTGTTGAAAAGTTTTCATGAAATCATCAAAATACGGAAAATGCATGAATAGGTAAAATGCAATACGCATCGGAAGAATGTTCGAACTAGATAAACAAAATTTCAAATTGACGAATAGTTTTCATTCGACAGTTCAATAAAAGGGCGGACACAGTTCAGATTTGAATGAGTTTCAGGGGCGATTCAAATGTGCGCTGAGATTGATTTGTTCTATGAGCTCCAGTGAGTAACTGCATACAAAAATTATTATGAAATAAATAAATAAAAGCGCAATCTCAATGAACTCACGGGGTCTGCATTGGCGACAAGAGCCGTTGCGAGAAGAGCCGCGAAGATGAGCTTCATTCTACTCAATGTAGATGGATGATCACGGTGGATGCTCCTCCTCCCTCCACCTTTCCTCTTATACTACCGCCTCAGGGCAAATCTCTCCTCCCCTTCCTACCAGTCCCTCCCCTCTCCTCGGTCTCTCCTCCCTCTCACCCCTCTCCTCTCCTCCCCCCTCGGCAGATCCCCAAGAGAGACGTGAGTTACTTCTTGCGCCCATTGTTTGAGGTAATCCCGACTGTTCAATCTACCTTGAGGGGGTGCAAACACACGTTACAGTTGTCACCAGTAGTGCATAGTAGAAAACTGGTGGTGTTTGACGCCCCGCCGTTTTTGCTACTCCCGAGAGTTTATTGGACTACTCGATTATTGAGTCTGCAAACAGAGAAGGTTGTTGAGCGTGAAACATGCAGTGTGATTCTTCTAGTAAAACGACTCACAATACCTTATATCATTTTACATGACTAATTAATCACCCTTTATCGAACAGAAATTCGTTCGGGGCCACTTTTTCTGTATCAAAAAACCGAGGGAGTGATTGGCGATTCTTCATCAACTCGTTGATTGTGTCGGCAAACAGAGAAGATGAGAGGCGTGAAACACCCTCGGCGGTGCCTCTCGAGGGCCTTGAAAACAATCCGCATTCCACTGATCATGATTGGAAACCATTTGTCGAGCATCTTTCGAGTGATGTTCCTCCCGTTCCGACCAGACCCAAGTTGTGGACCACAACACTTCTATCTGCTCAGATAAGTTTGAATATATCCTTTTCATCAGATACTGATTTCGCCAGGAGAAACAAGAAGTCAATACAATATCGCCGTCGATGGATGTTCGCCTCAAGAGATGTTCTTTCTACAAAACAATCAGCATTTTCCTTTCTTAATTCTCCTCTCATCTCCAGACCGTTCTTTTGGCATTGTTACATCCTCGAGGAAGAGAAGCATGGGGAGGACGAGAGACGAGGGAATAGCTGTGCTCAAAAAACTGATGCTTAGCGCAGTGGCATCTTAGCAAGATCGGCAACAATCCTGTAGGGGGGATTTGCACACTGGTGATAGAAACGCGGAAATCGACTCTCATCAATTCGCGTGTTCTGTCATTTCCCAGCGAGAGGGAAAATGCTATTTGAGAAACGCCAGTTCAATTTGCCATCACTAATTTGCAATAAACAAGGCTAAACGTTGTTTCTGATCCTCAGAATCCTCTGTTGTCAAACAAGCTCATCCTGAGATCCATCCCACTGACTCATCAGCAATCGGCAGTAACAAGCTGCTTACTCAGGGGCAAATTTTGACGTCACAGGAGGAGCAAATACTGATTAGTTTGTGTGAGGAAACCCAGTGTAATTACTTCACGCCCAGTAATGTTTATGCGGGTACGTCGATTTCTTTTGCGATTTGATCCGGGTACACATTTTCCCGAAAGTTTGATAGTAACTGCAAACTGGTACATAATCAAGCAGGAATACTTCTGCTGGAAAATCGCCGTCTTCGTACAGTACTTCCTCTTCATCCATCATCTTATCCGTTCTTTATCAGTGGCTCGATATCACCTACCGTCCTCTGTTTGGTCGTTACTGTCCAGAAAGCGGCCCTCACTCTCCTAATCCGTGTTCATTGCCTTTCTTCCTTCCGGCTTTCGCTATTTTGACGTACTTACAATCTGCTGGCTGACTCGAGTCACGCAACGATCAAACAAAGGATGATGGCAGATTGGCTTACTCATCAAATAGCCAATGACAACTACATTCGAGGGTTCAGATGGAAGAGGAACTGGATTGAATGGAGGACGATTGACGTCTAGAGTATCTCTTCTTCTCTTTGTTAGTTACTATGCACTACCCTTAGTCACTAGATGATTATTATTCATTAGAAAATATTCAATAGCCGATTTCACTTTTCAATGGTTGATCAATGGCTTCATTTCTCGTTGTCTCATTTGCTTTCTCTGAGCGTTGATAAAGTGTATGAAATAACTAAAAGCTTTCATAACTTCTATAATAGATACTTCTGAGAGGAAAAAAACCTTCGCAATTTCTTCTTTATGTACGTGCGATCACGCAAGGGGGATCGTCTTACAGTCTGGGAATAGTCCCCGTCTAGTTTCTTCCTCGAGTGCTCATGAACTGTGCTCATACTCGTGTTCTCAATGGAGATCGCATGACAGAGAGGGGTTCAGTACTGTGTACATTGTACTCTTCTTTTGTTAAATTTGTTGGACGATTGGGTATCATAAGCAGTTGAAATCTTTGAATGAATGCTTCTCGGGGGTTCAGTGGCCCGTTGAAATCACTTATATTTGCACAAGTAGTTTTTAGTCGAGACGTACAATAGGCTTAGATTTGAATCTTGGCGGACGTCTCCCACGATGGTTTGACTATGTCATTGTTTTGCAGACTATTGAATGATAAATTATGATCGATGACACAATTGAAGACTAGGGGGTGAATTCTCCATGAGAGGTTGCACTCATGCAAGGGAATTGAAAATAATTTATTTAATAAAAAATACATCTAAAACAATCAGATCATAAGATGGCGCGCAACTTCACTCGTTCTACATTTTGACACTGAGCAAATACAAAAATGATGAGCTCTTCGAACCGATCGGGTTTCATCTCCTCATCTCGAAGCACTTTGATCTCTCCGATCAAACTTCGTTCAGTTTGCGCATGAGCTCTTCCCGTGTTCCCTTTCCGTCTTCTTCTTTGACTACCTCCCCTCTCCTCTCCTGCTCCTTCCCTTCTCTCCCTCTCTAACCACTAGAGGGCATCGAGAAGGGAGAGATTCCATGAGGCGGAAGCCATCTCTCTCAAATGATTGTCCACACTGATAATCACTCATGGGGAGTACACGTCTTTTTATTCGGCTAAGACGAGGGAATAATCTAAATCGTTACGAACCATCATTATTCATTGCGAGTGCAAGAGCGATAGGCATCTCATCTAGATAATACCGAAGTGATGAACAAACAAAGATGGGTTAGATTCGAAACTTTATCGTTTTCAAATGGGACGAACCACAGACGAAAAGTCTCATTTACCACCAAAGCGTCTCATTTACCTTGAATAGCAATTTGAAATTTCATTGAAATATTCTCGAATATTCTCATAAATAAAGTAGAAAATATAAAATCCCTTAAAATCCAACTTCTCATAGAGTAGAAAATGTAAAATAATATCCAAATTTGATATAGATTTCGATCAGAAAAAAAGCATGCCACTTTCAATGAGAAGACTTGAGCACCTTTGGTCGATCCAATTCATCTATGATAATCCGGTAAGAGCTAATATTTCAGTAAATCAGGTATCTGTGATTAATTGCTGAGTGTGTACGAATGTTTTTGCAATCAGTCGTGTATTCGTGTGTTAGTACAATTCAATGATGGCTACAGTAGTCAGTCGAGGGTACGGCACGGGTTTGGGAATCATGGATAGGGAAATCAGGTACATCTAATACATAATCTCTTTGATTGTGAACTGATTGGAAACAAGCGCCGAATTCACCTGTTCTCTGAAGGATGTGATGTCTTGGTGAGGAGTTGTCTTCAGTGGATTGATTGGGTAGAGATAAGATGAATACGAATGGTTAGAACAAAATTGTATAAGAGTGCTCATCACCGCCTTGATTTCCTGATACCAGCATCGATTTCTGAAATGAGAGCTGATGAGTCATAATTGCATCTTTTATCTTCACCTCTCCGAACACTGCTTTCAATCGTGAAGTGCCCAGAATCGTCGAATAGCACCGGTGGAAAATGTTCTCAACCTACAAGCAATGGTAATAAATTGTTTTGTTCGGTTTGCAAACCCTCTTCGTGATCCAATCGATTTTCATGAGGCGTTGAGTAAAAATGTGATTTGCCTGATAGAGGAACTTGAGCAACGACTAGTGATGATGGAGTACCGTGTCATAATCGATTCGTCAAGAGCGCGCATTCCGAATGTGCATCCGAACTGGTAGAAATCTGGGGTGGCTCCGAATCGCGTACATCTGCAAACGGTTTGTCTCTCTAAGGACTATCCAAGTTGACAGCATGATCCCTATGTTCCCTCTTTCCTACAGTACGAACCTGCTTAGGAATATATCGACGACGTAGAGCTCGAAAGCAACTGCTCTGTCGAAGGGAAGATTCGTATGAGGCGCGAGTGGTTCGTCAGTGGCTCGTCCGCACGACACCTCAAACGTGAGTGGTTATTTACTGAGCTACGATTTGGTGTTTGTCGACTGCTGTCTATTGCTCTCTACTAGAGTTTTATTTCTCGACAATTTGGTCGGTTGGATCCACCATCGCCTGTTTTCTGATTTTGAAGACTGAATGAAACGTATTTTATCTCACGGTCCCTCATATCAAAAAAGCCCCCAAAATATCTGTGAAGTCGAAATGACTAACCCATTGATTTCCCATGACGAAAACGTATCGACCGTCGGCCGCGCCAGCATAACGTGGATCCTTCATTAGAGGAAAACCGGCTCGGACGACGACCGAATCCTGCAACGATGACGTCATCGATTGGAACTGTAGCCAGAATGGCGTCATTAAAGATAAAAGATCACTCTCACCACTTGGCCGTTGATCGAGGGGGACGAGGGGGCAGTAGGGTTAGACATTGTAGTCAGGAGAGGGGGTTAGTAGTGGGAAGAGGAGTGACGAGCGACCACTCGGAATGAGGTAAAGGAGTGGAAATGAAAGAGGAATGAGAGGGACGAATCGAGGAGAGACGAGAGATACTGGCTGTTTATTGTTTGTTATTTTTTGTGTATTCAAATGAGTGTCTTTACGACACTGCAACTAAATTCGTTCTCCTCGATTATAGTTCTTCATGATTAGATATCTGTTTTTATCTTTCATTTTTTCTGCAAATCGGATTATTTGACTATTATTAGGCTACAAATATGGCTAAATACAGCAATGCGAAATTAAAATAATAGCATGGCTGTCAAACGTGAGGGCAGGGCACCGAAGGTAGGGCGGTTCTCGTGCTGATCAATCATTAACTGGAACAAGATAGTAACCGAGCGAGGAGAAAGACAACGCTTAGAGTGTGAAGAGGGTGCGGTCCCGTGGTGTAGCGGTTAGCACTCAGGACTCTGAATCCTGCGACGGGAGTTCAAATCTCCCCGGGACCTTCCCCTTTTGCTACATTACTAACCAACATCATGTTATCCTTGTTTCCTGTTACATATCCTACTCTTTTTCGCACTATTTCGAGAGCACTCAACACTTTACAATATTCACCGAAATGCATTCAAAGCAAACTGATAATGTGCAAAACTGATGGGATAGATGCAATAAGCAAAAACGAGTTTGCGTGGGCTATTTGAGGAGTGGATTCGGCTATTTTTCATTAGCAAAATGAAGTTCTTTGCTCAGCTCGTCGCTACAACCATCCCGATTTCACTCTCCCAAATAATGGAGGGCGTGGGTTCAAGTGGGTTTTGTATGCCTAATGAACGGGCATTATAGGATTTCTCTTCTCTCCCAGTGCTTCCTAGACGTTTCCATCGGCCTCTGAAAGCCGTCATCTATAATACGACGCGGATAAACTACCATATGCAGCGGACGACAGTCGATGACGTCATCCAGGTAGAGGTACCCCAACTTATTGTTTCGGTAGATCAGGGATGATCTCTCGATCTTCTCTGATTTGTTTTCTATGTGAATTGAGGTGGGTGGGAGAGGTGAGTTGTGGTTGACAGTGTGTCGCATCAAGAGATTCACTGTGGTAACTATGCATAGGTAGGATGGGAGAATCGCTGATGCATCTACAGAAATCGATCGCTATCTCGCAATTGTTTCTGATGTAAAATTTGAGAAATAAAAAGACAACAGCAAACGCGTGATTCAGGCCCTCAAACTGAACATGTCCGATATGGATATGGCAGCTTACATCAAGAAAGAGTTCGACAGGAGGTACAACCCGACATGGTGAGATCGATTTTGAGTTTTCTATCAAGTCTGACATGTTTCCCTCTCACTAGCGAGTAATCTGACCACTGATATGCGCCCCTTCTCCGTTATCGATCGCTCTTAAACTATTTTGATTAACCCTTCCTCACTCTCAATTACATTCCAATCTCCCGCACAATAATCCCAACGGCAATGTCGTCCTAGCCCACTCAAAATTGTCCTGACATACGATGAGCGAATGTTGTCACTGTAGAAATGTCATTGATATCACAGGCAATGCATCATCGGGCGTGACTTCGGCAGTATTGTCAATTTCGATCGTAATTATTACATCTCCTTTCTTCTACAAGGACGCTCCTTTCTCCTGTTCAAGTCTAAGATTATTGAAAAGCCAAAGACCTCACGATTGCCTGTTTATAATGATGAAGTGAGTGCCAATAAGAGTCAACCGAATACTACAGTCAATGACGAATTCCTAAAAGTTCGATTGGTGCCAGAGGGTGTGATACATACACGAGAGACTGTGTAGAATTACAAGAGCACTTATCGATCCGATATGTCTATCCAGTCAATTTCAGAATAGAAAAAAGCTCCGCAGAAAGCTGCTTCCAACTACCACACCAGTGATTTCGCCCGAGTATCCGTCTTTTGAAGTGGTGAGTTCATTAAATGCCAGAATGAAGAACGATACTACAAACGTTCTCGAAGCGATGTAGGCTTTCCTAAACGACAAAGATAGATGTTGATGATATTATTGGGATAGATTTTGATAATCTTAACTGATTTGACATCGCTAATATTCATGATTACAGAAGGTCACGAAGGTCGACATGGATACTGAAGTTCAGCACGATGCGGTTAGAGTGAGCAGCCAGGTATGGATTGACTGAGGTTCACTAGATTGGTTGAATGAACAATCTGGATGATAATCTACTGGATGAATCGTTTTGTGAACGAGAGGCAATTGATAAGACGGAACTGAGAAATTGTTTTCATGCAGTAGGCTATCGAGCGAACGTTGTCAATAGCCCTGGTACCTAGCGGCCACAAGCCCCGCCCCTTTTCCCTCGACATCATTTCGCTCAAAAACGAGATCGAGGAAACACAACGTTCGTTTTCAATGAAATAACTCGCCCAAGAGCTTGTTGTGTAGCTCTGACCATGATCTATCGAACGAGCTCTGTCCGAAGTGGATCTGACTTTTTTGAGTATTCGAGAAAAAAAGACCCGAAACATCGAATTTTACACTTTCTATTAGGACCACACTGTTTGGACAATGAAAATATGATTCCTCTGTATTTTAGAGGAATTGTAAGCGCAAAATTGTATTTTTTAATCATTTTCTCCGAATTGTGTTCGATCGCGGGAGGAGAGCGGGAGGAGAGCGGCGAGAGAGCGGGGGGAGGGAGAGAGACACGTGCGAGAGAGGCTCCGCCCCTTTTTCTCTCCCCTCTCTCCCCTCTGTGACTGGGAGAGGCGCGCGCACTTCAAAAGCTCTCGTGGGCTTGAGAGAAGAGATATCGGCATACGTCCAAAAGCAAAAATGATATTGAGAATCTGACGGTCACATTAAGCCTACTTTGGACCAGATTCCACAAAGTCGGCTATCCATGTTGTGGCCCCTACTAGTACCCTTACGGAAGGCATTTCCACCACTGTCTTGCCGCTCACAATCAGGAGAAGAGTGACGATGAAATGATTGATGATTTGCGAGGTTCAGGTCCTTGCGAAGCAATTGGATCGCATCGGCGGTTACATCACCGATGCTGAAGTCGCTACCTACATCAAAAATAAGTTCGATATGAAGTACAAACCATCGTGGTGAGAATTCGGAATTCGAAATTACTGTTCAATTCCTCCTGTAGTTAATTCGAGACCAAATGTTTATTTTCTTACACATCAATTAGAATCATTTTCATCCGACTAGTGTTCGAAACGTGGAGACTTTCGCGCATTGTTACGAAAACGATTTGCAGGAATTGCATCATCGGACTTAACTTCAGTACCTATATCACCCACAAGCCCGATCACTTTTTCTACTTTACTCTTCGCAATTCTGACATAGAAGTCGCATTTCTCCTCTGGAAGTTGGAAGGAGAAGAAATCACAAGAGAAATGTTTAATGATTAAAAATAAAGTGATTATTTGTTTACACAAAGACGTTTAATTTGTTTTTGGAACAATAAGCGTTGAGTTTGAGGATTAAAGTATTTTGCAAAACAGCTTCCCATGCCGGGAATCGTACCGGGCCGCCTGGGTGACAGATCGTGGGGGACTAGATAGATCGGATGATAATCTACTGGATGATCCCTTTGCGAACAAGGGAATATCGATAAGACGGTACTGAGAAATCGTTTTGATGCAGTAAAGAACACCTAAAGTAATTTAGCCTAGTATTGAAGACATTTCCCGAACTCTCTTGCCGGTCAGGAGAAGAGAACCCATAAAATGATTGAGGACTGGCAAGGTTCAGGCACTCAAGAAGATACAGGATGGCGACAAAAAGTTCAAAACCGATTCTCAAGTCGCTACCTTTTTCAAGAAGAAGTTCAACGAGAAGTACAAGCCATCCTGGTGAGAATTTGGAATGAACAACCAATCCTCAAATGCCTCCCCGCAAATATTTCGGTGCAGTTAGACCAGTACTTGAATCCAGACCAACAGTTTGTTTTGCCCCCAAGTTCGAATTTCTTTTCTGCCCTTCGGCCTAGTATTCGAAACGAGGAGACTTTCGCGCATGGATTCGAAATCTATTTTCAGGAATTGCATCGTCGGACATGACTTCAGTAGCCATATCACCCACAAGCCCCATCACTTTATCTACTTAACCATCCATGAAATCTCAATTCTCCTTTGGAACATTGGAGGAGAAGAAATGACAAGAGAAATGCTTACTAATTGAACAAAAATAATGCATCCACCCACTCACATCAACCGCCACAATTATGTACAGCGACCGAACAATTCGTTTCATCGCTACCGATTCTGAAATGTCGTGCTTGCATGGTTATTTGTGTCCACTGGTTAATGGTATGAGCATCCGATCTATCTTATTTTGGCTGACTCTCGAACCGGCTTTGTTCCTTAGATTGATCCAGAGAGTGAAATATACGATGGCGCTCAGAATTTTCATCACCAAATTTCCGCCTACAAACCAGATCGAAGCAGCGCCCCGATATGGAGCCATGATTGCGCATAGCAGGTCACTGAATCATTCGATTTCTCTCAAAAATTCCAGCACTTGCAAGGTAAAGTCGCTCATTCTCACCTGCGCTGGTAGGATTCAAAAATCAGAAGAATGTAATAGAAACAGTATCCGGTAATAAAACAACACATTGCCTGATTGATTTCAAATTCTCATGAACGCAAGTAAACAACGCACAAGATGGTAGTAAAGTTTGTTGAGTGTCATGTAGCGGCTTGAGGAAATTACAGAGATCATTCTGTCCAAACCAATGAGTAAAATGCTGGTGACACCGACACCAATGCCCATCTCTGGAAGAATCTGCGACACATATCAGGGTGGTGCATAATTTTTGCTGTTTTTCGGATGTGAAGTTTGAGCTCGTATATTTTGTCTGCCTCAAATCGATCAGGTCTGCCTCTGTAGTATTATTTAGAGGTATATCCGTGCTTCATGAAAATAGTTTGGAATTTTGCAAAGCTTGCTGGGTGTTCGAGAATTTAAGGTTTAGCCAAAAGCAAATCCTCGAAAAATTTTAGATTTAATTTTCCAATTTTTGTACTCAGCCAAGAAACAGTTTTACGGAATGAAACACAGTTAATTGCGAAGCTATCCTGGTGCTCTATATTATATCTAAACGGGAGAGGTGCTCGAGTTCGCATTGCCCTTGTACTGGCTGATAGTCAATTTCATTGAAATTTTGCATATTGTCCGTTTTCCCGATGGGAGAGATCTGAGTTATCGTGCGCTGAAGAGAACATTGAAGGCTTCAACTATGATGGAAAACCGAGAGGTGATCGGTCAAAATCGAAAGAGCTAGGCATCTTTAATTTTTAAAACGCAGCAAGAATTATGCACCAACCTAATAGTTTATAATGGTTTTCCTTTCAAAATTACCATGATAAGCAGGCATAGATCGATATCAATTTCGATATAATACCCAAAGAGGAGGGAAGTTGGCTCAGCGTACCCAACTACACAGATTCAATTTTTAGTAAATACAAAGTCTCATGACGTCTTACCTGGTGGAGTATATCACCAACGGCACAAATGGCGATGAGTAAATTGCATGTCGCCCGCAGTGTTCTGAAAGAATCCGTTTTTTTCAAATTAGATAAACATTACAGGAATTAATATATCGCGGATAATTAAATTTTAGCCTACCTTGTTCTTACTGTGGTACAGAGCAATAATAAGTTGCTTGATACTCCAATAGCCGCCCATACGCAAGAAATTCCGTAGAACACTCGGGCTAGATTCCAGTTGAACGGATCGACGGGTATCATTATCTACAGTATTAGCAAACTCAATTATTCCTTTTGAGAAATGTTCCTCTGGGATTGCTAATTTTTTAAAGAATGTTTGAGCACCCTAACAATTTTACCAGTGATGTACGACTACTTTTATCGAGAACGAATGAGCAATGTGAAAGAGATGATCGAATTTTTTTCTCAATCTCACAGTGGGTAAAACCAATCTGATTTCCACGAAGAGAATAACTTCCCGTCTCGCGATTCACACTGCGACAACAAACAGTTTGGTGATCAACTAGCTAGAAAATACTGGAATGTGAGAAAAATGTAGTTTTAACCATATTGTTGCCGTTGTTTTATGAAATGCTGAAGATGTTACTGCTGGAAATACTTGCTTGAGATCTGGCACTGCTCCAAGTTGTCGTCTGATTGCTGTACGATACTCACCATTAGTGATGTGAAATATTACCCAATTGAAAGAACGATCAGTGTTGACCGGGCGCCCAACGATATCTAATACATGGAACAGTACTTCTCCTGAGAGCAGACTTCGAAGAGAGGCATCAAGGATAACCTTTGCAATTCGAGCACAGAAAACGACGACAAAAATAGTAAGTAGCCAACCTAATAATAGCATGACCATAATAAAGTTTATTGCAAGTAACAACAGCCGGTCGAATGCCCGCTCAACTAAAAACAATGCCTTTGAATATATAACTTTCGTTTGGTTTTGTCCGGTGGACTACACACACATTTCTCAAAAAAAATTCTGAAGACATGATTCCCGGCGAGCAAGAATATTATCCGTGCAGAACAGGATTGGCTGGGGTCGCTTGGACCCGCAATCGAGCGTCTCTCTCGCCTCTTCATTGCGGGCATTCATCAGCCTGTTCAATAGAAGGAGGCGAGATGAGAGAGTGTGCGCTCTAGCCCGCGCCGGGTCAGGTCGGGTGAGAGAGTTCTAACAACTTTTATGGTGTACGACACTGCAAATCTTTTTTGCAAGAACACATTTCGCGTCATCCAATGAAATGTTGGTTAATCAAGCAATAGCAATTCGTCTAGATCAGATTAACTGAAGATAATTTGATGAAAATATCAGAGAATCGGCAAGTTCTTCTCGATGCACTTCAGCCCTTCCAGATCGTCTTTGAGCATTGCGAAGTACGCATCCGTATTGTCGACGTTACTGGAGTGATAACGATAACTCAATTAAGTGATGTATTTCTCTTCACCTTGCAGCAGGAACACGTTGCTCTTTTCTCCGGGAGAAAGAACACAATCGCATGCGTAACATCGGTTCATAGTAGGGGAGCGACCCGATTACTACGGCGCACGCTCTGAAATGCAATGATTTCAGCATAGATTCTGCAATTAGCAGAATTTACGATCGAATGGTAAACGGCTCACATGGACATCCATAGATCGTACATTGCCACTGAGAAATAGCGCAGTCTATCATATCCAATATTTGCAGGCACGAACGCGTAGATTGGATAGAATATGAACGGCGGAGCACAAACGAAGATTAATGGACGAGCAATTCTAGAATATGTCTGAAACATAATCATTACGTTCCCCTTGTCAAATAGATTCACCTCCAGTAACTTGATGTTCTCTTTGTACTGGAACGTTTTCGCAACCGAATATCGGTGGATCTGCGCTCCTCTCTTAATTTTGACCATTTCCCGGCGATTACAGCGATATACCATGATGAAAATCTGAAATGCGCCGATAAAACTCCTCGAAGAGAAGAAAGGCAATGGTTTACAGCAGTTCCGAGCGGTATTACAATCACGAAGTAGTATGTGCTCTCGATGTCAGAGATGATTTCTGGGAATGTTCATGACATGTGCCAAAAGAGTCTCTAACTCACCATAGAGTACACAAAATCCGTTAATATTACCAACGAGAATCATAAGCATTTCCTGCGCAACAAAGAACAGAAAAGTTCCACAGCCTCCTCTTTCATACCGAAAATAATATTACTTTTTCAACATTTAGACGAGGGCCAATACGACAAACCATGCCCAGTATTTGGTCGCTACCAAACGGTCGATAGCCAATATAATAATTCTGGAAGAATTGTAATACCGCTCGGAACTGCTGTAAACCATGAGAGATCAAGCCAGTTACCAATAATTGAGTTGGGGTAGAATGAGGGGGGTTGAGAACGAATATAGTTACGAAAAACGTTGTGAGAAGTATTAACAATTTCGGGTGGGAGGGAATTCCAGATTTAAATGGTTCTTGAGGCAAGGGTGGAAGAAGAGTTATGCGGAATAAAAGGCAAAGAGATACGAAAATTGTGGCAATTACGAAGAGTGCGAGTAAGAGGAGTACAAGTGAACAGAGAGGAAACATCCATAGAATACCGGTTATTAACAATTGACTGGAGAAAAGTGATATCCATAATAAATCTACGGCGTTCTAAAGTAGACAAATTCAAATCGCGAAGTCTGGATTTATAAGAAACAGGCGGAAGAGAACAGCGATAATAAAGTCTACGTGTAAAATCTCGTTGAACTCTTTCAAGTTCTCTAGTCATATCTACACTGTGCACTGGGTTCCAGATAATAGAGCAATATTCTATATTAGGCAGGATGAAAGTAGTAAACGATTTCAGATACAGATCGGGACAGTTACTACGAAAGGATTTAAATAAGAGGTTTGCTTTAGAACGAGCAGTAGAGATAATTTTAGAGATATGGAAAGAGAAAGAAAGGGATGGGGAAAAATGCACATCTAGATCCTTGATGATACATTTACTTGGTTCGGTAAGGACAACATCATTGATCGTAAAACGCCTACGGGGATTATGGAGACCATAATGCATAATATGACATTTAGTCTCAGAAATTCCTAAATTCCACTGAGAGGACCAATCAGCAACAGTGTCTAGAGCAGATTGTAAATGATCGGAATGAAGTGGGGCTTCAGCAAATAATTTGAGGTCATCGGCATATACAGAGTAATAGTTAGACTTGTGGAATTGAGAGCAAAGATCATTAATGAAAAGAATGAAGAGAAGGGGACCGATACAGCTGCCTTGAGGCACGCCTGATCTAACTGATGAAGGGGGAGAGAAAGACGAGTCAATAAAAACGGATTGAGTTCTATTGGACAGGTAAGAATGAATCCAAGAGACAAGATGATCAGATAGCCCTAGATTAGACAATTTATGCAGTAGTAATCTGTGATCAATGGAATCAAATGCCTTGCGGAAATCAATATAAATAGTGTCGAAAGGAGAGCCTTTCTCAGATATGCGAAGGTAATGGGAATAAGTCTCGGCAAGATTGGTGGAGGTAGATCGATAATTACGAAAACCAGTCTGATGGGGATCAAAAAGATTGTTTTGGTCAAGAAATGTGGTAATTTTGTCAATGAGTATTTTCTCAAGGACTTTACAAACAGAAGACGTCAGAGAAATTGGACGAAAATCAGAGATAGAGTTACTCGATTTCTTTGGAATTGGTTTAACAAGTGCGTGTTTCCAGAGAGAGGGGACTTGACATGTGAGGAGAGACTTATTGAAAATAATAAGGAGAGGAGAGATAATGGATTCTCGACATTTAGTGAGGACTATACTCGGGATATGATCAGGAGAAACGTTAACCTTAGGAGCAAGTTTGCTTAGAGTGTAGATAATATCTAAGTGTGAAACAAACGGGACGTCAAAAATAATAGAGGGACAAAGCTGAGGGAGTGGGGAAGACTGAGGATGAGTGAAGACTGAACAAAAGAATCGATCGAAAGCAATACATTTTAAATTATTTGTCAACAATAGGGTTCCGTCAGAATCAATTATACCAGATGGTGTGGTTTTGGGAGCGGTGAGTTTACTATTACAATATTTGTAGAAGAGCTTAGGATTAGAAGAATTTACAATGCGATTTTCGAGAGTACAGTGGAAACGGTTAAAGGGAGTTGGACATGAAAACCATCTGAATTTTATTTTATTCCTCTTAGTTAATTAAGCATTTTTTAATAAGAAAAGAATTAAAAATAAATATTAATTAATTAAATAAAAAATAAACAAGAACTACAGTAACCCAATAATCCGTTCCGCCCGTAACTTTCTGCGGCCTACTGGCCGCTAAACACCTTACGCCGGGGAGTCGGGGGGAGCGAGGCGCCTCCTCCCGCCGTCGCTCCCCCGCGTTCGCCAACGTATTTTTCGTCGTGTTTTCTCCGTTTTGCTTTGTTTTACGCGTTTGGTTTATATTTATTTTATGGTTAATCACTTCCTTTTGCCCTTCTCTAAATGTGGCCATCGCGCTTCTATGATCCCGCCTTTCGCGCTTCCGCTTACCCCGGCACTCCCCCGCTCTTGTCCAAGTGGTTTCTCAGTTTACCTCATGTTTTCGCGATTATTTTTCAATACTTTAGCGGTTATTCACTTCTACGTGCCTCTTGCAAGCTGTATAAGGTGGTCACGACGTTACTACGACCACTCTCTTCACTGCGCACTAGGTAGATCAATTGTGGTTTGGACTTGCGAGAGAAACAGGTGTTTATTCGTATCAACGTTGTAACACAACAATTTATTATAGTCGAGAGGGAAGGTTAGAGTGATAAAACATCGAAACTGATGCATCAGTTTCGATGTTTTATGCTATTCATCTCATATTTTCAATATTGCTCGCTGAATTCATCCTCATATTCCTCATATTCCCCTTCTTCTTCATCATTCTCTTCGTATTCCCCCATTCCTCCATCTCGATTAGCCTCCCAAGTGACCAACTCGTCAAACACGAGGTCGCTTGGCATGCCAATTCTCGCCATTAGCCGTGTTTCCTCGATATCCTCCCGTACTCGCTCGCACTCACTCAGTATCTGTAATGAACCCATAATGTTATCTTATTTGCGAAGTCCCTCACTTCTGCCCTCGCTTGGTCTTGACTGAAATGGCCACTCTTCCTGGTCGTGGCAGGAGACTCGCTCGCTTGTCCCCTCGTAAGCCCATCATTTCGTGTAGAATGAGTGAATTATAGTGAAGCATGCTGAGCTTCGTCTTGACATCGTAGAAAAATGGCGAGCTGATATTAATTACTCAATTATTATTTTTCTTTATTTTTTTCACCATTTGAAGCGCTTAGGGGGGTAGAGCGGGGACAGAGAGTGGTATGACTCGTTTAGTGCCGTATCGATAAGAGCAGAACTGTCGAGAAAAGCTTTCTCGAAATTTGTGGAGTATAGCATTTCCTCGATCAGTTTATACTCATCCGATGAAGCCTAAATAAACTAAATATTATATGCGACAAATTTTGATTAACCTTGAGCCTAGGGCGCGCCGGCTCTCCTTTCTTTCTCCTCTTCAATTGCTCATGGTCGCACTTAGTTACGAGTTTAAACTTATCTCCCTGATTATGGTTATTGCCGTCAACTATATTCGATAAGTACGCGTTCACCTTCTTCCATGAGTGCTTGTTCTGGACATGCATGAGAAAAGATTGCACGAGCTCGAGTGCCTTGGGTCGATCTTCCTTGTTGGGATACTTCTTATGGCAGTAATAGAGATGGTTGAAAAAGGGGCAGTAAAGCTGGGTGAGAATGGGCGAATTCTTCATCGCCTGTATAATTCACTGGTTATTGATTACTTTTGACTATCTCTGACCTGCCACCATATTTTCTTCAGGTTCTTCTGACCATGCCACCAATCTGTTTCAGCCACGATCGATTTTGTCTTCGCGTGCTCTCTCAACTTCTTATCCACCATCCTGTTACGATCAGTGACGCGGGTTCTGTGTTTCACCATTATTATGTTACTCCTGTGATTTTATTGCTAGGAATGCCATTTCCTCCCAATATAGCCGAATATACTCACTTGATGGGGATGCCGTCGTCGATCAGTTCCACCAATGCTCTCAATGCCCCCGTTGATTCCATCCGAATTGAAACTCCCACTCATAAGCGCACTGGACTCCCCCCTCAGGGAAACTAAGTTGTCGTACATCACACCCTGACCCCTCTCACTCTGTGAACAGTATTGATTCGTCTCTTGTTGTTGCCACGACCTCTCCTCTTACTCTCTCCCCATTCCCCTCTTCCCCTGCCCCTCTCTCGTCTCTCTCATTTTCACACACTCTCTCGCCCTCTCTTGCCCCTCCCCTCTCCCCTCTCTAGTTTCCCATGCTCTCTCGCCCTCCGTTCCCAATTCACCTGTCTCGCCTGTCAACCCCACCCCTTCTCTCCTTCCCCAAGCACCAACTAAGTTCTCATGTGCCATGTTTAATGCTCGCTCCCTTTGCAACAAGCTACCTCACCTCCACGCTATTCTTTCTATCGACAAGCCTGATTTCCTGTTTGTAACCGAGACCTGGCTGTCCTCTAAGATTCTAGACACTGAACTCCTCCTCTCCTTTCCTTACCGTGTATTCCGTTCCGATCGTCCCCGTCGTGGAGGAGGTGTTTGTCTCTTTATTCGCGATCACCTCCCTTGTTCCCGAGTCTCCCTTCCTTCTCGCATTTCGAGTGACATTCTAGTCGTTGATGTCCATTCCCCTACTGCCCTTATCCCGACTCGTTTTGTTCTAGTCTACAGGCCTCCTAACACAACCACTGTTCAAAATACATCTCTTTTCGATCTAATATCTTCTCTGTTTTCCGTTCAGTATCAAGTGGTTGTGCTAGGTGACTTTAATTTGCTCATCAACTGGAAGTCTCCTGGTCTTTTATCCTCTCAATCATCGTGTCTTTATGATCTCTCTATCGACCTTGCTCTTTCCCAAGTTGTTCCCTCCCCCTCACTAAATGGTCATTTCCTTGACGTCATTCTCTCTCCTCCTGACATCATTTCTGATTGTCGTGTATCCGCTCCATTTCGTAATGCCGATCATTCATCTATTGATTTCAAGTTTTCGTTTCCCCTCTCTCATCCCATTTTAGTGCATACTTTTGATTTCCGCAAAACTGATTTCTCTGGATTGGACAATGCACTTTATGGGACTGATTGGGAAGCGATTCTCTCTGATTTCATCGATGTATCGAATTTGTATGATCGTTTTGTGTCCTACCTCACTGCTCTTTTTAGTCGTTTTGTCCCCCTCAGAAAGTGTTCTCTTCCTTCCGATCACTACCCTCCCCACATTAAATCGCTTCTCTCACATAAACGTTCTCTGTTTGATAAGATTAGCCTCCGACCAGTACACGCCCAGTTTATTCGTGTCTCGCGTAAACTAGATTACGAAATTCGAAAGTATGTTCGTTCCTATGAGAACCGATTGCTCGCCGGTAATCATAGTCGCTCATTTTATCGTTATGTTTCCACTCGTTTCAAGTCTAAAGGTCTAGTAATACCCGCTATTATTGCCCCTGACGGTTCCGTAGTCACTTGTCCTTCTAAGAAAGCGGAATCTCTCGCTGATTACTTCTCCTCAGTTTATACTAGTGACGACGGAACTGTCCCGACCTGCCCCTCTCTTGTTTCCCAATCCATTCCTGTCTCTATTATCCTCCCTCACGAGGTCGCCTCTCACCTCAGTCGTGTCTCTTCCTCCTGTTCCCTTCCGTCTGACAACATCCCATCCATTATTTTCAAGAAGTGCTTTGCTTCCCTATACCACTTGCTCATATTTTCAATTACAGTCTCATGCTTGGTACTATTCCATCTCTCTGGAAATCATCTATTGTGGTCCCCATTCCTAAAGTAGCCTCACCCTCATCTGTTTCTGACTTCCGCCCAATTAGTCTAACTCCCATCCCAGCTAAAATTATGGAACGACTGCTTAAGCCCTCGATTATCGATTGGTGTACCTCCCACAATGTAATTCCCCCCGAGCAGCATGGTTTTCTCTCCAGGCGTTCTACCGTAACCCAACTGCTTGATTGCACCCAATCTTGGCGTGATGCGATCGATCGCGACTATTGTGTTGACGTTGCCTATATTGACTTAGCTAAGGCTTTTGATAAGGTCTCTCATAATAAGTTATTGCTCAAATTAGAATCGATTGGAATTCGTGGTTGCTTGCTAAATTGGATCTCAGGTTATCTCTCCGAAAGGAGTTTCAGAGTGCGAATAGGCAATGTTCTCTCTTCTGAGAAAGCTGTTGTCTCAGGCGTCCCCCAAGGGACAGTATTGGGTCCTATCCTTTTTCTGCTTTATACTTTCGATCTCCCTAAGGTTTTCTCCCCCTACCCTAAACTTTCATGTCGGCTCTTTGCTGACGATATCAAGCTCTTCACTACTTTCGATCCACTCTCTCCATCCGACGCCCCCACTCAACTTCAGTCCGGGATTTTGGGTTTCACGGAATACTGCAAAACATGGCAGTTAGAAGTTGCTGAGAAAAAGTGCAACATAGTTCACATAGGACGAAATAATCCCCGAACCGTCTACTCTCTTCTCTCTACAAATCTCGCAATCTCTGACTCTATTCGTGACTTAGGTGTCCATATCGATCCCCTCTTGAACTTTGATTCTCATATAAAGATTGTTTGCCATAAATCAACTTCACTTGTCTATCTCCTATTTCGTAGTATCAGTTGCACTATTCCTTCCCCTTACATCTCAGCCATCAAGTCATTCATTATTCCTGTATTAGAATATGCATCCCCTGTCTGGTCCCCATCATCCAAAGGTCTTGTTCGGAAATTAGAGAAAGTACAACACTTGTTTACTAGACTCTTACATTTTCGTTGCTCCAGAGTAGAACCTATCATTCCATGCTACTCTGATCGATTATCTCTCTATTCACTTAACACCTTGTATACTCGTCGTATTGTGATTGATATTGTCTTAGCTCTCAAAATTTTTGCCCATTTTGTTGACTTAGAACCTACACATTTTTACACATATCGTACAATTAGTAGACGTAATGGTTCGTTTGTCCTTCATCTACCCCCGTTCAAGAGAGAGAATCTCAAAGTATCTTTTTCTCACAGAACCGCTCGATTATTAAATAAATTGCATTTGATTTGCAACCCCAAATTGTCAATCCCCGTTATTAAGGTTCACTTAACACCCTGACTTACCTCGTGTTTTAGGAATAGAAGTTTCGAATCTTTGAGCTGCCCTCCAATCCATCCCCATCCATTCCCTTTTCGGATCCCGGTATTCTACTTTCCTGAGGAAGATGTCTATAGTTCAGAGGACTTCAAAAGGGAATACTTTGAGGGACCCAGCCTCCTTAACTGAAGCAGCAGACTTCTGTAGTCAGAGAACTGATAGGAAATGAGAAACATAGTTCAGAGGGGTTTAGACAGAGGAACTTTTCGGATCCCGGTATTCTACTTTCCTGAGGAAGATGTCTATAGTTCAGAGGACTTCAAAAGGGAATACTTTGAGGGACCCAGCCTCCTGCTTAACTGAGGCAGCAGACTTCTGTAGTCAGAGAACTGATAGGAAATTTATGATATAGTTCAGAGGGCTTCAAAAGGGAAAACTTTGAGGGACCCAGCCTCCTCCTTAACTGAGGCAGCAGACTTCTGTAGTCAGAGAACTGATAGGAATGCCATGATATAGTTCAGAAGGGTTCAAAGGGGAAAACTTTGAGGGACCCAGTCTCCTCCTTAACTGAGGCAGCAGACTTCTGTAGTCAGAGAACTGATAGGAAATGAGAAACATAGTTCAGAGGGGTTTAGACAGAGCAACTTTTCGGATCCCGGTATTCTACTTTCCTGAGGAAGATGTCTACAGTTCAGAGGACTTCAAAAGGGTATACTTTGAGGGACCCAGCCTCCTGCTTAACTGAGGCAGCAGACTTCTGTAGTCAGAGAACTGATAGGAAATTTATGATATAGTTCAGAAGGGTTCAAAGGGGAAAACTTTGGGGGACCCAGCCTTCTCCTTAACTGAGGCAGCAGACTTCTGTAGTCAGAGAACTGATAGGAAAGCCATGATATAGTTCAGAAGGGTTCAAAGGGGAAAACTTTGGGGGACCCAGTCTCCTCCTTAATTGAGGCAGCAGACTTCTGTAGTCAGAGAACTGATTTGAAATTTATGATATAGTTCAGAGGGCTTCAAAAGGGAAAACTTTGAGGGACCCAGCCTCCTCCTTAACTGAGGCAGCAGACTTCTGTAGTCAGAGAACTGATTTGAAATTTATGATATAGTTCAGAGGGCTTCAAAAGGGAAAACTTTGAGGGACCCAGCCTCCTCCTTAACTGAGGCAGCAGACTTCTGTAGTCAGAGAACTGATAGGAAAGCCATGATATAGTTCAGAAGTGTTCAAAGGGGAATACTTTGAGGGACCCAGCCTCCTGCTTAACTGAGGCAGCAGACTTCTGTAGTCAGAGAACTGATAGGAAAGCCATGATATAGTTCAGAAGTGTTCAAAGGGGAAAACTTTGGGGGACCCAGTCTCCTCCTTAACTGAGGCAGAAGACTTCTGTAGTCAGAGAACTGATAGGAAATGAGAAACATAGTTCAGAGGGGTTTAGACAGAGGAACTTTTCGGATCCCGGTATTCTACTTTCCTGAGGAAGATGTCTATAGTTCAGAGGACTTCAAAAGGGAAAACTTTGGGGGACCCAGTCTCCTCCTTAACTGAGGCAGCAGACTTCTGTAGTCAGAGAACTGATAGGAAATGAAAAACATAGTTCAGAGGGGTTTAGACAGAGGAACTTTTCGGATCCCGGTATTCTACTTTCCTGAGGAAGATGTCTATAGTTCAGAGGGCTTTGAGGGACCCAGTCTCCTCCTTAACTGAGGCAGCAGACTTCTGTAGTCAGAGAACTGATAGGAAATGAGAAACATAGTTCAGAGGGGTTTAGACAGAGCAACTTTTCGGATCCCGGTATTCTTCTTTCCTGAGGAAGATGTCTATAGTTCAGAGGACTTCAAAAGGGAATACTTTGAGGGACCCAGCCTCCTCCTTAACTGAGGCAGCAGACTTCTGTAGTCAGAGAACTGATAGGAAATGAGAAACATAGTTCAGAGGGGTTTAGACAGAGGAACTTTTCGGATCCCGGTATTCTACTTTCCTGAGGAAGATGTCTATAGTTCAGAGGACTTCAAAAGGGAATACTTTGAGGGACCCAGCCTCCTGCTTAACTGAGGCAGCAGACTTCTGTAGTCAGAGAACTGATAGGAAATTTATGATATAGTTCAGAGGGCTTCAAAAGGGAAAACTTTGAGGGACCCAGCCTCCTCCTTAACTGAGGCAGCAGACTTCTGTAGTCAGAGAACTGATAGGAATGCCATGATATAGTTCAGAAGGGTTCAAAGGGGAAAACTTTGAGAGACCCAGTCTCCTCCTTAACTGAGGCAGCAGACTTCTGTAGTCAGAGAACTGATAGGAAATTTATGATATAGTTCAGAGGGCTTCAAAAGGGAAAACTTTGAGGGACCCAGCCTCCTCCTTAACTGAGGCAGCAGACTTCTGTAGTCAGAGAACTGATAGGAAAGCCATGATATAGTTCAGAAGGGTTCAAAGGGGAAAACTTTGAGTTTAAAGACTTTGAGTTCTATTACAAGTGAGTTTAAAGATTTTTTCTTCTTCTTCTTCGAGACAGATCCTTCCTCAATTGGCATACTCTTTCGATTCTTTTACCTGCGAGAGAGTACGCAAACTGAAGAGCGTCGGTCCCGAATGGTCGTCGGTATTCTGAGTCTTTCCCCTCTCCAGACGCAGTATCTACCTCGACGATGACGTCATCGACCTGCACTTCCTTCCTCTCTTTCTCGCTAGTAAAGTGATCGAAGAGCGATCGAAGTTGATTAAATACGGACTTCGCCCGAAAGTTCTTCTCGCATGTACTGGTAAGTAAAAACTTTGAACATCAAAAGAATATAATCTATGATGTTGCAAATGCAGTTGCCCAAACATGATGTTATGATTATGAAAAAAATGCCTATTTCGCAACAGTTTAAAAAAATTCTTATTTTCAGGTCAGGGAAACAGCTCTTCTGATGGTATCGGCAAGATCAAGAATTTCGTTCAGAACAATATGAAAAATCCGATCTTTGGAGGCTATCAGTGAGTTTCAAAAATAAATTTTAAATTAGAATAAATCAGTTATGAATATAATTAATTAGCAAATTTGAGTAAATGAGATTTTGAGTGTTTTCAAAAATAATTTTTATTAATTTCAGCTGCGATGTTATGAAGCGCAACGAAGGATACTTGATTCTGAAATTTTAAGAATAATGAATTATGCAATTACCTCATTTCGGTGTCTTTGTGTCATATTTTTTTTTTTTTTTGTTGGTATATGAAACTATGTTTAGGGACCACCAGCAGGGGATCCGATTTTGCGGAATCTGGTCAGAAGTAGGCGCATTGCGACCGTCAGGCTCTCAATATCATTTTTGCTTTTGGACGTATGGCGATAACTCTTCTCCGAAGCCCGTGAGAGCTCTAGAAGCATGCGCCCTTCCCCCAGCCAAAGAGGGGGGAGATGCGAGACGAGAGAAAAAGGGGCGGAGCATCTCTCGCACGCGTCTCTCTCCCTCCTCCCATTCTCTCGTCGCGCTCCCCCCGCGTTCCTATTAAAATCGAGCACAATTCAGAGAAAATTATTACAAATCCAAATTTGTGCTTAAAATTCCTCTAAAATACAAACGAACATATTCCGAGATGCGGAACATTGTGCTTACACGAGAAGTGCCGCAATGACCAACGCTGATCTTCTCAGGATAGACTCCATTTGCAGCCCAGGCGTAGGGTAGACAGTAGTTTTTTGTTGTCTCATGGCAGTTATTGAGAAGAGTCGGTCCAGCTCAGTTATTGACATCAAGAACCGTTTCCGCCGGTTCTAGATGCCAATAACTGTCTTAACCCCTACCCCATCTCTCTCACTCTGGACACTTCTTCATTCATGCGCGCTCTCTCTCTCTTTCTCGCTTTTCCTCTGATCGCCTCACTCTTCGTCGGTGAGGAAGAGATGAAGCGCGAAAAGAAGGAGAGGGATCGAAGATGGGGAAGAATCGGACCCTTACCCTATTGGTCTATCAAATCAATACATCTGCATCAAGATTCAATCGGCTCGCTTTTGGGTTTAGAAGTTGCGAAAACGAATTATCACTACTCAAAAGAACACCGTTCATCAATAGTTGTTTCTGTTCAACTGCCCGTTAATGAATGAGAAATGATCACAGATCTGACTAGGACTTCCAAATAGACAATGATCCTCCTTATTGCTTATGCTTTCTTTCCGGTCTGCTAATTGAGGGAATGTGCCGGGTACTTGCAGGGGAAAGTTCGAAAGTGTGCGCCGCGTACTGTACCAAAATTGAGGAGAGACTGGTTCCCATATGCCTTGAGTATGTAGTTCTAATACTGTAGATGTTATGTGAGCCGGGATAGTGGTCGCTAACCACAGTACAATGATTTGTTTTTGGACAACTCCAGACATCTATAAAACTAGATCGATTTATTGGTCGATTAATGGCGATCAGTGGAGTAGAATCATTGATTGATCTGCAAAGACAGACTAAAAACAGCTTATCGAGTCTGAATATCAAGTATTTCCCATTACAGTTGAAGCAGTCGAGGGCGATCTCGCTGTTGAAAGAAGCGAGCGTCGGAGTGAATGGAAAACTGGAACAATCCCGCCTGTATCGACGTCAGCACCTGCAGATAGAGGTGGTTAAAGCAAGCTGAGCACCAGAGGAAACCATTAACGAAATTCCCCATTCGCGTTCACAAAGCATGGAGGAAAGTCTCACATCTGATCTTTAGTGATGTCCATTCGAGACCCACTCTCCGCAATGCGCATTTTCTCTCGCCGGTCAGAGAGGTGAAAAAGTCTGCAAATTGAGGAGGTTTTGATCTCTAATGGTCAACATAACTGATCACTCATCATCTCAGGATATTCCCTATTTACAGCGTAGGCGTATCCATGCTGAACACGAGGCATACTAGTCCAGACTTTGCCTTACTTTACTCTCACGGTGGATCACAGTTGTTGCAAAAATAGCTACGTTAGAGAATTTTTTGAGTATTTCTGGAAATTTATGCAATTTATGAGCGTTCTTTTTTGCAGAAGCGAGTGCACGAACGACAGACGATCAAGGGCATCTCGAGCACAATAAATACCTATCCCACTCTCAACTGTATCAGCAATCGTCTCAGGGCAGTAAGTTTTATGTGCATACTTGCTTGTCACTCTTCGTTGCAAAGAGAAAATGTATCTTCAAATGATAAATTCGATTCGCTTGACCTCAATGCGTTGATTTTTTTTCTGCGAACAACTCAAGGTTCATCTGGTAGGAAATTTGTTTATGTTATCCTCGCATGGTAGTCGCAGTGTTCGGCAAAGAAGATCGCTCGAGTCTTCTGATCCACTTTGGCCATTTGAACCTGACAAAGTTTCCCGAAATGTGTTTCTTTGATCATTGAGGTAAGCTGAACCTCTTTCCCCTCACTTTCTTCTCCCTCTCTCCTCTCCCTCTCTAATCCCGCCCCTTCCCCTCTTTCCATCTTGCCTCTTCTCTTTTTCTCTCTCTGTTCGCTGATGTCACCCTCTTCGCCCATCTCTATCTCTCCTCTTGGCTCCGCGCTCTAGCTTACTGTATGTGAATAAACACATGGAATCAGGTTGTGCAATAGAGCCAAAGTCATGGGGAGAATCGGAATGTTTGTGATGTCGTTCGTTCAGTATGCAACCGGCACAATATCAAATTGGAGCTGTCATTATCATAACATTATCTGTATTTGTTCTCGCTTTCTGATTATGGATCCGGATGTGCCCCGAGCTCGTTTTTATCTGCAATAAAGACCTGGAATCTCTGGGCTCCATTGATTTATCAGTTTTGCACATTGTACAGCACCAGAACATGGTCAAAGATCATGAATGAGACAAGAATTCATCCGAGCGTGTTCTGAAATTCATCCGTTGCCTCCCTCCCTTCCTTTCTTTTTCCAATTTTTCACCTTTCTTCATCTGGCTCTCGCTCATGTCAGGTGAAGACATGCCTTAGCGAATAATTCTTCTGCTTTTCATTGTTTCTTTTCGAATACTGAAGACACTAGTAATGCATTCATTATTGCAAATCTTGAATGAACAAAATCAAGTACTGGAAATGTGAGAATCTAGAACATGTAAAATCATTGTGAATGCATGGAGTAAAAAAGAATAAAGCATTGGATTGATCGAGAAAATGACAGTTGATGATTGGATAGGCGAATGTAGTATCGGTTGGAAGTTTGAATAGAAATCTACGGAATCTACGGAAGAAATCATAGAGTGATCATACAAACGAGGGAGAAACTGCTGGCGGTAGATCAACGAAGGCATCATTCATCTGTCGTGGAGGGCTCTGAAATTTCTGGTTTTGTTTGCCTTTCCAATGTCCTCACCCCCAATATAAGTGCGACAGAGCGCGTGATCATCAATGGATATTTATCATCATTGCTGAATGCAACTGACCTTCAACATCTCCCGACAATGCACCCGGCTCGAGCACCGGACTCGTTACAGTATCTCGATGGTTACGGTAGCGAGAAGGGACGCGGAGCTGGGCATATTTATGGAAAACAGTTGCATGAGCTCGCGGTGAGCGGGGAGTAGTTATTGTGTCAGGCTCGGCAGGAGTCAATGATGCGGGATGGTCATCGAAAAGGAGGATCTCCTCATCATCTTTCCAAGGCATCGCAGAAGCCTGAAAACAGGGGTTAATGTATCTTGCTGAGATTGATAGGCGTTGTTGTATTGCTAAAATCTACATCGAAACCGACCTGGATATCCTGAAGCTCCGTTGGAAAGACACCCTCGTTGCCAGAGGCAGAATTGCTGCCGCACTGAAACGAGAACTTCCCGGCTTATTCTAAATTTCCTCGTGATTTCGCGTATCGCAAGATACAGTCATAGAAGCAATTGTTTTGATGAATTCGGTTACGTTTCAAATGCGACTCAAAAAAGAAAGTGAGAAATGAAAATTAGTTTCTTGTCGATTTTTGATTTTAAAAAAATATTTACAAACCTCAGTTCCAGCTTCATTCCCAGCTTCTTCCTCTGTCTCCTCCTCCGGAATTGACACTACTCTTGTCGGTTCTCCTGGAGACTCGATGGTAAATGTTCCATCGCCATTGTTTCTCCAGACTTCCTCAGCAAATGCGTCTTGCTCGGCGAAGTCAGCCTTTAATTGTTTTGTCTTTAGCAAATATCGCAAATTATCAATGGATTTGAAACCATGAAAACAAAGGAAGAGGAAATGGTGAGTTGGAGTAGGCGATCGATACGCGCGCAAGCAACTAAACAGCTGAAGAGTGACAAGTGGTGTCAAGATTTAGTGATGACGAGTCACTCCCCTCTCTGATGGAAAGTTCAGAGTACAAATAAGAGATTTGAGCGGATAATATGTCTCCTAACTGCGCGCTCTACACACTAAACCATTTTCGAAACGCTTACCATTGCGATGATACGGCGGAGATACTCTTGACGGAAGTGCTCGTCTTCCATTATGATTGTGCAGGGGTACGGGAGAAGGGATACTGTAGATCAGAGGAGATCAGGCACAACCTCTCTCCACTCCTATTGCGATGGTGACTGATAGTGGAACCCTGTTGTCTTCGCTCACTCTTATCTTAGGAGTCGATGAGACAGCCACCCCTTTTCCGCACGTCCTTCTTTCTCTACTTACAAATGTAATCAATATCGACATTCCGCTTATCAAAACCCGAGATCACATGACTAATGTTTTGGATGGTGAACTTGACAACGAACTCGTGGAACATTACGCTGATGAACCCTAAAACATGTTCTGAATAGAAACAAATCATGAATTCATTTCAGATTTCGCCTCTAGGATAGAAGATCGAGTAAATCAGATAGTTAAAATTGTTCTGAGACCTATTCTCTGTCATATTTATTATCGATTGGACCATCCAGAAGCTTCGAAGAAGATGCCTCTCTGCTGCAATATTGCTTGAGTGGTTATCATTCGAAACCGGCCCCTCTCAACTTTCATACTATCGGATTTCTCTCACCTACGAGAGAGTATCCGAATCAAGGACAGTCTCGAATGGGCAACAATAAGTGGCCACCCACCCTCGGCAACACTGCCTGGTACAAGGAAAATGACGCAAAAAGCCGATGCAAGGCACAGTCAGAAAGGCGCCGGCTCTTATCAGTAGACTGGTTTTTGGAATTGACTTCTCATGAGCATGTATCAGTCATGAGTACGGGGAGTACTCGCAAAAACTAGAAGAATTTTCAGTTGCATTTATTTTGTATTGAGAAGGATCATACTCTGCTCTACTAAATCTTACCCACATGTATTTTATTTAGGTAACCTCTGAAACGTACCCGAATCGATCAACAAGTTGATGTTCCGAAAGTTTTCCTCATCAGAAAAACAAAGAATTGTTACGTTAACACGCCGTGCTCTTTTCTTTCACAATATCAGTTCACATATTACTATTTTATCATTCACATGTTCATTAGTGATACCGTATCGACACCAACTTTCCTCAATTTACATGTTTTTTCGTCGGTTATAGAAACAAGATAGCATGAAAATTGAGGAGAGTCGGTCTCGAATGGTCATCACTATTGTGCATCCACCAGCAAATAAGTGCCGGAGCGGGCTCACTATGAGACAATTATTAAGATCATTTAGAAGTCGGTCATCAATGCATATGTTTACTAGGCAATGACATGTGTGGATCAATGGGAGAGATGTTATGATAGTTTCCGGGCGTGATGAGATCATTGGAGACAGCGGTGAATAGGAAACGATGGGAGGGGAGGTAGGCGATGACACCAATTGTGATGGAGAAGAAAGAGACGGTAGATCAATGAGCACATCCCTGATTTCCTCCCGAAGACTCTGCAATATTCGGGTTTGTTTCCTTTTCAACTACCATCTGTCTCTAACTATCATATCAGTCTGATAAGGTGAGAGGGAGGCTCGCGTGATTTTTTAAAGAATTATTTGTCATGTTTTCGTGTGCAACTGACCTCCGTTCTCACCCGTTTGTGCACCCTCTTGGTGAATACCGTAATCGGTGGAGTACGGTAGGAAGCCGGAAAACACAACAGGAACCGGGAAATTCTTTAGAAAAATTAGGTAGTCAGTCTCGCGGACTAGGTGGGGTATGGCGATTGAGCCGCCAGGCGCTACTGACACGGATGGACGGTCGTCCGCTTGAGGAGCGGATGCGGATGTCAAATCTGTCTCTTCATCCTCATAATCGTCTTCAGCGAGCGTGAATGGATCCTGAGTAATTTCTGATGGTCGTGTTTTGATCGATACAGAGACTTACCTGAAAGAAGTCCTGAAGCTCGGTAGGATCTGAGCCTTCGTTATGCGTCTCTGAGCTGTTGCCGCACTGGAATTTGACTTTCCCGGCCATGGTTTTATTTTCCGGCTCTGATTTGAATTCCTCGTGACTTTGCGTGTCACGTAATACTGAATTATCGCGTTTTGATGAATTCGGTTACGCTTCATAAGTGATTCAAAATTGGAACTGGCAGGTGGAGATCAGTGCATCGCCATCGATGGATTCAAAAAATAACAACAAACCTCCGTTCCCGATTCATTCTCAGCAACCTCCTCCTCCTTTTCTGACACATAGACTACTCGTGTCGGTTCTCCTGGTGACTCGATTGAGAATGTTCCATCTTCGTTGTTTCTCCAGATTTGTTCGGCGAAGGCATCTTGTTCGGTGAAATCGGCCTTCAAAAAATTTTCATTAGTAAATAGTCGCTACTTTTTCAGGAAAGTAACATTGGTGATGCATTTGAGACTGTGAAAATAAGGGGCAAAAGATTGGTGAGTTGGAGCTTGCAATCGATAAGCGCAAAAGCAGCTAAACAGCTGGAGAGTGACAAGCGGTGTCAAGATTTAGTGATAACGAGTCACTCCCCTATCTGATGGAAAGTTCAGGGTACAAATAAGATATTTGAGCGGATAATATGTCTCCTAACTGCGCGTTCTACACACTAAACCATTTTCGAAACGCTTACCATTGCGATGATACGGCGGAGATACTCTTGACGGAAGTGCTCGTCTTCCATTATGATTGTGCAGGGGTACGGGAAAAGGGATACTGTAGATCAGAGTAGATCAGGCACAACCTCTCTCCACTCCTATTGCGATGGTGACTGATAGTGGAACCCTGTTGTCTTCGCTTACTCTTATCTTAGGAGTCGATGAGACAGCCACCCCTTTTCCTCCTTCTTTCTTTACTTACAAACGCAATCAATAGCCAAATTCCGCTTATCAAATCCCGAGATCACATGACTGTATGTCTCACTCAAGTTTTGGATGGTGAACTTGACGAAATCCGACGAATTCGTGGAACATCACGCGGATCCACTGAGAAATACCTGGATGGAAGGAAAGACAATGACTAATTCTTTTCATATTCAGTAATTATTCGATTTAAAAAAAAAAAATTTTAGAAAGCACCTTCGGCAGGACTATGTGTTTATTGTTTGTATTTTTTTTTCTATGAGATTCGTGCGCAACACTAAACCTCAACCACCAGTGTTTCATCTTATCTCATTTGTGAAACATAACCAAATCGCTCAGTTACTGTTCTGATATTTTTCTTCGTCAGAAACATTCATGATAAGCTCAAGGTATTTGGGCTCGGAATGCCATCAGTTGTATCTGAACGTTTTGCATACGTTTTGACAATTCTCTAACGATACAGTGTGTATTCAACGTCTGTCTCAGTATGATAACGCTCGAGGGCGCGTGATTTCCAGTTATTGTTGTAAACCTCTTGACGCCTATTCAGTTTTCGAATGGCTGCATCTCCACTTCGCCAGTCATTCAGAACCACAATCGAGTGTGCAGAATGGAGAAAGCAGTTGTCAACCCGGCAACACTAATCAGTGCCTGGTACGAGAAAATGACGCAAAGAGACGATGCAAGGCACAGTCACACAGGCGCCTCCTCTTATCAGTCGACTCGTTTTGGAATTAACTTCATATTTTTGGAATTGACTTCTCATGAGTATGAATGAGTTATCGGTACGAGGAGCACTGGCGGGTGCTCGAAGAAGTTTCAATATTCTTCATTTTTTATTCAAAGGGGATTCGTAAACAACACTAATCCTCAAACGAGTGTTATCTTTTAGGCAACTTTTGAAACGTAACCGAATAGCTCAAAAAGAATATCTCCGCTCCGATAGTTTTTTTTCTCATTTGAAACAACGAGTTGTTACGTTAACACGCCGTGCTCTTTTATTTTACAGTATCAGTTCAGATATTCTCATTTTATCATTCATATGTGAACCATAATACCAGTACAGAACGGTTGAAAGCTCACTATTAGACAATAATTCTTCAACGGTCGTGAATGGATCCTGAGTAATATGTAAGATAGTTTCGATTTGCTGAGGATCGTGTTTTTATCGATGCAGAGAGTTACCTGAAAGAAGTCCTGAAACTCGGTTGGATCTGAACCTTCGTTATGCGTATCTGAGCTGTTTTCGCACTGAAATGCGAACTTACCGGTTCTGATTCAACTGCCTCGTGACTTTTCGTTTCACGTGATACCGTCAGTAAACTATCGCGTTTTGACGTATTTGGTTACGTTTCATAGGTGATTCAAAAATGGAACTGGAACGTGGAAATCAGTGCCTCATCGTCGATGGTTACAAAAAAAACAGCAAACCTCAGTTCCCGCTTCATTCTCAGCATCCTCCTCCTCATCCTCTATAAAGGAGACTACACGTGATGGCGAGCCTGGAGTATCGATGGAGAATGTTCCATCTCCGTTGTTTCTCCAGATTTGATCAGCGAACGCATCTTGCTCGTCGAAATCGGCCTTCAACGAAAAAATGCATGTGTTGAGTACCAGGCCGGACAAAATTCCCATGGGGTGACAATCGATTGATGACAAGGAAACGACGGGAGAGAGAATGATGAGTTGGAGCTTGCAATTGATACGAGCACACGCAACTAAACAGCTGGAGAATGACAAACGGTGACAAGATTTAGTGATAACGAGTCACTCCCCTACTCTGAGGTCTGTCGATCATACTACATTTCAGCTATTCAAGCACGGGGAATCCCCGAATTTTGCGATCGAGTTTGATAATGATTTTCGAAAACATTCGAACCTGGGCGATGCTTCGAAGCAGGGGTTCTTCGTCCATTTTTTAAGTACGGTAGAAGTACGGTAGATGGAAAACGGTAGATGAGAAGAGATCAGACACAACCTCTCTCTACTCCTCTTGCGAGAGTGACTGATAGTGGATCCCTGTTACCTTCGCTGACTCTTATCTTACAAGTCTATGGGGCAGCGACGTTTTTACTCTCTCACGGGTCAGATCGACGAGATAGTGTGTGGAATGGAGAGAGTAATGAATCTGTCGACTCCACTACTCCACTATTCCTCTCCTCTGTTACTCCATGCCGCTTATCAGATTCCATTTTCGGTTCTCGTGACTGTGTCTCACTCTCATATTTTGAATGACGAAATACGACGAACTCGTGGAAAAGCACGCGTATGTACCGAGAAATACCTGGATGGAGAGGAAAGACAATAAATAATTTTTTTAGATTCAGTTTTTACTCGATAAATATAGCAAATCGTACGATCGTCAGCACTAATTAATGAATCTTACAGAGTTTTTGATTTTTTACATTTTTTTTTCAACTATATCCGTTCACAATACTGAACCTCAACCACCAGTGTTCGCTGTTCATTTGTGAAGCATAACCGAATCGCTCAAAAAGTTTTTGTTCCGTTAGTTTCCTCATTAGAAACATTCACGATAAGCTCAGGCTATATTTGGGCTTTGAGGGACATGAGTGGTAGATTAATCACATGCGTTTCGACGATTCTGTAAAAAAAGGCATTGTTTGTTCACCGATTGTCTCAGTATGATACCGCTAAAGGGCGCGTGATTTCCATCTATTGTTGTTCACGTCTTGAAGCCCATTCAGATTTCTGTTGGTTGCAATTCCATTGCCAGTAATCTCTCTTCAGTAATTCTGACCAACAATCGAGTTTGCGGAATGGAGTGAGCAGTTTTATGATCCGGCAACACTAGCGGCAATAGTGATGTCCATTCGAGACTGATCCTTTCTCAATTTGCACACTATATCGTTTCTCTGAACGACGAGAGAGTACCCGAATCAAGGAGAGTCTCGATTGGGCAACACTAGCGGACACCTCACTCTCGGCAACACTGCATGGTACAAGGAAAATAACGCTAAGAGACGATGCAAGGCACAGTCACGGAGGCGCCTTCTCTTATCAGGCTCATCGTGTTCTCTTTGTTGGAATTGTCATCAGTACGGGGAGTACTCTCAGAGGCTCGAATACACTTAGTTTTATTTTTTTTATTGAGAAAAGTACGAGTACAGCACTAATCCTCAACCACGGTCTTTCAATTTATATAATTCGTGAAACATGACCGAATCGGTCAACAAGTTCCGACAGCTTTCCTCATTAGAGACATTCTCCGCGGAAATGTTACGTTAACAATCACTGAACATTCATTTTACAGTATCCGTTCACATAATCATTTATCATTCATGGGTGTATGCACCAGCAAACAAGAACCTGAAAAGTTGAAAGCTCACTATCAGACAAATTGTGGAAACTTAGGAAGCGGAACATAGAGCAAATTTGTGCTAGGTAATGACATGTGTGAATCAATGGGAGAGATGTGATGATAATATCCGGGTGTGAGGAGATCATTGTATAGATTGGTGAATAGAAGCAATGATGGGAATGGAATTGAGGGTAACCGATGGAGAACCAGAAAAACCAGATGAAGGAGAAGGAGAGTGTAGAAAAACGAAAACATCATTGATTTTCACTCGACCACGAATCTTGAAAAGCGATTATATTCAATCAAATGTTGCCTAATTTTGGGATCACTAATTCGTTCCTAACCATTATCTTTCTTATATTCTGTTGAGAATACTCTGAAATTTGTCATCTTCATAAAATGATTGAAAATTGGTTGAGTTTCAGACGTAATACGAATAAGTGGATTGTAGTCGCTAAGTGATGAGAAGTGTGCAGACGCTTGAAAAAAATCAGAATGGAAAGAGCTGCTAAAAACAGCGGTAGAATTAAAGATGTGATTACTTCTTCGTTTCAACAATTTCAACAGAGAACGGACTCATACATACTCTTACTGATTTCTCTTTCTGTCATGCCGCCACTGAATTCGCTAGTAAAGAAAGTGAATGTTCGTGTCACATTTATGTTTCAACTGGACTTCATCATCTCGAGAGAACATTGAAACACCGTTCGGTTCTGCGTCCTTGTGAAAACAAACACTCAAATTATAGATGTCTGTGTTCAAAAGAGCCAGAACCGAATTTGCATCCCTAGTATGTAAATATGCACCGAGTCTCTCATTTTTGCTTAATTCTCCCACATTATTTGTTCTTTTTCGGATCTGATTAAATTTCCTTATTACTTCGCTCATCACGTGAGACAGCCATTGAACAATCGCGTTTTTATGAATTCGGATATGTTTCACGCATGATTCAAAAATGAAACTTTCAGGTGAAGACCAATCTCAGTTGCATTTTGGGTTCGAAAAATATAATTTAAAAACATTCTAAATTCATTCGTTTCCTCCACCATGGATGAGATAATAATTTATCCGAACGTGTTCTGAAATTCATCCCTTGCCTCCCTCTCGTCCTCGCTCGTTCTAATTTTTTCCACGTATTTCCCCTTTCTTCTCCCGACTCTCGTTCATGTCAGGTGAATACATGTCTTAGCAAATCGTTCTTCTGCTTTTCATGGTTTGTTTCCGAACATTAAGGACAATAGTAATGCATTCATTATTGCAAATTTTGAATGAACAAAGACAAGTACCGGAAATGTGAAAATCTAGAACATGTAAAATCATTGTGAATGCATGGAGTAAAAAAGAATAAAGCATTGGATTGATCGAGAAAATGACAGTTGATGATTGGATAGGCGAATGTAGTATCGGTTGAAAGTTTGAAGAGAAACATCAGACACCACGGGAAAAAATCCTCGTGGAAACTGGTGGCAGATCAACGAATGCACCATCGATTTGTCGTGGAGGGCTCTGCAATTTCTAAGTTTGTTTGCCTTTCCAATGCCCTCACACCCCCAATATCAATGCGACAGAGCGCGTGATTATCAATGGCTATTTATCATCATTGTTGAGTGCAACTGACCTCCACTCTCCTCCGATTCTGCCCCCGGCTCGAGCACCGGACTCGATACAGTAGCCCGATGGTTACGGTAGCGAGAAGAGACGCAGAGCCGCGCATATGGATGGTAGCCATGCGCTCTCGGCGAGTGACGATTGGTGATAGGGTCGGGTTCGGCAAAATTCGATGAGGAGGGATGGTCGTCGACGGGGTATATCTCTTCATCCGCATCAGCGTCCCAAGGCATCACAGAAGCCTGAAAACGGGGGGTTGAAAGATACTGTACCTAGCTGAGAACGATATGTGTTGTTGTATATCTGAAATTTGCACTGAAACTGACCTGGATATCCTGAAGCTCCGTTGGAAAAACACCCTCGTTGCCAGAGGCCGTATTGCTGCCGCACTGAAACGAGAACTTCCCGGCCCTGATTGAGTTTTCCGGTTTTCATTCTAAAATTCCTCGTCATAGTCATTGAAATAGCGTGTTTTGATGAATTCGGTTACGTTTCAAACATGATTCAAAAAAGAAAGTGGAAAATGAAAATTAGTTCTGTGTCGATTTTCGATTTAAAAAAATTTACAAACCTCAGTTCTCTCTTCATTCTCAATTTCCTCGTCATTGTCTGGTAGAGCAATCACTCTTGGTGCCACATAGTGGGTCTCCTGGATGCAGAATAATTTTCTTTTCATGAATATGACATTAAAAATCGATTTGAAACTATAAAAAGATGGGGAGAAAGGGGTGAGTTGGAGCTTGCAATCGATACGCGCACGTAACAAAACAGCTGGACAGTGACAAGCCTAGTGATAACGAGTCACTCCCTTTCCTTGAGGATTGCCGATCATACTACATTTCAGCTATTCAAGCTCTCATGAGAATCATATGATTTTATGAATTCATATGAACCTCTAGTCACCTATTTTTGAAAAGATTACGCTTACCATGGTAATGATTCTGTGGAGATATTCTTCACGGAGGTGGTCATCTTCCATGATGTGAGTTGAGTACGGTAGTAGGGACACGGTAGTATCGATTACGGTAGATCAGAGGAGACCGGACACAACGTCTCTCGACTCTCACTAGGATAGTGACTGATAGTGGATCCCTGTTGTCTTCGCTTGCTCTTATCTTAGCAGTCGATGAGACAGCCACCCCTTTTCCGCACGTCCTTCTTTCTCTACTTACAAATGTAATCAATATCGACATTCCGCTTATCAAAACCCGAGATCACATGACTGGGTGTCTCACTAATGTTTTGGATGGTGAACTTGACGAAATCCGAGGAACATTGACGAAATCGTGGAACATTACGCTGAAGAGGGTCATACCCAAAATCTCCTCCCTCCCGAGAGAGCATGCCCGAAATCTCCCCTACCCAAAATCTCCCCCCCCCCCTCCTCTTGAGGGGCCACTCTCGCTATCCAACTTGTCTAGCTTACAAGCATGAAACAAGTCTGTCTGAGATTCTCTTAGTGCAATAAGTGCGTCAAATGCGATCAAGGGAGCAAGGGTCTTCACAGATCTCTCCCTATCGATATTGGACTTAGGCTTCCGTTCCTTCTTCTTCACATAGTGACGGAGTGAGTTGAAGTCATCAAGCTCCGTTTCCTGTAAAATGGGACAATTGAACGTTTAAGTTCAAAGACATATCGAATTTGAATTTTATTAAATTCTTACTTGAATGAACTTGATCAAATCCATCAGAGGTGGGTGAGTTCCATTGAAGTGGTCCATCGCTCCTCTGTGCCATGACTCGACGAGATTGCTGGTCCGGTGGATCTCGATCAAGAATTTGCATCTCATTGTCTCAGGATGATTTATCCATTCCTCCTTGAAGTAGTCGAGGAAGTTCTTGCATGCTGCGTAGTCCGAGTGTGCAGGAGTGACAGGCACTTCGAGAATTTTTGCGCTGAGAAAAAAATTCGCGCTAAACTCTATGAAAACGGAGAATTATGATAATACCTGTCGAAAAAGCAGCGAGGAAGGAAGAATGATGCTCGTACTCGATTTGTCCATTCCTTGATGATGGGGAAATTCTTCCCAGAGATCCTCAGTCCGAACTGGCTCAGTTTGTGATTCGTGCACTTGATTGCATGGAACAAACATCCTGAATTATTTATTTTTTTCCCTTTCCTCGAAAATATCAGAGAGATCAAATTGTTTCATAATTTCTTGCTACCTTCGTGAGTAAAGCTCTTGACAGTATCCGCAATGGCCTTGATGATTCCCTTCTCCCAGTCACTGATAATCCTGATGCCACGAATCGGATGATGGAACTCTTGGAAGAGTCCAGCCAGGCTCTTCAAAGAATACCAGTTTATTCACTGATTATAATTCGAAAAACATCTATGGTACTAGAATTTTCACCTGAAGTAATTTGGATTATTCCCTTGGCCGTTTTTGAAGGAAGCAGTGCGGCCATCAGAAGGAAGCTGGTTCCTCTCGAACAAACTCGCACCGTGTAGAGCTATAATTCAGAGTTAATTTTCTTGTAAAAAATCACAATTCTGTGTTCGCTTCAAAACATTGGAAAATTCGCATTTTTTTCTCAGAAAAGTATCTCTACCTGGAATGCGAGCTTCTTGGGCAGTGATGGAGTGGGAGTGAATGAGAAGTTTCCGTCGACGAGAAGAGCTTCCATTCCTCTTTCGATGGCCCATTCCATGATTCTTCGCGATGCTAGGTAGATCCTCTTGGGGACGTTGGAGTCACTGATTCTCAGACTGTCGAGAGTTCCGAGCACAAGGAGATCGTCATCATCGACTTCTTGGTAGGCACCCACAGCCATGGTTCCGCATGATCTGAGAAATTGAACTTTTTTCTTTAAAATATCACTTGCATTCATTAACAGGATATGAGATGAATCGCGAGATGTTCAACCAGGTGGAGGAAATATAAAAAATGAATTTTTGAAACGTCTGAAAAAAGTATTCAAGGTACTCTGAATGATGCTCTACAAAACAGCGTTGGCAGAATATTTTTAAAAATTTCCCTTTTTGAGTACGGTAGGGTTGAATTTGTCATGTCGAGACCAAACTAGTAAAATCCGCCATCGAAAAACAGTCATATTTTTTTTGACAAAAATCCGCACTTTTTTTTTCGCATTTTCCGATTTCAAAAGTTACGCACTTTTTTCAGATAACCAACAGCCCATTCTGGGTCCAAAAGCGAGTGGCGAGCTGTTGAGTCGCGATTTTCGCTCTCCGACTCCTCCTCTCTTCCCGACTTCTTCCCATGAAGACCAGGAGGAGACTCTTTGAGAGTTGCGTCACCTCTACGGTACTCTACGGATGTGAAGTATGGGCCTTGCGATCGAGCGACAAGGAGAGGCTGTGTGTGACCCAACGGAAGATGGAGCGGAAAATGGTCGGAGTTTCGCTAAGGGATCGCTGGAGAAACGAACGCGTGCGAGGGATCACGAAACTGCGCGATTGGAACCAAGAAGGACTGAAACGGAAGGCGCGCTGGGCACTCAAAGTGCGAAGCTTGGATACGGATCAGTGGAGCCGCGCGACTACTGTCTGGACGCCCTACAACTGGACCTGCCCCTCGGGCAAGCCAAGAGTGCGCTGGAGAGATGACTTGACGCGAGCTATTGGCAAAAACTGGTGGAATACAACCCGTGATGACTACCAGCGACTCATCCTCATCTGAGCACCCTAATTGCCTGATATGATAAATTGATTGATTGATTGATTGAACCAACAGCCCTGCATCGGCCAAACGTGAGGGAACGAAATTGTTAATAGAAAAGTTTTAGAGGACTCGTTCCTCTTTAATCAAGTTTTTAAAATAGTCATCAAAATTCTCGATAACCCTGAAACCCCAGTTCCAATTGAGTTAATGGACAATTTGCAGTGCAAATGGAACATTTCGTGAGCATCTCGAATGTGACAAACAAACGGGATGGAAAGAAAGAAAAACGAAGACGACGGGAGAAAATGTGAATCTCCATATTAGACCTCGTGAGAAAATCACCATCGAGTGCAAAATAAATAGTAAGATCTCAACTTTTTGTTTAATTAAATCATAATAGATTCAAAATTTAGTTCATATCTGAAAAAAAACTTCATTTAGGATGCGATAGTGTTCATATCAATTACGTCCAAAACATCATTGAAAAAGGAAATACGGTTCTCATTATCTTTAAATAATTATCAAAACGCACACTTACTACAGTATGAATTCGATTACCCTCCAGTGGAAAAGCCTCAGCCGGAAGATAAAGAGGAGAGAATAGAGAAGGAGGAAATAAGGATAAGCAAGAAGATTCTAAGTTGTGCGAAGATAAACCGAATTCTAAGGTGATTTACGAATAAAAAAATAAATAATAAATAAAAAAAATTCTCAGGTTAGGTACGACCGATATTATGTAAATTTCTCATGATTTTAATCCGGTGTGCTGTTCCAGGGTGAACGATCATTATCAATCCGAGCCATTGGTCTGTAATATTGCTACTAACATGTGGGAAGTCCCTGGAGACGTGATAGTGAAGGTCGAATGCATCAATCGTAAGTTAACAACAATTTCGCAGCAATAAAGTAAATACATATTTAGCTTGTGACTTTCGTCCTGTGAGCCCTACAAGCGTTAATCACGTGTGTCCCTTTTCACTTTGTTTGTGGTATAACTTTGCGTTACAGATTCATAAAGAAAAAGTCGAAGCCAAAATTATGGATCATACGTTGACTTGCAAAAGCTACCTCTCCATGCCTCGTTCCATCGTGTAAGTTTTTGTCAACTTCTGAGTATTTGTGACGAATTTGGTTTCATATTTGACAATAAATCAGGAACTGTTAAATAAATTTCACGTCCATTTCTCAGATACAAGAAAATAATGTACACATCTCTGCACTGTTCTCTGATGAAAGGATGGAGAGATGAGAAAGGAATTCATAAGATAGGAGAGATGAAAGAAATGGTTCCATCGGATACTATACTTGAAATTAGATGCGAGAATTGTGAGGCTATCTTTTACAATGCACTTATCAACCTATGAATTGTGTGACAGATTGCATGATCGATTATGCGGATACAAGAGCCCACATTAAACGCATAGAGACTTACGTACCCCAGGTAAAATGCAGGCAACCTTCAATAATATCTTTTTTTGTTCAAATACTATCTCCTACAATTTATTGACTTATCTATTTATGGTATTTATATTTCCCTTTATATACCGTACTCAATCCGATATAGATGCAGTAAATCATGAATGAGATGTGAATACTTCTCTTTGTAGGAGAATTATGAGATGGATGAGCTTCTTCTCTATATTGAATCAGCCGACGAACGTTTCGCACTTCTGTAAGAGAGCCATGAACAGTTTAGATATTCTTTGAGTGATTAAAACAATAGTCCAGAATTTGAAAGTAAATACCCTACTTACAGTCCCCAGTATACTTCGAATGATGAACCAGTTCATTCACTCACTTGTTCTTTGCGGGGAGGGTGGAAATCAAATGGAAAGGTCATATTAGTCAACACGACGAAACCTCTCAAGCTGAAGCGCAAGATGAGTGAGTTTCCTCCAAAAATTAAGTTTTCAGTTACAACTGGTGAGATTCTTTCAGTGTGTCTGCTTACTCCTGCGGCCGCGCATAATTTTAAACTTTCGACAAGGGAACTTTTGTCTCGAAAAGATAAAGAAATACTCATGTCCGTTTTAACTATCAAAATAAAACAATGATTACACTCATCGAATACACATTTCTCTCATCTTTATGATTATTAAGAATTACGCTCATAGTTATACAGCGCCCATTGCAGAGTGGATAACAAGTATTCTCCCCCGCTAGTATGTGGCGCCTCTCTTGGCTGGCATGACCCGAAATATCCACAAAATAGAAAATACCATCACAATCGGACAATCGAATTGAAAAAGTCAAATGCGAACTACAGTCCGCTGATGGTGAGCTTCATCTTTGAATCCACGGATCAGCGGTTGATCACACGCAATTTTATACGATTTATTTTCGCAAATTTGTTCGAAAATATAATGTCTAAAATAATTGAACAAACAAAGAAAAGATTCTTAATGAGATGATGTTCAGCATGCTCCAAAAGAGGAAAGAAGGACGCTTCAAATAACTTTGCTCTGCCACAGGAGGTTTATTCGAACTATTCAACAATATTATTAAAGTATGCGACTCGGAATATTGAATAACTTTAGGTTATACCGCCTCCAAAAGAGAAAGAGGGTGAATATAAATGCAAGAATACAAAAATATCCGAACCATACAATGCCATCAAGTTAGTTAGACGTCCTGATTAAAATTAACTGACAGTGAGAATTTAATTTCCAGATTGAACGGTGTCTTTGTGCATTCTAAACTATATTGCGATATTACAAGAGGATGGCATAATTCTGCTGGAAATGTACTCGCCGAGTCTAGAGATGAAGTCGATATTGAATGTAAATCCAGTAAGTTGTCAATCACGATTGATCAGTCTGCAAAATATCGCTACAACATAAAAGACAATTTTAGGCGTTTGTGCCAAGTCAAAGAATCAAGATTGTCCGCCTACAGACCAGATTCTCGATGGATACGAATGTATCAACCATGTAAGATCATGTACGGAATTTTAAAGATCAGAGATTTTAAATGTAGAACTTCGATAAATATGGTGATCCAACTCGACGCAAATGTGACGAACATCATCTGATTCAGTGAGTACATAGATCGCAATTCAAATAATATGAACTTTTCTAGAATTGGGAACACTGTAATGGAAGGCGAACTGCAGTGCCGAGATGATGTTTGTTTCTAACAACATTTGTTGATTTGAATTTATCTTTTGAAATATTAAAAAAGAGATAAATACAGGGTTCCTGGCGCAAAGTTGGTAATACGAACAATGTGGAGATTGCGAAGAAAGGAGCCGATATTTTTTGCGTGCGGAAACGTATGTTCTGAAAAGAAGAAAAAAATGTAAATTTGAGAACTTTAGGTTGCAGCAAATGTCAGGCACCGGTCGGGGATATTGCAGACGGCAGAACGAGTCAGTAATTGTTTTAAATACGATAGTGATGATTAATACTTTTTATTCAAAATTGTTTTTAGAACCAAAATACATGAAAGGAACCCCAAATATCTGTGCAACAGCTGTGGTGAGGAACAAATTCTATTTGAAATCATTATTGAAATTATTGAATTATTGAATTATTGAAATTAATTGATTTCAGTGTCTCAATGGGCCGTGGAGTCTGGAGATAAGCGGAGAAATGAAGGAGTACGTCGGAGATGTCATCTGTTCATCGAAGGAATCAATGGATTCAAAGTGGATAATTGAAGATGATAAAGTGGTTGATAAGGCGGTCTGTATTAAAGGTTCGATACCCAGTGACTTGTTCTCAATCCTTTTTTGCAGTGGAAAATTGTCAGGACCTTGCTTTATTCAAGATTGAATCTAACTGTGAATCTAGTAGGCAAACATGTGAACCGGTTAGAACTGTCCATTTTTTCAAGAGCTTTTTAAATAACTTTTTTCAGATAATCTTCGGTGAAGGGAGAGATAAGTGGGAAAAATCCTTATGCCCGAAGGGAAAGAGACTTTTGTGAGTAGATAATTTAAATTGAGAGTTATCGATTTAAAAATGAAATCAATCGTTATTCAGTTGCAAATAAATATTTTCAGTTACAAACAGAAAAGCGAAGTTATTTTCGAAGAAGATGGCACTAATCTTCGATACGATAAGAAAAGAGGGTGGATCGTACAATGGAACGAACAAGATATTATCAAAAATAACAAGGTGATCATATTTTAATCCAATGCACTGTCAATACGGAAGGAAATTTCAGAGTATCGTACTTTCTAGTGGTTGGAATGTGATTTGTGATGAGGAGAATCCGCACCCAATGCCAACAACAACTGTAGTCACTACGACGGCTTATCGCAGTGGTGAGAAATGTTTATGAAATACTTTATTGTTAGCATTTTCCTTACTTTACATCATTCTTACTCGAATAACGATCAATTTTAGCTTGCGATGTCTGTCCACCGCTCATTTCGGTATTACAAAAGTGCGAAAAATGTCATTACATGGTATTTTAACAGTTTGATTTTAGTTTTCAACGAAATTATTCAGGCTACGGACATGGAATTGGAAAACAGCCCAAATATCTGCTATGCAAGGGTAAGTGAACACCTTTTGACAAAATTATTACTCAAATACTAATGATATTTATTTCATTGGATAACAATCCGAATTGTTCCAGAGCATTTACGGCGGCTCATTTCGTACTGAAAAGCTGGGAGATTTCAAGGGCGAACTCGAATGTGAAAAGACGAATCCGGTTAGTTTACGAAAAAAAAACTTGAAAGATGAAACATGATTATGCCAGGTCTGGAAGTACAACGGTAAAGAAGTCGGAAAATTCGCCGCCTTCGAAGGTGAAATTTTTTTTATTAATTGAAGATATTGAAACAATTATTTTCAGTGAAGCCTCCAGAAGAGTCGAAAGTATGTTGAATGATGCAGCCTCTCTCCATTTTCTACAACATTTTTTTTCTTTTTTTCAGACTGATTGGACCCCATTCATGGCTGGTTCTGTCATTTCGGCTCTAATTCTGGTCATTCTGATGATTATTGTTTACGTATGTCTCCTTAATTTTATAATTCATAATTTTATTTTTATAGCAAGTGTTCATTTCCAAACGAAATCCACAAGAGAACAGTCATGATTCGAAAACAAATGAAACGAAAACTCCAATGAGAAGGTTAGATTAGTTTTACTTTCAAAATAATTTTGTTTTTGTTTTCAGTGACGATGAAACTTTGAGTGGAATCGCTGTTGAGAGACCGAGAGAGAACAATTTGTGAAGAAATATGAGAACATAAATAATCGATTATCAAAAACAGATCAATTCCATAAAACTCCTGACTGGTTACTATTAAAGCATAAAATACTTTTCATTATTTGCTGCTTATTAATCAGATCTTCTCCTTACAATATATATCTTTTTCACACAATAATGCCTTTAAAAAAATTTGATGGAGACTTCCTTTTCGATAACGATGCAAATAAAGTTGAAATATCACTGCTAAACATAAAGTGTTGTATAGAATGAACAGCGCTCAATACTCCATCACCAACCATAGCTCAGTTGGTAGAGCGAAGGACGATGTAGATCGACAAACACAAAAAGTGACAAACACTCCCGGCATCTTGCTGGCAACGCGCCAAAACTATTTCCCGTCGAGATCTCACTCCTGCTCTCTCATATTCGTGTGCTATCTCTTCATTCTCCTGATCGATATAGAATTTGAAGATTTTGAAAAAGTTGGAATTCAATTGCAAAAAAGCTTCCCATGCCGGGAATCGAACCCGGGCCGCCTGGGTGAAAACCAGAAATCCTAACCACTAGACCACATGGGAGAACGAAGACAGGAGTTTGCATCACTATCTAGTACCAATTTCATTTGCTTCAATCTGAAAATAAGGCAAAAGATTTGTTCCGATGCCGGGAATCGAACCCGGGCCTTGCGGGTGAGAGCCGCAAATCATAACCACTAGACTACATCGGATGATGTTTGCTGGAGTTACCAGCGCCGTTTGCTGATTGGCACTTTCAAGGTAGGCATGTATACACTATCGTCTTCCAATGCGATGCAATGACAGTTCAAATTAATCACGAAGATTCCAAGAATGGTAGATAATTGCAAAAGTAGAACATTGGAAGTTATTCAGTGCTAAATATTGAACGATTCAAACGCTCGTTTTCATAAATATTTATTATGATCGAGGTTGAATAACTTATTATGAGCAGCGAGGAATGGCAAGCGGACAAGTAGAGGGATACGGTAAGTAGAGGGGGATTATCGATTGATTATCGATTGATCAGAGCCGAAGTCTTCGCTTGTTCTCGCACAAGGCACCGCAAGATTGGGCGCACGCAGGGGAACAGTTGCTGGAATCATTTTGTCTCGATGAATCGGTTTCAATATTCCCTTGTCATTGATTTCAAGACTTCATGTTAACAGTATACAAAGGGATTAAAGAAGATCACTTTGAAATATTTTACGAAGCATGATTCTATGTATATCTCCTTTGTTTGGAACTCGACAACGAATAGGAATTGGAGAGTAAACTCACTTGGGGTTCTGTCCACTCTGTACACACTGTCCATTGCACACGACCGAACAGGCCGATTCACACGAGGGAATTGGGCAGGATGACTCGCAGGCTGATTGACAGGCGGGGAGACAAAGAGGGGCTGAGAGGAGAAGAACGATCAATGATCAATCAGCTCGTCGGTCAGACAAACCAGAGAGTATGCAGAATAATGGTGGTCGTAAACCGAAACTGCATGACTAGCTCGCAATACTCACCCCTTCCAGCGCACTGCGCTCCACACTGCGTCGAGCAGGGAGAACCGCAGTCGTATTGGACGGACGTCGGCTGAAATTAATTGATCATAATGGATCAGTCATTATTGTTATTTTTTTTTTTTAAAATAAATTTTACTTTGCTATTAGGGTTGGAAAAGATACAAGTTGACACACCGGCTGCTGTTGTTGCTGCTGCTGCTGAGCGACCGGTGCAGCAACCTGCACTGGCGCTGCAGCCATGTAGGTGGCTGCTGGCTGCGGAGACGGGGCGCAAAGCGACTGACAGGAAGTGTCGCAGGCTGCAATTTAAATGATAATAACTTCATAATATTTATAACAGACAGGGTTGCAAATCTGAATATTTTTTGTCAGAAGCAAATGCCTTATTCTGTTCCACCAATCAGTCTATCAATCTGTTTGCTCAATTGAAATCCAATGTCAAATTGGGAAACAACGAACACTGCATGCAAGTTGGCTCTTGGGGAGGCGAGCAATTGGGCTGGCAGGCTCCGAGACACGCTGGTATACACTGGACTTGTTGAAGTTGCTGCTGTTGCTGCTGAGCTGCAGGTGCTGCAGCTAGTGGAACTACGGGCGCTGAAAATAATAGGAGGCCGTTTGCGGTAGGATCAACAAGAGTCCCACAGGAGTATGGAACAGGTAAAAAATAAAATAGACTCAAAAGTTGGCCCGAAGGGTAACTTTCGTTGCTAAATCGACCTGTGGAGTCCGTTTTTCGATCCGAGCTTTCTGAATCCCGGTACGACACGACGTCAAATTGGCCGAAAATTTGTTTCTGCGATAAAAAATAGGTCTGGGAAGTGAAAAATTGGCCGAAATCTCGCATACCCGACCAGAATTTGAAGCTCTACAAACTGATCTTTTGGACGAGGCTCTATCTTTTCTCGTTTTCGAGAAAAAGTCGAATTTTGAGCATAACTTTTTTATATCGAGTTTTCATGATCTCTAGTGTAGAAATTCGGTTTCTACGTGCAAAAATACGCTAGAAAAACCTATTATGATGTGAATCTGAGAAAATGACTTTTTTACCCGAAAATGGACATCGACGACGACGTCAGGGTCGAATAAAGTCATATTTTCAAAAATACCTAAATATAGGATTTCCTGACGTAATTTTGCACGTAGAAACTGAATTTGTACACCAGAGATCATGAAAACTCGATATAAAAAAGTATGCGAGATTTCGGCCAATTTTTCACTTCCCAGACTTATTTTTATCGCAGAAACAAATTTTCGGCCAATTTGACGTCGTGTCGTACACGGATTCAGAAAGCTCGGATCGAAAAACAGACTCCACAGGTCGATTCCGAATCGAAAGTTACCCTTCGGGCCAACTTTTGAGTCTATTTTATTTTTTACCTGTTCCAGACTTGTTGATCCTATCTCAAACGGCCTCATACCCAGATAAAGAAATAGATATACGATTTTCTATTGCCCACGTTCCAACAGAACAGATTGGAGTTACAATTACCAGTTTTTTTACCAGAAAATATAGCAGGTTCATCATTTTGTATAAGTTAGTAGTCCAAAACGAACGCGCGGTGACGGAGTAGGTGGTGATGGTCGGAACGGGGACAGCCTCGACCGAAGGAGATTGCGATAAAGGAGCCGTGATCGTGAATTGAACCGAGAGTGAGAGCTGAGAATATTTAATCTTTTTATAAAATTTTAAATTGAATTTTCATACTAATTGATTATGGTTTACTGCATCAACCGTACCTGCTGCAGACACTGCTGGTCGCACGCGGGCTGGCAGCGAGGGTCGCACGGCTGCGGCGGCTGCAAGATGATTTATTTTTATTTTATTTTAGAGAGGCTATCACTCACCGATCGATCCCTTTACTTTTCATCTGAGTATGTACTCAAAACGAAACATATTTAAATCGGAAAATATATTCTACCTGAACTGGGGTCGGCTGTGTGAACACGGGCTGAGGCGCTGCTGTCATGTAGAACGGCTGCACTTGCTGCTCAGGTTGCTGCTGCTGCGCGGGCTGCAACTTTGGTTTTTTGTTCTTAGGATTTTTATTGAACCCACAATAAAATAGACGATTGAAGATATATTAGTTTGGCACTAAGTTTCTTGTAGGGTTTGTTTCATGCAATTGCTACTTGTTGCATTAACTTGGTTCCATCAAGCAATGTTCGGGGGTGTACTAGGGCATAAAATTATATATTCGAATCGAATCAAGCCTGCTTAGAAAAAGAGTTAAATAATATTAAAGCCACTTTAGCAGATTTTCACGAATTTTGGTACTCCAATCACTGATTATTCCTACCAACAATTGCTATCACAGAATTCAGCCCAAAAATTAAGTGGCAGGGCGAGCGTTGATTGTTCGTTTGACGCCAAAATATCTGGCCTTCTGACTCTGCGGATATGAGGAATCATCGATTTTAGAGTGTGTGAGTCTCAAAAACACGCTTCATAAAAATCCAGTTCTTCTTCGGTGATTCGGTTCTTCTGGCAATTAATTTTGTAGACACATATTCCATGGGACGTTGCTTTGTAATATAATTGAGACCTGTAGGTCTATCGGCCTCAGAACAAAAAAAAATAAATTTAAGTTTTCGTCAAAAATCAACAGATTTCTTTTCCGGCACCAATTTAAAGAAAGGCAAAAATGACCGAGCCGTCGCACTAACTATATAATAATCATCAGCCATGTGCCTTAGGTTGGGCCCTATGACAGTTCTCCAAATAGCATTGATCCAATACCAAAGTACATGTCATGGTCGAACTCGGCGAATTTGGTTTTTCATTGTAGCCGTCCTGCTTATTAGTGAGAACTGATTCAGTGTGCGCTATAAAGAGTATCCCAGCCCTCATCGATTATGCAAAGCCTTGTATATATAGATCAACTGCGAAGGACAGAAGAGGTCCGAATATTCGAAAACAAAAACCGACAAGAAACTTAGTTGCCAACTTGATATAATGTGAAAAATTGCAAGAAATACTTTTTTCTTTAAATAGAAGAACTGATTTACCTGCTGCAGCTGCTGCACGACCTGCTGTGGCTGCTCTACTTGCAGCTGAACTTGCACTGGCTGCAGGGCTTGTTGCTGCATCAGCTGTTGTTGCTGCAGGGGCTGCAAAAGAGTCGGCAGCTGTTGCTGTTGGACTGGCTGCAGTAGAGTAGGCTGCTGCTGCTGTAAGATAATTTTGATAGCCTGATGTCCATTAATCAGTCAATAATTGCTCCATGACCTACTTGAGAGAGCGGAGGACAGGCGGCATTACACTGGGTGCTGCAAAGTCTACCGCAATGGTCCTTAAAATGATATTATTCTTTGAAAATGATTTGCACATGCTTACAAAAATAATGCAATACAATTAAGCATTTTGTGTGGAGAGTTTGCAAGTCATTAATCATCTATGAAAAATAAATATAATATCATACCTGTGGCAGTCGAGTGACGCACTGGCTGTTGCAGGTCTGTTCACATAAAGGGAGACAATCGGGTGAGTAGAGAGAGAGGGCGGGCAGGGGGTCGGAGTGGGAACACTCGTTGAGACACACCTGAGAAGTGAGGTGACTAAACTTCGATCTTTGATCTCTTATAAGCAATGACATCTCGAATGGCCATAGGAAGATATTGTGTTTTGGTTCAAATTCAGAAGGAGATCGAATTAAAGATTTCGCTGATTTTTATCCGATGAACAAGCCATGAAAGCTATCCAATTTTGCATTAGAATTATTAGAAAGCATAGATCAATAAACAACAATGAATTTTCTTAATAATGTCTATAATCAGCCAAAAACTCGCCTCAGCACAAATCGGCTGGCACTCGGTGATATTTGTGCGGGTGGAGGTGCACCCACGCATGCAGGTCTGAATATATCAAAGATCAAATGGGAACTAAAACTATAAAGATCAAAGATCTTCTTCCCCTCACCTGCTCGCACGGACATTTGACCGATTCGATGATGATGTTGATCTGCGAGTGTTGTTCGACGCATTGGGGAGAGCAGGAGGGCTGGCAGGGAGTGGGACAGAAGCCGGAGGGGAGAGGCTGAGGAGAGATGATATCTCGTGTTTAGAAAAATGTAGACCCTTTACTTTCTAGGAATCACAAATTGCACTTCCACAGGAAGAAATGGTTGCTCTTCAGCAAAATCAGTTATTTTTTCAGAAGGCTCCAGCATCCATTTTCTCAATGAGAAGGGTTAAAGAAATACATTGCTTCCTAATTGGCAATATCTTCGCCTCTCGGTAGTGGATATCTCTATTTATAGATATTTCTTGGTGAAAAAAGAGACTAATTGTGAGCCTTATTTATACCTGCTGAGTGGTCGGAGGAGCGGGCGGAGTCGTGGTATTGGGCTGAACCAGAAGGCATGATGGTTGGCAAGACGGCATGCATTGAGGAACGCACGTCAACTGTGAATAAGCTGCGTTATTTGGAAGATCAAGAGCTATAAATCGATAATTTCCATTTTTCTCAAGCTTATCAGCCACTGCTGAAACTCAATTGTTCAACTTGAGTCGATTTTCTTAGTTTTACAAACAATCTATTTCCTATCTGCCAATGCTCCTACCGTAACCCAAGTGATGCCGACCCTTTGCGTTACCTGAGGCGATGCTGGTGTCTGAATTGGTTGCTGCACGTTGATTGTGAAAGAGGTATTGCGATTGATGTTCTGGAAGGTTCTTATTTACACCCGATAATATTTATTTTTGGATTCAGTAGAAATAAAACTAGCTCGTTATTATCAGTTGATGAGTACTGAGTCAGTTAACGATTGGTCAGAATACGGTATCACAAGTGTTATCGATTATACCTGTACACATGCGGGTACGCAGGCCGGCATGCACTGTTGCGGGCAGTAGGCCGTGGTTACGGTAGGCATGAGTTGAATGGATGGTTGGAAAGGTACGGTATTACTGAGGGGTACGGTAGGAGTATGGGGTACTGTACGATGGATGGGTGAGAGGTAGGTTATCGATTGGAGGATGCAGGCATCCTCGCACACGGGCATGCATCGCGAGGGGCATACGGGTTGCTGGGGTCGGGGTTGGGGTGAGAGTTGTGGTACCATGACTGGCACCGACTGGGTTACTGGTTGAGGAGGAGGGGGATAGGCGATGTTAGCCAACATGGAAAACAGGTGAACACAGGCGGGATGGCACATGGGTTGGCACGGAATCGAGCAAGCTAGTACCGGCTGTGGTGCCGGCCAGGCTGGCACCCGGTTCGGTACCGGTTGCGGTGGAGCCGGCGGGTATTGTGGTACCTGGGAGAGGCAGGCGGGGGCGCAGGCGGGCTGGCACGCCTGAGGGCAGTCGACCGCGAGCTGGACCTTGATCGGCTGCAAGGCAGGCGCCGCTGGTGCTGCAGTTGCTGCAAGTTGAGATGGCAGCTGCTGCACCGGCTGCAGCGTCGGTTGCTGCTGCAGGGAGGCGTAGTAGGAGGTGCAGACGGGCGTGCAGGAGGGCATGCACGGATCGATGCACTGGGATACGGTAGGTGCTACGGTAGCCGGCACGCAAGTCGCGCCCTCGGGGCATGCCGGAGTGGGGAAGGATGTGGGGGAGGAGGGGGCCGGGGAAGCCGGGAGGTACGAGATGGAAGGAGCTGGAGGAGGGGAGGAGGGAGGGGTGCAGATGGCTCCGGTCGGGCAGGGAGGGTACTGCGGCTGCTGCTGCGGTGTCGTCTGGAACATGGTCGGACCTACGGGGAGGGCGTTCGGGGAGGTAAAGGGGAGGTAGGAAGTGGGTGGGTACTCGGGGAACTGGGTTTGTTGCTGAGAACAGGTCGGACAATTCTGGAATCAAGACATTTCAAAATCAGGAACAGATTCACTCCAACGACATGCTTCTCGTGCAACGGTTCAGATTCCAACAAATCTATCTGATCCGATTCCTTGACATTCAAACCTAGTTGTCGCAGGGGGTACCTGAGGTGGCTGCTGCACGGGCTGCACGGGAAGGAAGTCGATGATGATCTGCGCCCCGCTAACGAGCTGCACGCAGCTAGACTCACATGCGGGTTGGCACTGCGACGGGCAGTTGTGCTGCAAGAATGGTGCAATGAAACAACTCTTCGCCCAACCGACTCTACATTGAAACAAACATAACAAATATAATTCAGCATCAATCAACAACCGCAATAACGAATTACCCGCTCAGATTTATTAATTTATTTATTTTCATTTTGTTTGCTTCAAATACGTTTGAGACTCATTATAAAGTTTAAGAAAGTGTGAACGAAATTATGACCATAGTGAGAGTAGTTGAACAAATCACTTATTTACTTAGAGAACTGAACAATACCACGTACCACAATCGGCGCCTGGGTAGTCGTGGCAACAGGGGTAGTGCACGAGGGCAGACATTGGGGTTGGCATTGGGGCACGCATTGTTGTTGCTGAGCATAATTCAGTTAGAAATTGATCGTACCAAGATCCACAAAACTGATCTATCCAGGCAAGGAAACACTCTGCAGACAGCCTTTCCTGTTGGGAAAGAGATCAGGTCACTCCCAAAAATCTTCCCCGGTGCTTAGTCTCATACCTGAGGTGCAAGAGTGGGCGATGCCGTGGCAGGGAAGAGTGAGGTACACGAGGGTTGGCACGTCGGTTGGCATTGAGGAACGCAGTACTGGAAGTATGATTTGTGTGGTTTCAAGAAAGAGATCATCATTACATTATCTCTTAGAATCTAGCAATCGCTTTACGGAACGTGTGAAACATGTTTGAAACACAACAACGTAATGAATGTGAAATCGTGCTCGCAAAGTGAAGTGCAAGCTGGGATGGACAAAATAGCATCCCCTCAGAACCCATTCAAAAAACCTACCTGTGCGGGTGCAGTGGTTGTGGTGATTGGAGCAAGGGTGGGTGGGGGCTGGAACAAAAAAAGCTAAGTGCTATGCGATGAGTGAATGCAAATATTATAGCCGCAGCATCGCACATTTTCTGATGAAAGCAGAGAAAATTCTAAGGGATATTCAAGCGTGCCAATATCTCCTGCTGTAAATCAGAGGGACAGGACCATACCGTCGCTGCAGCCGGCTGCTGCTGCTGCACCTGCTGCACGGTGGTGGTGGGAACGGGAGTGGCGAGCGAGCACGTGAAGGAGCACGTTTTCTGGGAATATAAAACTTACAACTAAATCTCGGTACCACAATACCATCCTCATTTTTTCACTTTATTAATTTATTCGAAATCTGATAATGGAAAATAAACATGGATTGCTAAACATTTGAAAGATGATGCAGAAACAATAACGGAAATTTGAATTTTCCTCTTCTAGAGGCTGAAGTTTGCAAGAAATTTTTTTTAAATGATATAATGGCATAAAAATACTTATATTTAGTACGACAAAAGTCAATTCCAACCTGACAAGTGGGTGCGCAAAGCGATGGATCAGGCGCGCGCTCATTGCATCGCTGCTCACAACGAGAAGAGCACGGAGCCATGCAGGAGGGAGAGGCGGAAGAGGTGGAAGTGGCTACCTGAGATAGGGATGATACTGTACCATAGGGATATTTTGTTGAAGTACGGTAAAGAGAAAAAAGTACCGGATTAGGCGCAAAGGCTAGATTGGAGCATTTCTCTGAGCAAATTGATTCGCATCTGAAAATATGTAATTTTTTCGTGATTTTTTTTCTAAACCAAGGCGAATGATTTAAAAGCATTTTGTAAGTATTGCTTGGAGCAATGAAGTAGAGGTACCACGGGTCACCTCGCAGGGCAGTGGAGTGGTTGGGGCGCGGTGCCTGCACACGTAGGACCACATATGCGAATACACGAGGCAGTGCACTCGAATCGCTAGAAGAAAATCGCAATATCGCAGAAATTATCACATTTTCGACTCAACCTCAGTAATCAAGAGGCGTACTAAAAAGATCATAAATCGTATTGAGACTTCGCGAGTACTTTGCGATTTCGAATATGTTTCACCGCGTATTCATAATTTGCTGGTTTGAAGGAGCTGTGATTTCAAAACGATCTCGAAAGAAACTAATAACTCGGCTGGAATTTTCGAAGATAATGAAGCACTTATATGAGTATTTCTTCATTGATTATCTCAAGTTCGTAAGCCCAGGTTCATTTGTTCGAGCTTGATTTTTGTTATTAGAGAAACATTCATCTTTTCACACAGTCCTCGAATCAAGAACTACGCGCAAACATACAGCATCATTCATGGTTCTCTAGGCTGCGGCTCCAAGTTGGAAACAAGAAGATACAAGATTTTACAAGTTGCCCCCAAGCTTGATGGCTAGTTGGAAATCTGCTTGATTCCAACTTGGAAACGGCGATTTTACTTGATTCCAACTTGTAATTCTGCTTGATTCCAACTTGGGACTAAAAAAGGTTGACTATTGTTTTTAAAGTATCGAAATTTCCAAGTTGGAATCAAGCAAATCGTCGTTTCCAAGTTGGAATCAAGCAGATTTCCAACTAGCCATCAAGCTTGGGGGCAACTTGGAATCGCACACCAGAGTTTCTAAACTTATGCACTTGCTCTTTTTGTTCTTCTACGAATTTCAGGATTTTTTCCGGTATACTTGGGATAATGTCCCTCCACTAATGTATCGATGAGATCAACATACGGCGTCATTCCTGCTGCACTGGGGCGAGCATGCAGCAGAGGGGCTGCAGCTGCAGGAGGGAGAGGAGGACTCGACTGTATAGAAGATACGGACGGAGGGCTGAATAGAATATAATTATCTTTTTGAAGAATATATGGAAAATGAGCCAAGATATTTATGAGTACTGGTATGAGATTTCCTAGTTTCATGCTTTTTCCAGAGATAAAGAGGACCATCAATTCGATTTTACGCGCATTACAGATTCCCTGATAGCCAAACATGCAGAATATTGGTATCAACTCGGCATCCGATTCTCCTCAATTCGTGTGCTCTCTGACCGACGAGATAGCGCGCGAAATGAGGAGATCCTAATGTCGATTTGCCATCACTAATGCATAACCTAACCGTACTTTAGTCGCGTCAGTGTGGTGAGGAAAAAAACCATGGGGTATTTTTGAACGATGAGATGAGCACCAATGTTATACCAATGTCAATTGTCATCGAAGGAATATCACGCCTGTCACGAGTTATTCGAGATGAAACCGATTTTTCGGGGATGACTCGAAAATCATAGAATGAGTTCTCACCAGTTTGACAGGGAAAAATGACTTCAAATCATCTCAAAAACGTCGAAGGCAAGAACTCTCACAGACCCCCCTGTATTTTGAGCGTAAGCTACTCATTCGATAGCTCTCATCGAGACAAAGAACATGTCAAAATATTAGCAGCGCCGTTTCCTAAATTTTCGAATTATGTTACCTGGAATGCAGCTCTGTTCAGAAGCACTTTTGAGAGATGCGATTTGAATAGTCCGATAGAGCTCGAAAAATGAGCCGAGGTCGCTCGGTTGACATTTTCTCTTCAAAACCCACTAAAACCGAAAAAAACGGTTTTGAAATCGAAGCTGCCAATAACCGACCCGGTTTAGGGAGCTTCAGAATGACCTCAGCATAATGAGATGTTGGGGGCTTCTAGGGCATGCCTAGATATGTCCAAAACTGGTGAGAACTCATTCTATGATTTTCGAGTCATCCCCACGCCCCGCTTGAAAATCTCGTGACAGCCATGATATGTATATGAACCTTCAGTGAAACTCACCTCGCAGTTGCAAAGTTGCGGGCATGAACAGCGCTTGTTGCGAGTTCCCCAACCGGTCTGCAATCAGATAAATATTTAGAAAATAATTACTAACACAAAAGTTATGGATCTATGTATCATTTGACTGTACTGCTGACAGCATTTTCAAAGTAATGAATCTTTCTGTGTTTTAATGGGTCGAATGATTGGATTATTGATTAATCGATCATTCAAGCTGTCCAATTAGAACAATTATCCCTCTCCATTCTCTGTTTGTGTTCGTTCGCTCTGATTAGCTCGTTTCTTCTGAATTTGGAGCGCGGCGGGCTCGAAAAAGGGGGAAAGAAGAGGCGAGAGAAGACGAGGGGATTAGGGATTAGAGAGACACGCGAGGCTAGTCAGATTATCGTGAGCATTCTCAGAAGAAACTTCCTGTCTTTCTTGCCACAAGCACCCTTGTTTACGTGTCTCTTTTTGTTCCTGCACCTTCCCGTCAGAGCAGATCAAGAAACATGGGGTGAGAAAGATTGAGAAAGAGAGATGACGTTTTTGATTGTTTGTATCCATTCAGAATGGGGAGTGCAAGAGGGAATGTGTGGAGAGATCTGAGAGGAGAGATGGAGATAGACTGGAGGCGAGAACATGCGGGGATTGTGAATAAGGGGAGATTAGTCATGCACAAAAAGGGTTGTTGCCTCTGAATTATGTTGAAAGAGCAATGCAATTGTTACTGATTATCAAATAGGGAAATCTAACGGAGGACACGAGCGAGGGAAAATATATCTCATGCAGCCATACAGTGGGAGATCATATCTTTCCTGGGAGTCAACAAAAGTAAAGGAATGCGCACGGCAAGAAGGATAAATAATATGAAGCATGCTGCAGTCGCTAGTTAGGATCACAAAAATATGGCAGATGGATAAGCTCAATAATTAATTTGAATGTTAGGCAGACAACACGATAAAGTTGCAAAATATGTTCAAGCGTAAAAGATTATGTACAAAAAAATCGATGAATTAATGATGTCAGGGTCTGAGGAGAACCACACTAACAGAAGTGATCATGCAAGTATAAATAAATTACAATAATTAATTATTTAATAATTAAATAATAATATGCTGCGTACCTCCGCCGCTACCGCTGCAGTAACTAGTAGTATCCACAGAATGGCTCGCATTCTCTCAATAATCTGAACACTATCTCCGCGGAGAGAAGTGTGTCTGAGAAGGGGGCGTGAGGGAGAGAGAGAGTGGGTATGATCTCCCTTTGTTCCCTCTCCTCGCCTCTTATAGACGAAACAGCTATAAGAGGACAAGAAGAACACCCAGGGGGGAAGAAGTGATAAGTCTCTCCGATGATCTGTTATCTGTTATCATCACCTCCAGACTCCGCCCCCTTTCGGGGCCGATTCGCTTAGTGCCGACGGGCGCTAGAAGTGCCTCTGTTTGAGCATTGGGGATGTCGTTTCGGATCTCCCTTGATCTCTCGATTCGGCAAGATCTAGGGTTGTTCTAACCGGTGAGATAGTGTGACGAAAGGAGAGAGCTCCGAGGTGACATCTCAATTGGAGCAGAGAGATGAATGCGAGGCTACACAAATTATCTGTGTCTAGTTTTGTCGCGCGCCAGGTCAAGCATGCTGGTTTGGTGTGGAAATGTTGCCTTGAACGATGAAGAAGTGGCTTTATTAATAGGTCAATAAATTAGACGATGCGCAATTAAACGATCTAGGTGAGAGAAAAACTGCTCATTTCAATAAATTATACAAATCAAATATTGGATGGTTTGCGATGTCTAGAGGGCGCTCGGGCTTTCTTCCGAAGCGCCTTTGCATCTTGAGAGTCGGGGCAGAGAGGAGCGCATGCCTGTAATAAGACATTTCACTTCTCAGTTACAATCTAGTAAGAATTACATACAAAACCATCTTGATACCCTTGAAGAATCTGAAAATTTCGCAGAATTGCGCGCCTTCATGATTAACGCCATGACATCTCTCTATTTACGGGATGATCAATCATTCGGAAAAACCATTCCAATGAGAGTGCCAAAAATCATCAAGAGTAAAAACTGATGGAAATTTTTCTGTGGATGCAATTGATGGTTAAATAATGTTTATCCTAATCGGAACCGATACCTGAATACAAGTGGAAGCGCAGTGTGGCTTGGACTGCCCCTCCGTCTGCCCCTCGCACTTGCCCGTGCACTCGTCGATGCACTCACGGGAACAGTCCTGGAAGAATCACGTTTTTTTTTAAAAACAAAGTTCAGAGATCAAAGATCAATGTGCCGTTTCCAGAAGATTTCTGTAATGAGAATTAGGAATGCTGTTGTGGATAATTTTGTTGTAATATTTTCGGCACACTTTGCTTTGTCCGGATAGATTATCTCTATACATATTTGTACCACAAAATCAAGGGAACATCCTTTAGCAGAAGCAGCACTGCATTTACAAGTTTCTGACAGACGGACATCTTCCAGTCTCCGCTTTTATCTGGGTTATCGTTTTAGTACTGGTGAAGGTATGACGATAACAATGGCTCTTGGGAAAATTTTTGCAACACTAGAAGCGGTTAGAAGCGGTTTCACTTTCAGACCCCTTCACAGTCTTATCTTGCAGGTCTGAAACATGACCGGTGCAAAGTGAGACATTCGAAGGGGGAGGCTGTCGCTACAAATGGATAGATCTAAAAATGGTTTTAAACATCGCATATTTATCAGTCGTTCCTTTTCAGATCTCGAGATCTCTCCGGATCCTGCCCTGGCTCCAACTTTTTATGATCATTGTTGCTTTAGGGGAGTGGCAATGGAGAGGAGGGAGGGGAGGGGATAATTCCCCCCCCTGAACAGTCTCTTTTCGCCGTGTTTGTTTCTCCCTCATAGCCTCAGGGCATTTCTCGCCATCTCCCCTAATTCGCGCACCTCGACACTCAAATAGACACGGCGAGAGAGAGAGAGAGAGAGGGAACGAGAAATTGGAGAAGGCGAATGTGGAAGTTTATAGCCCCACTGTTCCGAAGTCGTTTGTGTGGGGGCGATAGGTGATACATGCCATGATGGGATCCTAAGTTCTTCAGAAATGTGCTGCCTTCCTCGGTTTGTGCAAGACACAGAATATGCACACATCTGAACTTAGGATGGTTTCAAGAAACTGTTCCGGAATTGGTATTCTGCCTGCGGTGATCTTGCTCGAATGCAAGCATTTTCTGTGTAAGAGTCAACTGTCTACGTATTTCACTCCTCATTAATCATACTGCTTCGCAAACCTAATAGCCTAAAACGTACACATTCTCAGACATACCTGATCTATATAATCAAATAGATTGGATTATGTTACATTGCTTCCCTTTGTTTCATATTAGAAGACCCATTGCGTGATTTCGAACAAATAGAGCATCATTCTCTTTTCAACATCCAAGAGACCAACTATCGGGCTTCTTCATTAAGCATGCGTTTTTATAGAGAATTTTGTCCTGTGGAAAGTAATTGCTTCGAAAAAATATCATTAAAAAATGTCTTGATATTTTTTCCACACTTACGGGAATGGGTGCTTGCTCTTATTCACGCTGTAATCATGATCATGATCCTTGGTGTCTCATCAAACAATGATGCCTGACAATGATCCGATTTTATCACCTCGCAAACAATATACTCGGCGAGGACGAATGTTTCCGCAGAAAGCAGAGACAAGCATCATTGTTTGAGGAGACACCAAGGATCATGATCATGATTACAGCGTGAAAAGGGGCAAGCACATGTTGGGGTTCGTCCGCGAGATCCAGGTACTTATAGAAGGAAGTGCTCGGCGCTAATTAGAGTCCGTGATGGGTTCTCTCGTTCCCAGAATCTACTCACGACCATGGACCAGACGAGTATCGTCAGATCGCACACCATAGTGCAGACGAGAGTTCTCAGACTATCTAGTAGAGGAAAACCAAAATTAGAAGAAGGCCGTCCAACATTCTTCATTGACATATCGAATACCCATCGTTGAAGGTTTTCAGATTCGGTGATTTGATTTCGCAGTTTTATTGTATCAACAACGCTTACTATTAGATAGGAAGTGCTCACCTTCTTCACCGACGGTTTCTTCGTTGTCGTTGGCACTTCGCTCACTGCGCATGTCTCGATACAGGCAGAGTCGCAGAGAGACGAACACTCTGGAGAATAATAATGGGTATTGGCCAGAATTTTGAAAGACAAAGCCTTTTTGAAGCACTGGGAAAACGTATTGGAAAGGAAAGGAATAGGCAATAATAATAATCTTATTTTCAGTTAATTACGTTTTTAAGAGTGACTTTCTGAGTCAGTGAACATATGTGCGCAGATGCTTGGCACAAGAAAAAAATCGATTTCGCTCTAAATCTGTGTGGAGGTAGTACTCGACGATTGTAGCTCAGGCGCCACGGGTTTAGTGTTCTAAATCGTTCTCCGCTAAATGACGACAGTTTCAAAAAAATACCGTAACCAAACCGACTTTGCTCTTTCGCTATCATTTCAATCGATTGATATCTCAAAATTTGCACAATATTCATGTCATCACACCTGCCAAGTTTCATCCGGATCGCATTGAAAATGTTCGAGAAATTTAGATTTTTCGAAAATATTTGTGAACTTTTCAACTTTTCATCTTTAGGGTGGTATACAATATACATTTTTTATTTGATAAAATTGGAGAGCAAGCATTTTACTTCTTATAGTTAAAATATGAGAAAGAACTAAAAATACATGTTTGACGAAAATCATTTATAACGACTGTCAACTCGTTCAAAAGTTAGTTCATTATTCGCTACCTACCAGGTATTCGTGCAAATTGGAATATCATGCACATAAGTAAATGTTTCAACATTCACTGTTTCAGTTTATGGTGGAATAATAAGACTTTGCACGATTTTGAGAAAAATGTTTTTTCGACCATGACGAGTTGTGAATTTCGCGCCATATAATTACTAACGCAGTAACAGCGCAGGCCCTAACTAGTATAACCATGCTGTCTCGTGGTTACTGCACTGAATCCATGCGATAAGGGGGTCTGGCACGTCCATGTTCGCCTCATTAATTCGCTCAAAAAATGCGATTTGCAAAATTTGCAAATTTCAAAAACTTGCAAACTCCCACTTGATAAATCGCATTATGTTCATCTATCTTTGCATGTTTCTCACAATTTATTACGAACATAATGAGCAAGTAGAAGTGGGAGTTTGCAAGTTTTTGAAATTTGCAAATTATTGCAAATCGCATTTTTTGAGCGAATAAATGAGGCGAACACGGAAGTGCCATAGCCCCATATCATATGGATTCAGTGCAGTAACCACCAGACTGCATGGTTATAGTAGTTAGAGCCTGTGCTGTTACTGCATTAGTAAAAGTATGTGGCGCGAAATTCATAACTCGTCATGGTCAAAAACATCTTTCTCAAAATCGTGCAGTCTTATTACTACCTCCACACACATTTAGAGAGAAATCGTTTTTTTGCTAGTGCCAAGCATATGTTCACTGTGTCAGATATTCACTCTTAATGAATACTATTTTTTAAGGATATTCTTACTTTCATTGCTGCTCAACTTGCTCATCGCGCACAATTGCAGACACGGAGAATTGCAGCGTAGTCTGAATGGAGAATCAGAAGATAGATCGATTTTGTCTGTTGTGCGAGTACAGTATCAAAAAAAACTATTGATCTTTTTTCATCGTCGTCCAACTCAAAGTCATTGAATGAGCTAGGATTAGCTCATTCAATCCAGTAACTAAGCATTCTTCATGAAACCTAACTTGTTTGAAACTCTTCAGCGTTTTGGTATCGTTTAAAAATTGTAATTTCAAGATTTTGAAGTTTATTAAAATATATTAAAATTATGGAGAAAAGTGAGACTCACTTGCACAACTCCCCCTCTCCGTCTTCTTCCGGCGTGACCAACAGACGCATGAGGGAGAGGGCGGGACGGAGGGTAGTGCACGAAAGAGCGCAATCGGGCTGGCAGGCTGGTTCGCACGAGTTCTGAAAATTCAGTTTGTCCTTCTTGCAGTTCGTCAAATGCGAACCACATTGAATCTCGCAGCCTGTTCTAAAAATCGAAATAGCTATCTATCTGACTGATCACCAGTGATCACTATGGATAGCTGTGCTCTGATAATAGTGAAACAAAATTTTCATTACTCCTCTCATAACAAAGAAATAGTGGTATTATTTGAGTGAATCAATCAGCATCCCCACTCGGGTACATACCATCTTCGTGACTGCCTTTGTAATGGCTAGTTTTCCAGCCTTTTTGACATTGTGGGAACAGGCGAATCTGAAACAAAACAGTTGAATTATACTGAATATTATCAGAATAAAAAAAAATCAATCAACCGATTTATTCTACCTGCAAGTGTGCGAACAGACATCGGGGCAGTCCCTTCCTCTCGGATTCTTGCCGCAGTCACTGATGCACCTGCAGCGGAATTATTATTTTATTTTTATTTATTTTTAATGATATTATTCGCAAACCTTAACGTTAACACTGCTCTATTCTCAAAATTTCTCACTACTCGGATACTAAACGGTACTGACCGATCCATACAGGGACTCTCGCAGGCGACTTGCTCCGCCGGACAAGGGCATCGCGGAGCCTTGCAGTGGCATTGAAGGGATGAAGGATGGACCTCAATGTACAAATAATCCTCATTGAATCAGTCAATCGCAGATAATACAGTTTTAAAAAGTTGTTTCCACTGTCCCTTCCGCCTTTCTGCAAGATACTGTGTTCGTAGGAGTTGTGACCTACCTGCGTGGCGTTGTCACTCGGCACGAGGTTGCAAGTGCACTCGGGAGGTCGCCACCACTCACACGGACAGTCGAGAACGATGCACTGGAAAGAGGAAACAATAGACAGGCCATCCGATTTTCTTTTGTTTACACGCGTTCTATGAGTTGTGATCAATTATGCATTGATTTTCTGCCCTCTTGATACGCAATCGGTCTACGTTTAAGACTGCCAAAACAATATTTGAATTATTCATATGACTAGAAGATACAAGGATGATAGCCATCACACGTCCACCACATTCAAGGGCAAATCAGCCACTTGATTCGTGAACTATCCTCATCCCTCACTGGTAGGTAAGCATCTTCTTTCCCATTTTCGATAGGTCGCGATTATAATACGAATATTTGTTTATTGTTCTCATCTAGCTAACGAGCAACAATCACTGAATGGTACATTGACTTTACAGGTCACATGTGAGACATAACCGAACCCATCGCCTCTTCTTTTCTCAATTCACCCCGAGGATAAAATCAGGCATATCTAACCTTGACAGTCGCGGCAAAGATGACGATAATCAAGAATCTGGGAACCATTGGAGGCGCAGAAGATGAGAATGGCACTAACAGGGAAGGAGAAGGGAAGCACAATGTGGCACCGATTCTCCGATTTCCTCTTGCCTCCGATCGAAAACCGCCTTAGAGGGGGACAAGTTGGTGGTGTTGTTCTTCGTCGCCCCAGGCGTGAGCAAACGAGAACAAATCAGGAGGTGTGAAATTGGAGAGCCGGAATGACCAGATGGAAAGTTCGGATTGAGTGAGTTCATGAACATTTCTTGGTTCATATCAATTTCTGCTGCGTAAAGGAAGCTCGACACCGACGGTCTCACTCAGTAAATGGAATCGAAGCGAGGGAATTCAGTCGTACTGAAGCAAGTATTTCTTGTAGAATTCACTTTTTTCTTCCTCATTTTCGCACATGCTGTTACACGTCAGACATACGATCAGATGCGATCTGTGCACCTGAAACCACCATCATTGTTGACATTGTGACTATCCAGCAATACTTCCGTTTCCCTGATTGTACACGTGGTAGCATTTCGCTGAGCCCCGCCAGATATCACTCGCATATTCTTCTTTTGTTATGAAAAAAGATCCAGCCTCGTCCAGTTTGTAGTCTCTTATCATGGCAATGGCGCACACGTATTTCTATCCGGACAACTTCTCGAAGCACAGATATCACTTTTATCGGGGTGTGAGCGTTGGTAAACCTTACTACTTTGCGAATGAGCTTTAGGAGGGTGCACCCTCCATTCGGTATCTCTACTCTGCCTCTTTTTCCTCTGCACGTGACTAACTCTCTGCTCTTCGCTGTGCATTCTCTCATCTCCCTCTCTCTTTTTCTGCTACTTTTCTCTAGTTTCTCTTCCCTCCCGATAACAATTCTCGATCCCTCGTTGTTTGCTGTCCTCTTTCGCATGGGTATGTTTCCCTTCAACTGAAGTTCTCTGGGAGTTTTAAATATTTTCGTTTTCACATTACGTCTTTAACAATCCTATATTATCCGCCTATCTCTATTGACATTATCAAATCGTTTCTCCGTGGTTCAATGTGTAGTCCCTTATCGTGATCTGTTTAAAGAGATAAACAGCTCCATTTCATTCCTAACAATTCTTCCAGTGAACTGCGATGTTTCTCTACTTTCTACTCACTGCTCTAACTCTTCTTGTCTATGGAGTCATCAAATACTATCGATTCGTGGCAAAGTATCCGAAAGGACCCTTCCCACTACCGCTCATTGGCAATTTGCACAAGGTGAACGAGCGCTCTTATTCTTGGTTTATTTTCACCTCACCTTCTTGATTGTATTGATTCTCCCATTAATGGCGCCGTATTGGGAACAGCTCTAGATAACAACAAAGAGAGAAATCAAGCGAAATGTTGATTAATTTGAATTAGTGAAAGTTCTTTGCTTTTCAGTTCGACTTGACAGCCCAGCACAAGTCGCTTCAGAAACTGGCTAAGGAGCATGACCCTATCTACACACTCTTCACGCCTCTTCCCTTCGTGCAAATAACGGACTTCAACCTTTTGAAAGAAGCGTTTGTAGAGCACGGTAATTTTCGAGCGGCTACGCGATATCAATGTCGTTCCAAGCCTCTTTTTGCGCACATTCATTTCTCTCAAACCGACGAGACGTTGTGTAGATTGGAGGGAGCTGATATATTGCTATTAGGCCTTCGCAATTTTATTTATTTGCTGCTCCTTTTCAGGCGAGGATTTCACCGGACGAGCCGTGTTTGATGTGATTGATGAGGAGTTTGCTTTCGCGCCCAATGCAGGTACCCCGTTGTTTACTCTATGATATAATCTCAACTAATGATGCCGCAATGGAGAATCGTTATCGCCATATATGATCTGACCGTTAATACACAGGGTTGAATTAACAAGCAGTTCTTCCTTAGTTTGGAAATTCAATTATTACTCTTCTAGGGCTAAACCGAAACTATCCTCTAGCAGGGTCACATAATCCTCATTTTTCAGGCGTGGTCAACTCTAACGGGAACAATTGGCGAGAGCAGAGGAGGGCGGCCATCTCGATCATGCGAGACTTCGGCATGGGAAAGAATGTGATGGAGGAACAAGTGAGAATCAGAGGGAGGGGGGCTTGCACAGAACATGTCTTGAGCAGAAAAATGTACGACATCTTCAAATAATTTTGTTCTCCTTCTGTCTAAATCTAGTTCAAAAGCAATTTGCTTATGAAAAAAACCTCAGCTGCAAATTCTTGCTCAATATTGAGAACATATCTCTTTCTTGCCAAGCCCTGTCTCATAATAAGCTCTTCTCCCCCCGTTATCAAAATGGTCCGGCTTCGTCATATATAGTCCCTAGGTTATAGTCCCTTATCATCTCTGTGTCACACTCTTACGCACATCAAGATTACCATCGAGTGTCATAGATCACATTGGTTATTTCGATTGAAAAAGTGAGTAGGGTTAGCGTTGCAGAACTGTTTGTGCAGGGTCGATAGTGAATGCATGAGCAACAGAAATCGAGAGGCAGAAGTATTTCTATAAACCAACATTTTCATTGATTCAGGTGCGCTCGTCGGTTGCGGATTACATCACTCATCTGAAAAGTATTGAGGACAAGAACAACACCAACCTCCGATGGCCGATTCAGGTTGGCAATCAAGACAAAAAATACTAACAATTCTGTGAAGCTGAGAATTGTAATCTGCAGATTCTATATGCTCTCATCGGGAGACTCTCATAGATAAAAGTCATATTTAAAATATTTTCTTTTTAAACACCGCGTACTTCTAAGTTATGGCTGCCAAACGGATCGTTTATTTACTTTTTCATTAGGTAATGGTGTCCAATGTGATCAACGAGGTTCTGTTCGGATTTCGTTACAAGTACGACAATTGCCAGAAGTTGATGGACTACGTTGAGGGATTCGATAAGGTGAGTGAAATGATAATATGCTGTTTGGTTGTCTCTTCGCAATACATCATGTATTATACATCATGTATTACGTTGTTTGATGTTTCGAAGAATCTGATGCGCATTTCTCATGCAATGTGAAGAAATTTCACCGTGAAAAAATCCTTTTCAAAACTCCAGATATGAGAGATTTAATAAATAAGATGATATCATGAGTGATTTATTGCTGGATTAGTTTAATGAATTGATAAAATAATCATTGTGATTGATTCATTCGAAAGTTATAATCCGCGTGAAACATAACAGTTTACCGTGAATAAAATTTTGATCTATTCGATTAGCGATGATGAACAATCTCTTCATTGTTATATTAAATGTTTTAAAAAATATTATTCAGATGACAAATGCAACGATGAGCACACCTGGTCTTATCATCGCTCTCTTTCTTCCCAGTCTGAGAAAATGGCCGATTGTCGGTCCTTGGATTGCCAATAACATCAAAGGCATCAAAGAGGTTCGTTGTCCTAATATTTTGCTTAGTCGTAAGATTATCAGAAAACTGTGATCATTTATCTGGCACATGGTTGATCAACTCGGAAACCACTGTATCTCAATCATGATTTTCTAGATGTCACGCCTTCTGAATAAGTACATCGTCGACTGCGTTGACACCTGTCTGAGCGACTTCAAGATCGATGATGAACCGACATGCTTCGCGCAAGCGTACAAGCAGAGAATGGAGCAGAGCGAATACTTGAAGTGAAATTTTCTCTCTTATTATTTTTCATTTTGGTGTGCGTCATGCCTATCAACTTTTAGGGTAAAAAGTGGAAATATCGCAGTGTCATGATAACAAATAAATATAATGTGCTGCCAGAGATCTAGCGAGAGGCACAGTTTATGTGTTGGCACTGGCCTTCCTAATGATTAGTGAAAAAAACTGTTCCAGTCACTCCAATCTGCTCGCTTCCTGCTCCGACTTCTTCATCGCTGGAATGGAAACGACGACTACAACGTTGAGATGGGGAATGCTCTTCTTCGCGAAGAATCAGGAAGCACAGGTGAGCGCCAGGATGGGTTCTGTCAGATGGTGTACGTGTCAGATGTGTTAAGTCAGGAAAGATCGGAACCAATTCGTCTTTATTCGCACACATCTCTTTTCTCTTGAGAGATCGTGCGAAATAAAAAGGGGCGATTCCGATTTGCTTTCGATACTATCATTCATAGCTACTCACTACTGTATTGCGTAGGAGCGCCTCTTGTCAACATTTATCTGAGAAGATCACAGAATTTCAGGAGAAGCTGCGCCGCGAGGTGCTCGACGTTGTCGGAAGTGATCGTCTGCCTCACATGTCTGATCAGAACAAGGTTTGGAGGAGCTGTGATAGTACATTAATTACGCTTGCACAAACCCTAACTGATACGGTAATACCAGTGAAACCATGATGTTCAAAAAATAGGCCATCAACAACTGGGGTCAGTATTATTCCTGTTTCAGATGATCTACGCTCGTGCTTGCGTGCTGGAAGTGCAGAGATGTGCTAACATTCTACAGACCAACGTTCCGCGAGTCACCACTGGAGACGTCGAGATCAGAGTGAGTTCTGAGTCATGTATCGATAGTTCGACTAGGTCCCATGTGGTATTTCTAATTTTAAAAGCAGTTTAATCAAACCACGAACCCGACATACAATGGATTGCTCTACATGTGTAATAATTGGTGCAATCAGCAAGTTGCAGGGCCAGATGATCCCCAAAGGCGCTTGGGTCAACGGTGACATCCATTATCTGATGGCGAATGACCCACTTTTCGAGGACCCAGACGAGTTCCGTCCAGAGAGATACATCGCAGAGGATGGAAAGACACTGAGAAAGGTTAGTACCTGGTTTAAGCAAATTGGAACTGTGTTGCATCAGTTCAAAAATATTTATTACGCGAACATTTGGTAATTTCGAATAATAAACGATACCATGAACCATATTTAATAGACCAGCTCATAGTTTTGCAAATGAACGTTTGATGTTTGAGGATCTCGTGGAACACACTGTTCCATTTTCCATCGGAAAGCGGGCTTGTGCAGGCGAAGGTGAGCAAACTCCTCGTTTTTCTTCATAATCAATCGATAATACCTGATAAGCGGCGTTTAAAAAATTTTTCATGTATCAATGAAGCAATTGTTTCTCCGAATGTGCATGTTTATTCTCACATATATGAGATGCTAATATCATTGGTATGCATAGCGGCTTCTAAATTTTACAGCCCTGCTGAAACTCCCAGCGTAGTCACGGACAATTCCAGTGGGAACAATACATAATGCAAAAAAAATCTCTTATTATATCATTACACACAATTTCAACCTCAGGTATCGCTCGAGTGGAACTCTTCCTCGGTTTGACGGCGATGTTTCAACACTTCAAGCTATCGCCACGAGAAGGAGAAGAGATTGATCTAGTCCCTCCCAAAAATCAGATCCTACAACCGAGAGAGCAGATGTTGAGGATGGAGAGGGTGTGAAAGGAATTGAATAATAAATGAGTTTTTACTTATAATTATTGTTTGTTCCTTAAGAAAATCAAAAATCAAATAGAAATACACGGAAGCAAATGACCGAAGGGAATTATTTGCCAATTGAGGGAGCAAATGCGGCTAAATGTGCAACCGGATTCACTGAATTTGCAGAGAGCTAAGTTCGCAAAAGGAAGTTTGTTCGTGGTTTTCATCAAGCGGGCAATCTGGACAAATCAGGAAGTGTGTAATTCCAAATCCGGATTGTTCAGATAGAGACATATCTAGAGTGCGGAAAGGCTGTTCTCGTCATTATGCGTTCTCTCTAACCTGCTAGAGTTGTGTGCACAATCCGCCTGTCCTATTATCGATGAATATTCAACTCATTAACTTTATCTTAGGATAAAATAACATAAATGTAAGTAGAACAGTCATGAAATCAGTATGTACAACAATGAAGAGCGTGTGTGCACTTGGTGCACCCTACAGTAACCCTGGCGCAGTGGAGAGGGCGAGATATTCGAAAGACGTCTAGCGACGGCAGCACTGTCCTCCGCACGGGTTGTAGCCGGTCTGGCACTGGCACGTGGGCTGCTGGGTCTGGCACGGAATCACGATCTGAGCCGCCTGCAAGGGGAGTGATGTAGGATACGATATCGATGAAGACGGGTACTGTAGCTGGTACGATGTTGATCGATGACTACAGTAATCCTACCGTACCTGCTGGCAGGTCTGCTCACACGTCTGTTGACAGATGGGCACACACTGAGCAGTGGGCTGCGTCTGGAAACACGGGGAGGGTTGCGGTAGCTTGATTTGTAAGAGGAAGAATCTCCTTGGGATACAAAAGAGTTAGGAGGGTTCAAAAAGATAGGCCAGATGAAGAAATTTAATGAATGAGTCCGAGCTGACAGACTAAAATTACGGATGGTCAGTTCGCTCACCTGCTGGCAGGTCTGGACGCAAGTCTGCTGACAGACGGGCACGCACTGCGTCTGAAAGAGGATGATTACTTTGCCGTACCGCATCTGAATCGAGACAGTGGTCTAACATATTCGATACAGTAATCTTACGATACATCTTACGATCTACAGTAGGCGGTTTGGATCACACCTGGACGACGAAGAGCGGGGCTTGGGTGGTAGTGGTAGTGACGGGAGCGTAGCAGATCGACTGGCACGTCGGCTGGCAAGCCTGAGAAGGAGGGAGGATGGGTTAGAGCAGCACGGAAGTCGGTGAGGTGAGTCATCGTTACAAATGCCAATTATCGCTTCTTGAGCTATGTAAACAAGTTCGTAGTTTACCATTCGCCCAATAGGTTGAGGAAAACAATGTAAATTCACCTGTACGCAGATAGGAGTGGTGCAAGCCTGCTGGCACTGGGCGACGCACGTGGGCTGGCACTGCTGCTGTTGCTGCTGCTGAACGACCACGACGATGGGGGCCTGCAATTTTCCTGTTGATAGCTTGAAGAAAAGGCCTCCGAATAATGAACTCACTGCAAAGAGAACACTAAAGCTCCAGAAGCGGTAATGATTGATGTTTGTTTCTGATAGAGACAAAGATCAATCAATTTCCGTCAAAATTAGTTCACAGGCCACCATACTGTGAAATGTACCCGAATCACATGCCCTTCTTATCCTGTTCCATTTCTTCCCTCCGTACTTACCTGAGTGGTAGTCGTCACGGGGGCGAGGACCGCCTGGATGCAGATTTGCTGGCAAGATGGCTGGCACTGGGCAGGGCACGAAGACTGCTGGGTATTGCACACCGGCTGGCACTGCTGCTGGCAGGTCTGCAAGTGGTACGGTTGTGAGTGATCTCTAGTGATGAAGATTGTACTCCTTGAAGTAGTGCAGACCCCGAAAATCAATTGATAAGCGGTAGTGTAGCATCGATCGATCAAAAGGCTCACCTGGACGCAGACAGGGGTAGGGCAGGACTGAGTGCACTGTTGCTGGCACTGGTTGCACTGCTGCTGCAAGGCAATGGTTAATGTAGTCAATTTTACATCACCGTAATCTGCGGTGATCTACAACTGTCAGATAGTGTTTCACCTGGATGATGTAGATGGGTGCTGGCGTGGTGGTAGTGGTAACGCAGACTGGAGCACAGGTCACCTGCGAAATCATTGATTGAGTCGTGTTGTGGTTGAATCATGTAAGACTGACTATCTTCCTGGAGCCGTTCAGTCATTTCTGATGCGGTTTCTTTTCTCATTACATATCTCATCATCCATTTTATATTTTGCCCACTTGCAGACACTGTTGCACGCATACGGGAGTGGCACAGCTAGCGGAGCAAGCCTGCTGGCAGCCACTGCACGTCTGCTGCTGAAAAGAGAAGGAGGATGAAGGTAGCAGAGATATTATTGAAAGAAATAGGTGAAGCAATAATTAAAATCTGGACCATCAAGGATGAAGGAGTTGTATGTACCTGAGGCGCGCACTGCTGTTGGCAGATAGGATTGCACATCTGGACACAGGCCGGAGTCGCACAGGACTGAGCGCATTGCTGAAATGGCAAATGGTTTTTTAATAGAGATGATGTAAGCAGACGAGTTTAACTCTTTCTGGCACTAGTCGCAAAGACAATTGTGATGGCTGATAACTTCGAGCAACGGATGCGCTTAGATGATGAACTAGACATGACGAAAATTCCAATTATTGAATTTCGTGTAGCTTAATAAGTGGAAAACATGTTTGTATTCATAAAATATTCACCTGGACGCATACGGGAATACACTGCATCGAATTGCAATTACAGTTGCTGTTGGAGGTGGTGCAGCCGCACTGGCGCTTGCCCCTCAGCACCACGGAGGAGTTGGAGGGAGAGGGAGTGGACTCCTGGATAGAGGAGTAATTGCATAGGCATGATGAAATACGAGGCGCTCATACTGAGTGAACCGAAAGATTGCGTTGAGCCTTATTGGGCAGAGGGAGAGATTTATCTTATTTTGTAGATCTCAGGAAAACAGCTCAGAGAGATTCCGGAGTTAGTAGCATATCGAGTATACGCCAGCAGTTTTTTGTACAGATTTATTGTATTTTTGAGTAATCAATCGCTCTGATACTGCCTCAGAGGACCGCATCCCGCTTTCGAATGGTGAATGAAGCTCATTCGAAAGGAATTCACTCACCTCTGCGGCGAGCGTTGAAGCGACAAGGAAAAGAGCGAAGAGAGCGAAGCGGAGCATTCTAAAGGATGATTCAGGAATGAAAGAATATTGCGTAGTCATTATGCAATGGAGACAGTGATCGGCCACATGATTAATTATGAACGACAAGAAGGAAATAATCGTTCGTGAATCCCACACTGAATCAATGAAAAAGTCGATCCAGTTTAGATAGAAGGAATCAGAGAAAAAGCCAAGGAGCGCACTAGAGACAGTTTCTGAGTGAAGGCTGGAGTGATCTTTCCATCCCTTGGGGGCGGCTTATATACAGGGACTGGCTCTTTTTGCGACCCAACAGAAGCTGATCGAGAGACGATTGAGAGAGAAGGAAGAGATGGTAGGGAGAGAGGAGAGAGAAGAGAAGCGAGAAGGTGTCCATACGTGAGGAGAGGAGACCGGTTGGAAAGACGGAAAGAGATACGTGGAGCCCTCTAGAGTTTGATCGGACATGGGCTACTGTAGTTTCTGTAGCATTACCTCAGCGCGGAGTACTGAGGTAATGCCTCCAGTTGGCACTTCAGCAGTGCAATTGTCCGATCAACTGGGTAGTGATAATCATTCTTCGACAAATTGTATTTATAAAAAAAACTCTCGCATTTGATGCACTTTGCAATCGGTTCATACTCAAGTGAAGTTATTCTTCAAAGATTTCCGGATCCATGTTCCCACTTCTCACGGTGTATCTCAATTTCAATCCGAGAACGTGAGAAGTTTCCGGAAACGCGAGAACACATCAAACATTCTAATTAGCGCCGAACACTTCCTTCCATCGCTACCCGATTTAGAAAAAAGTCAACATCCCTAGGGCGAATCAGAGTTTGCCCTTGTTCACAGCGTGATTGATCCCGATCGAACCGGTAACTGGAGTCTCTGCAAACACTGACGTCGTCTTCTGTTTTTACATTCGTCGAGTATATTGTGTGCATAGTGATCTTGTCACCTCTCGATCTCTTCTGCTATCAGAGAGCTGTCTAGTCAGTCTGGCAAAGAAACGCTGGAATGCGCTAGAAAACATGAGATGGCCAGCGTCTCTCTGCTTCCTAAATGTTCATGATGTCAGAGAAGCGAAGAGCGTGTTGAATGAAGAGAGTTCGTTGTTCGTTCACTATCCCTAAAGGAAGCGATGGAATGCTGGATGACTCATTGCTGCTCATGTTCTGAAGATTATTGAGAGAGAAGCATCCCTTTTGTACAATATGTTGGAATTGTCGAAATTGGATCAGCCGACTGGCTTTCTCATGCGTAACTATTAACCATTGTGTTCTGTGAAATGCAGCTCTACATTAATTCTCCATCAGATGCATATTTAACTCATTAACTTCATCTTAGGATAACAAATAACACGTAAGGACTAGGTTGGGCGAGGTAGGAAAGTACGACGAGGCACGGCATCAGTTTGTATAACAATTAGAAGCCTGGGTGCACATGATGCACCCTACAGTAACATTGGTGCATATCTGAGGTCGAGATATCCGAGGGTTCGTCTTGGAACGGCAGGGATGACAAATCGGTAGCCGTTCTCCTCAGTTTGCACGCTCTCTCGCTTCTCTGGTCGTCGAGAGAAAGTGCTCCTATTTGTCATCCCTAGACGGCAGCACTGGCCTCCGCACGGATTGTAGCCAGCCTGGCACTGACACGTGGGATGGTGAGTCTGGCACGGTATCACGATCTGAGCCGCCTGTAAGGGAAATATTGTATGTAGAAGCACGCGGTATCGATCGATCGGGAAGTGGTACAGTAACGATCGATGGTTTTCGGTAAGCACAAGATCTTATTAACTTTATCTTGTCAGTCGATAGGGGGAAGTACAGTAAACTAACCGGACCTGCTGACAGGTCTGCTCACATGTAGGCTCGCAAATGGGCACGCACTGAGCTATGGGTTGGGTCTGGAAAAAAATCGCGGTTTGGGATAGCACAAGATGATAAGTTATTGGGACACATACAAATTCGAGTTAGATAGGTCAAAAGCATAGTTAAGGCACACAAATAGACGAATTCGGTGGGTCATCCTTCTCACCTGCTGGCATGTCTGGATACAGGTCTGCATGCAGGCGGGCACGCATTGCGTCTGAACGGGAATGATTGTTATAGCCACCGAAGCCGAATCGACACCTTGACCACCCCGTCCATCACACTAGAGAATTTTTTTTTAAAACGTACGACATATCCGGGTTGAAATTGTGTGGCAGTTTTGCTCGCTGTATCCATGCAGATGGACTGGCAAGTGGGCTGACAGGCCTGAAAAGTGAGAACGGTGAGCGATGCGGTGGGTCAGATTGACCAACTCTCATCTAATCACTGAGACGGCTGCTGTTAGGCTAAACACGTATTGTTTGCATATGTAAGCACTGAGTGCTAGATGGTATTGATAATTGCTCCAGAGGGATTCTAGAAGGGGTTCGGAACCTGAACACAGAGAGGAGAAGTGCACGCCTGCTGGCATTGGGCAATGCACGTTGGCTGGCATTGCTGCTGTGGATGATGCTGATGCTGATGAAGCATGTCCATGATGATCGGAGCCTGCATCAGGCGTTTATTAATATTTGTTTACATTTTAATTTTTCAATATTAACATCAATTTCCTTCGCGACGTTCACCGCGCTGAATAGTCGATGCATTCGGTCATTTTAACATCCGAAAATGGCTGTAGGTTGTCTTTATTTATCCAACTTTAGCTGTCTTTCTGTTTTCGTTTTTCGTCTGTCCGGTATCGTATACCTCTGTTGTGGTGGGCACAGGAGCGGAAAAGGCCTGGATGCAGATGGGTTGGCAGGATGGCTGGCATTGGGCGGGGCACGGAGGTTGTGTGTTGCAAACCGGCTGACACAACTGCTGGCACATCTGCAAGCGATTCTGTATTACCATGATGTTCTGAATTCCTGATTATCACATGATTAAATGCCATAGTCATAGTCCATAGTCGATATGGATGGAACGGTCCCCTTCCCGTTCTGAGGCCTCGTCCACCTCATCTATCAAGAGCATCTGTGGGAGTTTCCAACATCCAAATCTCCCTTCTCCCTCTTCTCTCCATTCCATTTCCCTTCCCACCCAATCCCCCTCTCTCACAATCTTTCGATCTGTATATGTTATTCACATGCTGTCACACCCGTTTGGGTGTATCAATAAATAAATAAATAAATAAAAAATATATAAAGTCAATAGCGGAGTAGAGCAGTCAGACGTCAAGAGTACATACTCAATCGATATATCGAAAGGCTCACCTGGACGCATACGGCAGTCCGGCAGACCTGCGTGCACTGATGCTGGCATTGATTGCACTCCTCCTGCTGCTGTAAAAAAGCATTGCTGTAGTCTCCCGAATGCTACCGTGCTCTTGATCAGTAGTTAGACAGTATCTCACCTGGATCATGTAGTCCAATCTCACCATACTGCTGGGCGCTGGCGTGGTAGTAATGGTTACGCAAATAGGGCCACAAGACACCTGAGAGAACAGTGATTAGAGAACCGTGCTCGGATCTGTCTTTGAAAATATGAATCGGTGTTTTATCAGGTTTATTTATTGTTGATCATTGCCTGCAGACACTGCTCAACGCAGCCGGGAGTGGCGCAGCTCGCGGAGCACGCCTGATGGCAACCACCACACGTCGGTCGCTGAGGAAACAAAGGTAATTCAATATAGTCGAATTTCGAACTGATTAATTCAGCATCAAACCTGTACTTTCAATATGAATTTAAGCAAGATTACATCTAAAATTTACCTTTAGGAAATACAAATCGCATTCATACCTGAGGCGCACACTGCTGTTGGCAGATCGGCGGGCACATCTGGACGCAGGAGGGGGTCGGACAGGACTGGGCACATTGCTGGAAGGGCAGGGATTGGAGAGGGTTGACGCATTCAGACGGATAGAACTCTCAGCATATACTAGTAGCAGTGGCAATAGCCTTGTAAGAGATGAGCAAGCCGAACAACTGTTCTGATGTGCGATGGCAAATCGGATTCTACTCTCCTAATGTTGCATGCTTTCCAGTCGGCAAGACAAATGAGAGAACAAGCAAGCTGAGGAGAGGAGGGTTCGTGATGACAAGTGATGAAAATATAGACGGAAATCTTCACCTGTATGCACACGGGCACACATTGTATAGCGTTGCAGTCGCAATTGCTGTTGAAAGCCGTGCAACCGCACTGGCGTTTGGCCCTCAACTTCACGGTAGAGTTGGAGGCAGTGGACTCCTGGGAGGAAAATTTTTGATCAAAAATTTGCGATTGCAGTACCGTAATATCCTATACACATGTTCCCTCTTGATACTCAACATGAACTTTGGTCTGAGATTTTTTTTTTGAAATTTTGAAAATCGCCATTTTCGTATTTTGAAGATAAATCGGGAAATTAATATCAGTGAGCAAATGACATATCGAAACAAAAGCACAACCGTTTTCACATAGTCGATTTAAGTGGAGACAGCTTTTCAATGGCGAGTCAAACTCATTCAAAATACAATCTTTCACCTCTGCTGCAAGCGTTGTAGCAACGAGTAAGAGTGCGAACAGAGCGCTCCGAGGCATTCTGTGATAGATTTAATATTATTTAAAACCCTTGTATAGTGATGATGCAATTGGTACAATAATAATCGATCCACATGATGATAAACGACATTTTCAATTGAAAAATCATTAATATGAAAAAGTAAATAATCGAAATAATTCTACCATCGACGCAATAAACGAAACGCCGACCGAATCTAGAGTAAGATAATATAGATGAGTAGGAGAGCGCACTACATCTTTTTTTGAGTGGAAGCTGGAGTGATCTTTGTTGCATCCCTAGGAGCAAGGAGGGCGGATACGGATATACGGGGACTGGCTCTTTTTTTTAGAGAGAAAGGGATAGAGAGAAGAGGGGAGCGATCGAGAAGGTGTCCACATATGAAGAGGAGAAATGGGTAGGAGGACAGAAGGGACAATGGCAATGATACCCTTGATTCTCATTGGTCATGAGTTGATGTAGGTGCTCATGTTAAGTACTGTAATGCACCTGTTCTCGCTTCAGCACTTGAACAATGCGATAAAATGCATAGTGGTAATCATTCCCAGACATCCAGTAGTCTAACAACTCGTCTACACTATGATATGCAATCTGACCATGCTCCTCTGACCAATGATTGTGAGTAGTTTCTGGAAACGAGTGAACCCATCGCGCAATTGAATTATCGCCGAACACTTCCTTCTATCAGTATCTTGATCCCGAAAACGAACCCCAACATGTGCTTGCCCCTTTTCACACTGTAATCATGGTCATGATCATTGGTGCCTCCGCAAGCAATGATGCCTTTCTCTGCTTTCTGCGGGTATATTGTTTGCGCAGTGATTTTCATCACCTCTCGCTATCCTGTGCCCTTCGGGCAAAAACGCACGCATGCGCTTGAAAACACGCACTGCTTCCCGAATGATGTTTATATCAGAGAACGGCAAGTAGATCGAAGAGAGTTTGTTGTTCGTCCACCATCCCTGAGCAGAGCGAGGTGGATGTCTCATTGATACTCGTTCTTCAGATCATTGAAGGATTCCTCTCATTTGAAAGATGTTCAGACTTGAAAGTTAAAAGTTCATGGTAGAGGCATTGTATCTGGAGTAGTCGCAGTTTCGCTCGTCAACTAATTTTTACTTTAAAGAAAAACTGAAATATAGCCCTATTATAATGTTAGCATCGATTTGTAAACGTAATCATGTTTCATCGGTTCTGAAAGTTTCAAAGCTCTCGGGGATGTCACTGTTTGTTTAGTTGCAAAGCTCACGTTTCAAACTGTCTAGCTCGGCGTAAAACATTATTTATAATTTTCCCCCGAAGATTTGAGAGAAATATCGCACTTCCTCCCTCTTTCCAATAGCGAACTCCATGATACGGAAGTAATCGCGCGAGCACTGTTTGCATTGGCACCTCTACTCTCTCTCTCTCTCTCTCTCTCTCTCTCTCTCTCTCTCTCTCTCTCTCTCTCTCTCTCTCTCTCTCTCTCTCTCTCTCTCTCTCTCTCTCTCTCTCTCTCTCTCTCTCTCTCTCTCTCTCTCTCTCTCTCTCTCCCTCTCTCTCTCTCTCTCTCTCTCTCCCTCTCTCTCTCTCTCTCTCTCCCTCTCTCTCTCTCTCTCTCTCTCTCTCTCTCTCTCTCTCTCTCTCTCTCAAGGACTCTCTCAAGAGATAGATTTGCAGATAGAGAGAAGCCATAACCATTCTCTATCCTGTCTCCTGTCGGAGTGAACAAACTGTGGAAGATAGATTGATCTGAGGAGTAAGATTATCTTTGGAGAAAAACTGCAGCGAGCCAACAGACATGCTTGGCCGCAGTGCTATCTCTCAAGTGGCAAGCATCAGTATTTTGGTGAGAGATATCACACCCTGACCCATCTCTCTTCCAATCCGGTCTGCTAATCACATCCCTTCCCCGATGTCTCCACCTCTTCTTCTTCTGAGAAACGATCGGAACTAGCCCTGAGGGCAATCAAATCCACGTCGTTTCTCCCCGTATGTGTGCCAATTCTTTCGGCCTTCTCCATTGATTCTCAAATATTTATGAATCGGGACGGTCACAATATTTACAGATATTGGTTTATGATCTGCGTAATCGGGACGGTCACAATATTTACAGATATTGGTATGAGACAATGACACGAGGGGACGCGTCATGCCGATAAATTAGCGACTCTAGGCTACGGCAATAATCAGGAAAAGGACAAACGAACAAACGAAAGAGTAAACACTCTGCTGACCAACGAAGGCCGCTAAGCTAATATGTGTGTGACTTGCCGGTGAGATTATCCTTTTGCAGGTTATCTAGAGGAGTGCCTAGAGACTAGAAAGAAGGAGTGCGACAGAGCTGCAGCCAGTGCAGCACCTGCAGCCGGAGGGTGTTTAGCGTCTGCAGCATCCGCTGCCGCAGGGCGAGAATCCGCTGCCACATCCGCAGCTGGGCTGGCACTGCTGCTGGCACATCGGCTGGCAGATAGCGATCGGCTGATTCTGAAGAGGAGGAGAGGTCACAGGAGGGATCACGAGGGGTCACCGAGGTTCACACACATAAGCAGAAGCACAAAGCAGGAAGGAAGGAGTCAGTGGTCATGCAGGGTCAAATCATGCTGGGTCACTCAGTAGATAAGAAACACTGAAAGAAGGGGGAGAAAAAAAGTCAAAAGAGCCGAGGAGGAGTAGTAGAGGGCCTGCGGGTCCATCACCAGCGGAGAAGAGGAGCGACCAAAGTTATTGTACGACTGGGAGATGGGGAAGGAGGGAGGGACTGTGTTGTACATCGACGATGGGTACTGGTAGTTGTTGGTGCTTGAGGTTGGATATCTATTGATGTATTGATTGCTAGAAGAGTACTGCTTTGCGCCGGTCAGCTGAGCAAGCATCATGTCTAGCGTCATGTCAATGGAGTTAGGCGATGATGGGGAGGATATTAGCCGATTAGAAGGGGAGACATGGAGGTTGATCACTTCAATATCTGCACTACCACTCAATTGACTGTCGCTTACGCAGGATTGCATGCAGTTGTTGTTGCACGAGTTGCAGTTGCTTGAGGGCGCGAGGAGAATTGGCACCGAGAACTGAAATAGATAAAGTTATCTGATAGGTTCGCTAGGTTGTCAGATCGCATACTACAATATCATAGATGCACAAGAGATAGGTCAGATCGCTCACTGAGTTGCATGAGTTCTGGTTGCAGTTGTTGTAGCACTGAGGAGTGCACTGGTTGATGCAGGTGGATACACATGCGGGAGTGGAGCAGATGTTGGAGCACTGCTGCGAGCACGAGGGAGCGCACATGGAGATGGAGGGAGACTGGACCATGATCACCGAGGGAGGAGGAGCGCAACATGACTGAAAAGGGATCAGAATTGTTGAAATTGTTATAGAATTGATAGATCATCAAAATGTAAAGTCTGAAATAGAAGGGACGGATAAGTCATACGTTGCAAGACTGCTGGCAGGCCTGGATGAGGATGGGAGATCCGCACGAGTTGCAGGAGTTAGAGCAGCCAGAGTTGCATCCGTCTGTAATTGTATCTCTTGTGATGTGATCATCATACTCTGATCTTGCGCTTTGGAGTATAGCCTCTTCATCCAAACAAAGCTTCTGAGCCGGAAATGGAACCGGAAGTGAGCTTACTGTTGCCGCCGCAGACATTGCCGCAGGTGGGCATGCACTGCTGGAAGCAAGCGGGAGTCGAGCAGGAGGAGACACACTGCTGCTGGCACTGGTTGCACGGAGACTGAGCGATGATGATAGGCTGGAAGGAATTGATCAATATTGGTTACTACCATCAACGGTCAGTAGTGACTCAACCGATGCAGGATACTGCATAAGATATCGTAAGATCGAATGTTCTCACAGCTCCTCCGCCGCACTGGTTGTTGCATTGGTTGTTGCACTGCTGGATGCAGATGGGTCCTCCTCCGCAGTTGTTGTTGCACTGGTTCTGACACTGCTGGCAGATAGGAGTGAGGAGAAGCTGCGAACAATATTGATCAATGATTTGTTTCCTATCTGTTGCTTTTCAGCATGTTGTTCGAGTGAAGTGAACCATTGAAACTCGGAGTCTTATCCAATAATGAAGAGTCGGTGAAACTCACAGCTTGCTGTCCTCCGCACTGGTTATTGCACTGGTTGTTACACTGCTGGATGCAGATGGGTCCTCCTCCACAGTTGTTGTTGCACTGGTTCTGACACTGGTTGCAGATAGGAGAGAGGAGAAGCTAGAAATATATTTAATTAATGATTGTTTCATCACCGTCTGCGGTATTTGCTGTTGTTCAAGAAGAAAGTGGTCAACGATTGGTATTATGAATCGGATCTCATCAAGAAAAAATCTGCGAAACTTACAGCCTGCTGTCCTCCGCACTGGTTATTGCACTGGTTGTTGCACTGCTGGATGCAGATGGGTCCGCCTCCACAGTTGTTGTTGCACTGGTTCTGACACTGGTTGCAAGAGGGAGTCAGAAGGATGGGCTGCAAGGTAACATTTATATTTTGCTGCAGCTTTAGCCAATATATAGCTGTTGCAGCTACTTCAGAAGCTGCGAACTCACTTGAGGGCCACAGACGGGTCCGCACTGCTGGCCGCACTGCTGGATGCAAATGGGAGTGGAGCAGGAGTTGATGCACTGGTTCTGGCAAGAGTTGCAGTTGTTGTTGGAGAACACTGGCACGATCTGAATAGGACGGGTTTGGACTGATTACTCTCTCATCATCACTTAGTTGCTCTAGAGTGCCCTGTTCAACTGTCGTCGAGGTATTGATAATGATGTCAAGATTAATAAATCGGTAATCCCCAGATTCAGGAGTTCACCGAGGGACACCTCTTCCGCCTGTGTTTGTCCACTGGGCGAACAGTGCGCAAGATCAACGAAACGCTCAAAGAGCACAAGTAGGAAGGCAAGCAATGTCTCCATCGCGCGTCTAGATGTGTTTCAGGTGTATCATAAGAGTGACTAGATCTAAAGAGATGTGATGCAATAATCATTGGAAAATATTATCCAAACAAATTCATTAACTCCGTAGGATGCATGGTGAGTAGCCTTTTGAGCATTGGGACTCAATAGAAACGTTGATTTATGATTTGCAATGACTGTTGCATCCTCGTATCTCGTCTTCTCACTGGCTAAATATAATCAGTCGAGTTCAACACCATGACAGGAGTCGCGCAGCTCTGATTGTCATAACCCAAATTTTCACTCACCGAGCACTGCTGCTGGCAGGAGGGGGCGCACTGCTGGACGCAGATGGGCGAGCTGCAGGACTGCTGGCACGTCTGCATGCACACAGGAAGGCAAGAAGGCACGTTGGAGGAACAGCCACAGCCGGACTACAATGGGGGTACGGTAGGAATATGGTAAGGAATATGGATAATGATCAACGATAAATTATTTTAAGATATTGATGAAGTGTTGGATAATTGTACAAGAAAAAGTGATACTTAGGCCAAATAAATGGCATTGAATACTGTATGAGAACATGCGCTACCTGTCCGAAGCATCCGCACTGCCTTCGCACTCGTCTGAGCAGTCTGCTACCGCCCGTCTGCTCTTCCTCTGCAGCCAGTGCGACTGCTGCGGCGACCAGCGCGACCAGACAGAGGGAGCGGAGCATCTGGAAAATGTGTACTGTAAGATACTGTAGCAATGGGCGTCAAGGAATACTGAAGAGGCATTGTTAATGATGGGAAGGAGTCAGATGAGATCTAAAACATGATAGAAGATACTGCAGCAATATTGTAATGGTTCATCATGAACGAGCAATCAAAAACGGAATATTCATCTAATGATGGTCGTGCAACTCAAGTGAATGGATGGGAAACGAAGGAAGGAGTTGTAGACGAGGAAGACACGTCGAGTGATCCAGTTCACTCGATGGTCGGCCTTTATACACGCCCTCAGGGCACGTCCCTCCTTCCCCCTCGGGCACCTCCTCTCCGCCCCTCGGGTCACACATTCCACACACTTGCATGAGGCAGCGGAGGCTTATCAGACTCTCCACTATCAGTGCGCTATTTCCTCTGGCCTTCTGAAGGAGTGTGTGGAGAAGAGAGATGGACAGGCAATCAGGAGAATAGTGAGAAGAACTTCCGTTTATCACAGCGCGTCGAGAGTTTGCGCAGAACGTAGAGAGCGGAAGAATCTCTCAACTTTGATCCAATGACGGGCTGATCTTAATTGAATGGCGTTGTTTGCGTCAGTATGAGGCTACGCAAAGTGTGCGCGCAATGTGTGACGCCGGATTCTGCCCGCTTACGTGCCATGCGGAAGAAAAGATATCCGAGCCGAGCCCAAAAAGTTCCGTATTCAAGATCAAGACACATTCCTCGTTTGCTCTCATGAGAAGGCGCTGTTCTTCTACTCTCGTGTATCTGGCTCTATCTCTGGTCTAGCAATGAAATCCTGCCAGCACGCGCAGATTCGAAACCCTCATGTTTTTTGCTACTTCTTAAATGGAACGATTATGATAAGAAACCAGTTAATGATCAAGACCCTAATGTCTTTCCTTACTTTGTCTACAGATTCTCACATTAGACAATTGGGAGAGACGAACACATTGCTACTTCGATTGATGAAATCCGTTAGTCTCTCTGGTCTCTCCGGAATGTTGGGCATCCTCAAGTGCTTCTTTCGCGATCTTTTCATGTCCATCTCCGTTGAGATTTCTCACTTCCATGGTCCGTTCCCACGAAATCTTCGAGATCTCCGAGATCAATGTTTATCTTCTCATCTCTCATCGTTTTTCACCCCGTCCCTCCGATCTCAAACAGTTTCATCTCATTAGTCATGGGAGGGGAAACATGGATTCGGCGAACCAGTCCTCTTCAAAATCACACGCAACCAGTGTGAATCATCATCCAACGGAAGTCATTGAAGAGAGGACGAGAGAGGCCAAACTGTTTGACTCCGCGCTTTTTGCGTCTTCGCCTAGGGGTGAGGGCACTCATCTGTTGCTTTTTTGCGAAGGCTGTTCTGCAAACGCTTTCTCGCCCACCCCCCGATGCTCTGTCTCATTCCTTGTTTCGCCGTTCGTTCATTATGGTTGCCGTCGTGAGCAATGAATGGACGATTTATGTAGAAAGGATGATAAAGGAAGCGTGCGTGAACTTGCAGAGACTCTACGGGCAAAGAAATTAACGGAAGTAGGGTAAGGAGATTATTAGAAGGAGAAGGAGAAGGAGAAGAGACTTATCTGCTCAAGAATCAGCGAAACAACGGAAGCGCAGACATCTTGTCCAACATTTGAGAATGTGATACTGATTAGCAAATGATATCAAATCCGTATTGTTTCTTTTGTTCCTCGTCTTGGTACACGTTTCCCATTCTTGCATAGGGATCCGTTCTATCAAAACATGTTAGCGTAAACTTTTTTTGTTTGTATTTTGATAAACGTCAAAGTGTTTGAGAAATATATTGCTATGAAATATCAACGTGATTACTACTGCTGAAAACTTGTGAAAATACGACAGGACTATGGACAAACACGTTTGTCTCTCTAGTTTGTCTATTCAATCGACTCTCACGCCTCAATCCAGATCACCACCTGAAATAGTAGCAACACGTGTTTCGTTGAGTCATTTTCTTGCTTGTTCTCTCCAGGATTTGCTCAACCTGATACATCTGCACCAGAAAACCTGTGCAGTGCACCTGGTCTTCATATAATCCAAGAGAAGGGGTTAATGGGGAAATTCCCATAGTGTGGATGATGACTGTTGTTCTTCTTTGATATAATCCAGTTGTCTTCTCATTGGATGCATGAAGGCAATGAACTTTCTCGATCATAGAAACTACGTCGAATGAAAGTTGAGGTTACTAGTATTCTGGCGTAGATCTTTGCTCATGATTGAACAAGCTTGTCGTCTTTCCATTCAATCTCAGATCTATTGTATTTTCACGTCGAATGAACCCTATCCCCGTCAGATCTGTGATCCCCCTCCTCTTCTCACTCTCACGTTGGGAAGAATCAAATAAACACATCACAGACCGGAATCGAGGGACGAGGGAAAGTCGCAATCGGAAGGATTGGTTGAGGAGGGAGGGAGGAGATTTGACTGGAGTACCGGGAAGAGAAGGACGGAACTGCCCCTTCTACACGAGATCATGCAGGGATGTGGAGAGTTAGCGGGAACGGCGAGACTTGTACCATGCTGCGTGTTTGAAATGAATGAATGGTAGTGAAAGTCGTTGAATTTGGAGTTGCAGCGAAGATATGGAAAAAAATTCTGATTGGCAAACATTGTTGTAAACATTGGACAGCAAACAAAACAAAACAAGCACAACCTTCATACATGTTTCGATCGAAGCAAGTGTTTTAATTTGTTTTTTTTTCGTCCTGGTGCACATTAATAAGAATGACTCACAAGATGGTTGTATCATCGTTTCCAAGTGTTGCTGTGACTTGGGTGTTTGCGTTCACATAGTCAACTTTTTTCTGACAAGTTGCTCTGATCAGAACCGAATCTTCTTCTCTAAGATCAATCTTGTTGGTTGGGCCGCGACTTTCCACTTCGGTTATGAACGTGCACTGTTTTATGCAATTAATTGAATTATTTATTTATGCAACTTACCTAACTGGAGAGTGTATTTTAATATAGTGGATGGGAATAACTAGACTATCGTACATGTCGCAGAAATCAGAACGCTCACCGGCCGTCACGGTACAATCTGCGGGTTTTCCGATCTTTGCTGATACACAAAATTAGGACTCGTTTTTGTGCTCTTTTTTTTCTCATGGGCACTTTGCCGGAATCGACCCGGATGTGCCCGGTAAAATATTCCTAGAAATCGATATTTCACGCAGGTATCTTTTATGGTGCGGGTTACGGTAGCTCGGTCAAGGTTTATCATTTTGGGTTGCGATTGCGCTTAGAGAGGTTCAAGGTTTTGTTTTTAACTTTGTGATTCTTTTTTCTGCCCTAAACTTCGAAAACGTGACAAATAACATGAGAAAATTAAAGGAAAGGCTTCAATGCGCTATCGTGAGCTAAAATGATATACCTCGACAGAGCTACCGTAAAGCGCACCATAAAAGAGACGTATTTTTTAAATATCGATTTCTAGGAATATTTTACCGGTCCGGGTCGATTCAGGCAAAGTGGCCATGAGAAAAAATATGAGCACACCCACAAATTTTAATTGTGTGTATTAGCAAAGATCGGAAAACCCGCAGATTGCACCGTGACGCCAGGTGAGCGTTCTGATTTCTGCGACATGTACGATATGTACGTTGGCAGTACGAACAAAATTCAGAGCCAAAGTTCTCGCTTGTAAGATCTCTCTGAAAACATTCTAGCGTTCAAAAAGTATGTAAGTACGAAAATGCTCATGCATAGCTAAATAATGGTCTGAAGTGGAGTTTATCGCCAATAACATCTTTCAGAGAATCTTTGAACAATTCAATGTCTGCACTGTAGTCCCAGACATTCAAGGTAATTATTTTGATTCGCGAGCATCAATTGAAAATTTTTAGTAAAACTATCAATGAATCTGTTCTTTTTCTCGCTGTTCTTGAATTTAGAATTATAAGAGATGACATGAATATTTGGGTTTCTCACATTTGCAGCGGAAGTTCAAAACAATCTCACTTACATTTATAGAAAAAGTGTTAAATATAATCATTTGGCTCTTGAAGATTGTCGACTCCATAATAGTTTTGACATCCGATCGGAAGAAATATTTCTAGATTAGTATCTTCAGACCCATACGTGCTCCAACAAATTTCATAGATCACGGGTGGCGGTTGCGATCGTTGAGTATTTCCAGAGCTAGATCATTCCATTGAGATGATATCTGAGTAATCGTAATCATAGACATAGTTTGCATATGGATCGAAAAGAGTCCCGGCTAAATCTCCCCTCTCGGCATTAGAGTTATTGTTAGAGTATTGAGCTGCAATTTCCTTGGCTAAATTTGTCTGGCAATCCTTCTTGAACTCACCAGTCGAAGGCTATTTATTGACCGTAGTTCTATTCTGACGATCTTGCGAATGCTATCCGCAGACAAAGTGTCGAAATTGAGAACAAATTCCTTAGACGACATTGACTGACGATCGGGACGTAATAGTAATAATTGAAATGAGAGATAGGGAATATCTCACTTGTTGCGGCTGGCAAGTAGAAAGATTTTCGTGGGAGGACCTTCTCCACTCAGAAGATCCATCAAATAAGTACTTTTCCCCTCAGTTGAAAGATCGCTTCGGAATTCCTCAGTAATCAATAATTGTAAATTTGTGAGCATAGACAAGAGTATACTGAGGTCTTCAAAATTAAATATTTAGAAATGTATATGAATTTTCTCACTCAAGTATGTCCGTGCAGGAAAGTTTGTTTTTACGGCAAGCATGAGCATGAAAAATGCAAGAAATGAAATCTAAGAATGAGAAGTAAGCACATTCAATAGTTCTAAAGAATTTTTTTGATCGAATATTGTGTCTCGACTGGAGTGGTTTGAGCAATTTTATTCCAATATTTTTAGCAAAAATTAAATGGCGATTTTTTGGTCAATCATTAATTCTCTACACTTTTCTTCTAGTATGTTCTTTCGTCGTCATCATTGATCCGATCCGTAACTCTGTTTGTCTAATCTTGCCGATATTTGCTCATTCGCATTCCATTGCTCAACTGCATTCAGCCATTTCCCTGAAGATATCCCATTTGAAACAAGCTCAATGGTCGATACCAGATGCGTTGCTTCGATGATGAAAGATACAATATCTGATTTGCAGATTTGTTATAATATTTTTTAGCCTCTCATCCAATATGGTTACATCGTGGATGAACAGGAATAGACGTTGGACATTGACAATTTGGAGAAAATCCAAGGCCCAAGTTCTGAATAGCGAAACCTCACTAAAAAAATTAATCAAAAATATCATTACCAAAATGCTTACGCTTGGTTGAACAGTGCCGCAAAGTATAACTCATCAACGATGATATTGTACTGAATTCCACTGAATTCAGTTCCCAAACAACCATTTAATTAAATATTCCAATTAAAGTAATATATAAAACCAGTTGCATTTTTTAACGTGTCACATCACGACATTTCCATTCAAAATGTCGTGCTGTGCCGACATTCAAATCACCCGCGTAACAGCGGTCTCACCACGACGCCAAGCCAATTCCTACCGTAATCTTCGAAGTAGGCCCATTTTCCTTTTCCACGTTCATTTCTTCTTTTCACCACATCGCTGCGGTTACTCGTCTTCTTAATTCTTTGCTACTTTTCATCCATATCGACGCCATCGTCACCCCCTGACCCCTTTCTTGTCGCATACTCCCCTCTAACGGCGGTTTACAGCCGTTCTTTCCCTTTACAATCGCTCTTCGGTTCCTTTCCCATAATTGCGTCATTATTTCTTCTTCGCCAATCATTCCAATTATCGATTGGGGTTTAATTACCCAAGTTTGAGGCGTCGTCGTCTCCTTCATCTCTCTGATGTGGAGAAGAAAGGCCACGCACTCAACCAATTGAGCTTATCAACCCATCACAGGATGGACACGAATCGCCAAGGTTTGTTGTTCTCTCCACCTCGTTTTGGTCTTCATACAGACCAATCCCTTCGTTCTTTACCAAAACCTCACTGGTGACGGTTTTCCATTCCATTCTAACTGGGCACCCTCCATTTCCATCCATTCATCTCTCTCCCATCCTCCATTCTACCTCTACTTTCCCACTCTTCCCCTCCTCCATCCCAATTCCTCTCTACTATCGTCACTTTCCCGTCAACGGCGTTTCTCTTGTATCTGTTATTGATTGATAATAAGTATTATTTATTGATCCCTTGACTTATACCACATCGAATCCCTAACTGACCTCTCTAGCATCGTAGCTAGAAGTCAGTACATGGTGCATCGGCCTAATAAGAACCCATTCCAATAGTCCCGCGTGGCAGCAACCATTTCTACCATTCCCACCTCAACTTCCCTGATATCGATTGATTCCGCAAACATCACCCTGCGCAAAAATCGATCCAAAATGTCATCCACTCTCGTTGAAAAGTATTCCAATCTCCTCTCGTCGTTGTCCAATTGTCGACACTAATGAGAGGGCAGTGCCCTTGAGAGTAGACCGCACATGGAACGCTTTCTGTACCTCATTGAGAGAAGGCTCGCTGAGGATCAGAGAATCTAGTTGATATTTATAAGCTGGCCATCGAGTGATGTCATTGTCATCGAATGACTCTAGCTTGAGCGGTGGGAGGACTAGATTGGGTGGAGGAATGAATGAAGTGATCCCCAAGGATGATGGAGTGGAATCGACTGACTGAGCTGGGGACGCACTGCTGGTGGGGGCGCTGGGATTGAGTTTTGATAGTGCGAGGGCGCGGTTTGTTGTTGATTCGAGAGTTCGTTTGTATTTCGTATCGAGTTTGGAAACCATCCGACCAAGACTATATTGGTGATTTCATCAGAGTTAGTCGCTCTTCCGAGTTGGATGATTTCGTCATCGACGGAGTCGAGGATTGGTTTGAGAGTTATATAATACAAATATGCATATCAGATGATATCACTTTTCTCGCCGAAGCTGCGGCTCTCGTGTCAACCATCGAGATTGATCTAAACCGAATGGATTCATTTCAGTACAGGGCCTATTGGCAGAAAATTGTTCACAAACAGAATTCGATAGATCAGATCATAGCTAGATTGGAGCCGGTGACCAAAATTGACGAATCGCTCTTGTGTATCATTATAATGGCAAAAAAAGGAAATTAGACGAGCTATGAAGAGAACTCATGACTGACTCGCAATCCGTCTATTCACATTTCATTTACTAACACTATCAATAATCGGAATAAAGAATTGCAAACATAACTGTGCTCATTTTTAAAATAATAAAATAACATAAAATACTATATTTGCATTTATATCGTTCATAATAGTTTTCAAATAAACTTTTTGATGGATTTAATAAAGATATTATTGATTTACGAACGAGTTACGATGTGCAATTATGTGTACACTAAGTTAATCATGGATCGGACTGTGGTCAGCTGATCGTCTAATCTAGTAGACTTAGAACGAATCTGGAGGAAGGACTGGAGGAGAGTGGCTTGTGTCAGGTTGTGCCTATTGTATTCACTATTCCAACGAACCAGGGATTTCTTTCTAAGACTTGAAGTAGCCATCTTGAGCCAGATTCGATCTATATGTTTCCTCCTCTTGATCGTTCACGTATTCTGAAGTGAACAACCAAGATTTTGAAAGAAAAGGGGACTAAGATCGAGGATGGATAACGCAACATCGGAGTTATCCAACAACTTTTGAATAAGACTGTTGCTACAGAAATAAGATTTTACTTCTTTAGACTCCCTTCAATTTGCTTACTGAGTTGGAGATCCATTATCCTAAACAACAACCGGTCTCTTTGAGTTCAAGCAAAGTACCAATCTGAAACGCCGGATCATAAAGATGTGGAGCTTATATAAACACCCTTCTCCTATGACACGTACCAATGTGTAAGCTCTTTCTTTGTATGTTTTTATCCTTCACAAGCGTCAGATTTCGTCAGATTTAAGCGTCTGATATACTTCGCAGCTTTCAACTCGCGCTAGTTATACTCCATAAGAATTCGACTGTCATTTGAATACAACCTTTCTAGCTCGACAAAGGCCAGATGCTCTCCCCTTCCCTTCTTCTACCATGGATTTTCATAGTCGGTGTGTCAGCTGGTGCTAAAACCGCGAAAGACTGCATGATCGGAGATAAATGGACGGAAAAGTCTGTTCGATTCGAGTGCTACCAAGGCGCGGGAAATGCTGGCAAGGGAGTTCGAGTCATTGGTATGTTGCGTCGGTGAATTTAGATTAATCTCCCAAAAAATGCACAGAGTATTGCTGTGAAGAGTATAAAATTCACAGGTTGTGTCCCGCCTTATACTGAGATTGTGCTCAGGGATGGAGCCACTTTCGAGGATAAACAATTCACTAACAGCTGCAATAAGAAAGGAGAAAGCTTCCTTTACAAACTCATCCCGTGAGTGAACGACTCATTATTGTATTGAGTGAGCCTCTTAATTAACTACTAGCGAACGTTCAATGATTTTTTTCCCGAGTTACGATATGCACTGTGCAGACTGTCGTGACTCGAATGGAAAGGCGCTAGCAGGGGGCGAAACAAGGAAGATGTCGGATGGCTCGGAATTCTCTTGCTATGGGAAAACACAAGGCCGTCTAATTGTTACATTTACAAACTATCGAGAAAACTATCTCTCAGCGTGATTGTTCGATTGACAAGAATAAAGTTTAGTATGAAGTTTAAAAAGTTGGCTATTTTTTCCGAATTGTTTTCAGCAATTACGTCATCTTTTTTCAATTCGCAGTGGTTAATTTATTAATTTTTTTTATTTGATTTCCCTAACTGAATTGAAATTCACAGATTTCAGAATAAACATAAAAAGGTGAAGATCATGTAAATGGGTACATTCAGTGGATGTGAGAGCTTTTAGCACACCTCCAAAACATTCTTGCCTCGGCACTAGTTATTATTTTTTTTATAGATATTCGACCTGTATGATTTATTTAACATCTAAGGAAATCAATATACACTAAATTTTTCTTTAATCCTTTTCATCTTGTTCTTACAATTTTCCTTTCGAAGTAAACTATTTATTTTTCTATATTTCTTTTGTAGGAGATAGAATTTAATTTTTTGGTGCCGGAGAATCATCATTCACTTTACCCGGTTCTTGAAATTGAGAGTTACCATCTTGAGCCTGATTCGATCTACATGCATGGAAATTTTTGAGGCCGTAAGAATCCTCATTAATTTTGCAGTAAGAATCCACATTCATTTTATATTACAAGAGTAGCCATCTTGAGCCTGATTCGATCTATATGTTTCCTCCTCTTGATCGTTCACGTATTCTGAAGTGAACAACCAAGATTTTGAAAGAAAAGGGGACTATGATAAAGGATGCATAACGTAATATCGGAGATATCCAACATTTTTGAATACTTCTGCTGCTGCAGAAACAAGATTGTGCTCTTTTAGTCTTCCTTCAAATTGCTAACGGAGAAGAAAATCGATTATTCTAACCAACAAGCGGTATCCCTTTTCCGACAAAGCATCAATCTGAAACGACGGATCATAAAGATGCGGAGCTTATATAAAGTAACTTCTCCTATGACACGTACCAATGTGTAAGCTCTTCCTTTGTATTGTTTTCTCCTTTACAAGTAATTTCGTAGTTTTCAACTCGCGCTAGTTATACCCAATATGATTTGGACTGTTATAATAATACAACTATTCTAGCTCGGGAATAGTCAGATGCTTTTCCCTTCCCTCCTTCTACCATGCATCTTCATATTCGGTGTGTCAGCTGGCAGTAAAACCGAGAAAGATTGCACGATCGGAGATAAATGGACCAAAAAATTCCATTCGATTCGAGTGTTTCCAAGACGAAGGAAGTGCTGGAAAAACAGTTAAATCCATCGGTATGTTTCGTGGGGAATCTAGTTTAATCTTCAAATATCTGCTGAGTATCGACATTGCTGAGAAGGTTCGACCATATTTCTCCACAGGTTGTGTCCCGACCTATTCTGAGAGGGGCCCCATGATCGGAGATGGGGCCATCTTTGAAGAAAAACTATTCGCATACGGATGCACGAAGAAAGGAGAAATCTTCAGTTACAAATGCATCCGTGAGTGAACAAAGACTCTTGCTTTATTGCATTGCATGAACTGTTCGTCTTTATCATTCAGCGAACTTTAAATGAATGAATTTTCACTCAGAAACTTGCACGGAATTCTCATGCTCTTCAGTTATCCACGACGCCAAATTCTTAACCCAGGAATCTGTATCTGCGGGCGTAACGATGCGAGAGACATTTATCTCAGCGTATTTGTTTGATTGACAAGAATAAAGTGTGATTCTGGTATTTGTTCGACTTCTATTTAACGACTACTATTAGTTGGCTTTCTGAATCCCCTCGCTGAATTGAAATTCTCGAGGGAAGATGAGTGAAACTAGAAGAGGGAGATGATCATGGAAATGGGCAGCGAAACAAGTGTTTATGATAGCTTTAATGTCATGCATGCAAAACTACTTTTGTTCCCATCGGGAGCTTGTAACGATTTCCTGAAGAAATAATGTAAGCGGTTTGCAGTCAAGAGGGTGGTCATCGCCAAATCAATTCCGATATTCCAGGAGAATCTTTGTGGTGTCAGACACCATGCCCATTATGATGTTTTGCGCGCCTTTCTCTAGCTCTTGCAAAACATCACCTGCGGGCGGGGGTCTAACCTGCCTGCCTCGGCATGCCAGTCAGACACCATGCCCACTCTTGCAAAACGTCACCTGCGGGCGGGAGTCGAACCTGCCAGCGTCGGCATGCCAGTCAGACACCATGCCCATTAATGGGCATGGTGTCTGACTAGCATGCCGACGCAGGCAGGTTCGACTCCCGCCCGGAGGTGATGTTTTGCAAGAGGTAGAGAAAGGCACGCGCCCCAACCACTAGTCTCCGTCAAGCGTTCCCTGCGGTAGGCCGCCCTGGCCTAATGGGCATGGTGTCTGACTGGCATGCCGACGCAGGCAGGTCCGGCTGTCCGACTGTCTAACCGTCTGGGTCGGATTATCCGACGCGAGTGAGTATGGGCCAGCGCGCGCTCGGATAATCCGAATCCGAATCCGAACCTGCAACCCTACCACTGTGTGAGCAAAATTGATTTTTTTTTTTTACAATTTTCGAGTTTTTTTAGCCAGACAGTTTGCAATCCTATGACTCCTTCCGCGGGAGGTGCCCTGAGGCTCAATATCTCAGTTCTTATGCTCATGGCAATGAGTGCACTTATATTTGGTTATCTGGACAAAACTGAAATCGCAAGCTGGTTCCTTTTTTCTTCATTTCGAGCACTAAACACGGGTGATACCTTCAATTTTTTAAACCTTAGCTCTAGTATCATAGCTCTGGGAATTCGTGCTAATTTCAGACGTTACTCTGATGAAGCGAATCGTGAAGTCACTGATTATAGTGTTGGCAGTGGACATTAGCGGGTGGATTCTCACTCCAGCATATATCCAACTCGTTCTGCAATCTGAGATTAACGGTTAGAAAATATTTCATTCAACAAACGTTCAAACGAAATTCCAGTCCAGAATAGCCCGAAATTTGCCCTTTTCTACATCGGCCCAATCTTCATTCATATCGCTCTCACTTCCAATCTTCTCATTTACTACTGTACCAGGTTAGCTCGAATTAATTATTTGCTTGCACATAAATGTTCCAGTACCGAATATCGCTCAAGAAATTCTTCAAGAAAGATTCGTCGTCATCTTTGGTATCGAGCATTATTCTATCCAGAACAAAATGAGTAAAATGATTCATCTGTCAGCGTCAATTGTACATCGAGTCCTGGTGAAAGACGCCTCTTCGACTAATAAATACAATGACAGTCTAGAGGGAACAACTTTCTCACTACAACCACTCCAGCAAAATGAGACGCAATCGTAAACTAGTAGTATAATTGAGAGTTCAATGGAGGGGTATGAAAATTTTTTCATTCAGGTTTAAGCCAACGCAAAGTGGAAAACAACGAACGCCATCAATTGCGAGAGACGGGTGAGATCTGTATTTTGCAGAGTTAATTTCATTTTTCTCACATTAATGTCTTTTATAATATAATAAATCATTATTTGAATGGCAGGAAATGGATGATTAATGACACGAACTACCCTTTGTCCGTTAATGCTTGGCGTACTTATGATGTGAACACAGGAGGAGAAAATACTATCCTAGAAGTGAGTGAGCTCAGTAGAGGTAGATCATTATAGTCCCATTCTATGGTTGGAGTCTCAGGATTGAGGTGACCACTATTATTGGCCGAATTCAGAGTAATTGCATGTATACAAATTCTCGCAATTTGAAAATTAATTAATAACGTTGTTGGTGAATTATCAATACTTTTCTCTAACCCTATCGTGCATTTTTGAACGCAGATTTTTCTGGATTTCGTTCCAAAGGGAGTCACACTCAAGGCCTTCGATTGATCTTCGACCCGATCATTACGAGAATGAGTTTCAATCAATCAGCGATGCTGCAGTTAGAGACCGCAGGGTGATCTTAAAAATTGAGAAGACAGACTCAATAGGGTGGTCATTCTGTTGGTCTCGATATTAATAACATTTTTGCTTTTTAGAGTTTGTCTTTATCTCATCTCCGAGCCGAGTTATTACATAAAAACTACGCGCGCGCTGGCAATGGAGAGGAGAGGGAAATCGGGCGAGAGAGAAAAGGGGCGGAGCCTATTTTGCGTGTCTCTCTCCCTCCTCCCGCTCTCTCACTCGCCTCTCCCCGCGCTCGAGCACAATTCGGAAAAAATTATTAAAATTCTGGAATTTAGTTTAAAATTCATCTAAAATTCAAATGAAGACAAAGCCAGGTGCGCAGCTGGGTACGATCACTAGAAACCCTTCAAATCGATACTCTGGACCATAAGCTGTCAATTTTGACCTACTAAAAGTTGACCCATCAAGCTACGCATCACGTCGTTTGTGCAGGGTCCTTAGACCTACATGAAACGATTTTGATCGGCCGATTTAGTTGAGAATTAGATTTGTGCTTGCCAGGCGCAGGTTTTAGGGGAATTCAATTCCCCTCAAAGTTAGCGGAACTTGCGGTCTCTAGCTACAGTAAGAACTGCACCATTAAAAACAGCAGTGCACACTGGAACGTAGATATAATGATTTTCCTTCATAACAGATTTATTGAGCCGGATTTGAGGAAAAGTTGTTGAACGCCACTTACATCTCCCATGCAATGGATGTGTGTGCCGATTGTAGGAAAGAATTGAATGGGCCAACTCTATTTTCGAATCTCTTTTGAATACAAATCAATTTAAAAGAGTTATTTGTCTCTGATTGTTTTGACTCTGCACTCTCATCGATGGATCGATTTATGCCCTCATTCCTCTAGTCGTCACTCGTTCTGAGCTGTTCTCTCAACTCGTCTCTTCAAGAATGGCAACTCAAGGAGGTTACACAGCCAAACCCGAAGCCGCCAAGCCCGGAGAGCTGCCCTTCGGAGTGAGATACTGTTCATTTGGTTCTTGGTCACTGGTACCATAATGACAGTACCAGGGATTGTATGGTACCGTGTCCTTCCCATTGGTTCCTGATTGGTTGTTTGTACGTACCCGAGAGTGTTTGGCATTGCATCATATTGTAATACCTTCCGGATCTCTACCGTACGAATTTTCCGGTATCAAACTGTGATAGTACCGGAACCAGGATTGCCCGGTACCGCACCCAATGTTGAGCCATTTCAGCTCAAGCTCGAGCCTATTGGGGATATGCTCTTCAAGGGCAAACTGAGCGAAATCATCACAATTGAAAGAACGATTACGAATACTACACCGGATCGACAGTGCTATAAGGTACGGGGTTACTGTAGATGGGTAAGGAGCCACAATTACCATAGATAGGTGATCTAATTCATGAGTTACGTACTGCAGCGTCGGATCAAAGACCAAAGATCAACCGTTACGATCGGCACACCGCTACGATCGACATCGCCACTAAAACGTACGACCTCTTCGAGAAGCTCCTCAAGGTCATGATCGAGATGAGACAGGTACCCAATTCTGGACATGCGACCTTTCCTAAACCTCGCACCACACCACGCACCACAGGATAGCCTCACGCTCGCCGACCAGTTCGACAAGGCGGCCATCACTGCGGGCGCGTACGGAAAGGTGAGGAGGCGTGGCTAATGCGGCTGATCTTTGATCTCCGAGTTGATCTTTAATCTTTGATCTTTGATCTTTCAGAGCATGCAGAACGTCGAGGCTGGAGGAGTGTACGCTGCTGTCCAGTGTGAGTGAACGGAGGAAAGAGACGTGCTGCTGATTACGTGGCGCCACCCTTGAAAATTGATCTACGGACCTTACCTTGCCCTTATGAGAGACTACCGTAACCCAATGCTTACTCTGCACTTTCGCATCGCGCTTTCGCCAGCGCCATCGACAACTTCCATTTGCTCATCCTTCAGGCATTCAAGGAGGTGAGTGAGATCAGAGATCAAAGATCAACCCCTTGGGAAATGATGATATTAGTGTTCTGCGAAAACTACCCTGTGGAAGAATCTAACCAAAATTGTATCGGCGCGTAGCGTGAGATCAGAGATCAAAGATCACCTTCCCCCATTGCAGGACATCATGGGCGCCCGCTCGAAGATGACGGCGATCGATGTGAGTTTGGCGCGGTTACGGTAGAATCGATCGATTATTGATCAAACTGCCAGAACGGTATTCACATCAATCAGTGATGTAGTTTCGGTTTTCGACTTTCTTCATTTTGCACACTCTGTCGTTCCTATGACCGGTGAGATATTGTGCAGAATGGAGAGATCCAAACGGATATTGCATTAATAATATACGTATCTCAGGAGGTGCGCAAAGGAGTCTCCATCGACATTTCCAGGACCGAGGGCAAGGAGGACAATGAGGAGCTGCAGGCGGCGATTGCGGTGCGTGCGGCTACCGTAGAGAGATCTACCGTAACCCTGATCTACCACACCAAGAGTTACCGTAACTCGAGCTAACTCGTATCGTGCATCTACCGTAACACTAAAAATCTGATGGGTGTGGTCTACCGTACCCGTTGGTAATCTACAGTAGACGGAACTGAACGCCGCAGCCAAAATCGGCCTCGCCCCCGCCTAGGGAGACCAACCGATCGATAATGGATCAATCGACAAGTGATACCGTAATCTATCATGAGATAAAGTGTCAATAGAGTAACCGGAATGAGATTAGATATCAATAGACAAGAGCTACAGTAGTATCACGTTGTGAGCAGAATAGAGAGATTGAATTCATAATCGGCATCTACCAATTCAATAAAATAACAATTTTGTTATGGAAAAGTAGCTAATGGATGCATTCTAACGCAAATCTCATTGGCGTTTGCGGAGTGGAGAGAGTGAGCCCAAATCAGCATCACCATACTATTGCGATCTCGCGTGTCGAAAAAGTGCCTATTACAGTATTCACCTATTCACCAAACAACACGGCTCTCGGTGCAGACATAACTCTTCTATAGTAGAGCAGGGCTTTGGGAGGACAGATGAGTTCGGACAAAAGATATGTAGAAAACAAATCTCTCATTTCACATAGAGACCACAGGCTCCGCCCACTTGGTGGGGATAGAGAGTTGCCAAAAATCCGCAAGAGGTCCGGCAAGTCGGGTTCGCAATCAAATCAAACGATCAAAAGCGTTTTTGTAGGTCTAAGGATCCTGCACAAATGACGTGATGCGCAGCTTGATCGGTCAACTTTAAGTAGGTCAAAATTGACGATTTATGGCCCAGAGTATCGATTTGAAGGGTTTCTAGTGATCGTACCCAGTTGCGCACCTGCCCTTTACTTCAATTGTATTTTAGAGGAATTTTAAGATTTTTTTCGGAATTTTAAGATTTTTCTCCGAATTGCCGGCCGAGCGCGGTAGGAGCGGGGCGAGAGAGCGGGGGGAGGGAGAGAGACACACGCGAGAGAGGCTCCGCCCCTTTTCTCTCTCGTCTCATTTCACTCTCCTTTCCCTTGCCCGCGCGTGCGTGGTTTTCGGGGGAGAACTCGGCTGAGAGATGAGATAGAGACAAACTCTAAATAGGAAAAATGTTGTTCAGATCGAGACCAACACATTGAGCATACTATTGAGTCCGTGGGAGCATTATTGGGCATCATCCTTTCTGTATGATGTGTTGAAGATACAAATCAAAGCATTGCGAAATTACATGTTCATCGCATATAAGTTTGTATAGTGAATGAGTAGATCAAATGAATTTGTGATCTCTGAATATACTTCTAGATCATCTGCACTTCATACTCGAGACAGTAATCCCCTTTCTTCCTTGGAGTCCTGAAAACTATAGAGTATATGCAAAATCATTCTAATTTGTTAACATACAAAGAGAATTTTAAATGTCACTGCCTAAACGTATTTTCTTGTAAACGGTCAAAGTAATGATACTCTTCCAGAATAAATCAGTAGGTCACACCTGTCGGGAAGACTGGCAGCGAATACGGTAGTGGTGTGGGTCGGGATGCCACCCTCGGCCATCTTCTTGAATTTTTGTGTCCACTCGGGGAACTGGCGTAGAATTCTTCAAAGATCGCATAACAAATGAATTTCAGAAGGCAACGGAATGAAATAAACTGTGTAAAGAGCGGCATTGCGTCGCGCTGGTAGGAGTGGACATAGTGGCGGGCGATGTGGAGAAAACCTCGAATGAGTATTCTTTGATCTTTGATCTTCGCCAGGCCCTCACCCTCTCCCAAAAGTCCCTGTCTCTCCGTGAAATTGGCAGCACGAAGAATTTTCGCAGCAATTTCGCAGTAACAAATAGTATAGTCTGTGTCTGTAAAATAAATGAATAAATTATTTCGAAATATAAACGGGCACAACATCTTTATTTTCCAGTAAAATGTTCGAAAATGAATAAAAAATCTCTATCGCTAGCTGATAGATTGTGGACGAAGCGAAGAGGGAATCATTCTTCATTCGTTATTCTCCTATTTATTAGGATGAGTCTTAGAATGAGATGAGATACCTGATTGGACGATGGGGCGGATAAGTTCATTGGCAAGGAAATTGATGTACGAACGAGACTGCAATAGAAATTTGCTTATTTCCCATAGTTAGGGGCCACAACGTGGATAGCCGACTTTGTGGAATCCGGTCCAAACTAGGCTTAATATGACCGTCAGATTCTCAATATCATTTTTGCTTTTGGACTTATGTCGATATCTCTTCTCTCTAGCCCAGGAGAGCTCTCGAAGTGCGCGCGCCTCTCCCAGTCAGAGAGGGGAGAGAGGCGAGACTAGAGAGAAAGGGGCGGAGCCTCTCTCGTACGCGTCTCTCTCACTCCCCCCGCTCTCTCACCTCGCTCCTCCCGCTCAACTCCCGCGATCGAACTCAAATCGGGGACAAGTATTAAAAATACAATTTTGTGCTTAAAATTCCTCTAAAATACAAATTGTTTATGGGTCGAAAAGCGAGTGGCGAGCGGTTGAGTCGCGATTTTCGCTCTCCGACTCCGGTTCCCTCCGCCCAGGATCTAGTCTCCCTCTCCCAGAAGCGTTTGGCACGCGGGAGTTGTACGCCACCCTGATGAGTCGCCATCTCTACATCGGCACCATCAACGCCAGGACGCTCGCCCCCAAGGACAAGCAGATCGAGTTGGAACTCGCCCTCGACAAGATCAAGTGGGACGTGATAGCAGTGCAGGAAGCAAAGATTGTGGGTTGTGCCTCGTTCAATCTTACATCCTCAGGCACTGTAGTCTACCACTCGGGCGGTCCTACTGCGTCCCATGGCGTGGCATTCCTGCTCCGACCGCACCTCGCGCGACGAGCTGTGTTCCATGGCCTCTCCCCTCGTCTAGCGACTCTCCTCCTACCCATCGAGCGCCTCTTCCTAGTCTGTGCGTATGCTCCAACGTCGTCCTACGATGACAAAGAGTACGATACCTTCATGGACCAGGTTGAGGCCACTTTGCGGAGAGCGCCAAGAGGCTGTATGCCAGTGTTGGTTGGGGATTTCAACTGTAGAGTCGCGCGTGAACCTGGCAATGAAAGACTTGTCGGTAACTACGCTTCTCCGACCCCCAACTCGCGTGGACGGACTTTCACAGAAGTCTGCGTGAGAACTGGCCTGCGCATTTGGAACACGTTCCCGAAAAAGAGACATGGCCGGATCTGGACTTGGCGATCTCCCAACGGCTCCACATTCAACCAGATTGACTTCGTTGCAGCGCCTCCCACGGCGAGAGTTGTCAATTGTGGAGTCGTAGGTCGTTTCGAGTTCAACTCGGACCATCGCCTTGTCCGGATGTCTCTATCCCTCCCCGACCAGGTGAAGCACAAAAGATGCAGGGAGAGGTTTGATCTCGACCGAGTCTCTTTTACTGCCAGCGCGAATCTCCTCGCGTCAGTGCCTCTCACCCGTCCCGCCTCTGCTGCCGAAGCCTACGATACGGTCCGGGCATTCACTGAGACCGCAGCAAGCGACTGTTGGAGAGTGCGAAGAGTCCCGCCCTGGATATCTCCTGCAACCCGGAACCTCCTAGCGGCGCGCCACAAGATGCAATCCAACCCCCAGGGAACCGTCGCCTACTCCACCGCGTGCAAAGCAGCCCGACTGAGTCTCTCCGATGACATCCGGAAACGAAAGGAGTCGCAAGCTCGTCATGCTGCGACTATGGGAAGGAGCATAGTGAAAGCGATGCTAAGCCTCCAATCCTCTAAGAAGCGTCTTCAAGTCCCTGACCCTGCTACTGGTGCTCTGTCTCAAGAGGCAACTATTGCTACGGTCCAGCGCTTCTTTGAGGAACTGTACACCCCCGGAGTGCACCTTCCCCTCGCGGTCCCTTCGCGCCCCCTCGATCCCCTCCCTCCCTTCCTTCCCGATGAGACCCGGCACGCGATGTCCCTGCTCAAGTGCGGCCACTCCCCTGGTTCGGACGGAATCCTTCCCGAGATGCTCTACCATGCGAAAGACCACCTCGCCCCCGTGATAGCCGACCTACTCAATCGCCTGGTAGCCGGAGATCAAGTTCCCGATGGTTTGGCAGAAGCCATCGTCTCTCTTCTGTACAAGAAAGGAGACTGCACCAACATCGGAAACTTTCGACCAATCTCCCTCCTTACCGTAACCCTGAAGACCATGACACGTTGCATTCTGAAAAGATTCGAGGTAGTGCTTGAAGAGACTGAGTCGTCCACCCAAACCGGTTTCCGGTGCGGGCACAGCACCCTGGACAACCTGCACGCCATCAAGCAGGTCGCAGAAAGGTCATCGGAATACGGTATCCCCATCTACCTTGCCTTCGTCGACTTCCGCAAGGCCTTCGATTGCGTGGAATGGAGCGCGGTCTGGCAGTCACTCTGGTCATCGGGATGCCATCCTACCCTTATCCACCTTCTTCGTCGCATCTACGAGTCGTCTTCAACCCTCATCCGCGTCAACGAAGATATGGTTCCCGTCACCGTTCGAAGAGGAGTCCGCCAAGGAGACACTCTGTCCCCTCGTCTCTTCAACGTGGTCCTTCGATCGGCGATGGATGACATCGACTGGGGAAGCGACGGGATTCGGATTGATGGAAGATACCTGAGCCACCTCGAGTACGCGGATGACATCGCCCTGATCGCCAAGTCTCGACCGGAACTGGAGCGGATGTTGAAGAAGCTGATGGAGGCTTGCAGCCGCGTTGGTCTCGAAATCAACGCCTCCAAGACCAATCTCCTCACCTCCTGCACCACTACCAGAGCACCCATAGTCATCGGGAACCTGCGATTTGAATTCGTCGAGTCTGCCACGTATCTTGGAGGAAGAATCTCTCTTCCACTTGACCACTCAGACGAAATTGAGCACAGGATCAGACTCGGTTGGTACGCATGGAGTAAGCTGTCCCACCTCCTCTCTTCCCGACTTCTTCCCATGAAGACCAGGAGGAGACTCTTTGAGAGTTGCGTCACCTCTACCGTACTCTACGGATGTGAAGTATGGGCCTTGCGATCGAGCGACAAGGAGAGGCTGTGTGTGACCCAACGGAAGATGGAGCGGAAAATGGTCGGAGTTTCGCTAAGGGATCGCTGGAGAAACGAACGCGTGCGAGGGATCACGAAACTGCGCGATTGGAACCAAGAAGGACGGAAACGGAAGGCGCGCTGGGCACTCAAAGTGCGAAGCTTGGATACGGATCAGTGGAGCCGCGCGACTACTGTCTGGACGCCCTACAACTGGACCTGCCCCTCGGGCAAGCCAAGAGTGCGCTGGAGAGATGACTTGACGCGAGCTATTGGCAAAAACTGGTGGAATACAACCCGTGATGACTACCAGCGACTCATCCTCATCTGAGCACCCTAATTGCCTGATATGATAAATTGATTGATATTTTCACTGTCCGAACATTGTGAACGCCCTAGAAAAAGTAAAATCCGATGTTTCGTGGCCATTTTCTCGAATTTTGACCTACTCAAAAAAGTCAGATCCAGTTCGGACAGAGCTCGTTTGACAGGGCATGGTCAGAGGAACACAACAAGCTCTTTTGGGCAAGTGATTTCATTGAGAATGTGATTTGTGTTTCCTCGATCTCGCTTTTGAGGGGAATGGTGTCGAGGGAAAAGGAGCGGGGCTTGTGGCCTTTACCCATAGTGCTATCAGAGAAGTGCTTATATTAATTATTCGAAAATTCAAAAACGTTCCGAGACAGCTCTCATTCCGAGGTCTTAACCCCGTAGTATCAAGATTTTTAAACGTTGTTTAGAAAACCACCCGCTCTTTAATGACCTCTCCCAACCACAGCACTAAGCCCCTCGTCAACTCATAATATTACTATTCATTATTCATATTCATTTTCTTGTTGCGCCCAGTGCGTAGATAAATTATTATATAATCGTCTCACCTGCTGTATGCAAGAGAAGAGAACGGTATCAGAACGGTGGCCAGACAAAAAGTACGGATCAATGAATTCCTGTAAAGTAAAGACTCAACAACTATAAACTACTCTCTCTACTCTCTGTGCTAGAGCCTGCTAAATAACATCGTTTCAAACTTTGAGATGCCCCCTTACAAATAACAACTTTTTCGGGTTTGTGTAAACGAGTCTAGATACAAATGTGTAACAGTCAAATCGGCTAAACAGATTGTCCAGTCGTCGACTGAGGAAACATCTTGCCTATTTATGATGCAATGCACTCACGAATGTCTCTTGAAGCTGCTTCCAGTACCTCACGAACAACGAGTGACGATCAAGGCTCGGCAATGTGAAGTATTTGACGACAGAATAACAGAGTGATCTGAATAGAGATCAAAAATCAAGCGGAGGACGAGGAAAGAGAGTGGAGCCATAGAGTGGAGCATTTTGAGCATGTAAGGAATCGCGTAGTCGTCCTTTCTCAAGAGATCGACGGTCTGTAATTGCACGTGAGAGGTTACGGTAGTCAATGGAGTACGGTATTGTCATTCATCCACGAGCGACCACCGTCTGGACTCACATCTTCGTAAATGTGAAATTGGATGCACCATACAATCATCCACATTTCGTATTCTGAACGAGCGTATTGATCTTTGGTTTTTTGATATCTCTCACCGGTAATTGGCAGTCCGTTGGTCTCTGCGTCGGTTATCGCATCAATGAAGAGACGAATCACCAGCTTATTGTGCTGAAAAGATTCAGTGGCATGAACACGAGCTTTTCCCTCTCTCAAGATGCTTTTACGAATCCAGCTCATATTTTCGTGACAACAAGTGCAAAAGCTAATCTTCGATCTTTCTTCACTCACCTCGAGCTTCTTCAGCGCTTCTGCAGCGTCTTCTCCAGTGTACGTGTAACCTTCATTAGCAATGTGGCCGAGTATGTGGAATGCCTTTTTACGTTGCCATCCATACAAACACTGAAAAAGAGACACATGACTTTGGTTAAACACGTGACTTTGGGGGAGGGGGGATGCAGGATCCCTACAAAATATATACGAGCCTAAGGTTAAAGCAATTTTTCAGACACTGTTCTGACCCTTTTCCTGACTATAGCAGTTATACTCTATTCTACAACGCATTGATGACAGTAAAGAAGCTAAAATTAACAAACTCACCTTATTCTGCAGACAAAAGAGAATTGTCCATATGACCTTGTTGAAATCTTCATCCATAAGACCGTCTTCAATGAGAGGGATTGCCGATCGGAGGAGTAGTTCCCGGGCACTGCAAGAAAATGAATCATAAAAGCTCGAGAGACACTTAGTTTTACAATTCCACAGTAGTCTATGTATGGTGCTTACCGATGATCTATCAATATCGATTTCTTAGTCGATCCACTGCTCTTAAAGCCGGGTAGAGGCTTAAATGAGAATTTATGGGATGGTTAAATTAGTTCAGAGCTAATTCACCTGGTATATCAAGCTGCGGATACAGGAGGAGAGATAAGTGACGCATTGCATCACGGGAGTGCTGAAAGTCAGGGATAGTCATCCGCGACTCTCGGCAAGAACTCCTTACCTGATGGTAAAATCGATTATTGATCGATCGGTAACTCCATTAGAACACTAGGACAGAGGATTGTGAACATTGAATTTTCAATTTCGTTGTTTATTATCCAGGATCGAGGCCATACAATTTCAATTTCAAGTGACTGCTAAGTTCATGAACAAAATAACACAGCCACGTGTTTAATCTATCAGAATCTCGCGAGAAAAGTTCGTCAGTTTCTGTCCACCTTTTCTCGCTTTTATTTTTACGTTTTACTGACTTTCCTTTCTTAGTTTGTTATTATATGTTCTCTAGATTTGACGGCGCATCATACCGATTGTTCGAACTCCCTTGCCAGTATTTCCCGTTCCTTTTTTTTTTTTTTTCAAATCGAAACATTCAAATCGAACGAACTTTTCCGTCCATTTATCTCCGATCGTGCAGTCTTTCACGGTTTTACCGCGTACTGATACACCGACTGTGAGAATCCAAGGTAGAAGAAGGAGAGGGAGGAGCATATATGTCCGAGCTAGTATAGCAATATTCGAATAGCTAGCGGAGAACAACTAGCGCGAGTTGAATGCAAGAAAGTACATTACTCTATCCATGCTATATAATAAAGCGCAAACGTCTGTATGTCTGTGTGTTCGGTATGGGCGTCCTGGGAAGGATCAAAAATCAATAATTTGGTATGGGCGTCCTGGGAAGGATCAAAAATCAATAATTTGGTATGGGTGTCCTGGGAAGGATCAAAAATCAATAATTTGGTATGGGCGTCCTGGGAAGGATCAAGAATCAATAATATGGTATGGGCGTCTTGGGAAGGATCAAAAATCGATAATTTGGTATGGGCGTCCTGGGAAGGATAAAAAATCAATAATTTGTTATGGGCGTCCTGGGAAGAATCAAAAATCGATAATTTGGTATGGGCGTCCTGGGAAGGATCAAAAATCAATAATTTGGTATGGGCGTCCTGGGAAGGATCAAAAATCAATAATTTGGTATGGGCGTCCTGGGAAGGATCAAAAATCAATAATTTGGTATGGGCGTCCTGGGAAGGATCAAAAATCAATAATTTGGTATGGGCGTCCTGGGAAGGATCAAGAATCAATAATTTGGTATGGGCGTCTTGGGAAGGATCAAAAATCGATAATTTGGTATGGGCGTCCTGGGAAGGATAAAAAATCAATAATTTGTTATGGGCGTCCTGGGAAGAATCAAAAATCGATAATTTGGTATGGGCGTCTTGGGAAGGATCAAAAATCAATAATTTGGTATGGGCGTCCTGGGAAGGATAAAAAATCAATAATTTGGTATGGGCGTCCTGGGAAGGATCAAAAATCAATAATTTGGTATGGGCGTCCTGGGAAGGATCAAGAATCAATAATTTGGTATGGGCGTCCTGGGAAGGATCAAAAATCAATAATTTGGTATGGGCGTCCTGGGAAGGATAAAAAATCAATAATTTGGTATGGGCGTCCTGGGAAGGATCAAAAATCAATAATTTGGTATGGGCGTCCTGGGAAGGATCAAAAATCAATAATTTGGTATGGGCGTCCTGGGAAGGATAAAAAATCAATAATTTGGTATGGGCGTCCTGGGAAGGATCAAAAATCAATAATTTGGTATGGGCGTCCTGGGAAGGATCAAAAATCAATAATTTGGTATGGGCGTCCTGGGAAGGATCAAAAATCAATAATTTGGTATGGGCGTCCTGGGAAGGATAAAAAATCAATAATTTGGTATGGGCGTCCTGGGAAGGATCAAAAATCAATAATTTGGTATGGGCGTCCTGGGAAGGATCAAAAATCAATAATTTGGTATGGGCGCCCTGGGAAGGATCAAAAATCAATAATTTGGTATGGGCGTCTTGGTAAGGATCAAAAATCGATAATTTGGTATGGGCGTCCTGGGAAGGATCAAAAATCAATAATTTGGTATGGGCGTCTTGGGAAGGATCAAAAAACAATAATTTGGTATGGGCGTCCTGGGAAGGATCAAAAATCAATAATTTGGTATGGGCGTCCTGGGAAGGATAAAAAATCAATAATTTGGTATGAGCGTCCTGGGAAGGATAAAAAATCAATAATTTGTTATGGGCGTCCTGGGAAGGATCAAGAATCAATAATTTGGTATGGGCGTCCTGGGAAGGATCAAAAATCAATAATTTGGTATGGGCGCCCTGGGAAGGATCAAAAATCAATAATTTGGTATGGGCGTCTTGGGAAGGATCAAAAATCGATAATTTGGTATGGGCGTCCTGGGAAGGATCAAAAATCAATAATTTGGTATGGGCGTCTTGGGAAGGATCAAAAAACAATAATTTGGTATGGGCGTCCTGGGAAGGATCAAAAATCAATAATTTGGTATGGGCGTCTTGGGAAGGATCAAAAAACAATAATTTGTTATGGGCGTCCTGGGAAGAATCAAAAATCGATAATTTGGTATGGGCGTCCTGGGAAGGATCAAAAATCAATAATTTGGTATGGGCGTCCTGGGAAGGATCAAAAATCAATAATTTGGTATGGGCGTCCTGGGAAGGATCAAAAATCAATAATTTGGTATGGGCGTCCTGGGAAGGATCAAAAATCAATAATTTGGTATGGGCGTCTTGGGAAGGATCAAAAATCGATAATTTGGTATGGGCGTCTTGGGAAGGATCAAAAATCAATAATTTGGTATGGGCGTCCTGGGAAGGATAAAATTCAATAATTTGGTATGGGCGTCCTGGGAAGGATCAAAAATCAATAATTTGGTATGGGCGTCCTGGGAAGGATCAAAAATCAATAATTTGGTATGGGCGCCCTGGGAAGGATCAAAAATCAATAATTTGGTATGGGCGTCTTGGGAAGGATCAAAAATCGATAATTTGGTATGGGCGTCCTGGGAAGGATCAAAAATCAATAATTTGGTATGGGCGTCTTGGGAAGGATCAAAAAACAATAATTTGGTATGGGCGTCCTGGGAAGGATCAAAAATCAATAATTTGGTATGGGCGTCCTGGGAAGGATAAAAAATCAATAATTTGGTATGAGCGTCCTGGGAAGGATAAAAAATCAATAATTTGTTATGGGCGTCCTGGGAAGGATCAAAAATCAATAATTTGGTATGGGCGTCCTGGGAAGGATCAAAAATCAATAATTTGGTATGGGCGCCCTGGGAAGGATCAAAAATCAATAATTTGGTATGGGCGTCTTGGGAAGGATCAAAAATCGATAATTTGGTATGGGCGTCCTGGGAAGGATCAAAAATCAATAATTTGGTATGGGCGTCTTGGGAAGGATCAAAAAACAATAATTTGGTATGGGCGTCCTGGGAAGGATCAAAAATCAATAATTTGGTATGGGCGTCTTGGGAAGGATAAAAAATCAATAATTTGGTATGAGCGTCCTGGGAAGGATAAAAAATCAATAATTTGTTATGGGCGTCCTGGGAAGGATCAAGAATCAATAATTTGGTATGGGCGTCTTGGGAAGGATCAAAAAACAATAATTTGGTATGGGCGTCCTGGGAAGGATCAAAAATCAATAATTTGGTATGGGCGTCTTGGGAAGGATAAAAAATCAATAATTTGGTATGAGCGTCCTGGGAAGGATAAAAAATCAATAATTTGGTATGGGCGTCTTGGGAAGGATCAAAAATCGATAATTTGGTATGGGCGTCTTGGGAAGGATCAAAAATCGATAATTTGGTATGGGCGTCCTGGGAAGGATCAAAAATCAATAATTTGGTATGGGCGTCTTGGGAAGGATAAAAAATCAATAATTTGGTATGAGCGTCCTGGGAAGGATAAAAAATCAATAATTTGGTATGGGCGCCCTGGGAAGGATCAAAAATCAATAATTTGGTATGGGCGTCTTGGGAAGGATCAAAAATCGATAATTTGGTATGGGCGTCCTGGGAAGGATCAAAAATCAATAATTTGGTATGGGCGTCTTGGGAAGGATCAAAAAACAATAATTTGGTATGGGCGTCCTGGGAAGGATCAAAAATCAATAATTTGGTATGGGCGTCTTGGGAAGGATAAAAAATCAATAATTTGGTATGAGCGTCCTGGGAAGGATAAAAAATCAATAATTTGTTATGGGCGTCCTGGGAAGGATCAAGAATCAATAATTTGGTATGGGCGTCTTGGGAAGGATCAAAAAACAATAATTTGGTATGGGCGTCCTGGGAAGGATCAAAAATCAATAATTTGGTATGGGCGTCTTGGGAAGGATAAAAAATCAATAATTTGGTATGAGCGTCCTGGGAAGGATAAAAAATCAATAATTTGTTATGGGCGTCCTGGGAAGGATCAAAAATCAATAATTTGTTATGGGCGTCCTGGGAAGGATAAAAAATCAATAATTTGGTATGAGCGTCCTGGGAAGGATAAAAAATCAATAATTTGTTATGGGCGTCCTGGGAAGGATCAAGAATCAATAATTTGGTATGGGCGTCCTGGGAAGGATCAAAAATCAATAATTTGGTATGGGCGCCCTGGGAAGGATCAAAAATCAATAATTTGGTATGGGCGTCTTGGGAAGGATCAAAAATCGATAATTTGGTATGGGCGTCCTGGGAAGGATCAAAAATCAATAATTTGGTATGGGCGTCTTGGGAAGGATCAAAAAACAATAATTTGGTATGGGCGTCCTGGGAAGGATCAAAAATCAATAATTTGGTATGGGCGTCTTGGGAAGGATCAAAAAACAATAATTTGTTATGGGCGTCCTGGGAAGAATCAAAAATCGATAATTTGGTATGGGCGTCCTGGGAAGGATCAAAAATCAATAATTTGGTATGGGCGTCCTGGGAAGGATCAAAAATCAATAATTTGGTATGGGCGTCCTGGGAAGGATCAAAAATCAATAATTTGGTATGGGCGTCCTGGGAAGGATCAAAAATCAATAATTTGGTATGGGCGTCTTGGGAAGGATCAAAAATCGATAATTTGGTATGGGCGTCTTGGGAAGGATCAAAAATCAATAATTTGGTATGGGCGTCCTGGGAAGGATAAAATTCAATAATTTGGTATGGGCGTCCTGGGAAGGATCAAAAATCAATAATTTGGTATGGGCGTCCTGGGAAGGATCAAAAATCAATAATTTGGTATGGGCGCCCTGGGAAGGATCAAAAATCAATAATTTGGTATGGGCGTCTTGGGAAGGATCAAAAATCGATAATTTGGTATGGGCGTCCTGGGAAGGATCAAAAATCAATAATTTGGTATGGGCGTCTTGGGAAGGATCAAAAAACAATAATTTGGTATGGGCGTCCTGGGAAGGATCAAAAATCAATAATTTGGTATGGGCGTCCTGGGAAGGATAAAAAATCAATAATTTGGTATGAGCGTCCTGGGAAGGATAAAAAATCAATAATTTGTTATGGGCGTCCTGGGAAGGATCAAAAATCAATAATTTGGTATGGGCGTCCTGGGAAGGATCAAAAATCAATAATTTGGTATGGGCGCCCTGGGAAGGATCAAAAATCAATAATTTGGTATGGGCGTCTTGGGAAGGATCAAAAATCGATAATTTGGTATGGGCGTCCTGGGAAGGATCAAAAATCAATAATTTGGTATGGGCGTCTTGGGAAGGATCAAAAAACAATAATTTGGTATGGGCGTCCTGGGAAGGATCAAAAATCAATAATTTGGTATGGGCGTCTTGGGAAGGATAAAAAATCAATAATTTGGTATGAGCGTCCTGGGAAGGATAAAAAATCAATAATTTGTTATGGGCGTCCTGGGAAGGATCAAGAATCAATAATTTGGTATGGGCGTCTTGGGAAGGATCAAAAAACAATAATTTGGTATGGGCGTCCTGGGAAGGATCAAAAATCAATAATTTGGTATGGGCGTCTTGGGAAGGATAAAAAATCAATAATTTGGTATGAGCGTCCTGGGAAGGATAAAAAATCAATAATTTGGTATGGGCGTCTTGGGAAGGATCAAAAATCGATAATTTGGTATGGGCGTCTTGGGAAGGATCAAAAATCGATAATTTGGTATGGGCGTCCTGGGAAGGATCAAAAATCAATAATTTGGTATGGGCGTCTTGGGAAGGATAAAAAATCAATAATTTGGTATGAGCGTCCTGGGAAGGATAAAAAATCAATAATTTGGTATGGGCGCCCTGGGAAGGATCAAAAATCAATAATTTGGTATGGGCGTCTTGGGAAGGATCAAAAATCGATAATTTGGTATGGGCGTCCTGGGAAGGATCAAAAATCAATAATTTGGTATGGGCGTCTTGGGAAGGATCAAAAAACAATAATTTGGTATGGGCGTCCTGGGAAGGATCAAAAATCAATAATTTGGTATGGGCGTCTTGGGAAGGATAAAAAATCAATAATTTGGTATGAGCGTCCTGGGAAGGATAAAAAATCAATAATTTGTTATGGGCGTCCTGGGAAGGATCAAGAATCAATAATTTGGTATGGGCGTCTTGGGAAGGATCAAAAAACAATAATTTGGTATGGGCGTCCTGGGAAGGATCAAAAATCAATAATTTGGTATGGGCGTCTTGGGAAGGATAAAAAATCAATAATTTGGTATGAGCGTCCTGGGAAGGATAAAAAATCAATAATTTGTTATGGGCGTCCTGGGAAGGATCAAAAATCAATAATTTGTTATGGGCGTCCTGGGAAGGATCAAGAATCAATAATTTGGTATGGGCGTCCTGGGAAGGATCAAAAATCAATAATTTGGTATGGGCGTCCTGGGAAGGATCAAAAATCAATAATTTGGTATGGGCGCCCTGGGAAGGATCAAAAATCAATAATTTGGTATGGGCGTCTTGGGAAGGATCAAAAATCGATAATTTGGTATGGGCGTCCTGGGAAGGATCAAAAATCAATAATTTGGTATGGGCGTCTTGGGAAGGATCAAAAATCGATAATTTGGTATGGGCGTCCTGGGAAGGATCAAAAATCAATAATTTGGTATGGGCGCCCTGGGAAGGATCAAAAATCAATAATTTGGTATGGGCGTCCTGGGAAGGATAAAAAATCGATAATTTGGTATGGGCGTCCTGGGAAGGATCAAAAATCAATAATTTGGTATGGGCGTCTTGGGAAGGATCAAAAAACAATAATTTGGTATGGGCGTCCTGGGAAGGATAAAAAATGAATAATTTGTTATGGGCGTCCTGGGAAGGATCAAGAATCAATAATTTGGTATGGGCGTCCTGGGAAGGATCAAAAATCAATAATTTGGTATGGGCGCCCTGGGAAGGATCAAAAATCAATAATTTGGTATGGGCGTCTTGGGAAGGATCAAAAATCGATAATTTGGTATGGGCGTCCTGGGAAGGATCAAAAATCAATAATTTGGTATGGGCGTCTTGGGAAGGATCAAAAAACAATAATTTGGTATGGGCGTCCTGGGAAGGATCAAAAATCAATAATTTGGTATGGGCGTCTTGGGAAGGATAAAAAATCAATAATTTGGTATGAGCGTCCTGGGAAGGATAAAAAATCAATAATTTGATCAATAAATCAATAATGGGCATGGTGTCTGACTGGCATGCCGACACAGGCAGGTTCGACTCCCGCCCGCAGGCTCAATTAAAAAAAAACCTTCATCGTCAAACACCAGATTTCGGAGAGAGGAATGCGATTATCTTTATGGACGGACAACCTACATCGGAACGCTTTGAAGAGTGTCTTCCTCTATTGAAATGAGCACGCATCCCCAATCAACCTAGCAGACAAAATAAAAAATCAATAATTTGTTATGGGCGTCCTGGGAAGGATCAAGAATCAATAATTTGGTATGGGCGTCCTGGGAAGGATCAAAAATCAATAATTTGTTATGGGCGTCCTGGGAAGGATCAAGAATCAATAATTTGTTATGGGCGTCCTGGGAAGGATCAAGAATCAATAATTTGGTATGGGCGTCCTGGGAAGGATCAAAAATCAATAATTTGTTATGGGCGTCCTGGGAAGGATCAAGAATCAATAATTTGGTATGGGCGTCCTGGGAAGGATCAAAAATCAATAATTTGGTATGGGCGTCCTGGGAAGGATCAAGAATCAATAATTTGTTATGGGCGTCCTGGGAAGGATCAAGAATCAATAATTTGGTATGGGCGTCCTGGGAAGGATAAAAAATCAATAATTTGGTATGAGCGTCCTGGGAAGGATAAAAAATCAATAATTTGTTATGGGCGTCCTGGGAAGGATCAAGAATCAATAATTTGGTATGGGCGTCCTGGGAAGATTCAAAATTCAATAATTTGGTTTGAGCGTCCTGGGAAGGATCAAAAATCAATAATTTGGTATGGGCGTCCTGGGAAGGATCAAAAATCAATAATTTGGTATGGGCGTCCTGGGAAGGATCAAAAATCAATAATTTGGTATGGGCGTCCTGGGAAGGATCAAAAATCAATAATTTGGTATGGGCGTCCTGGGAAGGATCAAAAATCAATAATTTGGTATGGGCGTCCTGGGAAGGATCAAAAATCAATAATTTGGTATGGGCGTCCTGGGAAGGATCAAAAATCAATAATTTGGTATGGGCGTCCTGGGAAGGATCAAAAATCAATAATTTGGTATGGGCGTCCTGTGAAGGATCAAAAATCAATAATTTGGTATGGGCGTCCTGGGAAGGATCAAAAATCAATAATTTGGTATGGGCGCCCTGGGAAGGATCAAAAATCAATAATTTGGTATGGGCGTCTTGGGAAGGATCAAAAATCGATAATTTGGTATGGGCGTCCTGGGAAGGATCAAAAATCAATAATTTGGTATGGGCGTCTTGGGAAGGATCAAAAAACAATAATTTGGTATGGGCGTCCTGGGAAGGATCAAAAATCAATAATTTGGTATGGGCGTCTTGGGAAGGATAAAAAATCAATAATTTGGTATGAGCGTCCTGGGAAGGATAAAAAATCAATAATTTGATCAATAAATCAATAATGGGCATGGTGTCTGACTGGCATGCCGACACAGGCAGGTTCGACTCCCGCCCGCAGGCTCAATTTAAAAAAAACCTTCATCGTCAAACACCAGATTTCGGAGAGAGGAATGCGATTATCTTTATGGACGGACAACCTACATCGGAACGCTTTGAAGAGTGTCTTCCTCTATTGAAATGAGCACGCATCCCCAATCAACCTAGCAGACAAAATAAAAAATCAATAATTTGTTATGGGCGTCCTGGGAAGGATCAAGAATCAATAATTTGGTATGGGCGTCCTGGGAAGGATCAAAAATCAATAATTTGTTATGGGCGTCCTGGGAAGGATCAAGAATCAATAATTTGGTATGGGCGTCCTGGGAAGGATCAAAAATCAATAATTTGGTATGGGCGTCCTGGGAAGGATCAAGAATCAATAATTTGTTATGGGCGTCCTGGGAAGGATCAAGAATCAATAATTTGGTATGGGCGTCCTGGGAAGGATAAAAAATCAATAATTTGGTATGAGCGTCCTGGGAAGGATAAAAAATCAATAATTTGTTATGGGCGTCCTGGGAAGGATCAAGAATCAATAATTTGGTATGGGCGTCCTGGGAAGGATCAAAATTCAATAATTTGGTTTGGGCGTCCTGGGAAGGATCAAAAATCAATAATTTGGTATGGGCGTCCTGGGAAGGATCAAAAATCAATAATTTGGTATGGGCGTCCTGGGAAGGATCAAAAATCAATAATTTGGTATGGGCGTCCTGGGAAGGATCAAGAATCAATAATTTGGTATGGGCGTCCTGGGAAGGATCAAAAATCAATAATTTGGTATGGGCGTCCTGGGAAGGATCAAGAATCAATAATTTGTTATGGGCGTCCTGGGAAGGATCAAGAATCAATAATTTGGTATGGGCGTCCTGGGAAGGATAAAAAATCAATAATTTGGTATGAGCGTCCTGGGAAGGATAAAAAATCAATAATTTGTTATGGGCGTCCTGGGAAGGATCAAGAATCAATAATTTGGTATGGGCGTCCTGGGAAGGATCAAAATTCAATAATTTGGTTTGGGCGTCCTGGGAAGGATCAAAAATCAATAATTTGGTATGGGCGTCCTGGGAAGGATCAAAAATCAATAATTTGGTATGGGCGTCCTGGGAAGGATCAAAAATCAATAATTTGGTATGGGCGTCCTGGGAAGGATCAAAAATCAATAATTTGGTATGGGCGTCCTGGGAAGGATCAAAAATCAATAATTTGGTATGGGCGTCCTGGGAAGGATCAAAAATCAATAATTTGGTATGGGCGTCCTGGGAAGGATCAAAAATCAATAATTTGGTATGGGCGTCCTGGGAAGGATCAAAAATCAATAATTTGGTATGGGCGTCCTGTGAAGGATCAAAAATCAATAATTTGGTATGGGCGTCCTGGGAAGGATCAAAAATCAATAATTTGGTATGGGCGTCCTGGGAAGGATCAAAAATCAATAATTTGGTATGGGCGTCCTGTGAAGGATCAAAAATCAATAATTTGGTATGGGCGTCCTGGGAAGGATCAAAAATCAATAATTTGGTATGGGCGCCCTGGGAAGGATCAAAAATCAATAATTTGGTATGGGCGTCTTGGGAAGGATCAAAAATCGATAATTTGGTATGGGCGTCCTGGGAAGGATCAAAAATCAATAATTTGGTATGGGCGTCTTGGGAAGGATCAAAAAACAATAATTTGGTATGGGCGTCCTGGGAAGGATCAAAAATCAATAATTTGGTATGGGCGTCTTGGGAAGGATAAAAAATCAATAATTTGGTATGAGCGTCCTGGGAAGGATAAAAAATCAATAATTTGATCAATAAATCAATAATGGGCATGGTGTCTGACTGGCATGCCGACACAGGCAGGTTCGACTCCCGCCCGCAGGCTCAATTAAAAAAAAACCTTCATCGTCAAACACCAGATTTCGGAGAGAGGAATGCGATTATCTTTATGGACGGACAACCTACATCGGAACGCTTTGAAGAGTGTCTTCCTCTATTGAAATGAGCACGCATCCCCAATCAACCTAGCAGACAAAATAAAAAATCAATAATTTGTTATGGGCGTCCTGGGAAGGATCAAGAATCAATAATTTGGTATGGGCGTCCTGGGAAGGATCAAAAATCAATAATTTGTTATGGGCGTCCTGGGAAGGATCAAGAATCAATAATTTGGTATGGGCGTCCTGGGAAGGATCAAAAATCAATAATTTGGTATGGGCGTCCTGGGAAGGATCAAGAATCAATAATTTGTTATGGGCGTCCTGGGAAGGATCAAGAATCAATAATTTGGTATGGGCGTCCTGGGAAGGATAAAAAATCAATAATTTGGTATGAGCGTCCTGGGAAGGATAAAAAATCAATAATTTGTTATGGGCGTCCTGGGAAGGATCAAGAATCAATAATTTGGTATGGGCGTCCTGGGAAGGATCAAAATTCAATAATTTGGTTTGGGCGTCCTGGGAAGGATCAAAAATCAATAATTTGGTATGGGCGTCCTGGGAAGGATCAAAAATCAATAATTTGGTATGGGCGTCCTGGGAAGGATCAAAAATCAATAATTTGGTATGGGCGTCCTGGGAAGGATCAAAAATCAATAATTTGGTATGGGCGTCCTGGGAAGGATCAAAAATCAATAATTTGGTATGGGCGTCCTGGGAAGGATCAAAAATCAATAATTTGGTATGGGCGTCCTGGGAAGGATCAAAAATCAATAATTTGGTATGGGCGTCCTGGGAAGGATCAAAAATCAATAATTTGGTATGGGCGTCCTGTGAAGGATCAAAAATCAATAATTTGGTATGGGCGTCTTGGGAAGGATAAAAAATCAATAATTTGGTATGAGCGTCCTGGGAAGGATCAAAAATCAATAATTTGGTATGAGCGTCCTGGGAAGGATCAAAAATCGATAATTTGGTATGGGCGTCTTGGGAAGGATCAAAAATCAATAATTTGGTATGGGCGTCCTGGGAAGGATCAAAAATCGATAATTTGGTATGGGCGTCTTGGGAAGGATCAAAAATCAATTATTTGGTATGGGCGTCCTGGGAAGGATCAAGAATCAATAATTTGTTATGGGCGTCCTGGGAAGGATCAAGAATCAATAATTTGGTATGGGCGTCCTGGGAAGGATCAAAAATCAATAATTTGTCATGGGCGTCCTGGGAAGGATCAAGAATCAATAATTTGGTATGGGCGTCCTGGGAAGGATCAAAAATCAATAATTTGGTATGAGCGTCCTGGGAAGGATCAAAAATCGATAATTTGGTATGGGCGTCTTGGGAAGGATCAAGAATCAATAATTTGGTATGGGCGTCCTGGGAAGGTTCAAAAATCGATAATTTGGTATGGGCGTCCTGGGAATGATCAAGAATCAATAATTTGGTATGGGCGTCCTGGGAAGGATCAAAAATCAATAATTTGGTATGAGCGTCCTGGGAAGGATCAAAAATCGATAATTTGGTATGGGCGTCTTGGGAAGGATCAAAAATCAATAATTTGGTATGGGCGTCCTGGGAAGGATCAATAATCAATAATTTGTTATGAGCGTCCTGGGAAGGATCAAAAATCGATAATTTGGTATGGGCGTCTTGGGAAGGATCAAAAATCAATAATTTGGTGTGGGCGTCCTCTCCTCAATTGCGTTCAAATTCAAGCTTTTCGGCTGATTAATAACTGCGACAGATTCGGTTACTGCTTTGCACACTCTGTAAAAACAAACAGTATGTTCTATGATAAAAAAATTTAAAAAATAAAAAATAAAAACCACAATATGATAAACTAACGACGTGGTCTTTTATTCTGGAGTTTTCATTACGTTATCGTTCATTCTTCTGCATTCGTGATTTTTTCGCGAACTGGCTTTATTTTCCTGTTTTCCGATTATTCGATGCCAGTGAAAGTTGTGGGGAGAAACATTCATATCTCTCGTGAGGTGAACCCTTCACATCTGTACGTAAATCAAGTCCATTCAACTTTATCACAATTCATATTTATCAGTATGTACAAAATGACTATAGTACCCGACTAGACCGAAGGGAATACTTGACGTGTGAGCCCGAATGATTACAAGATGAGTTCGACCCTCTCCATTTAGCACACTATCAAAGAGGAGTGTGCAGAATGGAGAGAGCTGAGACCCGTAAAGACTTCGTCTATCCACTCAAACATATGGTTTCATTGCCCTCCACGACATCATCCAGACTCCGGCCGCTCCCAGGAAGAGACCGCCGATGGCGATCGAGATGGCACCGTAGCCAGAGGAGGTGAAGACGGCCCTGATCAGGGGAGTATTGATTGGCAGGGGAGGATTGGAGATAGGTGTTTTGGATAGATAACAGTTCATGAAACAGTCAGAGTATTGAGACACTAATTCGCTTCATTTTCCCGCTCGCTCGTCTCTCTAATAGACGACAGAGTGTGCGTAATGGAGAGAGGGACTTACGAAGCAGCCAATGGAAGGGCGACGTGAGAGATATCATCGATGATCACGATTACTGCTTGCATCACACTCTGAATAAGGAATTTTATACCAAACTCGATAATGCAAAACAGGTTACAACCTGTTTGCATACCATTGTACCTTTGCATACCATTGTTCTCTAATCGAGTCTTCTCTCCCCTCTCTCTCTCCCTCTCTCCCTCTCCTCCTCCCCTCATTCTCTCCTCTTTTTCTCGTCCCAGTCGGCTGCACGCCTCTTCCTCGCTCCGAAATGAAGTCGAAAAGGAAGGTGAGATATGCGGTATTCGAGACGACCGGGACCTCCGGATCCCACCTCGATCCATGGGGTACAGTACTCCTCAGGGGTACAGTATTCCTCGCTACAGTACACTTGAGACCGTTATTTCCCTGGATACAGTACCCATAAGAACCCAGGTGTTCGATACCCTCTGGCTACCGTACCCTCCTCTAAGTCTACGGTATTACAGGCAGGCAGCAGTATGGCCTCGAGTGAGGCACTCGCGCAAGAATACAACTACTTCGCCGGACTACTCACCACCAATGAAGAATCGACCAAGATGGCACAGGTATACGGTAGGGAGAAGCGAGGGGTACTGTAGCGAACCGGCGGGTACTGTAGCTACAGTACTCTGCGTTTGGTACGGTAACTAACTTCCGGAGGATACCGTATCTACAGTAACATATTTCTTCAGGCGTCCGCGGTGCACTACTTCCGCCGGCTCTTCACAGAGAACACCGAGCCACCCAATTACTTCGACGAGGGAGTGGTACGGTATATCATGGATCGATCATGGGTACGGTAGCCTGATTACGGTATCTTTTGCAGATAGACGTCTTCATCTCGATAGTACGCAACACGTGCTGCGCCATGGACACTCGGTATACGATAGATACCGAAGCCAATCGATTATCGATCGATAATTGCAGTGCGGACGCCGCCTGGGCCATCACGAATCTGCTATGCAGCAAGAAGAGACCGCTCACCCACACCATAATCGAGAAGGTATACGGTAGGAGAGCATGGAGGGGTACGGTAGCCGAAGGTTACGGTATCGAGAGGGATCGGAAGATCGGAAGAGGATAATGGATCTGGATAGACGTGGTAGATGGGATGGTGGCGGAAGGGTTACTGTATCGATATCTCGATTGGGTTACTTTCCAGAGGTTTCGGTATAGCTACAGTATCAGATCGCAGGGTGCACTTGACGTGTTCGAGTGGTGCATCCGCACGGCCGACTACAAGTGAGTGCGACCGAGCGACGGATGGGAGATCAATGATCAGACTACAAACAACAAACAAAGAAAACGTGCACGTTTATCAGAACACAGCACACTACAGACTACATCGATCACAAATCAGACAACAAATTAGAGACTATATATATCAAAGATCAACCTTCTCAGACTGCGCGACCAGTGCATCTGGGGCGTGGGCAACATCGCGGCCGACTGCTCGGACTGCAAGGAGGCAGTGAGGGCCACAGACGTGCTGGAAATCATCGCCAAACAGGTGGGATACTGTAGGAGGGGAGGGGTACGGTAGTCGGCTAGGTTTCGGTAGTCGGCTGGGTTACGGTAGGCGTTCGGGTTATTGTAGGGCTATTGTAGCATTTACCCTGCTGGACAAGGTAGCTGTTGGATGTGATTTGATACTGTGATCGGGTACTGTAGGTTACTGTTGCCTCCCCTCTCGGGTTACGGTATCTTTCTCGATAATCGATATATCGCACTCAGATCCACTCTGGCGCCTTCCACTCGCTCGAGTCGTCGCGCTGCGCCATCTGGTGCTGCCTGAACATTCTGCGCGGCGGCAACGCTACCGTCCTGCCGAGGGTAAATCGACTACCGTAATCCCCGGCTACAGTACCCCGTTGGCCATCGAGGACTGACTTTATTCAGACAGCGCGCCTCCTCCTCACCGGCCTCACGCGCACGATGCTTCGCACGGACGTTGATGCCACCCTGCTCCAGGTGAGACTACAGTATGCACAACGATACTGTAGCCACAACGCCCAATCGATAACTGACTTTCCACTCAGGACTCGCTACTCACCCTCGCACTGCTCGCCGACGATCGAAACTTCCTTCAATATGTAAGGGGTTACGGTATCAGGGAACGGGTACGGTAGCATTGTCACTCTTTAAATTCTGCACAATGCCTAGTTTTTCTTATCGAAAATCAGGTGTGCAGAATGGAAAGAGCATTTTATTGATAGAAGAACGCTGACTACGGTAGAATTGGGGTACGGTATTCGAGTGGAAGTACGGTATCCAATAAATTAATCGATTGATTACAGCCGCATCTCTGGCCGGCACAGATCGACGCGATGATCAGTGAGCCCGGCCTGATCTCGCGCACCCTCGAAGCCGTCGCCAGCGGAGACTCGCGAGTGGTCAGGTGTGTGACCTACCGAACGACCTATCGTACCCCTCGGGTTACCGTACCCGAGGAGATTTACGGTATCGGGACACCACATACCGCACGAGGCGGATCGAAGATCAAAAATCAAAGTATTCACAAGAACAGTCGGTGAAATCATAAAGACTGCCCATAGCACGAATGAAAATCAAGGAACAACTTATGCCTGTTGCAGCCCCGCCCTCCGGCTGATCGGCAACATCATCACTGGTACGTTCCGTGACCTACCGTACCCCTCGTCTTACGAGGAGTGCGGTAGGTCAACGAATACCGTATCCTGGCCATATTAATCACCCCTGATATTCAGGCACCGACGAGCAGACGGAACTCGTCATCATGCGCGAGGGCTTCGTCCGTCTGATCGTGAGTTTAAGGAGGAGTACGGTAGGGTTACGGCAGCCCTTATTTATCGTACCGTAGCATACTACTGTGGTATCGTCATGGTAGGGTACTGTGGGCATTCGTTATCCCGGGGTTACGGTATCGATCTCGCCCCTGATCGTCAGGCGCACTGTCTCGACTGCTCGGAGTCACAAGTGCGACGTGAAGCCGCGTGGATCCTCTCCAACATCGCCGCCGGCCCGCCCCATCACGTCCAGCTGATCCTCACGGTATTGAGGATGGGGGGGGGGGGGGATTGCGGTAAATCGATTGATCTACCGCAATCCGTGCCTTACGATATGACAACTCGGATAGTTACGGTATATAACTTGGGTTACGGTAGTTCGACTGCTTAACCTACCATAATCCATCCCTATCTTCTCCTCAGGACCCTCCCCTGATCGACCAGCTGCTGCGGCTGCTGCACAAGGACGACACGCGCATGCAGAAGGAGGTAAATACTGTAGTCTACCGTAACCACAAGGCCACTACCGTATCCCGAAAGATAGGTAGCACGGATGCTACAGTAACTTCGATACCGTACCCAGCCATGAGGCTACCGTAATCGATGGATCCATTTCCAGATCTGCTGGGTGTTCGCGAATGTGCTCTCGTCGCTGAACACGACGCCAAGACCCGCGCAGATGACCGACTTCCTGGGATACGGTAAGAAGGGAGGGTACGGTAGATCGAGAATGGATAATCGAAAAGGCTACAGTAGGCCGTTGTTACGGTAAGTTGTTACGGTACGATAGATCAATAAAATCAATAATATTGATATAACGTAAGAAATAGGGGTACGGTACCTGGCTAATCAATCGATATTCGTATGCAGGAGTTCTGGCGATCGTGGACGTCGCTAGCCGGCCGTTCGCCGACACTCGACTGGTCAACAAGATCAGAGAGGTGGGCGGTTGATCTTTGGTCTTTGATCGCTTATCTCTCCCTCAGGTCCTGTCCGCTCTGCTCGTCGTCCATCCCGAATTCTGGGGCGTCGTCGAGAAGGTATGTGGTTGGATTAATCTTTGACCTCTGACTTCTGATCGTTGACCTTTGACCTATGATCTTTGATCTCTATCAGGCGGCTGGCGATCGAACTCCACTGCTGGAGATTCCGAGAAGGAAGCGACGAGTGGCCGACTATGTGATCTACGATGAAGAAGCCGTCAAGATCTGATCTTTGATCTCTGGTCAAGTCCAAACAAGCCCCGCCCCCTCACCCCTTCACCCCCTCACACTCTCGCTTCCCCTCATTCGAAAAAGCCTATCGAAATAAAAGGATTTGTGACGTGCGATGCCATCGTGTTGACCTACGTCTTACTGATACGATCAAGCAATGGAACAGTACTGTCACAAAGTTACCAAAGGGATTTCCAACACGAAGCAATCACTTTATGCTCTGAGCTGCCAGACAACGTTGTTGCCTTGATTAGCTCGGTTTCTAACGCTTGAAGACCTCTCTACAGTACCCCTACAGTATGCCCTGAGCGATAATACATTGGTCATTGCTGTGAAGGGGTCGTTACGGTATGCCTACCGTAACGACTTTGTCACCCACCTGATCGATATCTCCCAGAAGTCTCGAGTAGATGGTATCCAGACTGAGCATGGATGAGGGGACGGCGAATCCGAGACACGCAGCCACGGGGATGATGAAGAGGAAGAAGGGAGTTGCCTGTGAAGAAGAAGCGATATTTGATCTTTGATCTCTGACCTATGATCTTTGCTCTTTACTCTCTCTGACCTATATCTCTCTCCATTCTTTACACTTTTAGGCGGACAGGCATAGGAGTGTGCATAAAAAAATTCAATATAATCACATAATTAGTATAGCACCACGAGTACTCGTTCGGATTACAGCCAGTGCGTGTCGTCTCTGAATGAGGTAGATCACAAGGGATACTGTATCTTGAGGAGCACGGTAGATTTTGTTTAGCAATGTCACCAACTATCACTGGCAGAACACATGAGAGTGCAGTCGATCGACCTGCATACTACTGGTGAAGACAGACCAGAGGATATCGCGTCAAAGCTCGAAAACGGATATGCTCCATGTGTGTTTGACAGCGATGCGATTTGATTGCTTCGACTGTAGACTTTTGTCTCTTCTAAATAAAATACAAATGTCTAAACTCACAGGAACGAATTGTTGCGCCAACAGCTCATGTTCGAAATTCAATCATGACTAGCTACTTAGCCAGCAAAGAAGTGTGCAGAATAGAGATAGAGTCTCACCATTGAATGGTTGGATGATGGAGTCAGGATTGGGATAAGGGAAGGTGAGGAGTGCAGCACAGACGATGATCAGTGCAGAGATGAGAAAGAGGAGACGGGTCGAGATACTGGGACATTCGCTAATTAATTACAAAGTGGGTTAACTCTTTCAATATTTGTCTATTTTCCCAGTGAGATCGCACAATGTTTCAGTTTTCGAAAATAATATAATTATGATTCACAGTTTCCTTATAAACGATCGGATTCCATGCATTTGGTATAGGGTTGGCACGTTAGAAAAAAATTATTAAGATCCTGACAACCCTGTGAATGAAGCAGAAAATGAAGAAAGAAAATTACATTCTTCCAAGATTCCCGAATACAAACGCCAATGATAGGAGAATGGCCAGGGTTCCATTGCAAGTCTGGAATACGTAATCTTTGATCCTCGACTGCTGTTCCTTTATCTCTGATCTCTTTATCACTATGGATGCCACAGATCCGATTGCATCTTTCTTCATTTTGCACACTTTCCTATGAAATTTGTTTTTATGGTGACAGAGGGTGCAAAATGGAGAGAGCTGCAAAATAAGACTTCATACTCATTATTTACCTGCATTATCGCCAGAATTATGACTGTTTCCTGTCCCGTCTTGCCGTAGATCGCACCCATGATGGGACCGGACAGACTAAAATTTAATTATTTTTTTATTATTATTTTTTATTAATAAATAATTTATTATGTAAAATTATTTGTTATTGGAGACTGTACGTGTAATGGTCGGGTGATCAATCTTAGTGGCGACTACGGAGAAGAAGGAATACGAGCGATTGTCCGCAATTCGTTTCACTTTTTTTGTGTTTTACGACTCTTTGAAGACCTGCGGATTCTAAGCAGTTCAATTGAGTTTCTGTCGAAAGAAAACATTCAATCACTGCAATATACTTCAGCGTGCTGTCCCACAGTCTTGATGTAACAAACCATAGCTAAACACATTTTTTAAATATTTTTCCTTTAAATCAGTAAAATATTTTAGGATTCAGTGAAAATAAATAAAATATTATCAAATAAAACCTATAAACATACACCGGAATAGTCGCGGGGAAGGTGCCAACGACGCATCTCTCCAGAATCACCACGGTGATGAGCAGCCATGGAAGGGAGAGGGATCGGAGACGGGAGAACTCACTGCGGAGCCAAGAGACGGAGATGGGAGAGTCTGGAAGAAGAGATTTTTTTTTTATGCCGGAAGATTCCGCAATCCATGATGTTTGCCTCAAGTGATTTGATGTTATTTTTTCAAATAATACTAGAAAATGTTTAGACGATTAGAAAGTTATTAGAAGAGTAAAAGCGAACTGACCCTCGACCTCCTTCTTCCTCACTTCCAACTTGAAGATAATGACGAAGATGACGATTATATTGGTTAGGAGAGCGAGCCAGATCGGGACTGGAAGGGAGTTCGTAACCCGAGTCGCTGTCTCTCCATTCTGCACACTCTATCATCGTCCTAACCAGCGAAAAAGTGTGCAGAATGGAGAGAGCTCAATTCGTAACGAAATCTTACCAGTGTAGATGTGCACCTTGATGTTTGGAATGATCTCGAAACCCGGGTATGGAAGATTCGCAAAAGCTAATTGAACGACTGCAATCAATTGTATATTGAATTTCTAGTATCTGTGAATGATTCAATCTCCAGAAAAGGTCTTTTTTTTGTATGAAATAGCAAACCAGATGATGTGTCTAGACCACTGCGGGGATTCACTAAAAGATTATTGTGCTTCTCATTGTGTACACAGTCAGATATATAAAAAAAAAACGAAAGAGGTAAAGGTACATCAAGACTTCGAAAATGGGCGCAGATAGATACTGCTCATAAAAAAGAACCACAGTCGATCAAATTGCTCACCAGCTCCCGTAAGGATGCTGAGTAGATGAGCTGTATGTACGAAAGCGAAGGCAGTGAATCGATTGGGAAGAGAAGACTGACGAGAGATGAGAGCACGGAGGAGGGGAGATGTGCCTGGATAGTGGAGATTATAGAAGTGGAGATCAAATTTTTCTCTAAATACACGTGCACTTCGCAGTAAACAATGACTGAATGACAACTGGAAAGAGGCTTCAATTGTAATGGGAAGGTTGAAGCACGCATCAACTTCAGTATTTTATTTTTATTTTTTTTTATTGTAAAGAAGCATGCAGGACTGTAATGAGAACCTGCCTAAAACTATATCGTAGCATTGAAACTTATGCGGTTTACCGATTCCGAACTTCCACTTGATGAACAGGAACGTGTATTTTCATTGTAACGATCACTATATTATCATATAAATGCGATAGCTCGCCGAATCCACTGCTAAATATATTAGACCTTTGATCAGGACTCAATCCACACGAAATGTCATTTCAAAATTCAGCTCTCTCCATCCTGCACACTGTCTCGGTTGAATGATAGTGTGCCGAAATGAGAGACCTAAAATTCGGCCACACTAGTAATCGTGGTGTGGATGGTGGTGTAATCTACTCCGACGATAAATGTCTCATCCACTCACTGAATCCAATGCCAAACAGAAGATACGCCGTGAGAAGGACGAATCTCTTGTCGAAGGGGAAGAATTCGACGCAGAGATAGAGGAGACAGCCGATGAGAGTGATGATGCGACCGGCGAGAAGGGCTGGTCTGTTAATTGGTTAAGTAGTTAATTAGAATTCATGATTACGACACAAAACCGAACTGATAGCTATGCAATACAGAGGAATGGTATTACTTCCTCTTTCATTGTCCTTATTCCAGTGATTGATCCGGATAGAAAATGTAACTGATAAAACATTAAAAATAAACCTGATAATCACCCACTTGATATCTCCCATTTTGTGTGCCATCACAGCGAATAGAATGGCGGCCACGGCATGGGCTGCCTTGGAGAGAGAAGAAGCGAGACCGAAGAAGGAGGAAATGGCATCCTCATCGATCTGAGAAGAAATATTTGTCATTCAAAATAGCATTGGGCATTTTTTTTCTTCGATTAGTTTTTGAGTGTTCATTTTTTTCTTCAGACAACTGAAAAAATTTTTCGTGAAATGTCAGGAATTCTTCCGGTGCTTTCCACGATCTATTGGACATCTGATCTCGGTCTTATCTAAAGTCATTCAATTCTTCACTTTGCTTTTCATCATTTGAAAAGCATCTGACACCCTTTGATACCAGTCAAATATAACCTCAAACTCAAGGTATTGTATCATACTTTTCTGTCCGATTTCTGACACGAACCTCACTCTGCAGTTTTCCAATTTCGTGTTTGTTCAGGCATTTTTTGCAGAGTTGCGATTTGGAGAGCGGGAGCGATAGCATTGACCAGACTAGGGGATCAAGGATAACCCTCTCCATTCTGCACACTATCTCCTCGATCAGAGCGACGAGAGAGTGTGATGAATGGAGAGGGTGCTGTGATCATCTCTAGAGACCATTAATGTCGTTTCGGTTGTCAGCCCTCTCCATTCTGCACGCTCTTTCGTCTGTATGACCGGCGAGAGAGTGTGCAGAATGGAGAGAGGATCACGGAAATAATATCCCTACTAGGCGAGACCAGAGAACGGATGATCAGGCAAAGAGGATCAGAGGAGGAGAGGGAGAAGGGGAAGGGCACAGACTAGATTTGTTGTTTCGATAGAGCGACAGTTCATTGTAATGCCTACTTCCTACAAGTTGTCACATATTTTCACAATAGAAATGAAGAACAGCTAATGTTTTCTGAAGCAATAAAGGGAGATAAATTGAGTGAAAATGAAGTATGTTTCAGCGGGTTCGTTTATTCCCCACCTTCAGTCGAAGTCAATTTATGGTTTGTTCACTATTTTAAAATAAATCCTTATTATCAAACAAACATTTGAAGGAGACGCCGTCAAATCTATCATGATGAGCGCTGATTGGTTACAGGAAACTCGGAATAATGAGGGTCGTTTCAACTCGTTCTGTCTCCAGTCCTCTACACCTTATCGCGATAACCCACTTTCATAGGCCATTGAACCCTCTTTACGATGATTTTTTTCAACAACAATGACTACCATGAAGTTTAATTATCAGAAGGGGAGAGGCTTGCATGGCGGCTAACCTGATGCATGTACGGCCACTCTCCCACATGGATAATCGAGAATTCGACGGCGCAGAGGTAGATGGTGAGGGAAGTGACGAGGAGGGAGTTGTATTCGGGATGCTGAAGGAGGGTATTAGAGCAGACGGATCTCTCCATTCTGCACACTCTATCGCCGTCAGAGAAGGAGTGAGTGTGCACAACAGAGAGCAGAAATCCGACATTGCTTCTCTAATCACTACAAAACTGGTAGTGAACACGTAAGTAATGATCTCCTACGAGTTCTATAATAATTCTTTATATTTTTGCAGCGAATCACAATGGTTGGACCTTTTTTCATCTCAATTATTCTGTCAATCAACAAGTTCGATTTTCTGTTCCAACTATTTTTCACCGGTCTCTTTTCTCAATTCATTCCAGATAAAACACACTATCTCAACCCCTCTCGATTCTAACCGAAAATACAAAGTCAAATCAATATTTCTTTAACAAAATAAATAAATGAAGTAATTATCTCACCCATGGCAGACTGCTGCAACGGGCCATCGATGGATTGGACTGGATTGATTGTATTGGACTGATTAGCCTGTCTCGATGGACTCGCTGCTCTCAATCTCGATGGAGGGACACAATAATGGATGTCACGGTGCCCTGCCTCCAATATCTATCTCCTTTTTACGACGAGTCAGCCCCTGCGATTATGCACCTCCTGTTAGAAGATCATGGAGAGTTCAGAATGGGATTGTCGATCGAGATAGAGGACAAGACGAGTACAGTAGTCGAATAGGCATGACATTTATGCATAATTGAATCTGGGAAGGGGAGGAGGCAAAACAGATCAAAATGATGAAGAAGAGTACAGGAGGGCTCAAATGGCTCTCTCCATTCTGCACACTCTTTATTCGTCTGTCGTACATGAGAAGGAGTGTGCAGAATGGGGAGAGTAAAATCGAAACAATGCTAGAAAAGGCAAATATTGCTTACAGTGATGAATAGAATGCAGAAGAAAAAATATTCTAATGAAGAAGAAGGGGGCCAAGGCTCAAATGCAGAGGATAGGCTACATATAGGCGAAGTATTCATAATGCGGAAGAATAACAAAACAAAGCGTGAAACGAGTGTGGGATTCAAAATGATGTGTCTATCCCCTATATCCACTGCTCTCCAAACTAGAAAAATGAACGGCCGTTTCGGGTGCAAAGCGAATAATTGGCGCTAAATGGTGTGTCCACGGTAGCTGTCAATATTTGCGCAGACTCGCCAACAATATCGTGAGAAAAAGAGTGATCGGAAGTTCGAGAAACCCGGCGAACTGTGCTTTCGGGAAACCATTTTGGTTTCACCTCTCTCCATTGCGCACATTATCTCGTCGGTTACAGAAATGAGATAGTGTGCAGAATGGAGAGAGCTAAAAAGTGATACGGCAGCCCTACTGAGATTCATCCTTTCAATCTACAGACGGGCAAGCATGGATTGGTTTCTGATTGATCTCGTCTATTCTTCACCCCTCATACGTTGAAAAGAAAAGCTATCGAAAGTTCCATTCATAACCTCGTCTAGCTGCCCCTTCAGTGTACTACAGTCAAACCTCGCAAACATCAAATCTCAAGTTTACACAATTTTCAACGTTTCAACGGTTTTAGGAATTAAGTAAACGAAATCTGCTGATACACCAATCAATCACAGAAGGATCCATCTACAGTGATTTCCTTCACATCGATGAAATCGGGTTTTCGAGAACACGCGCATTTGAGTTTCAATAGTAATCATCGCCCATACAGATCGTCTGGCAATACGATTGGACAAACCCCTTTTCAAAATATTATCATTGCCGATTTATGTCTATCTACATGCGGCTTCCGTCTCGATCGATAACTACAGTATCCCCTGGACTACGATTACTACCCCTCGGTGAACTACTGCCAAACCTTGCAAACATTAAACCTCAAGTTTATTCTCAACGTTTCAACGCTATTCGGAACAAAGTAAAACAAATCTGCAAAATTATGGATATTTACAACAGTTAGCAATTTGTGATGAAACAAGCAGAGGTAACATCATATAATCAATATTATATTACAGAGAGAAAAAAACACACGTAAAACAAAGGACACTCAACCACATGGATACAATTATGCGGAATTGCTAGGGTAATCTGGAATGGTGCACTATACTTTTGCCTGATCGAATAGTAGCTCTCTCCATTCAACACACTTTCTCGCCGAGCAGAGATAATAGAGTGTGCAGAATAGAGAGAGAGAGAGCACTATTTAATCAGGCATCACTACTATCTACAAATAGTAATCTTCCTCCATGGGAATCTCTCCATCCTCCACTATCTCCTCCTCCACCTCCTCCAATTCTCCATCTCCCATCTCTGATTGGGACATGAGTTGCATGCGGGATCGTTCTGGAAGAAATCGATCGATCGATAAACTTGACATATTCAACTCTTCTCGCTACTGACGTACTTCTATCGAATCAACGTCTCGACGCCTTCCATCAAGCACAAAGTATTTTTGTGCCTCTTTTGCCTTTGCAATTTTGCCAGCAGTTCTAAGTTTCAATGGGAGTATCTAGGTCGGCCTTGGAGTCAGACGCTAGTATCATCACTGAGTCGAATTCCAAAAATAGTACAGCTCACTGACAAGACCTAAAACCACATTGCCTTGATGTTTCTCCTCCCTCTCTCTCATCTCGTCTCCTTCATCCATAATTATCCCATCTACCGTAGTCCCATCAATCACTCCCCTACCGTACCTTGATATTCTCGTCCTTCTCCTCTCGTCTCTCCCTCCTCCTCCTCGTAACTCTCCTCTCTCGTTCCACCCTTTGTTTGACGCATTCGAGTGACGTAGTGACTAGATTCGTGCTTGCGGAGAGCCGAACTGCAATTATTGATTTATTGAGCATTAATTAATTATCCTACGTTTCCGGTCGGATACACCAATCAAAACATACATCTAATGAGATTTATTCACAATCACATCGACGCAATCGGGATTCGAAGAAACATGTGCATTTGCGTTTCAACAGGTTTCAACATAATACGAACTGTTCGTGAAGTAGCAATCATCAGTTGATATTTGATTAATATAATAACTACGAGTATGATTTTTCGAGTATGAAAGCTGATTGTGAATCTCGCTCGATATCTACAGAATCCCCTGGACTACGGTAACTCACGAGTCTCTGAAGGATTTGGCGCAATTTGCGTGCTGGCACGGGTACGGTTTCTCGCCCGTGTGAATCCTGCAAGCGATATTTGTGATTTTTTAAAAGGCATCCTTTGACCTATTGTCGCTTAATAATCGGTTATATTTATGAATACCTGTTGAAACCTCAAAATCACGAGTTCCGCAGAACCCAATTTAACAGGCACGGAAAAGATGCAAAGTAAATTAAAATAATAAAAAAATAATAAAGCTAACTAAGCTAATTACTGACCGTATATGGCTGGTGAGTGCCTGTGACTGGGTGAAGGACCGCCAGCAGTACCCGCACTCGTACGGTTTCTCCCCCGTGTGAATGCGCTCGTGGATACGCTGAATGATTCATAGCATCCCCTACCGTACTCATTCAATTACCGTAACATATATTTCGCGGAGAGGGATAGGTTTATTAATGCTAATGCGCACCCAACATGGATTGAAAAAATTCAAAAGAACTGATTATTAAAGATTTGTGAAACTGTAACGCTCCTTGCGGATCAACGTAGTAAGTCAGACCAACCAAAGCACAGAAATCGCTACAGAACCAAATAAACAGAATAAATTATGAAAAGCAGGCGAAATATCAAAGTCATTTCGGTGTTTGGTCCTCTCCATTCTGCACACTTCCTGCTTGAGCAGCAAGAAAGTGTACAGAATGGAGAGTGCAAACCCCGAACTGGCATCTCTAGTCCCAACAATCTCACCACATCTCTCTTGAAGTGGAAGAGTCGCGTGCAGTGACTGCATTGATATCGCAGCGATTTCCCGTTGACAGTGACCTGTTATTTATCAGTGAATGTACGATATATATTTCGATTTTCGGCTCTCCATTTTGCACACTCGTCTCTCTGATCGGCGAGATCATGTGCAGAATAGAGAGTGCAAAACCTCAAACGGAAGCCCTAATATGCAGATACAGAGAAGTATTGTAAATAGGTCTCACCACTCTCGGCGCAGCCTCTCCCGGCCTCTCGTTCAGCTTGAGGCAACGCGTCTGCAAGGATGTAGTTTATTATTTCCAAAGAGAATAGGAGAATTACTATTTGTGAATTATAAACTCAGACTATGGCATAACTTTGAAACATGAATCGTCAGTGACAGCACTGCGAAGCAATGATTTTGTTAATGCGAACAACAGACAGCCATTAAGATCCTACATCGGACAAACATAAAAATATTTGTGTCCTTACAGTATCCAACCACAATTAATTAATATTCATTTATTTAATTTATATAAAAGGAAAACTAACATGGTGACTGGCCAACTCGTCGTTCGTCTTGAAGCACTTCCCACAGATTGTGCAGAATTGTCTGCAATAAGTAATTTATTCATTTTAACCACTGATTTATGTAGTTTTTGATTCACAGTTAAGGTGATATCAGTAAAGAAATTGGATCACCCGACTAGGAACTGCCGCTGAAACACAAATCAGTTATGCCACTCTCTTTGGACAAAGGTGCTTTAAGAGTGACTATCTAACCCAGTGAACATATGCTTGGCAAAGTGAAAAAATGGATTTCTCCCAAAATGTGTGTGGTGGTAGTACTCGACGAGTGTAGCTCAGGCGCCACGGGTTTAGTGTTCTAAATCATTCTCCGCTACAGAACGGAAATTTCAAAAAAATACCGTAACCCAACCGACTTTGCTCTTTCGCTATCGTTTCAATCGAGTGATATCTCAACAATTACACAATATTCATGCAATCACACCTGCCAAGTTTCATCCTGATCGCATTGAAACGGTTTGAGAAATTTCGATTTTTCGAAAATAATTTTGAATTTTTCAACTTTTCATCTTTCGGGTGGTATACAATATACCTTTTTTATTTGATAAATTTGGAGAGCAAGCATCCTACTTCATATCGTTTAAATATGAAAAGAAATAAAAATACCGGTTTGACGAAAATTATTTAAAACGAAGGTCAACTCTTTGAAAGTCAGTTCATTATTGGCATAACTACCAGGAATTCGTGCAAATTGGAATATCAAGCACATATGTCAATGTTTCAACATTTACTGATTCAGTTTATGGTGGAATAATAAGACTTTGCGCGATCTTGAGAAAAAGTTTTCTTCGACCATCACGAGTTATGAATTTCGCGACACTTACTTTCACAAAGGCAGCATTAACGCAGGCTCTTAATAGTATTAGTATGTAGTCCCGTGGCTACTGCATCGAATCCATGTGATATGGGGCTCTTGCAATCCTGTGGTCACTCTCATTTATTCACGCGAAATTCATAACTCGTGATGGTCGAAGAAAACTTTTTCTCAAGATCGCGCAAAGTCTTATTATTCCACCATAAACTGAATCAGTAAATGTTGAAACATTGACATATGTGCTTGATATTCCAATTTGCACGAATTCCTGGTAGTTATGCCAATAATGAACTGACTTTCAAAGAGTTGACCTTCGTTTTAAATAATTTTCGTCAAACCGGTATTTTTATTTCTTTTCATATTTAAACGATATGAAGTAGGATGCTTGCTCTCCAAATTTATCAAATAAAAAAGGTATATTGTATACCACCCGAAAGATGAAAAGTTGAAAAATTCAAAATTATTTTCGAAAAATCGAAATTTCTCAAACCGTTTCAATGCGATCAGGATGAAACTTGGCAGGTGTGATTGCATGAATATTGTGTAATTTTTGAGATATCACTCGATTGAAACGATAGCGAAAGAGCAAAGTCGGTTGGGTTACGGTATTTTTTTGAAACTTCCGTTCTGTAGCGGAGAATGATTTTTGTCAATTATTAAACTCGAATATGTCATCCTGCTGAAACTCAAATCTAACGTCAACACATTCTGATCAGCACATTGTGACCACAGCCTTTTCGCATCGAAAAAAAATAAAACAGAAGAGTACACAAATCAAGCAACATCGTTTAAAGAATATTTTCTGTTTTGTATAAGCCGTTGCAAGCACTATATTGCCGCACTATACTAACATCTCGGCATTAGATACCTTATTGAAACCCCAGCTCCTCTGGACGCCTAAGTAGTCACCCCATTGCTCATTCATTCCCTATTCGTTTTATACTCTATTGATAACAACATTTTCCGTGATCACAATCGACTTTTACACACCCTTGAATCATGATCCATCAAGTTATCTTTATATTTTTTTTAATATATCATACTTCGTGCTAGTAATATTATTCTCAGTGATCACTCTCGATTTTGAAACTCGCTTGAAGCACGAACCTGCCGTCTGCGTGCACCTTCGTGTGCTGATTGAGGTGGATCGCGTGTCTGAACCGTTTCGGGCAGTCGGGAGGTAGATCATCCTTAGAGACGAGGTCTGAGGAGGAAAGAGATCAAAGATCAGATGTCAAGAGATCAAAGATCAAAATGCAATAGTCAAAGTAGATAGATTTTATGACTACCCCTCATGGATGTAGTTTCGGCTCCCAACTCTCTCCATTCTGCACACTCTCTTATCGGTGAAAAGAGACAGTGTGCAGAATGGAGAGAGCACCACTGAATCACCATACCGTAATCCGCTAAGCTATGAAATAGGTCAACAGATCAAAGATTAAATATAGATTCTCAATTTGTTCAATCAATGTGCAGTGTGCAGTCATAGCTAGTGGGCGGATACTTATTTTATCCAATCAATCAATAATCAGGGGTAGATCACCCACTATTGTGGCTCCTCAAATGGGTCGCTTGCTCTGTCTTCGTGTCGAAACTCCGAGGGCAATAGCTGCAGGGGAAAGGACCCGAGGAGTGAACGTCCTGCAATTAAATAATAATTTAAACACACCTTATTCTCTAATTCAGATTCAGCATAAATACCGTAACCTCTGAACTCCCGAATAGCCGCATTATACTTCCGTTTTTTTGCGACTACCACTGACTCAGATTACAGTATCCTAATCCGCTCGAGACTAGCCATTGATCAAACATCCCTTTCTCGCTTAGAGTAATCCTATCAATTCTTTGCATGATTGTAAATGTGCAACAAGTTTGGAGTGGAGAAGAATACGAAACTGTACAAAAAGACTGAATATATGCGAAATCATGGGATGGTGAGAGCTAAGAATTATTTAACATATCCAAGCGAGAACAATTGCTGCACTGCTCACAGACGAGTTACGTGTTCAACGTGAGACTTGAAACAACACTTGACAAAATAATCGGTGTATATTTATGTACCTAGAATAAAAGGGTTGCCACATTTTTTACAGTTATTAGCGCGACTTCCCACTGACCGACCATCCCTTTCTCGTGCTTGGGGAATCCTTTTTTTGTATGCTTGTAAAGTGAAATATGATGTGGCGGAAACTACGAAACATTACAAACTGTCTTACTGCATGTGAGATAGAGAATAATAAAAAAATACCATGTGAAATTAATTGTAGCAACTCTTCACAGAAGAGTTACATGCAGAACGTGAAACTTGAAACAATCAGGGAGAGAATTGATTTGCAACTTTTCTTACCGCTGTGTATTTTAAAAATTAAAAAAATATATCGAAAGTAATCTGCTGCTGCTTCGGATTTGACTCTCTCTCTCTCTCTATTCTGCACACTAATTCGCTGAGAGACAAGGAGGACATTGTGCAGAATGGAGAGAGCTGAAAAGGGGGAAACAAAGGGGAAACATGAACATATCAGGGCGAGAAACGCAAATTTCACATTAAAGTTTTAGAAAATATTTACAACATAATAACTCACGGCGATATGCCTCCTAATCTCCTCCATCGTGTTGAACACTCGATTGCACTGCACACACTGCTTCTTCGAGTAGAGTACGGTAGCCTCCGAGTGGTGCAATCGATTGCCCCAGTCACCGTCTGGAAAGAGAGTACTGTAGCTTCCAATATCGATTGCCCCGCTCCCCGTTTGCAGAGAATGGACCAACATTAAGCGAGCTCCAGAAAGTGGTTGTTAATAGTATTTATGGTAAAAACATCCGTGATGAATATTTTCCAAACGATTCTCCAGAACGATCAATGTACAACTGTTTCTAGAAGAGGTCATAAACTCTCGAAATCACATAGGCCGCAATCCCTCTCATGAAATTTCTACACTGCACCAATCCAAACCCAACAGCCTCCGGCACACTATTGAATTGGGAATTCCTATTTTAGATCATCCAAGGAGAAATCACTAAACTATATCAGCACCCGAACGTATCATAAATTTTCGAAACTGCGAATCTCCTACTTCCAATCAAACAGCATTGGTGCAGAACTTTCACCTCTATCCATACTTTGCCCAATTAAATTTGGGATTCATATTTATCACGAGCACCAACCTAAAACTAATTTATTGTGATGCCTAGATAAGGTCGTATGTTTTAAAAGCTCCTAATCGCCTATTCCTTATTTCTTTCTCCCTAAATCCTCCTCTTCACTCACCTCCCGTGTATTCGGAATTTATTTTTTGTTACATCGTTCACAACAGTGATAGCGACGTGTCAAGATGACCACCGAATGTAATGCACATTCGAAACAACGATACGCCTACTTCCTACACTTCTTATCCCCCTGCATCACTCTGCCTAGACTTTTGGAGCAGTTTTTTTTCTCTCCTGTTTCGCACTGCACAATCGGAAGACCAAAGTAACCCCCTCACCTCTCGTCTAATCCACTGGATTTCATTTTACAGCATACCGCAAACACTACCATTAACATATCGTGATGCCCAACTGAGGTCAATCCTCTCCGAAACCGGGATTCTCCCGCTGCAACGTGCTCTCCACTCACCTCTAGCGTATCCCTGACTGGGTGGCGGTGCATCCGTCACCTTAAACCTCATCTGTTTCTTCCCGATGCGCAGCGTCAGATGACGAAGCTTGCGCGTGCCCGTACCACGACCCTCAATGCATATTTTTGGTATTGCTTTAGGTAAAGTTGGCCAAGGCTCAATTGCCATTAATGCGAATTGTGGTTCTTAGAGCACTAGTGAAACACATTACTAACTAAATTAATCAGTTTCCAGTATCAAGATCCTGAGCGAGTATGGTCGATATATTGTGATTACAGTAATATGGGTTCATTTTTCCGAACCCTGGAGCACTGAATTTACTATTGTCTAATATACTAGCTACCGTTCCATGAGTCTAAATGAATTGTATTTCTATACCAAGAATTGCTACGGTTCCAGTACCACAACCCTGAACGAACATAGTCGATTCACTGCTGCTACAGTAATCGGAGCTAATCGTAGATCGGAGCCTGCCCTGTCCTCTCACTGATCACCACACAGCGTTTCACCCCCGTCAAAAAATGGACATTGGAATTTGAATTTAAAATTAATGGTTATGGTAATCAGGCGCAGCCAATTTCGAAACTCTGTTTTTCTCGTTCTGCATCTTTGTTTTAAAATTTACGCATTTGTTTGTTAGTTTGTCGATTACCCTGTAGGTTGTTCGGCTAACGCAGGTCGAGGTAGCTCGAAATAAATAATGCGCTTGGTGTAGTGAGTTTTAAAAAAAACCGTTGTGTTCTCTGATCGAACCGAATTCTCAATATACTGCTTTTGTTGAAGGGCAACGTGGTCGGGTACGTGCTCACCAAGATGTCGGGGCACGAGCCAAATGGCCATATCATTTCGCTCGCCGTGAAGAGGAGCTACCGCTGTTTCGGTAAGCATTAGCTTTAACAAAATGTCAAGCTTAAATCGCTTTAAGCACAACATGTTGATATTTGCAATACGCAACTCCATTGTGAATACTATTTTGTCGCTTTATTCGGCCTGCATGTATGAAGCTAGCTTCAATCAGAGATTACTTATCCCTTTGATTCTGGTTGCACGCGAAAGCAAGAAGCATGTTTTAGCAGTTTCCAATGGCTGATAGTTTTACCACATAAATCAATTCTAATACCGTAATAAATATAAATTAAAAATTAAATTCCAGGATTAGCGAACAAGTTGATGGACCAGGGGCGATGATCGAGTGCTTCAACACCAAGCTCCTCTCTCTCAACGTTCGTGTCTCCAACACGTTAATATTTATTTATTTAAAAAAAGATTTATTTATTTATTTCGGGTTTTAGCTTTTTTTGTGCTCTGTTTGGGATAATACTATGAGCTTCATTCATTCTTTATGAGGGAATAGAAAAAGCAGGGATATGCTGGGATAAATGACCGACAGGGTGTAAAAGGAACAGCTAGCCTATAGCGAACACTTGCAATTCCCCTGTCTCTAGGCTTCAACATATTCGTATGACATCCAATCATGTATTTTGGGTGCAATTTTCTCTCTCTTGTGGATTAAACAGAGGAGAGAGTGTGTGTGTATGAGCGTAATGAAGATGAATGGTGGTTTATTTTGACGTCACGGTCTGTGAGAACGGATCGATGGGATTCCGTTGCATAAATACTTTTTCTATCAAGTAGTAGCTGCCGACTGGAATGTAATATGAATACTGGCAATGGCTAAACCCAATTTCTCCAATTAATTCAAATTTACTGTAATAGTTTCTTATCATTCTTATCCTATCCAATTCGCAGCCGCCCTCAACCTCTACCAGAACTCGCTCAAGTTCTCCGCCGTCGACGTCGAGACGAAGTTTGAATAGAAACCATTCTAAATGAAGAGGAAGGAAGAGCGAGGGGTATGGTAGATTAATACATTTTATTTCGTAACTTATATTTTGCGATTCCTAGTAATATTTTTTAATGTGATATTTATATTTCCCCGGAATTTGGAGTTGATAAAAACAGGGAAATTGGAATATTTGGATGAGAATAGGCGGAATATAAAAATGGAAATCAGTTCGGTTATGTGATGTATGATAAATTCAAATAAAAATAGAACAGAGTCTTCAGGTAACGGATCAGAAAGTGCGACTCTCGAGTTTCTGAATATTTTTCAGATCTGACTAAAATCGTTTTTCCTTGATGCGACAAAACTATTTTTTGTTGTTGCTCGATGTTACCCTATGAATTTTAGTTCGAAAGCGCAACGAAAAAAATTGTTCAATCAGATGCTCCGACATGTACTGTATTTGCCACAAAACCAGCATCAAAAATCGATTTTGGTAGGATCTAAAAAAATGGATTCAGAAGCTCGAGGGTCGCACTTTCGAATCTGTTACGTGAAAACTCTTTTAGATATTCATTTGAATTTTGCTATTGAAAAAAAAGATTTCAGAGAAATGACTGATTTCGAGTGCATCCCATATAAGTATGTTCAAAGTGTATGTATGTGTTGTCGTCAGCAATCATACAATATCAGAACCATATCAAACAATTTGATAAAGATTGGTTCAGTTTGAAATAAGTTATGCCTAACCATGCAGTGCAATCTCCCTTCCAATCGTTATTCTAGAATCTAGCATTGAGAAATGTATCTAAAAATAAATATTTTGATCGGCTTATACTATAGTTAGCCTTATAGTTACTGTATTACTACTCAGGTGCCCGAGAGCCCCGTCTGTGATGACGGCGACGGCGAGAGGATGAGGAGATGAGAAGAATAAGTGCTAGGACAAGAAGCACTCGCATCAATACGAAGATCCATCCCCATTTCTTAGATTTTCCACAATTGTTACTCCTAGTCAGGGTCATTTCTCCAATATGTTGTTAATGCGAAAATGTCTTATATTATTCGTTCAATTTGATAAATCATGTTTTAAAAATAAAGTGGAGTTGAGTCTACCACTGGAGTAGACTTGTCTGCAAGATCAGGATGATCTGGATGTTTCTATTTTTTGCACTGAGATAAATATTTCATTAATTCCGTGTGATTAAAATCGCAATCTGACGAACATGCAAATGCCCACATTTTCTGTCGTTAGCGCCTGCGAAAAACTACGAAATGACGCAAAAAATAAAGCAAAAGATTTGCATTGGCTGGGCACCGAACCAACGGCTTGTCGATTGCTAGTCCTTTCTGAGCCATGTCGCGCGTTTTCCTCTCTTTCTCTACACTAGAATACTTTCTCGCCCCAATGTCCGCGCGCGAAACGCAGTGCACCATCGCCTACTATTTCTAATCATGCGATCAATCGTACCAGGGCCCTGAATAAATACTATTTTACATCCATGAAAAAATTATCAACTGTAAGAATAGTGTTTTTAAAGCGAAAGCGTGAAAATTATATCAATTGGTACCCCACTTCGGCGCTGACATCGATAAAATTTTTGATATAGCGACCTTATTCAAGCAACTTGATACACGTTCATAACTTAATAGCATAATCGGCGTGCAATAATATATTTTATTTGATACTACCGTAACATTAAAATACAGTATTGATAATAATTCATCAAATATGGCTTACATCGTTCTCTTCCATCCACGATGAAGAGGAAGGTTGGGATGAGTTGAGGCTAAGACCTGAATAAAAACATTAAATCAAGAAATGATTAGCCTATCAAATAAAATAAATTTGGCAAGACCTGATCTACCTTTAAAGGAAGCGTTGTGAACAAATGTACAGTGAGTGAGCAGCCAGTTTAAATTTTCTGTCGGAGGCAGTAGATCCACAATATATTACGTATTAAACTAACCAGTTTTTCTTCCATGCTCCTCATCGATCGTTACTGTCTTCGAGAATCCGTGAGGCTCACTGTAAAGCGCTACTTTCCAAAATATAAATTAGAAATTATACTATTCAGAAAAACAAAACGGTATGCAACTGAAGGGAGGGAAGTACATCTATCATTTCTTTGGGAGAGTTATACGATAAATGCAAGCTCGCGCACAACCTATTTACAAGGGTGGTTAGGTTCGGTGAGCTACAGACACACAAAATATTATTGGCAACGAACCCTTGCTTAGATTTTCACCGAGTGCATACAACTAAGAAGATCGATGATGCATAAAAGGTCCCAACTCACAGAAACAGCTGCGTTTTCTTCACGATCCTCACTATCGGCGGAGCTGAAGTAGAGGTTATCGCCCTCTCCTAAAAGAAAAAGAGAAATAGTGATAATAAATGATGCGCTAGGTCGGCTTCTCGCACTCATTCCATAACGAAGCCAAAGAATGACGAGTGTTTTCAAATCTAAGGACATATGGAAGATGGCTGGACGTTGTCCGGTATAGTTCCTGTTGGTTCAAACTAAAAATAAAAAAGACTTTAAAGGAATAACACATCTAACATTGTTTTGAGCTGTTTCCACTTCGACTCACCTCCTTTTTAACGACTTTCCCCATCGGTCCAATGTTCGCCCTGCTCCGCTCGCCTCTGTCATGGTCAGGCCTGAACAGTGACGTTTGGTTCCCTTCTAATCCAGGAATACTGAGAAATTCGAGGAGGTCAAAACAACCCGGAGAGGGTATGAAAGTGGCACATGGGTCTCCCACTCACTCTAGAATATCACAGCCTCCGAACGGTTCCGGATCTTCATTCATGATGGAACTGACCACGTCTTCCGCCTGAAATAAAATTGAATAGCGATAATAGCAGCGAACAATTAGGCAAAAAAGTAAATGCCAAATTTTCAAGAATAAGGAAAGTTTGAGCGCAATCGCGTACAGTAAGCACTTTTTAGAGCTAGAGCAGAGAGTGGGTTGCACTTTTGACTACTTTTCTGTAGATATTTATTTTATTTCCTTTATTTTTTTCATTCTGTGCTATACTTCAAGCATGAATCGATATTCGTTTCCTCAAAATTCCTCGCCTCAATTCCCACTTCAATTAATTTTCTCCCCATTTCCTCTCACTCCCACATACCCTAATCTTTTTTTCAATTAGTCGTCGCGCATCTATCATAGTTAATTATGGGGTGAAATGGTCTCCATCAGCCTGGTTGAGTGTGAATCGCAGAAGGAAGGAGCGTAGTGGTGAAGCCGGATCGAATAGTTATGAAATATGAAAAAGCTATGCTCTCTCCATTTTGCACACTCTTTCGTTTCTCTAGCCGATAAGAAAGTGTGCACACTGGAGAGAGTAACTGTTCGATCTGGCACTAGTCCATAGTGTGGACCGGCTTATACGACTAAAACGTTCTCTCGCCACGCCCAAACATTGTCAAAGTCTGGAAAACGCTCATTCCTGAGAAACTTGCCTTCTCATCAGCTTCTCATTGAAACCATAGTTTATACCTAGTGACACGTTTGTTCATCTTTACCCATGCATGTAGATATTGAGGACCAGAAAAGAATAATTTATAAACATTCAAAGAATATAATATCGGATCCAATCTTTCTTGCTTATCTGTAGATCTTATTTTTTTCGCCAGAAATCTCTCTCCATTCATCCTTCGTAATCTCAAAAAATTAGCGGCGTGGAAATTTTCACGTTTTTTTCATTCATCATCATCCTCCCAGTCTCATTATTTATTTATTCCCCATCATTTTCCATTCCATTTTCTCATCTGTCCCCATATGAAAAAGCACTCCGATTCCTCACCCGACCTACGTGCGAATAGTACCCAAGATGAGAGATTCACTATTCGCCCTGCTTTTCCTGTGTCTATCTACTAGGCCACTGTACAATTTTCCAGCGACTTTCATAGCATTGGCTTTCCGGACCTATTCCGTTCACATTAAAAGTGATACCGCATCGAATAGTGCTCTCTCCATTCGGCACACTCTCTCGGCGATCAGAGAGATGAAACAGTGTGCAGAATGGAGAGAGCTACTATTATGCTAACACATGCCCATATAGAACTCATCCGAATCTAAGTGGGTCCGTCCAGAATAGTAGATAAGGTTTGTCCTAGCAAACAAGCGCCAGAGTCTCTTAATGAGTTATTAGTAGGGATTCATTTCAGTTCAGACTCTCTCAATTCTGCACACTCTATCGCCGATCAGACATACGATAGAGTGTGCAGAATGGAGAGAGCCGAAAACCGAGATTACATCCAGTATTTCCATCCCTAGTTATTACTAACTCATCCGTGTGTGGTACGGCGTCTATTTACCCGCGAATTTACTCTTTTTTCTTGGATGAAAAAGATCATTTCCGATATTTGTAGCCATCACAGCAATTTTCAGAGGAATTTCCACTGGAACTGGTAATTATTCTCTAAAAAATGTGATTCCTAATGCGATCACTCTTATCACCGTGAAGATGTGGAATGAAGAGCACAGCGCTCTCCTCTTTTGACTCGATCCATCCATTTCTCTGATGCATTAGAGGATCCTTCAGGGCTCGGCTAATTTCCGGTCTTCTCTGGGACTAGTTTCCGGCTGCACTATCCGGCTCTGGCCCTGGTTCCAGTCCGTTCTTCGCACCGCGAGGTCTAGACCAATAAATATTAGAATTCTATTAGGATCGTGGAGTTACTGAGATACATTTTCCGATCTGCTCATCATTAGTAGTCCGGTAAAGTTTTTATTTCATCCCTTGACGGCCCTCCTCGGGAATCTTCCGGGGTTGAGAGACTGCTCGTCATTTGCATTCTAGATAGACTTGTTTTGACAGTCGGAGTTGGAATGCGTGAAATTTTAGTAGCTTCCCAGATTCGTCAGCCAAGCCAAGCGAATCTTTTTTCTCTTGTTGTTGTTACGGAAGTGGGAAGTAGGAAGTAGGGGTGTTGTTTCGGGTTTAGACTCTCTCCATTCTGCAAACTCTCTCGTTTCTGTGAGCTGTGAGATAGCGTGCAGAATGAAGATAGAAAAAAGATAGAAAAAACCCAAAATAGCATCACTAATAGGAAGTATCTTCGTTGGAAATAACATTATAATATTTTTTATTCTGTTAACACTTTCAAGCTACTCGAACTTTCTAAACCGCGAAACCCTAAACATCATTATCATTCCTAGCGAATCCATTCCGAAAGAACCAATCTGCTCCTCGAAAACATCAAATCAGGCGCTCGATTCGAACCAAAAACTTCTCGAAAGACTCGAGTGCAATTCAATTTGGTCCCACTCGCGCATCCTCTGATGAATTATGCATGATCCCTCATCGTTTTGCTAATATTTAGCCGACTCCAGTATCTCCCTACATCCCCAGCCATGAACCCAATTCGCTCACGTTTTAGAATTCGACGCAAAGGAAATGTGATTGTTGTGTTTTGAACATGCGGAATCAGGGCGAACGTGTGTTTTGTGAGGACTAGTTGACGGAAACGCGCTTTATCTCCTCAGTTGACGCTCTGTTTTGTTGTGAATGTGTCCCGAAAAGATCGAAGAATAGACGGGAATAGTTCTCGGCCTTCTACTGAAATGTGCCTTGGGTCTTCATTATTTCGGCAGTTGCTCGATGCCTTCCGATATTCCGAATTTCTCCTGAACAGTGCTCTGTATTGAACAGAAGAACTCTTCCTAGTGGAAATATATTTCGAGCGACTCTTCTGCTTGCCTTTGAAATTCGCCGCTTCGACGTTCTCAGACTTTCCTGAGATCGCGAGTTCATTTCCTTTCATCGAATGTGATGAAATCCTAATTTCGCACATCCATCGCATTTTAACTACGATTAAAACACGCCGATATTAAAGTTAACCTTTCCGATTACGCCTCTCTCCATTCTGCACACTCTCTGGTCGGTTAGACAGATTATTCGCATTTCCTCGTTCGCTCACACTTTTAGTGTAGATTTTCAGCCACATTATGACACTTGCGTCTCACCATCGAGGATGCACTAACGAACCACCCTTTCCATCTTTCTCTTTCCGATTGAATGCAGAATGCCTAATCACTCTTTCAGATAAAGATAAGTTGTGGGCGGTTCTTCAGTCATTTTACCCTAGCGTGTCATGAGGATTCCCTGGTGGTCTCAAGACACACTTTTTCGTGTATTTTTTGTGATAGGAGTAGCATTGACGCTTCATTAGTCCCTCACTATCAATTATTCTTCCGAGCTCGAGAACTTTGACAAAGCACTCCATTGGTCTTTCATAGACGGAATACATCACTAGGGAGTTAGTGTTGAAGAATCCGTCTTTTCCTTCTTCATGATATCTCGTTACTCTGATCGGTGAGAGATTATTTGGCATGGAAATGCGGATTCTTCATTCGGTACTACATGAATCTGCACGGTGCAGCACCATTAACATTTCATTTGGATTCTCCATTCTGACAGATCTATACATACATCACCCCCCCCCCTTCCGTTCTCACAGATCTCTATCCTTTCCCTCCTCTTTGTTTCAATTTCTGCTCTTTTTCCAATCCGCCAGAATGGATTCGTTTCTCCCCTCTCTTCATATTTAGCACGCACTTCCCATTTGTCGGACCGCCCTCTCCATTCGGCACACTATCTCGGCTCCCCGAAAGTTTCTGCAAGTCGTTTCTCACGTCACATCAAGATCAGAGAGGCGAGAGAGTGTGCTCAATGGAGAGAGTTTTTGGGTTCCTTCCCTCTAGGGAAACCTCTCCATCTTCGTTGTTCTATTCGAACATCTAATTCTTCCAGTTTCCTGACTAGACTTCAACAGAAATCCGACATAACAATCAGCGACGGAAGCCTAGGGACCACTGAATGCCAAGTGGGTGCAACGGTTCTCTTCCCCTACACAGCTTCTTGTTTTGCTACATTTCGAAGTCCATTTGGTTCCGCACTCATTTGGCTACATAGTGGGTTCCATTTCATCCACCCATCCATTCCAACCAAGAGATCTCATTTCCGCTTTGTTTTTGGTAACCTTTTGTTCGGGTTCTGCAGAAATGTTCATTTCCTGGACTGCTATTAGCTCTGGAAACCTATTCTCGGCCTCTCGAGAGATAATTTGTGACAAAAGTACGTGCTCTTTTGGTTGCTTCCTTGAGAAAGGAGACTTTTCTAGGGCAAGATCCATGAAATTGCTTGGCTTTCATAATTTGCTCTTCCTGAAAATAAGAACTGCGCTTCAAGCCAAATAAGGGCTCACCACTGTCACTTGTCAATCATTTTCAAAAAGTTTCCGGTTCTTCTTTCATTTTCTCTTCGAATCTCAACGTTCTTTCACGTCTCACTCAAATTCGAAGCCTCTCCTCATCCTCTTCACAACTCTCTAAAATGCGAAGATCTCATGCGCATTTCCGCCTTTTCAAGTCGCTTCGCTCTCCTTCAGATGGAATTCGCACGTATTTTTTCTATATCATTTATTACTGCGTTTTCATGCTTCATTCATGAAGGGCATGCCGGAATTTTATTCTCGAGCGGGTGCTCAGATATTCTCATTTTCGAACTTGGCCCGTGATCGCTCCCTTGAAAACATTCGACGAGCCGTGAACGAGAGAAGGTGGATACCCGGGCGAAGTCGTGAATATTTCAGCGGAAATGTCCACGAATCCTTGTCAGGGACTGTCATTTCTTCGTTTGTCTCTCTCCATTCTTCTCACTTTCCCGCCGATTAGACAGGCGATAGAGTGTGCAAAATGGAGAGGGCTGAAACCCGAAGAAACATGGTCCACTGGTCGCCTATTTGTCTTGCTCCAGTCTCGTTCCAGCAGGCAAAAAGTGGAAGTAAAGCGAGTCCCCGGTTGATGTATTTGCGTCAGAGAGACGGAATAAGACGAAGGAGCTAATGCGGTTTCAGGTGTTGATTTGGTTCAGAATCGGACTGCTAGATTGGTATTTGCAGGGTTGTAGCATTTGGATTTGGGGTATCTGTTCTCTCTATCTCTCTTTTTTCTCTGAAAGGCAAGAGGCGGTGCTGATTGGAGAGTTCTATATACGAAATGGTATCGCTACACGGTAGATTAGGCGAAGAATTCCAGAATTCAACAGCTAGCATCAGTTTACTGTAAATAGGATGCTTGAAGAGAACCTGTAAGAATGGTTGAGGATTCGGGGGTAGATTCTGCATAAATCTCACTTCTCTTCGCGTCACGAATAGCAAGAGAGAAATATACATAGGTGCTTCTCTCGGTATTTTCGCTTTCCAATGCAGAATCGCGGAAAATAGAGGAATTCGGAAACTGAAGCAATCTGAAGATCCCACATCTCTATGCGCGCAAAACAAAGGCTAATTCTCAGCTGAGCTTTCTTCATTCCATTAATTTCCTTCTTATTTTCCATCCGTTTACCGAATAGTGCTCCTCTCCATTCTGCACACTATCTTTAGTGAAGTGTCATAGCAAGCAAAATGTAGTTGATCCGGAAGCATGCTTTTCCACTAAAAGCCAGCGCTACAAATAGTCCGCTACAATGTGTCAGTTCTTCTGTCGTCCTTAATCCAATCCTTAGTACACTCTCCTCCTCACAATAGAGAGAGGGATATCTAGTCGACAATCGAATCTCTTCCCCTTCTCTTCCTCTGTTCGTCTCTATCCATTCTTCCCCTTGATTCATACATCACCTGTCCTGCCTCCCTACGTCCTTTCCTGTCCGAGATTCTAGATTTTCACGTATTTTTGGATTTAAACTCTTCCCATCTAGTCCGTCATCGTGCTTCTCTGAAAACTACAAGAGCACCTAGAATGCACCACAACGTGCTTTGAACTTTGAGTTTAGGTCTTCGCCCACTTCAAGTTTTGTTGAGTTTTCCGCCTTTCATACAGATTCGCGTGTTTCATTGAACTACGCAGAATTTTCGATAGAAAACAACATTTTCGATCAACTCTTGCCTCTGTCACAACACAGCACACATTTACCTCTTTTGCGTTCAACCTCTTCTTCTTTTGGTCTCGTTTATCTTGTACCTGTTGCAGCACCTTCAGTGATGTACGATAAATATACAAATATTTCAGAGTGATGATAGAATCTATCTCCACTCTGACCCCGAAGGATAAGGACATTCTTCGGAATAGTTGGGCCATCGTGTCCAAGTGAGTTTCACTATGTCTTTATGTGACTGAGATTCAGCTGGGAATGATTCGTGTTTGACGCCCTTTTAAAAATAAAACCAATATATCGTGAGAAAACAGAAAAATGCGTAGATAACCGTTATAAACACACATTCGTTCATGTTTGGAATGCTCGTTTTCATGGTGAGATGACTTGAATTAGGAATGGATTTGGTATTATTAGCTATAAAAAATATTTTCAGAGATCTCGAGACGCTTGCGACCGGAATATTTGAGATGATTTTCGAGCAGGTTTATCTTATTTTTAAAGGTTAAAAATATCATTTTGATTGAGGCGCCCGACGCTAAATTGATGTTTCCCTTTATGATGAAGGACCAGAGATCGGGAGGAGACAAAGAGAAGAGATCCACCGAGTTCACCTTCCATGCGTTGAGGTTTATTCAGGTGCGTTGCGCTTCATAGATACACGGATTGTAAATGGTGGTGCCTCTCCATTTGGCACAGTATCGAATCAGAACAACGAGAGGGTGTGCAGATTGGAGAGCGCAGTGAGCCCCCACTGCACTGAAGGTTCCGTCAACACGAAAAACAGTTGATGAGTATTGAGAGCAAATTCGGAGTTTCGACTGTAATTTTGTTTACTTGGAATGGATTTGGCATGATCTTCTCTCCAGGTAATTGAATCGGTGATGCAATGCATCGACTCTCCGGACGGATTGGAACCACTCTTCCGTAATCTTGGCCAGCTCCATGGCAGGCATCAGGAGCAGCTGGGATTCAGGTGGGAATGGACTTTGGACTTTTTTCTCTCTGATATTCTCACTGAGTATTAACACTGTTTTACAACAAAAAAAGAAACATTGTGAAATCATCACATCATCACATCATCACATCGTGAAATGAAATTGAATATATTCACTCTGGTAAATCTTTCCCTCGAAAGCATAAAATTGAATCACCAGGATCACCAGAGAGAAAGCGGTCTATGAATGGTTGATGAATGCCACGAAACTAATCTTTTGTGAATATGTTCACGCCAGGTATGAAAAGATGAGAGAGGTTACTTCAATGGTGGTTTCTGATTTGGTCTGAAAAAATTTCTTTCTCGATGAAATTATCCTTTGATGTCTTGATGATCATTGATCTTTGATCTCTTTAAAGATCTCACTACTGGTCCGTCTTCGCAGAGTGTACTCTCTACCACTTCCGAAAATCAATGAGGGGCGATAAACGGTTGGAGATGTTTAAATTAATTTAATATTTTGAACTGAGAAAAAATTCCAAATAAGGCATTCTTAGTTTAGAAACTCTTTCCAAACATTGAAGTGTAGAAACTGATTTGTAAATTAAAAATCTCTTTCTCTCTAAGTGAACAAATTTCGAATTTAAACGGGTAGAAAATAAGCAAACATTGATAGTTATGAGCCTCTCAGCAGGTACTGTATTCGGTCCTCGACCAAGGCCAAATTGACACCATCGGAGATCGATTCAGCGATCATTCTGTGGAGAGAGGTACGATGCTTCTTGCATTTGTTGCGATGAAGGGAGTTACCCTGCACAGCACAAAGATAGAGTAAATTGAAGTACATAGACGATTGTAAATTTGCCGAACATTTTCACCTGTTCTCAAATGCGAAAGAGCAGAGTAGAAAGACTCAATTATAGTCTTTCAATTCATAATCTGAAAATCATAATTTACACTGCCTCCCAGGTGCTACGAGTGATGATCGATCGAATGAATGCTGGGCTTGAGGAGAACAACAAGATTAGAAAGGTAGATCAGTTATCGATAACCATAATCAATCGATAATCCGCAGGCGAATCGCGACATCATTGATCACCAAGACGAGGAGGATCCCAACTACCATCCGACGCCTAAGGACGCCAAGCACCATCACGATTCTGTGGTACGGTCCCTTATGTAAATCGATGACTGACTGTATTTGGATACCGTACCAACATGCCGGTCGATAACTGTCTTGTTTCGGCTTACAGTACTCCCTCTCGATCGATAACTGGCTTTATTTCAGAATCGTCGTCACGAATTGTCAGTGATCGTGCCCGATTTCTTCATTCGTCGGGCATCCGATGAGATTTCGCTGGAAGCAATCGATATCGCCAGTAGACGATCATCGTGATTGATCTACCCTAATCCTACCGTAATTCACTCCCATTCTAGCTACCGTCGATCTCCGATTTCCCAGAAAGATTCGTCGCCGATTCACTAACACCAAGACCAATCACACCACCTACTAACACGCATGCATATCAATCGAGAGAGATGTGCTTATCGATTGTTTTCTTATTTTATCGTGCAGATCGTGCAAATCGAGAGATTTGTCTCGTGTTTATCGATTAATTGCTACCATACTCTTCATCATTGTATCGTTCCGCTTGTCTCTCACAATTCCTCCCTGTCACTAATCAATCGTGCAGCGACCCCGTACTTCTTCTGCAGCAGTCGCACAGCACGGGCGACGTGGCCCTTGAAGGCGCTGAGCGACTGGAAATAGATGATTTTGCGTCGCTCAGACCCGGTGATGGGACGTTTAGGAATTATTCTCATAATTTCACAAATGTTCTGATTCGTCCAGAAAACATGATCCTAAAATAATTTTTTGCCTACAACCTTGTGCAAAAGAGGGTTCAAACGTCCCATCAAATTCGACCTTAAAATTTTTAAATAATGTATTCTGCCTATCAATGACATGTTTTTTCCAGACAAAATTTTATTGCTAGCTACGCTCCAGCACAAGCTCTTATATATTTTTGCAATTGTATCTTTTTCTCATACTTCCTCCCTAATCACTCAGAATTGTATGTACAAAACCAGCCCTGATAAATAAGCACTTCGACAAATTCATTATCTATCACGCCTGTGATAATGAACAATAAATGATATTCAACCTCCTGTAGTACTTGTTCCTCTTGTGACTGTGGACGGTTTCTAGAGGAAATTTCCCATACAAGTGCTTCTCTACGCTTTATGTTTCCATGAGTTGATTCAGTGGCACAATGATTAAAAAACAGACCTTGACACTCTCGGCCTTTTCAATCTGTTCGATCTGTGAGAGAGCCCAGCATTCGGCGAACATAATGGACATGACTGAGAACCCGATCCGATCCCGCTTTGCTTTGACTTGCAGACGCATCTGAATATGTGATGCCCGTTCGATTAGCGCTCTCCATTCTGCACACTGTGGGGAATAAAGGGATCCTACTTTTTTTCAATTCATTTTGCTTCACGGAATCTATCATCAAACCCTGTTGACTTGTCCATGCTCGTACGTTTTTTAATGGCGGTGAGCTGAGAAAGTGAAGAAACAAGTTTGAATATGTTTCAATGCGAGTACAACAGTCTTGCGAACTAAGATGTCTTGATTGGTTGTACATCTTATGGAACAAAAAATATCAACAATTCGAAAAGCTAGTATTATCTCCCTTAGTACTGTTAGAGACCACAGGCTCCGCCCACTTGGGAGGGATAGAGAATTGCCAAAAATCAGCAAGAGGTCCGACAACTCTAATTTTTAACCGATCAAATCGCTCCAAAAACTTTTCTGTAGATATCGACCTACTCTACAAATGACGAGTGGAGCAGCCTGATCGACAAAGTCTAAGTAGGTCAAAATTGGAAAAGTTATGTTGTGAAGAGGGGATTGAGGCACTTCCAATGAATAAAACACGCTGCTCCACTCGTAATTGATGAATTATATTTTTAAATTAATATTAGAATAAAAATAAAAGGGAAAAATTTAATCCTCGAATTGTCGGACCTCAGCAAAAGTTAGACTACGCGCATGTTCGAATTCCGACTTCCGTTGTTTATCTTGACAACTAGCAAAAATGGCTGCAAAGGATAGGACTCGAACCGGGGGTTTCGGGTTTGATAAACGAGCGCGTGTTGGCTTGTCTCACATGCGCTACATGATTGTGCGAGGGGTGGATTAGGCGAATAATGCATAGTGGAGGCCTCGAGATCACCTTTTCAATTGTTTCTCGAGAACGAATTTTCGATAAACGGCCAAAAGTATGATGTTATTGGGTCCCAAAGGGATACCTTGGCACTGGTTTTCACTTGACTGAGTGAAATCGGCTTTCGACCCTGTGGTCTCTAAGTACTGTTCCTCAATTACGCGAAGGCTTTCGCTTTTTCGGCATACCGACGCTATAATTCACCAGCTCATTCATCTTCTGTAGTCTCGAGTGGATATCCAGTCCGTGGTTAGCCGCCATCTCCTCCGCGTATTCCTTGAATATTCATTGGATGAAAAATACTCTCCAACGTTCTTCCACCGTTGGCGAAGAGGCTAATCAAGCCACATTAAATTCATTATATTATTCTTCTTTCAGAATTTCGCGCAGATAATTGTCAGTACTTTCCAAATCTTGTATTTTCGAGAAAACTCGGAAGGAGTTGACCTACCGTGAGCACCAGACCCGGGTTGTACCAGTCACAGGCAGTCCTCAGCTTCTCCCCCATCATCCCTTTGATGGAAGGGAAGGAGTTGAAGATGATTCCGATGGCAGGGAGATAAGTGAAGGAGAGTTTGGTCGCCTCTCGGGTGCCTGTAGGATGATAGTTAGTGTTATTGGATGTAACCAGGAAAATCACCAATAGAAGGGAGAAGAATGACGCATCGGTCATGTGGTGTTAAAAAACGGCGAAAATATCCGATCTTCGATGTTGGTCCTGTTAAAAAAATGCAAAGATCCGATCTTTGATTTGAATTCCCGCAATTTTCTATCTCAGCTCCCAGTGGAGCTAGCGAATAGAAATTTTAACCAGCAGCTTGAAAATGTCAATATAAGCCCAGAAATCAAATTTCAAGTCTCTAGCTATCCGAGAAGCCGAGTTATTTTTTCGCGTTCGCAATTGAGCATTTTCAGGTTGCGAAAATGTTTTCTCAATAATACTCAAAAACGGCGCATAGTACATCCGAGATTTTTTAACATAAATTCAAGATCAGTATCATCTACAGGATGCTTAAAAATAAGAGATGTACTATGTGCCACTTTTTAAAAAATGATTTTAAGCTGTCACGACAATATTGTGACACAAGGAACCACCGTATCCATAAGCTTGGTTCCGCTTCTCGTGTTAAATTGTGACTATTAAAATTAATATTTTTGTTTTGCCATCGTCCCTCTTGACACTGGTAGCGCGAAAAGAGCATAGCGGAATTTATTGAAGCTTTTGAAAAATATTCTTGTGATTTCAGTTCATGATAGCATGATAGCATGGCTGACATGCGATGCGCTCCAGTTGTACTCAAAGCGTCGCACCCTCCACCTATTTTCTTTATATTTTTGCTTAATATTTTGCCATCATTTTTCAAAAACTAAATCTCATTCATCCATTTACACCGCTGCCGTCCCTATTTAACAGGACCAACATCGAAGTTCGGATCTTTTCGCCTTTTTTTTTTAACATCGCATCAGAAAAGAGTTAAGATTTAAAAAAAAAAAAAGATGAGAACGAAAAATTACAACCAGCAGCCGGCAAGGCACTTGTATTCCCAGTGAAACATACCCGAAAGGCGAAAATTTCGAAAATTGTATCTTCTGTTTTATATTGTTTCTCTCAACATAAGAGACGTTCCACGGTATTTTGCACTTACCCCACGGATGACTTTTCTGCAACCTATGCCAATAAGTTAAGGGTGAAGTCCCCATACCTAGAACTGATAGCTGGCCCAATATGAGATGCCGGGGTACACTTTCCGAAAAATGCCAGAGGTGTCCCAAAAAAAACCCGAAAAATAATCCCTGATAAAAATACATTCTTATAGGAGTTTCAGGCGTATTTTTTTAAAATAAAATAACGAAAAAACATAGTTTGGAAGCGAAAGGACATCGGTAAAAGGTCGAAAATTGAAATTTCCGACTTTTTTCGGTCACCCTGAAAATAATTTTAGCCGTTGCCATTTTTTTATTGCAGATTCTGAAACTACGTGCAAAACTACTTCCGAGAGTAAAAACCGCACGGCTATCTGAGCAGGACGCCGGAGTGTGCAGCTCCCCGACCGAGGCGCCCTTGGAGGCTGGCGGGTGAACGATGAATAGACGTTTCGATATTTCGATGCGATACAGTCACTTTTTCATCACATTTCTATCCCATTTATCGTTATTATTCATTTCTATTGATGTTATGGGGTTGTGGTTTCGATAAAACACGAAAAACGTGAAAAGTCGAAAAATCACTTTACAAAATCTCAAAAATTTCAATAATTCATAAGTCATGTATCTGAGCTTCAGGATTTTTTTGGGGCACCTCTGGCATTTTTCGGAAAGTGTACCCCGTCATCTCATATTGGGCCAGCTATCAGCTCTAGGTAAGGAGACTTCACCCTGAACTTATTGGCATAGGTTGCAGAAAATACCTCGTCGACCCCTCCCAAAAGCTTCACTAATCCGTGGAACGGCTCATAAAACAAAGAAGTCGTATTCCACATAATGTAGGGCTATTCCACTCTGCAATTTCTCATCCATTGGACTATCTGAAAGTGTGCAAAATGGAGAGAGTTGAAATATCAGCCTCTCACCCTCCTCGAACAGTTCTTGCATGCTGAATGGGATGACGATGCTCTGCTCTCCCTTGGGACCCGTAGAATCCGCGAGTTTCCGTCGTTTGGCTGCGTAGTCCGGCCTGCAAATCGAGATCAGAGTTGATGAAATGTAACGAAATATTATATTGTTTAAATAGGAATAGTTTCATTCACATTATCTCAATTTCTGCCTTCTCTATCTCAGCAATCCCCTTATGAAGAAACTGCGTGGAATGAGGCAAGACAACGCTCATTGTGAAATTTGTATGCATTTTCATTTGGTTTCACTCTTTCTGACCTAGCTCTCGATATCGAATCGCTTTCAAGTGAGCTTCACGCATTCACTAAATGGATTGAGAATAGATACTATTCAATTCCGCGCTCTGATCATTCCTCAAAACATCGAAATCTCGTTCCAAATGGTTCCTCACAATATTGGGTGTGAAATCACTCCAAACCTTTCCTACCTGAGGATGGTGAGGGCCGCATTTAGTTCCGAGAATTCGTGAATGTCCTTTGAATTGGATAGGAGCTGCAATTGGTTGCGGTATTCCGAAAAAAATAGCAGTTTTAATGATTTTTATTATCGATTATTATGTTTTTAGGCTACGGCAGGCCAATTATCGGAGAGATTCTTTCGTCATCTTTTTGTACCGGATGCGTATTTGAAGTTAATTCTAAAACAATAGGCCCTGCAAACTGAAAAAAAATCTTTGCTAGCTAGCCATAAATGATCTGACCTCTCTGAATGCCTGAACCGCAGTGAGATATGCCTCCTCGGCCAGCATCAGGACGGAAGTGGACCAGGCACGGGAGATCGGCCAATTGCCAGAGGAGATCAACTCACGAGTGTCCGTGTCTAAAGAAATTATTCTATTTAGAGCTGGATATTGCGAAAAAAAATCTGTCTGCACTGATGAAAATCGAGCTGCTCATCAGAAATTGATGCGCTTTCCTTCTTTCTAAATATCAAACAGGGAAGCCTTAATGTCGACCTTATATATGAATAAAAAAGCGGTTGAAGATTAAAAAAAAAAAAGAAGAATAAGCACCCTTGACCTACCAATCTCCCTCATAATATTCCCGGCGACATCTGTTAATGGAGACTCGTCACAGGACGATTTTCGCCGATGAAAATCTAGAATCCAATCTAAATTCAGCCCAAAAAGTGTTTTCACCTGAGAAAGTCGCAAAAATTCCTTGCACTGACAAAACGAGTAGAAGTGTTGAGAGTGTCATAGCGAGAGAAGCAATTGGCAATACACGATTTATCCCTTACGAAAATCTCTACACAAATGAACTGTACAAAGCGGATGATCTCTCTACAATAATATCTCGTTTTACAATCGATTGACACCGGAAGGGACAAGGGAGGGAGGGAATGATCTTTGATCTTTGATCTCCTCAGTTCTCTCGGATGATCTGCGGGCGGTAGTTGGGATCGGCAGCCGCCGTGATCGACTTGGCGTACACGTCCAGACGCTGAGTCATCTGGAGAAAGATCAAAGATCAGAATAACCAGAGATCAAAGATCAAACCCACCCTGAATCCCCAGTGGTCCTTGACTTGTCTGATGAGGTTGAGGTCGCACTCAGTGACGAGAACTCCGTCGGAGGTGCGGGACAGCGACTGAAATGGAAGAAATGAGAAGGGAAAGATCAAAGATCAACTTCCGCAAGATATTCACAGATCCTATAGTGTAATCAAAATGGTGAGGATTGGTAATAGAAGCTATGGCGAGATCGTTAGATCCATTTCGAGAGATCGGAGGTCAAAGATCAGTAGTTCGAGAGATTAAAGATCAATATATCAACCGACTGACGGGAGTGCGCGAGCCATCGGGCGCCGCGATGTAACTGCTGCCGAAGAAGTGGCCGAAGTCCTTGTGAGCTGAAAGTGAGACCGTAGTAATCAGTTTTCGATGAACTACCGTATGACTCAGTTCGTGAATCGACGTCTACCGTATACCGTACCTGGTTTTCCATTGCCGCTGCTGAACTCATTGGGGAAGACCTCGGTTCCAACGCGATTGATTCCCACCTGATAGGGAATATTGATCACTGTCTCTCCATTTTGCACACTATCTCTCGTCTGTCTGACTAGCGAGGTAGAGTGTGCAATATGGAGAGAGTCAAGATGACATTCCTAGTGCTCACTAGTTATGGTAGAACCCTATCTCCTTATTTTGCGTGCACTTTATTCTCTCTAACCGGAGAGAGACTAAGCGAAATTAGGAGAATCCAATCGGCCTTTGACATCCCCCATGCTCACCGTGAAGACGTGGTTGGCGATCGCAGCGTTGCGCGCCTCGATGCCCCACAGAGGCTCGCTGGAATGAAGTCACTTGTCGATTGTCGTTTCCCATACCGTATATCATGCGGCTAGAGATTGGAAAGAAGAGCCAAATGGCGATCGACTACAGTATCCATAAGATGTTGAAAAAGTCAGTCTGCGATAAGTGGTGATCAGCTACCGTATACCTGAGTCCTCCGATGGTCGCCGACGGGTTGAAGATGATATCGGCACCATTGAGGGCGTACATCATCCAGTTCTGCGGGTGATGACGGCCGTAGCAGATGTTGACGCCGATTCGGCCTGGAGATTATCGATTAAGAACTCATACCGTAATACTTCTGAAGTAATCGATAATTTATCGTTATTCCCAATTTATTGAAAGATCGACATGACAACGATTACAATAAAATTATCTACTAATATATCGTAATCCCCATTTTGAAGACATTTATTGATTATCGATTGATGACGTGATCACCATGTCTTACCGAATGCAGTCTCGAAGACGGGATGGCCGAGCGTCGACTCCATGTAGTAGGTGGACTGCAAAGATCAAGAATTTGGACTGGATGTCTTCAAGAATAATTTTGGCATGAGTTTGGGATTGATCAGCCTACCGTACCTCATTGAAGTCGCCGACTCTGGGAATGTGGTTCTTCCTGGATCTGCCGATGATGCGGCCGCTGTTCGAGATGATCACTGCCGTGTTCCAGATTACCTCGTCCTGCAATTAATTAGTACAGTAATTAGTTATTATTAGACCAGACAGAGAAACATAAAATAACACAGGTTACTGATTATCACTAATAACTAATATTTGTTTTTACAAGTCGTCATCGTTCAGTTTTTGTCTCCCCTAAACTGCTAGTCTCCTACTGCACCACGTGCTCTCGAGCTGCAATCTCACTACTTGATCTAGTCGCTTTCTCTAACTTTCCCTCGATCACAGAACCGTTTAGGGGGACAAACAAGTGTCAGTTTCAACCCCGGAAAGAGGATGGGAAAAGTAGAGATCAACGATCAACACTACCTTGGCCTCGTCCCTCTCGAGGATCGGATTGATGATGACCATGTTGTACTTTTGCGCGTACTGCAAAGATCAAAGATCAGTATTATTTCAGTCAATGTATGCCACCTGTTATTGTACCAATTTTTGCGAAGATCAGAGAACATCTTCGTGTCGAGGTTTGATACCAAGGAATGGTTCCAGGCTCGGTACAAAAGAAGTCTGGTACCGTGTCGGTACCAGACTTCGGAACCAGAAACGTACCGGGATGAGGAATTTGGTGGTGGGACCGTCGATGGGCTCGGCCATCTCAGTCCAGGGCAGACGCTCGCGAGTGCAGAACGCGAATGGCATGTCTGCAATGATTTTGGAATGACTGAGGAATGGAGTTGGAATGGAGTATTTGAATCCGTCTCGCTTCAAAAGCATATGAGATGGATCATAGACTACTGCTAACATTGGAAACCAAAGGCTAAAGATCGAAGAGCATGAGAACCAGGGATAATTTATAATAGATCAAAGACCAAAGATCAAAGATCAACTGACGCCATGCCTCCTGCAGTCCGACGACGTTGGCGCCAGCGCGACCCGCGATGTCCAACAGCTCCCCGACTCTGAAAATGAACTTTTATTTCTTGAATAAGCGAGTTTGTGTTCTGCCGGATTACTATATTACCGTAACCCATCCACTACAGTACCTCCATGAGTTATGAATGGCCCTCCTTGACACTTATGCACACACATGTCAGTATCGCCATCTTAGAGATTAAAGATCAACAATAATCCAATTATCGAAGGCAAAAGGTCAAGCAGGAGGCTAGCTGAGATTCTTCAAGGTTCTTCGATGCTATCGGGGCTCGCTAATCGGATTCCAAATGCGTTAGCGAGGGAAGTGCGGGGTTCGTGCAGATCGAACGTGCCTTTCCACGAGGGAGAACTGTGACCCAAAGTATTACCGTAGTAACCCTAATCCTACCATATCCCTAGCCGAAACCCTTGAGACAGCAGTAGATGCAGATGCACAGACACAACTTAACAAAAGCAAGTGTCTGTTTGCCCAGTGCTAATATCAGAGAATTACCGTAGTATACAGTATGCTATGTGAAGTAAGCGACCTGTCTCATCGCTCGCCCGGCCGGACTACCGTACCCTCCTCCCCCTACCGTATCTACCTCTTGTGGATGGCGTCTCTCTGCGTGGCGATTGGCTCCGTCGTCGGCAGCACGATCGCGTTTTGAATCGCCGCCACTTTGACCTGCGATCGATTTTTGGAATGGATTTCTTGGAATGGATCTCCGGTGTATGGTACTTACGAGTCTCGGCGCGCGCATCTGCTCGGGCGCCGCAGGGATACGGTAGCCCTGGAATGGATTGGCTTGGAATGGACTTGCTGGATTACGGTACCTTCAGCTCGATGCCCTTGGCGGCGGCGTCGGCCTCGAGCGTGTCCTCGTACGCGACGCGTCTGAAACGCGTCAGGGGTTACGGTAGGATGGTCTTTGATCTCTAGACCCATCTAACAGTACTGATCCCACAAGCAGTCAGGCGATGAAGAGCAATGTGTCGAAGCCTATTTCTCGCCTATAGTATGGCAGCTAGTCCGATGGGTCAGATCAACCATGCTAGGATTACGGTAGAGTACGGTGGGTGGTTCGGTGGGTCAGATCGCTTACTCGAGCTGCTTTCCGTAGAGGATGCGGAAGACGTCATCGCGATCCTCGGTGGAGAGCTGGTCGAAGATCTTCTCCAGACCATCGATCTCGGCACGTTTCGGAGCAGCGGACATCTGAAGATACGGTAGGTTTATCTTTGATCTTTAGTCGCCGATCCGAAGGTACAGAAGGTACTGTATTCCCGGTGATGGAACGGCTAGGAACCCGCGAACTGCAGGGTTGCTAAGTGTTAAAAACCTCTCCATCTGTTTTTAGCACCAAAACTCAGCCGAAACCGAGCCGGGAATCAGTGATAATGTGATAGTGATAAAGAGACAATCAATGATCAGCTGATAAAGGTGTGAAAGGGAAAGAGACAACAGACATGAGAGGTCGACGGGATCATTTAGTGTGGGGAGCGACCATGCGAGAGCAGGGAGAGAGGGAGAAGTGAGGGGAGGAGAGAGAGAGGATCACTTCGCCCTTTCACCACTAAGTGCGAAAGGATTAGTGAAATTAGGAGTTTTAAATAGTGTGAAACGTAGTGTTTTGATTTGGGGAGACGAATGAAAAGAAAGACTGAAGAGTAGTGATTCTCAGTACATTTACTTGATGAGTGAAACATACAAGAATGCGATTCGAAATAGAGCAATTTTTAGAAATATAAAAAAAACCTTCATGTGGCGCGTTAGTGATAAATAATGTGAGTTTAAACGCGATTGATAAGTTGACAGTGATGTTGAAGAATCGAATAGTGATCTCTCCATTCTACACACTCTCTCGTCTTACAGAAAGTGTGCTGAATATAGAGATTCGACCCGGCAATACTAGTTGATAGGAACCTTGGGAACAAGAGCAATCGCGAAGTGATTTGATAGCAAAAAGGAGGAGATCACGAGTGGGAATCGAACAACGTGGCTGAACCCCATCGAGACTCTCTCCGTCTCGCACACTCTCTCGTCAGTCAGAGCGAGCGAGAGAGTGTGGGGAAGGAGGAGAGCGAGGGTCAATTGCACGAAGAGTGTGACGTATAAAGGCTAAGAGAGTTCTCTCGCTCGCCTAATTTTGAGAAGGAACTGGCTATTTGTAGGGGGACGGGAGTAGCCTTGGTTTGCTGGCTGATTGTCAGCCTAGAGATCTGTCACTGAGATATGGCATCCGCATCACGAGTTTCGGTGATGAAAAATGGAGAACATAGAAAGGGGAGTGTGAATGGAGCTTGATCATAATGTTATTATACATGATCGCATTTTGTAGATGGGTTTTGCCGAAAATAAAGGGGGAAACGCGGAAGGTTGCTTGATTCGAGCGCGCTTCTTACATTTTTCTCACGTAGCGCTTCTCTATCACACACAAGATTGACTAAACGCAACATGTGTCGACTTTTTTTTCCAGAGATTCCTAGCGAATTCTGGAGCAATTCGAGAGAGAGGAAAACGAGAGGTTGAATTGGGGCGGAATCGCCGCCTTTTGTACGGGGTTTCCGGTGCGGTACATCTCGTATATCAATCACGAACCTCTCCCTCTCCTACCCTACCTTCTCTTTCTCTGATTGTCTCTCGTCTCCTCTCCCACGCGGCGTTGCAGCCCCCACTCGATTCACGTGCTATCATGATCATATCAGAGGGGATCTTATTGATCCCGTTCTTGGAGTCCGGGTATCAGTTGAGTACCATGTAGGCATGCTGTTTCTGTTTATTTATTTGTCCATTCACTTTCTCATTGGTCTGACAGACGTGAAAGTGTGCAGAATGGAGGAACTATATCATACCTTGCAATTTCAACGGTTCAATGAAACTTTCGAAACATTCTGAAAATTTCAAAAGTCTCAAGCTGAGTGTGGCCTTCTAAGCCCAAATGGCTATTTTTGCTTCTTTTCATATTTTTCTGCGTACCCGATTTCCTAGATATCGCTAGTAATTAAATGAAATACTCGATATTCATGGCAATAACAGCCCGAGAAAATTACAATGAAAAATTAGCGTTTTCGCGCGTGCCAAATTCCAAGATGGGAGAAAATGCCGGCGACGGCTCAGGACTGGCTCGGAGCCATGATGACTTTTCGCGTGTCTCTCTCGCGTTCCTCTTCTAATGTAATGTTTTACTCGCGATTTTCGGTTTATTTTGCCTTTTATTTGTCGCCCGACAATCGCCCAGTCGATCGGCGGGTGATTGACGGAAGGAGACGCGAATCTGCGTCAGTTCTTGCCCAGTATGCTGATCTACCCTCATTTTTTGAACTTGTCCTTTACTTTACCACGTGTTTCACCTTTCTAGACATGACCCCACTTACGAAATGTTGTTTCACAGGTGCGGAGCGCACGGGCGACGCCTCTGGACGGAGGATCGATCCGCGGAAGCGGCAAGTTATGTCTTTTTCTTTGTTTAATTTGAAATACTTCGAGTTTGGTTGATTTTGATGCGTATTACTCATTCGTGGAGGCGTCTATACATATTCAGCTCCTCCAACCGCATCGATAAAACAATTAAATCATGAACGAGTTCTTTTCTCCAGACCACGACCCTCTCCTCTCCTCTCTGCCGCTCCAGCCTGTTATCCCCTGCCCTATCTCCTCCCCTCCCTCCCTCCCAATTGAGACTTCCATCGGATAAGAGCCTAAATCGTCCGAGAATACATCACAACTAGGTACTTTGCCTTGCAACCTTCCATTTTGAGAAGCTTTTCGAGTAATATTTCCAATTCAGATGAACGTACTCCCTCCCCATCAATCGTTGAAATACAGCCAGACTTTTCCGAAGAGAGCGAAACAATCGAACAAGCAGAAACTAGCGAGGTGAAATCGGATTTGTGCCACACTTTAACGGGATTTGTAAACGGGAACAAAGCGGCTTACACAAGTTGCACAGTTCGAAATCCGCTCAGTGGTTTCTGCCGAATATAAAGAGTTTACGATAATCTCCGAAATCACGAATTCGCAAAGATCAAAGATCATCTTTTAAGGTGGCACAGGGAGACTCGAAGGGGGATTCGGCAGTGAAGCCAGTTGAAGACGCGACTGCGGAAAGCACAAGAGAGTCTAGGTTTGATCCCCCTAGTGACCTCAACTGGACATATAAAAATGCTTCAGCTCTCCCAACGAAAACACTTCCGAAGAGGCCGAGAAGATCGATGACCAGTCTATCGTTGTGGATACTACCGTAACCGATCCTGTCCCACTGGTAAGTCGATCGATAAATGCCTTTCTAATTTTCCCGTTCAGGATCCGTCCCCTCGCAAGCGTGGTCGCCCTAAGAAGGATGCCTCTCTTTCTCCCCCTGAGCCTGAAAAGAAGAAAGTGAAGCAAAACGAGGATCCCCTACTAGTCGGCACCAGATGGAGCACGAGACTAGTGGAGAGAAAGAAGAAGTAATTGTTACATTACTATTTTGTTTATTTATATAATCGTTTCAACTCTCTATTATTCACTGCAATCCTCCTATATTCCTCGCATAGCATCTGTGATGCCATCATATCACATCAAGAACCTTGTTGATTTTGTTATTTGTTCAGAGAATCCACACCGATTCCCCTTGGTATGCCCTATATTCTGCTCTCTAGTTCCGAGTAATAATGTGAAAATCACTTTCCGTTTTATGCATTTTGTTGTTTTGCGATATTTCTCATTCTCGTCTTCATCGAATTTCAGTACTGACAATCCCTAGCATGTTCTCTAAGCAAGATCTCTAGTCCCGAGTAGTCATTATAAATATTGGAATACGCCGTTGTTATTCTCATTCCATCCAATAATCCATTGCTAGCCATTCGAGTGATTCATCATCCCACCTTGTGCATTTTATTTTTTAAATCTGCGCTTCCACATTCAGCATTTCTTCTAGATCTCCAGTCCCCCACTAGCCATTTTATATGCGCTGATACTGTTCTAATCGCGATGTGTGGTATCATTTATGGTGCAGACTGATAAACCCCGCAGATATGAGTGACCCCAATTGGTACCCGAACCCTAAATGATAACCGAACCACGGCGGGACCAAGATGATAACCGATGATAACATGAGATGTGGCTGACCATCTCTTTCAAGTTCCAAGAAAATAAGTAAAGAAAGAAGATCAGTTGAACGACACACTGCTGCAAGGATCAGTTGTTCAACATTCTCAAGATGATCCTGTTGAGGGATCAAATATACTTATCATACCTTGCAATTTCAACGGTTCAATGAAACTTTCGAAACATTCTGAAACTTTCAAAAGTCTCAAGCTGAGTGTGGCCTTCTAAGCCCAAATGGCTATTTTTGCTTCTTTTCATATTTTTCTGCGTACCCGATTTCCTATATGTCGCTAGTAATTAAATGAATATATATCGATATTCATGGCAATAACAGCCCGAGAACATTACAATGAAAAATTAGCGTTTTCGCGCGTGCCAAATTCCAAGATGGGAGCAAATGCCGGCGACGGCTCAGGACTGGCTCGGAGCCATGATGACTTTTCGCGTGTCTCTCTCGCGTTCCTCTTCTAATGTAATGTTTTACTCGCGATTTTCGGTTTATTTTGCCTTTTATTTGTCGCCCGACAATCGCCCAGTCGATCGGCGGGTGATTGACGGAAGGAGACGCGAATCTGCGTCAGTTCTTGCCCAGTATGCTGATCTACCCTCATTTTTTGAACTTGTCCTTTACTTTACCACGTGTTTCACCTTTCTAGACATGACCCCACTTACGAAATGTTGTTTCACAGGTGCGGAGCGCACGGGCGACGCCTCTGGACGGAGGATCGATCCGCGGAAGCGGCAAGTTATGTCTTTTTCTTTGTTTAATTTGAAATACTTCGAGTTTGGTTGATTTTGATGCGTATTACTCATTTTCGCACTCGAAATGGACGTCTTGTTGTGATGTTTGAACTGCTTTTGGCTTAGAAAACCCATAAAACAGGGTTATTTTTCCTAGGGGCGCCTATTGCTAGCCAAAACGAGTGAGAAACTTTCCTAACGTTAGGCCTACCACTTCCTTCTATTGCCTTCTCTAAACAAGTTGCATTTGTATCATTATTGAATGGAAGTTATACGATAAATTGAGAACTTCGTTCAATCGATGCGACTCGTCCTTCGCTTCACCTCAAGGACGGGAAGGACAAAAGGTGCGAGTCGTCATTGGTTCCCATTATTTCTCTGAACAACGACTGGTATGTATTGCCTCTACTCTTATTGAACCTTCTTCTCTATTTTCGTCAGATATTTAAAACTATTATCCTTATGGAACTGCTATAGGTGTGCTCACTATTACCGTAATCCCGGAATATTGATTGCCTCAATCGAAAGCAGTGTCGATGCACTTTGTTTATCGATGTGCAAAGCGCTTAGTCAAACTACGTTGCTAATTGAATCACGAGACTCACTCTATTGTCACTATGATGAATAGTCGAACTCATTTCATTCCCTCTTTAGATCCACTCATCGAGCGGTCTCTCCCTCTCTCGCTCGTCCCTCCCCTCGCTCGAATCATCAGGTACTTATGTTGTAAAGGCTTTGCAACTATTGAACTGTTGTATCATGCTATATTTGAAGATGTTTATCTCCGCATTGAGTATTATCTAAACCTTGTGAAAGATGAAACCACCTTCTCTTTTAATACGAACGTTTCACGATTGAGCAGACGGATCCATCAACTTGGAATTTACTTTTGTATTTTCTCAGGAGGATCTCCTCTCTCTTCTCTTCTCGTCTCTCCCTCCGATGACGTCAAAGAGGACGTCGTTAAATCAGATGAGTCTTTGTTCCCTTATCTTTTGCATTCGAAAAGTATTTTTTTGAAAACAAAAACGAGCCAGCGATATTTGTGAATAAACTAAAATAGTTTTCGCTGGGTCAGGGTAGTTACCTACATGAGGCGAAAATATATTTACATTTGGTATACGGTAGTTGCGAAAGTCGAGCTAAGGCTCGGCTCAACTCACCATGTATCTATAGAGATGCCTAGATGCCATTGCCGACTAGGAATGGATTAAATCTATAATGTACTGGATTTTTGATTAACCTTTGAAATTTGATCTACCTTAGGATGGAGTGTATGTTCAATCATATCGAAATCTTATGAGGGAGTTTACCACCTACAATATACCTGATAATCGTTTCTCTTCGCCTAAGAAATGTTCTATCGGTTAATTGAAAATATTAGAAGCCAGTACTGTTGACATCTCAGTATAGCTTCGCCACTCAAGGGAGATCAGCGCATTTGATAAAGCTGATCTCGCCGACGGTGGAATAGCTCAGCATGAGACTTAACGTACTGATAGGGGCGAGAAGGGGTATCGTGGGAGTGAAGGGGTAATGGGTAGACCATATTTATATAAATTGTGGATTGAAAGCCCAGGAAGTGGTTCACCACCGAAAGAAGATCAGTCTATACAAGAAACCAATCTCACTGACGGTAGTAAAGCACATCACACACATGATAAGGAACATCTGAGGAACATCACACACATGATAAGGGAGAACTGATGCAAGGGAAAATAAAGTATGGGAGTAAAAATCGATAAATATAGAAATAACCAACCAGATTCGATGTGAGTGAAAGATAAGCCGACGAACCGAGTGACGACGTCGTCCATCTGGAATACCACATTTATTGTCTAAGCATTTTGAGCATCATATTGTATATATTGTCACAACTAAGATTATAATGTGATTAGTCGATTACGGTAGTATTTAACTTTTATGCTACTATTGTAGCGTATAACATGTATAACGTTTTGCCAATGATATTAAAGATAAAGCTATTCTCACCTTTCATTGTGGAGAAACAAGCACGACTGTTGAGGGGGAGGAGTCCAATCGACCGAACGGAGATCCATTCTGAATAGGGAGAGATTGAAACTTCGAATAATGAACCATTATATTTATAGCACTAAGTGAGGATTACGGTCATTATCGATACGATCATAACTCGAATCAGAGAGATTCATCCTTAGTCAACATGATGATATAGATGAACGAGTGTAGGCAGTGTCTGCCCCTTCATGATACACCGATAGGCCAAGTATCATTATAGTTCGTAGTTCATTGTCTAGTTTATTTTGTTGAAGTTATGCCAATAAATACCTGATTGGTCGGCCTGAGGACGTCACAGCGAAGAGACATCGAAGAGAGAAGCGATGATAGCGAACGGGGATCTAAAACTGCTCCACAAAGCTTCACGTTCTTTATATTCTAGGGTAGTCTTTGTCCCTTTTAATCAGCGAAAACTATTTTAGTTTATTCACAAATATCGCTGGCTCGTTTTTGGTTTCAAAATATTACTTTTCGAATGCAAAAGATAAGGGAACAAAGACTCATCTGATTTAACGACGTCCTCTTTGACGTCATCGGAGGGAGAGACGAGAAGATAAGAGAGAGGAGATCCTCCTGAGAAAATACAAAAGTAAATTCCAAGTTGATGGATCCGTCTGCTCAATCGTGAAACGTTCGTATTAAAAGAGAAGGTGGTTTCATCTTTCACAAGGTTTAGATAATACTCAATGCGGAGATAAACATCTTCAAATATAGCATGATACAACAGTTCAATAGTTGCAAAGCCTTTACAACATAAGTACCTGATGATTCGAGCGAGGGGAGGGACGAGCGAGAGAGGGAGAGACCGCTCGATGAGTGGATCTAAAGAGGGAATGAAATGAGTTCGACTATTCATCATAGTGACAATAGAGTGAGTCTCGTGATTCAATTAGCAACGTAGTTTGACTAAGCGCTTTGCACATCGATAAACAAGAGTGCATCGACACTGCTTTCGATTGAGGCAATCAATATTCCGGGATTACGGTAATAGTGAGCACACCTATAGCAGTTCCATAAGGATAATAGTTTTAAATATCTGACGAAAATAGAGAAGAAGGTTCAATAAGAGTAGAGGCAATACATACCAGTCGTTGTTCAGAGAAATAATGGGAACCAATGACGACTCGCACCTTTTGTCCTTCCCGTCCTTGAGGTGAAGCGAAGGACGAGTCGCATCGATTGAACGAAGTTCTCAATTTATCGTATAACTTCCATTCAATAATGATACAAATGCAACTTGTTTAGAGAAGGCAATAGAAGGAAGTGGTAGGCCTAACGTTAGGAAAGTTTCTCACTCGTTTTGGCTAGCAATAGGCGCCCCTAGGAAAAATAACCCTGTTTTATGGGTTTTCTAAGCCAAAAGCAGTTCAAACATCACAACAAGACGTCCATTTCGAGTGCGAAAATGAGTAATACGCATCAAAATCAACCAAACTCGAAGTATTTCAAATTAAACAAAGAAAAAGACATAACTTGCCGCTTCCGCGGATCGATCCTCCGTCCAGAGGCGTCGCCCGTGCGCTCCGCACCTGTGAAACAACATTTCGTAAGTGGGGTCATGTCTAGAAAGGTGAAACACGTGGTAAAGTAAAGGACAAGTTCAAAAAATGAGGGTAGATCAGCATACTGGGCAAGAACTGACGCAGATTCGCGTCTCCTTCCGTCAATCACCCGCCGATCGACTGGGCGATTGTCGGGCGACAAATAAAAGGCAAAATAAACCGAAAATCGCGAGTAAAACATTACATTAGAAGAGGAACGCGAGAGAGACACGCGAAAAGTCATCATGGCTCCGAGCCAGTCCTGAGCCGTCGCCGGCATTTGCTCCCATCTTGGAATTTGGCACGCGCGAAAACGCTAATTTTTCATTGTAATGTTCTCGGGCTGTTATTGCCATGAATATCGATATATATTCATTTAATTACTAGCGACATATAGGAAATCGGGTACGCAGAAAAATATGAAAAGAAGCAAAAATAGCCATTTGGGCTTAGAAGGCCACACTCAGCTTGAGACTTTTGAAAGTTTCAGAATGTTTCGAAAGTTTCATTGAACCGTTGAAATTGCAAGGTATGATAAGTATATTTGATCCCTCAACAGGATCATCTTGAGAATGTTGAACAACTGATCCTTGCAGCAGTGTGTCGTTCAACTGATCTTCTTTCTTTACTTATTTTCTTGGAACTTGAAAGAGATGGTCAGCCACATCTCATGTTATCATCGGTTATCATCTTGGTCCCGCCGTGGTTCGGTTATCATTTAGGGTTCGGGTACCAATTGGGGTCACTCATATCTGCGGGGTTTATCAGTCTGCACCATAAATGATACCACACATCGCGATTAGAACAGTATCAGCGCATATAAAATGGCTAGTGGGGGACTGGAGATCTAGAAGAAATGCTGAATGTGGAAGCGCAGATTTAAAAAATAAAATGCACAAGGTGGGATGATGAATCACTCGAATGGCTAGCAATGGATTATTGGATGGAATGAGAATAACAACGGCGTATTCCAATATTTATAATGACTACTCGGGACTAGAGATCTTGCTTAGAGAACATGCTAGGGATTGTCAGTACTGAAATTCGATGAAGACGAGAATGAGAAATATCGCAAAACAACAAAATGCATAAAACGGAAAGTGATTTTCACATTATTACTCGGAACTAGAGAGCAGAATATAGGGCATACCAAGGGGAATCGGTGTGGATTCTCTGAACAAATAACAAAATCAACAAGGTTCTTGATGTGATATGATGGCATCACAGATGCTATGCGAGGAATATAGGAGGATTGCAGTGAATAATAGAGAGTTGAAACGATTATATAAATAAACAAAATAGTAATGTAACAATTACTTCTTCTTTCTCTCCACTAGTCTCGTGCTCCATCTGGTGCCGACTAGTAGGGGATCCTCGTTTTGCTTCACTTTCTTCTTTTCAGGCTCAGGGGGAGAAAGAGAGGCATCCTTCTTAGGGCGACCACGCTTGCGAGGGGACGGATCCTGAACGGGAAAATTAGAAAGGCATTTATCGATCGACTTACCAGTGGGACAGGATCGGTTACGGTAGTATCCACAACGATAGACTGGTCATCGATCTTCTCGGCCTCTTCGGAAGTGTTTTCGTTGGGAGAGCTGAAGCATTTTTATATGTCCAGTTGAGGTCACTAGGGGGATCAAACCTAGACTCTCTTGTGCTTTCCGCAGTCGCGTCTTCAACTGGCTTCACTGCCGAATCCCCCTTCGAGTCTCCCTGTGCCACCTTAAAAGATGATCTTTGATCTTTGCGAATTCGTGATTTCGGAGATTATCGTAAACTCTTTATATTCGGCAGAAACCACTGAGCGGATTTCGAACTGTGCAACTTGTGTAAGCCGCTTTGTTCCCGTTTACAAATCCCGTTAAAGTGTGGCACAAATCCGATTTCACCTCGCTAGTTTCTGCTTGTTCGATTGTTTCGCTCTCTTCGGAAAAGTCTGGCTGTATTTCAACGATTGATGGGGAGGGAGTACGTTCATCTGAATTGGAAATATTACTCGAAAAGCTTCTCAAAATGGAAGGTTGCAAGGCAAAGTACCTAGTTGTGATGTATTCTCGGACGATTTAGGCTCATATCCGATGGAAGTCTCAATTGGGAGGGAGGGAGGGGAGGAGATAGGGCAGGGGATAACAGGCTGGAGCGGCAGAGAGGAGAGGAGAGGGTCGTGGTCTGGAGAAAAGAACTCGTTCATGATTTAATTGTTTTATCGATGCGGTTGGAGGAGCTGAATATGTATAGACGCCTCCACGATTTACATGTTCACACTGAAACACAACTCCACTCTGAGAGCAGCTGATCGACTTTTTTCTATTTTGCAGTTTGCCGGTCATATTTGGGAAATATTTTTTAAATATGTGGTAGTGGAACCTAAATTTGCCGAATCGAACAGGTTTATCTTAATTATGCGCAATCTCTCGTCTTTTTTTAGAGGGGAATGGAGAATGCAAAAATTCGCTCCGTCAAAACTAATGGAATCTTACCGCGAGACGTCCCCTCCTTCTCACTATCATCAGCGATTCGGATGATGTCAGCGTCGATGGTGATGATCTCCCTGAAATTGTATTATTAATATAATTATGTATTTTAGTATCGTTACAAAAAATCACATAATCGCCTCGAAACTAACCGATATTGCCAACGGCAACTGAAGTCGGTGGGGATCTGCGAAAGGCGGAATTATCGATTGGTCCTTTACCTCAATCTTAAATATCGTATACCTCGAGATATCCAGCGCACAGAATACTATTCAATCTGATCGCTATGTCGTCATCGGCAATAGGGAGATAATTGAGACCACGGATCATCTGTCATTAAAAAATTGTGTGATGGATACGGTATGATACCGAGGAGGGTTACTGTATGTGACAACAATTAAAACTCAGTATGACTTAATGCTAAGAAATTACCTTCTTGAACGCGGCAGCGTCATCTGCAGTGGGCACACAGAACAGAATACAGCGAATCTGTAGAGAAAAGATTATAATTTGTATTTTGAAGACTATCCCGTTGTCTAGATTTCTACCAGTGAACGATTCAGCGATTGTTTCTTTTCTGTCGCGAATCTTCATCCACAATTTCTCCGTACACTGCTCAATTTATGTTTTTTTTTCAGAAGCACTAAAGATTCCGTTCAAAGATCAAAGATCAATCTCTCACTCTGGTTGGCGAACACGACAGCACCGCGTGTAGTGCAGCCATCTGGAGAGTGACGCGAGCGGAGGGAGAGGAGGAAGGAGAGAAATCGAGGATGGGAAGACTCTGAAAGGAAAGAATAAGGTATGCTACGCTAGGTCTCAGAACCATCTTCAAAATTCCGTAAGCAACTGTAAGATACGGTTGAATAAGGGGTATTTCTGTTGAATTCAAATACAGGCCGTAGGCCTCAAAATAATACTGTACGGCACTGAAGAACGATTTGGTAGGATAGGTTACTGTAAGAAATGGTCAAACTGACGAGTTCCTTCGCTCCTTCTTCAACTGCAGCCTGCAGGATGGAAGAGTAGGCGCGACTGGAAAAAAATTCCTCGAGCGTTTACAAATTTTTTAAACAATCATTTATCATCGAGCGAGGGGTTGATATAAAATGTGAATGTACTTGCACTTGACGTTCTGCATTCATCACTTCATCCCCTCCCCACACTTTACACAGCCACAATTGGATAGAAATCTGCTAAGCAAATTCTTCGTTCGTTATTTTTTCATTTGAGTTCCGTCATAAATAAATCTCGATTATGATTATGTATTTGTAATCGTTCTCGCGGCACAATCGATCGCTATATCCATTGAGAGGTCAAGAGTACCATCTGTGCCAATAGGCATCTAAACAACCTCAGAATGGAAGGAGCGGCTCTCTGACACCTCTAATGTACCAGACAAAGGTCACAGCCTCCCCCTCGTAAATGTAAACAGTCCAAGAAGAGTCCATCATTCTTTCGTCTTCTCGCATGAACTCGAAAGTGATCTTCCTTGTCTCTCTACTTGCACTTGCCTCTACGGGATATGTAAGTTATTTCTCTATGTAATGATCACTTCCCTATTTACACTCTTTCCGAATTCCCTTACTGATCCTTGGAGAGCCTCTATATTAATCCATATCAAGGTACACAATCAAATGGCGCAATTACCGAATCTCCGGCCTTTCATTCAGATAAGAAAACAAAAGTTTCGAAACAATTGGAAATCCTTCCATTACGCAATGAATCAAATTCTACGTGCATTCTGAATTCGTTGTTAGAACAGTAAACTTTAGTTTGGTCTTTCCACGTTGAGACTGACGTAAGAACTATGTTCCTGAAAACAATTGCACTCTCGGCCATAAATCAATAGCCACTCCAGACTTCTCCGCATGGCTCTCTAACGCGACATTCACCCAATCCGCCCTTCGCATATTCAACGAATCAAAGACAATCAGCCCTGTGGTGAGAGCTTCTTCGATTCACTCATTAGACTCGATAGTATGAAATGGACTACAAGGCTCAAATTAGTTTGATAGAGTTGAAACGTGCATTAACTTCTCTTTCTGTGAACGGATAAAATTTCAGTATCATACGTAACACATACAAACATTCCAGAGTGCTCAATCCTTCATCGACTGGTACGCTCCTCAATACGAAAAAGAGGCCATGACCTTGTTCGATTCGCTCAGCGGTCATCTGGATAAGTTCTCCCCACAACCACACCAAGTCATTGCCAACGTCACTCTTCCTGCTTCTGTCCGCTCCCACGGCGTTCAACTAGAAGATGAACTGCCCGGGCGCAGAGACTGGATGGACAACGTGTTTGAGACGGTGAAATTGTGAGTCGTCACCGTATAGATAGATTACTGTAGCCACCGTGAGGCGTGATCTTGGTTACTGTAGCCTCGTCCTGATTCAGGGAGACGGCGAAGATCGAGGTGAAGGGGACGGGACGAGAGCTTCTGGCTGAGCTACGCGCTGCAGTTGAGAGAATCTCGAAGCAAAGCCCGACTAGTATTGACTGGATCCATCTGGGAGGCAATGATACCTTCTACAATATCGCCCAGATGTTTGTTGTTTAAAATCTATTCTACATATATGCTATTGAGTTTAGCTGTAAGAGTCATCTATCTGGGGATAAACGTGATGCATTACGCATAATAAATTGGAAACGTGCAACCTAAATATTCGTTCAGAATCCTCTACGGCGAATACTGGTACAGTCTCGCTAGATCCGGCTCCATCGGCTTCAGACTTGCTCCACTCTCTCGTTTCTCCCTCAAGGGAAGAGAGGAAGACTCGATTGTGGTTGAGGTCTGCGTTCCAAGCATGCAGCTTGGGAGGACAAACTGGCTGAATGCATTCCACATCATCCCCAGAGGAGTGCTCGAGGAGGTACAACGCTCACAATATGTGACACGAGATATGTACCAAATTTAGAACAAACATATAAATGGAAACACGTTTAAAATGTCCACACAAAAGTTTGAACGGTCTATATATTTTCTCATTATTTGACATTATTACAAAAAGCTCATAACGCTTGTAGGTTACGGATCGTTTCTCCTCGAAGGACAATATCTACACGTATCCTCTACTGCCTAATCTATACGTTCAAAACGAGGAGAATCTCGGATTTTCCAGTCTACTCGTCGCACAAAACGTCCTCTGGAGCGAAGAAGACCTCACCGTAGTCGACAGGCTAGAGCCCCAGGTATCTATCGTGCTGAGAACTAAACTTCGAGAAAACTATTGATAATGCTATGAGAATGAGCGTGTTTCTTCAGGGTTCAACCTGCTCGCTAGCCAACCCAACTGATTGTCTTCAACACAAAAGATCACTGATTAATGCCAAGGGAACCTTGATCACCCCCCTAAAGAAGAATGCGCTGATTATCGCTAATGAGCAGACTGCCGAGTGTATGAACGAAGATCTCCACTTCAACCTCACCTACCCCATGTTCGTGCTCAATGGACAACGGTGTGTGCTCAGGATGGGACCGTATCACGTGGGGGAGGATAACATCGACAACTGTGGGCGTAGACTCAAGTGGTGTGAGCAAACCCTCCTCACGTATCTGAACACCGTCACTGACCCTATTACTCTGTATAATAGGCATATGAACAGGTCTATGGAAATCAAGATAAACATTGCCGTAGCCATTGTATCCCTCCTCATTGCCCGATTCGTCCATGTTCTCTGCACTCTGTGCAAGCTCAATGGGACCGATGCGATTGTCCGTGGCCTTCTTTCAGGAATATAGTCGTTGGTCCATCAAATCCATTTATTGTATGTATTTGATATTAATTTTTGTTAATAAATAAGCCATCGCCAAACGATATTTAAGAGAACTCAATAGGATTAAAGGTATATGGTAAATTCATCCAAAATAATTTTTCCTTTTTTTAAAACTTGAATCAGGGCAAATCAAAAAACATATTTTTGTCAGTTCTAATTATTTGTTAAACCGAGAGCGCTGGACTGGAGAGCGGATATTTCATGATGAATCTTTTGTTTACATAGAGGCACTGAAACATTACTCACAATAGGGAGAGTTTCTCGTCGACTGTCGGATTTTCTGCATCTTGGAGTTGAGGAGAAACGATGTGGATGAGCACTAGAAACAGTTGAAAGTTGAAAGATCGAAGATCTGGGATCAAATATCACACACTCGAGGCGCCTTTGATCTTGTCCGCCCATGTTTTGAGAACTTCTCCCTCGGGAAGGTGAGATAGTCCCGTGACCTCCTGGAATCGATCGATTGATCGAAGGATACTGTAGGCTACCGTACTTTGTAGGCGTGGAAGGACTGGCCAAGACGGTGAATCGCCGTGTGACCCTCCATAGATCTGAGGAAGCGAGTATTGTTTTATTTTACTTTATTTTATATGATTATTGAATTTCGAGACTCAAAGAGGGTTTTCGGGGAGATTGTGGCGGAGAACGGAACGTACAATATCCTGCCATCGACACCCCTATTCGGGTCAGCTCCATTCGAATTGAGAGTGACCACTGCATCGGCCCCCATCTCATCGCTCCTTCCAACGGCGACGGAGATAAGACAACCAGAAGAGTCACTCTGCAATTGGAGATGGTTGAACGGAGAGAGAGAAAGTGATTGGAATATGATCTTCGGAGATAAATTCCATTTGAAAGCCAATGCAATAGAGACTACGAAAAAAATAAGATAACTTTTCACAGATAGAGTTATGCTCCATTGTAAATGTGGCTATGTAAGTCGTGAAGAAATGTACGATCCTTTATAGGTTCGGTCCCTTTTGAACAATAGAAAAATTTTCGCCCTTCACTATAATAATGGAGAGATCAAAGATCAAGAATCACTGCTCACCGACGCCGTAGAAGGCGTATTCTCCACGTCGCTATTCCGATTCAGATGATGACGAATGGGTTTCCGATGGTCACTGAACGAGAAATGTGTGGTGCATTCTTTTTGAGAGGAAAATAATATTTTTAAAACAGGCTCAATTTAAGTTTTTTTTAACATCAAACTTCATTTGAAAACAAGGAGGAATCGAATCACAAATCTTTTTGAATAAGAGCCCGTTCGCGTAAGAGTCAAACAATGTCTGGAACATCAAAAACATAGTACATGCTCAAAAATTGGTCATAGGGGTAACTTTTGATTCTGAATCGATTGGCCTTTTCCGTTTTTTGATCAGAAGCTTCTGAATCCCGGTGTGTCACGACGTCAATTTGGCCATATTCTTTGCGATAAAAACACCCCCGGATTGTCCAAATTGGCTGAAATCTCGCGTTTCGACCAGAATTTGAAGCTCTACAAAATGGAAAAATTTTTTTTCCTTCTCGAGAAAAAGTCATTTTTTGATCCTAGAAGTGGTGTGCGAAGGAGCAACGCCATTTTGTAGAGAATGTTTTCCTGATCATTTTGGTATATGGGATGAATCAAGGGACTGACCGGAACATGTTATTGTATCGATTTTTCGGATATTTTGGCAAGTTTTGAAGTATAACTTTTTTCATTCGTAGTTTCATGATTTCTAACATAAAAATTCGTTTTCTACGTGCGAAAATACGTCATAAACTTATATAGTAGTGTTATTCCGATGAAATGACTTTTTTGACCTAAAACTCCTCATCGACGACGACGTCAGGGTCGAAAAAGTAATATTTTCAAAAAGACATTACTGTAGAAGTTTCTGGCGTATTTTCACGCGTAGAAAACGAATTTTTAGGTTAGAAATCATAAAACTACGAAATAAAAAAGTTATAATTCAAAAACCGCCAAAAAATTCGAAATATCGTTACAATAACATGTTCCGGTCAGTCCATTGCCTCATCCCATATACCGAAATGATCAGAAAAACATTCTCTACAAAATGGCGTTGCTCATTCGCACTCCACTTACTGGATCAGAAAATGACTTTTTCTCGAGAAGCAAAAAAGATAGAACCTCGAATTTTTTTCCATTTTGTAGAGCTTCGAATTCTGGTCGATACGCTAGATTTCAGCCAATTTGGCCCGTCCGGGGGTAATTTTTATCGCAGAATAAGAATTTGGCCAAATTGATGTCCTGACGCACCGGGATTCAGAAGCTTCTGATCAAAAAACGGAAAAGGCCATTCGATTCAGAATCAAAAGTTACCCCTAGGACCAAATATTAAGCATGTACTATATTTTGATGTTTCAGACCCTGTCTAACTTTTGCTGAGTCTTAGGCGAACGGGCTCATAAGGCAACTGACGTTTTCGATGCAATCGGTTTCTTGCGAGTGGACAGGATGGGACTTCGGTTGGTTGGCCCTTCCCTCTCGACGTGACTGCAAATGAAGAGGATGCGAAATACTGTATGAAACTACTGCGTCATAGTAATGTCGTTTCGGTTTTTTGCATTCTCCATTCTGCACACTCTATCGTTACTCTAACCGACAAGAGAGTGTGCAAAATGGAGAGATCAAAAACAAAACACTACTGCGTCATCAGTTCCTCGGCAATTTAGAATAAAGAGAAATTGAACAATTCGAGAGGGATAATTATTATCTCTGGCTGTCGCGTTTCTTATAGAAATCATGTTAAATGGAAAGATTCGTCCCCCAATTATCAACCGAGAGTAGCGTAATCTTTTCTCAGAGACATCTAAACATCCCGGGGTTGTCGCTTAAGATTTTCCTCTAGCGACGAGAGATTTATGTTGGAAGTCGTCGAGTTTATTGCCTCTCTCTCTCTCTGTCAGTGGTTTGACTCCACTTTCGAACGACAGCGAGCACTATTTCATCGCTTCTTCAGTTCCCCATGACGATAACACATGGATGGGTTGTGAGAGATGACGTGAGTTTGAGAGAGACAGAGAAGCAGAGAGGAGAGAGAAAACGAGAGGGGAGAGAGTGCAGAGAAGGAAAGGATGCGTTTCGATGAGTGAAAGATTACTAAGCATCGAGAGAATGGTTCCAACCACATTTCACCAGTATTTCTCATTCTCTCGAAACGATTTTATTCCATTTTCCAATTTCGAGAACTGGAAATTAATATGCATGGTATGTTTCAAGGAGATCCGAAAATGGGCGATGATTCATAAACTGACAGTCTATCCTCGTTGATGATCTCGGGAAGAGCTGTTGCGTCTGCCACTTGGTCAATCATCACCTGAAAAAGGGGAAATAATTTTTTTGAAATCATTTGATACTGTCAGTACCAGTTCCGAAGTTGTTACCAAAGTCTTGATGATTCTATACTGGGAATCTAAAAAATCTCCTTTCGATTCTGCTCTCTACATTCTGCACACTATCTTGTTTCTATGATGGTGGGAGCGTGCATAATGGAGAAAGTAAGAACCGAATCGACATCCCTAGAAATCACTACAAACTCAATAGCCAGTATGCCCTCTCTTCCGTCTACCGTAGCCCTACCGTATACCTCGCGGGCCTGCTGCGTGACGTGACCGACCACGGCGCTGACCGTGCAGACCATGCTGTTGTGGCTGCTGCACCGGCTGGGAGCTGCAAATCTTGATTCAGAACCGCTAAAAAAAAAACTAGAGATTCCGACTGCAAAACATCGAAAATCAAGCGAAAACCAGCTATTTTAGCGTAATCTGAGGCAAACAAGATCATATCCTTATTCTGAATTAGAAAGGACTTGTGCAGATTGAACAGGGAGAAACGAAACGAGGATGAGGCTTGGAAAATATGATTTGAGAATAAATCTGGGCCATGAAGAGGAAAAGTGCCGGGGCACATGGAAAGTGAAGAGAAACGTGAGCTAAGAGAGTGCTAATTGGGCAAAATCGGACGAAAAGTGAGAGTGAGACGAATGTTTACTAAAAATAAGAGAAACGGAAGAAAAGGAAAAGGATGCGCTCGACTATAGCACCACCATTTAGTGTATTTTGCATTGATTTTCGCTTAGCCATTACATTTACTAATGATAACACAATTTCAACTTAATTGAAATGGTTCCATAGCAGGCGACTATCGATGGGTAAGGCAAGCGTCAATCGTTTGAGAGTTAGCAACGTATCGGAGAGGGCAAGAGAAGGAACGAGAAAAAGGAGAAGAAGGATGACTGAGACCATCAATAAGTGTTTGTTCATTGAATTTCGTTCTGTCTTTGGAATAAACGTTGAAATACGAAAAGAACTTGAGGATTTCGAAACAATCGCGTCGAAAATATGCCTGAGGATAGTAGGGATGGCGTTTCGTTGTTCAGTTCTTTCCGATTTTCAGAGTGTGCAGAATGGAGAGAGCAAAAAACGAAACGACACCAATAGTGAGGCTGGCACGAGTTTGTGAGAGATGAGTAAGGTGAAGAATTGGCAGCAGAGAGAGGAGAAGAAGGGCAGAGACAGAGAGGAAAGGAGGGACGAGAAATAGCCACCCCTCCTGTTGTTGCTGTGCAGTGAAAGAGGACGAGAGGAGTTCGCAGGAGGGGTGAGAGTGGCAGACGGCCAGGGAGAGGGAAGAGGGGAGAGATAACCGGGGAGGGAGAGGAAAGAGTCGAAACCATAAATCGAGAGCAAGCTCTGCAGTGAAATCCTGGCTCTTTCGACTTCACGTCATGTTTTTTCTCCACCTAACCCGGTTTCTTGTTTTGAAATCGGAGAGAAAACAGAGGAAGGGAACAGGGAAGAGGGATAGATGGAGGGGAAACAACAAATGGAGAACACCCTCGACGTTTCCACTCTTTTTCATGTTTGTTGTCTGATTCATCGGAAATTTTCCACCTCGTCTCACTTCATTTCGCATAACGCTCTGAAGACTTTTTTCAGATTTCGTCAACACAAATCTCCAATATTAGCCACTCTATCTAGAAGCGTATCCTGGCAGCAGTTGGGATGGACATTGGGATGGACATTTGCGGGATAGATATCATCATCTATATCATCGGGACAATCGTGTTTCATACTGAAGGTTCAGAAAACAGCAGACCACATCATCAGATATGGCTGTGCGCAGTCAAATACATGGCGACCGATAAAGATGGACCGATGCACAGTAATAGCGCAGTCGGATCGAGTAGTACTCTCTCCATTCTGCACACTATCTCGCTGGTCAGAGAAACTTGTGAGTGTGCAGAATGGAGTGAGCAACTACTTGATCCTGAATCTGCACCAACTAGTTGTGATGTCGTTTCGGTTTTCGACTCTCTCCATTCTGCACACTCTCCCGTTTCTCTGTGATAGTGTGCAGAATGGAGAGAGCCAAAACCGATTTTACATCCTACCAACTAGTCAGTTAACCTCACTTCCTCTGATGGTATTGAGTTCACCATCAAGAAAGATCCCTCATTCGCTTCCGATTCGTTCATAGCAGATTTGGTGGATCGAATAGTTGCTCTCCCTATTCTCACACTCCCTCGTTCCTTGAATGGTATCGTTCAAATTAGTGTGCCGAATGGAGAGGAACTGTTCGATCTGGTAGCATCAATTTACAGGTACGGCGGATTACTGTACTACACGCTGTGGGATCCAATAGTATCGTCTTGTTGATGCACCTTCAGTGGTGCACGATAAATAAATAAATTTTTTTTAATGTTTCTCCATTCTGCACACTTTCTCCTCAGCCAGACAGTGGAGAGTGGAGCGAACATAAACCCGAGGTAATATTCGTTATGGAATCACGTTACGGAGATTATTTTATGTCTCAAGAAGACTACATATTCAAAGACGTGCCATTCTCAGTCAATTCATATGAGAAGCGAAATATCCGAAATATATGAGAAATCGCGAGGTTCCGATTTAACTATGCCTGTTCAGATAGTCCTGGACCTGCTCATGGCTTCTTGCTTACTCGATAAATGACAGATTGTAAGTAGTATTGACTTTAACGACATTCTTGCATTGTTGGTATGTATTGAATCTGGAGATTCGATCTGGCGAGAGGTGCAATCATGAGACAAATATCGACTGCTCTCTTCTCTCCTCTTTTGGCAGGCTAATTGTAGAAAGAGCTAAGGAAGGTAGTACGACTAGACTCTGCTGACCGGAGAGAGCATTGAGGAGAATATTGAGATGAGAAGTAAGGAGTGATGGTGTTGGATTGCGGAAATCAAAGAAAAATTATTGAAAGGAGAGTAGAGGATTTATTCTAATTTTAATTCATTTTAAAAACAATATCCTAATAAGAAGATGAAACCTGCTTGAGTTACTTTATTATTATTTTTTTTTTTTTAGAAAATCCTGATAATCACCGTGACCTAGCGAACTGGGTGCGGAGACCACAGGTACAGTATCGCAATTATCGACTTCCGCGTGTAATTTTCCCTCGGTTTAAACTCCCTATCATCTATTCACGATTGCAGACATGTCTCACGATGGATTGGATCGAGAAGCGGAGGAGGAGAAGCCTGATCTTTCTTTCAATTTACAGTGCGCGCTAGCGCGCTAGTTCTTCGATGCTAGGCCTCCTAATTGCAGAAGTTTCACATCAAGCATAGTGAGTGCATCAAGCGATCAGAAGATGGCAGTAGCGTCGTGCGATGGGATTCTGCCAATGAATTAGTCGTCTTTAGCAACCGGTTAGAGTTTATCCTTAGCATTCGAGCAGTAAATGTTCCTTTGCTGTGTATCTTAGAAGTAAAAAATGGTTCGTATGGATCAAACACCACTTATTCTTTATTTATTAAACGGCAGTAATTTGCTTTCGTTTTACACTTGATAGGCTTTTTTTCTCTATTTACATAGGCTGCCTATACGAAAAGGACAAACTCAATGGAAAAAACGGGAAACTTTTTCTACTTCGTATTCTACAAAGCACGATGAATCAAACTCATTCCATTATTATCCGTCTCCGGCCGCGCCTATGTTTCTTGTTTAATATTCGTGGTGAACCTACAAACCATTTCTTTCAGTCCAATATCGATCGATGAGCGTGTGTCCATACGTCTGTCGCAGATCGACGTTTCTAGACGCAAGGGATCTTTGCTCGTTGGATTTATGACCCATGATCCCGAGTCGGTGCGCGCCTGGCAGTTGCTCGTTAAACGGTGTGTTAATTTTAAAAAAAACATATTTATTTACTCATAAATAGTTTGCAGTCTTAGCCGTCGGTTTCATGCGAATTAGTGTCATGCTTTGAATGTTCTATTGACATTCTCTCCATTTAATTATTGTTTATAAATTTCTGTAAATCGCGCAATTATGGAAAAATGAGATATGCATATTGCAGTCTCACGGACCTCTACTCCTCCGCTTAAGAAATGAGATGCCCCGCCCATTCCCCGCCAATTTCATTATCGCGCGCCGTCAGGGATTTCCGTACAAAAGTATTTGTTTTTCAAAAACTTAAAACTACAAACTACAAATCGCTCTCATTTTTCGGAGGGGGCCATTTTCGAATTGATTTATTTGTTATTTAATAACGTTTTTGCGTTGCGTTTGCTGTTCTAATAATTACTGAATCGCTTTAGGCCTTTAAAGGTAACACTGTGATACCTCATTGGACCATGGGCATAGCTTTTTTTGGCTCATAAATTATTATTATTCCGATTTCTTCGAAATTTCACGTTTAGCGCGCTTTGTACACACTGATTTTGCGTATATACTAAAGAAATTTATTATTCAGAGGCTGTCCAGTAAGCTGAACGGCGACTTGACCTAGAAGAAAGACGGGTCGTCCTATCACGAGGACACGTCTAGCCTCAAGGTTCGTGAAAGTTTCGCTCCTATCTCTAATTGTCATTTTCCCACTTTTGCACGTAAGTCATGCCCAAATTTCAAAATGACACCGGAATTCGGCTTTCTCAACGTTATTTACTGTACTAAACAAAACCGACAAAACCAGACTACTTAGTATTTAAACTTCTCGCTTCCAAATGTCTCTCGGCTATCGCCTTCTCATGGCCATGGAGATGTTCACTCGGCCAGCGAGACGCGGCAACCAAGACCTAAATCGCGCCCTTTCCCCTCTATCTATGAATAAATGATGTTCTTATCGTTCCATTTCACTGGATGACAGCCAGCCCTGAACGGGAGTATATCTATCTAATCTATTGTTAGGGATTCCAGGTGTCCCCTTCATGTCATCAAGGAGAAGGTCTTGGTACTGGAGGATCGCGTGGGGTTGAATGGCCGTGCAGTCAGCCCTTCGCCTCACGAAGCTCCATCGAAAAGCAGGGCTACGTAAGCAACTCGGTCCATAAATCGTGAGAATATAAACTATTGCAATAGTTACTAGTGATTTTGCCACCGAGTGCGTAGGTGGAAACCCCCTGGCGGGCTTCAGCCCTTCGCGCATCACTTAAACTTACACATATATAGATAGTTTTATATGCGATACTCTTTGTAGGCACCTATGGCAAGGAAATAACTTGAATTTCTTTTACTCGACGGGAGGAATCCTTCATTGCGGCATGAACAGAGTTCAGAAGGTGAGGATTTAGATATTTTGAAAACTCATTATTTGTGTATACGGTGAAACCGTTTACTAAAACGAGTGGAAAATCAGTGAACTCATGTTCACATTTAAAAGATATATTTTTGCTGTTGCTAATCCCACGTACTTTCGTAACTCGTAATTTCAGGGCATCTTCCTCTCCGGAATTGACACCTCCGCCCCGCTATGGTTGATGTGTTACCTGTCAGGCAAGGTGCAGGGTCTCGAGTTCGGTATGCGGAGTACTTTATTTATTATTGATTTACGAGCGGTAATACAACTAATGCGTTTTTTCTTCAGTGCACTCGCCCTCTCCCTCCTCTTCTCTACAGTCGACGTCTGTAGTTGCTCAGCGAGATTCCTTCACTAGCCCTGCCAATCGCTACCCCAGTCACTCACAATTCCGATCTAATGGTGAGTGAGTCTGAATGGATACAAAATGGCCCGATTTTTTTTAAATGATAGATTCAATTCGCACGGCAAGAGCGAATGGGCAGCAACCGTAGTAATATCTATGTCCCTACAGATTAGTTATTGATCGGATATTTTTTAGCTGATTCTAATTTTATTTTCGTCGTGTATGATAGCAGATGAGCCTATCGATAAAATACGGAATCCAATCTGTCTTCGGGAAGCATTAAACGGCAAGAAACGGTAAGAAATTCTTATTTAAAATAATTAAATATCTTTTATACATATAAAGCGCAAACGTGTACACGGAATCTAAGCTTAGGCGAACTACGCTTATGTGAGGCGCGTAGCGCCGAACACCGCCAGTGGTTTTTATAACCCGGTTTTTTTGCTCATGATTTATTTATTGCATTTTTTTTCTATCTACTTGTCTCGCTTCTTCATTGTTCACTGGAAGTTTCCACTTGAAGCCATCTCGAAACCGTGCGAGAATAGTCAACTTCGTCCATCCGCTCGATTGAGTGCAGATGACGAGCAGCAGATGGAGAAGGTTCGTTGCAATTTGAGTATTGAAATTCATAAAATCTATTTTTTTTTAAAAACACTTTTTTTAGATTCTCGTCCCGGATACAGTGCTCACGATTGATAAGCAGAGTTCAGAATCAGCATTTGAGGAGAGCCATGGAGAAGTGAGATATGTTAAACAAAAAACTAACTCTATTGTATCAATGTCATTGCGGTAGAGATCTCCATATTTTATATTTTGCAGCAAAGCTATTGCGATTCCTCCACTGACGAATCCGAGCCGTGGGTTGATAGCGATGAAGAGGTAAGATCAATCAAAGATGTTGAGGCACTATTAACATATTATATTGTTTTGCGTATAAATTAAAGCTCTCAGATTTATCGTCTTCAGTGGAAATAAAAACATATCGGATATGGGGAAAAGATCCTCATTTCACTTCACTCTCACAAATAAATAAATATAAATATCGTTACTCTCAGTATCGCTTCTCTCTGATTGTCTCTTCGAGGTCGAGACGAAGACCAAGGATCAATGTTGATGATTTATACAATTCGGAAGGAAGTGAAGTGGATAGCGAAGATGAGGTACAATAAATGAGACGAGGTTTAATTATAATGTAAAATTTACTAATCAATATATTTTTGAAATACATTGGTTTGATAGCACAGTCCATTTTATTTTTTTAATGAAACCTTTCCATAACTTTTTTGCTTACAGCATCGAAATCCACAGTTCCGTTCTCGTTTTCACATGAACATTTAGCAAAATATGCCGGTTTCGCGAAACATTCGATCGGCAATTTCTGATATGGCAAATGGAGTACTAAGGAGAATGGAGGATATGAATACAAGCAATGTGATATGCGAGGTTGGTATATTCGAAGTATTTGAAGCTTTGTTGATTTTAATGAATCACAACCATTTTCAGGAAATTGATTCATGTGTCTACGATAGAGAAGAGATGATGGGTCTTCTGTACAACTCTGCCATATCTGAGGTGAACTAGCATATTTTACCACCCTATTTTGAGAAGTAAAATAGTTCCTGATTTATATAATTTGCGTTAGAAAAAATAGATGAAGATGTCCGCCTATCCATATTGTAACTTTGATTACTTACTCATAAACGTAATTTTATTTATTTATTGATTATATTGATTTCCAGTTCGCTGCCTTCCTCCCGCTCTTCTTCTGCCCTCAGGCGTTCCGGGAATGCGCACTCAGGAAGGCGCATTCATCTCGTGGAGAGAATCGGACCCGAAGTTGGTGAATAAAGTATTTTGAAAATTACAGTTTCAGTGTAACTGGGAGTTACTAATGGAAATGAGTTGTTATATCTATTGTAAAAAAAATAATATGGGGATTACATTTCCGCAACGCCTTCACGCAGTGGGTCATAATGATTCACAACTTATTTAGTAGGACTCCTTGAATCATGGAATAGGTGTCGATCAGCATCGCTCCTTTTTTCTATCATATACAACAAGGATCACTCATAAATTGGTCCTACCAAATAAGTTCTACCCCGTTTCGGAAATGTCATACCCCTAAATTATAAGAATAAAGATTTAATATACTGTCTAGGTAACGCGTCGCACGGTGCCTCTGAAGGGTCCACTAGCCATTCTCTCCTGGTGCGATGATCCCGCCAAGCAGAGTGAGCAGCTCCTAGTTAACTGGTCGTTAGATGTTTTAACAAGCGAACTGTGTATGTGAACACTTATTGTGAGAAAAAATACTATCGATACTATCTTATTGAGAGAAAAAAATAATGAGAGAAAATATTATCGATTTTACGCAATTCGCAGTATTTTGTAACTCAATTATTTCAATCATTTATTGCAGTCACCGGTAATCCCCGCGAGGCTCTCAAGAGTCTTTCTCGACTCTACGACAAGGAATGTCGATGGCTTCCGTTCTTCGATGAAAATTACTCAGTGCACCTCCAGATGAGACCCGATTTTGACGCCTTCGACCATCCCGGGGTACGTGCTAGAGATGCCATTCCTCGTTTCAGCTCTCTCCATTCAGCACACTGATCTGGCAAGAGAGTGTGCAGAATGGAGAGAGAGTCAGAATAGGATTGATAGCTTATTCTTCCCCTCTCGAACCTCGTTTTATTACATTTTCAGATAGTTTCAAATACAATATTTTCCAGCTCGTTTCGTGCCTTTTGTGCGAGGTTCCGATCAATTCGGTTCGCGCCCTCATCGATCACGTCATCTCGAGCGAGCACGCATCCAAGGTAATTTTTGTTTCAATTATGACTTTGTTTTTATCAGTTAATTTTCACTGTTGTCATTCAACTACGTCAGAAATACCTGTAGGTCACTGAGTTTGGTACCCTTTTCTTATCGTACTTGAGGAGTTTTAATTATCCCTCAGGAGTTTGAATGGACCGACCAGTCCATTTAGTTTTCGCTTGTAGTTCACATTCAACGGGAGACGAGTCAGAAATGACGGATATTTGTAGGTCACTGAGTTCGATACATCAGTCGAGGCTAGCGGTCTCTCATTCTGGAGTGACGCGATCGATCGTGGTTTCGATGGTACTCTGTGTCATTGTGAGGTCAGCGTTTCCCCTGTAGCTTGAATAGTCGATATCTCTATTGGGTACACTCCCTCGCTCTGATAGGCGAGATAGTGGGCAGTTTCGAGAGATCACTATTTAATCTGAGAGAGAAAAAAACAAGTCGAGAGGCACAGGCATGTATGTAGGCGTTTCAGTACACACTATTAATTCTGTTACCGAACACGTTTTATAATTATGATGGTCCAATCTTGTTCAGAATGAAACAGTGAGTATGGATGACGGGCAATCGAAGGAGTTACTGCTGGCAAAGGTGACACAAGCGACTTCTCATAACGATTTTAATTGAATTGTTATGATGAAAGTCTTTTACTTTATTGGAGAAACTTTTCGTAAGATTCTCGCAAAATCGATATATAATTATCTCGATATCAGATTGCTCAGCTCGAGGAAAAATGTGCAGTACGGGAGGCGGAGAATAAGGTTTTATTTTCGTTTATTTTCTAAGGTATACATACAGTATCGAGAATAAGTAATGGCCCAAAAATTCAAAACGGTGTAACTTTTGAACCAGATGGGCGATCGTTCTGAGGTTTTGTTAGATGACAGTACATATACTCCTACATATGCTCACTGTGTCCGACCATAATGCGATTTCGCAATCTCACATGGTGATGACGTAATGATGACATTTTATTTCATGGCGGATTATTTGCTCTATGAATTTTCTCTCAGCCTTCCCACTCGGTGTGATAATAGAAGGCCTCAATACCTTTACGATGAAAATATGTACTCATGGGAGGATGACGTACAGTGGCTTTAGACTGTCTCAAAGTAAGGTCCCGAAAAAATGGATTTTCGTTCATAGACATGTTAGAGACTCGTTCAAAAGCTCAAAATTATCCTTACCACAATTCCAGATGATCCCCAAAGTTTGATAACGATAGCTTTTATTTTGACCTCAGGGCACGAATTTTTCACATAATTTTTTTCTCCCTATTTTGGATGATCACAGTTCCAAGGCCGATTTTTGTTCAAATGTCTTTCCTGGACAGGTTAGTTGCATATCTATGGAACAATCGATTCCAAACTTTTTAGAGCATTTGGGTAACTCTCCTGCCCACAGCAATCGAAAATTCGAGGTTATTAAGTCTTAAAAATAACCATGTTGAAAGTTATTAAATTGTAACATTTTTCATTCATGATATCATGAGTCCTCATATCGAAATTCGGATTCAGCACACAAAGATATGCCAGCAAAAAATTTATTCAGGAAATTCTGAGAGAAATTTTTTTTCGACTGATGATGGGGGTATCATGGTCATTTTTTGGGTTGAAAATCGATTGACCTCGGATTGTCGGTTGCCGCGGGCGGGAAAGTTATCCAAATGCTCTAAAAAGTTGGGAATCGTATATTCCATGGATTTGCAACTAACCTGTCCAGGAAAGACATTTTGAACAAAAATCGGCCTTGGAACTGTGATCATCCAAAATAGGGAGAAAAAAATTATGTGAAAAAGTGAAAAATTCGTGCCCTGAGGTCAAATTAAGAGCTATCGTTATCAAAATTTGGGGATCATCTGGAATTGTGGTAAGGATCATTTTGAGCTTTTTAACGAGTCTCTAGCATGTCTATGAACGAAAATCCATTTTTTCGGGACCCTACTTTGAGACAGTCTAAAGCCACTGTACGTCATCCTCCCATGAGTACATATTTTCATCGTAAAGGTATTGAGGCCTTCTATTATCACACCGAGTGGGAAGGCTGAGAGAAAATTCATAGAGCAAATAATCCACCATGAAATAAAATGTCATCATTGCGTCATCACCATGTGAGATTGCGAAATCGCATTATGGTCGGACACAGTGAGCATATGTAGGAGTATATGTACTGTCATCTAACAAAACCTCAGAACGATCGCCCATCTGGTTCAAAAGTTACACCGTTTTGAATTTTTGGGCCATTACTTATTCTCGATACTGTACTCTTCAATACGGAGAATAAAATGTGCACAGTGTTCTCGGATGATCGACTATTGAATTTTAATGAGAGTTTGTTGAAGGAATTGGAGAAGGCAACGATCACCCTCGGAACTGTACTCGCACTCAAGAATGCAGAGGTAATTTAACGTGAGAATGTACAATTTAAAAAAAATTAAATTTGATCACTTTAAACGCTAACATGGATTTTGAAGTTAATCATGAGCATCTAATTACTTTGTATTTTTTTCAGTTTGGATTCTCAAGTTGTGGGAATTTATCTGGTATTCTTATCTTCATTCCATTAGGTATATAAAAAATTTCAGATTGATGATCTGAAGGAAGAGAACGGTAAATTGCGAAGAATGTATGGAGAGAATAGAGAAAGTATTGGAGTCTTTAGAGGAGCAAAACTGTGAAGAGTAAGCCACGCACTGCCATCATAGTTATTGATTTTTTATCACTTTATGTTTGTAAAATCCTCGCTTGTTGCATGGTTCCTTTTTGTATGAATTATAGTGGGGTTATTCAGAGAACTTGTATCGCCAGAGTAATGTACAGGACATAATAGGACAATGGTATCTATTTTCGATATTCCAGTGTGTTGGATAGATCTGATTGTCTTATTTATGATCTGTTTGGTTTTGTTTTGTCAAAGTAAAGCTTTTTCTACTATTATCTTGTTATTTGTCTGATATATCGACGTTAATTGCGTGGAGACTATCTGTATGCTTCTCAAAGTATGAGTTTCAGTGAGACTATATTCCTTCGATTCGTGTCTACGCATCTTTATTGGTTTACCTACCAAGACATTTTTAGAGAAATATGTTTCTTCGTTCATTCAATATTCACGGCCCGTTGAACAGTGAAAAAAGGGTGAACCACGAGAGCCGCACGCGTCTCCCTGGTTGGAGTGCGAAAATGGGTTACTGTTGTCTGCTGTATCACAATTTACATTCTACGGTCGGCAATCCTGGTTCTTCAAAATGTTGCTTATTTGGATTCGTTTTTTGCGCATAATTTTTTAAGTAGGTGACATTTTGATTCATGCTATAGCAAACTTTGTCCCGGGAGATAACCCGTTATTGCTCGTTCACTTGTTTGAGTTCAATTATCGCTATTTATCAGTTTATAACGTCTTTTCTAAATTATTTATTTATTACTATAGCAAACTTCTTTCTACATGTACTAGGTTGGTCCATAAGTCTTGACCGATTTTGGTAGTGCTACTCGAGTCCGTATATTTCGCTTGCCTCAAATCTCAACGACCTGGCACCATAGCAGTACTTAGGGATATATTCAATCAGTATCTCCATATCATGGAATTTTGTCGTGCCTCTTCGATGTTTGCAAAAAATATGGTTGAGATGAATTAAAATTGTCATTAAAATTTTTTTTTAAATATTTGTAGTGATTGCATTTCGCTGAGGATTTTTCCTGTCAAGTCACATAATACTTTGTGGTAGTCCAATACTTGATCTCGCAGATACAGCACTTGACGAAGCCCTCAGTATAGTTTAGCCATAGTTATAGGTCAATGAATACCAACCATTGCTATTTAGTACGGCTCCTCCGATTATTTTTCATACTTCTGAAACCATACATCAGAACCTATACTCAAGTGCGTTCTATTTGGCCACTGAGGAGGTATAATATAGTTGCAAAAAAATCAGTCTGCTTTTCACCCTCTTCCAGAGATATGAGATGATCAAAAATTCCAATTGGAGTGAAAAAAAATACAGAAAAACGCGACTTTCGGTTTTTTATGGTGGCAGGCATCCCCATGAGAACTAGCGATCTCCTATTTCTAACCAATTTATGAATGATAGGGGAAGAGTTGTTCAGTTAACCATGAAAGATCTGGTGTTCAAGCTTCATGGGGGACAGGGGAATGTCTAAAGTGTGATTTTCGATGAACGAATTTCAACCCGTAATTCACCAATAGATCAGTTCTTTACAAGATAGTTGGATTCCCTCGCAAATTATTTTGTGAACTGATCAGGAAAGGCGTTTCTCAATGCAATGTATTTGGGATATCTAGATCAATTGTCCCGACTTCATGGTAAGATAAATTAGTTTTGACCAACGGTATCATCATGAGGTTTGAATTAATGCGCATGTCTTGAGTATGCTTTACGTGGCTGATCTGTGGCACTGTTGGTATAGTAATCCCCATGCATTGAACTTCACCATTGCAAGTCAATTGCGAGCCTATCATTGTTCACCGTAACGCACTGCCGGATTAAAAAGCTTATTTGATCTTCGAACAGGGCTTCATTGGACTTTCGATCTCTCGGCCTTAACGATCGGACAGAGATGGCATAGTGTGCGCTAAATAGAGTACCCAAGCCCTCATCGATTATGAAAAACGATGGGTTGATGGTGCTAATAAGGAAGACGGGGCAGGTGAGTAACTCCAAGTGTAAAATCGGTCAAAACTTATGGACCAACCTGATAATTAGGAGTGATTTAGTGGTGGATTTATGTTCCGATCATTTTTTTTCCGTGGAGTTACAACGCTTGGAAAGTTCGAGGTCAAGTAGATTTTGATTCACGTTTTATTTTTTATTGAGTTACTTAATGCTTCTATATTTTATATTTTGCCACAGGAACATGTTTATGTTTCTCATCAACCTCTACCTTTCGAAATGTACGAAAATAGATGAAACATCGAAATACCGAAGTTTATCGAAGTGTTGACACGGAAAATAAAATGGCGCCCCGTCGAAATTTCCGCGCTCCACCGAACCTTAGCCGCGTCTCTTCGAAATCAGTTTGCGCTATCTACACGGCACGATTTTTCACGACAGTACGTTACAGCAATTTGACCCCGAAAAGAACACATCGTAACGAATAAATAAGCGACTACTAAACACTAAACATAGAACGCTCAGCATACAGTACGCAAAAAACATGGATACAGTTAGTAAAAACAGCGTACTGTATGAACCTGATACCCTGACTTCCGTAGGTTTTTGAATTTTCTACGGAAATCAGGGGAATACCGTAAGATTCATGGAATTTCCACAGTATTCAGGGAAATGCAATGGACGGTGCAACTGTCTATACTCAGCTTCTAAACACGTGGTTGACGCGCAGGTTCGGGGGTCATTTTTTCTTTGTGTCGTCGTGAAAAATCGTGCCGTGGCTATCTCAGTACACCTCTCAACGGGCCGTGTATATTGTAAATGTACGATATTATTTTTTTCTTTCCGTGGGTTTATTCTTTACCTTTAAGGATGCTGTAGTTTGTTACATGAATTTAAAAGAGTTACCATCTGTTCGTGATAATCTTTCACAACTCCCTAAGTCTCTCAAATTGCAGCTTTTCAAATGGAGCATCGCCCATCCGACTGGCAGAGTTTCCCGATCCAGCACCGGGATTTCCCTCCTCTGGCACTCGCGAATGCTGTTGGGAAGTGAGGAATTACCCCCCAATACAAGAATTAGTTATTCAACTCAATGTTCCCATTACATCAGAGAAAAGAAAGGACGAGGAAGAAGATCTACAGAGCTGAGGATGCCGTTCGGTTTCCATCCCTCCCATCAAGCCCCGCCCATCCAGAATGCCTGGCATCCAGTTAATGAGACGAGGAAACAATCAAATCCAGTGTGAGTTGGATTGGATCTGACCAGCGGATCCAGATGTCATATTACTTCCTTTCTCATGCTTCTGGTCATCATTATGGTGTCAGAATTTCCTCTATCTTCGCAAGTCTACTCGTGTCTGATCTCTCAATCTATCCTTTTTTTCTCTTTTCCAATTGTATTATTCAGATGGTCGGAGGTAGACAAGTTGAATGTAGCCAATATATCGATATCGGATACCTTCCACCCTCCTACCGTGGAAGTAGAGAAACAGAAGACGATTAGTGTCAATTCGAGAACTATTCCAGCCCATAGAAGTAGTGCTCATTCACAATTTGTTGTATCCCATTTGTTAGCCGGCATGCCAGTCAGACACCATGCCCATTAGTCCTCTACCTCTTGCAAAACATCACCTGCGGCGGGAGTCGAACCTGCCTGCGTCGGCATGCCAGTCAGACACCATGCCCATTAGTCTTCTAAGAAAAACCAATACTTGACGGGACGCCCATACCAAATTATTGATTTTTGATCCTTCCCAGGACGCCCATACCAAATTATTGATTTTTGATCCTTCCCAGGACACCCATACCAAATTATTGATTTTTGATCCTTCCCAGGACGCCCATACCAAATTATTGATTTTTGATCCTTCCCAGGACGCACATACCAAATCATTGATTTTTGATCGTTGCCGGGATGACCTTGTCAAAAGAGGACGGGACGCCCAAACCGGACAAACCAACCAACAGACAGACGTTTGCGCTTTTTTACCAGCCGATCGCACGCGCCAGGGCGCGTGCATTATTAGCTTATGAAACTTTCGTAATTAAAAGTTTCATAAGCTAATAAAATTGCGTTCTAACGTGTTCTAGCATGTTATGACATGTCACGGAGTCTTCTAAGAAAAACCAATACTTGACGGGACGCCCATACCAAATTATTGATTTTTGATCCTTCCCAGGACGCCCATACCAAATTATTGATTTTTGATCCTTCCCAGGACGCCCATACCAAATTATTGATTTTTGATCCTTCCCAGGACACCCATACCAAATTATTGATTTTTGATCCTTCCCAGGACGCACATACCAAATCATTGATTTTTGATCCTTCCCAGGACGCACATACCAAATCATTGATTTTTGATCGTTGCCGGGATGACCTTGTCAAAAGAGGACGGGACGCCCAAACCGGACAAACCAACCAACAGACAGAAGTTTGCGCTTTATTATATAGTATGGATTGCTTTTTGGACCGAAAGTGGTCAATGGTGTGACAAAGGTGTTTCTGGCTTTTTTTGACATGCAGAAAGTCGAGAGTACATACGAATGCGTGTTTAATTACCCTCTATTAGTTCTCATGCCTAATACTTTTTCATAAGCTACCTGATATAATCTTGTTCAGAATGATTCGCTGAGTGTGGATGACGGACAATCACTTCTGGCAAAGGTGAAAGCGTAAAATTTTCAGCTCATGCTTACTTTAATAATTTCAATATTATGTTGAAAAATCTGGGAATTGATTTGTCGATTTGTTTTTGTCGGATTCCATAAACAAACCATTCTCGATTTTAGATTGCTCAGCTAGAGAAGAAATGTGTTGTTCAGGAGGCGGAGAATAAGGTATTTTTTCTCCTTTTTTCTGATTACATATAGTCAAGGAATAAATGTGAATACTTTTCAAAAATAAATTTTCATTATTTAATTATGAAGCTCAATCACTGAGTAGATCTGAGAGAGTTTTAAGGAGGAATTGGAGAAGGCAACTCTTACATTCCGAACTGTGCTCGCACTCAAGAATAGAGAGGTAATATTTATTTGCGGAGTAATGCTCAAGAAAGTCGTTTTTGGATATTATCTGGAAAACACATTGTAATCAAATTCGAACCATGTTTCCACTATCATGGATTTCCAAGTTACAGTTTGATTCTAAAAGCTCATAATCATCTAATTAGGCAGTATTTTCTTCTGATTCGATTCTGAAGTTTTTTTTCTTAACTTTATTCAATTAGAAATAAAAGTGTATTTATTTCATATCAAAGATCTGAAGGAAGAGAACGATATATTGAGAAGAATGATTGGTGGAAGAGAATGGAAGAAGTAATATTGGCATCAGCAGAGGAACCAAGTTATGAAGAGGGCCTTGTCCTCATATTTATTGATTTTTCATTATATTAATTGTAAAATCCTCGTCCGTTGCATCAATTTTTATCGGCAGAGTATAATACAGATAATAGTAGGCCAATAGTATCTATTTTCGAAGTTTTGGATAGATCTTTTCCAGTATTTTGGATAGATTTCTTATTTATATTTAATTTTGTTTTGCGAAAGTAAAGCATAATCTACTATTGTCTTGTTCTTTGTCAAATCTATCGACGTTAATTGCGTGGAGATTATCTGTATGCTTCCCAAATTATGAGTTTCAGTGAGACTATATTCCTTCGCTTTATAGCTACGGCATCTTTCTTGATGTACCTACTAAACAACATTTATTCGATTTTCTTTTCATGGAATCTTTCCTCGAATATATATTTTTCTTTCATATATATATATTTTTTTTATATAGCAGATGCCTTTCTCTACCTCTTGCAAAACATCACCTGCGGGCGGGAGTCGAACTTGCCTGCGTCGGCATGCCAGTCAGACACCATGCCCATTAGACTCTTGCAAAACAGCGGGAGTCGAACCTGCCAGCGTCGGCATGCCAGTCAGACACCATGCCCATTAAATAGCAGAAAGCTGAATATAAATGCAAATACGGTACTGGAAAATGCGGTATTATTTATTCTTCCTAAGAGTTACCGTAATGTATACTGTAGTCTGCCGTTCGATGCGCGCTTTTTTTTAGAATTGACTTAATTCTTTGTTAAAAAAATTATATTTGTTGTATATTCTTCCGGCTTTATTTTTCCCATATCTGTATGTTACGTGTCACGATTTTGTAAGTAGGCATTTGAGGGCTTAACTCGCGCGCGCACCATCTTCTAAGCAGGTTTCGTTCCGCTTCTAACCGCCTCAAACTTTCTTTATAGCAGTTCGGCCGGCGTCTCAAGTTTGCGGAAAATGAGGAAGGTTGCTAAGCCCGTTCACGCCGTAAAGGTTTGTTCGATTTCAATCAATAGTTCTTGATTACTTTGTCAACAATGTCATTTGTCATGAATCACCATTTGGTTTACTAGATCGCACGTTTTCCTTCATATGTGCCTCACCTTTATGTCAAGTTCGATGCTCGGTTCTTCCGGAGAGAAATAATAGTGATTGATGACGATTAATCGACCAGAGAGCAGCCAATAGTGAAGAGTGTGAAGAGAGAAGAAGAGGATCGAGAAACGGTTCGTTTTAGCGCAAAATAATTAAATTTTACAATTTTTACTTTTTTCAGTCTCCCGAATCAAGTCGGAAGAGAACTGTATTTCCCTTGTCTTGCGAATATTCGAAATAATTTTCGATTATTGTTGTGTCTAAATTTCTAATTTCTTTCCTACATTCCAGGGTAACTGTCGTGAAGCAAAAGATGCAGTGTTGCGTGCCGAGTCTGCAGAGAATCTACTCGCTATTTTTATACTCGGTACATTTCATAGCATTGAATTGATTTACGAATCTCCCTCTACAGGTTATCGTCTGCCCGCCTTGTGGAGCGATGCTCAATAATACCGGAATATTCCAGCACTTTCTCTCCAATGAACACCAACTGATGAGCCCGACAGGTCTTGTCATTGTTGGAAATAGCATAAAAATAACTTCATTTGAATCCAATTGTTGGTCGAACTTGAAAATGCATTTGCAGTCGATCACTCGAAACGCGGCCGTTTCACGTGCAGCCTTCAAGTTCTTGGTGGGTAAGATACAGCCGGAGTTTATTGGTCACCAGACGCAGCAGCATCATCCGGCTGCAGATGTTGCATGTGCTGCAGCTGCAGCTGTGCCTCCGAAAGCGGGCGGGGCGCTGAAGGGAATCAAGAGGGAAGAGAGAGATGGTTGAAGATGTTTACTTTCATGATTACTCTCACCATTTCGTTGTTAACCTACTATACCTTTCCTAATCTGTAGTATTGTCATAATAATTATTCTCGGTGAACTTGGTATTTTGTTTGTTTGTGGTTTGTCTGAATAAAACATGTTTGCTGTTACCTTGCTCGTTTCAAATTTCATATATCGACGTTAGAAGCGTGGAAAGTACCTGAATGTTTTCCCTTTGAAATTTCGCTATTTAAAAAATCTCTTAATAATAATTCAGCTGACGCGACGAGTGAAGGATGAAGGACGCCTCTAAATGCGTTCGTCCATCTAAGGTTCGTCTTTAAATAATTCTAGCATTAGTTCTTGCTCTAGATAATTGTGAAAATAACTTTAATTTTGTTAACTGCTTTATGAAGACGTGAGCTCATCAAACACCATTTCGAACAAAAGTTCAACTATTTATGAGCCTTAATTTCCGTTTGGTTTCATTGTAGAGACACGTGATCGTATTTGACGATGATGAATCGACCAACGAGCAGCCGAGTGCGAAGAGTGTCAAAAGAGAAGAAGAGGTTAGTTCGCGTATTATTTCAAATGAAGTAGATTAGATAACCGCAGAAGTTCTTCTGCACGTCAACAAGCTAATTGTATATGTTCTTAAGAGTGACTATCTGAGCCAGTGAACATTCTTGCGCAGATGCTTGGCACTAGGCAAAAAATCGAAGAAAAAAAAGAAAAAAAAAGTGATGATAGTACTCGGCGAGTGTAGCTCAGGCGCCACTGGTTTAGAGTTCTAGATCATTCTCCACTAAATGGCGGAAGTTTCAAAAATGAAACGTAACCCAACCGACTTTGCTCTTTTGCAATAGTTTCAGTTGAGTGATGTCTCAAAAAATACACAATATTCATGTGATCACACACACCAAGTTTCATCCCGATCAGATTGAAACTGGTCGATAAATAACGATTTTTTTAATAAAAAATTAAAACTTTTAATGTCAGCTTTTTTCTTACACAAACAGGGTACATTTTTTTATTTGATTAATCGAACGAGCAACCATCAGGCTATATTGTGTGTGAAAACTGTAAAGATTCAGGTGGGACCCGGCGGATATAAATTAAAAACAACGGTCAACTCGTTAAAAAATCAGTTCGTGATTCAGTCCAAACCGCATTCATAATTTTTATTTTTTTATGAACTGACTTTTTAACGAGTTGACCGTTGTTTTTAATTTATATCCGCCGGCGTCCCACCTGAATCTTTACAGTTTTCACACACAATATAGCCTGATGGTTGCTCGTTCGATTAATCAAATAAAAAATGTACCCTGTTTGTGTAAGAAAAAAGCTGATATTAAAAGTTTGAATTTTTTATTCAAAAAATCGTTATTTATCGACCAGTTTCAATCGGATCGGGATGAAACTTGGTGTGTGTGATCACATGAATATTGTGTATTTTTTGAGACATCACTCAACTGAAACTATTGCGAAAGAGCAAAGTCGGTTGGGTTACGTTTCATTTTTGAAACTTCCGCCATTTAGCGGAGAATGATCTAGAACACTAAACCAGTGGCGCCTGAGCTACATTCGCCGAGTACTATCATCCCACACGTTTAGAGCGAATTCGATTTTTTGCTAGTGCCAAGCATATGTTCACTGGCTCAGAAAGTCACTCTTAACATTGTTGTGGAACAAAATCTTGAGAATGTTAATTTCCGTTTGGTTGCCTTTCAGAGAGACGTGATCACGGTTGGCGATGAGGAATCGACTAACGATGAGCAAGATTATCATGCTGAGAAGAATCGTGCTGACGATTTAGAGAAGAGGTACAGCAATGTATTTTTTCAGTTAAGAGATGTTCAGCCAATACTCTAAATATATTTTAAATTTTGTTCAATTTTTACAGAGAAAAAATCGTTTGCATAACATGATCTCATCTCCCTCAGAAAAGTTATCTAAGAAATGGGCAGATTCTTTCAGATTGACTGATGTCTCGTCTCGATTAGAAAACACGAAGAAAAGAGCGGAGAATGTTTTCGCTGCGAAAGTGTTGGTTCAGAGAATATCACTGTTTTTTTCGTCTTATTATTTGTTAATTATACACTATCTCTTCAGTGAGTTAACGCGGGAGAACGAGACACTCAAGATGAAACTAGCTGAGCTGAAAAGGCATGTGAATTCAGAAATATAATATCAATAAGATATGCGGTTGATTGATCCTAATGTGACAATACAGTAACCACGTTGCCTGGATCTCTCGTTATCTATCCTATGTTCAGATCAGCGAGACAAAGTGACTCAGTCAACAGCAAACTGCAACTGAAGTAGGTCGTTTGCTTATAAAAAGTTGTTTGTCGATAAATAACAGTGTATATTGTAGTGAATTATTTTTGCTTTAAATAAAATGTAATCTGCTTATTTTATCTTTCAGATTGGCTGAGGTCTCGACGCAATTGGAAGAAGCGAGAAAAAGGGCCGTGTCCCATCCGTTAGTTTCGGGGAGGATGACCGTTTCGCAATTGCTAATTAGAACTCCTCTCTTTCGGTTGTTTACAGCGTGCATTCGATTGTTATTTAAATTATAAATATAACGAGATATTCATCAAATATCACCTCTCCTCCGTATTTTCGCAAGAAATATAGTACTTTAAATATACATACTTAAGCAATAATTATGCGTCGTATTAAACATCTGTAAACATTTAGATTTATTTAACAAGTTAATTTTTTAAAATTTTTTTATGATAATATTTAAGTGAGTTGGAGCTGGAGAACGAAACTCTTAAGGCAGAGATGGCTAAGATGAGATACGAGCATCAGGGAAGGTTAGTCTTTCAATGTATCTCTTTGTTGATTTATCCTGGTTCGATCCTTCAACTGAATTTCGATCTATCATAGTTAGGAGATTTTTTAATCGAATGTGACAATATTTCAGCGATGATCGAATTAATGAATTGCAGTTGCGAGAAGCATAACATTTATCCATAACGCGCTGATTGTTTATCTCAGCCGTATATCTTCATTATAAGGTTTATCCAAAAAATAAGTAGTTCCTTTTAGATTGGCTGATGTCTCATCTCGATTAGAAAAGACGAAGAAAAGAGCGGAGAATGTTTTCGCTGCGAAAGTGTTAGTTCAGAGAATGTAAATGTTATATTTTAATTTTATTTTGCATTCATTAAAATATATTTCTTCAGTGAGTTGACTCGAGAGAACGAGAAGCTCAAGATTGAACAGGCTGAGCTGAAAAGGCATGTGTATTCAGAAATACAATATCTATTCGGAATGCGGTTGATTAATAGAACCAAATGTCACAATACAGTAACCACGTTGCCTGGATCTCTCGTTATCTAACTCTTGTTCAGATCAGCGATACAAAGTGACTCAGTCAACAGAAAACTGCAACTGAAGTAGGTCGTTTGCTTATAAAAAGTTGTTTATCGATTAATAACAGTGCATATTGTAGTGAATTATTTTTTAATGAATTTATTTTGCTTTAAAAAAATTTAATCTGGATATTTTTCTTTCAGATTGGCTGAGGTCTCGACGCAATTGGAAGAAGCGAGAAGAAGGGCCGTGTCCCATCCGTTAGTTTCGGGGAGGATGACCGTTTGGCAATCCCAATTTATAATTCTTCTTTCTGTTGTTTTCTGCGCGGAATCGTAGTACGAATAGCTACCGAAACCACACAGTCTCCGATTTCAAATACGATTCTGAATTTTGTTTATCTAAGACTTTCTGTCATTTTCATGGCATGTGTAATAGTGTATTTTGATTGCTCTTTTAATTTTGAATTTAACGAGATATTCATCAAAATGTCAATTCTCCTCCGTATTTTCACAAGAAATACAGTTCTATACATAATTATGTGTCGTATTTAACATCTATAAACATTTAGATTTCTTTTTTTAAAATTTACAATATTATTATTTAATACGGATTTTCTGTAATTTAGTAGGAAAATCGAGTCCTTTTACTACAAAACATTTTGTGTCTCTGATTTCTATGAAACTTTTGTTATTGACTAAAGTGAGGACGGGGAGAACGCCTATCCACTTTATTTGGCCAAATTTGCATATTGAACCGATCTGTGACCTACCGCGTTCAAACGCTGTATCTCGGTCAGTTTTTTGACCTACGGCGACCCATTTTTTTTCAATCGACTCGTCTTTGCAAGATCTACAATTATCTCAACAGTGATCACATGCGAAAACTCCGTCTTTGTTATGTTTCATGCGATAACGTGTTTTTTCAACTAGATTGTGCAATTATCTCGACATTTTCTTCTTGAGATCACGAATTTTATTTTTGAAAACGATTCTCAACCCCCAAATTGAGGTAGTATCATATTCGATTAGTCATAACTCTGAACTCCCTGTTGCGAACCTCAGAGGGGGAATCCTGCAGAATCCGGACTTAGCCGAAATTATTTGAAAAACCCGTTCCGGGTGAGATTTCATCACCAAATAATGCAAATTTATAAATTAGGGAGGTCAAACGATAGATCTCATAGAGATAAAGGAAAAAGGTCTTGTACTCTAAGTTGTGAAAATCGATAGTTTTCAAGTTATCAGGCAAAAAACTGAATTTACACTACACTGTACAGAAAATGAGTGAGAGGGCTTCTTTCTTTTTTTCATGATAACTTCAAAACTATCGATTTTCACAACTTAGAGTACAAGACCTTTTTTCTTTATCTCTATGAGATCTATCGTTTGACCTCCCTAATTTATAAATTTGCATAATTTGGTGATGAAATCTCACCCGGAACGGGTTTTTCAAATAATTTCGGCTAAGTCCGGATTCCGCAGGATTCCCCCTCTGAGGATCGCAACAGGGAGTTCAGAGTTATGACTAATGGAATATGATATTACCTCAATTTGGGAGTGGAGAATCCTTTTCAAAAATAAAATTCGTGATCTCAAGAAGAAAACGTCGAAATAATTAGCATAATGTACTTGAAAAAACACGTACCCCCTCAGCGGAGTAGGAGTTATCGCATGAAACGTAACAAAGACGGAGTTTTCGCATGTGATCACCGTTGAGATAATTGTAGATCTTGGAAAGACGAGTCGATTGAAAAAAAAATCGGTCACGGTAGGTCAAAAACTGACCGAGATACAGCGTTTGAACGCGGTAGGTCACAGATCGGTTCAATATGCAAATTTGGCCAAATAACGTGGATAGGCGTTCTCCCCGTCCTCACTTTAGTCAATAACAAAAGTTTCATAGAAATCAGAGACACAAATTTTTTCTGTAGTCAGCGTTCCTACAAACTAACAGAAAACCCGTGTTAAGTGAGTTGTCGCGAGAGAACGAATTTCTCAAGGCAGAGATGGCCAGGATAAGAAACGAGCATCAGGGCAGGTTAGTCTTTTTTAGTCTCTCTTTGTTGATTTATCCTGGTTCGACCCGATTTCGTAGTTCGATTCGATTTGTTGCCTCTGATCTCGTAACATGTTCAACATAGTCATACTTGATAATTGTTCAAATATCACATTCAACTGAATTTGATTTAAGTAGGAGATTTTTTAAATCGAATGTGACAATATTTTTGTAATGATCGAATTAATAAATTACAGTTACGAGAGGAAAGAAGATGGAGGTTGCTGTGAGGTAGAGCCAGTGAGAGAATGGAAGAGAGGGATGAAGGTGCGGGATCTCAGGGATGGACTTATGAATGATAATATTGATTGAGATGCTCCCTGAATTCAAAGAAGAATATATTGACAGTCATTGTCATCTGGACTTCATCTATAACAAGGTTAGAGTTGATTATTTAACAATTTTATTTCACTATGCATTATATTTGTTGGAACAGATAGTAACTGTCTTTATTTCACACACTCTCGTATCTCTGAACGGCGAGATAGTGTGTAGAATTGAGTGAGCACTATTCGATCCGGCATTCCTTATATACTGTGAAATTGCAGCAAAAATTCGAAGACATGGATGATCTTCGTAAGATGCTCCCCTTCCCCAAACATTTCAAGGGATGTATCTCCAATTTCATTAAGCCTGATCTGTGGATCTACAATGACTGGATCAAGAAAGTAGTTAAGGTAGGGAGGATTACTTTATTTTGAATTGAGAACGAGGATGACGTGGTCAATAGTAGAGATTTGGTCTCCGTTATACTTCACTGTACTTTGATTTTAATAGAGAAGGAGGATCAATTATATGATTGTAGGACAGACAAGTGCTCGGCACATCATGGGGAGTCCATCCTAAATCCGCGGGAGGCCAGAGCGAGACTTCAATGGAATTGCTCAAGAATAATATCGTGAACAATAGAGAGGAACTCAAGATTGTTGCGATCGGTGAATGTGGAGTGGATCTGAGTGAAGAGTGAGTAGTGATTCGTGCATATTAATAAATTAAATTATTATTGAGGCATTGTTACACTAATCCATCATTTACAGGAACGAAGTTCCATTCGACAAACAACTGGAAGTGTTCAAATTCCAAGTGGAGTTGGCATATGAACTGGATTTGCCCATTATCATTCACTGTAGAGAGGGATCAGGAGGAGATCCAGAAGATGAAGTGCTCAAAGTACTGCAGGGGGTCAGTTATTACTCTTTCAAAATTAATGATTTATTAACATTTTGTAGCGTCCGAACCATCCGATTCATCGTCACTGCTTCACTAGAGATGCCATAGTCGCTCAGAAATGGATGAAGACTCTACACAACTGCACTTTCGGTATATTTTTATATCGTTTTTTTCTGATATTGAACAGTTTAGTCTCAGGTTTCACCCCTCTAGTCACTCATTCGGAATGGTTCGTTCCTCTCGTCAAGTGCATTCCTCTTGATAGAATTCATCTCGAGACCGATGCTCCCTTCTTCAGAGTAGCACAGGTTCGGCTATTTTGAATATATTTATCTACCAAACGCAGTTGGAAATATTGTCTATTTTAGCCTTATAAATTATATTGAAAGATTCAGTGAATGAGTGTTCTTTCAGTATGAGGAATTCGCCCATCCCGTTAACTGGTCCCTTCCGGGCGCGGGTCAGTTATACTCAATTTTTCTATTTTTTAAAAATTATTATTAGAAAAGAGTTATATAATCGATTGCAGCAGTTACGGTGGCAGTTCGAATCGCCGAAATTAGTAGTCTCAGTGTAGATGAAGTGATCAGAACCACTCGAATGTGCACTAACCGAATCTATCGACTACCCAATTAATGAATTACCGAAGACGAATCTACTACATATACCCCTTGTTTCATTTGTCGGGTTACCCCATTCATCATTGTTTATTTTATTTATTTTTTTACTACACTGTTATACATTTCAAAATGCCTTCAGAAGATCTGTTTTTTATTTGGTTTTGTTTTGATAAAGTAAAGCGTTTTCTACTAATGTATTGTTCTTTGTCAAATCTATCGACGTTTGAAGCGTCGAGACTATCTGGATACTTCTCAAATTATGAGTTTCGGTGACAACATATGATATATTCCTTCGCTTCATGGCTACGGCATCTTTCTTGTTGTACCTACCTAAAACATTTTCCGATTTTCTTCTCATTGAATCTTTCTTAAAATATTTATTTTTCTTGTATATATATTTATCAAACCCATTCCCGTTTAATTTAACATTAGTTCGACACCGAAAATAGGAGAAAGATTAATATAAATGCACATACGGAACTGGAAAAATACGGTATTATTTATTTAGAGAGAGACTAATGGGTTCCAGAGTGCAAAACGCGATACCAGTTTCTGTATTTTCAAGATTGGCAGAATCCCCGACCACACCACGCTGCGGATCGACAACTGAAACGGGAATCAAGATTTAGGGACCCTCAAGGAAAATTAACGCGGCGTCCTAAAAATAGACCTTTTGTTTCATTGAACTACCCATGCGTGCTGGACATCAGAATGATAAAAAGAAAAATAGTTTAGTGAAAAATTATCGTAAACGAAGGGGTCAAGCGAAGCCCCGCCCACTCGCAGTTTTTGACGCACGCAGCGCGGTCATTTGAACGCGTCGCGTGCGCTGTTCCTTGGGTCAGCAATTTCGATACTGTCAATATTTTATAATTTCAAACTTATTTTTTCTTCTGGATTCTTTCATAGATATCAACACACTTTGGAAAATACACATATTTAAGTCTTTTCCAGAGTTTCATTGCTCTTTATCAGCATGAACTCATACGACTCCAAACTACCGTAACCCAAGAGAGAGAGAGAGAAGTTTTCAATGAGTGAAATACTCCTTCTTCTCTCCAGCACATGTCCTCGAAGGCTAGCATGTTCCACGGCACTGTCACTTAGAGAACAAAAAAGTTGTATCGATATGATAATTCACTTCACAATGAAACGATCCTAAAGAAGGTCACGATGTTATAGTTCTGAAGATAGCAGTAGAAAGGTCAAACGCCGACGTTTACTCAACTGAGAACAGAAACTAATGTATAGCACAATCACAATAGTAATTAGATAATTCACAACCGGAAGGTACTGCTAAACAATTCACTTAAAACAGTCCTACCTATCATTCAACGAATACATGTAGCTGCACATTCGCAGTATAGAGTCATCACATAATGACAACCGATTATATTAAACATCAGAGTAGAATAAACTACAGTAACATAGAGAAAGGTAGGACGAAAACGAAAATTCTCAAAGAGGTTACAGTTCAGGTGTTCACAACTTTTGCAATAATTTTTTGCATTTTTATGAGAGTAATAGGCATTACTGAGAAAAAAGAGAATAAACTCCCTGCTCGAGAATAAAGAGAGAAATGATTCGAGAAAGAATACTAGAAGAGGAAGTGAAGATGCCGCACTAGAATGAACACAGAAAAAATTTGGAAATGACGATTTTCTTCAAACTCTATCAGAATATTTGAGACATTTCCCTCAGTAGATTAAGAAATACATTGGACAGGAGGGGTGTTAAATAAAAGATATCCACGGATCGTATACTTTAAACGGCCACAACTTCTGCATAATTTTTTTAAATGAGAAGACTGTGAAAAATTTGCAGCAATAAGGGAAAGAGTATATAAATATAGGAAAAAATCAAGGTCGAGAACAGAGGTCGAAATGTATCGGAAACGAAAATGAGAAATTACTGTGAACAAGCCAGTGAGTATACTCGAAACAAGGTCTGGATAAGATTAGGCTACAAATTGGAGAGGGGGCAGAACAGCTAGAAGATGATGCTCAAAAAACATGGTTTTTGAGAAAACATTGGTTCAGCCCAAACGGTAGTTCTAAAAACGGATAATATTAAATAGGACGAAACGATGGGGACAGATTCAGCGATAGATTACCCACTAGTGGCTGAAGAGGTGGACGTTTTGAGTAATCAATAATCGGGATAAACTCAAAAATAGCCGTGAAATTTTGAATTGGCGCATTTGGAATACACACCACAAAATCACACAAAGTCAACGTATTTTTCCCGGTTTTTGGGTACGGCTCTCAACCCTGACGGTCCCTAATCAAGATTGTCATTTTCGTTGTATTGCTTGTTCTTTTGATAAAATTACTATTTTTTTATCCAATCACTTGCCAAATCGCGTCTCAACCCACTTATTATGCTTCATTTAAGTGGCATAGTTGAATTCTGTGATTTTCGCTTCTGTTTCAAAAGTGACACGTCATCAAAGATTTCATTGATCGAACATCTAGGGACCACCACGTAAAATTTTAAAGATAGTCTAAAATTTCTTTTATATGTGCACTTGGGTAATCGGGAGTGCAGAATTCATTAAAGTTACTCAGAATTTTATGAAAAAATTAAATCAGCGAGTTCTGACCAACCCGTCTAAGCCCCGCCTCTTGTTGTGCAGTCCCGCACGAAATCGGTTGGTGGGTCACTCCTTGATAAATGTGTCAATGTTTGTAAATTTCAAACATATTTAATTTGATTTTTCACAGATGCTATAAGTGGAATATCGTTGCGTTATTGATTATTGGTAAATACTTAGTCAGGTTTATGGGCATGCAACAAGTAATTAGTATGAGTATATGTAAGGTATACGGTATCCTTGAATGTGAACACTTGAAATAGTGGAATACGTTACCAATCTATAGGGGTGTTGCGAAAGTATCTTCCGCGTTTTTCGAAAAATATTTTTCACATGTTCCAGGAAACTTATCAAGTCATACTAAAGTGCGTTGGCTTTAGCAACCATTGCTCTAATAGTTAAGCACTTATGCACTGTATGCCCTCATGTTATTAACAAACGGCGCTAATTAGACCAAACCTCATAAAAAAAATCAAGTCTCAATTTTCATTTAAAAATTCCGTTCTCTGTTTTGCGTATAGATAAAAATCATGTCATCGTCTCAAGGGAGTTTGGAGTTGACAACGCTCAATTTATGCGCTAGTTAATCTTTTCATTCTCGATTGCATCATTTCTACGAAGCTCGCAATTTCCCACACATTTTTCTGAAAACGTGCGAATTTCTCACCAATAACGATTTGAAAATATTACACATAAATCATAACTGAGAATTATCAGAATTTGAGGGAAATTCACTACCAAGAAAGATAAAATTCGAAAAATCGACCATCAAAAAAGGCATACAAACGAAAGATTTCGACCTAGTTCAACCATAGTTTAAAGTATTTTCTATTAACAATTTTTATTTGATAATACTGACCCCTCTTCATCCTTGTCCCCAATCCGGTGTTCCCAACGAAATCCTCCACTGAGATAGAAAATTTTAAAAATTTACTCCGAAAACACTTATTTGAGCCTATTTCGTCATCATTACGCAATGTTTTCGCAATTTTAAGATAGAACATTTTAGATCATCTGCATCTTCAATTAATACTAAATAGAGTTTGGTATTTTGCCTTATAGTTTGCAATAAATAAAAGTTTCAAATAACGGAAGATACTTTCGGAACACCCCTATATTAAAAAGACACGTATTTCACTTCTTTCGAAGTAGTTTAAAGGTCTACAACAATCAAAAAAAGGCAATCGATAAACGAAACGCACATGGTGCACAATTCTTTCAAAAGTTCAACACCCGATATAATGTATTTTGGGATGACAGATTTCTTTTATTTTTTGCACAAAACTTAATTTACAGTTGTAGAACAAATCAAGAAGGAAAAGTCAGAGGCGCATCCCCTGAATCAATTGACATTCAATAAAAACCAAAAACCAGGAATTTCGCAATCAAAATTAAAGACTTGGGATGATAGAATTTTGAAATATTTTTATATGTGAATATTTGTGATGCGGGCTTCACATTTCTTAAATAAATGAAGAGGCGCATTCGCCTACAATCGATAAATTCAAAGGAAACCAAAATTTAGTGTAAATTTGAATTCGCGGGGATTTCGACGTTTCTCCCGGAGACACACCATTTCCCGGCTCTGAGTCTAACTTTTCCGGTTCTGTGGTCCCTATCGAACATCGTTATCATTGGTCGCTCCACCTTACTAAACCACTTCGATCGTTTCACAAAATCATTTAGCTCCACGCTGCTTACCTGGAATAGCCGCTATTGTCAGTCGGAAATATCGTAATTATCGGTTGAATCGTTTGAACTCGACGAAATCGCGCATTTTCCCGGATTTATCATTGCCCTGGGTTTCATTGGTCGCTCCACCTTACTAAACAACTCTGATCGTTTCACAAACACCTTTAGCTCCACGCTGATTACTTGGAATAACCGTGATTGTCAGTCGGAAATATTTAAATCCTCGTTCGAAAGGCGCGAATCAACCCAAAACGCCGATTCAGCCTGATAAAAATTTGCTAAATTTTCATATAAGTGGAAAAATCTATACTTCGATGTTTATAGGCTATAAACATCTAAGTATAGATTTTTCCACTTATATGAAAATTTCGCAAATTTTCGAATATCTGAAATGACGAGCTAGAGGTTCGTGAGTAGTCTCAAAAGATGCACATTGTTTAGCTGAACATGAAACACCCCCTATCTAGTGACTCCTCTTAACGTCCAAATGTAGATTTGGCGACTTGAATGTTTTCGCTGAGGTTACCAAAAATGTATGATTGCTGTTTGCCGTTTGCTTTTATTCATTTTTGGAACATAATTATGGCTATGTTGCTCGGGCAGTGCTTTCCAGTGAGCTTCCTCATCTGCCCATACCTCCTTCGTCAACTTTTCTTCTATATATATATATATATATATATATATATATATATTTGTATCCTGATTCCAGCACTTTCTTGTTAGCTCGAGAGAATTGCGCCTGCCGCAGATTCTCTGTCCTCGGGATTGTATAAAAACAGGCCCCGGTAAGGGTCCACACTCAAAACTAAATGTCTGTCTGTATGCCTGTCCGTGCGGATGTCGGTAGCTCTAATTCATCTATTATAATTGTGATTGTTGTCGCTAGTTGTCTGATTTCTCATCATAATTTCATTGCTTTGGAAAATATTGTATTTATTAATTTTCGTTTTATGACAGTAATTACAGAATGACCGACAATTCCCACTTCGTTCTCCGTTGGGAAATCGATAATGCGGCAGCGAGGCTGGCGACGAGAAGCGCGGATTCGGAAGTGATCCTTCATGGAGGATTCGAATGGTGAGATCTTTGTTAGTATTTCCTCACTCAATTGTCTTTCGAGGACTGCGAGCGTTCGACCCCAAGAGCAGAGCGACGACCTCTACTTCATCCTGTCGTGTGACCCTCTCTGGAATCGAGGAGGAAACTGGAAATGCGAAGCGGACGTCGAATTCGTCCTCCTCGAGACGAATGGCGACCACATTCGTACGCAGGTTCGACCCGTTTCTGCTCTCATTTCCTCATTCACCTGAATTCTAGGACCATTTCATGTTCAATGACAGCGAGTCCATTCGCGAAATCGAGCGAGGTTCGATGTCGATGCTCACGGAACCTGGATTTGTGCGTATTTTTTTTTATTTTCATGTAAAAATATCTAAGGGAAAAATTTTATTATTCTAATGGAGAAATTTGAAAATAAAACGATATTATTCTTTCTGACATTCAATGAAAATTTATCTGATCAGGGATACATCCACAACGATAAGGTCGTCGTCGAATTCCACATCAGCATCATCAATTCGGAAGGGTGAGCTTCACCTTTTTCCTTATTAAAAATAGTTTTTTTGGTATTTCTGCAAAACACGGTTCAAAGACAATTTTCCATATTGAAGAAACTATGCGGATCTATCAAAGTTCTCTTCTCTGGTTGATTCGAGCAATGTCACTCTGGTGATTGGAGACAAGAAGATCCCAGTGTTCAAGGAGGTGATTTTTTATAAACTATTATATTTGATTATTATAAATATCATTTAAAAAAAATTTTTTTGATTGAAAAATTGATTTCTCAAGCTTTTCTTTTCTTTTCATGTTCTGAACGAAATAATAATTTTTTCAGTATTTGGCAATGCAATCTCCCGTTTTCAACGCGATGTTCTACGGAAATTACGCCGAGAAGGGAAAGAACGAAGTCCCTATCAATGATGTCGTCTATGAGGTATTCTAGATTGTTTCACATGTTTTTTCCCTTCAAAATATTAATTACAGGAATTCGTCTGTCTTCTCAACGGATCTCGGGTAATTATCGATTTCTATCAAATATCGATTTATTTTTCAGATCGCTCAGTGCTGCATATTCTGAAGCTCGCCGACCGTTTCCTTTTTTTTTTTCAAAAAATCTTATCATAGATATGGAAATTTTAAGGGAGTGAAGGAGGAGGTGGAAGAATATCTGATTCGATCGACGGGAATCAAGAACAAGCTGAACATCGCTGAACAATACAGGCTCATCAAGCTAAGAGTATGGTACTCCCCATGTATCCAGTTACTTTGTTTGTCTTGGATTCATGCAATTTTTTTATAATGTGCAAGATATTCAGATGTATAAATACGTGTTTCGCAGCAGTGGTGTCGGATCGAATAGTAGATCTCTATTGTAGCACGCTCTTTCGTCGTTTTGATCGGCTAGAGTGTGTGTAGATTGAATGAAGAGCTAGAGAGTATGTAGATAGAATGGAGAGAGACTGAAAGGAAATAACATCCCTATTTCACAGGATCACTTTCTCCAGTCGATCACCACTCATCAGGAGCTTCACAAGCTCAAGGTACATTTTATTCGAATCTCTGTTTTACATATTTTTCCCAATTTGGCAGTGATCCTTTTTTTTTTTTTCTGTCCCAAACATCGAAGGTTATCTTCGAAACCAGCAGAATCATTTGAATGAGACAATAATTAATGAATAGATATCTAATTTAAATAGCCTGATTATAACACTCCACTAACTGTATTGTTAGAGACCGCGGAGTGCGGGCGTTGTGGGATTTCGGGCTGCGTATTCGGAAAAGTCGCCCAACCACACCACCTCGAAAACGCTCCATTGTTTTATCGATTTTTCGCATCTTTTATGACTTTAAAATTATTTTTTGATGCTTGAAATACGTTCATCAGAACACAGTTCGTAGGATGTGATACTTTGTTAGCTTCTATTGCGCTCGCAGAGCTTATGAATGCTGCTCGCAATTTGAAATATCTTTCTGACCTACAACTCTTTTCCGTGAAGTGGCACCCTTTTAGCTCCTTTTGCCAGTCATTATGACGACCTTCGTGCTTGTTTTAGCGCAAAACTCCAAGGGGTGTCTTTTCACGGAGCTGACTTATCGATCTTCCAATGTCGAAAACTCGACACTTTCGCGTTTACTGACCCACCACTCGTTTATTTCGAATGACACCCTTCTAAATCCTTCTCAAAATCATTACCGATGCCTTTGCCAATCAAAAAAATCAGGGCGAATCAGGGCTCATGGCGTTTTCACGGAAGAAAGGTTTCAAGCCTCGAAGTCAGCGAATCGCCAAGTTCGAAAATACTCGTTCTCTGAATCGCGCAGTGAATTTGTCAGCAAAATGTGCTCATACCTACTGCTGCATGCATAGTAGACTAGCTTCCTCCATAAAGAAATAAATAAAAGTGTCAAAAATTCAATTAAATTATTTTTAAATCATGAGAAGGGTGGTCGGTTAATAAGTTTGACACGACTCTACACATGAAAGTATTACTGTGGGTCCGTTTAAGCCGCTAATTTTTCTAATTGCTTTAGTTTGTATATTTAATAGTTTCATACTATATTTTTGTTCCTATTCGATTCAGCAGCAGTCTATCGGAAAAATGCAACGGGATGATCCTAGCATTTTTCTCAAAATACCCCTCTGCGGTCTCTATGTATTGTGCATGTTTTTCACGATCGTAACGATATGGTAGCTGAGTTTTCTGTCACTCTTTCTCAGCTTTCGACATTTTCTTCACGGAGGAGCCCGAAAGAAGAAAAGGGCGAGTTCGAATGATGGTGCGCAAGGTCCGTGCGCGCGCGCGTGCATGGATCTTTTTTTTGTAAACACCGAACCGGGAGCCGTAGTAAAGTACCTCTCTAAATCATGTTTTTCCATTTAAAAAAAAATGTTGTATAATATTAAATCCTATCGGAGATAGACTATTTTGTTGACGACTGACCCTATCCATGTTTTGAAAAAAAAGATTACGAATCTAGGACGTTTGTTCGATTTTAGCATCAAACATTTGTTTTGACAGCATGAAACTCGTTTCGAAACTGATATTCTGCTTATTTCGCATAACTGCACAATCTGAATTGATAACATGGAATGGGGCATGCTAAACCCTCCGTTGCATATTATATTGATAATTAATTCGCTCATTAGTGAAAATCGGTCAAACGGCCAATTTGGCGGAATGTGTTGGCAATCTGCCAAGTCCATTCCATTTCACTTGAGCGAATCGTCTCGGACTCCTCCGTGTCTTGTACAATCTGACGATTCAGCAGATGGAGGACCGACAGCGAGATCGTGCGAGGTACGGTAGCCACCCCCTATTTTGGATTATCAGAGTTCCAAGGGCGATTTTTGTTATATATCAGATTTTGAAAATCGAATATCCTCTGATTTTCGGTTGCCACGGGCGGGAAAGTTATCCAAATGCTCTAAAAAGTTGGGAATCGTATATTCCATGGATTTGCAACTAACCTGTCCAGGAAAGAAATTTGAACAAAAATCGGCCTTGGAACTGTAATCATCCAAAATTGGGATAAAAAAATATGTGAAAAAGTGGAAAAATTCGTGCACTGAGGTCAAATTAAGAGCAATCGTTAGCAAACTTTTTCATCGGGAATTGTGGTAAGGATCATTTTGAGCTTTTGAACGAGTCTATCATGTATATGAACGAAAATCCATTTTTTTCGGGACCCTACTTTGAGATAGTCTAAAGCCACTGTACGTCATACCCCCTTGATTACATATTTTCATCAAAAATGTATTGAGGCCTTCTATTATCCCACAGAGTAGGAAGGCTGAGAAAAAATTCATCGAGCAAATAATCCACCATGAAAAAACATCATTATTGCGTCATCACCATGCAATATTGGGAAATTGTATTAGAGTCGGACGCAGTGAGCATAGGTAGGAGTAAATGTACTGTCATCTGCCAAAACCTCAGAACAATCGCCCATTTGGTTCGAAAGTTACACCATTTTGAAAAATTTGGCTTAGACTTAGTGCCGATAATGTACTTTAAACTAGCAATTTCGGGTTTATAAGCGAACTTTGGATGAATGGAGGAATGAGGAATTTGATCTTCCATTCGGATCAATCAAACTTGATTGCCTTGAATATTGTTTCAGATCCGACTAACATCTTCCAACTGTGCAGTCCGAACACTATTCAGTGTTAGCTTTTCTCTCTATTTTACCTATTTTATCTCAATGAATAATTAGGGTTGGCTTGTCAAGATTGAAACCGAATTTCAAGATTAAAAAGTGAAGAATGACATTGACAAGAAGGGATAATTGAGTTAATTTCAAGATCTTGAAAAACAACCAAGAAATTTCGAGAATTTCAAGAATAAACAATGGGAATGGGCCAGGAGAGGGGTCAGAATAAGGCTAGAACAGGGGAGGAAGTTGAGATTTCATTGGAGGAAGGAGGGAGTAGGTCAAAGGGGCTAGAACAGGGGATGAAGGTGAGATTTCAGAGAAGGAAGGATGTGGCGTGTGAAATGAGGGCTGGAAAAATGGGAGAAATGCGAAATATCAGAGGGCTTTAAACAATGCGGGAAGTTATTTTCGGCCAAAAACGGATATGTTTCACATTCCAAGAATTTTAAGATCTTGAAATTCGTTCATTGTCTTGATAAGATTGAGATAATTGAGTTTCACAATTTCAACATCTTGGAATCTTGATTGTCAGGCCATCCCTATGAATAATCCAATTGTGAAAATGTATAGCGATCTCGCTCGATTCCGCTCGCCGCGAAATCCACAAGATTCAAGAGAAACTCGAAGGAGGAACAATCAGCCGCTGGAAATTCAAACGAATTATGTACAAGAGATTGCATGAAGTAGATGAGTTCGTGGTGGTGAGCTTCAGGGGTGTGCGGGAAAACTTTTCGGGAAACTTTCGGGGAAAATATTTTTCCCGGTTTCAAAACCGGGAAATTTCGGGAAAATCAGGAAATTTTCAAAAAAATTCTCGGAGTGCTGGAAATTGCTAAAAATTCGCGCTAATTGTAAGTCGACTGTCTTCGAACCAGAATTCAATCAGAATCATGAGCCGTGACTAGGTTGTGCTCTTCATTGCTCACAAATCGAAACCTTCAAAAATTCTGATAAAATCTGGAATAGAATACTCATTTCGAAATCGTAGAAAAATAATGAAGCGCATCCAATCGAGATTTTTTTTATTATTTCGAAACACTTTTCATGAAATTTTTCGTGTTTTAATGACTGATTTTTGGCTTTTTAGGCGAAAATTGATGTTTTTTCACTTCATAATATTTACAGATTTTCCCGAAAATTTTGTCGGGAAAACAGGGAAACAATTTTTCCCGAATAAGTTCGGGAATTTCGGGAAATTTTGCACACCCCTGGTGAGCTTCACAATGTTGTGGGATATTCGATTATTAACGAGCAATAATTATCGACTATCGTTAGAATGACCTTTTCTCATGGAAGGATTCATCATCTCGTTCTATATAATTTTGAAAATCTGTCTGTTTTTATCTCTCCACTACGGTACCATTTCCAATACCGTAATCCTGCTAAAGTAATTTCGTCTCTGCAGAATCTTCGCTGTGAAGCGTGCGATATGACGGTGAATAACCGCAACTTCAGTGTCATCAGACACTTCTTCACCAGGGGACATTGCAAGAAGGTAGGCGTTGCGGTTCTCTCCATTCTGCACATTCTTACTAGGCAGACGAGATTATGCGCAGAATGGAAAGAACAGAAAAGCAAAACAACATCCTCGTCAGAATCAAGAATGGGGGGAACAAGCAGCTCTCCATTTTACAGATTGCATTTTTTTTAATGGCGTTGAAAAAGTTCATGATCCTTTTTGTTTCAACATATTTGCACCTTAAATCCTAATATTTGAGACATTTAAATATTGTTTTTTTTTCTATTATTTTCTGTGTATCACACAGATGTGCAATACTGCGCAATTAGTATTCGATCAATGTCTTTTGCAGGTGACTGAGGCTGGTGGAGCCGTGTCGCGTGCGGCCCTCGAGTTATAGATGGCCAAGCTGCAGTCTAGATCTGCTGCACAGCCAGTGGCCGCTGCAGCTGCTGCAACCTATAATGGGCCGAACCTCAATCATTGACAGTAATCGATGATTGAGCTGTAGATCTTTTCACTGTTTCGTTGCTAATCTGCTAGCTTTCCTGCTTTTTGTTTCTACCGTATCCCTCTTCAGTTGTTCCCAATCTTATTACATCTACGGTATCCTTTCGTGCCCGATCGATATTTCCATTCGTATCTTTCCCGAGCTCTCGTCCATGGTTCGTAGTCGAATTGGACCGATATATAGATTAATCCTACAGTACTTCGCTCTTTAGACGATCAACATAGCCCTTTTTCTTTTTATCCCATGTTCATCCTATTTTCATTAATTCTTTATCTGGAAATTCTGATGCACTATTTCTTAACGATAAATAATGTTTCGAATATCGTTTTTAAGCGAGAGGTTTCTAATCATAAGCAATGATAGTATTCGAAAGAATTAGCCGAGAACAATCGATTCACTTATTTGATTTATCTTATAATTGTTCGAAATTAACCTGTCTGAATTGAGCCATTACGTTCATGAGAATCGGTTTATTAAATACATGTACATTCTTAAATTACACATGTATGCGACTAATTGTCAAACAGGGTGAAAAACAAACAGAACACATATTTTAATAGCAGCTTCACTTAGATGATTTCGTAATGATGAAAGGCTCGATCGATAGTCTGAAATCACGATGAATGACGAATACAGCCATTGGCATGAATCGAATCAGTTGCCCGATAAGCCAATTGCACTGAGTGACTCCGAAAGATAAGATTACGGTAGTCGAAGTGAGGGAAGTACCGTACCTGCAGAAGAAGTATCTGATGACCTCGGGGTGGCACACAATGACCTGCAAGAAGATTCACATTCAACATAACTATTGCCAATCGATAAAACAACGTATCTACTTACCTTGGTGTTGTTCTGCTTCTGTTCGAGAGGCGCTCGATGCATGTACTTACGGAAGGTCGAATCGAGACTATATTCATCCTGAAACAACTCGTGTATACGGTAGACTACTTCTAGAAGAATTTGCAAGGAATACGGTAACAAAATCAAATGTTATTATCGAATACCTTGTCGCTAGCACATTTATCGAGAATGGAGTCGCTTCTGCGGGGTACGGTAGACGGAAGCTGCTCTGAATATCGATCGAGTGATACCGTAATCCCTTCTGCAGTCACTCACTCATGATGATTTCGGCAGTCTCCGTTGCACTCTTTGTTGTCGTCGAGACAACGACTTCTTTGACTGGCTTCCTCCTGGTCAATTTAGCCAATGTCTTGCCGATCGCCGTCTGAAATCAATATTCACCTAGTTTGATCTTCCCACGTCTGAACCTGGAGTGGGCAAAACAATTCCTGCACTCCTGATTTTGCATGCTCTCTCTCCGACCAGAGACGAGAGAGCATGTGAAATAAGGAGTGCGGAAAATTTTGATGCACATCCCCTGCCTTGAACAGAACATTCTGATTGATCTACCCTAGTCTGACCTCAAATAAATATATTTAGACTCACCGCTCGTTCGCGGACCCGTTCAGTAAGCGATTCGTCCCAGTTCTGTGAGCGATTTCGCTGGCTGACTAGCACGATCGTCCGAATAGATGTGGGCGTGGCCTGAAGGATTATCGATTGGAAAGGTCAAAGTACGGTAATATCTCACCTCCTTGATCATCTTCTTTTTCTCTTCATCCGTCGCATTCGCATATTCTTCTTCGTTGATGAGAGACAAGGGATCGCGTCTGGAAACGGTCGCCATCAATATGGGCTCCTACCTGCTCACCCACAATAGGAGTACCAAATCAATTCTCAATTCATCATAGAAAAGACTTGGACTGAGAGAAGAAGAAAAAACGATTAGGTGTATCATCACTAACTCACAAGTCCCAATTGGAGTCCTGACCGGGAACGAAATATTTAGAGCGTGACGTCTTCGAGCGATGCTCTCCCGATGTAGAGGCATGTCTCGTGGAGGCACTCACCTGATTGGATGAGCGATTGAAACATATTCCGAATAAGAGCAATGAAACCATCGTTCCTACTACAAGTGAGCACGAATGTATAGAGCAATGAACTCAACAAATCAGATCCAGATTTCCTATTATGCTGGCGCAATACGAATAGGGATGCATACCTGTCTGAGAGGCGAGGGTAGTCCATAGATGCCGTTGGCTGCGATCTCATCCTTGTAGGAGAAGGCAGTGGCAGTGACAGCGACTGCCCCGAGAGGCAACGCCGACTTCACCACTCGAGAAAAGAAAGACATTACTGAATGAGAGATAGCGACGTGACCGTGCGAGAAACGGAAGAAGAAGCAAGATAAAAATAACGCGGGTGAATGCGATAGTGAGGAATGATTCAACACGTTCGACACAATTTAATAGGAATTTAAAATGATAGTAAATGATACTGTAAATCGAGTAAAAACGATTTTAAATGAAAACCGGCAGTTCTCGGTTGCAAGAGTACACCACGCTGCGAGCCGCTTTTTATTTGCCGGTTCTATAGTCACGCTCGATTTCTGTTGCTTGCTATCGCAATCTCATTTCCGCGCTTTGTTCCGACCTAGATTTAAGCTGGAATTGTTCCATTCAGTCCGTTCTTTATCCCCGTGACACGGCCCTTTGTCAGTTCACTGTGCGGCTCCCTCTAGGCGCTCTGTACTCAAATATTTGCCTCGATCGCGCATTGAACTCGGGTATACGTCACCCCTTGCAGTCTCTAATCCGATTCCTTGTCAATCCGTCATGCGCTTTCCATTGAATACTTGGGATATCGTCCATTTCAAGGTCTGACTCGCGTCTGCACGCAATAGAGGTCACGGGGTATCTCTTTCATTCGATTGACCATTTATCTTGATTCAAATGTCAGAGAGCCATTCTCGCTAATTCTCTATTTTCTGATTGATCGTTCGAAATCGTACAAAGAAATCATCACTCCTTTCACAATCGTTCTCTTCCGTATCTCCCTCCTTTACTCAAACCTCCTCTTTTTGCCGAGTCATGTTTGTCCACGGTGCTCATATGCCGTATACGCTGGCGTCTCCCCTCCCCCCCCCCCTTGAATCGATCTCCCTATCAGTCCTAATTCTCTTAGGGTCAAGCACTTGTCGGGGTTCTAGTTTCTCCTTCGTTATACCTTTGTTTTATCCCTTCGCAAGCGCCGCAAAACCTGTACATGTTCGTGATTTTCTTCTTCTATTTTGATGAAAAACAATTGGTATCACTAGATGGAGGCGGTTCGCAAGCCGAAGACGAAGGAACGCGCCCGTCCCCCCGACCCCACCCCCGCTCCTCCACTTCCAGCCAGAGGAAGGGAGAGGAGTGCACTGGACAGAGTGCTGCCAGAGGTGCCCAGAGACGAGCCAAGAGCGGCGCCCCCTCTTCGTGAGTGCATTATTGATTGATCAGGGTAGATCAGAGAGGTTACGGTAGGTTACCATTTGGTATAATATTTTGAATACGCAATTAGATATATTGTGTACGTTGCCTAGAAATTGTAGAATGCTAAATCTATTTCTTCGTTTCGCACAGTCTCAGACCGTTCGGACGATCGAAAGAAAGTGTGCTTATTGGAGAGAACGACTCTTGATTCTGCCGTCCCTAACCTTGATGGAATGATCCAGTAAAGGAGTGTATCATTACCGAAAATATTTTTGCAGCGCCGAGATTGCGCACGGCCTCTCCTCCCACAGTAGCTAGAGAGAGAAGCCCCTCGCCCGAACCAGAGGAGATCGAGATCCCACTCCAGGAACAGAGGTAGATCGGTAGATCGGATATGTTTGTTGATCAATTGACGGCTTGAGTAAATGTTATCAACAATTCACTGTGTTGAGAAGATCTGATTGCGCTCACCTAAAATTTGTGAAGCGTAGAATCACGTTGGCAATTTTCCACGATACATGGTGGTTTGATGTTTAGTAGAACTCATTTTGATAGCAATGTTCTCGATTTCTAATGTATTTTCATTCTCAGAGCGCCCACGCCTCCTCCCACTCTTCCTCCCCGCTACATCTCCCCTCGCACAAATGGAGTAGCTGCGGAGGCACCGGAGAGGTACTTTTTTCACATCAGTTTCCATTTTTTCGAACCACCAAAATCGCTCAAGCAATGATTTATTCAATACTGCAACACGAAATCATCTTTCCAATGCGACCCTGTTTGTTTGTAGATCGTTCGAGGCACCCCCACTGCCCGAGAAGACTCGCTCTCCGTCTACCGTATCCGCCCCTGCCCCTACAGTAACCCATCAGCCGGCTACCGTACTCCCTGCCGCCCGTCCCGCCTATCCAGTGCTGGACACGATGCCCGAGGCATCATGGGCCAGAGTCGCGCCACTCGCCCCCTCCGGACTGCCTTCCTACTCACAGCTGAGCGATCGACCAAGCGAGAAGGAAAGGGTGAGTACGGTAGTAGGATACTGTAACCAATTATCGATTTTTGAGATAAAGTTACGGACACCAATTATCGATTAGTAACGTTACAATATTGAAGCTGAATATATATTGGAACTGTATTGATATTGTGGCAAATTATCAGTCAACATTTTGGGGATACGGTAGGTAGTAGAATAGGGTATCGATTGTCTAATTACAGGAGGCCTGGAAGCCGTGTGCTCCCCGTGAAGAGGCCCCTCCCCTCTATCCGAGTATGAACGTCCTGGAAACGACGGACCTTGGACTGCTTAGTGAGGTCAGATTACTGCTTTTATTCATAGTTTTTAAATATTTTTTCTCTGCTCTTCAGCCTCTATGTTTTCATCTATCCGACAGCCGAGTAAAAATGTATAATGAAACTGAACTTCGTTTATGAATTGATCTTTGATCTATGCAGCAAGCTCTTCTCTCCTTCTACCACAATGAATTGTACGAGGCCTCGGATGATCTGGTAGATCGATTCTGTCGAGAGGAGGTACTGCTTTTATTGTATATTTTCTTTTTTTTTTAAGTTCAAACTCACCATATCGTACATGCAATTTTTCCTGAAACTTTAACATTGTAGTGAAGCATGACTCTTCATGGTGGAACATTTTGCTCGATTTTTGTAAAACCGTTCTCATTTCATATTAACAAAACCTGTTTCTCCATTTACTAGGATCTTTCCTGAAACATAACTCTTCCTGGCGACAAATTATACTTGACTATTCAGGAGCGTCCAAATGGTCCCCTCATCGAGCTCCTTCGTCGATTCAAGGCGGTCTGTGATGATATCGCCCTGTCGGCTGTGGGTTTCAATTATCATTCAAATAGTCTATAAAATCGAGGAGATGCTTTCTCTGCGCTTTGTCCCAATAAAGACTAATTTTCAATTGAGCTTGTGAAATTTCTACACGCCCGAATGGTCTCGTCGTCATCCTTATAATTGCATTTCGAACTAGTTTTTCATTGAGGTGGAAGAATCGGCCAACGCTACTTCCCTCAACAAATGCCTACGAGAGGTGTGGAATATGCAGAAGAGAACGCACAACCATAATGTGAGTGCAACAATTATTTTTAAAACGTTTGAAGTATCCATATCTATATTTTGGGTTGTCCTTCGTCACGTGCTCGTAATATTTCCTCCATGCCTTTCCCATACTTGCGTGAAACTGCAAAGTTCATGGGATTTCAAAGCTCATTTATGACCTGCTCTGATACTACACTATACAATAGCGTCACCATCATAATTTGTTTTACGGAAACATCCAAATCGGAATTATTCTGGCGCAGTGGCAGTTGCCTCTTGTAGGACGTGTGTGGCGAGAATCGAGCGGGTTCGGGAGTGGGCCATTTCGATATCGCTGTGATGAGCAATGAGAAGTTGGAGGAGATGAGGTGAGCAGTGAATAGCAGTGATGTCGTCTCGGTTCTCAGGTCTCTCTTTTCTGCACACTCTCTAGAGTTTCTCTGACCAGTGAGATAGTGTGCAGAATGGAGAGAGACCATACACAATTTACATCCCTAGTGCTTAATAAAATATTTCTCGATATTGCAATAAATTATCGTTCTAAAAATTAAATGATAAAATTCAATTTGTAGAAAATTGCTGCGAGGGAATCGTGATGTGACTCTGAGGAAGAGAATGAGTCAGGAAGTGGAGGCAAGAGCACTCGCACTACAGGTTAGTTCTTATCTACACTAGAGATGCCGAATCGAATAGTAGCTCTCTCGATTCTGCACACCCTCTGACCGTCAGGACAGTGTGCAAAATGGAGAGAATATTATTCGATCCGGGTACACTCTTATCACTATTATCATCACTGCACCCCTCCTACCACTTAGTCTCGGTCGAGATTTATTAGTTCTGGTTCATGATTGTTGGTTCACAACCATTAGCCATGTATTTAGAGCAGGAGAAAAATTGGAGCAAAACATGAGTAGATCAAAGGGCAAATTACAGATCCAATGGATAGTGATCAGTGTGAATACATCGTTTCTATCGGAGACTCGAGCCTCGCCCAGCTCACTTCCCACTTGTCAGTTTATTTTTTCCACTAACTAGAATATTGAAGTTTCAAAATTTCCAATAAGTTTGATGTTTCACTGATCATAGATGTTATCAATAAAACAGATGGATATGATATCGATTGGTTACGTAGAACGAATCAAAATTTTACTGACTCTTACATCGTTTTTATTGTAGAAAATATTTGCGTTCCACGAAGTCGTTATATTGCCGTGTCATCTGGGTTACAATATCTTGAGCGGTGCATTTGTGTCGGTGTAGATCACATACGTAGAACAAAACGAAACCACATGCGTTTACTGTACTCTACACTCCGATTGACGGCTCTTTCCACCTGTATTAGGCATGGCTTCGCAAGAAACAGCTCTCTGAATTCTGCGCGTTCTCTCATCGGCAAGAGAGACGAGAGAGTGTGCAAAATGGAGAGAGCTGAAACGACATTCGTAATCTCTCTCCCTATTTCAGTATTGGATGCTCCTCCCCTCGGTTCCTTCTCTTCTCCCTCCCGTCAACGACTCCGTTCCTCCCTCTCCGATCTCTTTTCCTTCCTTCGTCTTCCCAATCTTCCCAAGAGATTCGTTGATGCCGCCACTGCATGGGTCACCGAACTGGTGAGTGTGTAGATTCCTAATTGTATGATAATATTTTTTTAAAGTATGAAGAGGGTTCAAAACAGTAAAATTTGACAAACAATGCCCTTTATTTTGTGTAAATGAGCTCTCAATTCGCTGAGAAAACGAGCCAAAACTCGTTGAGTTCATTTTCGAAGGTCTAAAAGACTCTTACAAGTATCACGAATATTATAAATGTATAGTGAATGTGGGTAAGAATTTTCTGTTTCGAGACAGCATAAAATAAGGTTTTTTAAAATCTTGGTGGTTTGCTGTCCCCGAGTGAATTTAAATGTCGAATTTTCTTGCAAGGAACAATTTCACGTTGTCGAGCTCCATCAACCAATCATCTCCCTTCCAGACGTGCATCCTCCACAAATCGTGTCTGGCCGTGGACGGTCTCTGGCTGTTGTGCCACGTCCTTCGCATGCCTTCCCCCGCCGCGGAATGGACCGCGCCCCTCATTCAGGTGAGCTGTAGGGAGCAGGCTCTATCCATTCTGCACATTCTCTCGCCAGCCAGACAAGATAGTGTGCAAAATGGAGAGCGGTGAGAACGGAAAGTACTGTAAGGGTGCGTTAGCCGCTTACTAGTTAGCGCGCTTTCTCTCACCGGACAGCCAGAAGATAGTGTGCAGAATGGAGAGTGGTGAAATTCTAAACTACTGTAGTGAAGGGCACGTTAGCTGATTAGTGCTCTGCATTTATTGATTTTTTTTTGTTGAAAAAATTATGGATCTCTCATTGCTTGTGCTGTGTTCAGCTCAGTGGTGAAAAGGGTGAATTGTCCGGGCCGCCCCGAAATTGGCGAGAAAAAGAGGGTCGGGCTGCCGCAAAATCTTTTGGTTAGCCCTTCCTTAGCCTGGGCTAGCCGCAAAATCGCCTTCCAAACGTTCGGGCTCACCCGAAATGGAAACCTGGACCTTTTCAAGCTCAGCAGGTTCAGCTGTTTATTGTCTGATCCTGAAACATAAATCGTGCTTTTCAGACGTTTGTCCAGTCGAATTCCTCCAGCAAACTCAAGATGGACTACTGCATAGCGATGCTCGCTCAATTGATGAGCCCCATCAAGTGAGCTACTATTGTTTGTTTTATTGATGAGTTATTTATATTTTGAGTTACCGTAGAGTTTATCTTGTCGCACACAGTAACCAAGGAAAAATAGTGAAACAAGTTCTACTGTCTTCATTTTGTGCGTATTCCCGAATTGCAGATCTCGTGAATCGTTCCTCTCCGCGCTAACATTGTCGAACGACGATACAGGGGAAGGTTGGATGATCGTGGATGAGGAAGGTGCGTTGGAATTGCACTCGGCATTCTTTGTTCAACTTTCCCCTGCGCTGTAATTCGGTCTCCATATCTGACATAAATAACAGTCGAACTGACGGAAGTTGAATGATTGTGATGGTGAATTGGAGTTACGCAAGGTATTATTGTGTCCATTATGCTTCGGAATGGTCACTGGCTTTTAAATTTTTTTGATAACGATTAAATAAAATAATATTAATGCCCTATCAGGTGAGAAGGAGCACAATCCGATAGTGATTTCCGAGACGGATCTGACCTCTCTTCTGGAACAACTGCCCATGACTGACTTCTACTCACTCGCATTTCTTCACTTCACAACCACTAGTGAGTAACGCTGGTAATAATCTTTACAATGCGAGTCACTGTCTCTCCATTTTGCACACTCTTTTGATTGGCGGAAAGTGTGAGAAATTGAGAGTGTCACAGTGATCTGTAGTTCCACAAAGTGATGCTGTGTGATGGTGACATGGGCTGACCAGTGCACACGTTGTTACTGGAATAAATAAATAAAAATAAGCTTCAGATCCCGATCGTATGGGTCAATTCGTGTCCCTCCTGGCCTTCCAACTCGTTCTCATGAAGATATTCCACATTGGATTGGAGACGTATTCCCAATTGGAGTACAAGTCATTCTGCAAGCAAATCGGAATGACACTCAGGTTTGTGCATTGATTTATAGTTTAAAAATATGGAATTGGTAACAGATGTGGATTATGAGATTTGAGTTCCACCTCCACCTCCCAGCCAAGTATGGATGAGCGCTGTCGTATCCAATAACATACTGCTATATGCCATTGAACCCATAGTGAACACCCGTTTATACTTCATTTCATAAGGCCTGCATTTATTTATCCTCTCATCGATTAGGAAATAAGCTCAAAACATTTTAAATGATTGTATGTTTCTGCTGATTTTAATATGCCTGTATTTATTGTTGTTGCAATTCATTCTGTATCCACCCCTCAATCACAGGAAATCGGTGCGTGAGTTGGCGTCTCACTGGAAGGTGGCCCGTGGTCTTCTAGATCCGGCGGCCGAGAATCAACTACAGAGGGAGATGGACAGAGTAGTGCTACTAGCCGTCAATTATGTCATCTCCAAGAGGAGGTACGGTAGATACTAGCAGAGGTTGTTTCGGTTCCGGCTCTCTCTATTCTGCACACTCACCAATCAGTCAAACGAGGGAGTGTGCAGAATGGAGAGAGATGAAAATCAAATTGGTATCGCTAGTAGATGGGGGTGCGGTAAATGGATTACGGTAGTCCATTTCAGTCTCGGCCTCTGGCAGTTTCTCATCGATCTACCGTATGACGCTATCTCGGATGAGTGCAGGCTAAGAGTGGAGTACCTGCTGAGGTACGGTAGATGATTGGATTACGGTATCGAGCTCTAGTAATCGATCGATTTCAGGAGGGGAGGCGATGAGGATAGCAAGAATGTGCGGGAGTTGTTCGAGATGCCTCAACAAGACATTGCAAGGGAGATCCAAGCGAGTGAGTATCGATTGGGTTACGGTAGTCGGCTACATTACTCTTCTCAGGCACTCTGGCGGAGCGTCTCGACGCGACGGGTGCACTGGATACGGTATTCCTCGTGAATGCGCTGGCCGCTCTTGTGGCTCAGTCCTCAAGAGACCCCACTCCCTTCCTGAGAGAGATGGTGCAGGTACGGTAGAATATCGACTGAAACAGAGAAGTGATTGTGATTACTGTAGGTCTGCTTTGTGGATGCGAACACTCGAGACTCCCTCTACAAGGTTTGTGAGAGTTTAATTTGCATTTTTTAAACCTTCACTTAGGGAGGAATAATGAAAGATCTCCTATCGATCTTCATCTCTCTCCATTTTGCACACTCTCGCGCCTGCCTGACCGGCGATATAGAGTGCGAAACGGAGAGAGCGGAAACCGAAATAAGGTTACTAGTGATAATGCTGAGATTATCCAACGTTTTAGTAGCATCACTGAAATTACTTATTCGCGCGCTAGTATTTTCTTATAAGACGTTGACTAATCAGAGTTTGATAAAAACCATTTTGAGGTGGGAGGAGAGGCGATCGGTACATTACTCGGAGCCAAGCCATCATCTCTCGATGCACTCATCACCATTATCGATCGAAGTATCGACCATATGGAGGAGGTGAGGTGTTTTGTGAGAATAGCAGTGGAAGATCTAGTCCAGTGAGAAACTTTTTCCCTGGAGATTTGGAGTTTCGGAGATCAATTGAATACAGTGATATCTTCGATCCTTCGATTACTTGCAGTCAGGGGTTTGTTACACCGAATATTGGTCTAATAGTCTCCCGATAAGCATACTAGATCAGTCAATGAGAAAGATGTCAGATGGAGCATTCGGGTCTCAATCACGAGTGAAGATCGTGATAGCTTTAAACATACAATCATTTTCCGACTTCGTATACTTCTTATAGACTCTTCCTATACCATTTGATTTTTAAAAAAAATTGCAATTGACCGAAGTATGATACATTAATTGCTCAAATTTGCTCAATCTTCCTTCCTTTCAGCACGCAGTGGACATCTTCTCCTCCGCTCCCCTCCATCTCTGTAAGATTGGCGAATCTGTGGTGGGAGGAGTCATCGGTAAGTGGCACGCATTTTGCGGTTAGGAAAACAATTATCCGCGTTTACAGAATATTTTTGGAAGCGGTATATGCCGAGAAAATATTGTTCACTTCTTTCCAAACTGATCACTTAATCATTATCACTTGTTACGAATTTTATCATCGCTTAGGAAAGCCCTGAAACTCCACTAATAATGGCAAAACGGAACCGACTCTTCTCAATTCGCATGTTATCTCGCTGGCTAGGGAAAGGGGAGAGCACGGGAAATGAGGAGTCGGATTCCCATTTGATTTCTCCAAAGTCCACTGATCCACTGTTGTAGAGGGATCGTTGATATCCCTCATATTACTGTGAATAGTATCTAATTAATGGCCAATTAGCCAGTATAATTAATTAAATTCGTCTCCTTTCCAGGCAAATGGTTGATCGCTCGATCCCCCGAACGAGCGGGCAATCGAGTGGCTCGACGGATCCTGTCGGCCCTCAATTGGGGCTATGAAGATGATGGGCGGAGTCTGTGGATGAGCGAACGAGTCCATGCCGTGTGTGCGGATACCGTACTCAAGGTGAGGGAGGGGGATATCGTGAAATATGAGAAGTGAAAGGATCATTGGCCTTATTGAATGTACTGAGATTTAGTAAAATGCGTGAAGCATTATTCAAGGCAGTTGTGTGTTTTTTCAAGGCAAGACCATCACATAATTGATCATATCGAATATCTTGAGAATAACTAAGACTGGTGAAACACGAGTCACGCCAGTTTTCAAATCTGTCATTTTTGGTGGGCTTGTGTGTTTACATTTTTTTATGTGTTTCAATCGTAGTTGTAGCTGATACAGTAACATCTTTCCAGGCGCATATCTCCCACTGTGCTCGCTCCAATGGTCTCATCGCGAAAAGCGTCGGGAAAATCGCCAAATTGGCCTCGAAGATCCCGGATTACGAACAGCATTTCTCTCAATTCTGCTGGGATCTTCTCGTCAAATTGAAACTGCCCACTCAGGTATACGGTAATTCGAAGATAATGGGATACGGTAGGGAACATAAGAAGTACGGTAGAGAATATTACGGGGTAAGATACAGTGGGGAACTATTTTCCCACGTTGAGATGGGAGATGATTCTATGCCATAACGGCTCTGGGTCTCTCCATTCTGCACACTTTCGCCAATCACGCAGACGATAGTGTTACTAGTGGATAGATAGGATTGAGAGAGTATGTAGTGGAAATGGAACGTCAATTATTGATATTCAATAATTTATCGATTTTCCAGGTATCGAAGAAGGAGCCAGAGGCCGATCTGGCTGCTTACTTTCTCCATGCAGTGCAGCATTCACTAGCAAGGTATAATTGTGTAATTTATTCGGAACAGAGCTATGTTTAGTGCGAAAATTTATCTCGTGAATCTATGCACTTCTCTGTAATGTGCAACTGATAGTAAAGATTAGGAATAACGCTTTAAAAAAAATATATTTTCAGTGCCGAGCAATTCGCGGAATCGGGACTGAATTATGTCGGAGAACTGGTGAGTTTGGTGCTGCACTGGGATTTTATATTCAGCCAATCTGGGAGATGTCAATGCTGCATTTGCCCCGCTTGAATAATCAAATACGTGCATTCAATGGTTCACTGCTATCTACGCGAAGAACTTTATTTTGTTATTTTTTATCCTCTTGGTTTCATCATCAATAGCGATCCCGTTTCGGGTCTCCGCTCTCTCTCCATTCTGCACACTCTCTCGCTCAGGTGCGCGCATCCAAGTTGGAAACAAGTATGTGGGCGGAGTCTGAAGACCTCTTTTCTATTCATTTTCCGATCCATTGTGCAGATACGTACAGTATCCCCGACCTCTGGTGTGGTTACGGTAACTACCCTGCGGGAGTGCACCGTGGAGACTACTGGTTGAGGGTACGTCTCCACGGTGAACATTCAAAAAGCGTGCTATCACCGGTGCGGGACGTGCTCGCTGGGTTGGGTAATTAAACCAAAGCCAGCACTGATTCAGCGCTTTCTTTTTTATGCGCTCTGGACGAGACGAGTAAGAGACCCCTTGATTCCAACTTGTAAATAGACTTGTTTCCAGCTTGGAATTACATACTTGTTAACAAGTTGGATTGTCACTTGTTTCCAACTTGTAAATGCATTTAGACTTGTTTCCAACTTGGATGCGCGCACCTGAGCGCGTGTCTGCCCGCCGAGAGAGTGTGCGAACCGGAGAGAGCCGAGAACCGAAACAGCGTCGCTAGTGATTCGGTTGGGTAGGGTGGTAGAAGAGAGGAGGGGCGGGGCTAGTCCTGTGGTTTCCGTGACCGATACAGCCAGTCGTGAACCTCCTCCACTGTGATCCAGGTGAACGCTGGTTGCACCTCAGCCGCAGTGGTTCTCATCACACGAGCATTCGCCCTCCACTACGAGAAAGCAAATGTGATCACGGGACATAAGAAGTCAGTTGATGATAGGGTATTCGTCTAGATTGTTGCTCTCTCCAATCAGCACACTCTGTCTGAACAGCGAAAGAGTGTGCAGAATATAGCTTCAAAAAATAAACGTTAGTTGGCGATTGAGTCCACAAAATACCGTAATCCGTGGTCTGGATGAGTGGAGTGATTGATGGATCCATTTCAGTTTCCTGGCAGTCTTCGAGCGAGTGATCCATGCCGATCAGTGCTCGTATGCCTATCAACTCCTCACTGGCCCTTCCTCCTCTCCCACTCTCATAGTGCGCCTCATCGCGTGTGCTATTGTGGTCAGTGTTTGAAAAAAACAATAGACGATAGATTACTGTTTAAAAATTCGTTGTAGTTATAGAGAAATTTTGAAACATCAATAGCACAAGCGGTTTCATTTTGACCTGATAATTGATTGGCAATTCAGCCTCGCAAGCTAAACGATTCTCGGCACGCAGATACAACCGGAAGTTATGAGTTACATCTTCTCAATTGTCTCTATTTCAGTACGAGGCCCGATTCGTCTCCTCCCTTCCTCTCTATTTGAGGGCGTGGGTCGACGCACTTGTAGTGAAGAGAGCAGCTCTGTTCAATACGGATCAGGTCTGTTGAGTACCGTGATCGCATTTTTGATATTAGTTGCTACTTGTTGTGCTACCCATTGTTATTGTTTCTGGTACGATCATCAAAGTTAAGTGAACCTCGCATAACCCGAATGTGGCAGGTGTCCCTCCAACTCCTGGGTACGATCACTCGTCTCGCCTTTGAAAGAGACGCAAGGGATTTGATGGGAATCACAGATCAGCTGCAGAATGCGCACATGGTGGGTTTATATTTTGGAGATGAATGAAGACATCTTGATTTTCCGGATTAATATGATTAGCTTACAAATGATAACATTACTATTATCGTTAGTTGGAGTTACTCAAATTGGTGAATACATGCTGAATAGCAAGTCAAATGTTGTGAAGGTGAAGTTTGACGAGAGAAACGTTGCATATTCCAGCTAAGGTGGATTGAAGTTATTGAGGGTCATGAAATTTATCTTTGATTTCTTATAGTCGCCTTCAAACGTGTGCTGATTTTCTCCGAACTCTTTTTTTCCTATACTTTCTCGCTTGTAAGAAAGACGAAAGAGAGCATTAGGAGAGAAGAGTGAGTGTGTGTTCGTCTTATTGAGCTTGAAAAAAATTTAAATTTAATATAATTTCAGCAAATTTTGACCACATGGAGAGAGACGTCGAAGGGATTTCTCTCAATGTTCTCTGGCACTCCCCAACCACCGCCACTCATTCCATCGAGGTGGGAAAACACGGGAATTTGAGCTGAATCCCAAATTTCACCACCAGACATTTCTATGCTTCGTTATTAGTAGATAAACCGGCCTAACGCTTCCAGGGGAATGGTGAGAAGTTTTTGTATTTAAAAACAAATCAATCTAACAATTAATATCGTACGGTACTCCAGTCATCTCTCCGTCTCCCTCTGGTCTTCATTCGCGTGTCTTTGTGTGGAAGACGCGGCATTCGATGCATTCCACGCCGTTCTCTACGATGGTCTCGCCAAGAAGGATAAGACTACGGTAGAGGAAGCGCTCAAGGTACGGTAGGAGAAACGATGGTACGGTATCAGTGGGATGTCGTCATGGTGTTATATTCTCTCCATTCTGCACAATCATTCGTTTGTTTGACGATCGAGATAGTGTGCAGAATGGAGAGAGCTGAAAAACGAAACGTCATCCCTACTGTACCCGTTATAAAATCGATCGTTAACATGGTCTACTTTCATTGGCATCTTTTTGCAAATCATTCTTTCAGAAAGCATCGAGCAAAGTGTCATTCGCCCTTCCAATGGATCGATTGCCAGTCTTCCGATGGATGGAATTGTGCAGATTGTGTGGGAGTGGAGAGAGGGAGAAGGAGGCCCAGAGGTGGGGGAGGATGAACTTGGGCTTGGTTAATAGGCTATCGCTTGATCTTTCTAGGACGTGGTGATTTCCCGCAACTAGGAATTGATATTTAATTATCAAGCCTAGAACTTGCTGATTTTTTCTCATCTGGCTCCCTATAAAAAATCAATAATCGCATTCCAGAGACGCGCCGGTGCTCGCTCTTGCTCTACAGAAACTCGCCCAGCAAATGTTCAATCCGAGGAGCAGTCAGGGGTACGGTACTGTAAGGAGGACGGTATTGATTAGTGCTAAAGAAGCAAGTATTTTTACCACGGTGGTGTTGAGGGGGTTTCAATATGTATCCTCAGGAAGAAGCACCAACTCGCGAGGAAGTTCTATGCGGCTCCACCGAGGGAGAAATGGCAGGGATTGGAGGTGAGAGGATGTCATCCCTTTCTTATAATTTTCAAATTATTTGTTTGTGAATCAGATATGGAAGGCCTACTGAATTTCTAGCGAATGATGTTTACATATCCGAACTCTGAAACTCATCTTCCTTGACTGAAATTGAAATGAAAACGAAGCGGGTCAAAAATTTCTGGTCTCCATCTAAAATATCAGTGTATATAGGGGTATCAAACACTGATTGAACGTTCAGGGCGTAGCACTTATTTAGAATTACGTTTAAAAGTTTTTTAAAGGAATTTCTGGAGAGTCGCTCAGTCGGAGAAGCGAAGGGACTTCCGAAGGCAGTGGCAGGGTGGATTAGAGCATCGCTCGATATATCCCTACCCTCGTTCAGGTTTGATCTTTGATCTTTGTCGGGTAATGCTTTCGGCCACGCTATAGTCTACGTGATTTAGTTTCGGTTATAACACTCTCTTTCCCGATTGTCAGATGCTAGAGTGTGCAGAATGGAGAGAGCTGAGAATAGAAACGCCGTCCACTGTCTACACGATCAGAGCACTAGGATGTGTAACCATTTAGTTGATTCAACGAAGCGGAAGCAACTCGTGATCAGAAAAAATCAAATATAATTTCAGTGACTACTCCCGCTTCGACCTCGACTATCTACTGCAATTGATTATAGCAGAAGACAAAGTAAGTCAAGAGGCTGATCTTTGATTTTTGATCTATTCTTTCCAGAATCCGTGGATGGACTTTGTCGATCTGAATGCGATCGCGTCTCAAGACATCGAGGATTCGAGGGTGAGTCCTTTTTTCTGATATTTTTCCATGTTATTTATTGTTCAATTTGGATGAATAATGACTTGAAATCTTCAAAATGTCACGATGAGTTGCCATTCTTATGTTTCACAAAGACGTTATCAATGGTAAGACATGTCTTCCAATACGATTGGGTTGTAAATACCATATTCCCTTCTTTTCTTCAGTTCTACGCTACTGCCTGTCACGAACGAGGCCGAATCCTTCCCTCGAGTGGAAGTCACAACAGTTTGTATCCAGGGACAGCCATGGGTGAGATATCGATTGAGACTGGGGAGGAATACAGTATTCTACACAATATAATTGGACTAATGATTAACGATTATTTAAATTTTTATTGATTCGGCGTATGCCTCTACTTATTTTATTGTTCAGGAGGGATGGGGTCGCGTGCTCTTCCATTCCCTTCACTGCCCTCTCATCCATCATTGCCACAGGCACCCTCACTCGACAGGTATACGGTAGATTGAAGGGATGGGAGCGTTACGGTAATCTATATCCAGAGCTGTTACTGTAGAGAAAATAATCGATAATCTCTCCTTTCTCAGATCAATTGTTGCTCATCCGCAACTGGCGACTTCTATGGTGCAGCCACTGCTTAATAGCATATCCAAGCTGGCCGTGTTAGTTTATCATACTCCTATATAAAGCGCTGAGTCTCATTCTGTCCAGACTCCGCCCCTTTTGGCCCCTCCCCCTCCTATGGCCCAGGGTCCCCAAATCTAGAGTATAGATCAAAGACCAAACTACAAAGATCAAAGACCAAACTACAAATTACAAATATCAAACTACAAACTACGAACTAGAAATACCAATACTACGAACTAGAAAGACCAAACTACAAACTCCACACTACATACACCTCACGCTATAGACTACAAACAACACGATTTCGTCATAGAAACTTCCAGAACCTCTCAACGAGACGGGGAGGGAGGGGGAGAGAAATTTTGTCATAGAAACTTCCAGAACCTCTCAACGAGACGGGGAGGGAGGGAGAGATTTCATCATAGAAACTTCCAGAAAGAGGGGGGAGGGAGGGAGAGAGAGAGATATCGTCATAGAAACTTCCAGAACCTTCCAGATAGAGGGGAAGGGAGGGGGGGGAGATTTCGTCATAGAAACTTCCAAATCCTCTCAACGAGACGGGGAGGGAGGGGGAACGATTTCTTCATCGAACCTTCCAGAAAGAGGGGGGAGAGATTTCGTGATAGAAACTTCCAGAACCTTCCAACGAGGCGGGGAGGGAGGGGGAAATATTTCGTCATCGAACCTTCCAGAAAGATTGGGGGGAGGGGGGGAGAGATTTCGTCATAGAAAATTCCAGAACTTTCGAGAGAGGGGGGAATTGAGGTGGAGAGAGAGTTCGTGATAGGAACTTCCAGAACCTTCCCGAAATTTCGCAACCTTCCAGAGAGAGGAGAGAGTTGGAGAGTGTGAAGCAGGAGAAAAAGGATGACAGGCGACGCGCGCAGCGCGGAGTCTGCCAGTGGCTTCCGCTGGTTTAATATATTTTATTCAAACGTCTTCTAAACTTATCACAAAGGATTGCTTCGATGAGGATAATAATGGGATGAGTAGCGTTTGCTCCTTTTCTCGCTGTTCTCCCTTCTAATATCGCTAATCCTTGAGTGAATTCGTCTCTGCCTCCGACAAGACCGAGGACAAGGACAGGGAATACTGCGAGTTGCTCAAGAAGCTGTACACTCCCGCGGTCATCAACATTGCCGTTGTGGTGAAGTGCACCAAGAACTGCCAGATTCCTGCCACGAGAACCGCCCAGGTACGGTAGAGATTGGAGGAGGAGTACGGTAGGGTTGCCGGATCGAATTGGTAGCTCTCCATTCTGCACACTATCTCGCAGAAACAGAGAGTGTGCAGAATGGAGAGACCTAATATTCGATCCGTCATCACTAGAGTACGGTAGGAGCGAGAAGATGTAGTGAGACAGAGGGGAGCGGGATACGGTAGTGAGGAGGAGTACTGTAGAATATCAATTATCGATTGATTGCAGGCGTCAGGCACTGAGTTCAACACGACGACGGATGCTACGATGACCAAGAATCGGTTGGTTGTTTTTCATAGATCTGCATCGTCTAGCATCCTCAATGGAAATTTCGCGATTTATCTAGCACGTGAAACTCAAGAGTAGCGAGTGATTTTACCTGGTAAAAATATTTCTGATCTATGCCAACACATTGCATACTAGCTTTTCAGGATAATAAAGAACTTTATTTTCTTCTCTTTTCTTACTGCACACTATTTTTGTATAGATTCATCGTTTTCTTCAATGTCTAATAAAACTCAAAACCACGAGAAATCCTTCCTTTCTCTCTAATTCGTTGTCCTTTGAGAGAGGAGCGTTCTTCCACTGTGAATTCGCTGCAGAAGGCAGTGATGGATGCAGCCGCAGTGCAAACTGCGAGTATTGAATTCATTGCGAGGTACGGTAGTTGAGTGTCTGATGGGGGGAGGGATACTGTAGCTGTGGGATATCGAGTAGGGTATCGATTGTCTCCTTCAGGGAACTGTGTGATATGGCAGCGACGGCGCCCGAGAATCTGAGGATGACCAGTATGCAGGTTAGGTGATTAAAGACCGTTGACGAAATGTGATCGGTAATAATAACGATGAGGATAAATGATTCTCGTGAAACACTAAACAACGAGCCACAGAAATGTGCGTTGATGCCTTCAGAGACAGATCGTAGTTTCTGGATCAATTAGTACGCTCTCCATTCTGCACACTCTTACAGTTCAGAGAGAAATGCAAGTGTGGAGTATCTTGGTTTTCAGCCCTCTCCATTCTTCACACTCTATTTTTTCTGACCAGTGAGAGATTGTGCCTAATGAAGAGGGCCCAACCAAAATAATATTCCTAGTGTGCAGAATGGAGAGGGTTAGTATCCGATCAGACAACACTAATCGATATTCTCTCCTCTAATCGTCTCCTTCCATCGTCAGTCCGTGGGTCGATCTCTCTTCTTCCTCATCACGTCCTCTGTCTCCTCTGCCACTTCCTCTCCCATTCTCTTCCCTCCCGCCACTGCCTCACTGGAGAATGCACTCAGGACACTCGGAAGGGTATCATTGATATTTATTTATTTATGCACAGTGGATCAGGTTACGAATGGTAAATATGGTTGAAAAGATTTGAAGTGTATGAACCCTGAAAGTGAACATGTTATTTTTTTGGATTGGACAAAAAATGCTGTGACCATTGATGTTCAGTTTCCTACCATTTAAAGAGAAGCTGGTGTAACGGGAATCTTCCTGGGCTGATTTTCTCCTTGTGAAACGCTGATCTCCCTCCATTCAGAATTTTATCGTGTATCGGCCCGAGGAGCAATTGGGAGTGATGAAGTTGGTTCTGGATGGATTCGTCCTCTCCGATCCTCTGGTCGAGAGTTTCTCCCCCGAGTGTCTCACCCCAGCACTCATGGTTGGTTTAATTATTATGTTATTTTACTAATATTAAAATTCATATTAATAGATTAGCAACGTTTCCGGGCAATCAGTTTTGTTTTTGAGACCAACGCATTCGAGAAATCATTGTTCTTTCGTATCCTGAACATTTGGCCGATAGGTGAAACCACTAACTCCCTTCCTCCCTTTCAGGTACAAGCCTACGAGCGACTGAGCGATGCTGTCGCCAAACCGGAATTGAGTCAGAGGGCATTGATGCTACTGAGTGAGTCAATTTTTATGGAATATCGAAGTTTGCGCTACCTGGCGATTGAGAGTTGCGGTGTCTTGTCTTTATCTGATCTTACTTATTTTCTCAGTATTCCTCGTGTGATGTAGGGAAAAAATAAATAAATCTCAATAATTTCTGTAGGCCGTCTATCAATCTCCCGTGCCACCTCCGTTCCTCCTCTCCAATTCCGTCCCCTCATGCCGCTCGCATTCCGCAATGTGGCAGCAGCCACAGCGACTGAGGATACGGTAACCTCGCCGTTGGGACAGGTGAGGGGGGTACTGTAGGATACGGTAGACAGGGTTACGGTAGGTAAAATCTGATGATTACGAGAGTATTTCAGTTGTGCATGGAGCATTTCGTCGCATTTGTCTTCCATCAATTCCCCGTCAATTTCGCCTATGGACTGGAGTTGACACTCAATGGTACGAAAGGGACTCATAATATTTTGGATAATCATCTTTATCTTTTTAAAAGAGGAACTGTAATTTTATTTAAACAGCATTCAAATAAATGATACGTTTTTTTTCGAATTTATTCTACAATAAATTCCAGGTTGCAACATGGGTTCGACGCCTCCCGTTCTTCTCGAATCGGTGGCTAAGAGAGTGGAAGCTCTTCCTTCTCCCAATGCGACTTCCGAGTATAGGATCGACCCAAAGACTGTCAGATTTTTTTCTCTAATAATTTGAGGGAGATGGTAACTAGTGAGATCAGAGTTGCATCTAGCTTTCATGTACACTGTGCGAATTAATTCCCAGTTTGTGATTGCGAGATCTTGCTCAAATATCAACAAAAAAAACTGAGGAGCGGAGTATCTAAACATGAATATTGCAGTCACTGGAGTGTCTGGCAGTGACTTCTCGTGCCCTCGTTCAGGGAGGGGGCGGAGCTCTGTCCTCACTCTTCTCACGATGGTACAAGTACACGGAGGCATTGGGAGCCATGATGCAGGTGAGAGGGGGAGAGATTACGGTAGGGGGGGGGGGAAATATACGGTAGCTGGAGAATTGTGGGGATTAACAAGGTGAATTGGTGGGACAGTGCGAAAATAAGTTATGAGCGAAGCAGTGTTCTACAATGAATACGGATTTCGTTGTGGTAAGTAAATTAAATTAATTTTTTTCTTCAGTTGTTCATCATGAAATGGACACTGGCGAATTTCAATTCGGAGTCGCCCACGATGCTTATTCAGAATGGTGAGAAATGCATGGGAATTTGGTGTAGTGGTGTCGTGTTTTTTCTCAGCTCTCTCCATTCTGCACACTCCCTCTTTTCTCTGATCGGCAAGACATTGTGTGGAATAAAGAGAGACGGAACCGGAAAACGATATCCGTAGCTTAACGTTTCAAAAGCAATTATTGGGACCGGATTCATACCGGGAAAAAATTCTGGAAAGACTCCAGGCGATCAGTAGCTTCATCAAGTTCTTATCTCTAGTTGAATTAATGTTCCTTCAATATCTTTGTTCCTCTTCTTTCTCTGGATCAATTTTAGCTTTCTCCATTCAGCACACTCTCGTCCGTCTGAGCGACGAGAAAGTGTGCAGAATGGAGAGAGCAAAAACCTAAACAACATATGGATCCTTTTACAGAGCTCTCCGAGGTGTTCGTGCGAATCGTCTCTGTGTTCGGTCCCCTTCTGTCTCCCTCCTCTCCCTCCCTCCCTCCCTTCTCTCCTTCCCATCAAGAGACCGCAGGCGCACTGGCTGCACGATTCGTCGCCACCATTGCAGCACTGCCGCACAATGGAGTGTTACCGGCTGGTGAGTCGGAAGGGGAAAATAGATAGATAATACTTGTTAGAAGGGCATACCCACATTGATCAAATTTGAGAAAAAATCAGACAATGGAGTGTGGCAACAGAAAATTCTTTAGAAGATTGCGACAAAAATGAGTGACTGTACGAATGAGAGATATCATAGGACATTTGAAACACAAAACAATATTGTACGCTTTTGAAGAAAATAATATCTTTTCTTGCATTGAGCATTATGGTGTTTTCCGCTGGTGAGAGAATGATGTATTGAGTATGGAAAGGCGATGGAAAGGAAAGGATGGAAAAATGGAAAGGCGATGGAAAGGAAAGGATGGAAAAATGGAAAGGCGACTAGTCATTGAGTGACTGTGATGTCTACAGAACTTCTAGAACGGCTGAAACATAAATGTTATTTGTAAGAGAGTAAATCTTGGAATGTCTGAATGGAGCGCTGCCGGCGGGTTAGTCAGTAGGACGCCATGCGGTTGCACAGGGTGTGAAGGAAAAACGTATTTGGTGTGCGCGAGAAACATTTACCCACCGCGATTGATTTTGGAAAAAAAATACGATGAATTATTCCCTGCTGGTAAGCGAACACCGTTGGTAATTGCTCCAAACTGTTTAAAAAAACATTGAGTGATCTGCAGTACTTGTCCCAGGAGCGAAACAAAAATTCACATCGATCTGTGAAACTCAGAACTATTCTAACTGTGAAACTCAGAACTAATCGGTCACTAGGAATTTGATTTAAAAAACATTCCATTCTTCCAGGAGCAACGAACACTCTGTCTCTCGTGTGGAGATTCTATGCAGAGCAATTGGCCATTCTCACTCACGGAACCATGCACTACTACGGAACCATCGTGAGTTTCGAATTTCTCGGCATTCGGGAATTTGAGTAGCCATGAGATATCGATGGTTCACGAACTTTAGACCTGGCTAATCTGAACTCTTGTTTATTGTTTGTCAGTTGTTTGTGAAGAAATACTTTGCTGGCGATATTTTTGTTTCAAGAGTTGCACTAAGTAACGGCCTGAAGCTTCGTTCAATTATAGGTGTCCTTCTTCGACCTTAAAAACTATTCACTATTTCAGGAGACGTATCTCGTTCGCCTACCGTGGAATCAGTTTTGGCCATCACTCAGAGCACTCCAGGTAATAATAAAATCACTACCTTACATAATTTATCGGTTATATAATGATGACGCTATCATGTGTCCGCTGTCTAGTGTCGAGTGTATTCCCCCGTTGATTTCCTAAGCATGACTCAACTCCTATTCTCATCTCAGGCGATGGAGGAAGTTCTCTCGTCTCGATCAACCGATTGTGCTCCATTCGTGGCCCAAGTCACCGTGAGAGTACCCTGGAGCGATGTCCTGCAATTACATGTCAGTGATTTCCGTATGAGTAGCGCTCTCTCTATTCAGCACACTCTACGACCAGGCAGAGAAACACGAGAGTGTGCAGAATGGGGATAGCTACTATTTGCTCCGACAGCGCTAAAAAAGGAAAAATATAGGAACTAGGGAAGAAATTTCGGTTTTGAGCTCTCTCTATTCTGCACACTCTCGCCCATCGAACCGCAGAATGTAAAGAGCTATAAGATGGCAATTTTTCACTTCAAAATGAGGCTAATGTCATCATCAGCAGTGGTTATGTTTTCCAATATCCTTCGATCCATCAGTATTCATTTTCTCCTTGCTATGTTTGTGTATCCCTCCTTCACCTCTCTCTTTCAGGTGCCAGACGACCTCCGTCCCTCCTATCTCTCCAAATTGTTCCTCGTCGTTGCCAGACTCTGCGCCAAACCAGGACATTTCGCCAAGGTGAGCAACGATTGAAAAGTGGAGGGATAATTTAGCCAGGAGAAACTGTGTTTCGATTGTTTCATAAATGATGGAATACATTTGATTCACTGATTCTGCCGAGGAAAACAATCAATAATAACAATCATTTATCGATAAATATATTTTTAATTTAATTTAATTTAGGTGCGTGCCTCGATGGTTGAGCTACTGAAGACCCTGGCATCCCGTCAAGATTGGACTACCGTATCCATTAAGGATGCGGAAAACATCGCCAATACGGTATGCTCCTGGATTATTGATTTATTATTGATTGAAATAGTCAACCTGTCAATTTTATGCGATCGAACAGGATAATCGATTGGCTCATTCAGATCTCAGTCATTCTTCCATTCGATGCGGCTTCCAATCCAACGGAGGCAGTCTCAATCCTCAAAGTGTAAGTGGGCATTTACAATTTTTATATAGAATAGTTGAATAGAAATCACTGAAACGATGTTGTTGTTTATAAGGACAATTCCAAGGACCTATTGCTTGAATTGAAATCCAGTGAAGATCCTGCATCTCTGAAACCCAAATGTAAAGTGTTGCTCCGATTCTCCTATTTGATATAAATACCGAGTGAATGAATCCTCTTGCAGTATGTGGCGCAAGATGTGTTGCTTCTCCTCCTCTGCCTCCACTCTTCCCACTGATTCCATCACTGTACTCAAACAGTGCGCCTTCCTCAGAGCAGAGCTCAATCTGGTCATCAGAACGGGTGATTGATCTTTTATTTTTAACTATTTATATAACGGCCTGAAGTTTTATAGGTATCTTTAGTTATCTTTGATGTTTGCAAGTTATTATTACGACTATTACGAGAATGGTAGTACAGTGTATGGGTCTTTTTGTATTGCTATCCGTATGGCTCTCTCCATTCTGCACACTCGTCTGTCTGATCAACGAGGGAGTGTGCATAATAGAGAGAGCTAGAGCCGGAAATATATTGCTAATACGTGGGAAAATAATGATCTTTGCTCTTTCCTTCAGGCTCCGCCCAGTCCGCTCTTCCCGCCTACAACTCCCTCCTGTCGGATGTGTCTACGGTAGCAGCTCATCAGGGTACGGTAGATTGCTGTAGATTGATTAAACAGGTTCTCTAAAAAATATCTCGTCATCTGTCATTTCGATAGTAATGTTATCTGATATCGCTGAAACGTAAAAATACCACTTCCGTCCTTTTTCTTCTTCAGATAATCTCCGTGTTTTCTGTGCGGTGGCGAGGGAATTGACGTGTGTGTGGACGAAGATTACGGATGTCAAATTGGGAGGTGAGCAGAATTTAATTGTGAATATTGTACTAAATTAATTATATCACTGTCACTGGTCTTTCCAAGTCTGAAACTCTGATTTGATTGCCTCAGTAGTCGTTCACTGGCTGAAAGAGTTGAATTGGATCAAATCAAGAAGGGATTGCTTGAATTGAAATCCAGTGAAGATTATGATTAAATCCGCTGAAACGAAAATGAAAAGGGTTGCTCCGATTGAACTTGAACAGAATTGGTGTTTTTATGAAATGCGATATTTTCCCTAGCAAGTGAAACCTCGATCTGAATGCATCCAATAATGAGATCATTGGCCTTTGAGAGAGTCTGGTAACGGGATGGCAATCGTATCTCTCCACCACTCCCTCTTCTCCCCTCGTTCTCACGTGTCTCAACACGATTGTCGGATCACTCAATGTCAGTTTGGGTTACGGTAGTGATTTGAACTTTTCACATCTATCAGTGCTAATCATCATTTATTTCAATAGAAAACTCGATTATTTGGTAAAAACAATTAATAATATTTTTAGAACGATCAACACTCGACGACATTTAAAGTGATGGAAAGCACACTGCAGGCTTATTTCAAGCGTATGTTTTTTTTTTCGAAAAAATAGTAGGTTGATTCATGTTTTTTCGACGAATTGCATCTAAAGCAGATGATGCCGATACAATTGTTTCCGATTATACTTTCTCGGGAAAAAAATTATAGGCCTAGTTTGTTTATGTTTTTCGAGGGTCTACTAAACGATTGTTTCATTCCAATCTCGACACTAATTATCTTGCAATCTGTGGGATAGTCAAGCCTTCTCCGAAATGGATGAATGCAGGTCCTACCTCCAATTGGTCGGAGGCATTGCAATGGGTTTCCATTCCTGAGGCAGCGAGAGATGGAGCCGCCAAGTATCTATTTACTATGCCCAAGTCAGTCTTTCTTTTTTAAATGTTATTGTTTCGTCTATTAGGCGTGAAGTTCTGATGTCATATCGGATTGTGTAGCTCTCTCCATTTTGCACACTCCCTCGACGAAAGAGTGTGCAGAATGGAGAGAGATAGACATTGAACTGGAATCTCTATTAGATGGAGGTGCGGTAAATGGATTACCGTACTATTCGATTAGGCATCACTAGCGTGAATTCTTCAAACGGGAATACTTCATCAGAACTGGATATCGGCATTATGAGATTGATAACGCAATTCTAAAACTGATTGAATTGATGAATTGTGAGAAAGCAACCTGCTTTAGGTTTCGAGTTGTGTACTTATGCCATTATTTTGATGTTAATTGTTCGGTTCTTGTTTTTCTCCGTTACAATTTTGTATTTTTTTTTTACAGTTCCGACAACAAACTCGTCCCCCTCTCGCTGACTCTCCGTTCCTTCATCATCCATGGACAGAATCATCCTACCGTATACGAGAAACTACTCCACTATGTGACCAATGTCAAGCCCAAGTGAGTGCGGTATACTGTCAGATCGATGATACAGTACGACTAGACTACAGTAATCTCTACAGTAGCTCTACCGTACAGTGTTATTACTAGAGCTACAGTAACCTGCCCCTTCTCAGATACGTGGAGGACGAGTCCTCGTTCTGTGCTCTTCTCTCTCTTCTCCTTCAATGGTCAACTTCCCCATCGACTGGAGGAGAGACTGCAGCCAGTAGCTATAGAGCCATGATGGAGTGGTTGAAGGTGAGAAGGGTGGGGGGGGGGAGATTGGGTTGAAGAGGGAAGCTTATAGGAGATTTCAAGTAGCGAGATTGGAGCAGGTGGATATGTGTAGCATTAGGAAAGGATAAGTGTGAATGGGAATAGTATTAGATATAATAAAAAATTTACTGGCAGACGAATCCGAATTTATTAATATTCTTATGGGCTGAAATGTCTGCTAACATGGATAATAATGGCCTTCTGCTGAGAATTTAACCCAATTCCAATTCAGAGAGTTGCTCATGATGAGCGGGGAGGAGGACTGCTGGGAGCGATTGGTCTCGGCAAGAAGAATGCATACACCAACAAGTACGGTAGATTGGGATTGTCGATCGGTTGATCACCATAGATGTAGTTATCTCTCCATTATGCACACTCTATCGTCTGCCTGATCGGCGAGAGGGTGTGCAAAATGAAGAGAGTAACTCCCTACTGATTACGGGAGTGTATACGAATCTATTGATTGCAGACTGCGAATTGTGCTGCAACTGGTGGAATTGTACCTGACTCAGCAGAGGCAATCGGGAGATAAAAGCCCGGAATTGCGAGTGAGAAGGAAGGAGAATGAACCAGTGATGAATAGTAGAGTTGGAGCATTCAAGGAGATGAGTGGAGTCAAGGTGAGCTGGAGTTTCAGAGTGGAGGGATGAGTTGGGATGGAGGGAGGGGACAATAGTTTCGGGATTGATCGACAGGGTAAGGTGGAATATTTGAGTTTCAATCGTAGTATGAATTCGGACGAATGGGATTACTAACAGTAGTCTTCTCTTTTCGAGAGTTTAAAAATATATGAAAGTGAGTATTTTATTTTATTTTTCAGGCGAATGCTTCCTTCTCGGCTGCTTTCTCTCAGGCGGCTCCCTTCTTCACGCGAGTGGAGACACACCACATAGAGCACACCCATCTACTACTACAGAAGGTATGGTAGATTACTGTATTACTGTAGAGGAGGTACGGTATATTACTGATTACTGTAGAAGAGAGGAAGGAAGGGACGCTAGGGTTGAGGCATTGGAGGAAAGGGAAAGTGCAGTAGAATGAGAAAGAAATAGAAATGGTAGATGTAGGTAAATTTTTAATCATTTTTTTCTTTAATTTTTAATTTTGAGATGTAGAAAGGAGGTTTCAATGTGGTCACATCCTTGCTCTTCACTCTGGATAATTGATAGGAGCTTATTTTGAATCCATGCAAAATATAAATATTCTCAGGTAGCCGCAAGTATCTTCGGCGATCCAAAGTATCTGGAGGCATAGATTGAAGAACAAATGTCTAATAGATTTCTCACGTGTACTCAATTGTAATTCGGTCCTTCATGTTTTATTTTTCTTTCAATCGATTTTTATGATCTAGTCAACTTTGATTTGCTCCCAGTTTCTCATAGTCGTGTTAGAGTATGCATACTCGATAAAATCGAACAGTTTGTTGCGGTGTTAAATATTGGAAGAGTTTTTAGAGTGAATTGTGTGGTAGATGCGAATTATATCTATTTGTTCACTTTTCGATAGATATAGTTACGGTATCTGTGTTCCCGCACTGGTATTCCCCCTCATCGACATACCGTTTCCATTTCTCTTCACAGACAGGTAAACAATCATCTAGACTCGATCGATATTTGAATCATCTTTTCCTCTTGTGTTCAGAGCAAGACATGTGTGTAAATACGGTAAACGTTGTACAGATTTGCGATAAAGTATCATTAACGGAATAAGCGATTGCAATCAATTGGATTTGTTTTGATTAGTTCCAGATCTGAGAAGCATAGTGCATTCTGATTCCCCCTAATCATTCAGTCACTTTGTGTTAGAGTGTGCAGAATGGAGAATGCAACTCTGAGACTCTTTACCAGTCAATTTCACATACAATAAATACAACACGATAGCAGATACAAATGATAAGAGATGGATTGGCCATTCAATGGATTCCATTACGTGTATGAGATCTTCTCAGCTGGAAGGTGGCCGATATCTCCCACCGATCGGAGGGATGCTCTTCCATTGGGACGAATCACGATTACGGTTATCGAACTGTTGCCTAGAGACATTCTCAGCCAGCCCTCAGGAGGAAACTGAAGGGCTCTGCAAGATCGGATTACGCTAGGTCAAGGCAGTCAGATATCGAACCTGCAGACGAAGTATCTGATGACGTTGGCATGGCACACAATGACCTGAAAGACGCCATATCATTATTGATTATCAACTGTACCCAGTGGCTACCGTACCTCTAGGGAGTCCTTCTTCTGCTTGGGAGATGCTCGGTGAATGTACTTGCGGAAGGCTGACTCAATACGAGATCCCTCCGAGAAGAACTTCTAGGTGATACGGTATTAGAATTGCAAACTAATCAAATATCGATTATATTCATATTTTGAATATCGATTACCTTGGCGTGTGGTCTCCAGTGACCAACCGCAGGCTCGGGCGGGTAGGGAGCACCTTCCTCGAGTAGGGAATCACTGCTGTAATGCATGGTAGACGGAAGCTGCTCTGAATATCGATCGGATACCGTAACCGTTGAGTACCATAATCCCTCACCCAGAATGAGATTGGCAGTCTCCGTTGCTCTCGTCATCGTTGACATAAACACCTCATCGATTTTTGTTCTCTTCTCGTGCAATTCCGCCAGTCTTTTGCCGACCAGAGTCTAGAATCAATGGATGAACACGAGATCTGCGAATCAAACTGTGTCTAAGGCAAACGTGATGTCACAAAAATTAAAGACGAATTGCCCAAAACGAGCTCTACTTAGCTTTATGACGTATTTTGATGACGGGTTGACGTATAAAACATCCAGTGTGATCTACCCAGTGACCAACTAACCGCTTGTTCTCTTCCCAGTTGAGTGAGGGCGTACGGTTTCTTGTCAAGTTCATACTGGCCATGTCTGATTAGCACGATAGTCCGAGTAGCGGTGGCTGTGGCCTAAATTGAGTCTCAATTGGAAGAAAAGAAGTACGGTAGTCTAACCTCTTTGATCATTTGTTCCTTCTCTTCATCCGTCGCTTTCGAGTACTTTTTCTCGTCGACGAGAGACATGGGAGCGCGGCTGAGAAAGATATTGATGGAGTGTTGACTGATAGACCTGTTTAACCCGACAACTGCACAACTCAGTTTCTGCTCATTAAAGCAGATACAAACGTTCCAGTAATGAGATTTGGACGCGGGATGCAGAAGGATGCGTGTCTCAATTAGGTTTGCTAAGGCCTTCGGGATAGGCTAATATGTGAATTGTCATCATTAAGCTGCCTACTCACAAGTCCCAGTTGTCATGCCAATGCCCACGAGGGAATGCTGAATCGAAGGTAGTCGACGAGTTGACCCATGAGTTAGATGCACTGCTCACGAAGGCATTCAACTGCAAGACGTACTTATTTTAGAATGAAGTCGCTATCTCGGAAATCATTAGGGGTAGCATGTATGATTAGAGCAACTTAAGTGGTCTGTTTAGCCCGACAATATGCCGAGCTACATTGCAATAGTATTTCCGTCAAGATAAGGACACTTAGACACAACGGCGAATTTGTAAAAATATGGCTATACCTGTCTGAAAGGCGCTGCAAGTCCATGGATGCCATCAGCTGCGATCTCGTCATTGTAGGAGTATGCAGTGTAAGCTGCGACCCCGAGAGGGACAGTCGTCTTCACTACCCGCGAAAAGACGCCCATACCTGAACGAGAAATGCAACGTGTCAGTGCGGTAAATGAGAGCGATAAGATATGCTAATCAGCGTGAAAACTGATAAAGATATGCGCACGTCAGCACCAATAGAAGGAAAGCGAGAAAATGGTGACTGTTTGGGAATCGGTGGCGAGACATAGTGCAAGTAGGGACCACCGAACCGGAGAAGGTAGAACGAGAGCCGGCAAAGGGCGTGTCATGGCGTGGGAAACGTCGAAATGCGGGAATTCAAATATCAAACAATGATTTTTTTTTCAAGATTTATTGATTTAAAATGTGTGCCGCCCTCCATTCTTTCGTTTAATAAGAGGACTGATTGGAAATGAACACGTATAAAAAACAGAAACAAATCTGTAGACCCGATCATGCTAAATTTTGCAAGTGAAGTTGCGTAATTTTCGAATGCTGCAGTTTTTAATTAACAAGTACGAGTATGAAGTGATGCCTCCTTTTTGTTTTGTTATCAAATTGATTGTTAAGGTATTATTATACTCTCTGCAGAAAAATAGAAGAATCTGTAGTCCCGAACTTTAATGAATCGACGACGAACTTTGCTGGAGAAGTGTCATACAACTTCACCAAGAGTTTTTAGTTAATTATTTCTTTTATATTTTTCAGTTTCTAAGCTCATGCGGCATATCTAAATAATAAATTCAAAACGTGAATTGCTTATATGAATTTATATTGCCAGATCGCTTTGTAAATACCGTATACGTCCCTATAGTGCAAGGCTAGACGTTAACGTTAATTGGTAAAGTAGTTCAGGTAAAAACTCGTAAAAAAAATGATGCACACCCGTCGAAAAGTTCCGGTCCTCAGATTACACCACGACGAGAACCGCGATTCATTTGCCAGCGCTGCCCTCTACCGTATACCAGGAGTAGAGGAAAGAAAATTATTCGGCTTTCCTTTTTCTAGTGAACTATCGAGTTAACGTTGCTGAATCAGGTATTGATTTTGAAAAAGTAAACAAAAAACAGTAAGACTGAATAAAATGAATATTTTGAATATCTAGATTACGGTAATTACCGTACATTTATGGTTAGAGTTGGAGCGCGTCCGTGGGATAAACATCTTACTGAAACTTTTTTTAGCTGCTTTTCCTTCTCTCTAGGCATTTATGTTTCAATCTATTTTTATTTCTTGCGCGCAGATTGTAGTCTTGACCTTTGCCTCACTTTCTCGATACTCAACATCGCAGTTTCTCGATATCTTTGTGATTATCCTGACGTGCGCTTTTCTTTATCACTTTTCGCGCTGAACGCGACCTTCTTTCCCATACCATGTGTATATTCTCTCTTTCAGGTCATGGGCGTCTTTTCGCGGGTAGTGAAGACGACTGTTCCTCTCGGGGTCGCAGCTCACACTGCATACTCCTACAAAGACGAGATCGCAGTTGACGGCATCTATGGAATCGCAGCGCCTTTCACACAGGTGCTTATTTCTTCAAGCGCTTGATGCACAGCTGAGCGTAATCACGAAGCTTTTCACCCAAGTACGAGTCTAAAGAAGTCGTTTGCTAACTTACAATTAGATCACGTAAGAAACCACCCTAACCATTTATTTATAATCACTTCTATGGCTCGTTACTACTTATGAAGAATACCGCCGACTCATCCCCTTCTGAGCATCTATTGCCTGACATGATAAATTGATTGATTGATTGATTACTACGGTTGGAGTAGTGCTGCATTCGTATTTTCATGTAACTATAAGTTTCCTTTTTTATTCAAGATAATGCATACTCGCGTGCAGTATCCAAGTGGCGTTGTCTCGACGGAAATGCTTGTCTAATGTCTCTCATATCAGTTGAATGCCTTCGTGAGCAGTGCCTCCAACTCATCGACTACCTTCGATTCAGCGTTCCCTCGTGGACAATGGAATGATAACTGGGACTTGTGAGTGACTTGACATACGTTATCATTAGGGTTTGCTCAATTATACAACGTTGTGATTTCGCGAAACTAGAAATTGTGAACTTTACGACATCGCAGAATCTTCTCATAACTGCGAAAACGACTAAATCATGAGATTGTGATGTCGCAAACTTTGACTAGCCAACACTAACGAGCATCTGTCATCCATCAAACAAATAGTGTTTCCGGATCGGATTGTTCCTTTTAAATTCCGCTCTGGTTGCTTTGACCGCCGGGAGAGTGCCCAATAGTGTATTCGATCCATCGTCCTTTATCAATAACATCATTTTCAGCCGCGCTCCCATGTCTCTCGTCGATGAGAAAAAGTACTCGAAAGAGAAGGATGAAGAGAAGGAACAAATGATCAAAGAGGTTAGACTACCGTACTCCTTTTCTTCCAATTGAGACCCAATTTAGGCCACAGCCACCGCTACTCGGACTATCGTGCTAATCAGACATGGCCAGTATGAACTTGACAAGAAACCGTACGCCCTCACTCAACTGGGAAGAGTACAAGCGGTTAGTTGGTCATATTGCTGACAAGACCCAATGCATCATACCGGCAATGTTTTAAAGGGGTTGAATTTCTATCCGTTCTGCACACTTGCTCGATGGTTTTACCGGCAAGCGAGTGTCCTTAATGGTGCCAAAAAATCGAAATGGATTATCTGAAACCCAACAATCGTGAAGAACATTAGGTTATGGTGCAGTTTCGTCCTCGATGACATTAATACGTTTCCGAGGCGGACCGATTCGGATTAGCCTACCCAATCAGCTATGGTATTTATTAATTGATTGCAGACTGGTTGGCAAAAGACTGGCAGAATGGCACGAGAAGAAGAGGAATATCGACGAGGTGACAATGTCAACGATGACGAGAACAACGGAGACTGCCAATCTCATTCTGGGTGAGGGATTACGGTAGTATCTCGGATGATTGCAGCTGGAAACTACCTGGTCGTAAAAAATGCTAATTATTAGTCTCCAGGCACTTTCTGGTTGGAATACAACCTGGCTACACATTAAGAAATTTGTTTAGCGTCAGATGAAATTCACTAGTTAAAAACGGGGCTTCAAATGTGCTACGGTGTCATTGGATCGATATTCAGAGCAGCTAGTGTACAAATTTGGTTTCTACGAGTGAAAATACGCCGGATAAGTCTTTATTCGAATAGTTCTGTGATTTTGATTTTTTGACCCAAAAATTACCATGAGGTTGGGGCGCGAGCCTTTTTCTACTATCTTGCAAAACATGGTCGATCGTGGGGCTCGAACCGGTGATATAGCGGGCTTCAGTCAGACACCATAACCAATAGTGGTTATGGTGTCTGACTGAAGTCTCGACTCCCCGGTTCGAGCCCCACGATCGACCATGTTTTGCAAGACGGCAGAAGAAGGCTCGCGCCCCAACCACCCCGCAGTAGTGATTCCCTGATCGAGGAGGGAACTCCCTATCCGCCCGAGCCTGCGTTAGCCGACTGGAGACCACGCGCCAAGATAATCGATAATCGACCATTTATTGATGCGGATATCGTACCACCCAGGAGTTCTTCTCGGAGGGATCTCGCATTGAGTCAGCTTTCCGCAAGCACATTCATCGAGCATCTCCCAAGCAGAAGAAGGGCTCAACTGAGGTACGGTAGTTGATGCTGCTAAATTGGAATGAACAATCTCACACCTTACAGGTCATTCTCTGTCATGGCAACGTCATCAGATATTTCATCTGCAGGTACGGTATCTCCATCTATTGATCTACCGTATCCCGTCCATTCAGAGCCCTTCAGTTCCCTCCTGAGGGCTGGCTGAGAATGTCTGTGGCGCACAGCTCGATTACCGTAATGAATATTCATCCTGATGGAAATGTGAAGATTATGTCGGTTGGAGATATGGGCCATCTTCCTGCAGAGAAGATCTCTTTCGCATAATTTATCGATTGGATGGACAATCCCTCGTAGCGTCTCATGATTTGTATCGTGTTTGTATTTATTATTGTATATTAAATTCACTGGTAAATAGTCTCTGAGCTGCATGTTTTGCGTTATGAGTGGACGAGTGACATTGTGAGCGTTGTCCGGGATTTCCCCCTATCGATTGATTTCTCTTACCGTACCCGTCTCGTCAATGGGGTGCTACCGTATCTTCAAGGCGTTGATACAAGAGTGGTCAAATATGTAGCTTATCATATCTTGCGAGAGATCTGACCACTGCAGAAGAGTGAGAAACGGAGAAATCCAGACCAAATTTGCGCTTTCTCTTGTGAAAGCGAGAGATTACGGTAATCGATCCATCGGTTTTACAGATTGTGATGACGAGTCACACGAATTCACGTGGAGTAAAGCCGATCGATTGTGATGGCCCGTGAGAGCGAGTGAGCGAATATTTCTCTGGTACCTCAACTTGACTAAGTGTGTTGTGTTGAATAGAGACACCATCGATACTGCACAACAATCTTCAATTCAATTATTTCGAGCTCTTTTCTTCCATATCCACTTCGTCTCCTCTCTCATTCTCCCTCTCTCCTCCTCTCCTCACTGCGGCAGAATGATCTCGTGTCGAGTGGTCGCGTCCCTCCTGCTTTCCCTACTCACGTAAGTATGGACTTGTTTTTCTCTCTATTTTATTTAAGTATACATTTAAATGGTTTAAAATATGAAAATATGATCGTTCTTCCAGATATGACCATTCCACGGCGATTCGTGAAGTAGGCAAAGACGAATTCGCAGCCAATCTGGTGAGAATCATCAGTCTGACCCATTTGAACTCAACAGTACCCTTCATTGATTGGGCTGGTTTGGAAAATAACCAGAACAAGTGCAAGTCGGATTGACCCGACCTTACGTGGCACTTCGCGTTCTGATCACTTTCTTGTTGACCGATCAATGGTGGAGTGAGAGGGCGAAATGGGTTAGTATTGAGATGAAACGTATTTGATTTGGGGAAGGAGAAGGAGAGAAAATAATCGTGTGAGCAGTGTCCAGATGAGAAATTTTCTAGAACGGTAGATCAAAAAGAGGAGAGTATCTCCCTCTTTTTCTATTCTCGAAATTGGAGTGAGAGATGTTCGATTGGCAGGTGCTCGTGTGTGTCCAGCTCTCTCTCTCTCTATCCCCTCTAACTCCTCTCATTTTGAATGGAAGTGAATAACTCCGCGAGCCGACCGCCTCGGCTGACTCAAAATGACTCAAAAGAGTTTTGCACGTACGTGCACGTGCCAATCTCGAACATCTCTCACTTGAAATGAGAGTGGAGAAGGGGAGGGAGTCCCCTTGGTCTAACCTGATCGCTCTAGACGATTTCTTCCCTAGAAGAATTGTCTAGACATCGACACTATTCACACCCCTAGTCGACCTACGAGAATTGCACTATTATTTCGCTTCTTCACTGTTTACTTGTTGTTGATAATAATAATATTTGAGGCCAAATGGACGAACCTCACGGCGTATGTTGGCCGAGCCCTGCAGAATAAGAAGGTGAGAACTGTAGTGTTGCTGGATGGAATGGTTCTCTCTCCATTTTGCACACTCAATGGAGCGACGAGAAAGTGTGCATAATAGAGAGATATGCTGTTCGATCCAGCCCCACTAATGACTACCCCGTTGAATCGGACCTCTATCAATCCTTTCCAGCACAATAAATCTCTCTCGAATCCCTTCCAATCGCCTGGATTTCTGACGAAACTCGAGAATGGAAATATTGATGGATCGGCGGTTCTTCTCTCAGCCAAGAATGTGAGTCGACTGATAATGAGAAGGGAATTATCTACTGATGGTCACAAATCGGAATCCAACGTTCCTCAGATCGCGTGCAGGGAAGTGGGGAGGTGGTTTCTGGTTTTGTCTCTCTCCATTCTGCACACTCTCGTACGTCGGACCGACGAGAGAGTTCGAAGAATTGAGAGAGCCAAATACTTATTAATGACATCCCTAGTATGAAGCCCTTCCATACCATGATATGTTTACTTTCCAGGTAACTCCGGACCTTGAATTGACGGAACACTTCAGCAAGATGAGAGGCATGGTGAGATCAAGGAAGACTTAGCTGAGACCGATCAAATACTTTAAGGCTCCATGCATGATTTATAAACCGCCGTCGAAAAATTACAAACGAGCCGCGGTTCCACTCTTCACTATTGTGAGTGATCGAACCGGAAAGATCAAAGATCATAATGGTTCTTTAGCTGAAAACTCCTTCAGTTAAATACGACTTCAGTGGCTACAGGATTCCATGTAGTATCTCATCCTGTAGAGTCTATTCGGGAACTTGCAAAACTCCTCACATTGTTTACACATTCATTTGGAGGGAATACTGTAGAGTCACACAACGATATTTTTCCGCTCTATTATTTGAAATCCTAAATGTTAATTTAAAAAAATATATATTTCAGGCAGTTTTCGCTAACGTGACCACGGATGAGAAAAAGCCATATAAGAAAGTGAGTAAGGGTAAGGAGACAAAGTTGAAGGATCAAAGATCAAAGACCAATCTGCTTTTTGCAGTTCGAGCCGTACATCTGCGCACTGCGGCAGCAGACTGAAATGGTTAGAATTTTATGTGATTCTAAAATTCAAAATTCATTCAGATAATTTTCATCGACATTTCGCAATCGGTCGTCGGCCCTCCAAAAGGCGATGTTTGCAATACGATGATACTTGTGGGTCATTCTATGTTCTTGCAGAATTTCACTAATTAATTAATTAATTACTCATTAGATCCGTCAATCTCTTCATTCTGCGCTATTCCTCGCCACAATATTCTCTGAGGTTTGGTTCCATGGCAGTTTACTTTACTGAAGCGATTGTTTTTGTAGACTACAAACTACGTGAAGCCGATTCTCTGCCGACCGATTGTATGGGGAAATCTATCGCCGTACCTGCAGGTGCGGTTTGTTCTATGCATATTCTCAGCAGTGCTCGATCCGATTGTTGCTCTCTCCATTCTGCACACTCATCTGACTAGCGTAGTGTGCAGAATGGAGAGAACACAATTCGATCGATTCTCATCTAAATTGCTTGCATTCAGATCCGTATGGACACTAAAACACAAACGGACAACGATACGCTCGTGTTTCTCGCCACCAAAGGAGGATCCATCAAGTGAGGGAACAGTAGAGAGGACTAATCGGCATCCGACTCTCCTCTATTCGCGCGCTCTCTCGCCTCTCTAACCGACGAGAGATCACGCAAAATGGGAGAGTCGGATGCCGTTTTGTCATCACTACTGGTAATGGAAAATCGGCAACGACTCCTCGAATCTAGTGTGGTCTCTTTTCTCTGATCGGTGAGAAATCACGCGAGTTGGGGAGACTCGAGGCCTATTACATCTCTTCAGCCAATGATTACAAATTCGTGGATGGAATCAGTTCCCTTTTGTGGTTCAACTAGTGGTTGATAATTAACATAATTGTTTTCAGTTTCGCAATTGAGGGAGATATTCACTTTCTGGATAAAATTAGTGAGAAGAATAAAAAAAGAATGCTGGCTAATCTCTACGCGGTATTTGACAATACATGCCAATTAGCACACAAAAGCGATCTCGGAGGCAGAGAAAATTATGTGAGTCGAGTTGGAAATAGTCGGGTCAAAAAGTGTCTCTCTACATTCAGCACACTCTTTCGTAGGACAGAGAAACAGATAAAAGCGTGCAAAAGAAGAGAGTGTTATTCGATCCTGCTACATTAGTTCAATTTCAATAAGACAAATGATCTCTGTATGACACATACCATAATGACTGGTTCCTCTATTATCCCCCGTTCATCGTTCTATGTATACAAGCCCATTCGGGATAGAGTCTCCTTTTTCGGTATCAACATTGAACTCCAGATTCAATTCTTTCCCTGTTAGATCATCTCGAATGTACTCTCAATTACCCGACTTTATTCGTACCGCACCAAATGTCAAGATTTTTAAACGTCGTTTAGAAAAACACCCCCTCATTAAAGACCTCTCTCAATCACAACACTAATTATCTCCATAATATTATTATATTCATTTTCTTGTTGCGCCAAGTGCGTAGATAAATTATTATTATAATTAATAATTTCTTCCAGTTGACGGGGCCTCGTTTCGCATTTTCGAATGTTGAGCTCCTCAAGAAGAAGTATATGATGAAGAGACGCGTTAGTTTTTAAATATTTATTTTTGTTTTTAATCCATTGGAAGAGGCGAATTTAAAGTGTAATTGTTTTTGTTTTGGAATCTGCAAACACGTCAATTTGTTTTTATATATAGAATACATCGAAACCGATTATATTTCCAAATTGAGAAAATTTGTAATTTCTTTGTTTAGGAACTGCGAGACTATCTCGTGTCCGAAGGCCAAGATCTATCCACTATAGTGATGCTCTCTATTCTACCCGTTCTCCTCTTCGCAGGAACGGTTACTATGTGTCTCCACATCAATCCACAGGTTTGATCTTTGATCTTTCATCTTCTCGAAAAAGACTCAGTCTGATCTTTGATATATTCTAGTGAGATACAGACGTAGGTCTCAATCTCAGTCGATATGATCTTTGATCTCTTCAGCGCATCCCCACTGATTATGAGAAGATCATCGATTTGGTCGAGCCGGATCCGGAACCGGAGAGCAAGCGAGAGAAGAAGGTACGAGAGGGATTGCGGCATCACTAGTCAATCCACTTCTCATTTCGTCATCACTAGAAATTGAGCTCACTAGTGATGTAGTTTCGGTTTTCTGTTCTCTCCATTCTGCACACTCTTTCGCCGGAGAGAGCAGAAAAGCGAAACGACATCACTTCTAATCACCTTTCCTACTCAGGGCGGAGTTCTGGAAGCAATCAAGAATCTCCCCAAGAAGATCGCCTCTGAAGTGACAATAATTCTCAATTTTTTGACTACTTAAAAATATTTTTTCAGACCTATCCGAATGTTTCACAAGGCGAGCGCAAGAAGAGTGAGTTTCCCAGTACAATTATTGGTCATTGATCTTTGATCTTTCCAGAGATAAAGAGAAAGAAGAACAAGGACAAGGCAGTAACTGAGAAGGCTGCTGAAGTGACTGCGGAGGCAGAAGTATCGTGAGCGCGGGGGAATATTGGGCTAGTGACGATGCAATCACTGGATTACGGTTTCCTAGTGATGACGTCATGACTGGATTACGGTAACTATTGAGTAGTGATGACGCAAGCAAATCTCAGCGCCAAGACCGGAAGAGGAACCGAATCGAAGAAGGTCGATGATAAGGTGAGATTGATAATACTTTCGAATCAATATTTATTATTTAATTGAGCGCATCTAATTAATATATATTCAGACCGCGAAACAGAAGAAGAGCAAGGGGGAATTCGGAAGCATCGGCATCAAGAAACTCGTTCGTTTACTTTTCTTTCTGAAAATATGTGGAGAGCACATGTGCTGTTGGATTATGAAGAAGAGGCACTCGTGCTGTTGGATGGCATCTTTGATGGAGAGTGGAATGAGTTTCATTCATTCTCCACCGAGGATGGATTGCGATTAGGATATGATATGTTAATCTACCGAAAATAGTTTAATTTAAAATATATACAGTTTATTTAAATTAAAGTATATTAATTGCAGAGGAAGAGAAAGACGCAGCAGGAGAGAGCGAGCGACGACGAAGTCACCGCCACCACGGATACTGTCACTGGAACTGAGGGTGAGCAGTAGCCAGGGGAAATGGCACTATGTCGGATGAGAACCAAAAAAAATGTCGACTCCCAGTATTTTCTCAGATGGTTCTCTGTACCATATTTGACTTACTGAGCGAATACTGGAAGACGACATTTTTTCGGTTCTCATCCGACGGTTCGCATCTGACCTACACCGGGGAAATCGGTACCCGACTATCCTACAAGCAGTAGGATGAACTTCTCGGAACTTGTCTCTTCATTCCGCACGGATTCTTGAGGGTGTTCCATCTTAGAACTCTCGTTTCAGAACTGGATCAAGTAGTTTTAAAAAAAATCGTATTTATAAGGCTTAAAGGCGGCTCCTAAGCAGTTTAAATTTACCGTAATGATCAATGACGGTCTTTAAATGCGTAAAGCACTGTAGGTTAAGGGTAGATAACTTGATCCAGTTCTAAAATGGCCAATTCTTAAATGAGAATTCTAAAATGCTTCACCCTCCAGACTCTTCCACGCCCGGTCCCAGTGTGTCGAATGAAAGGACCATATTAACCGAAGCCATCTCTAGTGAGATTAAGACGATAACTGGTTCAGATAAGACTTGGACGAGGTCCTTAATTGACTTAATAATACGGTATAATTATCGATTTTGCAGCGACGGCTCTAGCTACGACTGCCCTGGGAAACTAAACCCGTAATCAGAAGATACTATAGCCAGGAGCACCGTTTCACGTCGAGCCCTGTATTGTATCAAATCATTAAACCGATAAATATATATTTGTGGATTCCGCAGCACTTTCGTTGATCTCTAGATTACCGTATCATAAAGTAGTGATGAGGTGAGCTACGGTATCCTCCATCTCCTCTCTGGTAGATCAGTGATCTCTATCCCACTTGATCTCTTGATCTCATTGACCCCTGATCAGATTGGTCCCCGGGGAGGCCGCCCCCTCTCCTCCCTTGATCTACCCTTCCCTCCTCTTCCTCGTCCCTTCCTCTCAGTCTATTTCCCGCTCTTCATCCAGTTGTCCCCTCCCCTCCCTCTTCCCTAGTCGTCTCTCACTCGCCAGTGACCTACTCCCTTCCCTTCTCGCAGTTCGACTGCCCAGTCAGCCTTCCCCGTCCCTTTCCCTCTCCTCCCCCCTTCACTACCACGTCTTCTTAACTCGCCCTCCTCCCTTTCACCCCCTTCTCATCCTCAAGTGGACGTCATCTCTCTTTCTCCAGGTATTTTGAGTCAGGGTAAGAGGACGGTTAGGGACTCCTTCCCATTCATCCCTTCTTAGAGTGGTCATGGATGAAGTTGACGACGTTTATGAGATGGAGTAGGAAGGGAGAGAGGGCGTCTCTCCCTTCCTCTCCATCTCATCATCGTATTGAATGGTATCCCCTGTAGATAGCTAGACCGCATTCTTGATCCTCGTCAAAACGTTCAACGTGACGTCATGAGCGCTTTGTTCCACCAGTAGTCTACTAGGAAGGATAAAAGTAGTGAAAAAAGCTCTGTTTTGATTGGAGAGAAAGTAGGGGGAGGAGAGTACAAATACGACTTCACTTCCCCTACGTTCTCCAATCACATGGGAATGGATGAGTTTGTGCATTCTCGTCCTTCTCGGAAGAGGAGAGTGACCTACCCCACCCCTTGTGTTACTTTCCTCCACCCTTCGCCCCCTCCCTCACTTCGGAGTCATCTTGAAAGAAGCTAGGGAATCCAGGAGAACAAGCTGAATGTGAGGTGAGCGTCGGGGAAAAGGACCTGATAGAGTAGCCTTTTGGTGTGCGGATTACTGTAATGAGAGATACGGCAGAATAGACACTAAGGGGCTAAAGTATCGAACAAGAATCATTTCAGGTTGGACTGGCTCGTTATATCTAATGTTTCTGCTACGTGGACTACGGTAGCGCCGAATCGATCGATAAAGGGATTACGGTGAGTACGAGCCGGGATACGGTAGCTTGGCTATCTGGTAGCGGTGTTGCCGGGTCGAATAGTGCTCTGTCGATTCTAAACACTCTCTCGCCCCTTCAGAGGATCTAAAGAGTGTGCAGAATGGAGAGAGTTATTCGATCCGACAACACCTTGGGATGTAGTGACTCTGGGGCTCGCGTGTCTCGACTCACGTTATGAAGTGGGTACAGTAACCGAGTACGGTAGGTCACGACACTTATCGATTGGAGAGGATGGCAGTTGTTCGACAACGAAAGGTGAATGTTGTCCAGTTCCAGATGCTGTCCAATCCTTTTCAGGCAGGCACGACTCCCCTGCCCCCTATTCCATATCGATCGTAGCAGCTACCGTAATCGACAAGCGATCAACAAGTGAGTGTTATGTTTTTGTTCAGGTTTCAGAGACTTTCTCTCCCTTGCCTGATCTTTGATCGTTTCAGGTGTCTATCGTTGCGACGCGAGATAGCCATTGTAATATCGATCAACACAACCTACAGTATCCCTTGCGACCGTTTCCGCCTATTCCATTAACTGCCCACCGTTTCCCCTATTCCATTAACTCCTCTCTTGACCCCTTTTATTGTATACTCTAACTCCCTCTACCCTCTGTCCTCTCGTTATCGATCGTGGCCTACAGTATTCCCTTCCCTATCGATCAGTCTCCTGCCTATTCCCAACGCTCTTTCTACCGTTCATTCACCATTATCGATCGACTAATTTTCCGTCCCTGGTTGCGTGATTCCACTTGCACTTCGAATTCAAGGAAATCGCAAAACTCGGAACTGAAAGTTCGATCCAGTTCTTTCTCCTCATACCGTAATCAACCTGCCCACCGTAACCCGTTCATCAACTGTATTGATTCGTTTGTAAGATAAAGTAGATGATCAAATAGTACAGTTCTCACGAGCAGTCGAGCACACGAATGCAGAAATATTGATCGGAATGGGGCGGAGCCAAGCAAAGGAGAGAAATGGGCGGTCATTAAGGGGCGGGACTTGTAGTGGGCGGAGCTAATTAGTTTTAAATTAAATATTATTAATTAATTAGCGAGTGATTAATAATCGAGATTATCAATTCCGGTTCAGCTAATCACCAGATTCGATAAATCCGGAACCAGGCCAAAACCTGTCGAATCTGCAAGCGGGCGCGATTTGTGGCTCAAACGAGGCGCGCATCGTGCGGAGCGTCAAAAATCTTCAAAATTGCCCTTTTTAATCAATCCGCATTGTGCACGCCACATAAAATGGGCGGAATCACCGATCTGCACAATGCGCGCCATGTTAGAGGCGGAATTCTCTGACTTTCGAAAAAAGACCCGGAACACGGAACGGAGACAATCGAATTCGACGAGAAAGTGTGCAGAATGGAGCCAGCAACTCCATCCAGGATTCTGGAGACCGAATAAATGATGACCCGTTTAAGAAGTAGTTGGAAGGGAGGACCTATACGACGGTTTCGGTTGAAACGAAGCGAGAGGGGTATTTAGTGGGGTTACGGTAGCAGTACGGTAGCTATTCCAGGTGGGATGGGTACATTGTGCGCTGGCTCGACCGGATATGGCACCATGGTTGGAGGGGGGGGGGGAGTTTCCGCTAAACTCGCCTTTATCTTCTTTCGTCATTCATACTCTAATAACATGAATGACGAAAAGGAGAAAATGATGAGATTAAGCAGAGTTCTGAGAGTGCCGATGGAATCATCATGCGTCATATATGATAGAGTAAAGAGTACAAATCGGATTCGCCTCTCCTCATTTCACGTGCTATCTCACCAGTAAGAGAAACGAGAACATCCAAAATAAAGACTAGGAATTAACATCACTCATAGAAAGTAATTGGGTGGGAGTAATTGGGTGGAGGATAAAAGAATAGGAAGGAGAAGCATTGAAAGGTTCCCAATACACTGCCACGACAACGGGGTTCGCCATAGGAAGCGTCTACCGAGAACTAGCGATGTAGTAAATAGCTGCTCTCAGCTCATTCTAATCCGCCCACTCTCTCGTCTGTATGACTAACGTAGTGTGCAGAATGGAGAGAGCCAGAACCGAAAAGACATTCCTAGAGGGAACTGGTACACGATCCGGATTGCTACCGGTCCCGTCACACTGACTCAAAATACTTGGAGAAGGAGAGATGACTTGAGGATGAGAAGGGGATGAAGGGATGGAATGCGACTTCTGAAGACGTGATAGTGAAGGGGGAAGGAGAGGGAAGGGACAAGGGACAAGGAAGGTTGACTGTGCAGTCGAACTGCGAGAAGGGAAGGGGGTATGTCACTGGTGAGTGAGAGACGACTAGAGAAGAAGGAGGGGAGGGAAGAGAGAGAACTAGACTGAGAGGAAGGGACGAGGGAGGAGGGAAGGGTAGATCAATGGAGGAGCGAGGGGCCCAATCGGGTCAGGGGTCAACGAGATCAAGAGATGAGATAGAGGTCACTGATCTACCAGTGAGGGAAGAGTTGGGAAAGAGATAATACCGTAGCCCATCTCACCACCACTTTGTTATACTGTAATCTAGAGATCAACGAAAGTGCTAAGGAATCCACAATTATATATTCATCGGTTTAATGAATTGATACAATACAGGGCTCGACGTGAAACTGTTCTCCTGGCTATGATATCTTCTGATTACGGGTTCAGTTTCCCGGGACAGTCGTAGCTAGAGCCGTCGCTGCAAAATTGAGCTGGGATAGACTTTAATCATGATTTCCAACTAGTTTTTCAGGTTGATTAATTTTGAAAATCTGGTTGAGACATGTGAGGGATTTCATTGCCCATTCATTCGATAAATATCATATCACATCCTCCTTGAAATTAAACTCTTTGTCATTCTGATATGTACAGCAAGAGATCAATCACATGTGATAACCGGGCAACTCAACAACATGCAACAGTGAAACTTCTAGAAGGCAGTAGATCAAGTTAACAACGTGGTAACAATGAATGGTGCTACTAACAACACTAATGAATATCACTTCCTATTCACGATGAGAGACCTTTCGCAGTCTCCTTTGGTCTTCCTTTCTTTATTTCAGTCTTCTTCTTTCTTACCCTCTTCCTATATTTCGCCAGATATGGCTCATCCATCACTTCGTCGACCTCTTCGATCAGATCCCAGATGATCTGAAACAATCGATTGATTGACTTCCCTCTACCGTAATCCCACCTCGATTCGCTCTTTGATCTCCCATATTCTCTTCCACAATTCCTGCTCTTTCACTTCCCGATTCTTCGAATCATTCCATTCGTTGCGATGCCAGATCTGGATTACGGCAATGTTTATATTTGATCTTTGATCTTCAATGAAAGTTTCTAAACGAATTCTCTTTTGAAACCAGAAGAGACTGATTCAATGTTCTATTTAATTTTATTAATACAGTTGCGCAGTAAACAAAATCAAATTATTTTATTGGATTAAACTACGATTTGTCCTTAAAATCCATATTCTCAAACCTCGAGAGAGGCGAGTGTGGATCGCACGAGTTTCGGATTATTCGTTCTGATGACAACGCACTCGAAGCACATTTTATCCGCCTGGAAAGAATACGTCCATTACCTAGTGGACCATTTCCGATTAGGCTCTCTCCAATCTGCACACTCATTCGCCGGTTAGGCAGACAGACAGACGATAGAGCGTGCGGAACGGAGAGAGCTTACCGGCATCCTAATTTCCTAGTGAGGACGCATTCTCACATGTTCCATCATTGAATGCAGCATTGCACAAGGAGTCTTCTTCTCCACTCCATCCATACACGAATCGGCTGCCTTCCCCTCGTCTTCCTCCAGTGGAACTCCGTCCATCCTGACAATTGATCGGTCGATAATAAACTGACCTACCGTAATCTACAGTACCTGTCCCACAGCACTCCTAGAGGGCAGCCCGTTGCCTTCTTGAATATCCTCGCTCGGCGGGTACTGTAATTAGGCTATGACTACTAGGACTGTCACTTCAAGCATCAGTTATATCCATTCTGTACACTTTCTTGTTTGACCAGCGATAGAGTGTGCCGAATGAAGAGCTTAATGGATACGGTAGCCTACGGTACCTCGTTCCCTCGACTGAGTAGACGGCATCTTTGCCCGCCAACAGTTCGTCCACACTCATACCGTGTCCCTTCGTGTCATTGTTCTGTATGGGAAACCGTAGTCCTGCAATCGACGGTTCTATCGTACTACTTAACTATCGCCAACTGACCATTATTCGCCAACTCATGCACTTTCATTAACAATTCATCTTCGGTGTCCTCTGTGTTCTGTATTCCTTGGAAGTGCACCTGGATAGATCAATCGATAATTATTCATCCACAGTAAGATAATTTTCAATAGATTACCGTGAGTGAGTATTTGTTTCATGCGGAGTAAGCCATGATCGATCGATGTTACGTGATTATTGATTGATTGTGTGCCTTACAGTACCTGAGTCGTCTCCGTGAGAGCCTTGATCTTGAGGTACCACCTATGATTTGCACAAGGAGTTCCATCCATCTTCTGCCAACCAGTCTGACAAGAATATTATTATTATTATATGAAAAATATTAATTTTTAAAATGTCACCTTGAAGAAATGCATGAAATGAAGCGAGTCTGTGATCACTCGAATCTCGGGAATATTGAGCACTTGCGCCTGAATGGGAAAGATCAAAGATCATTCTTTTTTTTAAATGCCGGCATACCTCTTGGATCGAATCGTGAATCGCAATTAACTGCGCCCGAAAATGAGTCACTGGGAGGATTGACAGTCGCTGAGTCGATCCGAGTGGTCTGTCAGGTTACGGTATCGATCGATCGAATGGTAGGTCAAACCTCTGCCTTATCTCGAGATGCTCAATCGATTCTGGCGCCCACAGAGACGCGTATGATCCCAGCTTGAAGCCAGTGTACGGGTTCAATTCCAACCTGCGATCAATAATTACTACTTGTCACTCTTTTTCATGAGGGATCTCATTTAGACTAAATGATTAGTTTTAAATTTTTTTTTTCTTCTACGCACTCTTTCACCGGACAGAAAGACGAGAGTGAGCGTGAAGAGTGGAGGGAGAGTTTAAAACCAATCTTTACCTTCCGACAGTGTATACGGTAGGGACGGTCCTTCCCTTTAGCGGAAATGAAACTTTCGGAGAGATCATCCAATCAGATGTGTAGTCTTTCGCAGTGAAGTTGGTAACGTTCGCATCCGCTGAAATCACCAATAATTAATTCGCTAGCAGTTTTAGCCAGTGGTGAGCATGATCCGTGCAAAATTTGAGGGCATCTGTGTAGGCCAAAAGGCATCAGATTTTTAGAATGACCATTTACTGGGCTACTCTGTGTCCAAAAACCAGGAAGTTTGAACAACTTTTGATAATTTGTTCATGGATGCCTGCCCACGTATGGTTTTAGATTTCCTTATTCCATGACACATTCCTGTTTAATTCGACGTCATCACGGCAAGAAGCGGCTCATCGGAACTGTATTAGTCAAGCAACTCACGATGCTTTTTCCTCCTGTCCTCCCTCAATAGCTTCATCACCTCATTGCCTTGCGAATTCAACAACCAGGGCGATCGATACTCGAATTCCACCTGCGATGCAGTACCGTATCCTCTGATTGCATCATCACTATCTCACCTCAATTTCGTCCATACTTTTCACAATTTCATCGTATAACTCAGAGTTCGGCAACTGTCTCCGATTTCGCATTGTGAAACCTCTCTTCTTCATCTTTTGAAGCTGTATTCAATGTGTATTTTTTAATCCGAAGAAAACGATCTGTTCAACCTACTTCTTTTCGATAATCCTGATCTTTGAACTTGAAATCGGTTAGCACTCGAACCCGCTTCAGACCGTCTTTCTTAGCCTGTGGGATTACGGTGACTGATCAGTCAATAGAAGTACGGTAATCACACGCAATATTCTGATGATTTCTCACTTGTTTTAGCGCCATCGCAATTGACCGTAACATTGAACCGCGATAGTCCGTCGGGTCATTGTTTCTATCCACAATCTACAATCGACCGATCGATTACAGTAGTCTCTCAGAAATTGCTTACCGTATTCCTTGGATCTCCTTCTCCCCAATAGACTCCGCTCTGTGTACGATCGACACCGTCTTGCGTCCACCGAATTCCGGTCGTTCGGACGGTCCTGTGGATTACGGTATTCGATAGGAGAACCAATCGATAATAGACTCACATGATCTGATCGTCGGTTGATGTCGAGGGTGCGCAGAATTGTCTGCATGAGAGCAGGCTCCTAATCGATACCGACGAGAGTACGGTAGTCAAGGGACGCCGGAGCATACGATCCCTATGAAAAAAACCAATAAATTGGAGATCGGAGGATTACGATATTCACATTCTGGATCTATGAACCATAATTTTGAATTGTACTGTGATAGATGATAATAAAACATTTATTCAACCACGAGAACAACCAAATAATCGATATGTACAGACTGATCTACCGTAATCCTCTCAGAGTGCTTTCAATCGATCAACGACGTTTCCCAATTCCTCCACGAATTCCAGCTCGCTCATATCTCGCACGCCTTTCGGCTTTATCGATTGATCCTCGCCCTTCTCGAGAAGGAGACGAGCCTGCAATGAAAGGATTGAAGGAGAGGCCAGCAAATTCCTTAAATGTCACTTCCTCATTTTGTTCATGTTTATTAGAAAATCATGGACACCTCAAGCGTGGTAGAATGCAAGAAGCCCTAGTGAATACATGTCTCAGTACCCAATTAACTAATCATTAGGTTTATCAGTTTACCGCATTCCGTCTCACTGCTGGACCTGGATGGCTTCACTATCACCTAATTACACTCTGTCGTCCACTAGCCTCACAAGGGATAGAAAAATGTTTTTTTTTAATGCAGATTTTGCACCAAAATTTCTCCCTCTCATCCTCACCTTCACTGGCGCGTCACTCGCAGCCATTGCCCGCCACAGCAGTCGGAAGATTTCCAACTCCATTTTCCCCTTGAACCGACAAGTGGCGACCTACAATCGATACACCGTAACTCTTTCAACTAAAGTATACAAATTTATTGTAAGCGATTCTTATTTCCTTGAACGGGTATATTATTATATCGAGTCAATCGATATCTACCGTAATCGGGCGACAGATACAGTATACCATACATTGTAGAGAACTTCGTTCTGCGTGTGCAGCCAGACGTGAGTGATACCGCGTGACAGCGACTGAAAAATCGATAATTAACAACAACAAAAATCAATAATTATCCGTAGATCACCTGAGAAAGGGCGTACTGTAGCGGCTTCAGATTTCGATAATACATGTTGCGGTCGGCGGTGAAACTCAGTCGGACCGTGGGGAACTGGTAAAGCAGCGCTTATTGTTAAATCAAAGTCTTTTAAATAAATAATCCAATAATATCCTCAGTGTCTCAGTTAATATCGCAAATATTGCGGAGTAATCTCTTTGCACGTTACTATCGGAAATTGCAAGAAAAAGTCCAACAAAGGAACTAGTGACAACAAAAGGGCATCGACTCTCCACAATGCGCGTGCTCTCTCCTCGATAGGAGAAACGCTAGAACAGGCGAAAAGAGGAGAGTCGGATGCCGTTTTATCATTACTAAAACTAAGCCCTAATTCTGATCTACCGTATGTCCCCTACCGTACTTCCTTGCCCGGCCAGATGATGCTCGACTTCCCGTATGAATAATCGACGTAGGCGTGAGGAGCACTGAGATTATCGATTGACTTATTGATCGGTTCAATGGCCGACAGTAGGGGTAGAAAAGTCACAGTGTGCAAAGTAGAGAGAGTGAGACTCACGATGCGAAGGGTCGTTCTTCCTCTATCATTTTTCTCACTGATTCTGGTCTGGTCGAGGGTACAGATTGGATGAATGAATCCCATGGGAGAGCCTCAATCGAGACAAATCGAACTATCGATCCTCTCATCTGCAATAGATACCATGTTCTCCTCTCTCTCCATTTTGCACACTATCTCGTATCGTCTATACTTTGAGGAAATGAGTCAAATCGAAATGACGTCCACAATATACAACCGATCCTTCATCTTCATTCTCTTTCGTCTTCCATTTGATAAGATTTCGGATTTCTGACCGATTCATGTTCGAATTGCTTATTTTGCATCCAGCTTTTATAGCAAACTTTATCGTGCTACACTAAAACAATATCGCATTAACAAACAATGGGGGTGTTCCTAAGAAGGAAAGAGGAGGGATCGGGGAATGGAAGGGATGGGACCTACAGTAATCTCTACATTGAATATCGATTACAGACGGGGTGAGAGATATCGGAATCGGAGGGTGTAAAGCGTAGTAGATTAGGAAGAGATATCTTTGCACAATCATGATTCGTATCGGGGTGTGGAGGAATACGGTAGCCGGGAATGGGTGATGTTTACAAATACTGTAGATGGGTCAAGTGAATACGGTAGGTGTGGGAATGCAATGGGAGGGGGAGACATGGGGGGGGGATCTGATGATGATGAGCAATGAGATGCGTCTATCACTTCTGTACCATTCACTCGAGAACGAGACACGGTTACCCTGATAAGGGAACGGGGCGAGATTACGGTAGTCGATCGATGAAGGGAGAGACTAATCGACGCGAGACCCAGCTCAGTGAGAGGACGGAAGGATACGAGAGGGGAGGGATACTGTTGGATGGGATACGGTATGATAACAGATAATGACTGGGAGACAACTCGATCGATTCGGGGTACTGTAATTATGCTCCAGATGGAGTGGACTCCACGAGAGTTCATCCACAATCAGGGAGAGTTAGTAGATCGAGGAGGGGAGGGGAGGGAAAGGAATAAATGAATGAATAACAACGATGAGTAGGTGTGTATGGCATATAACGAAGGTGTGGAGAAGACACTATAATGCTAGAGGGGAAATGTCAAAGATCAATGATCAACCAGCCAACCAATCGTCCTGCGACCTCGGATCAAAGACCAAAGATCAACTTATGGTTCTGGTGTGTGTGGATGTGTGTTCAACAGACGGAGAAATGCACCAGGCATCGGAGACGAGAGGTTTCTAGTCGAAGGAAAGAAGGGGGGAGGGGGGATAAAAAGCAATGAAAGATAAAAGAGACAATGGGCATCTAGCTGCATGAAATCTCTCACCAAGGAGAACAAGATCTCGATAAAACAACGAAAGAACCGAATAGAGAGGAGGGGACTGGACTATCACTATAAGTAGAGAACGACACCAATTGATAAGAGACACTACTACCCAATACAAAGGACAATGAAAGCTTCTATTTTGCGGATTTTTTTTCTAGGTTTTTTTCCGTACTTTTTGAAATTATGTCTGACTAGACTACGGGGTATTATGAATAGACAAAGTGCGTTTATAAGAGATAGATATCTGTATGAGAAACTAGCAATCGATGAGTGACAGGGGGAGTAGGGTTCTATGAGACTGTGAGAGGCGACGGCTACAGTGGTACTGTAGAGGGGGAGGGATACTGTAGCCGGCCAGTCGATTCATCCCTCTTCTTTAACGGAAACGACGGAAGAAGGAGAACACTGAAAATTTTCTCTATTTACCATTAAAACACAAAAATATCGACTGATTCACACCGAAGAGGTCCTAGCTGGGAAATGTTACCGTACCTGACTTGAGGCTGTGAGAGACCCGTTTGAAGATTCCCTCCTTCTCAGGCACGTACTCCATCGTGATCTGCAATCGATACTATCCATCATACTGTTGCCAATCAATCGATAACCTACCGTAACTACCAATCTCCCAATTCTCCATTCAATTCCCCTTGTACTCTCCATCGTGCACTATTGTGTCGAGTGATTGACAACTCTCCCAATTAGCCTGTCAATTTCATAATGGGAGTGAGTGACTCGACAGACTGATCTACTATCTCCCTCTCCCTTCCATTCGTCTGTCACCAGTTGACAATTAAAGGACGACTCTCCTCATTTCGCACAGTCTATCATTGATCAGAGCAGCGAAAGAGCATGCGAAATGAGGAGTCACCAGTCACTCAATGGACATTCTCCCGTCCCTCTTTCTCCATTATTAGAGAGATTTCCGTGTCCTTCCTCTCAACTCTCAAAGGGCAACTATCTCCACTTTCTCTCCTCCTCCCCCTCTCTCTCCTCTTACAACTCATGCCTAATTGGTCTGGACTGGACTCCGCACTTCGTCTATTCCCGTTTCCAAAACCAAGAGAAGAGACGACAATGCAAACATTCCACCGATTCACACAAGGGTCAGATTGAGTTTGGTGTGCAGAGTTCTCGAACTACATATTGCAATGAAGCCGCAATCACTCGAGATGACTCCCCGGTGTAACCACAAATCAACCAGGTTCTGCCGGCCGGAGTCAGCGGTCAAATTCATCCCAAATCATGACCAAATCCATCCCAACTACTGCCTTCTAATGATGACGAAATGCTCTCACCTCCACCACTAGCGTCAGCACGGATATCCTCCTCAGAATCTCCTGCGCTCGGTCGGTCAGAGCACACGGCCACGCGAAGGCTGCAAGAGATCAGAGATAAATCTACCGTACCTCGATGATCCTTCTAAGCTACTGTATCTAGAGATCAGAGATCAAAGATCAATCGACTCACTCGCAAACTCGGTGCTCATGTGATGCTGCATGTTGGCGACGATATCTGCGAGCATCGGGTCACTCGTCTGCACGTGCAGAGAGCGAATCTGGCACGAATGAGTCTGCAAGAAGGTTGTCTCATTATTTGGAAGTCGCGAACGAAGGAAAATTGAGCAGAAACAACAATAAATAGTCGTCATCTAGTTGTGGAGGCTTAGATCACCTAACTAACCTCAAAGAGCAATCAAAAAAGGAAGAAGTCATTGTGGAACAGCGATGAACGATCTACATCATTTAACCGTGCAACTAAAAAATCACAAAGTCCATATCTACTAAGCTCGCCAAGGAAAGGGATTGATTTCTTTGAAGCTTCTTTGAGAGGAATATTGAGTAGTATAAACCAACAATTGAAATTATCGAAGTGTGCAGCCACACTTCACCTAGCGTTCCACAGAAATCAAAAAGTGGGAATACGTGAAGCAAAACTGGCGAGTGAGTGCTGATGCCGAAAGACCTGCTCATTGCGAAAAAGCGATTATCAACCAAAATTACTACTCTGCCGATCCGCAATACGCCTGTTTCCAGTGTTTTGATTTTTTGAAGATATCGAACGATGAGAAATTACGGAGAACCCACAGCCCACCGACATCACTACTCCGTGTAACCACAGTTCACCTAGTTTCCTCTCCTATTTAGGCGAATCAATAATCTATTTCAAACCTTGTTGAGTAGCTGGCATACTCCCTCCAGTCCGGCCTCCAGTCTGCTTCCGCCGGGCACTATTCCACTCACTGAGAAGCGAGAAGGAGGTGAGGAGGGCGTCTGGAAAAGATAAATTCGAAATAATCATGATTATATTAATAGAAGGTAAGGATTACTGCCTAGAAATCTAGAAAAGAGGATTACAACACTTCCTAGAAGACAAGTGAACAGTATTCGGCATTCTAGGCACTTTTAACTTGTGGACGCGCAAGCCCCTATATAGAATTTAGCAAGTTTACCACAACAATTTAATGAAATTACGTGGATTTAATTTTACAAATTAAAACGAGCGAGCGTAGTGTGCCGTGAACATACTGTAACGCGGTGTTTTTCTTGCAAGTTGAGAACTGATTTTATTTCTCAAAATTCGCAGCTCTATTCATTCAGTACACTCTACCACGGAAACAAGAGATTGTACAGACTAAAGCAAGCCATGTTATCTAATTCGGTATCCCGAATGTTCACCAGTAGTGATATAGTTTCGGTTCTCTGCTCACTCCATTCGGCACACTATTTCGTCTGTGTGATCGCCGAGACAGTGTGGAGAATGGAGAGCCGAAAACCCGAAACTACATCACTAGCTACTGTCAGTCTAGACCTCATGCAGTAGGGAACTCTCTCCCTCGGGGCGCGTGCGGTTCGCGTCGCGGCTCTGTGAGGCACTCGCTCACTAGATGGAGTTTCGACGCTCTAGCAGCATCGGCTCGGTGGCTCAGTTGCAGGACTAGTAAACAGAAAGTACGGGGTTCGAGTCCACCCCGTGCTAAATATTTTGCATATTTTTTTTGTAAGTTAAACGGTCACAAGAATATGTTTTTGTTCATTTTAAACTAAAGAACGCATTGAACATCAAAAAAGGCCACGACGCGAAGCGCGGAGTCCGTCACTCAATGCTTCCGAGCGAAGCGAAGGAAGTATTGAGGGACCGCTTAGGCTTACGCAGAAAGCCACCTCATACCCAGCTTAGGGAGGCGAGCGCACAAAAATATGTTAAAACTCTTTTAAAAAATAAAATAAAAACACTGCGATCTCCGAGGAAGAAAGTTCCCTACTGCGCCAGGACACGCCTACTACTGTCATCCGTGATGCTTACCAGTGTGGCTGTGGAAGGAGGGAAGAAGGCGGAAGGAGGAGGGGAGGAGCGGGCGGAACGAGAGGGCAGGGGAGAGCAGTGATGGAAGGAGGAGGAGGAGGAGGTCATCGATGACGTTGACGATGATCTGGAGAGACAGAGAATTTCGTCATTATTAGATTATTTATTAAATCATCATTATGTAATTGTTATAGAATTGCGACAAATCTAATCGTGATCAAAGACCGCCACTTTTAATTGGCTATACCAACACCGTGAAACTTATATTCATCGTGACTTCGTTTTCCGAGTGTGACGCAAATCAATGGTCTGGTGCAGAAACCTATCCCATCTTGTCCCATTACACACTGATATCATCAAATATGATCTATCTGTCTCTGGGAAGATCTCTTCCTATTGCATCATCCCGGAGTAATCCGCCCTATTACAGTATCTGACTACAGACTACACGGTCCTACCAGCTGCCCATCTTTCTCCCCTCTCGCACAGAGCTGTCGCTTCAGCACCCGTGGAAGGGCCACTGTCTTATCACCTACCCTATCACCCAATTAGCCGCCTATTATTGCATCAGCATTACGTCATCACAAAGCGCTTCTGCTAATGCACAGATGCTGTCTCTACAATCATTCCAAATCCAGTCCAGAAAAGGTAGATCACATTGATAGGATAGGAATGGTTTTGCTCACGAGAAAGAAGCACTAATCAAATAGCGCGATTTCCACTGCTGATACCGTCACCGTGAAACGTAACTTCACTGGCGCTTTTTTGGTTTCAGAATGCGCCCGCGACTTCCATCATTGTATCAACCCCTTGGCATGATTTGGGCTGGACCTGAATCTGGACTGACCTTCTGGACTCGTTGAGGGTGTCCGTGGATCTCCTCATGGGGGAGGAAGAGGGAGGAGGACGGGCGGCTATGGCCATCGTGGAGTAGCGAGTGGAGGGCATCTGAAGAGGGGGAGGGATTGATGATGAGGGGAGGGGAAGGGGAGGGATGACGTATTGATGATGCAATCATCGAGACGATCAGAGGGCAGAGGAGGAGGGGAGGGGCAGGGGAGAGAGAATGACCCCCGAGGGGGAGGAGCGAGAGGGAACAGAGAGACAGAGAGACAGGTACAGACACGAGAGTGCGGGTAGATCAGAGAGGACTGCTCCCGAAAGTGCAGGGGATGAGTAAAGGGCAGAGCGAAACGAGACGAAACCACGCAATGACACGTAATGACTGTGATTAAGTCAAGTTGAAGAGGGGGAATCGAGTAATCAAAAAGTGAACGCAATTATCGATTAGATGATTAGGAGGGGGGGGGGTGCTCGGGGATAGGGGGGGGGGGGAGAGGTGGTAATGACCTGTCATCATCAATTTGATCTGGCTCGCCCCTCAATGCAAATGTTGATGAAATGAGTGAACGGGAGGCGAACGGAAGGAGAGAGGGAGAGACAAGAGAGGGGGAGGAGAGACGGGGGAAGTGAGGAGGAAAGGGGAGGGGAGGTGGGCCATGAAGCTATAGGGGGTACTCCCCGATAGAGACTCGGGTAGTAGGGCCGAGTTCAAAAGATCGAGGAAGGAAGAGGGGGGGGGTCTAAGACGGAGATCTAGGGGAGGGAGTGACCGCTCTCTATCTGTGTGCTCACTCAGTTGAGTGAACTCTGAGAGATGAGAAGAAGCGGCGAGCGGGAAGGAGTGAGTGACTACCCCCATGGTAATGCGATCTAGATACTTCCCTCTTCCCCCCCCCCCCCCCCCCCCCATCGGAGGGGGGGGAGGGAGGGGAGGAAGGAGGGGAGGGGAGAGGGCAGATTATTAGAGCCATAAAGGTTAGAATGGGGCGAGATTAGTGCAGCGAGGAGAGAAACCAGGTAGGAATTAGGAGGGATTGAGAGGAGATGAGGGCGATTTAGCGGCCCCGAGAGAGCAAGGACATGATTGGCCATACGAGAGAGCCTAGAGCGAGGGGTACGGTAGCCTACGGGGGGTACTGTAGATCCAAAGTGCCCACAAGCTCCGTCGAGGGGGCAGGGGCACACCTCTGGCGGGGAGGTAGGCGAGGGATGGGGGTGGTCATCGAGACTCCTCCCCCTCCGATGGTGGAGGGAGCCCATCTGGCCCGTATAAGACGTAGGGGAGGGAGAGGAGGAGGAGAAAATTGCATCAGACTGTTTCTTCTGCGCGGTGTTCACTTCATTGTCAACAACAACCCCACTGGGGACGCCCCTACCGTAATCCCCCCGGAATCAGATTGACGATTACCGTACCCCGCCCGGCTACCGTCTCTATACCTACCGTAACCCACCATCGCTCAGCGTGACAACTAAGGATGTCGTTTCGGTGGTCCTCGCTCTCTCCAATCACCACACTCTCTCGGCGATTAGCCAAACACGATAGTGTGCAGAATGGAAAGAGCCTGGAACCGAGACGACACCGCTGCCGACAACTAATATACCCTCTTCGCGCCTCGACATACGGTTGGAATCTGGGGGATGAATCCAGGTGCGTCGTGGTATTTCCTCCCACAGCGGAAATTGGATCGGGGTAGGTAAAGGGCGGTAGACAGAAGGGGAGGAAAGATGATGGGGGTGGAAGGAGAGGGGCGAGTAATGGAATGAGTCGATCCATCCCAAATGCTCTGGTCAGACAGCGCGAGAGAGCGTGTGATTTGGAGAGAGCAGAGGGGCCATTCCTATGGCAATTGAGAGGGTGTAAACAGGAAGAAGAGCTGCCTTTGATCTACTTCTCCCATCACACTATACCTAGAACGCGTTTCACTATTTTGTCGTCGACCGAATCGAGCGACGTAAGTGGATTACGAGTGGAACAAGGGGCCTACGTGCGCCCCCTCTCGGATTAGTCGTGGACGGGAGGGGCAGTCAAATCCTCATTCCGCGCGCAGCGCGGCCTGGCGAGCAGCCCGGCGCAGGCGATAGCTTCCTTTTCACGACACACTAAACTAGAACGCGTTTTGGCCAAAAGTGGCGACGACAGAATCGAGAACATTTGATTCGATTAGAGACAGACAATGGCTGACTCAATTAGCGGGGACAATGGACAATGGGGGACGCGAAGCGTCCCTCATTCCGAGCGAAGCGAGGACTAGCGAGCGGTCGGCGAGGGGCGCGCAGCGCCCTGAGCCGATCGCGAGCGGATCGCCGCAGGCGCTAGATGATGCCGTTAGGCATCAGCTAGTCCAATGGTATTTTGTCGTGGACAGAATCGAGCGACGTAAGTGGATTACGAGTGGAACAATGGGCCTACGTGCGGCCCCCTCTCGGATTAGTCTTGGACAAGGGACCATTGTGGGGCAGTCAAATCCAGGTCAATCTAGGTCAGTCAAATCTCATTCCGCGCGAAGCGCGGCCTAGCGAGCGGTCGTCGAGGGGCGCGCAGCGCCCCGAAATGATCGCGAGTAGCCCGCCGCAGGCGCTAAGCTTCCGTGAAACGGAAGCTAGTCCAGTCACAACATCCCCAAATACTGAGACAAATTGGAGGAAGGATGAAGAAGGAGGGGAAGGGGAGGAGAACACAAGACTCTTGCCTAGATCATCCATCTCTTTCACTATACGAAGAGGAGACGTCGGCCTTATCTCAAGACTCTCTCACTTTGCCCTACTCTCTAGCGGTCAGAGAAAACGTCGGATTTGAGAGATCCCCAACGCGATTGTGCCAATCTGAGCGAAGCAAGCTAATGAAGTAGCAAGAGAATTCCCAGAATCTCTCCCCGAAATAGTATACAGTAGTTTATATTCTCTGGTAGTGCAGCCGGATCGAATAGTTACTCTCTCCATTCTGCACACTCTCACGTTACTCTAACTGACTAGTGTGTGCAGAATGGAGAGAGCACCATTCGAACCTGCATCGCAAATTTATAGGCTCGGATCTTGGTTTGGTCCTTAAGGGATTAGGAGGGATTTTGGTGATCCGCACTACCGTACCTCCTCCTAGTCTGTCCCAGCACAGAATATTAGGACATACTAGAAGCTACAGACTAGAAGATGCATGATTTGATTATGATCTGTCAAAGATCAGAAAAGCCAAAATAATTTCTTCTGAAGATTCGAATCCACTGGAAGTAATCAACTACACAAGGAAGAAGAAGAGGAAGGAAAAGAAGGAAGAGAAGAACATGGAACACGTGATCACTTAACACTCTCCGAATCAGCAAATGACAATCTCCCCCTCTCTCCCCTCCCTCTCCCCCTATTCGTATAGCAGACATCCCCTTCTCTCCCTACTGATTCAGCTTGCTGATTCACTCTCCCCCACTCCCTCTGTCCTTCTCGATGGGGAGAGGGGCGAGGGAGGGAGGGGAGGGGGAGAGAGGCAGAGGGTGTACCTTGATCACTTACTGATTAGTATCGCCGTCATCTCTCTATTCCTTCCCCTTCCTCTTTTTTCCTAATTGACATTCACTGTACATGTCCCTGATCTATCCCCAGACTCTGCCAGATGGCCAATCAATCAGTCTATGGCTAAAATATTGAAAGTGACGGAAGCGGCGGTCTAAGAAAGCTAATCTGCATTATAATCCTTATCTGAAGGAACCCCACAGTAGGCAATTTCGATACAACTATTAGATCAACCTATAGGTATTCCGTACTATCGAGGTCAATAGTATGAAAGATGATCCTCTGATACTCTCGAAGCTTCCGCGAAGCCCCAATCTCTCTGGAGGGCAAAGCGCATACACGAAACCGCGGCCCCCGCCCTTAACCCTTCATAAATCCTCCCTCCGGGATGGATAAGAAACCCTTCTCTCTTCTAATCTCACACAAGGTCTTGAACACTTATCAATAGATTAGGCAGTGACGGAAGGAGAGAAAGAGAGGATCTATCCCCAATTCAGGGCCTTTCCCATCCTAATCAGAATGGGGAAGGAGGGGGAGATGAGATCTGGGAGATATCCTAATGAGTCCCTTCTCTCTTCGCTCTAGGGTATCATTTGATCAGAGGGTGGGGGGGGGGGTGCACACGCATGGTAGCATCGAGAGGAGAGAAATGATGATGGCTAGTGCGGTCGGATCGAATAGTAGATATCTATATTCAGCACGCTCTATCGTTACTGTAATCAGCTAAAGAGTGTGCCAAATGGAGAGAGTACTATTCGAAACGGCTACACAATGATGACAGAATGAATGAAATGACCGTCTCTCCATTCTGCACACTATCTCTCTGACCGACGAGATAGCGTGTCGAATGGAGAGAGACGGGGGGAGATCTGACACATGCCTAATCGAGATCGAGCGAGGAGGAGGAGAGAAATGAGCGAGTATGTCGATGAAAAATGGGTAGGGAGCATAGTGGAAGAAGGGGGGATAAGGGAGGAGGGAGGGGTCGAGACGATCGAGACACCATAACACAGATACTAAAGCAGAGCGCACCCGTATAATATCCACCGATACCATCTCCTCCTTTCTTTCCCCCTTCAGCACCCGCCCTTCACCACACTATAAACTTTCCAGCTACCAGTGGGTCTGAACTTGGCGCCTCTTTGATCTCCAGACTACACTATACCCTGCCGTATAGCTACCGTATCCTCAGAGATCGACTACACTATAGGCTACCGTAACCCTACCGTACCCAGCCGTATCACTACGGTACCCCAGAGATCCCTCACTTGGCGCCGCATAGTCCTAGCAAAAAAGCACTCCCGTCCATTCACCCATCCATTCGAATCGATCAATGGAGGAAAATAAACGTGACGAAATGGGGTCTCAACTTTTGCCTTCTCCCCGTTTTGCTGTGCAAAAAGTGTCTGAGAATAGGTGGTATGAATCGAATGGATGGGAGAAGAAAAGGAAGGAAGGGGAGAGAGAGAGGGACGAGAAGATGAAAGAGAATGGAACGTGAATGGACTACGGACTATTACCCTTCTCAAGGTTTGGAACGCGAATTATTGTGAGAATGAACCTACCGTACTCTGTCTATTCAATCTACAGTACCCCGCCCCTTCATTTTGCAGTCAGCGGGGGCAATATAGCCTTGCAAATCAAGCTCATTCTCATTCGCATATGGATAGAGGGCAGCCGAGTCAGCAGAAGTCATAAACACCCTCTGCGCTCTCTCATTTCCCCCTGCTCTCTCTTATTCTCTGACCTCACAGGCACCACGGTCATTCTATAGAGCGGCCCTCCTACTCTACTCGATTGGTCTCATGTAATACTAAACCACCCAGAGAGGGAGCCGAGGGGAGGGAGAGTGGTCAGGCTTCTCACCCGCCCTTTCACAGTACCCTGATGTAATACAACAGGGGCAGGGGTCAAGAGGGGTTAGCTCATCTGATGGTGCCAGAATAAAAGAAGAATGGGGGAGGCTAAGGGGGGGGGGGGGGAGATAGAGAGGGTCAACACCTCACAAGTACCTTCTAAGACTGCTAAGGGAGAAGATGGGGTGGGGATTGGGGCCCGTCCTTTGTCTCTCCCAGAGCCCCTTCCCCTTTATTACTGGGTATGACTCAATCACTCGGCCTTTTCGGAGAAGGGAAGAAGAGAGAATGGAGTGAGTGAGGTGGATGAATAATCAACAACGAAGCTGACGACTAGGAAATAGTGATGTCGGTTCTACGCTCTCTCAATTCGGCACGCTCTCTGGTCTCACCGACTGGCGAGATAGTGTGCAAAATGGAGAGAGCCTAGAAACGAAACGACATCCGTACTATGAAACCCCATTGCGAAACGACGAAATCCATAGGAGAAGCGTCATGTACACTCCCTACTAGTGATGAAACTACTCTCTTCAATTCGCGTGATCTCTCGCAGATCAGACAAAAGATAGAGCAGACGGAATGAGCAGAGATTTCCCATTACTAACTACTACCCTCTCTACCCTTGGGAAAGGCAATTATTTCGGTTAACCTGCCGCGGCGGGACCAATTGGGGCTCCATCTCTGCCCCGATTACCCTGGTAATGACATACTGAATCGGGAGCGAACCCTTGATCTACCGGAACTACCGGATCCATTGGATGGCTTGGTGCCGCGACTGGACTCTCCGCTCTAACCCCTGCTAGGCTACGCGAGTATATGTGCCCGATTTCTAGCCTTTCACCTACTCTATTAGTCCATTGTTGGTCTAGGGAGGAGTGAACTACCTGATCTCTTGGCCTCTAACATGGGGCCACTTTGGTTACATGGCGGCCACTTGGCCCTTCCTTCGGGGGTCTATTTGGCACACCCAATACCTGATCTATTGGTCCCACCTTCTCTCTACGTGAGGCTTTCGAAATACGACTTGCAAGTGGAGTGAAGGGGGATAGCACTGCCTCTCTCTCTCTCACTCCGTGATGCTGGATCGAATAGTGCTCTCTCCATTCAGCACACTCTCTCGTCGCTCTGTCTGACTAGAGAGTGTGCTAAATGGAGAGAGCACTGTTCGAAACGGTACCTCTCACTCTCTTGTGAGTCAGACGGCCGTAAACCCGGCCGAGTATGAACGAACGACGGATCACAAAAAGGATGACCACGTCCCCCCAAAAAGCGAAAAGAAACGAGCAGAGAAAGATAACCGGCGAGTGAGTCGAGGCCAAACCGCTATCAGTGAGCAATGAGCAAGGGGCGAGCGAAAAATATGGAGAGAAACAACGTCCGCGCGCTAAATTTGCCCACACCTTTGCATACACTTTTCTGAGAAATGCTCGAAAACACCTATGCAAAAGGGATCAAAGATCTGCTCTGGCGACGAAAAAGGGGTTGATTAGAAGAGAAATGAGAGGGTTGCAAGGGGGTCGAATCGAACTGTGAAACGGGGAGAAATGATCACTGCTGTTCCCGTTTGATAAGCGCCCATCTTATCACTCCCCCACTCCTCCTCATCATCGAGAGGAGGTGGAGGGGGGAGGGGAGGAGGAGAAAAAAACCGAGGGGAAAATGATGGGAAAATAGTGTCCATTTGTGTGCAAGGAATGATAGAGACAGACAGGATGCGTCCGGAAGGGAGGGAGTTGGTGGGTGGGAGGGGGAAGAGCCTCCTTCCTGTCTGGAAGCGATGACATGGCTCGTGATTCACTCACAGGAGCCAGTCACAACGAAGGATCCCCCTCTCTCCATTCTGCACACTCCGAGAGTGTGCTGAATGGAGAGAGAGAGACGATCCTACTCGGGTGATTTCGCATCGGTTTTGGTCTCTCCATTTTGCACACTGTCTCGTAGGTCAGACAGACAAGAGAGTGTGCGTAATTGAGAGGGCAGAAAACCGAAGCGACATCACTACTCGGGAGTCAGAGCTACTGAACCATGGGGTGGAAATGGATGAACAGAGGGAAGGGATAGATCGAAGATCCTCCTGGCCATGGAAAAAAGCGGAGAACGACCAGTGTGCAGGTGATCCTACAGAGAAACGATCGAGGGAGGGGAACCAGCGGGTCCCACTTGCTCCGTCTCTTCCAGAGTCATAGAACACGAGAGAGCACGGGAAATGAGGAGAGACGGGATACGAAGAGAACGTTCTCTTCTCTGCAAGACAACGGGGGATTCCCTTTCAACTTCTCACTCCCTCCGAATCTATCCATTTCGCAAGATCTCTAGCTTGTCAGAGAGGGCGAGAAAGTGTGCCAAATGGAGAGAGTCAGGCAATTGTCCCTCTGGTGAAAGGGAAGAAGAACCTCTCTCTCTCTCTCTCGTCGATGAGTACACACGGGGATAGTAGGCCAGAGTTCTGTCACCTATTGGAGAGAGAAGAGAAGGGAAGAGACCAGGGAGACCAATCATCCACGAAACGGATGGATTCCTTCTAAAGATATTCAAGAGTAGGGATATACATTCGAAGGAATAGTCAGCAATAATTAGTTCACTTATTTGAAACGTAATGATCAAATCTGCGAAATTCACCTAGGGATATGCAACAGCAATAACGTCCATTCCCCGGGCCTAATAAGACAATCCGCAATAAGTGATTAGCAGAATGAAATTTATGTCCACAACTGGTGATCCATCAAATATTTGAATTACACCGAGAGATAAGAATAGACTGTAACTCGAAATCACTAGGAAAGGTTTCAACCGAGCTACCGAATCATTCAAATATTATTATTCCTAAAGAGAATGACAGCCACTGATCATGCTCAGAGCGATTCACCTCGTAAGGAAATATGCTGGAACCCCGGAATCATCCGGAAACTACTAATTTTGTTTCGGCTCTGACACTCTCCATTCTGCACACTCTTTTTTTCCAGATCGGCAGAGACAGTATGAAGAGAGTCCAAAACCGAAACGACATCACTACAGGAACCCCGAAACGATCCGGAAACGAGTCATAATCTATCCCTTTATATCCCTTCACTGCAGCTAAATCAGTACAGGCCGGGATGACTAATCTCCTCCTATCTCTTCCCCTCTCTTCCTTTCTCTTCCTCTCTTTTCATCACCCTCATTGACACCATACTAATCTCCTCCCCTTTATCGCTTCTCCGATTCATTCACACTTCATCTTCACAGCTCCAGAACGGCAGCCTCTCATCTAGCCGCTACCGAAATCCCGAGTGTTACCGTACCCCCATGACACTATTGATCTACCGAACTCCTCAATAATTAAATCGGCTATTCTTTGAAGAGGGTTCCATGCACTAATCAATGCCGCGAATTTCACCCGGAGATAACCAACCATCACAACCCAAAATCACCAGGCAAACTTTCGCGACCAAAAATGGGAGGGCCATTGCAAATCAGTGAATCTCCTCTCGCAATCTCCCTTGACAGTAGTACATCTGCTCCCTCCCCTCCTCTCCCTCTTGTGATTGCTATCACTTGATATTGACTACTACCGACCAACAGGTGGCACTAAGCCCTCCTCCTCCCTTCCCTCCTTCCCTTCCACCTTCTGCCCCTCTCTCCTCTCCGCCACCCGTCCATCGAAGGTCATCATAGGTCATATTCGTGTGGAGAGGAGGGCCCCAAATAAACAACTGGGTGATGGGGGGAGGAGGAGGAGTGGCCCTCTCCTCCCCCTTTAATACAAGGGGATGGAGGGGAGTACCGTATGAGGAGGGAGGCTCTATTGTGTCGTAATGAGGGGGATGTACAGAGAGAGAGAGTGGGGAGATTGACTAGAATAGGTGAGAGGAGGAGGAGGAGGAGGGAGATAGGACGGAAGGAAGGAAGGATGCGATGTGGAGCAGAAATGATGATCAGAGATGAATACAGTCAAATAGACATGGGGATAGAACAGGGGCAGCTCGGACCACCCAAACAGCTTCTCCCATCTCTCCTCTTTTCCTCATCTTGCAAAACCGGGATCATTGATCTACCGTAATCTACCGTACCTTGGTCAATCTATCCGCTACCGTATCCACCTTTAGGGTCGCGCGCACTCGCTGCCCGTTGGTGCTCCGATTCTACAAAGATGATCGATCGATACCGTATCTCTCTAGACTACTATATACGGGACTACCGCAATCTGGTATCTTGAGAGACTACCGTACTCCATCATGATACTGGTAATCGATACCGTAACCCGCCCCCATCGTATACCTGCAGTGCCTCCGAGGGGAAGAGGGGATGGGGCGAGGGCGTCAGCCGACGGAGGCCCGCGAAGCGCGTCGAGTACAGCTGAGTGGGTGAGATCTGCGAGAGGGGTACGGTAGACACACCATCGATCAATCGATAACTGACTCTGCCTACCGTATCACGACTGCTGGTCGATGAGTGGTCGTCGCTGGACGACTGGATTGACTCCTCACTGCAAGCATTATTGATTATTGAATAGTGCCCTCTCTCTATTCTGCACACTCTCTCGCCGACGACTTGGCACGAGGAAATGTGCAAAATAGAGAGAGCACTATTCGATCGCTTTTAAACACCAGTTATTGATTAGCCTACCGTACACCCCCTGTCTACAGTAATCCGCCCCTACCGTACCTCTCGCTCTCGTACTCCTGAATGTACTTCATGTCCACCAGCTCCTCCTTGAAGTGTACCGATCTTCTGGCTCCCGTCATTCTGGAATAAATCGATTGATCTACCGTACTCCCTCCCTCTACCGTATACCTGCTCAATCCGTCCGTTACCCGATAGCACAGGGTTAGCACTGGTCAATCGTCACCGGGTGTGTGCGTGTGGTGTGGCCCGAGCCGAGACTACGGTAGTCAACCGACGTATCTGAAACATCTCTGATAAGACACAATACGGCACACAAGGAGGAGGCGCTTTCGCAGCAGCAGGAGTCCGCAAGTGGGAATAATGATGGGTGCGTGATTAGGGATGGGGGTGACCTATTGATAGGGATGAGGAGGGAGATCGGACAAGGCTGGGAGGAGGAAGGGGGTGGCAACAGTGGATGATGAGGGTGAGAAGGAGGAGGAGAGATGGACAGAGAGATTAGTGGAGGAGGGAGAGGAAGGGGAGGAGAGAGGGAGGGAGGGGAGAGGGAGAGAGAGGGGGGGAGGGGAGGAGAGAGGGACAATGAGTACAGAATCCCTCTCCCTCTCTTGTCATAGATAAGGAAGGTGTCGATGGATGGAGAAGGAGGAGGGTGACGGCTGTGCAATCGACATGATCAACCGTGCGAAATCGTGATGAAATGATGAGTGATCGGGACTCCACTGAGGGCAGGGCGCATCCACTAGTGATGCAAAATTCGGTTTTAGCTCTCTCCATTCTGCACACTATCTCGTTTTTCTGACAGGCGATATAGTGTGCAAAATGGAGAGAGCCAAAACCGAAATTGCATCCGTAGCACCTGCTACCGTATCCGCGCCTATTTCCTAATCAGTGCCTTGGAGTATCTTTCTGTACCCCATACACACGGCAATCTTGCGCAACTTTTCTCACATTACCGGGAGTCAGGATTGTTTCCCTGAATAGAATCCAGAAACGAATGAGAGAAGTCAAGGGGGATTCTCTACCAGAATGGGAGCTGGAGTGCCCTCCGTTGCGCAATGGTCATCTTAGCCGAGCCAAGAGGCGTGAAATAATCGCCCAGGTACTATCAGCCCATCTATCTCTCTCTCTCTCTTGCTCACTCACTCAATTCTAGAAGAATGGGCGATGACTCACTTCCACAGCAGATAATATCGCCGGAAGAGTAACTGGCATCGACTCTCTCTTGCATGCAATGGTGCTAAAGATAACGGAACATCCCACTCATACCCACTCACAAAATTGTCATCACCCCATTCAGTGTGAAGCGCCACTGAGTCAACCATAGCGAGCTGATTGCCCTACTGTTGATGGAATCAGGGTAGATCATTCCAAGAGGACAAGAGACAAAGGCGACACATAAGAACCTCACGATACTATTGAGTCTACCAATGAGAGTCTCAATTTGAGACAGAACCCTGTGCTCACTGGCTCTAATCAGATACACTGAGGCCCATAACGCGACAGGGTGCTGGCCAATTTCAGGTTTCCGATTTCAGTCCTAGTCTTCGCTCTTGTTAGAGGCAGGTACATCCCACCTGGGGAGATCGGGGGGCTTGTTGGGGGGGAGGGGCTGGGTCGGGTTACGGTAGGCACGAGAAAGACACAAGGGCCTCTCGTCTCCTCAATCAATCATTCGCTTTGCGTAAGGTGTGGGGGATATAGCAAGGGGTGAGGAGAAGAAGAAGCTAACATAGAATGGAAAAGCTCGGTAAGGAAATGAGCTCATCCCGTCCACTATTCTATCCATCCGCGCCATTTCTCTTCTTATAAAGTGACGAGGCTATAAAGTGACGATATCGCATATCAATGAGGATGGAAGACACGAAGTAAGAGAGGTACGATAAAGAGCGGGTACTGTAAGCAAAGAGTACGGTATATCTACCGTAGTCAACCAGCTCCGATCGGTGGCGACTGATGGACTGATTGCTTCGAGACAGATTGGCGTCCCAACCACTCCTTCTCCCCCCCCCCCCCCGCTCTGATAAGCCTCTCTCCCCTCCCCTCTCTCTTCTCCTCTCATCAACTGTTCACACCTGTTATGACAGGCTCATTTCCTCACGATCCATACGCAATCTTACGAAACGGTGACTGATTCCCTTTTCGAAACTCTGATCATGCGTCGTGCCGCGTGTGCCAGGCTGCATATGCACCACATACCGTATCCCTCTCATACCTGCTCCTTCATTCCTTTCGTGGTGAAACACAAAGTGCGCATCTATTCGCACTATGGATGCCTCCTCGGTCTTCACCTCTCTCCATTCTGCACGACTGTCTGACCGGTGAGAGAGTGTGCAGAGTGGAGAGGCGCAGAGTCGACGCAGAGTCGTAATAGCATCCCTAGTTCACACTAATCACGGACTCTCTGAGATCCACCTGCATTCACAGTGACCTACCGTATCCCTCACCTATTTCCTCGTTGTTTACACCCCCCCCCCCCATCTACCTACCGTAGCTAGTGTGATTCATTTACCTCTCTCCCTCACTAGTCCCATTCTACAGTGGATCGTTGCCCTGACCGGCAAGAGTACGCAGAAAGGACGCAACAGCACCATTCAGAACGTTCATTCTCCGATCAAGCTACATGCACTTCCCCTTCATTTCCGATCACAGTTCTCTCTCTCTTCCCCTTCTGCTCTCTTCAATTCACTGCCCTTCTATCCTCACCCCAGGTGGCAAGCTCGAGCCCATCAAAAGAAGTGATAGGAGCTCGTTATGCGAAGAGGCCTTCGCAACTTCACGAATGGAGCCTCGGCAAAAAGTGGTGAGCGGGGAGATCGAAAGGGGGTTTCGAAACAGTAGTGCCTATGGGGAAAAAGAGCGAAATCAGAGCGGGAACCGAATTACGAAATGATCTTCCCTTACAACAATGCCAATAACAAGACGCACTGCTTGGATGCGGAGTGGGAGGGGAGAAAAAAAGGGGATGTGGTTTCGCAAGATTGGAAGGGGAGGGGGGAGAAGGAGGGGAGGTTGGAAGCACAGGAGGAATGAAGGAGAGAGAGTAGAGATGGGGAGCCATTGATAGATAGATGAGTCAATGAGCATGTCTCATAAAACAAAGAGTGAGAGTGGAGGAGGACGAATAATTGAGAGAGATGGAGATAAGGCACATAATGAGATTCACTCCTCACTCGATGCTTGTGCTTAAGAGAGCACAGTGCGAATGCCATTTAGGGGTTCTCCATTCTGCACGCTTTCTTACAAGTAAGATATCAGAGAGTGTGCAGATTGGAGAGCGCTGAAAACCGAAGCGATCCCTAGAGCACACTAGAAAGAGAACGGAGAACGATAGACGACCCTACCAACAACCATCTAATGTGTCCTATCAACTACCATCTCACATTACAGAAATCAGCCGGGGACCAGCCGCAGTGCCAATTGCCCCCTCCCCTCCCCCACCCCGAGCCTGATAGATCAGGATTGATCTCTCGATTCGTGGACAAAGATTGAGAGACTCCATTGAGGAGATGATGATCACCGATCATTAGTAATATCAGTTCGGTGTTGGCTCTCTCCATTCTGCACACTGTCTCGCCGGTTAGAGATACGAGATAGTGTGCAGAATGGAGAGAGTAGAAAACCGAAAAAAAAAAAAAAAAAACCGCCTCTTCGTAAGATGCAAAGTCATATTGTGGACAAAGGATAGAGCCGCAAGCGATGCCCCTAAGGTCCATCATCGCGAAATGATATGAATGCGAAGTGAGAGTGGGGCTGGGGGATGAAAAAGAGGGAGGAGTGAACTGGAGGGCGGAGTCACTCTTGCCCCTCTCCCTCCTCCTTTGGTCTCACCGCGTCCCTGTTTTGGCGCACTGAAAGTGGAGGGACGAGTGATACGGTAGATTAGGAGAGGGGAAGAAGGGGACTATGGGGTGATCACTAGGGTTGGTAGTTCAAGGATTGACTCTCCTCATTTCGCGCGCTCTCTCTCTCTCGCTTCTCTAGAAGGTGATAGAGTATGCAAAATGAGGAGAGTCATCCTTGAATTGTCTACCCTAGTAATGACAGACGATGAACAGTCAACAGTTTCCCAGAGGAAAATCTCGAGCCGGAGGGAACGTGCCGACCTCTCCATTCCCCTTATATACTGACAGTGCTAGTGAGTCAGAGGGAATCCCCGTGGGAAATTCGACGATTTCCGTTCTCGAAACACCTCTGAACTAATTTATCTTAGCAATTTCTTAAATGAAGTGCTTCATAATTAGTCGGAAAATGTCAAGTTGTTCCAATAAGACTCCAGAGATCCCTTGCAACTTCATGATCATACGTGACAGATCCCACTCCATCAGAATGACCATCCTGATGACATATATCGATCGATAATCACTCCTCTCTTGGATGGCCCTTTCTCACCTGCCTCTTGAGACATCACACAGATAAGCAGCGCGAATTGACACACGATGAATAGGATGAGAAACACGCCGAGGATAGGAGGAGAGGGGGGACTGGGCGGTAAACAACTGCTCAATTCGGGCAACGGGACGGCATCGATCGTCTAGAATCTCCCCCTCAACAACATGATCAATGGAGAATGATCATAAGGCGTAATATCAACTCAAAATCTAACTGGGCAGCTATCAAAATGCACGGAAAAATCTCAAAACTGTACATAGGCTTTCTCAGGGAAGAAATGTCGGAAGATGCTGGAATCAGGGTCAAGAGTTTCACCAATGACCGCTTTTCAGCGGCGGAATCTCCAATTTGAGAGGTCCAGGGCCGACAGGACCGACGGGGGCAGAGGAGGGGCAGGCAAGAGTCGTTAGGGTAGGCCACCTGTGGCAATACAATGCGTGCCACCACCCACTCATCAGCTCCTTTCACCGACTCTTTTCTCATTCCGACAATCCGCTGAATGAGGGGATGGGCGATCTTCGAATCTCCACTAGGGATGAAGATTCGGGTTTAACTCTCTCCATTCTGCACACTACTTCGCATGTCAGAGAAACTAGAGAGTGTGCAGAATGGAGAGAGTCAAAAACCGAAATGACACGAATCTCCACGTAGAAATCGCCACCATCTGTTCCTTCATAGAGTGGGTGCAAACTTTGCACAAAAGCAATGTTCCCTACACTCTATCATCAACCTACGGACAGTTCCGTCTTCCCCAACTCAAAGAATGCCTACAGTACGTACTAGTACCCATAAAACCCGCCAGCGCCGTATCAGATTTCACTGGGATGCCGCCGACCCCTCCAAACATCCACAAATGGGATCATCTGCCATCCCCGCCCTGTGCCAACTTCTGATGTAACTGGGCCAATATTCTCCTCTGACTTTGCCGATAGTCTTTGATCCACCAAGCCCAACCCAGGGCACTAGGGATGTTGCTTCGGGTTTGACTCTCTGCATTCTGCACACTATCTTGCCTGTCAGAGAAACGAGAGAGCAGGCGAATCGAGGAGAGTCAGCCTTCATCCGGCATTACTAGGGCACACATATCACACACGCCAGCTCGTCTTTGCATCAGCAAGGAGGATCAAACGACAACAACATTTATCGCCACCATCGAATCTGCCCCACAAACACCATCAAATGTGCTGCCTGATGGCACTTTATCATATGGCTCGCTCTCCAATCATTCCCAGGTCCTCATCTCACCCTTTCCACATTCCTCCCACTCATCGTATCTTCCGCATTCCCACACGCCGTCTGTCTGAAGGCCTACTTTCGCCCTGAGGGCCGTAGGCGACAATTAGGAAGGCGTGGGAACCTCCCTGTCTCTAAGACAACGACGACGATTGTTACACGCCGCAGAGTGCATTTCGTCCATTCTGACTATGAATACTAATGAAACAACTTAGTCGAGAACTTTTTCTGCTGTCTAAAACAAGATGCGACATACAGAAAGACGGCAAATGAAGACCGAGAAGCGAAGATTCAACGACGATCATAGATCGGGCTCATCGATGACGTCATCCACTCCAATCATTTCCCCTTTCGAGTACATCTCGCAGCGGGATGCCTGACAGTTGCGAATTCCCACCTATTCAATCTCTCGATCTCTTCAATATCCTCACGGGGCTATGGCAGCATAGATCGAGGAGGGATGACCAGTGAAACGTCGAAGTTGCATCAGAAGTTTAAGGGGGGTAGATCACGTGAGATTCTACAGGGAAGGAGGGGGAGTTCAAGAAATAGAGAATATAAGTTGCCAGCTGCTAGGGCTATTATAAAGTCCTGAGGCACTGGAATAAACTCTCTTTTCAAAAGCAAAACGTCGTACATCATTCCAACCAAGATGGTAGATCTGGGCACCATTCCTCCATCTTCCCTCCCTCCCTCTCCTCCTTCATCCTCCTTCCATTAATCGTGTCTCTCTAAACAATCCATCCATCTCCCTCCCCTCCATCAATTCTCTCCTCTCTTATTGGCGTGACTCCCCTCCTCTTTTCTCCTCTTCCCTCTGATCTCTCCAGACAAAGAAAGTGATTAGAGTTGCGCATCCCCCAATTGAAATATGGGGGTGAAGGGGAAGGAGAGGACTGCACTTCTCTCTCCGTCTCTAGTGCTATCCCGTCTCCTGAATAACAGACATTTACTGCTATCCTCTTTGTTGCACTGGTCTGATGCACAAGGTTCAAATCGCTCACGAATCAACTCCAACCCATAGGCTGAATCAAAATAATGGGAAGAAGTGATGCTTTTTAGGTTCACCGCTCTCTCCATTCTGCAATCCCTAAATTTTGCGACCGACAAGAGTGTGCAGAATGGAGAGAGCCGGTTTCACTACTGGGATTCCAGAGCCAACATTTAGGCATGAATTCACAACTTCGAGCCGCCGGTCGAGATCACTACTTCGCCAGTTGCATTTAAGGAGATGCCGAAAGTGTCTCATTACTGGGATTCCACTTCACATCGCTGGTCGAGATCACTGTTGCATTTATGCTTCCCGTGACAGCTAATCGCACTGACTGTTGCGAGAAGTGAGTTATTGATGGCAACGAGGGAGAAAGAGAAGGTCGTAAAGTGAGGGCGACACGGGAAATTGCACTCTCTGCTCCTATGGTAAACGACTCATTCTCGAATTCAGTGGAAAATAGCGTTCTGAATCAAAACTTTTACTTAATTTCTGTGAATCTCGATCAGTCTATTTCCGTCAGTTTTGAGTTCCGACTCTTTGACTGAATCACGCGAATCAATCGAATGAATGAAAGAGAGAGGGAGATGACTAAGCACACGGCAAAAAGTCAGTGAAAGCATCGAATAATCGAATAACACAAGAGGAGGCCGCTCTGAAAAGCGCGGATTCTGATTTGAGCGAAGGGATCGGTGCCCTCCTTGATCTATCCACTGGCAAAAACTGTCCATTCATTGCATTGTTTTATTCTCCTAATTCGTCTACTTCAAATAGTTCATTTTGTTTTTTTTGTGGAATCAATTTCTTCACTAAATCAAAGATGCGAGAAATATTGAAGAATATGAACAAATGATGAAACATGGATCGACCAAGCTCACTAATTTAACGAATATTGAGAGCCTGAAGACGGGTATCGGCTCACTTCTTGATCCATCCACTAAGAAAAATAGCTCATTCATATGCATTGCCTTCCTTTCCCCACCCAATTCAGACTTGCGATACCAACTCGTTTGAGGCTCTCTACATTTCGCACACCCTCGTCGCTAGAAAAAGTGTGCAGAATAGAGAGCAGATTTTTTTTATCGTAATGACACTCCTTTGCATAGCCTTCACCTCCAAATCAAGTCAGATCTTCAGACTGTCCATACTCCTCTGACAATTCCCCCTCTAGCCTCGGCTGTCACTATAATCGGTGCACTTTCCTGCTCTCCCTCGGGTCTCTTTCCATTCTGCACACTCTCTCACCGGTAAGAGTCCTCGCTCCTTCTGGTGATTATCCACTGCACTTTTCTCCCCTCTCCCTCTCTCCGTTTACAGGCCCCTCATAACTCTCCCTCCTTCACTCACTCAGCCTTCGTGGTATACAGCGTAATCACCGTCTCGATTTCGACCATGGAGAGAGTGCACTGCTCACTTCACTCTAGTCAACACCACTCCTGATTCAGGGAACTCGCAGAAACATTCGATGCTGACCGGCCTTAGTGGAATATAATAAAATGTTATCAAATCATGAATAACGCTGAATCGATGAATAGATAATTCCCAAACTAAAGAATAAAAGGTGAAGCAAAAATCCCCTAGGATCTCAAATTCACAGAATCATTTACGGGAAAAGTATTGTGTTCAGACATTGACGAAACATTCACGAGTACGGTAAGACAGACCGGAAATGCTCCCCTAACAGCCAACACTGATAGGCGTAATGATAAGAATCGGGCCGAGAATATTCCCCCCTCTCACCTACCGTAATCTTCAATGTAATGATCGCTCGTCACCCACTTGTCACTCTTAGAGTGACACATAGATTGTACCATTAGAGGGCAACCGGGGATCGCGGGAAATCTGCCAATGGAATACCGAGAAGTCTCCATCAGTTTAACTCTTCTTCACAAATAGCCAAAAGTGATGGCAAATCGGCAACGACTCACCTCATCTCTAGTCGGTTAGAGAGGCGAGAGATCACGCGAATTGAGGAGAGTCGGATGCTGATTTGCCTTCACTAGTCAACACACTGTAGTAGGGCATCGTAAGAGCCGCGGTCCGACCAAAACTTTCATGCTGACCAATTCCGTAGGTCACTAACCAATCAATAATGTTTGCTAACCTCATAAATCAGTCGGTTGCGACGATTCCTTCCCTCCTTCCGTCAATCGTTTGATGGATGGGGTGGAGGAGGGACGGTAGAGTGGAGGGAGAGGAGGGAGAGGGCTGTCCATCCCCCTTCCTATTCTCCTCCTGTCGATTCGCGGCTCCCTCAAGTAAACAAATAATAGGAAAACTACCGAACTCTCTCAACCACTAGGGAATTTGTCTCGGTTTGCAGTTATCTATTCTGCACACTTTTAAACTTTCTAACCGAAAAGAGTGTGCTGAATGGAGAGAGTGCCAAAGCAAAATTATCTCTATCACCTACCTCTGGTAGAGCGGCGCAAAGAAAAACGACCTGTCCCATGACGTTTGAACCCTTCCAGAGAAAATTAATCATGAATCAGTCACCACTAGTGATTTCTTTTCGGGGTTGCCTCTCTCCATTCTACACACTCTCACGCCGATCAGACAGTTGAGATAGTGTGCAAAATAGAGAGAGCGGGAAACAGAAACGACATCGTCAGGTATGGGACAGTGAATCGAACACAATTCTTGAATCATGAAAGAATTGAGAGGAATCGTTTATCGGCGAGTACAACTCATAAAATATACATTCAACAGACATACATTAGGAAATCAGAGAAAGGATAGATGATCTTTGATCTTTTTAGAAAATTATCATACAATGGGGAATGATGGTGAAATGAGCGGAGAGATATTGATCTTTGATCTTTGATCTCTACTGGAGTACCTCCTTCGCCAGACTGTTCACTTCGTCCACGTGCGCATCAGAAGTGGGAGCGAAGTACATGTCCAACTGAAGAGATCAAAGATCAATAGGGAGTAGGAGATCAAATATCAAAGATGATCCAGGAATCAGAGATCAAAGATGATGAATATATTGTTGTATTCCATCAATATCAGCAAACAATTAGACGCTCAATGGTTTATTCATTTTGGATCATCTATGGAACTCGAAACGTTCAGGGAGTTTTTTTTTCATTGAAAGGTACATCTAAAGCTGGAGAACGTGGATTTGATTTGATTAGAAATTGGAGATCAAGAACTAAAGTATCGAGAATGCTAACCGTGGTTTAGAGATCAAAGATCAACTCACCGCGACGAATTGCCGATAACTCTTGATGATCTCCATGATGGCCGCTTTGTGTCTCCTCTCTCCCACGTATCCGAGGGAACTCACGCGAGCCAGTTCCATCTGATGAGCAAGAATAAAGTGGATTCGAGAGAGGAAAGGCGACCTGACTGTTCTATGTTTCGCCCGGCTTTTATATCTCCAGTATGACGCTGACCTTCGATTGGATGCTTGCATTTCATCTCATAGAAAATCACATCATCAAAACATTATTAATTTTAGAGATATAATTAAGATTACGTGAAAATTAGCCAAGCTCTTTATTTTCATACTTTTTAGAATCTTGTCTATCTACTCAAGTGATGAAACCAAAATCGACGAAAGCACAAAAATACGAGATTCTCCAATTATTTAAATGGTAACGTTCATCTATTTGGAATGCTCAAACTTTATTTTGTTTTCACTTGTCAGACATATAAAATACCGAAAATTTGAGAAGCGTTCAGCATTTGTCAATAAATCGAAACCCAAACGTAAATCCAAAATTATATTGACATGTAAAATATTTTTAAATTGCTTCCTCAGAAAGCTATGAGCTATCTGTACTTACTGAATCATATAATTTGTTTAAAGGAACTATTTCAATATCGCACGGAAATCGACGATACGGAAAACACTGAAGATATGAGAGCCTTGTGAGACATTGATCAACCATGACCATTAAAACAATGTTCTTCACCTGGACTGAAGTGACGAATCGTCTCGCGTTCGTCTTCACTATGACCTTCTCGATCTCTCTTCGTCCCGCATCCTCATTCATCTGATCTACCTCGAAAATATATATATATTTTTTTTTAAAGATGTGGGGTATAAAAAAGATTACTATCTCCATCCAGCACACTCTCTCGACGGCTCGAGCGACGAGAGAGTGTGCAGAAAGGAGAGAGACGTTCTTCGTTCTGACATCACTCCCTAATCAATAGTCTAAACGCCGTATGCCGTGCACTGCCGTAACCCTACCGTAGCCCTCCACCATCCACCGTATACCTGCCACAGGATCTTGAGGAGGGCGCACAACTGGGCGAAATGTGTCTCGTCTCTGCCCGTGTTCCGCACCCTCCGGCAGTAGTTGAGAGAGGGCCGGGAGGGGAAGACCACGGCCCATGCTGTCTTGTAAGGGTATATTAGTTTTAAATTATTTATATCGTACCATGCCACTTGTGGGAAACTGATATTATAATAATTACTGTAGTACGAGAACGAATTTAAATATTTTGTAATATTCTCCAACCGCACATTGTTGAAAGTGAGCTAGCCACAACTAAACCAATTGACAAAACCTTAAATTTCGTGGTATAAATTGCATGCATGACAAAATTATGTTTTGAGGGAGATATTTTATTGAACGGTCATATTTATTACATGACCACAGCCTGATCATGATACTACACCATCTACCGTATCCATCACCCAACTACCGTAGCTTACCAGCTTTCCTCCACCGTATCTCTGCTCGGCCGTCCCAATGTAGGCGACGAGCTCCTCACCCATCTGAAAGATACGAAGCGATAAATTGAATTTAGAAATAAAGAAAAAAATTAGAAATTAAAAAATAGGGCTATCTCCATTCAGCACACTCTCTTGCCCGTCAGAGCTATTAAAGAGTGTGCATAATGGAGAGCGCTACTATCTGACAAAAAAATAGCTACAAATAAATCTCAGCCCTCTATTAACGCATTTGCTCCTCCCATCATTTGTCCCTCTTCTCTGGTATCTCCTCATATTCTATCCTATCTCATAATCTGCCTTCTTTTTTTGAATGGTGTGTCACCGGAATTGACGACCGATTCGGATCCCAAATGAGAAGAGAAAAAAGGAATGGAGATGCAAGACAAAGAAGGGTCTCCGCTAGAGATAACTTATCGGATTCAATCTCTCTCCATTTTGCACACTCAATTCTATCAGGCCGATGAGAGTGTGCTGAATGGAGAGAGCTGGAACCAAACCTCCATAGTTTCAAACCCATAGTTTCCTCCCGAATTAATTTTTCCAACTCTTTCCTCTAAAGTAAGTTATGAATCATCTGATCTCCCAGAAAAATGTGCCAGAAAAAAAGAACAAACCTCTGCTATTCGTCCTTTCAACAAATTCATTCGAAAATGAAAAATAGGCATTATTTGCTTGATTTATCGACAGTTATTCATGATAGAACCATACTGAACTCATGAAATCTTTATTCAAACTCAACGAAAAATAGCGTTACAAGAGAAATCGAGGAATGGGAATCCCGAGAAGTTTCACTTAGATTGGTAAATTAATTATGCACTGACTTCTGATAAGGCTACACATAACGTGAAATCAGAACAATAAAAATAATACACCGATTACTTCTAGAGACACTAGCTATCTTCACTTTACTGTTTCTTGTTCTTTTCTTCGCCCTTTGCCGCCCAATTCATCAGGTTGGCCACTCCATGATTCCAATCCTGATGAAACGCACCCAGTTGAATGTCCAGATTCTGCGGTGTACAATACATCATCAGGGAGAAACAAGGCAAAACTTATGGCAATGGAATGAGATCGACCAGCCAATATCAAAAAATTCCCAGTTGGTTACGTGTTTCACCCTACGAATCGCGAGAGAATCGAGAGTATTGAGGACACAGCGGCATTAGAAAATTAGTATCTTCAATCTTGCTGAGAAATATAATTTAAGTATTTCAAAATATTTCAAAAAATGCTCTATAAAACTACGTTTTCACAATTTTAATATCGGCTCGCATCTCCGAGTATCGGTAGGTCAAAGTGGGGACTCTTTGGAATTTTTGATAATTTCACTATTTTTCACTTCAGGAAAACGACCATAACTTGCTTTAAAATCGAGCTAGAGAGAATTTCAAAAAAGCATTCGGATGAGGGAGCAGTGGATAACAATTAATGTGTTGGTGGAGTCATTCCTTGTCATCGCGCTGGAGTGAGGCAGTTGGTTTTTCAAAAAAAGTGAAAAAGTGCTATAACTTTGTTAGAAGTTATTTCGCCAAAATTCTCTCGAGAGTGATTTTAGAACCAACATGTACCTACTCCATGTCCGAAAATCAGAGGAATCGGAGTATAGAAAAAAAGGGCGCGGGCATATGTCCGAAAAAGTGCCGATTTTGAGTGTTTTTCAAGCATAACTTTTTTCTTCCATAGTTTGAGGAGCTCTCGTATAAAAATTCGGAATCAGCGCGTAAAAATACGCCAGAAACTTCTATAGATATTTATTTTCGAGATGAATTTTTTTTCGACTTCGACCACTTTTTCACCATTTGGTCCTCCCCCCTTGGTCCAATTTTGGTCTAAAACTTTTTGTCTCAGAGTAATGTCCCTATAGGAATTTACGGCTTATTTTTAAGCGTAGAAAACGAATTTGCTAACTAGAGCTCATGAAAACTCGAATTAAAAAAGTTATGACAAAAATACGGAAGAAATATTTTTTAAGGTTTTTCATCAGAGCATAACTTTTTAAATTCGAGGTTTCATGAGCTCTAGTTAGCAAATTCGTTTTCTACGCTTAAAAATAAGCCAAAAATTCCAATAGGGACATAATTCTGAGACAAAAAGTTTTAGACCAAAATTGGACCACATGGTGAAAAAGTGGTCGAAGTCGAAAAAAATCTCTAAAATAAATATCTATAGAAGTTTCTGACGTATTTTTACGCGCTGATTCCGAATCTTTATACGAGAGCTCCTCAAACGATGGAAGAAAAAAGTTGTGCTTTAAAAACACTCAAAATCGGCACTTTTTAGGACATGCCCGCGCCCTTTTTTTCTATACTCCGATTCCTTTGATTTTTTGACATGGAGTAGGTACACGTCTGTTCTAAAATCACTCTCGAGAGAAATTTTGCGAAATCACTTCTAAGAAAGTTATAGCTCTTTTTTTACTTTTTTTGAAAACGCGAAAGCCCCGATCCAGCGCGTGGACATGGAATGACAAAATCAACACAAAAAATGTTACTCACTACCTCCTCATTCGAATACTGTTTTGGAATTGTCTCTAGCTCGATTTCAAAGCAAGTTATGGTCGTTTTCCTGACGAGAAAAATAGGGAAATTATCAAAATTTCCATAGTCTCCCCACTTTGACCTACCAGTTATCGGAGATGAAATCACATATCAAAATTCTGCAAACGCAGTTTTTAAATTATATTTTTCAGCAAGATTGGGGATACTAATTTTCTAATGCCGCGGGGCTCTCGAATATCTCGCGATTCGTCTCATAAATTAAAATGAAACTGAGCAAGATCCCAGAATGTGATATACCGTAATCGCCGTGACTTACCGTATCTCCGGCCTCTCCGTACACTACGTTGCGACGATCTCCGTCGTTGTTTCCGCTCATGACTGATCACTGTGAAAAAAGTCGAATAAGGTTGTTTGTTTCCTATCCACCAAAAGACATAAAATAAAGTGGGAATGGAGACGGACATATCGAGAAAATAGAAAGGTATAATAAGCACACTTTCTTGCCCGTCAGAACTATTAGAGAGTGTGCAGAATGGAGAGCGCTACTATCTGACAACACCAGTATAAATCTCACATAAAAATCTCAGCCATCTATTAATGCATTTGCCCCTCCCATCACTTGTCCCTCTTCTCTGCCTGTGTGTTCTCTCTTCATATTCTATACTATATCATCATCTTCTTTTTTGCATGATGTGTCACCAGGATTGACGACCAATACGGATCCCAAATGGAAAGAGAAAAGAGGAATGGAGATGCAAGACAAAGAAGGGTCTCCGCTAGAGATAACTTATCGGATTCGATCACTCTCCATAATGCACACTCAATTCTATCAGACCGGTAAAAGAGTGTGCTGAATGGAGAGATCCGGGACCAAAATGAGATCCAAAGTCTCCTCTCGAATTAATTTCTATGACTCTTTTCTCTAAAGTAAGTTAGGAATCATCTGCTCCCAGAAAAAAATGATACAGAAAAAAATCCACAAACCTCTTCTATTCGTTTTTTTTTCAATGCGCTCGTCTCCTAAATCTATTGGAAAATGTAAAAATAGGCATTGCTTGACTAATGAACAATTATTCATCACAGGGCCATAATAATTAAACAAAATCTTTATTTGAACTCAAGCAAAACAGCTTCACGGGAAAGCGAAATCGAGGAATGGGAATCCCGAAAAGAATTTTTCACCGTAGCGATTGATATATTAATTATGCACGAACTTCAGATAAAGCCACAACACGAATTCAAAACAAGAAAATACACTGCTTACTTCTAGAGACATACTAGAAACCCAACTCCATTAACAAATCTATACATAATCGATACAGTATCTTCAGTAGCGACGGTATTCATCGTAGTTGTTGCCTCCATTGTAGTCCGATCCCTGGAATCAATCAATATCTGGGGCTACCGTATCTTCGATCGATACCTGGTAGTGTTACCGAGTTTCTCCATTCAAAAGACTCTCTCGACTGCGTGACCGCCGAGAGAGTGTGCAGAATGGAGAGAGCTTTATTCGATCTGGCAAAAATAATACCAGGTATCCACGATCGTTGTTGTAGTAGTTGCCGCCAACACGGCTGGTCGAACCCTGCAATACATTAGTTCCAATTGCTAGGCTATGGCAACCCTAAAGTAGATTGTCTTTCTCTTGTAGGAAATGGACAACACAATTCTCCTAGCTCTCCCATGTTCGAATCATCCTCTCAATCTCGTAGTTTGACTAAATTTGTTTGTACATTCTACATCGACGACACATTGATTTTAAAAAATACTTAAGGCTATAAAAAAAACGGAGTAAAGCATAGATAAATTTGGCTCAATAACATCCTAACGTTCAATCACATCGAATAGTAGCTCTTTCCAATGCGCAAATTTTCTTGCATGGGAGAGTGTGCAGAATGGAGAGAGCCGTATTCGATCCGGCAACACTAATACCTTGTATCCACGATTGTTGTTGTAGTAGTTGCCTCCGCCGCGGCTGGTCGAAGCCTACAGAAGTCGACGTAAATAACCGTACTCATCCACCGCTGACCGTATAGTACAATAGCGGGCATCTGTTGGAACCCTACAAGGAGCTACAGTGGTTTCAAGAGATTAGTAATATTCATTATTTCATTCGTTTATCTCAGCTCAATAGCATCCTGCGATATTTCATTTGCTTTAAAAAATATATAATAAGTTGTAATGCACGCCAATTATCCTAGACTACAGTGATTATATTGTCCTCTAAAGTGCTTCCTACTAGTGTTGATCGAATAGTAGCTCTCTCCATTGAGCACAGTTTCTAGTAACTAAATGATGAGAGTGTGCAGAATGGAGAGAGCACTATTCGATCCGGCACCAAAAATACCTGGTATCCTCGATGGTTGTTGTAGTCGCCGTTGTTGCCGCCGCCACGACTGGTTGAAGCCTGAAGTGTGTTGCTTAAAAATCTGTTGTATCTTCATTATCCCTAAAGTTGGTTACCGTGATCTTAAGAAAACTAAAAATAGAATATCACAATCTTGCTCATCCAGTCATTTTTTTATTTGGTTGCGGAATAGAACTTTGCTTCACATCGAATTCTTGGGAAATACTGAAGCTCGCCTCGAAACATCGACCAACCATGCTCATAGACATCATATATTTCACTCGATATTTCCCTAGCAAGTTGAAATGAGGCAAATTTTCTTAGGATACAGAAAGCACAGCGTATTATCTACTGTACTTCCTACCGTCACAGTCATCATGAATATCCCCTACAGTACTCCTTACGATACCTCATTGGCGGCTTCTCTGGCCATTCTACCAGCCCTCTCGTTTCCTCTCACTCCAGCGTGGCCGGGAACGTACTCGAAGCGAACGTCCATCTGGTCACGGTACGAGTCCAGTCTCTGCAGAAATGATTGGCATTAATATTTGATGCGGAGGGCTGCAATCGACAATTGATCTTATGCCAGTCAGATTCACTTTTATGTACACTCCGAAACACATAAGCGCGTGGAAGAAATTAGAATAAAACCCTGCATCCAATCATTCTTTATCTGCCACGCTCATCATTAAATCAATAGAAACAATTCTTATCCACAAAATAATCTCGAAACATAACGGCTCACCTCAACCAGATCTCTGTTCTTCACATCTCCCCCACTGCTGGTGTTCCATCCATTATCTCTCCACTTCTCCACCCATCCCTTGTTCATCGTGTCACACACCAGATGGGAGTCAGTCCGGACCGTTACGTTGTCCATTCCACGGGAATATGCCTGAAATTTGTTTTTAATTAACGAAAAAATGCAGAAATTTCCGCCTGCTGGTCTTCATCTAGATACCAATCACTCTGGCCGTTTGTTTCCCAGTTACACCATCACTGACCGTCTCGACTGCCTCCGCGGCCGCCTGGTACTCTGCCCGATTGTTGGTCTGCGGTCCGTGGACGGGCCCGCGGCCCGCGGCCGTTGTTCGGATGGTCATCTCTGCCCCAGTAGTTGGGCCAGCCCGCCTGATAGATAGTTAATTAATTTGTCATTATGTTCGAGATATATTAAGGCTTTCGTATTAGCGATTTCGTTCTTGTTCTGGCTACACACGTACAATCTCTCTTTAGTCAGGTAGACAAAATAGTGTGCAGAATGGAGAGAGCAGAGAACCGAAACGACATAATTATTTGGCATTAGAATCCGCTTTCAATGAAACTGTTAAATTTAAATACTTGAGACGGCGTATAAATTAAGTGGTATTTGATTAGGGAAACCAAAAAAATCAAAGTAACAATACAGTATCCTGCATCAGTTTACCGTAACCTATCTGACCTACCGTAGCTCCAGCCTTTCCATTGCCTGCACAGGCTCCGTCCGTGTACACTACGTTGCGACGACCGTCGCCGTTGTTCCAGCTCATGGTTGATGGCTGCAATTAGTGATGGGTTTCAGTTCTCTCCATTTTGCACACTCTCTCGTCCGTATTACCGATGAGAGAGTGAGCAAAATGGAGTCAAAATTGAAATTGCATCTCCACTGCGTATATGGTAGATCGTATGGGGTGTCGAGAGGTAAATAATTATGATTATTAGGGCGTAAATCAATTGTGAAATAGATCAATGTGCCGAGAGCTATCATGTAGAAGGGGAATGGGGAAAATTATTCTCCCGGGGACGATTGGAAGAGATTAATGATAGAATGGCACTAAACCGCGCATTACACATCAGGCAGGATGTAAACCGTCTAGCCACTCTCTCCTTTTCGCACACTCCCTCGAAATGTATGAACGGCGATAGTGTGCAAAATGGAGAGAGCGAAATCACAGCTCGCAACAGGATGCAAACCGTCTGACGTGTTCCCGACTACCCAAACATTCTTTCACAAAATCCTTTTCTCTCATCTCTCTTTCTAGCTTGAACAAAAGGAACTTGTGGAGCACTACATGAATAGCGAAGAAATGGGTTGCTTCGCGCATTGATTAAAAAGGAGATGAGTGACAAAAAGCCCGTTATCTCCGTAATTAAAGATTAAAATGACTTGGGTTTTATTACTAATTCAAGTAAACCACTTGATCCTCGGACAAGTTTCTTCCTCAATCATCGATTAGCCGACGCAATCTCTTTATTACAAATACTGTCCAATCCCAGTCAACCGATACACAATTCGAGCACAATTAAATTTTTTTTTAAACACGAGAAGATTAAGAGAAAATTAAATTCGAAATGAAGACGAGTACACACATACGAAGAAAGGCGATTATAGAGAGAGAGAGGAGGGAAGGAGGCGTAGAGGGGTAAATATCTTCCTCTGAAGACCAGATCGCCAAAATCACTCTTTAAAGAGAACATTGCGAAACAACCATTAAAAAGAGGGGTATGTCAGGACTGATTTTGGCAATCTGTACTTCTGGAGGAGAGGCGAGGGAACGCAAAGTCGGTAGCTTAGTAGCACGCGTGGTACTGTCCCGTGAATGAGTGATAGAGGAGATTAGCTGGACTGACAATTAGAGGATGGGTCTCGAACTAGTCAGGGAAAAGAGAAAGTGTGCAAAATGGAGAGAGTATTTCCTTGAATTGTCAGTCCTAATGGGAAATATTGAGTAGGAGAATCGATAAAGTATAGGGAATATGAGTGGGTGGAGGGGGATTCAGATGAGATGACGTCATTGATTAAGAAGGAAAGAAGAGAGAGGGGATGGCCAGACGACCTGCGGCAACCTGAAGATAAAACAATAAATAAAAAAAATAAAAATAAACTTATTCAGAGAGCCGAAAATAACGAAGAAAAAATAAAGTCTAAACCCAAATTACGAGTCAAATAATACATTAATTCCCTCTAGTACCTGGGAACTATTTCTTCTCACAGAATCCAAGAACTCATCTCAACTGCTCTCTGCCGACTTTCATTGTGTATTGCCTGCAGAGTTCAAATACTTGTCTGATCGAAACAATTTCGGGTATGTTTGTTTTATAGATAAGGGTCCCCCCTTATGTGAATTTTTAGTTTACCAAAAAAAGACGGGTATGATTTGTAAAAATTTTAACCAAGTATTTGATCTCTGATTGCCTGCTTTAAAATACTCATAATCCATCCCGCTGATCTCTGGTTCCACTGTGATACCATCTTTCTTGCATATGAGTGACATTCCGAGATTTTGAACATATTTGCGCACATGCGTGGAACTAGGGGAAAAGGTCGATTCGAGGGATCGGCTCCATACTTCCACAGGTGGTAGTACTCGGTGAGTCAGGAAGGTAGACCACCTTGGGGCTGACCGCGACGTGTCAGAGGGCGCGAAATTTTGAAACTAGCTTTTTCGATTTTTGCGCATTTTCTCTCTAATCGATTAGGAACTGGTATCAATCGATTCCTATGTGCATGGTGAACATTTTATATATTGGGTGATAACCCATACGATTTCATCATCATGGTGAAATTTAATTTTTAAAATTTGAAAAAAATGTGAAAAATCGGGTTTTGAAAAAGGGGAAAATTTTATTTCGAAAAATAATCGAATATATTAGGTTGTCCTTAAAGTCTTTGTCCATGGGTTTGTTTACACACTGCTCTACGCAGATGAACATTGGTTGTCCCTCGTTCCTAGTTTATAACAAGCAGGTATGTGCCTTTGCAGAGAACAACTCCCCATTCCCTTTCCTTCACTCAGGCTCTAGCAGAGCAACGATATATTTTCTTAGTGCCATCCACATCCGACATGTTCTGCTTTACCTCTTCCTATCCAACATCAAGATGAAAGATTCGAAAACTCCCTTGACGAATGTTTTTGCCACGTATGACCCACACTACAAAACCATCAAAATTTGGATCCATGCTTCAAAGAAGGCTACTTTTCTCCGAGGACCTGGAAGACCCCGTGAGTTGAATTTCGACACTTTGACGAAACGCGTGGAAACGGGCTCATTTCAAAGTGTACGTGAACTGTCCATTACACTTGGCGTGTCCAATACCAGAGTCGAGAATGGTTTGAAATCCCTCGGAATAAGGAAAATTTTCGGTCGATTCATACCCCATGATCTGACCCAAGCCAACCTTGACCGTCGAGACAATGATTCCACTTCCCTCCTCACTCTCCACGGTGGGGATCGATGGCTGGACCGGCTCATAACGGGGTATGAGAGAGGGGTCTCCTACAATAATAACCACAGGAGAGCCCAGTGAGTTGGAGAAGGAGAGACCCCACATGATGTCCCCAAACCTGACCAGTACCCCAAGAAAATCATGCTCTCAGTGTGGTGGGTGGTGGATGGCTTGATCTACTGGGAGGTGCTCCCCGAGGGCACGACAATCACCGTGGTCAAGTACGTCTCACATCTATAGAATTTCAAGATGACCGTCGATCATTCAAGCTTAATGGAGAAAAAAGTGTATTATCAGAATTTTAATGTACTGCACCATATCTCAGAACAAGTCAAGCAGGAACTGGCTGGATAAGGTTGGATGGTTCTCCCTCACCCACCGTATTCTACGGACATGGCCCCGTCAGATTATAGGCTTTTCGCCGACCTGGCCCATGCCCTTCGATATATACATTTTATTTCCCGTGTAAATCTCGAGTCTGCACTCAAGCAATACTTTGCATTGCGCGCAGCTGGGTTCTACGGGGAAGGAATCCATAAGTTGAAGGAGCGTTGGGCATACGTTGTCAATAATGATGGCGAGTATACTTGATCTCATGCTATTTTTTCGACAAAGAAATTAAGTTTTGAAAAATGGACAAAGACTTTCCGGACAACCTGATATTTAGGATCAAATATTAAGAACAAAAAATTTAAATTTAAAAAATACCCAACGTCTCAAATATGAGAAAAAGTATTTTGGGTTAATGTAATAATTCACATGCTGTCGTTCTCCCGGATTCCCCGTGCAAGTAGTAATACGATAATTTGCTGTAATACTTACAAAAATGATCGAATCGTTAGATGGCGAGCAAATTCGAGTTTGCGCGATTCTGAAGAAAACAGTTTTTGTAGATGGAAAAACTATCTTCAAATTTGAGATGTAGACGTTTTTGTATCTACAAAAACTTTTTTCTTCAGAATTGAATGAATACGTTAAAATCAAGGAAAATCGTAGTATAAAATGGCCTGTCACTCACACACTATCCCTTCCTTCTACTGTACCCCCCTCCTTCGCAGTGCCATCATATCACATTCCTCTCCTCCTTTATCTACAGTACCCTCCTCTCTCCCATCTACCGTACCCCTACCGTACCTCGGCGGCGGCGTGTCTCGCCAACTGATCTGCCATCTCGTTGCCGTGAACCCCAGCGTGGCCTGGCACGTGCTCGAAGTGCACCGGGAACACTTCCAGTTGCATGTCCAGGATCTGCAATTAATTAATTAATTAAAAATCATGAAAACAATCGATAAATAAATATTCTAATTGGCTTCCATTATGAGCAAGATCGATTGAACAACTAGGTGTCAGGTAATCAATGAAACCGAGCGAATAGCACACTTTCGCACCCTGGCGATCTCTGGATTCAGAGTGATATCATACGTCAATCGCTCTTTATTGTGTGATTTGATTAGGCCCAATTCTACAAAAAATATCCTCTATTCCGCTCCGTCACGGTTTCAGTGTTGATACATAATACCGAACTAACTGCTTGACAAGGGGACCTCAAAGTGCTGTCACACCGGCATTGCTTCACAATAAAAACAACCACCTCCCTTCTACCGATCCCATATAAATCTTTGTTTCGGCAGTCAGTAAAAAAATTTCCGGGCGTATTAGTACTCTAAAAAAATTCTACACACGCTATCGCTTGTCAGTGACGAGAGAGTGTGCAGAATGGAGAGAGAATTATTCGATCCGGTAACAGTACGCCCCCCCTCACCTGTAGCAGGTCCTGGTTCTTGACATCCTTGCCGTTGGCATTCTTCCATCCGTTATTCTTCCACTTCACAATCCACTTGTCCATCGAATTGATGAGCAGTTGCGAGTCAGTTCGCACGATCAGCTTGAGCATACCGCGGTTTCGCGCCTTCAATAATTCGATGTATAATCTCGCGGATTCAAGAACAATGCTTGATGTTTCACTTCACTTATATCACAATTTCACTAGCGTTAGAATTGGAAAAAGGTGTAAGTATAAGAGGCTGATTTTTTCATACCGCGGTTTCGCGCCTTCAAATATACGATATTTCATCTGGCATTCCTGCTCTGCTTTTTTTCACTTCAGCATTTTTCAAAAATGGGGGAAAAGCATAAGAACTCAGTATTATAATCTCATGGTTCCATCAAAGACCCATTCAAAAAACCTTGTCAGTTTCATGGCTGGCTGAAAACATTGAGCACAATCAGCAATTTCCTTGTCCCTTATCAATTCACAACCCCTGGCTCTTCGCGGTTTCTAGCGCAATACTTCCCTGCTCAGTTCTCTACTTTCACAATCCACACGAGGAACACTTGTATAAAAAATAAAATGATGGACAGACCGTCTGTATGGCCTTGATCACGGCCAGCATCTCCGCCCGGTTGTTCGTCTGCTCTCCGCTCACCGCCCCGCAATCGTTGTCGGCGTGCCCGTCGCCCCACCACACGCCCCAGCCAGCCTAAAAAACAATGATATTAATATAGGGGTGTCCAATAAGTTCGCGGACTTTTTTACTTTACCTTTTTCTCTTGCACAATAAAAGCCTCAACCGCAATCATTCTTTCGTATGTATTGGACACGCCTATGAACCAATTTATCCCGTTTCTAGATTTAGGAAATATTGCCTAATTATGACGTAATATGGTGAAAAATTATTTTTTCGACCTCATTTTGGATATTTTCTATTTAAATTGTACGTAAAGATGGGGATTCCAGATTGAACATGAAGTCGGAGAGACGGGTGTAGTGTTAATTGAAAAAAATAGTACACGATTTATCTAATGAGATGGCAGAGATAGCTCAAAACTTTTCACTTTCAGCTATTTTTGGGAGAGTCAATTTTAACATTTTGAAATTTTGCAAATTTTGTGGTCTCTATACTTAACTCAAATAGCGATTATTATTGTTTTTGCTTTATTCTGAATAACTTATAACCATTTTCGCTAGGAAATTCGCAATTTTTTCTAAAAATGTGCGTGAAATGACGAGCTTCGTAGTGTTATTCCAATGTGATTCGGCAAGCCGGAAAAGCGTGCGATTCACTGTTCATAGTTCCCCCGCACACTAGAAACTTTAATCCGCTTTTTAGCTCGCCGCTAAAGGTGAACTTACAATGGGTGATTTTTGTGAGGTCTGGTTTGGAAGACTTAATTTTGGGATCCTGTTATTATTTTAAGGGCTCAAGTGCCTAAATTGTACAGCAGTGGTTGCTCTGCCCAACGCCCCTTGGCAGGACTCGTTGAGCATCAAACCGACTGAGAAAATAATTTAAGAAAAAACAGTCCGCGAACTTATTGGACACCCCTATATTAATATTTTTATAAATACATCGCAAGCCCAATCGCTACTCATATTCATTGTTAGTCAATGTATATACCAGGACTAACTCTCCCATTATACCACAAGACATTCTCCGAATCTCAAATATCACGGGAACCTCGAATAGCGTGGCGGTTCCGATGGTAAATGAGAATTACTGTAAGATCAAACCATTCCATAAATCATCTACCACTACTTCTCGCCAAATTTCACATAACACTGGAACCTCAACCAGCCTTGTTTTGGATATCACCAAAATCGGCCAACAAGCAAATTTCTGTGCAGTATAATCTCTTATTCTCAACATTTGACACTATACTCGAACCTCGAACATTGAACACAACCTTATACCATCACATCTAACATAATATTTATTTTCTGCTATAAAAGTGCAATCAAATATCCACGATTTTTTTCTTCAAAATTAATAACATGCTGGAACTCCGAACAGCCTAGTTGCAATTAACTTGAAGCTCTCTACTCCCTTCTCCTCTATCCCCATTGATTCCCTTCATCTCCCTCCCACCTTTGCATTCGACCGTCCATTCTTGCTGCAGGCGCCGTCCGTGTACACGACGGGGGCGTCCGTGAAGGACGTCGACGACCTGTAATTATATAATTATATTTTTTCTTAATTCACTATTCACTAACGCTTTTCATCTCGACTACGAGTCGAAAGGAAAACCACTGAAGCTATGAGAGAATTTCTTGTATAGTGTTGAATTTGTCAAGCGTACAAGAAGTTTCAATCAATCAGCCGTTTGCTCCCAAATTATGTAGCAACTGTGAAACTGAAATGATGTAGACTGGAACTAGATATTGTACTGCAACATGCCAAACATCACATTCACGCTCCTCGTCTCAACTACTGTAATCTGATCAACCATTCACCATCCAATTAGCACTAATTATCCGTAACCGACATGTGCTCAAACATAACGCCAAAACGAGGCGCGCATAGTGAGACATGGGTGCAAATGAGAATTGAAAATAGATCATGAACTTGGCTCAATTTGAAATATAAAAGAGTAGGAGTAGAGTGGGAACATATTTAGTGGATAAAGCCCCTACTGATTATTGTTTTCCCCGAGTCCACAACTTCCTTGAAATATCGATGCAACTTGAATCGAGCATGTGTGCGACAGCGATGCTAGTTCGCTTTTCTGATCTCTCCTTTCTGCACACACTTTCATAATTCTGATCGGCGAGAGGGTGTGCAAAATAGAGAGAGAAAAACCTGGAATAACATCCCTAGTGTGAGACATCTGGAGGAAGATTTCCCATCCTACGCAACACGAAGCATTGCGCTTTCCTTCCTCTCTTCTCCCCTCCCCCCTCCCACAAATTAGCCCAACTAATACCATCCCAGGAAAAATATCCGATTTCTCGGAAGAGTCGAGCGACAAACATAGACGGTTCTTCAATTAACCGGGCGTCGAAATGAAAAACATCGTCCATAGATCAGTTTCTGAACCCATCTCACAACAAATATTATATATTGAACTACTCACGAGTGTCTTAACGGGAAAATGAGCGTGAGGCTATTATAGAGAAACATTGGAGCTAGTAACCCCCGGGCATTAAAATTACATAGCCCCCTTGACCTCCTGTCCGTTCCTTCCTCCGCCTCCTCTCCCTCCTCCTTCTCCATCTGCAGCATCGCCGCAAACTCGGCGAACTCCACGCGTCCGTTGTTGTCCCGATCCGCCTCGGCCATCATTGCCTGATCAGGGCTACAGTACTCCTTGGGGTACGGTATGGATCCCAAATCGGTCGCGATTGTGAGCAGTGGCAACTGCTGCACAATGGTCGGGACCAGAAACGCTCTCCATTCTGCACACTCTTTCACCATCTCAGATCGCGCTGAGAAAGTGTGCTGATTGGAAAGAGCTGCAACAATCCGTCCCCAGTATACCTGTATCTCCCTCCGGCTCAGTCTTTCTCCCAGCATCCTCACAACCCTCAGGATATCCCATCGGTCGATGAAGCCCTTGTTGTCGCGATCGAAGATCCGGAATGCCTCCAGGAGCGTCTCCTCGTCCTCTTCCTCGTGCTGTGAGCCTCGGCGACGGGTGTCCATCGTTGATCTTTGATCTCTGCCGACTCGATTAATCTTTGATCTCTGCCGCTGTGGTCTCGACGATGACGTCTACTAGAGCTCTTCGTCCGACTAGTTGGTTGTTAGAACTGAGCAGTCTCCCCCTTCTCTCTTTGTGACTCCGCCTCTTTTTCATTGCTTCTCTCATTTCTCATCTTCTTTCTCTCGCCTTTCCGAACAAGAAAAGGTAGGAGATTCCCGCGCTTTCGAGCGAGAGAAAGAATGAGCGGCAGTAGTCTTCACTCTACATGATAGGTTTCGGAGCTGACGATAGTACGGGCAGAGAAGGGCGAGAGATCACGTGAAATGGAGAGAGCGAGGGAGAGAGAACGTCCCCGTTAAAACGTTCTCCTCCCCATTCTCCGATACCCATTCCTCACTCCGACTCGAGCCAAAGTGGCCATTTCATGTGGGAGCAAAAACCCCTATCTCTTTGAGAAGACCAAGGAGCTGATCGGAACGTCTTTGTGAGAGATCATGCTTAATAGAATAATTCTGGATGCAGTTCGCTATCGCCTAATGAGGACAGAAGGGGGGGGGGGGGTAATTCCCTGAGGCCGCAATATAATTTATTTTATGAACACTACTCTCATACACCGCGTGAAACTCATAACTGACTGAACAGCAATTTAAAACGATCTACCAATATATTTGCGCAGATCAAGGAATTTTCCGGCATGTTTTCTGAAAGAAAAACAGTTATCGCATAAACATAGATGTCGGCTTCTGCCTAATGAGGCGGAATAATAAATTATTTTAGAGAAGGAAGGCCCTTGGGATCAGAGAAGCAAGCTCACAACTATTCTCATACACCACGTGAAACTCATTAGTGGCCAGTGTTCACTATCCACATCCCGGTTGCATGCAACATAATTCTTCTAGGCTCTCGCTTATGTGGTTGCTGCCTTCGCTCAACGCCATCACCGTCTAGCCCTTTTAGACATCTGGAGCATGTGAAACTCCGCTGAATAAACAGCGCCGATGTAGACTGGAGAGGCGGAGTAGGAGGAAATAGAGATACAAGTGGGTGATGGAACATCAGAATCGACTACGGGTGTCATTTCGCTTTTAGCGCTCTCCATTCGGCACACTACTTCACTGGTAGAAAAAGAAGGGAGTGTGCAGAATGGAGAGTGCTGAAACGGAAACGAGATCCCTCGTGAAAAAAAATCGTGCAGAAGGGAGCACTTGAGAGGAGAGGATCACCGACAAAAAGAGATAGTAAAGACAGACAGACAGCCAAAGACCGTACTGCAATGAGCACTATTTCTACTTTCTCCCTTACGGGCTCAATAACTAGGGAAGTCGCTGCGGGTTTCAGCTCTCTCCATTCTGCACACTTCCTCATCTATCGGGCAGGCTGGAAAGTGTGCAAAATGGAGAGAGCTAAAAACCCAAAATATCCTCCCTACCAATAACCCGAAACGAGACCATAACGAAGTTGGAGGAGTGCGTGGAAGGAGGAAAGGAAATTTTGAGAAGGAAAATAGATGGGATCTTAGAATAGGAAGGAAACGAGAAGGGGGGGGGCGCATCAAACATCTAATATGATTTCCTGCACCACACAAGAGGAGCGAGTTTGCAGGAGGGAATAGTGTTATGATGTTTGAATGAAAAGAAGAAGGATCTTATGGAAAGCTAATGAATAGATAAATACTATTCTCATACACTGATTGAAACTCATCAAAAAAAACTCGTGAGGAAATGTTTTTGCCAACGGACATCAAAGGAACAGGATCAAAATATACTGGGAATATGCTAGCCTAAAAGCCCTTGCGAAATCTCAAGACGGCAAGCAAACAGTTATTAGTCAAGTATTTTTTGTTGTTGTTTCGAACGGAGCCCTCTGATCAAAATGGAAAGGCCACAAATATTCATAACCTTTGTGGAACCCTTTTTCGAATGGCTCTTAGTCTGATCTTTCTATCGCCTTGAACTCACCGATCCCTAGGTCTATTTTTAAGGCTCCCCAAGTATTGAACTAGAAATGAAAATAACGCGCAGAAATACTTTCACAGCCTGAATGAAAGAGTGAATCCACTGACCATAATTTGACCTTCTTGCAGGTATCATACTCCTCCGCGAAGTCCTCCACCTTGGGGCGGGGTCTCTTCTTCTTCTGATTGGGAGTGGTTGGAACCCCATTAGAGGGCGCCGCCGTAGACACGGCCCGTTGCTGCTGTTGCTGCAAGTTATTTATTAGCTTTAATTAAATAATCATGGGAATATTGGCAAACAGATTCCATTTCGATTCTCTGCTCTCTCCATTCTGAACACTCTCTCGTTTTCTCGAGTGTGCTGAATGGAGATAGCCGGAGCCGAAATGTCATTATTATTGACTGCGATAGAAAATAGTGGATCAAGATATTTTTCCGACAGATAGTCAGAGAATATTCGACTGAAAAACGGCTCGCGCACTTCTAATAACGTCTGAGAAACTCTTAATTGGCAAGAGGCGTGACTCTCACTAAATTACTTTGACCGATAAAATTCACACCACAAAATTCGAGGTCTTCTTATCTTATCAAAATACATATATGCGAATTGTTCAAGGGTCGGAACGAATTTGAATAGTATTGTATCAATCTGTGAAAAAAATTATTTTAGGATTTCAATCCGGCTTTCATCCCAACAACGCAACGCCAATCCACCACACGTTCAAAACGGGTGTGAAAATTCATACGCTACTCCAATAATGTGAGATATTTCTCACAGTCTTTACACATGCTCCCATAGAGAGCAGGGAATGGCCAGACATGGCTTTAGGCGCAAAGTTATTTTCTCTCTAAAATTTGACTAATAATTTCTCATAAAAAACTTCGCACTTCTCAAGTTCAATAAACAAAAGACGTTTATTTGCGTTTCGCGAGTTCTAGATATGAGAATAAAATAAGAAGCACCTGGGTGTCCTAAATAGTTGTTTTCCAACAAACGGCTTGCTCTAATGCCCGTTCCTTCACTGGAAAAGGTTCGTACTACTTTACAAAAATATGTTTACATAAATTTGTCATTTACCGATACTTTATCTGATAAAGTTCGACAAAAAAAGCGATGAACACCGTCTATTTTGGGGGTTTACTAATTGCATTTGAACTATTTTTCTCTCCCTTTCCCCTATTTCGTACATGTACTTGTTGAAGCTCCTCAGTGGCGAATCATAATTAAATAAACTATGATACCTGGACAGCGAAGGGTAGAGGGGCAGCGGCTCCTCCTCCCACATAGAGAGTGGGCGAGGAGGAGGCGGAGGTGGAGGGACGGCCGAAGAGGGACATCAGCGCCGTTGCTGCCATGTCTGAATGAGGAGAGGATGGGGGTTCAGAAGACTCTCTCCATTTTGCACACACTCTCATTGGGGAGGCTGGGCGAGCGAAAATGCGAATGAGAGCTGGAGCTAGAGCATTGCTTGGAGGCTAGGAACGTTACTCATATGGTGTCATAGATATTGTTTACGACGTAGCAAGTGATCAATCGACCAAACAATAACCATTCTCATGCACCAAGTGTAACATAGAACCATTCAGTATCAATAGCAAATCGAATTGTATTTTTTCTGATCTTGTTTAGCGACGAATCAGCTAAAGAAGTTAGAACATTTCTCATACACCGAGTGAAGCTTCAATCAACAGAGGGCGAGACTGATTTTTGCAGAATGGAAATAATTATTAACCAGTCCTCACTGCAAACTGCTATGAGATAGTCATCATCAGGGAATATTTCATAGGAGTAAAGAAATTTTACGAGACCATGCGTTCACAATATCAACCTAGGGAACGATAGCTATTCTCATGAACCAATTGAAACATCGAATCACTGATTCCATGATTTCATTGGTTCAGGGGAACAATACATAATAAAAAAAATAATTAAATTAATTAATTAAATAAGTGCTAACTGTCAAATCCGGAGGTGATGTCGTGAGGGTCCTGTGGAGGAGCAGACGGAGGAGGAGGAGCCTGCTGTGATGATCGGGGGTAGGGAGAGGACAGCGAGGAGGAGGGATTCATCGAGTACGCGTATCCACCTGGAACTTTCAATATCAACAGTATTGTGTTTTAAATTTAGCTATCGATATTTTTAGATACACTTCTGGTGGTGAGATAACGACTGAAGAATAAAGGGGGGTTGGAAAAAAATTGTCGTTGTGAATGAAACTAGTCAGTTCATTGTTTCGGATAGTCTATGAAACAATTCTTTTCTCTTTGATTTGTTGGTTCTTCGGTAGAAACAAAAAAATTAACAACATCCCACAGAGAGCTAGGAGTTTCGCGCGGGATATTAGAACAGGTCTAGATTCTTTCTTTTGCTTTTATGCACATCGCGGCTAAAACTCAAAATATAAACTATCATGCATTATTGCAACTAGTCAACTTGGAGCTTCGCCCAGCCCATAAACAATATACTAGACCACCTATGGCAATAATAAGGACAAAATATTATTTAATTACTTACCATCTCTGATTCGATGAATCTCGATGTAGTTATTCGCTTCGTGCTCCGTTTGGAACTTCTTGAATCTGTAAGCCGCACATCTTAGATAATGTTCATATTGTATTCTAAAGGGAGAAGAGCTACAATCACTTGCTAGTATAGGATAACAATAAATACAAAATATGAATAAACTGACTTTGCATTGGGGTATCCCCTCACTTGCTTCTCGCAGTCCGGCCAGCTACTGCAAAAGTAATACTTGATTTAATTCAAAAACAAAAATATCAGTGAGCACTAGTAAGTTTGTCGCTTCAGAATGGTTATGAGAGTACGTCTGCCAATACAGTCAACCTTTTGCCTGCAACAAACAATACAGCGTTCTAGCCACTAATCGCTTAGGACGATGATCGCACTGGAAACCACGGCCGTTCAGCCTGTTGCTTTTCCTCGCTTCCTTCCCAGTGGAAACACAGGAAAGGTGGGCGGAGCTCTGAGGCGAGGAGGAGCGAACTTATATACGCAGCCAATATAGCGCAGCCGCTAAATCGCAAAACGTAGTAAAAGGCGTTGACTGCGAAACAGCGCGGATAGCGTTGCGTGTGTTTGCCCTTTGTAGTTTGTAGTTTTAAGTTTTTGAAAAAAGAAGCTCCGGAACGGAAACCACTTTGGGCTAGTGATTGGGGCTACAGTAAGAAAATAGACGGAGCGTCTCATTTCTGAAGCGGAGGAGTAGAGGTCCGTGGGAAACTATAAAATCTGAAACTGTGCTGCAACTAAAACTGTCAGTTATGTTTCATCACGTCTAAGAATTCGATATGGAGTCCGCTCACTGAATTTAATGAGCTTGTATATTTCGCAGGGATTGTGAGAATCAACCTATCAAAATAAATGAGAAATAACACTCACTGGTATATTCCGACGTGTTTTCCTCTGGCGACAGCATAGTAGCCGGCGCCTTTGATACGGACCATCGCTTTCAACGTCTGAGATCAAAGATCAAAGATCAAATCTCAGTTCATCAATTCAAGGTATCATTACAGATAATCAACTGCAGATAGATCAAGAAGAAGACACCACAACACGCTCAGAATTTATCTATGGAAATGTGCAAGATTGACAAATTACAGAGTACAATTATTAGCAACCGGACAGAGGAGGATTTATTATGTACGCACTACCGTTTTGAGTGAGTATCTTCGGGATGGGAAAAGGGAACACCGGAGGAAGATAGAACATAGAACAATCGATCTAGAGAGAGGCAAGTAGGGTCTAGTATTTACAGGAATCATATCATTACATAAGCGGGGTGAGGTCTTTTCTGCTAAAGCTCGACGAGTAAAATGCTGGAATATAAATTGTACAAGAATCTATCTACAATATCGATCTGCGGATCTTCTCCGAATGTTGTGAGGACAGGGTGCAAAGATCAAAGATCAGGTGAGGTATCAAATAAGGTGATGGAGAGACGACTACAGAGCGTGCCGACGAGGCAAGAGATCAAAGATCAAAAATATTAAGTTTTCCGAATTTCTTGCATCGTCGAGTTTTGATAACAAATATTGATGCGAAAACGATCAGTGGCAGGAAGCAACAAAATTAAATACTACAGTAAGGGAAGGGGAGAATCCACTGATCATCTTCTCGATTATCGATTGGTGGGCGGAGCTTGGAGGGAGGGGGTAGGTCAGGCCTTGACGCCCTTCTTCGCTTTCTTGGGAGGAGACGCGTCATCGCTCTCCGACGGCTTGCGCTTCGATCCCTCTGCAGAGCGGAGATCAATTATTCTACATGTAAATATTTATTCACCTATCTAATCGACATGGGTTTTCGAAATCGAACTATAGATGTTTCACTTTGTCACTATACTACACCTATCTACTGACCAGCACCCGAGACAACTAATATCTAGCCTGAGCCAAGCACCGATTTACCGGGTGCCATCTTCCAATCGATAGCCGGCCACCTCCTGGTGAATTGGTGCTTGCTGCAGGTCATACTACCGTTGAGTCGGGAATCTCACTAGTTGCTTCCCGCTTTCTCTGAGAATGAAAATAACCAATTTTATCATGCTAATATCATACATTTCCTATTACGATAGTGTATCGATTGAAATTCGGTAACTACCGTATCCTCACCGATCTCCTTCATGCTCTTGCCGGCCGCGAACATCTTCGCGTCCGCTTCCACGTCGAACTTCTTGAAGCGAGCGCCCTGGAAATTAAATCGATAAAAGCAGGGAAAAAACATTAAAACACAATAAAGTATTTTTTTTTTAATAAGATAATGTAATATTTTTGTGAGGGGAACACGATTCAATCACCGCCTGATACTGAACAAGTTCTAATCAAACCCAGGTGAAACACAATACGAGCACCGTGGAAATTAAATTTAGAGGATAAACACCATCTTATACTTTTAGCGTTTCCCTTATCGCTCCTCTTTGAATTATAATATTTCATTCAAAACAAAGCCATCAATAACATTGTTATTCATCAGTCTCCGATGACACAAAACCGCATGGTTGCATCTATCACCTTGGATTCAAACATATTTGGTTTAACGAAACTGTCAGAGGAGAATATCATTGCCAGTGCCTTGCGCTCGTTCGCTCGGTTTTTATTGAAGCCACTACCTTTTTAGGTTTCAACAATAGCTCATATGTGGAGGCAAACTTGGGAAGCAATGATATGAGTGAATAAGGTATAACCATCATCACTTTTGAATCATGTATTGCGCTCCAGTATTGCTTTTCAATCAATTATATTTGTAAATATTTTCAATCCAGTCCTGCCTGGTTCCATACACTAGTGACGATTTTTTAACGGATTTCAGCTCTCTTCAATCAGCACACTATCTGTATGTTTGACCGAGAAAAGAATGTGCAGAATGGAGAGAGCACAACCAAACTGTTTCTGGTTCCCCACCCCTCCATAACTCACCTTGAATCCGGCCGTGGCCGCCTTGCACTCGTTCCAGTCGGTGAAGACGCCCGTCTTGTGGCCCCGTGCCACGGCGTAGTAGGTCACCGCCTTCTCCCCCCGACGAGAGGCACGCGTCTCACGGGGAGTGTCTGAAGAGAGGAGGATGGTTACGGTAGTCTGAGAAGGGGAGGGGATTACGGTAGCCGTAGATGGGGAGAGTTACGGTTATTGTCGTAAGCATTTGGCTCTCTATTCTGCACACTCTCTTACAGGCCAGAAACAAACGAGTGTACAGAGTGGAGAGAGCAGCGAACAAAAATGATACTACTGAGAAGAAGAGGTAGGTCGAGTTTCAACTGACGCTACGCCAATAATGTTGAGAAGTATCTGAGAAAAGGAGAGACATGGTAAATTTAAAGATGAGCGAAAATGAGCTCATGGAATTTCTATGTTTCAGTAGGTTTCCAAGAGATGAATGAAAAATGTGAAACAATGATAGATCCTTTTTTCGTAGACACAAAATCCGACCATCAAACACATCCACCCCCACATTGTCAATTAATTCCGATCCCTTGCGCCTTCTTTGTTTCATCACCAGCTTAACAAATGGATGGAAAATGGAGACGCAATATAACACAGCATGAATAAAGCTCATCAGTCCCCCATCTAACTCTTAAATTTCCAACCTTCGTCACCAGTTCCATCCATGTTTCACCAACAGTTTAAGAAGCTTAATTTCAATATTTCCATCGAGTAGGTGAAAAATATCTCGACTCACCATCCACTACCACTTCTTCCATTTGTTTCCTAATGTCAATAATGCATTCTAGTCCGCAGTATGTTCTACGCTTCAGAACCAGTACAAGGTAAGGAAGTAAGGAAAAGAGACAATGGTATCCTGATCTGCGGGCTCACAAAAACCACTCACCATCCACCACGACGGCCTCCTTCACTCTCTCCTTCTTCTCCTTCTTCGGAGGAGGGGCGGACGTCGTGCCGTTCGCGTCCTTCTTCTCCATCTGCAATTATTTATTTAACATTAATATTTCTCAATCGGCACTTCTTTTGTTTGGAACCCATCCGATGCTGCTATACTTGCCTTTGTTTCCATTCTCGCTCCATTCATTCACACTAATTGTGGGACGTGGCCGAAAAAATCCGTCAAATGGAGGATTCGCTCCACTTTTCACATTTGAGTTTCAGAAACAACACAAATGAAGGAAAATTTGCGAGGAATAATTCCACTCCGATTCGAGTTCAAAAATGTAAAGCACTCCTAACATTCTCACACTAACCGGTCATTTCTACATCAACGATATTTCACAATTCTGATCTGAGTTTCCCAAGCAAATGAAACCCCTAGAAATTTTTGAAGGATATTGGTGGTTCTGATTGCGACATAAATTAAAATAAAGCGAACCAACCGTTTCCTCCTCACTGCTCTTCTCTGCCGCCTTCTCCTCCTTCTTCTCTTCTTTCTTCACCTCCCCCTTCTCCTTCTTCTCTCCTTCACGATCAAACTTGCCCTCGTAGTATTTGTCCACGAATCTGAACCATTATTTACAACAGTTATTTATTATTTACTGTTAGTCACTTACTCACTAATTGTTAGTGCTATAAGATGAAATGCTTCTATTATGCAAAAAAATTAATAAATGATGAAACTCAAATATAAATGAAAATATTAAAATAAAAACTCACGCCTTGGCATCATCGTAGTTCTCGAACTTCTTGTGGAGCGGCTGCGGGTATCCATCGATCTGGACGAGAATATTATTTTAAATAGCCGATGTCTCTCCAATACTGACACCTAACGTTCGCTTTCTCAGATTGTCTGCCCATGAATCGCAATATCAGCAGGTGAAACTTTTTTTTTAAAACCTAGTAATCAAGATGAATTTTACAGTAGACTTGAAAAAAATCCCATTTACTAATCACTCGCAGCTGAAGCTTGACAATGGCGGGAACAATCTTCACTAAATCCTATAATACCGTCTCCACTCACATGTCTCTGTACATCCTCGTACTTGGTGAACACTCCGACGACCTTCCCTCTGGCCACTGCATACCACTTGTCCGATTCCTCCTCGCAGTTGGCGACTGAACCCAGTTTTTATTGCAAAATATTCTTTTTGCGATTGTTCGAGAAAATGCCCAAGGCACGATTAATATATTTTCGTAGAAATCGAGTCATAGTAAGATAATTTTTTTCTTCAGAATTGATATTAGCGCCTTCATATTGTGAAATACAAAGATGGCGGGGTTTTGTGAGGTTTAAAAATGTAGAACTCCGAACAAGAGCATAATCGGTATGTTTCAGAGCTGTTCGGTATTTACAAATGATGAGAAACTCCAATGCGTTGGGATCAAAATATCTGCGACAAACACCGTTGGAAAAAATATTTAAGATTGTATGGAGAAATTATTGGAGATTTGCACCCCCTCTAATCGGGAAAATAAATCCAATGTAACTCACACTCGACTCTGGATGGCTTGGCCGATTCGACGTACTTCTCTGCCTCATCGCGAGTCTCGAACTTCTTGTACACCGCCTGAGGGAATGTGTCAATCTGAAATGGTTATAAAATATTAATATATACATTTAAATTTTTAGAGCTAACATAAAACTACCAGAAAGTATAACCAAGTGATAGATATTGCTATATCTATTTTAACCAATTGATTTTGTCTCACATTTCAAAAATTGTCTAGTTGATACAAATTGTTTTCTTTTGTTTGTTTCAGCGCTTCCATTTCTTCCCATTCTGGCACACCATGAGCACTGGCCATCGGAATTGCACATATGAATGAATTTTCACTTATTCATTAAATAAAAAATAGTTCTATTACATTTTCTACACTTGTCGAACTACTGTTTCATCACTTCCATTTATCCACATGCTAGTAGTCATTCACAATAGTATTGCGTAGTACACACAAACGAAAATTTTAGTAACTACCGTTATCCCCCTTCATGACTACAGTTTACTGCCTACCGTACCTCCTTCTGGGCGAGTGCCCACTCCTCATACACTCCCCGATGGAAGCCATGCGCGACGCCGTAGAACTTGAGGCCTCCCGACATCTGAAGGTAATTTCGTTTATGTTTTCAGATCTTTCTCCATTCTGCACATTCTTTTGTATCTATTTACGGCGAGATACTATGCAAAATAGAGAGGGAAATCCGAAATGGTCTTATTTGTCTGAAGCGCTTCTCTTCCAAAGACTATCGTGATATACATTAAATCTGTGATCAATGGGTTTGTATTGGCTAACCGAACTATTGGAAATATCCTAGAACTTATATGTTTCACTAATCTGCTAAATGTCATCATGGAATGAGATATTTGAATCTTTTATAGTTTCGCATCCCTGATCTCTCCATCCTGCACACTCCCTCGTATCTCTCCTACGAGTGTGCAGAATGGATACACGGTACCGAAACATCACTATGGGACGAGTTTCAGTGAGTATCTGATAGGAAATAGGCAAGTCTATTAGACGATAGGTTAGGAATGGTCAAAAAAGGTTTTCTTTAGATATTCAGGATCGACTTCGACGATTGTGGAATCAGAATCCGGAAAAGACACGAAGATAAATCTTTATCAAATGTTATTCTGTTGTTCTCTCATGCATGACAGGGAGGCAGGGATTACTGTAATGAATACATCTTCGAGTTTAATTGATCAGTTCTTCTAGTCAATGTGTTCAAGACAGGAATGGGGGGAGGGGAGTACGGTATATACAGTATTCAGTGTTTCCACTCGGGATGCACAATTATCGATTACAATCGAGACCAGTAGGAAATAAAAGGGATGGTGTGGAATTAGCGGCGGATAAATATTGGTGACTATTAGCGGAGAGGCTTGTTAGGAGCTTGAGAGGAAGACCCGGATACGGTAGATCAATCGATCCATCGATTATTGATTAAGACTGGCTAGTCTGGCTTGCATATCTTCGTACTCGGCATCGGTCGCGACGTGATTATTGGGGTTCTTGATGGGGATGTTGGGGATGCTCTTCAGCTCGTCCTGCAACGAAATCAGATGATCATTTGGCTCGTAATTACTATGAGAACAGAATTTGGCATGCGGTCATAACCCTTATGAAACTTTAACTTTGCTAATGAGATAGTGAGACATTGAATGTGAAAGAGGAATCCTATTGAATCAGATTGCAGAAAATCTATTATCACAGCCGTTGCGATACCGCAAACTGGTATCATGTGGCTAGATATTTTGTAAATTTAAATTCCACAAGCTATCACAACGATATCACGGTAAAGAGTAGAAGACGATTATCGTAATCCTTGCGAAACACCAAATTGACGAGCATATCATTCACTATTTTCTCCGTATTCCATTCTCGCAACAAACTCTTCGTAATGGGAGATCACAACCGACTACTATTGTAAACGGCATACGCATGGTCAATTTAGACCCAGTGTGCAACTCAATATTCAGGGTCGAAAGTACATTCCGCGCCGAGGAAATAATTGGACGAACCTTGAGTATCTCGTGCAGCACCTTGTCCACCTCCTCGGCCGCCTTCTCCTCCAGGTCGTCCGGCTCCATCGACTCGAATGTGTCCTACAGCGATTAGTATTTTATTTATTTATTTTGTTAATATCTTTTTTTTATTTACAGGGCCGACTGCCACATACTATCCAGGCACATTTTTGCTTCTTTTAAAACAGTAATGAAACATTTTTAAAAAAAATGAGCTCAGCCCTTTCATTGACGCAGAATAAGGAAGAAAGGAATAAGAATTTTTAAAAAAAATAGTACCTCGATCATTTCCTCCATGATGCCCAGCTTCGTCATCTCCGCACTCATTTCCCGCATGCTCTTCATGATTTCGGGCGCCTACAACACATTAAATTGTGATTTAAATATTAGATTGATTAAAATTAAAATACAATATTATTAAATTTAATTAAAATATTACATGCATACCTTGACGAGTGACTGCATGCTCTTCATGACTTGCGCCGACGACTTGATCGATCCCGCCATTCGCATCGCCGCCAGTTGCTCCTAAAGGGAAAGAGTTTCACAACTATTTTAAACTCATTAATTTTCCACTTTCAAGCTTTACAAATGTAATAATGCAATCATCAAAGCTCTCCTACAATTTACAGAACAAGTATTATTTAATCACGAACTATCCTTTTAGTTTGCGAACTTGCTACTGCATTATCTGCGCATCAGATCTATTTTAAACCCACGTAAATCCAATTTAAGTCAATGGATTTTGCATGCTTTGGCTTTTAAAAATACAACATATTTACGAACAAAGCTCGCCAACAATATATCGAACCGGGATTTTCGAACACAAATTACCATTTTAGCTCGCGAGGTTGCTCACAAA